>CM040631.1:11752463-13184248 GCA_022818045.1 Neotoxoptera formosana
GAAGACGGTCTGTCAGCCTAATATTACTAAGTATATTTTATGATGTATTTATATTTCAAATAAAGCAATTTGTCGTACTATTGGTAATAAGTTGAATTTATTTTTGCCGAAAACATTGAATTTATTATAAAAATATTGCAATAACTATATAACATGTATACTTATTACCTATAAATTATAATAGTATAATATAGTATAATTTACTATTGTATCATATATTATAAATTATTGTTATTTGAATCATAAGATAAACATAAAACTAATCTAAGTTATTTTTTCCAAACATTTCTAAATTGTATTGTGTATTAAAAAAAAAATATAAATAATATACGTACGAGTTTCTAAATTGATCTTCGTTTATACATTTAATTTCGTCCAAAATTAAACTTCAAATGTATAAAACAAATTGTGTTTGATATGTGTTTCTTATGAGAAATCTTGTATTGAATGATTAAGTCTTACCTCTAAAAATTGAACATTTTATCAATTTTTAACTACAAAATTATTTGCAAAATTTGAACTTCGAATGCTTCTGAAAAAAATACTTATAATAAAAACTTACGAGGAAACTTGAACAACATTTTCAAGATTTTTGACCAAACCAAATTGTTTTTATGTTTTTCTCAATATTATTAAGAAAAGTACTGGGAGTGTTTTACCTTTCACCTCCCGATTATGCCAATAGATAGATATTGAAGTTTTTCTACTACAAAAGGTGTTTTCAGACACGAAAAACAAACAACATTGTAAAATCAATAAATCCGTAATTTCACTCAAAGTCTAAAACAATGTATAAAACGGTAGAAAAAACTAAAAATGTATTTTCAATTGATTTTAATGTATGTTTGTTGTGAATACTATGAAATATAATCTTATAAAAATATATATTAATTAAAATCTGATAAACATGATATCATTACTATAATATAATACTATCGCACACAATGTTTACTTAAACATTTAAATTAATTTTTCATTAAATCCTAAATGGTTGTTAAGAATATTGTATTTATCACTTTTCAGTAGTGTTCATACTTTTTGATTTAATTTGTTACACATTTTAATCCATTTGTATTTTGTAATAGGCGGTTTAAATTTTGGTACCAACTTTTGTTGTTAATATTGGAACAAATAAATAATAATGCAATGATGCACAATAAAACGCTTGGTAGGTATATAGGCTTCAAAAGTATACATAGTTTACTGTTTGTACATTAAGTTTTAAAAAATACTTGAATAGTTTTTATTTATTCAATATTAGAATTTAGAAAAATTAAAAAGAAAAACTGATGGATGTTATAAGCAAGTCTAAGAATTGTTGCGATCAAAATCGTTATAATTCTTTTAAAATGTCTAAATAATTTTATATAATAATAATGAAAATACAAATATTAAATAAACTGAATATTAATGTGTGTACCTAAAGTGTATTCTTAGGTGAAAACTCGTAACGCACACGTAGATAGGTATTGGCCATAAAACATATAATATAATAACTTTTGTTATGAAGACCGACATTTACATTATTTAAATTTGATATTTATTACTTACATAATATTATTTAAAGTAATATACCTATATAAAATGCAGTTAAAAAAAATGAATGCAAATTTGCTCGTTTTACTTTGAACATTATCATAATGGCCATTTGCGGAGAGTGTGTAAACCTCATTTAATGCTTATTATACGAAACAGCAGTGACAATAATAAAGGAACAAAACGGCTGCCAGCCATTTTTAGATGTGGGATGAGATGCATTTCAGTGGTCGAAGGTCGCCGATTTTGCAGATTATCCGTATAATTTAATATTACGGTTATGCAACCCTTGGATGAGCATGCAGACAACCGGTTTTCGGACATAAGAAGACCAAGCAAAAAATCGCAAGCAGACGAAAAAAAATCGTGCAAAATACGAATAAACGATTTAAAACCAAATACGTTTAATATGTTTTAAAAAAAAAAAATCGTAATAAAAAAAACCTTGGAACGGATGTCAAACGTTTATCGGTATAGGAGGGGTCTTTCGTGTCGAGATATCCATAAAAAATTCTCCCTTCCCGGATTACTGGTTTTTGCGATATTTTTTTGCTGGAGACCATCCAATAGATTATTGTAGCACCATCGAGAGTATATATATAGTAAAGGCCCGAGTTCGGTAGAGTATCCAGTCAATCGAGAGCTGCAGGGCTGTAACAGTATCAACAGGCAACAAGTCAGAAGCGACAAGCATTATGGCTCCCCGTGCTATGGTGAGAACGAACGAGACATTATTTTAGTCTTATAATACTTTATCATAATTTTACGGTTAAACAACTTGTATTTCGCTTACTATTAAAAATCCAACTAAAAAACATAAAATCATGTACGGCATCAACAGAAATCTCATTTTGTTAACTTAAAAATTATATATCATATATTCTGTCATACACTCACACCTATAACATAGGCAAACCCTAAACATCTATAAACTGATCAATTTTTTTCCAAATTAAGGAAAACTAATTTTCATTTATTGTATATGTATTTAAATTAATAGCTGGCTTAGTTAAAAAAATTAATACAAATTATCTACATTTCTACGCTTGTATTATCGAGGTTTCGTAAAACTTTTATTGAAACTGGTAAAGTAATAATTGAGTCCATCTTATAGAACGAACAAACAAATAAACAAACAAACATTCATTATAATAAATTGTTGAAATTGAAGCTCGTGTATACTTAGCATTTAGGTGTTTAATGTAGAAAAAAACATGACTTTGTGATTATATGTAAATATGTAAATACTGTAATTTTCAAGTTTTGAAATCACTGTATATTTATTTAACCTAATAACCAAATCGATTTTTAAAATAAATCTCCTATATTATAGTTTGAACTGTTAGAAGCATAACCTAAGACTAATCTCCATCTGACCTATAATATAAAGTACCTATATATAATAATACCTATACTCAACATAACTTAGTATCCGAAGATTCCTTTTTTATACTTATTTGGTAAATATTTACATTTAAACGTCGCGGTCGTCGCAATATTTGAAAATACCTAATTCCACTTCATGTTACAATAGATAAAAATCGCTGTAGATATTTATTTTCAAAACAATTTAATTAACATGTTATAAAACTTTTTCACTATTCTTCCTTAATAATTCTTTAAAATCTGTGAGTTTAATCATTAAAAATGTAATACATAGTTAAGTATATTATAATAATTTTAAAATGTTGAACTTATTTTATTATTCAGTTTTTAATTATCATAGTAATATTGTGTATGAAATACTGATATCATTGATATTCAAAATATGATTATAACTTAAAGATAGGTAGTTACAAATTATAAATTAATAATTGAAAAATATGAACTTAATTCAAGATATTATAAATCCCACTTGCATAGAAATAACTATAAGCATATTATGTAAATACTTGTACAGATTAACAAGAAAAAATTAGATAACTAAAACAATTAACAGAAAAATATTTTAAATTATTAGGTATGAAATGCTTTTTGTTGTTTACGTTATATTATGAAACGTTTAAAAATGTATAATAAAGGTTTTATTATAATTTGTTTTAATAAATTATGTACAGTAAACCTCTAAATACCGGACACTCTAAGTTAGGTTAGGTTACTTTTGTCCACTATTTGGAGGTGTCCGTTAGTAGACATTTCACTGTGTAACTACTTATTAAATTGGGTCAGGTAATCAATAACCATAGTTGTACACAAAATTATATTTTATTTCACTAATGTTTTGTGACTTCGATATAATTTACATTATATATAAAACGGAAATAATCATCGGTGTATAATTTTAATAATCATTACTTTTTTTCAGATCCAAATAGCTCTTCTAGGACTCCTAGTTGTGTCCACCGCATTTGCGGACACCAAGTCGACAGTTAAGAACGAGAAGAAAAGGGACACCTTATTCAACCCATCATTATTCTCATTTGGAGCCAAGACTTTTGGACCATCAACCCCAGCCCCGTTTGCGTTTGGTAGCTCGTTCTCATCAAATGCTGCACCATTCAGATCCGTTGCTTACAGCTCCACACCAGCTCCGTTCGCATTCGGTAACTCTTTTGCATCAAATGCCTACTCCAACGCAGCCGCAGCTCAATCTTTCGATGCAGCATCGTTCGCTGGATCTTCCACGCCTGCTCCATTTGCATTCGGTAACTCTTTTGCATCAAATGCCTACTCCAACGCAGCCGCAGCTCAATCTTTCGATGCAGCATCGTTCGTTGGATCTTCCACACCGGCTCCATTCTACGATGGATCTTTTGGTTCTTCCACCCCAGCTGCACTTATTGGTTCGTCTACACCAGCACCATTCTTATCTGGTGCCGCAGTGTCCGGTGCGGCACTATCGGACGCAAGCTTTGCGTATTCTTCCACCCCAGCTTCAGTTTTAGTTGGTGGAGCTTCACCTGTTGTTTCGTCTAACCCAGAAGCTGTTCAACTGAATAGGTCGCCGGCTTTCACTACATCATATGGTTCATACTATTCAGGAGCTTTTGCCCCGTCTTACTCTCAAGGAGCAATCGTCAAGTCTGACGCAATTAGCCATGATGCAATTGAAGTTCCAGCCGTAGCTAACGCCCCTGCTCCCCACCATGAAGTTACCATCTCTAAAGAAGTTCCAGTACCATACTACGTCCAAGTTGAAAAGAGAGTTCCATACCCCGTCTTGGTTCGTGTACCACACCCATACCAAGTCACTGTAGAAAAACACGTGCCATACGCTGTACGAGTTAACGTAGACCGTCCAGTTCACATTCCTCAGCCATACCCGGTCGAAGTTGAGAAGAGAGTGCCATACCCAGTTGAAAAGCCTATACCTTATGAAGTGAAAGTCCCAGTTGACAGGCCGTACGCAGTCCCATACGCAGTTGAGAAACCCGTCCCATACCCAGTAGAGAAACCCGTCCCATACCCAGTGCGAGTAAACGTTGACAGACCTTACCCAGTGGAAAAAGCAGTGCCATACCCAGTTGCTGTCGAAAAGCCAGTACCATACGCCGTAGAAAAAGCCGTGCCATACCCAGTAGAAAAATTAGTCCCATATGCAGTAGAAAAGAGGGTTCCATATCCAGTCAGGTACGATGTTCCAGTTAAGGTTGCCGTTCCAGTGGAAGTCAGAGTACCAGTAAATGTAGACAGACCAGTGCCATACGCAGTAGAAAAGAGGGTTCCATACCCAGTCCAAGTTCCAGTTGAAGTTAAGGTCCCAGTCCCGGTCGCAGCCCCAGCTCAACGTTTCGCCACTGTCCACTATTATCAACAATCTCCGGCCGCTTTAGGATATGAATCCAGTAATGGTCTTATTGGCCAATCTGGTTACAAATCGTTCTCGTCTGGTTTAGCTCAAGGTTCTGGAAGTTCATTCTACAGCTCTATTCCGTCAGCTGGCAGTGGTGCATTCTACAGCTCTACTCCAGCGTCTGCTGGTGCAATCTACAGCTCAACGGCTAGCCCAATAAGCACATACAGTTCAACTGCCGGCCCGGCTGGATTCTTCGGCTCAAACGTCGTCCAAGAAGGTTTCGCTGGTTCATCCGCTGCTCCATTCAATTTCGGACAACAGTCTTTCTTCGGATCTTCAACACCAGCTCCATTAAACACTTTCTCCGCTGATTCAGCATCATCTGATGCATCATCTTTATTCCAGTCCGCTAACGCTGGATCGGTAAGCGATGATACGGTTGCTATTGGAGGCGCATCTTTGAAGTCACAAGAATTGAAAGCTAATAATTTTGACGTTGTCAAGAAATAAACCATTAAAATTTAAGTTTATCTGATATGGAATTTTCATTAGTTTTAATGTTTACCGAATAATGTCGACATTTTCTAAATATTTTTTGAGAGAAAGCCGTTGTTTGTTCTGCAAATTAACACTTTCAATCATCAAACTGTAATATTATAAAAATTATAAGTATAACAAATATATGCAATTCAATTAATTATTTTATATTATTTAATACCACAATTCACGACAAAACAGTATAGTTTGAAATCAGTCAAAATTGGTATATAAAATATGTACCTAATAAAAAAGAAGTCTACAGAAAAGTGAAAAAATATTTTCGGTGATTTTTTATATATACCTACATAACTATCAATACTGTGTTAAAAAAACATATCGTAATACAAAGATTTAATTTTACTTTAGTATGAGATACGACCATTTTAGACATACAATTGTACAAAACCATTATTTCTAAAAAATTCAAAAATGTATTGTCATCTTTATTAAACAGTTAACATTACTAGGTTCTCGAAATACTTTTAAATTTTAACAGTTAGAAGTTAACATAAATCATAACATTCCAAGGTAGTATGCTGTGTTGTAACTAGTAAGTTGATAGGTAAGTATATTACGTTGATACTTGATTTATTCGTTGTACCTTCTACAAGTAGTGCTATGAAATTAAAACGTTTACGTTATTATTGAATTTTCAAACTTTTAAATGCGGTACCTAGGTACTTACTTAATTTTTTTTCAATCATAAAAATGATAAAATTACAATTTTAGATTTTGCAAATTTAGTGTTAGTCCATCTACATTTAAAAAAATTCGGATTATAATTAACATATGCTGGCCGCTGGGGCCCTGATGGTGCATTTTAAAGTTTCGTACGGTTGGAATTTTGATCGCTACGGCCCTGGTAGGTGTATAACTATAGGCTTATTATTACAGACTTTAGACTGAGAAGTTAGACTTGGAAGTTTTGTGGAACGCGTACATCTACGTTAAGGGATTACATTTATTTGAGCTTTTAAAATGTTTGATATTACATTACCTATGTAGTAAGCAACTAAATGGATATTGTAACAAAATAACGAATATTACCTAGGTATATTCTATAATATAGACTGCAATATATTTTCGTAGCAGTTCTGTCAGTAAAACGTAGACGGCGATTGACAGTTGGCATTCGACAAAATATTGACTGACGAATCAATAATAAAAGTTGATACATTAACAACGGCAGTTGGTACATTATTATTATTTTTTTTTTTATTAGATAGAATCAAATTTTTATTCAATATAATACATTACCTATAGAGGTACCTATACAATTTGAATTGAATAATTAAACCCCTTTAACCTTAGCTTGTGGTGGGGTAAATGAAATTAGTATTATCTTATTATTACAACATTATTGTGTTTAATGTAGGTAAATAATTTGTCGAACGAATAAAAAATTTAAAAACTGTTAGACAAGGTAGGTAAGTACTATATACTGTACTAGGTACTATATTTATTTAGTTCCCCACTTGTTTTTTGCAATGCAATTAGACTTTTATTTGTCTATGATAATATGCACTTATGTAAGATGATAAATAAAATTTTAACAATTATTATTGTACTGAGATAAAAAAAAAAGTACGTGGAAACTGAAAATTAGATTTACTGTGAGGCGAGCAGTTTTATTTCAGGTCAAAACTTTCACCCTCCCTATTGAAAACTGAACCGATACACCTAATTTAAACTAACAGATATAATCTGGCAAATTCCTTATACAGAAATAAGACGTAAGTAGGACAGCTAAAATTTATTATAATTTAAAGCTGTGAATTCTAATTTTATTTAGACATAATATTCGTACTTCCAACAACTTCTACAACACAATTGTGTTGTACTTAAAGAGGTCTTAGATAGTTTACGGCACTATTAATTTCTAATTTTTAATCATGGTTTACAGTGCACATAATTATGTCACTGTGCCATCGGATAACACCAATTATATTTATTTTATTGAATTTAAAGATTGGTTTTTTTATTATTATACTACACAATAAAAATGTTAGTAGGTATTCTAAATTTTAACAACTATTTCGTATGTTCCAACATAAATTACAATCAATAATTAAGTAAATGATGTACTAAAATTGGATAGACCAATTATTGATTCACTGGCTACTAAATCATGTTTAAGGGATCATTAGCCAACTATTGTTTCATTTAATGTTAAGTGATTGTTTATGCAACATATTGCAACTGGCCGTAAAAATTAATAATTAAAGAAATATGATTACTACTTTTTGTATAGTTATCATTCATCAACATTAATTGTATGTAAGATCTTTAAGCACATTTTATTGATTCGAATAATTAATAAACAACCCAATCAAACATATACATATCTTCTAAGCAATTCAAAGTGCTTTTATTAAATAAAAAACCGATTATAATGCAAATCATTAATGAACAATCACGCATTGCATGCGTTCAAGAAAGGATTAATTTTAACATAATGTGGAATAATTTTAGCTGAAAAAAATTTACTTTGGTCAAATAAAAAAAAAAATATACATATATATTATATATATTATATTTATTAAATCCCAAAATGTTTATTTTCGAAAGAAAATAATTATTATAATAGATTTTGTTATAAAATCATTTTAAAGTAAATATTATTATACAAGTCAAAACCACTGGATAATACAATTCATACAATATGTTTACTGTAAATAGTTTATCTTATCTTCTATAATGATTATTATAACCATGATTTTGTTTATTGTGATGAGAATAATGTGAATGTCTATTGCTCTTAACTTCCCAACTTCTTTTATTATCTCTTCTACGATTCCAGAATGGTCTGTAAGAAGAAATTAATGGTGGAGTTGTAAATCCAAGTTTTACTGTAGCAACATATTCTTCATCGTCATCTGTATATCGACTAATAAACTCCTCCTCAAATTGCAATAACTTTGCTTTCTGATCCTCTGTTAGTGGTTCATCAACACATGTTTCAAGGATTTTAAATGTAGTGATGTTGTCTTTAATAATTATTTCATGTTGGCTATCAGTTGATTTTTGATTACTTGGAGATGACATTTTTAATCTGAGATCTCTTCTGTTGTAGAAAAATGTTTTGGTACAACAATCAATGAGTCAGCATCTAAAACAAAGAACCAAAATGTTACTGAGATTGAATACATATACAATTAGCAATCAGTTTATAATTAGTGGATATTAATGAGAAGTGCAACTGGTAGTAAATATATGAATGGTAATATTTTAATAATATTGAAAATTAAAATATCAACAGATTTTTTTTATCTAAAATATTATTATGGTATACAGTATGATCCATTTAACCTAAGACACTCATTATTTCAAAAAGTATTTACGTTTTTGATAATATTTTTATTACATGGTATCACTCTGTAGAGTATAGAGCAATATTTAAATAAACATAAATCTGGAAATTGGTATAATGGTTGAATTTATTGTTAAACATAATATATTTTAGGTACTTATTTAAAATGTATTTAATAACATCAAATGTTAATAATTTAATTTATAAATGCAGGTAAAAAATATATTTTAAAAGATGACAAATTGTTTCAAAAAAGTAGACTATGAGGACAAAAACTAAACAATTAGTTTAAACACGATACCTATAACATATTTATTATTTGGCTAAAATGCAGTATGCGCTCTACTGGTGGTAACTTAGTAAACAGAGGTCAATATAATCATAACAGAGGACCAATATTATGTTGTAAACTGTAAATAATATTTTAAATTATTTGAATTAATAAAATGAAAAAAATGAATAATATAAGCTGGTCGACAACACATCAGTATAGTACTGGCTACTAGAATTTTTTTTTTAAGCACTAACGATCAACAAGTTAAACTTACGTAATTCGTTAATAATACTTGAGATGATGATAACATAAAACCCTTCTTTTGATGGATAGATTTTATCTTTGGTAGCCAAATGTAAAGGTTCAAACATCCTACAACATAACATAGTTTAAACAATACATACATAAATCAATATATGTATATAAAATAACCAGTAGTAATAACTGTATGGTAACTAAGCATAACAAGCAAACTGTCTAAATGAACAACCACTCCTATAAATCAAATAAAATGTATAATCTAAACATTTATACCGATAGATAAGGTATTATTACAAATTTGAGAATAATTTATCATCAATCTAATATTTTTAATCATTATATTTTGACAGTGTGAAGTAAATTTTATCTAATAGTCCAGTGTTTCTTATTCCCTTTTACCCTTATCCCCAGTGCCAAATTTAGAACAGGTGCTGCCCCTACCCCAAGAAAAAAAATGTAGTATTTATTACTAATAAATTTAATATTATAATATATAATATAATATACCTATATTAAATATTATATAATATTAATTTAAGCAGTTACATAAATTAATAAAATATTTATATGATTTTTTTTTCAATTTCTTACAAAATTTGCAGCTCTCAAAAATTTGCCAGCCTAGGCGTAAATCCGGCTCTGCTTATCCCCCATGCTATCTGCATTTTAAATGTAAATCACTATGACTTGTTTCATTTTCCAGAGATGTCTATATTATACTTTTATTATTGTCTAAAGGATAATATAGATATCTGTGCATTTTTCACAGACAATATAAGATAAAAAATAATCCAACAATATTTTAATTTTCATATGTCATATCAAAATAGTGTAGATATTTTTTTCTTCTAGATGGCGTAATAATCGAAAAATGACCAAATTTGACTTTAAACCACATATCATCTATTTATATCAAAATAATTTTCAAATATGCACCAATTGAAAAAAAATTGTTTTTGATATTTTAACCAATATTTCTAAATGTACAGTTAAAAACAATATTTTTATAAGAATGTATAAAATATATTAAGCGTAAATTATTTTTGTATAGGAAAATTTGTAAAAGAAACAATTGTAAATTAACTTTAAATGGTTATATTGTTTTTTAAATGACACTAAAATATTATAATTGTATTAACAAAATATGAATTTGTATGAGTAAAAAATGTGTACTTAGTAAGTAATCACTAAAAACTTGTTAAAATACATAAAAAATAATCAACAATTTTTGGATTTGAGAAAAATGTATTATTAAAGGAATGTGTTTAAATAAGATTTGGAATAAGCTGGTTACAAAGTAATATGCAAATACTTGTTTTGAATACTGGTCATAACCATTTCATAATAATAATATATAAACATCTTATTAATTGTCTTTTTAATTGATATAAATTAATTAAATTAATGTTTTGATATACATTCTCTAAACTTACCATCCAATATGACTTCCACATTTAGCACATATACAAACTTTCCAAACGTAACCAGGAAACCACGAATCTTCAGTTTGCCACTATAAAACAAAATAAATACACAAAATACAATAACATTTTTTAAATACAAATATTATTTCAAAGCGAATTGGTTGTTAAAACAATTTAAGTCTTATGTTTAGTATAATATTTAAATTAATAATTTTAGATAAGGTTATAATAATAATAAAATAACAATATAAATTAGTTCTAACAATTTGACTTACATTGCCTTTTCCAACACACAATGTTTTGGATAGTGTAAGAATTTCAAATTGTGAGTGCAACGAGTTCTTTACAGTTTGGACTTTGACATCTTTTATACCAAATAATTGAGATACACGACTATTTGAAGCAGCTGGACTGTCAATTGATATAAGTGATGATAATGGTGAAATATCTGTACCACAGTACCGGCAAAGAAAATAATCTTTGACTGTTTCTGATAGGTCTCCAGAATGAATATCAGAGTCCCGAAACCTGGCTGAGTTCCCATATGCCACACAGACAAATATAATAACCACAGCAAACACCATTAGACGGATACATTGAAATTACAATGAAAAACTATAACCTGAAATTAAAAAAAAAAAAAACAATAAACTGCAGGACTTAAAAGTAGTTTATAATTAGCCAGATAAAATCTTAGTATTTTTATTATATTAAACCACCAAACCAAGACCAAAAACAAGAGCTATTAAACTAGTTTAAAAGCTTTTGGTCTTGGTTAGTGGTTACAATTTTAGAAAATGGAAAAACAAAAGTTTTACCGGGCTTGTTAAAAAACAATTTTCAAAAACCTGTTTTAAGCCCTGATAAATTGCATACAATATTAAAATCTATGCTGTAGAATGTGTAGGCATTATAAGTAAATCAATTATGAAGTAATCAACTGGATACATACATTTTCAGAAAATATCAGTGCATTATTTGTTTTCACTCTCTGGCCCATAAATATTAACTTGCTTTTAGTAAGTCCAATCTTGTGTTATTAGATTTAATATTAAAATTTAGAATACATTT
Organism: Neotoxoptera formosana; assembly: GCA_022818045.1. NCBI lineage: Eukaryota > Metazoa > Arthropoda > Insecta > Hemiptera > Aphididae > Neotoxoptera > Neotoxoptera formosana. The sequence goes on from CM040631.1 coordinate 11,764,616, forward strand.
ATCTATTGTAAAACTTAAAGTTAAAAACATTATCTGTGTTTTTGTGTTGGTTTTTGTTTGGGGTATTTCAATTTGTTTGCAAGTTAAAGTACATCAAATATAAAATATAGTATTATATTTTAAAAATTCTCATATATTGCAGAAAAATTGAAATATTGTAAGGAAACAAATTTACAAACACAGATAATGTGCTTAACTTTATGTTTGATAATAGGTCAATTTACTCCAATATTAAAGCCAATAACACAGAATGCATTTTGTCAAAAGCAAATTCATATTTGTGGGTCAAAGAGAGAACAAAATTCACTGACATCCTCTTAATATACAAATATAACATAAATTAATTTTATAAATAGATAGTTCATAAATTATTTTATTCCATACCAGATATGCATAGAATAAAAAGTCAATGGATTACATTTATTAATCATTTTATTTTTTCATGTATTATTGTGAACTGCGTTACCATTACTTCCCCGTCAGGGGCATCGTTTATCGTAAATTAAAATTTGAATATAATTTATAAAATCTACAGCTTTTAATTGAAATATTGTCATAAATGTAATTAACTACAACAGTTACATTTCTATTAAAGCTACCGTGGATAATAACAAAAACAAATTTGTTAGTAATAAACCTAAATAAGATAATATTTCAAAATGAAAACCCAAACTATATTATTTTTAATGATTTATGCATACATGTATACATCTTTATTGTTGCTCTGTTTTTTTTTACTTACTGTTAACATTCTATTTTTGTTTGTGTTTTCAATAGTAGGTACATTAAACATTTGCAGTTTTGAAAAAAAATTCAAAGTTTTCGATAGATAACACAGGTAAAATCACAGAATAATATTATTACATTTTTATATGTGGTAAAATGATGAATACCTACTGCTTTCACACAACATTGTTTCATGGTTTCTTGTGTATTCTAAATACATCTGGAACACATTACCTACACTTTGAATATATTTCTACACTAATCACTCAATTCACGGATGCAGTGTGAAGGCCTACTTATGTTAAAACAATTATGTTTTCTTAATTTGTGAGTTAATTAGTTGTTAGGTGAAGCATTAACAACATATTATATATTTAATCTATACTTATACTGTTTGGAAAATTTTCAAATTTTTAATTACTGTGTTTCAAATTCATAGTTAAAAATAATTTTACCCAATTATAAAATAATAATTTCAATAAAATGAATTGTTTATTCACTATGAATAATTTCTGTTCATATCTATATATTACAAAAGGAAACATCGTACATTTTTTTTTCAAGTACCCTAGATTTGTAACATATTGTACTAAAAAATGTTAATACATACATGTAAAATAAAAAATGAGTGGTATTTAAGAATTCTTATGAAATTGTCAACATCAAAATGGTTGACACTTAACATCTAGAATTATAGCTCAGAATAGATTAAATATATATTTGATTTAATCTATTCTTTCTGTGCTTAAAGTACAACTATAACATAATTTTTTTTAAAGTTTTGCACTTAAAACAAAATTATATCTTGACAAATTTGAAGTAGATAATGAAATGTATTATTGATATGATAAAACCTTTTTATTAGGTACCAATTACATTTTATACCTACAAAACGGTTGAATTGTTTTTACATCTATTGTTTGATTACTGACTACGACAGTAAAAATAGATGTTTTTCCGTAATTCCTAAACTATTGGATTTGCTTTTACTTCATAGGCACCTAGCTTATTTTGTAATAAAAAACATTTTGCCTGACCCAATGAAAGTTACAATAATAGAAGTTTTTCTAAACTTTGGAGTACCTACCTATTTTATTCCAACAAACTAAATAATTTTCACAAACTTATATTTTATTTTTTATTATTAAGAAAATAATAATTACAGAAATAAAAACTATTTTTTATAAATACGAGATACATTTTTAAAATGTGTTAATACAATAAAATATTGTGTCTATTGCCAATTATACTTTACCTAAATAAACACAAAAAAAACCAAATTAATTTCTATAATATTATCAAAAGTTTCAATTTGGATTATTTAGAAGTTGTTATTGCTATCTATATTTGAAATTACTCAATATATTATATATCTTTTAAGTCTTAATTTTATCAGGTAGATACCACCATTTATAATAATTTAATATTAAGTAAATATCAGGTACTTTACTATTTTCCTGTTATACAAGTTTACAGCTATTATCACAACTACCACAATCTTAACGATGTCCACGCGCCGCAATTTACAATTATTATCTATCATTACCTATACTATTATATATTTATATAGGTCTTATATTATTAGTTTTTGTAATGTATTTCCTTTATATTACATTTAGTAAAAAGAATTAAGAGAAGTACCTACATAAATTTAAAATCGATTATTATTTTACAGACACAATATGGACAAGGACATGGTCACATATAGGTAGGTACATAATCTAGATATTCGCAAACTCAAAACGGAATGGAAAAAAGGCACCGGGATGTTTGAACTATATCATTAACGTGGTTCATTATACCGGTGCGGGATAATAAGGGGATAATTTTAAAATGGTTCAGCCTAGCAAATTTCTACTGCACGTTATATTATTGGTTTTAATTTCAAAAATCCTCTGATAAAAAAAAAACACTACATTCTATTATAACAATCCCATTGATCGTAGACAGTCGTTTTAAAAATTCCAAACGCCAACGCAGTACATATACTCTTGCAAGCTTATAATTAGGGTTTGGAAGTTCATGCATTTGCATTTTTTTCCGAGTGCATCAAAAAGTTGCTGGATGAGCTATAAATTTGAATCACAACCTTAAGAGTTCAAAAAAGAAATTTTAGTTTGCATATTTTGAGGGATTTTACATAAATATGCATATTTTAAAACAAAATTTACTTACTAAAATTTTACTTGTGTTATTTTTTTAAAAATCATGTCAGGAGAAGAAACAACAACAGACAGCCTAGTTGTAAATTGTAATATTAATTGTAATCGAAGTAATTACAACGTATACCATACTGATACGATTTTTCACGTTTTTCCTCGTCTTTTAACTATTATTTTTGCCAAAAACGAAAAAAACTTATTGGAAAAAAAAAAATTTAGCGCACGTTTTAGTTATTTTAAGCGGATATTTTGATAGTTTTAAGTGCACAAACTTCCGGGCCCTACTTATAATTAATATAATCATAATCCGGAATCGAAACGTTGTCCATACATTACGCGTGAACACAAACTTACCTCGGGCCGGCGGAAACACGCTGGAAAGTAGAAAAACTCAATCGCGACGGCGGCGACGATTGATGATGAAGAAAATCGTTTTCTCTGTTCGGTTATAGCGTTATTATTATTATTACTATTGTCGAGTGGCAGTCAACAGTCGTAGAACGAATTTTACAACATAATATTATCAACACTTAAACATTAAATAATTAAATACTATTACTATATTGAGATAAATAATAATAATATGATCGATAAAATATTATCGAGTACAGCGCTTATAATATTATAGACGACGATAACTCACAAAATATTATAATCGTCGTCGACACACTCGACAGCTCGGCGCGACGGCGCGTTATCACGACCAGCGTCGCGGCCGGCTTACGTGGTCCTTGGACTCTGCGCATCATCGTATCCCACCCATAACCCACTCGGCTTGTATATAGTGTTAGTGTTAGTTTATAGCAATGTAGCATCAGAGTATCAGAGTGTATTCACTAATTCACTCTTCAGTATTCAGTGATTGAGTCATTGAGTGATTCAGTCGACACTCGACGTTCGGCACAGTCGTTATTTGTCAACACTCAACAGTTGAAAACATTCAACTGTTGTAGGCTTGTGACCTGTGGGACGATATTTTTTTTTATTCAAAAATCGGAAAACTCGATCTTATATTTCGCATTTTGACCGGTCAAAATCACCCACTGATGAAACTTCTAAGTTTAAACTATGATATATTTTTATTTAAAGAGTTGTAAGCATTTTTTTGTATACATATTGTTAACATAGATCACATAATTTCCGCTAAATTCATCTTGGAGGGTTTTCTGGAATTATTGAATAGACTTTCACCATCCCTAAACTATTGTTTTGATTTTATGTTTCCTGTTAGCTAAACTATAATACCTAAAGGCTTTGACCACGATTTAGAGAAAATAGGTATCTTCTTGTTAATAGCAAAAGGACAAGTGGAAGCTTAGAATAAACAATTTAGATAAGAGGAGCTTAAGAGATACTTAAGCCTTATACAATATATAGAGTATAAAGTTATGACCTATGAGGTCATAATATAGGATATACTAATGGGCAATGGCAACCGACGACTAACCAAGCGTGGACGTACGAATCAATATTCATTATTCGGGTTTCAATCGAGTATCAACTGCCACTAAGAATGCATATTATAATTATTTTGTATTTTTGTTTAGCAATTTAGCATATTATTTAATTTTTTTCTGAGTCTGGACGCGATAAGAGGATAACATACGGACGTTTTTATCACTGTCGGCGTCGTTGTACAAGGTCTTTGGCGCCGACCAGCTGTCCGGCCGAGTTGTTTTTGTGTCGGATTTTCTATCTTCCGTTCGGCCGACCATCTCGCTCGCACACCACCACCCCGTCCGCCGAGCGGTCTCCGTCGCGCCGACGCGCTGTCCGCACATCCCCCTCTCGAACCATCCCGGAGATACGATTTTTATTTCGTACCGAAATTCGTTCGCAAAAACATCGAAACGAAACACAACCCGATGCCGTTACCGTACAACGCAACGACCACCACAAACGCAGCGCCGTCGCACCGCCGCCGTGTACGCGAATCGCTATAATATAATACACAATAATAATAATAATACACTACGAACAAACCTCAGACGCCGCCACTCACATCGCTCCGCGTTTCCCCGAGACACCCGGTACCGTGTTGTCATTATTTTTTGATACACCAAATTTGTATTTCGTACTGTCGCGATCGCAGTCAGCGGCGCAGTAGCCGAGTCCTGGACACCGATCGTGGCCGGAGCGGTTTCCGATCGTTGGAGGCACGTACCTATATGTAGTTTACGCCGCTCGCCGCCACCGGTAACGTACCGCCAAACGGACGCCGCGCCCGCTCCCCGGCTGCCGTGTTCGACGTCCATGTCATTGTCACCGTCGTCTGCTCAGCGCCGCCCGCACGTGCCAGCCCGCCGTTGCCGTCTCGCTTGTGCCTCCACTGGAACGGAAACGTGAACAGCAAACGCTGGCCTGACGCCGGCCGTGCATGTGTAGCACTACAGCCGTCGGACTCCGGACGTCTTCAACGCCATCCCGTGAGTATGAGACGATAGCACTGCCTTTGTGTGATCGACGTGGATCAAAGGCCATGTGGGAGTGGCGGGATTTGATGTGGGGGGGGGGGGAGAACACCCGAGTGCCGGCTGCGTCTGTCGCCGTAATACCAAATCGTTCTAGCACGGCGGCTGATCGCGTCGACTCGTCAATAATATATTATACCCACTCGACGACTGCCGTACTCTCATCTAAGCACATACGCCGCTTCTGGTGCTGTGGTGGCGAGTCATTGTACAAACAGTACGTCTTGTGTTTCAGGATGACTATTGCGACTCGTGGACAAACCGTCGGATTGGATTCGGCCGATAACCAGGCAAGCGTTCAAGTGAGTACAAATGTCTTGCTGTTGTGCTCAGTTGTTTGTCATGTGTTCTATCGTTTCCATGAGACGTTTAAATTTTTTTTTTCCTTTTTTGTAGAATGTACCGCAGCAAAATACACAAATCCATGGCGTTCTGTCAAACATCAACATTTTGCAGCCCCAGGCTATTGAGTCACATCAAGTGCCCGAACAGACTGTTGAGGAGACAGCATCAGCAGATGACAGTGTTGAAAATTATGTGGAAACCAAAAAAGAAGAAACTCTTAAAGAAGACGAGATGGAGGGAGAAGAAGAACTTGTATTCCCCATTATTAAACTAGTCAATTTGGAAGAGAAAATACATAGCCAACGTTGGATTGTGCCAGTATTACCTGATCAAGAGCTAGTATCACTGTTGAATATTTCTATCATATTTTGCAAGAAAGGACTGGACGTCAACAATGAAGGATGCCAAAAATTTTTTCGTGATGCCATGGTTTTATCATTTACACGAATATTAACTGATGATGCCGTTAATAGCTGGAAAGTAAACATTCAACAATACATCATGAATAACTGTATGAAGTTAGTAGAACTGTTGGTGCTCAAACTTGACGATGACAACTTTCCATTTCTAGAGATGTTGGGGATGTTGTTTAATCCTTTAAACAAGTAAATACTATTTTTTAAACTGCTGTTGATTTTGTTTACCAAATCTTAACTTTCCAACAGATTTCATTTATTCAACTGCACTAAACATTCGGATTACATACCAGAAATCGACACAGACGATTTTGATTTATATGCAAGAACACCGCCCGACTCCAGAGCTCCTAAAGGCTGGCTTGTTGATCTGTTAAATAAGTATGTGACAAGTGAAAATTTAATTTATTTTTAATTTATAAAAATTCACTGTATTTTTTTTTTCAGATTTGGAGTCTTAGGTGGTTTCCAAAAATTATCTGGACGATTTGAATCTAATAAAACTCTTACTATTTCAATTATCTCTGGTCTAATTAGGCCATTCGGTAGTTGTTCTGATCTTTTAACTGAACCAACAATTCTTAAATACTTGATGCCCATCGTGGTATGTACATTTTTCAAGTGTCTATATACATAGCTATAATACAAATTAAATTGTATTATTATGTATTTTAAAGGAAAAAATACCTAGTTTATTGGATGTATTAACTGACGACGAATTAAAAAAAGAAACCAAAAATGAAGGAAAGAATGATGCCATTTCTTCAATAATCAAGGCTTGTAAGCAGCTTGCTATGAAAATACCAAAACAGGATGATTTAATTAAACAATTAGAAATATTTAGACTTAAAATGTTACTTAGGTAATTTATATATGAATATTTAATTATTACCATTTATATTATGTGTTCATTGCTTAATATTCATTTTAAATGATAGATTATTACAAATATCGTCTTTCAATGGCAAAATGAATGCCTTAAATGAAGTTAATAAAGTTATTACCAATGTCACATACACTCCTCACAGGCATATAGATCACGATGAAGAATATTTAACTCCAGAAAAGATGGCTGTGAGTTTTTTAAATATGTATAATAATAACCTATTAAAATAGTATTATATAATACCTAAACTAAATTTGTTATTATTTTTTTTTTTATAGAAATGGATCAAAGAAAATAATGTATTAGAGATAGTACTTCGAGATTCTCTACATCAGCCTCAGTATGTAGAGAAACTTGAAAAAATTATACGGTTTGTGATTAAAGAGCAAGCATTATCATTGAGTGATTTGGATGCATTGTGGGCAGCTCAAGCTGGGAAACATGATGCTATTGTGAAAAATGTCCACGACTTATTAGCAAAGCTTGCTTGGGATTTTTCACCAGAACAATTAGACCACTTATTTGAATGTTTTCATGTAATATATGATAAGAATAATATGTAATTTACTATTAAGTGAATACTAAATCATTACTCATTATAGGCTAATTGGACTAATGCTAATAAAAAACAAAGAGAAAAATTATTGGAACTTATAAGACGACTAGCTGAAGATGATAAGGATGGTGTTATGGCTCATAAAGTAATTTAAATGTATTATTTAACCCTTTGATAAGTGAAATAATATTTATTAGTTTCCACTTAGGGAGTGAATTATTGTTTTCCAGATTGGCTAATCTAAAGACATGTATTTACACCTTAAATATAATACCGATTTTTTGCAAAAATAATTATTTTTATAGTAGAACATAACACATAAATTATCATATAACCAATACGGACATGACATTTTGATTAAAAAAAAAGTTTTCTGCATAAAACGTTTATATCTCTTTTGTCAATGGGTTAAAATAGTTTTATTAGAAATTAACAATTATTTTAAAACAAATAGGTGTTAATGTTGTTCTGGAATTTGGCTCACGGTGAAGATGTTTCAACTGAGATAATAGATCAAGCACTGTCTGCCCATGTAAAAATTCTGGATTATAGCTGTGCCCAAGTAATAATACTTTTTCCTATGATATAGAAATTAAACGTATTAAATGTTTATATTAATTAATTAGGATCGAGATGCGCAGAAAACAGCTTGGCTCGACAAATGTGTTGATGAACTTAAAAGTAATAGTTCATGGGTACTTCCAGTTTTAAAACATATGAGAGATATATGTATGTTATATGATTCTTCTCCAGTAGGAGCTCACCAAGCTCCAGCTCATACTTTGTATCGGTGAGTTATAAATTAATAACCATATTTTATTTCATTATATAACATGCAAAATCCAAAAGTACAGTAGTATAATAAAGTAAATACGTTGTTATATGGGACCTTCATAATGCAACTATACTCAGTGCGCCGAGACAGCGTAAGGCGGCGGCGACCAAAATTCGTCCTAGTCTGCGCATCTCCGCGATCAAAAGTGTACAACTAGTCCACTAGGTGGGAGAAATTAGACCTCAAAACCGCGGAGCGAATTCATTTGGATGCGCGGCCGACTTGCGCTCTCTCGGCACACTGAGTATAGTAGGAGCCAGATTAAAAGGGTACAACATACATTTTTCATTTTTGTTGCTGGGGTACTTCATAATAACCATAGACCTCATGATTATGAACCGATACTTAAGATATTAGTACTATCAATCCTAGCTGATGGCCATGTTTTTGCTTACCAAGTGTTCCTATGGTTTTAATGACTGTCTTGAACTACTAAGTCAACTGAATTTCAAGATCCCTATCTTCCAGTATGAAAACGTTTTACATTTTTCATACTCCTTTGTACGTACCACCAATTATTCCCGTAATAGACTAATGTTTAGGATGATGCGTATTACTAATGAGAGACTGTCTGCTTCTTTCTGTTAATATTATGTAAACAATGTTTATCTTAAAGTTGAATATAATATTCTATACTTTAAGCCACGGCCCGTTCTGTTATAACAATTCAGAAGTTTTAGTTTTATGTTTGTTGGTCTGGCACATCTTACAATCAAGTAGATAATGAGTAGGGCTCGAAACAAAAAATATAATAATAATATACAATATAATAGTGTCTACAATTTTTACTGTTTTTTTTTTGAACATTTGCAGACAAGAGATGATTGCACGCCTTCAAAATAATCATACTTTAGTGTCTTTGGTCACAGATAATTTATCCAAGTATATGGATGATGTGAGAAAAGTTGCCGAAGGTAAATTCATTTAACATTTTTTTATAAACTTTTTATGTTACAATAATCAAATTTATTTTAGAAAACCATAATCTTGATCCCGCTAAATATTGTCCTGACGGGCGCTATTGTCATTTACAACAGGTTCAAGAAAGATTGTATTTCTTAAAATTTTGTTTAAAGGTATATTCCAAATAAATATTTTATAACATATGAAATGTTTTAAAGAGACATTTATATTTGTGTTTAGGATGGAAACCTTTGGCTTTGTGCTGAACAAGCACATCAAGTTTGGATATCATTGGCTGAAAAGGCTGTGTTCTTAGCAGATCGTGAAGCTTGTTTTCGTTGGTTTTCAAAATTAATGGGCGAGGAACCAGACATTGACCCCTCAATTAATACAAAATTTTTTGTTAATAACCTCTTGCAGCTTGATCCGACATTACTTACTGAAAATGGCATAAAGTATGTACAATCAATCATTATTATTTATTTTTTATCACTAATGTAAACTATCTAAATACTTTCTAGATGTTTTGAACGATTTTTCAAAGCAGTCAATGTAAAAGAAGGAAAATTACTGAAAAAAAGACGTTGTTATCAGATGGAGAATATAGATTTAATTGGTGTAGATTATTTATGGAAAGTGGTGACTAATTGTACCGAAGATATTGCAACACATGCAATAAACTTGCTTAAAGAAGTCAATACAAATCTGGCTCCTAGACTGCAAGCTAATCCACTAGAATTTCACCAAACATTCGTAGCTGAATGTTTAGAAAGGTTGCGTGCTCATTATGACACAGTAAGCATACTATCAAAACCATTAATGGACAATGATGATATTATTGAAAGAAACATAGAAATCACTAAAATGATTAGGGTTATGAAAGTGTTATATGAGTATTTAGGAGAATGTGATGCTTCTTTTAATGGAGATCGTACTTTGTTGCCATTACACAGGTATATATTTCATTTATATTTTATCTTTAAAATACTAATCATATTACATTTTTTATAGAGCTTGTCGAGGAAAACACATAACTGTAATTGTTCGTTTAACAAATGCCAATCGCTCTATGGTCGATGATCATGAGCTTGTCATGCATAGCAACGATAATATTTCATGTGTACGGCGTCAATTATTAAAAAGGTTAAGGAATAGTGGAACAATCACAGCTATAGCTGGTTCTTTAAACATCAAATTAGATATATTCCCTGGTAGTAGTATTGACCTTACCACTACATTAGACGACAACAAACTTCTTGGTGAACTCCCTTTCAGGGATAAATTGGTAATATTTTTAAAGTTTAATTTATTGTTTATTTATTTAACCATTTATTTGTTTTCAGTACCTTAATGCTAGATTAGCGACTGCTAATACAAATCTAGCCAGTTCACCAGATAGTAGTTCGGATAGCTCTGTCACCAATAACCAGCCTCTGTATGATTTTACCTTAAATATGGATGCAGAAAACTGTTTACCTACTGTGGTATGTATTATTAATGTATTTGTAAGAGCATAATTAACTCTAAATATAAATATTATTTATAGATAATTTCTGAAAATCCAAAATATGTTCATTTCTTCCTACAAGTGTCAGACAAGGGTATTGAAATTGAAAATCAACAACTTCGAGAAGCTGCCCGATGTATTTTAAAATTGATTCCCCCTGCAGAATCTACCATCAAAAAAATAAAGGTCTTATTTTACATTTGTATATAATTAAACTTCACCTATTATGGTTGTATTATTTACTTATAAAATACAAAATTAGCTGGTTTTTTATTTTGTATATTAGTGCACTTATGTATTTCATAATAATAATATAACTTATCATTGATGCATTATTATGCACAACAAAATATTTTTCTAAAAGGAATGCTCGAATGTGTTATATCTGTCTTACCAACATGGATAACATGCCTAACATTGATAATTTAACGTTCAGAAGAATCTGACTATTATTTTCAATATGCTCATAACTTGCTTCAAATTAAAATGTCAATAAAAACATTTCAAAGTGCCCTAGATAATACCCTTACCTTTAAATTGAATGAAAAGTCAACTCACTGTAATATTAAAAATAATTAAGACAACTTATATATTATTTTATGCAAAATGTTCTCCCCATCATCAAAAAATATCAGTCCAACGGAAAGCCACAGAAAACCTTCCTTTTGTCAAATTAATGTGTTTATGATGCTGTGTCCTACGTAAATCCTGCGATTCTGGTAATTTCTATTCTGATCATGCTGTTCTGCTGTACTACAGTGCGTCCAATACTGCAAAGTACAAGCCGTTTTGTTTTTTTGCGGCATTCACGTAGGGCATGGCGTAAAATTACCTTAATATTCTGATACTGTGTAGATGCCAGCAGTCAACGTGTTAACATAAAGTTTGCCATGTTATGCATTACTAAAGGAATACGCAATACATGCGTAATGTCATCTTAACAACATTAATATTAAAATAATTTTTACAATTTACATAAAAATCATTATTATTTAAAATACGTAATTTTTAACACCTAGTGAACCCACTGTACGTTTTTTATATTTATATAGCCTCATACATCTAATTTTATAATCTGAATAATTAAATAAAATACTTAATTACAAATATATAAAATATTCATATTCTTATTATTTATTTCAGAGATTTTTTACTTATCGATCAGAAACTGTTGAAGGAAATTTAAACATAGATAGTATATATTTTACTAATTCCTCATCTCAAAATTTATACAACTTAGAGGTAAGTTCTTAATTATGATGCATACATGTAAAATACATTACTTATAACTATATTTATATTTGTAGGTGCTATATTCTATGTTATTACCTGCCATTGATCCAATGGCAGATAAAACTCTAGAATTTCAAACACATTTTATAACAAGTAGCCATGCCCCTGAAATTATTCAAATGTTAGTATCAAATAAATTCATCTTAGAACATGATCAAATTACTAAAAGGTAAAACCAATAACTATTGATAAAATTAATACAATTTATCTTAAACTAAACTTGTATTTAATTTATTTAGATCCATTTATTTGGTTGTGCTTAAGATCTGTAGACTTGTATTATGTGTAATGGGACAAGTTATAACACAATTATGTCAATCGTCTGGATTAGTAATGGGAATATCAAATGATAATGAATGTTGTTTGTATAAAGGAGTAGATGTAATTGATCAATGTGATGATACTTTGGCTTTAATGAAAGAAGCATTTGGTCTAGTACCTAATCCCAATTTAGAGTATATGTTACGTAGTGTTACTTCTAAGCTAGCACGAAAGTTCATTGATAAAATTGCCCATGGTTGTGACACTCTGGAAGACTCTATAACAGCTATTAATAAGTCCTTATCAAAATTTATGCCCAACCTGGATATGATCTGGACTACTATTCAGTTAGCATGGGCAATGGCTGGATCCAATCAACACTTGTTTGATGGTCAGTTAAACAATGCAGATCTGCATGATAATTTAAATGGAAGATCTTTGGAAATGGAAGATATATGTGGTATGCATTTGAAATATTATAATTAATTAAAATTGTATTATAAAATAATGTTTATTTTATTTTAGTTTGTAAAGAAGCATTAGAAGTATTAACTCTTTGTCTATTTTTAAAGCCCAATTATTTAAGTCAGTTAATGGAGAAAAAAGATTGGCAAATATTTCTCATTGATTTAATTTTATTGGCTAATAACAGGTATTTAATTTGAATAAGTTTAGAAAATTATGGAATAATTACATTTTATTTTTTGGTTAGTTAAATACAATAGTATTATTTTGATATTTTTAGACAAGTTCGCTGTTCTGCTGCTGAACAATTTCTATTGATAGTTAAGTTTAGTTGGAGTGCCGAACCATTGTTATCTACCATTTCATTAATGTTTTCTGTTCTTAATGATACTGTACTGAAATTTGCTCAAAACTCGTATGAGTATTTTCATGTAAGTTACTGTGATATAACTAAGTGTTTAAATAATTCAAATATTTCTATTTATTAATTTATTTTTTTACACAGGTTTTAACTTACCTATTAAATTATGCTAGTCATGAAAAAATTCCTGTGCCAGATTTTGAAGAGTTTTTAAATAATGAAATTAAATGGTTAAAAAATATAAGAGAGAAAATAAAAACTGATGGTGATTCAGGAATGGAAGAAGTGATTCTTGAAGGACACCTAAATATAACCAAAGAGTTAGTCCAAATGATAAGTATTGAGAAACGTGATGAAATTGGTTCCAATGAAACTGCTGGCATAATGTTGATCAAAGAATTACTTGAAGATTTTATTTTTCCTGCATCAAAGTTAATGGAAGATATGACCAAACATCAAGCTATTGATTTTATTGATATAGAAGTTACACCTGTTTGTAAATCTCCAAATTCTACGAATGCCGCTTTTGATCTTATTATATCCCTCTGCATTGGTTGTGTAGCAAATTTAAAATTGACTGTTGAAATGCTTACTCAATACTTTTATTCAGGTAATTGTACTAATAATTAGTAAAAAAAATAGTTTCTATACATTGCTATTTCATCTTCTTAGAACGTGAAGATCCTTTAGTTGAATGGGATTATCTGCCTATGATGGGTGCAAGAACAGCTCGCGGTTTTGTTGGGCTTAAAAATGCTGGTGCTACTTGTTACATGAATTCTGTATTACAACAGTTGTACATGGTACTTCCTATACGATCAGGTATACTATCAGCACACGGTGCTGCCATTGATGCAAATGATGATTTTAATGCCGATGACAAAAATGATAATGAAGTATTTATTGTTGCATATTTGTTTTTTTCATCAAATAATTAAATTACTTTAAATCTGATATTGGATTTATTGTCTTTAGACTCAAATGGACGTTACTGAAGATCGTAATAAATTTGATCAATCCAGAAAAGAATACAATGTTGGAATATTGAAACAAGTACAAGCTATATTTGGGCACCTAGCATTCAGCAAGGTTCAATATTATGTACCTCGAGGATTATGGAAACATTTCAAGTAATTTAAATACTTAAGAGTTTTCATAAAAAAATGTATATTTACATTAGATGATTTTATTAGATTACAAGGTGAACCAGTAAATCTTCGAGAACAACAAGATGCTGTTGAGTTTTTTATGAGTCTTGTAGAAAGCTTAGATGAAGCTCTAAAAGCATTATCCCAAGACCAATTCATGAGTAAAACACTCGGAGGTTCTTATTCAGACCAAAAAATATGTCAGGGTTGTCCACATAGGTATTTTAAAATTGTCATGATTGTTAATTTATTGTATTAAATTACTGTTGCTTATTATGTTATAAGGTATTCTAAGGAAGAACCCTTCAGTGTTATCAGTGTGGATATAAGAAATCATTCGAATTTAACTGACTCCCTAGAACAATATGTGAAGGGAGAACTATTAGAAGGAGCTGATGCTTACCATTGTGATAAATGCAACAAGAAGGTAAGACTTATCAAAGTTAAAATCTTTTAATTATCACTAACTGAATGTATCACCATTTTTTTATAGGTTGTTACTGTTAAGAGATTATGTGTTAAAAAGTTACCGCCTATTTTAGCTATTCAACTTAAAAGATTTGAGTATGATTTTGAACGAGTATGTGCCATAAAATTTAACGATTATTTTGAGTTTCCAAGAAACCTAGACATGGAACCGTACACTGGTATTTAATTTAAATAATAGTAATGTTCGTTTTGTAAAAATCAGAATAATTAATTGTTTATGTAATTTTTACCCATTATAGTTTCGGGACTAGCCAAAATTGAAGGTGAAATAATTGACTGTGATTATGATGAATCACAAAGCGAAAATCATACCAAATACCAATTGACTGGTATAGTCGTCCACAGTGGTCAAGCTAGCGGAGGACATTACTATTCTTACATTCAAGACAGGTACATATTTTAATCATTTATCAAAGTTCAAACCCAACAATCCATAAATGAAACTTAAAAAAAAAAACTTAATGTAAAATATGGGCACTTAAAATACTAGTAGTTAAGAAGAACCAGGTCCAACTCTATTTAAAAGTAAAGACCATTTAGCTCATATTAAACAATAAACTTATTTTAGTTGCTATGTATAGAATAAGAATATATTATGTAATTTTTTAACCATAAATGAAATGCATTTTTTTATTTTAAGTTATTATTAACATATAAATAATACAATTTGTCTTATGTGTGTTTTAGAAGTGCAGAAGGTTCATCTAAGTGGTACAAATTTGATGATGGGGATGTAACTGAATGTAAAATGGACGAAGATGAAGAAATGAAAACTCAGTGTTTCGGTGGAGATTATATGGGCGAAGTAAATTTTCATTATAAATTCCTTAACTAGTAAAAAATTATTTTTTTATTTATTTATTTAAGGTTTTTGACCATGCATTAAAAAGAACTAGTTACCGAAGGCAAAAACGATGGTGGAATGCTTATATGTTATTTTATACTAAAGTAGATTCTAACAAAGAATTACTAGTTAATGGAATAAGAAACCTAAGCTTAAGTAAGTTTTAAAAAAAAAAATCATTATCTCAAATATGAAAAAAGTTATAAAAAATAAAGACATTTTGTCTGTTCAATTAAAAAATGTATTTTATTTAAATTCTATAAATGGAGAATTTGGTACAATATCAAGTATTATTGTTTATTATTCATTGTTTTATAGGCGATCGGCGTTCAAGTAACAGTTGTATCAAAATGCCTTCATGTATAAAACGTAGTGTTCAACAACAGAATATTCGGTTTCTACACACTCGCAGTCAGTATACTGAGGAATATTTTAAATTCATTCGTAACATTGCCACAATTAATGCCCCAAACATGGTTGCTTCATCCAACGATTTACAACAATTACAAATCGTAAGTAAACATACATAGAAACAAATATCTTTCATGCTTATGTTATAATTTGTTATATAATTATCAATTTTATTTACTAGGCTACGGATCAAGAAGAATTATCTTTGTTATCTACTCAACTAGTGAGTAAGTTTATATTTTATGTCGGTTTGCATACTAAGAAATCATTAAGAGGAAACGCCATGGAGTGGTATGATTTATTATCATCACATATCTGCACCTATGCATCTGTTCGTGCTTGGTTTGCTCGAAACATATTGTTTAATCATCCACAAAGGTATAGTAATTGCATTACAATATTTTATAAAATTTTACAAATATTTGTATTTTTCAATTGTTTAGGTTTGTGGAATATTTGTTGCAATGTATGAGCTCCGAAGTAAGATCATTTTTCATTAAGCTAATTGCATACTTGGCTCACTATTCTCTTCAAGATGATGCTATTCTTATACCAGCTATTACGTCCAGTAATATATTTATATTGCATAATATTACTTTTTGAATATCTAAAAATATTTTCTCTGATTTTGTAGATTCTCTGTTAGACATAACAGCTTCGTTAAGTGATCATTTAATTATCGCCGTCTTAAGTCTGTTGCAAAAGGAATTAAGTGATCATACAAATCGACATTTGCCACATTATTTCTCTTTTTTCTGTATGTACTGTAATTTAGGTATGGCAGAAAAACAGCAACTTATTAAGGTATGGATATCATTTTCATAATTAACTGCAGTGGTTTTATTTACTGATAAATTTTCGTTTTAGTTAAACGTGGCAGCAATATTTATCTTGGTAGCCATTGATGAAGGCCCAGGTGGATCAAACATAAAATATCAATTTAATGAAATCAATAAGCTACATTCTGTGATATCAATTTTAGTGCGTTGTTGTGATTGTACAGAAAAATGTGTATCTTCTACTCCTGTAAGTAAATGTAAACACAAATTGAAGGCTCCTCAAAATGTACAATCCCTATTGATTGTAAATGTAATTTTTTCTACATTTGGATGCAAACGGGTTAGGTTAGGTCGGGTTTTTTGGGAGAGTGTTGATAGATATGAGATGAGTGGATGGACGTGTGTATTTAAATTTTGGTGAAAACAATATGTACATTATTTGAACAAGTTCAGTAACTACATTTATTTTTAAGTCGTTATGTAGTGCAGGGTTCGAAACATACCATGAAGCATGCGTTAAAACTTTAAAAGCATTAATTCAATAGCTTGAAATTCCTGAATAGGCCTGGTATTGGAAGGTTTGACAGGACCCCAGATTGAGATTCCATATGACCAAACCGCCGGCCTTACAATTGACTTGTATATTAATATTTTCTTTTGAAGAAATATATTGGAATTGAGAAGAGGCTGGAGGAGGTGTAATCTATTGTTCGCAGATTTTCTTTTTTCCTTTAAATGAGGACCCCAAGTTAGTCTTTCATCTAAAGTGGTACCTAAGTATTTTATCTCAATTCTGACAAGGATGGGGATGTTGTTCATATTAAGTTACTCTTGAGGGGATCTTTTCAAGGTAAAGGTAACTTGCACTGATTTTTCAGTATTGATTTTGATTATCCACTGTTTGGCCCAAGCGTTGATTTTATTTGCTTAATCTTGAAGTAGTTAGTAACTAGGTTGGGATTTGTACTAGGAGCGAGAACAACGGTATCATCAGCATATGTAGCAAGAAGGGTATCAGTAGATTTAGGGATATCAGCCATAAAAACATTGTATAGGTCGGGAGAGAGATCGCTGTCTTGGGGAACTCTGGCACATACTTGGTGAGTGGGGGAATGATAATTTCCCTGTCGCACAACAAAGGATCTGTTTTGTAAATAGGATTTAATAATGAGATAGTAAGGAGCAGGCATAAAGAGCTTTAGCTTATATAACAGGCCTTCGTGCCAGGCCCTATCAAAAGCTTGAGCCATGTCTAAGAGTCCGGAACAGTATTGTTTGCTTTCAAGTGTACTTGAGATTTTGTCTGTAATTCGATGTATTTGTTGAACTGTTGAATGCCTGTTTCGAAAACCAAATTGATTGCTTGGTATTACAGTGAAACCTGTATATAACGGACAGTCACGGGACCAAAATAATTGTCCGTTATAGACAGGTGTCCGTTGTAGACATGTTTCAATGTTTTAAAAATTAAAATTTTTACGTACATTTGTATTGTTTTATATTTTATAATATGTACATATTAAGTATAATCTTTATTAATATTATACATATATGTATTATACACATACATTCTACATTATGAGCTTTACCAATTTAAAGCTTTACGCGGCACGGGAGGTGGCATTGCTAAGGAAAAGATGTACAACTCTGACTGCGAACAGTGCGAACCGATAGAAACTGAATAAAAACTTTTGATACTCATGGTTATACGTATTGCAATTTATATCTAGATATCTTGGACTTTATAAATTCAATAGGCAATTAGCGTTATCGTAATCGGCGTATTTTCACTGAATGACCTAATTGCGTTCCTTATCGACGCTGTTTCGTAGTATGTATGTATGTATGTATGTATGTATGTATGTATTTTTGTCCGTTATGAAATTTGTTGGATTAAATATTAGTGTCCGTGTCCGTAATAGAAAGAGTCCGTTATAGACAGGTCGAAATACATTAGAATGCCTATCTTTTTGCCGGGACCTGGTCATTTTGTCCGTTAAGAGAGGTGTCCGTTAAGTCAGGTTTCACTGTATATACTTATTCTAGAGGATAGCTTATTCATCTCTAAGACATTTGGTTGACTATAGGCGACCTACGGGAGTGCTTGACTAGTCGCCTCCAAGTACAGTTCTTGACTTAAATAATAGAGTATTTATTCTTCTTATCACAACAACTATATTATGTAACCAATACATACTATCCCTGACCACTCCATGTATTGGGTATTAGTACACATATTTATGTCAACAGTTACTAAAAATGAATAACTAGTTGAAAGCCACTTGCGCTTGCACTAGAAATATATGGTAGGTATGAATATGCATTAGCACCACTGTGTAACAATGGGCATGATGACAATCCGTCACTGTCATTGCATTATGGTGTGCAACATTATATCAAAAACTTTGTATACGCCTTACTTGTTTGCATACTCTTCATTGAATTGATTGCCTAATTCAATATTCTAATTATTTATTTTTATAGGGTTCTCCTTTCCTACCGAATCCATTTGCAGAATGTCAACCTTACCTAAGAAAAGTTCCTCAACAAGTTAAAGATAGTATTTTTGGTCGAATATGGTATGTATTATTTAAAATGTCAATAAACATATTAACGTTAATTAATAAAATAAATAACAATTTTCAGTTATTTGAAAAAACTTATTGACAATTCTCAAATGAATGAAGAAAGCATGAAAATGCTACAATTTGTATGTTGGGAAAATCCACTGAGTAGTAGTATGGTTTTAACTGAAATTTTATGGCATATTATGTATACATATTGTCAAGAGCTCAAATTTTATTTGGATTTACTATTTGTCATATTAAGTATTGAAGATTCGTGGCAAGTTTTACGCATTCAAAATGCAATGACTGGAAACGGTAAGTGCTCTGAATTTTCTATTTAATTATACTCTAATATTGCGTTTATTTCAGAAGATAGAGAAGGTGTACTTGACACAATATTGCGTCACAAAAATCAATATCAAAGACGGTCTTATCAATGTATCAAAGGATTAGTTGGTTTATTCATGAGGATACCAATGGCACATAAAGTTGTACTGCAAAACACAGATCTCAAAAGAAAATGGGTGGAAGCAGTTGATTGGCTACAGGAAGAACTTAATAGAGTAAAATTATTAATTTGTTTTGTTAGTATTATCTCAACTTAATCGTGTGTTATTTTAGAAAACATTGACTGGAGGCCAGTATAATACGTATACTAGTTGGACACCACAGTCCAATGAAAACACCAATAGTTTCTTTTTAGAAAGGTCAACCAGTGCTCGTAAAGTCCTACAAAAAGCATTTGAGTTCTGCCCATCTGAAGTAAATTAGACCCTTTTCCAATATTTATTAAACAAGACAATAATGATTGGATTAGATTCAATCAAATTTTACATTTTCAAAAAAATCTTATTTCAAATTTTAATGTTATGTTAAAAGGATTTTTCAATTCCAACATTGACTACACAGGAAATAGAAGATTCATCTGATGAGGGTGACGAATTGGGAATCCAACATGCTACTGATACAATGACAAATCTGGTGAATGAACCTTTACAAGTAGTACCAGACATTGTACCAGAGTAAGATAGCTATATTTATATTTTATTTGAAAGATACAATTTATAAATTAAAGTTATTAAAATATAGGAATGATGACGATTATGATGCATCAGTTCCAATTAACTTCAACAGTATAGATGATTTTGATAACGGTGAGAGTAATAACGTTGAATTGGTGAACACTCAAATTGTTGAATCTTCAACGGATATGCATTAACTTGTGTTCACATAATAAAAAAATAAAACTGAATGTACAATCAGAGTACAAGTTATTATTATTTGGCTATTATCAAACGATACATTATATTATAATTTATAGAATATTGTATTTTAATCCTTTTGCAATTTATAATTATCAATTAGCACAACCAGAGCGATCAATAATTACTTCTGTACACGACAATTTAATGAATTTTATAACGGTGTGTCTTAGGTTGTTAACATCTGCTGACCTAATATTAAATTTTAGTTAAATTTTTTTTTTTTTTAATAATCAATTTATAATTTTTGAAGAAAAAAACCTCTTTCGTACAGAAGTTTATCGCTGACCGATTTTATACTAGTAAAAGAAAATTGTTTTATGCTGTAAAGTTATTTTGTGTATAGATTGGAACCATGCACATTCAAGTTGTTATATATACATGTATAAATATAAACTTCCGCGTGAGCAAAAATCCTACACTACTGTCATTTATTTAATTTTTTTCTGTTGTATAATGTACATTTATTTTGCTTTTTTACATTATTATTATTATTATTACTATTATTATTATTATTATTATTATTATTATTATTATTATTTTATTATTTTATTATTATATTTATTAAAAGTTGTCTTATTGATTATATCTAGCTCTCAAAAAATCAATATCAAGTTTATATTTTAATACATCAGCGTTTATTATACAAATATTGTAATGATAAATTTTCATATTTTTAAATTTCAATGAATCATTTTTGTTGTTTGTAAAAAATGAACTCCTTTATATAAAGAAAAAAGTGATATCTATTTATAAGGTTTTTTGTGTAATACACAGTTTACTTATTATGTATTATACTGATTGTAAATTATATTACATAATATTTATACAATTTAAACCAAGAACTATTAATAGAAACTCAATGATTAGGTATGCTTTTTGCTGAATTTATTGAGGAGAAATCTAATTAATGAAGTTTGATAATTTTTTATGTGTTCCAGCATCAATTCAATAATAATATTTTATTATTTTTATTTTTATTTTGTGATAACTTTCATAACCAAAAGTATGGTAAGGCTGGAATTAATATTTGTACATTGTTAACTACTGTTATGAAAAGAAAAAGTGTATAAAAAATAACTATGAAGTGTATTGCATTTAATGTAATAAAAAGATGATATTTTATAAAGAATATCTTGATAAACATTGATGTATTATTTTTGTATTTTTTGTTGGATTGAATCCATTGTAAGTACAGTAGAACCCCTCTAATTTGTCACCCTTGGGACTGGGGGTTATGGTCGCAGAAAAGGTTGAGTTATCAGAAAATACAGAAAAATACCGATTTACAGTATAATATATTAAATAATTATATAATTTACTATATATATAGTAAATAGCCCATATAATATAGTAAAAAATTACATAAAAAGTGAGTAGTTTTAATTTTATATGTCTACTATAAATTGGAAAATCCAAATGTATTTTTAAAGCAATATGTATACTAAATATCAATAATACTACGGTAAAATCAACCGGAGTAGCTGATGATAGAAGCTCTACTGTAGACTACTTTTATCTTGTTGGTGCTAGGATATGATAAATCTTTTGTGTGGTGAGCAGGGGACTAAGCAGGGTCCACTAAGGCTGCCCCTCGTATTATAGGGCCAGGATATATGGATTATATCTGTTGCCTAATAATAAATCCGTTAAAGTATTAAACTATAAATTAATTCTGTAAGAACTAAGAAGTTATGTTTAGTAGGTACTTAATTACATACAGACGTAATCATTAATATATTTCTTGATTCCCTTTTGAATTTTAAAAGTTTTAAGCATTTTAAAGCTAAAAAATTCACAGAAAAACATTGAATTATAGATATGTTTTTGCGGGTTTATATTTAATATAATACAATACAATGTAATTTCAATTTTAATTATGATATTACCTTATTACTTGAAAATATTTTTAAATATAAAAATTAATATTGAAAATCAGATAAAATCACATTTTTTAGTTTTGAGCAATGCAATGATTAAAAATAAAAGAACAATATTATGTCAATAGCTTACAATTTAAAAACTAATGAATCCAATGAGGTATTGGCGCCATGATAGGTGTTTCATATGAATACCGTGAATACCGTCTGTAAAGCTCATCTATATAATTTTGTCTGTAGATACCAGGTGGTCTAAAATAATAAAATATATACATATGATTCAATAATTCCATCCCAAATTATACGTAAGTAATCAGTGGCACAATTGTTAGAAAGTTGGAAAGGATAGATTCCATCAAGAATTTTTTTTTGCTATACTCCGGCCCACGAGCGAGTATTACAGTTTTGCGCATGCAGACTGGCGGCGGAGACCATTCCGAGGCCCCATTCCCCCCATGCCCCTATAGTGTTGATCGCTGCCGACCGGTGCCGAACAGCTGTCGGCATGCCGAGTAAGTGGGGAATGCGCGGAATCAAACGAGTTTTTGTCGGACGACGGTAATACTCTCTCGTGGGCCGAAGTATAATGATGCAGTTTTGTATTTCTAGTTAAAAATATTATATGCTGTTTAATAACTTTTTTAAATTTCCAACATAATATAATTTTTGAATGCTTTAATATTATCTAATAATATTATATACAGAATACAGATTTTATTTTATTTTTATTATATTCAATAACTATAATTAAATAATAGGCAATAGCATTTAAAATTGAGATTTTTTTAGTGTGTAGTTGTAATGCTTGTTTTAATAAAAAAAAATGTGAAGTCTTAGTTTAATGGATATACCTATTTCTATTTTGAATTTATTCGTCTTAAATTGAACTTCATATTTTTTAAGAGATTGATTTTAAGGAATTTTAAAACATTAATTCAAATTTAAAAACTGTTATTTCATAACTCTAATATGGTTTTATAATTTATTCTTCACGAAAAATTATAATTGATAATTGAATTTAAAGTTCCATATAACTTATAAAATCATTACTGACCAATAGGCAATAGGTTTACCCGGGTACAATTTATCAGATAACCCAATACTTTTATGATCACTTTATACAAATAAACCAAATTTTCAAACTAAATAATATATTTTTTATGTATATATTAGTTTTTAATTTTTAGGGCATTATTGCAATTTGTGTAAGTCATTTTCTTAGTTTTTTTAAGTCATCAAATTCCTAGCTCTACTCTTAAATAATAATAATGTAATAAACTGTACATATGTTTATAAACAAAACGCCACAATGTAAAGAACTTATAAAGATTGAAAAAGATTTTATAATTAAAATTTGAAAAATCTAAGGTATCTAATTATGTTTACAGTGTATAAAATATATACAACCTTTTGGCTACCTAAATATACTGTATTGTACATAATCGTTTCTAATTACTTACTAACTATTTATATAGAATTTTAACTCAACATAAAAATTATAATATACATTTTTAAAAAATGAATATCCCTCAGAAAAAATCTAAATTAACCTAACCACACCACAGTAAGTTATATAGATTTTATATTACCTAGATTCTGCAAAATGATCTATCGCACTCGTCACATCATAATTTAATACTTCTACTAAAAAAGAAACTATCAAAAATCCTGTTCGGTTAAAACCATGAGTGCAATGAACACCTAGTTATAGCAAATAAATGTTTAATTTTAGACTATATAGTTATGTATTATTATATAAATTAAATCATTTTTTTAAATCCTACCTATAAACTGTGAATTATTGTTGTCTAGAAAATCACAACATCTATCAAAAAACTCTTCAACTAATTGACGGTCAGGAAAATGCCCATGACCAACATAAGCCATTTTTACATAAGCACATCCCATATCTTCTATTTCAAATTGACTATAGTAGCGTGTAGTATTTGTGAGATCAATCCATAAACCAATACTTTGCTGAAACAATTTTATATACTCAAAAAAACTGGCATAACATAAAATTATATTATTATTAATGACAGTATAACACTTGTTTTAATTAGTTAAAATAATTTAATATTTTTGTTTTTTGGCACATTGGAGCAGTAATATACAACTTATCCTATACAGTGACCAACAACATTTTACTTTTTGATGAGACTACCACCCTCTACAGACACACACGCACTCACGCATACAATATAATATAATAATACAAATGAAATTAGAAACTTAAATTTAAAATAATATAAAATAATAAGTACCAACATTAAATTAGGATTCAAGTTTCACATTCAGGCCCACGGCCACAATAGCATTTTTATAAAAAAAATTTCTTTAGTACTTGTGTACCAATACAATTATTCTATAGCACAATAATTGATCTTAACAAAGTAGTATACTAATTAAGTAACAAATGCAGTGCCAACCAAGTTATAAGCCATAAATACATTTTAAGTTATCATTTCAAATACAATGCGATGCAAAACCTCTAAAGAATTAATTAATATGTTTATTTCAAAGAGTTTACTTTTAAAATATCTGACACTTCATAGCAATGTTCTCTGTGAACCAATATACTTTTACTTTTTGACTGTCAGATAACTTCATCAGAATCTATATTATTGGATATTATTTGTTGGAAGCCAAAAGCACAAAAGCTTCTAATTTATTCCGACTTTCTGCAACAAATTTAGCGAGTAGGTTTAAGCAAGTGCATTATAAAAAAATGCTATTGGATGCAAATGTTAATCGATGATATGCATTTGTATAAAGCTTATACCTCATTAAAACGTTAAGACAGCAAACAGCACAGTTTTTACGCACTTAATCTATTTTGCAACAATTTTTATTACTATTAGTATCTATAATACTGCGTTTTTGTTAATGTTTGTTTCATCAATATCTTATTAGAGGTTTTCATAGTCATCAAAGTTATAGTTTTCTATATACAAATCAGGTTAGGTTACATCAACCCACCCCTGTAGATATTTAATAAATATAATGGTTCAAATATTTAAAATAATTTTCTTGTAAATAAGTTGCTATACGAGTTAATCAGTAAAAAACCGAAATAATTAATTAATATTGTACTTATTTAAAAACATGAACAACTATTTTTTCTATAAGACACAAATAAGTTATTTAATGAGATTTTAGAATAATATAAACTCATATTATCAAATAGGTACCTGATATTTAAACATATGTCTAAATACACTTTGTGGATTGAATCTCTTCCTGAATTCTATTTTACTGTCAAATTTACTATCTAATGGCGTTTTAAATGACACAAATGCATTGGCTACTGACGTAGGTGCTATATTAGGGCAATTCATCCAATTCTTAGGGAGTTGCAGGTTGTTGTTTGCTGTGACCTGCCTGGATCTATAACGACCAAAGCGATAGTTTCCTGAAAAAATCCTTGGATTTAATTTTTGATTTATAAAAATATTTCGGCAATGATTCAAATGTTATTCAAATCTATCTTACACACAGGTAACACGTTTTAATAATATAATATATTCTCATGCTTATTTTTTTTATTACCTGACATTGAAAATTTGAAATGTTTCTCCGCAATGCAAGCAGGGTATGGGAACTGGGTACCTATAGTAATCAAAACGAAACGATATCGTTTGTCTTTTAAAAATAATTGTATTCCTACTGTGATGGTGAATAATAGTGAAAAGTGATGCACATTACAGAGTTAGTGAATTGCACATTACCGAACACATTCGGCATTCAAATTTAAAGTCAGTGTCGACATTCGAGATTCAACAGTAACTCGTAACTGATAACCACGACGGAATAAAAACGGCCAAAAGGTATGACCACGATAAATTGGATATCGTTCGGTCGCGCGCCCAAGTGGGAGGGTGCTTTTTATACATTAAAAAAATATGTCACATCGTCCACCAATGAAAAGCGACAAAATAATCGAACCATTCTCCCCGCGTATCACTGAGTTGTGATAACACCTTAGACTAGTGTTCCTTCGTGATTGTAACCATAGACCGGCTGCAGGAATGCAGGATGCTGCATGGCACGTGGCTTATCACACAACGATGTTGTTACATGCGTTCGCGGTCTTGGAACAGTGGAAGACCGTGCTTGAGTCCCGTAAAATACATTTCCCAACGACCTTTTTCTTCAATATTTAAAATAACAATAATTAGGTATAAAACATTAAACATTTACCATAAATTATATTTTTAATGATCAAATGATGTAGGTAGGTACGTTAAAAATCGGCACGTGCTTCTCTCTCCCCCCCTCCCACCACCGCCGTGACAAAATCATTTGACCGCCAATGATTGATACACTTTGATTTCTAGATAGGTATAAAAAATAAAATACCTTGTAACAACTAGAACAATGTACGGAGGTGATTCCTTAAAGATAAACTAGTGTACCTACCTATGACCATAGAGTACCTAATAAGAATATTCTTATTACTCTATGCCTATGACCAATATTTTGTAGTTTCATAATAACTGTCAACACCGAACACGTGTTATAACTTATAGTAGATTGTAGATTCGTAATATTCGTCGTTTTGAATGGGTATGAATTTTGATTTCATAATTTTTTTTAAAGAAATGTCTCAAGGACTGTAAAAAAGTAAAAGTTACGCTAAGATTTAATACGAATTATCAAAATTATAAGTGAAGTAACCGAGCATATAATCACGAAATCCTAAATCGAACGTAAAGAACCGTTAAATCAGCCATTTGTAAGTACTTAATGGGCTAAATTTAAACTTAAACTTAACTAATTCTTCTGAATTTTAGTTTTTACCATAAGAAGCTACAATAATTGTCCCGATATTACTATCAATGGACAATGGTCATAATCACATTTGACAAAAATTATAAATAATTATAGGTTAAACTTTAAACATTAAACTTCGTTAGACCCCTCTCCCCTAGAACTCAATCATTACTCAAACCGTTTTTCCCTTGCTGGTCTAATTTTATCAGATCTGTGGCCAATGTATGGTGGAATTCTCAAACAACCTCTTTTAATCTTTACTATACTGTCTATACTCAATACTCATACAGTTATAAGTAGTGCAAAATTAGACTATGGCTGTTTTTTCACTTGCTGATCCTCTCTCAAACATACTGCGAGGACGTATATTTATATATAAGTATGTCTTAACTCTTAAGCGCTTAATGGATTAACTGTAGGCAACATAAATTTAAAAAGGTGGGGAAGTGGGTTCCACTTTGGCGACTTTGCTGTACACTAGGTGTTGTGTGGGTCACTGTAATATATATGTTAAGTTTAAATTCAATCGCATAAAATCGTTGTATGCAAAAACGATTCTGAGCGATGACGGTCTGTGAGTCTTTAATATTATGTCACATATCCATATCGCGTTCTTGTACGTTTCACGAAATTGAACCGCACTTCTCCACTTCACGTAATTACACAATATGGATTATGTTTCGTGAAATAGATACCTATAAACTGTCATCAACGGAACTTGTTCGTCATTTGGATGACCATATAGATTGCATCAAAAATTATTAAGATTTTTCCAATTTTATAATAATAATAAAATACTTTTGTATTACTATGTTAGACATGTTTTTGTACCTACTTAAAACCACACCCGCTGCGACAACCTAAATCGTTTTTAAAATTATTATTAATAATCAATATTCAAAAAAATAATGCACTTCGCTAGGTATATAAAGTAACGTATATTTGTGATATATTTACTTAATTTATTCGTTGTTTCTGTCCTTTTGTTTGCAAATCAAAAACTGTTTTTCAGCGATATTCAAAACATCAAATTTTTCCAAAAAATAATATTCATGCCTCGTTTTTTTATTGTAAAATATATAGTTTATTATTTATTAATTTAAATATTATGTAAAAAAATATGCATAACTATTTATATTATGATTTATGAAGTACAATATAATATGATCTATTTCTAATTTCTATTGAATTGGATTTAATTAATTAAATAACTAATTAACTTATTAATTTAATTTGGTTTTTACTAAATTGTGTATCCTTGAATTTATTTCGTCGAAGCTGTACCTATGGTTTTTTTGTCAGGTTTATCTTTATAATATAATTTGAGTTTTTTATAAAACTCGTTTTTTTCGTCAAACGACATTGTATACTTTTTTATTTAAGTATTAACAAAGTATAAAATGAAAAAATAATATGCACTATACACTCTTATACTCACTATACAGTATACACACACGCATTGAAGGATCTTATCAAAATGAAAACTGTTATGCATTGATGGGTCGAATTATCGACGATTATCGACCGATAATAATGATTTTAAAACAGATAATAGGTACCTAAATATAATACTGTGACTGTCGTTTATGATTGAACAGATAAGAATTATTGTCATCCCAAGCCATAGATTAAATATACTATAGTATATTTAATCTATGTCCCAAGCAAACAACACAGGTATATATTCTTCAGTCTAACCTTATCTCTAATACATATTATATAGGTAATTGTAAATAAATTGTAGGCAAGGTGGATATATATATATATATCTCCACCTTGATTGTAGGTAAACATAATCATTTTGTAAACCTATTTTTAAACATTTTCTTAAAAATAATAACTTAATTAAATTTGTAAAATTAATATATTATAACAATCCATTTTTTTTAATTTCTGCTATATATGGACATCCAATTATCCAAATGACGGAAAGTTCCGTTGATGACAGTTTAGGTATCCATTTCACGAAATATAATCCATAATATATTATTGCAGTGTAATTACGTGAAGTGGAGAAGCCGCGGTTCCATTTCGTGAAATGTATGCAAACATTGCAAACGTTGTCCATTTCGTGAAACATACAATTACCCGATGTATGTATATACAATATACTATAATTACTATAGTATTAACGTGTATAATGTATATTATTATAATGAACTAGGGTCAATCGTCGCTTTGAAATTTGTAATATTAATCAGTGGCGTATTTAGGAATATTTAATTGGAGCTGGATGATATAGATTTGAAATATTTTTGCAGTAATAATATACAGTGCGGGAGGGGCTTTACACCCTCCCCCTCTATTTAGTATTTTAAAATAATTTGATCATAATCATTTTGTATAAAACCATGAATATAAAATATAAATGCACAAGAAAACTGCCCTGCGCTCATTTTTTTAAATCGTTTATTCTTATTATTTTGTTTAGTAGGTACATTCAAATATAAAATGTATGTAAATATATATAGCTAATATGTACTCAGTAATAGGTATTAATACCTACATGTTTTCAGTTTTGTATAATTATATAATAAGCGATTTCCAAAAAAACTTTAATATGAGCGAGCTCAAGCAGTCACGCGTGAATCCTGCATCATGTAGCATAAAAAAAAAAATTATACATATAATAATGCAATTACATATACAATGTGTATTAATATTATACATAACACGTAAATTCGTACTGCTAGTCGGTAGAGATTATAGATGTATAGTCGTATAGATTTACGCCTTACTTATAATCATATTGTTCTGTGCTATAATATTATAAGTTATAAGGTTTTTTTTTTTTTTTTAATTAGCTTTTAGTCGGTAACTATGACAGCTCGAAGTTATATGGTTTAAGTTATATTGTTATAACTCATATAAGTATAAAGTAGTTCTATATATAACCTATATATTTTAAGTAAATTATACAGTAGAACCAGTTAATCAGCATAGATAGTATAAAAAAGGATTAAAATAAAATTGTGTTTTTCACTGTGCATGCAAACATGTAATCGTGTTATAAAAATTATAATGAATTAACAGCACAATATATACCTATTACGATTTCATAATATGATTTATTAACATTCGATCGTGCCGTTGGTTCGAGAGAGTAGCACGCGAGCATGGCCAACCATATTATTGTAGGTACCCCAATACCCAATAATATAGTACCATAATAATAATAAATTAGGTTATTGACTGGTTAGGCTAGTGATTGTTATTATTATTAGGATATTATGAGTTTTATGATGTACCTAATCGGAATATATATAATAGGTACGACACAATTCCAACACTGGGTCACTTTTAAAATAAATGTGTTTATGAGTTTTTTTTAATCTTAACGTGGGCATAACATTTCAAAGTAAGTCTATAGCCATTTGACTATTTGAGTCTAAGCCGGAATATGTACTTAGAATTTCCGTCTTATTCGTTAATTTTTGGGAAAATGGGAACTGCAGTAACCAATATATTTTGATTTCCACTGTGATGTTCTGAGAATGTTGTTTTACACAGACATGTGTTAAGATAACGGTCCATATTTAGTTGGTACTAAATATTATTGTTTATATAAGCTCGCAGATTTCGAAGTTTGAGTGAAAACGTCACCCACTCGCTCATCATGTCGCATATATTATAATATACTAATACATTGTACAGTTAAATATTATATTTTATCCTATACTATTATATTGTATACAAATAAAATATTATGCAAATTAGCCGATGGTCCGATTGTGCCGTTATGTATACACATACACGATACGCGGCAACAATACGTCGACGATTTTCCGGGATAAAAAATGCTTTTTTTCTGAAAAACGGAAAATAATTATACGTCCAAAATACATCCAAAACCGGTAAAAAAAAATAAAAACTCTATTATTAAATAGAGTCAAAAAAAACCTCGTAAAACAAAAATCGTGACGAGCGGCGACGGTTTTGCGACGCACCGACCGTTCAGTGGTTGCCAAACGGCCGCTGCGTGGGAGGTCGGAAAGGGGGGAGGGGTAGACGCGACACCGAATGGGCGGCGTCGGACTCGGTCGCGCCGGGCGCACCGCCGCACCCAGTCATCAATCAAACGTTGCGGCGCACGGTCGCGTCCTGTCGATACGCGCTCACACGGTGTTCTGACCGCGGTGCGTTTCAGCGTGCATTCCGGTCGGCGGCTAACGACAAATAAAATAATATAACGGCGGACCCGCGTGTGAGCGGTCTCCCGGCTGTCGTCGTCGTCGTCGTGATAACGAAAAAGATATCAATAAAAAAATATACGAGTATAATAAAAGGAATCGCGTCGCGGATCCCGGACGGTGTTTGTTGTGCGCAAAGTTCGCGTTTCCGGTAGCACCGCCGCCGCCCGGCAGTGTTATTATTTCGAAACTTTCGTTTCAGTTCTCCGGCGACGCGGGCCGTGCGATTTTCGGCGTTCCACGCCCGCTCACCGTGCGTAGGCGCGACGCGTGCGGACCGACACACTTATAATAAATATTGCTATATAACGCGACTCTGGTTCGGGAATCGTAACAAAATTATCGACGGCGATCTGCATTCCGTCTCCGATCCGACTTAGCACCTGCAGCAGCTGGCCGCTACCACTATGGCCTGGACAGATCTCCGCTGCGGCACATCCTGGGATCGCCAGACACCGAGTAAATACAACAACGACTACCTATTATAGTATTAGCACAATTTAGTCTATTCTGTGGTATTAGTGTGTCTATACCTATAGTACTTAAACACTGTAATATACCCAATACCAGTAGTCTGTCTGTGATACCCATTGGGTACAGATTTCGGTACCGTCGGTATTGGATTTGTCTTCGCGACATATTATTCGTGTAACATCGTTTTGGTCGTGTGTTCCGTCAACCGCCAGTTGTAGTGTTCCATACGCGTTGTGTGATTTCTGGCCAATGGTCAAGAACAACACGGTCAGAACATGTCCGTGTTTTTTCGTTTACAAGTGACATACATATCACTCAATAAGATTGATTTTTGTCAACAAATTCCTGTCCAATAGTTTGTTTTCAAATCAAAATGACTTTAAATTAGATCAACATTAGAGTTATTAACAGAATACTAATTTAAAATAGTCTTGGCCATTTCTTATCTCATCTAGCTCAAGTTTAGGAAGATGAAGAATTCTTTGTTACGCTCATTTTATATCAAGTGAAAAACTACATACAGATAAAATGCATAGGCTCGCTGTAAGGTTAGGCACCAAAGAGGCAGCCTATGAGTTGTTACTCAGATAATACAACGGTATGACACACCGTTAGACATAAAAATACAGAGTACCTATTAATTATCTTTTACTTCTTCGCACAATTACGTGAGGATTAGGTAGGTACCTAGGTATAATAATTAACGTTACTTATAGAAACTTTTAAATTAACTATAAACAGTTGCTTGAAAGTAGTATTAGTCAAGGTACCTACTAGTTCTATAAAAAGGTACCTAGGTTTAAATTTATCTATGACATAGAGTAATTTATTAAGGTACATTGCAATTATTTATTAATAAAATATTTTAGAAAACATATGAAGGTACCTAGTGCATGGTTGATTTTTAACTACCCTTCTTAGTGGGATATAAAAAAAAGCTAATTCAAAAAACTTATTTTCATTAAGAAATTATATTATTAGTCAAGTCATTAATAACTATATTATACTATACCAATACCAATTAGTTATATTTATAACATGGCAGGTATACCGTATACAATACAAATTTAAAAATAATAGCTAAATAAATCAATAAAATAAAATAACAAATATTTTATAATTTGTACATTAAATTTACAAATATGTTGGACGATAGGTAGGTACATATATATTAGTTTATAAAATGTTCCTTTAAGGATAAGATATCACTGATGACAAATTCAGTTTATCTCTTTTACCTTCTTTATAATGATTGCATAGGTAGCCTCTTGAAGATCTCCGACTTATATCGTTTCTGAAACTACTCATAATAAAAAACATTTAAGTGACCATCCGACCAAATTTTTTCTTTAGACGAGGCTTTAGATTTATTATATTTAATAATATTCATTTTCACATAATTAACATCAAATAAATAAAATGTGTACTTATAATGGTATTCTACTGCACATATAATATAAAGATTTCACAATACTGACAGAATACCTCAGAATACTATATATTTCAAAGCTTGTTCAATTATAGTTTCAATATAAAGTAAAGGTATTAGTGGGGTTTTTAAATGATTATTATTAGAGTGATTATACTTTAAAGATGACCCCTTAGACGACCCTAAAATTACATTATTAATATATTATATGGCTTAGGTACCTATAATAATTATGTTTGCCCAAATTTACTGATCAATACGGGTCTACTCAGTTTTTAATTTTTCTATTCATATATTTAATATGATATTATGATGTTTCAATAGGTACCTGTAACATATTATGCTAAATGCATGATATTGATAAAAGTACTATACTAAACAAAGTAATACAATATATTATAAACTTTAATTTTTCCATTTTTTTTCTCCTCATTTTCCAACTATAGTGGAAAGAAGAAAAATTAAATCTTATTCTCAATCTTATAGACAAATACAACAAATAAAATTCATCACTGATTCTTAGTTATAGTAGTTGTATATTTTATATGGGTTTAACATTATACTCGGGTGTTTTGTGCTTCACATATCTCTTAAAGAAAACTATTTTGGTTTCATTTACTCACTATATATTATTATGTAAGAAAACTGTAACTTTAGATGGGCATTTAAAATGTCAATGATATACATATCCATGTATAATGTATATACTATATTGTACTATTGATCGTATGTCATACAAGAGTATTACATTCGGTAATACACCTACATATTTAATGATTGAACTTATAAAAAAAAATTATGCACAATTTAAGATACTGGAATCATAATAATTTTCCATGTGAAATTCTTGAGCATGCTTCTGCTTTTGATTAAATGAAACAATACACTTTTGTAAATACATGCAAACTATAAGGACATTTTTTATTCAGTAAAAATGAAAAATGTACCTATAAGATTTTTAGGTATTAAGGAATTCATTTGTAACTAGTTAGTGTCTGCAATTCATATTTTGTTTTTAAAATGTAGATCCCATACAATTTAAATGTTTTTTGTGGTAATCAAGTTAATACCTGTATATTTTTTACTTTAAATTAAAAATTTGCTAGCTTCTAGTATCAAAATTAAAACAAGGATTAAATCTTATGCGCAATATCGGGTTGTATTAAATTGATTTTGAAATATTAATTTAAATATCAATGAATATGAGTTTAATATGGATATAAATGCTTATACTTAAACTTGTAATTAGATAAAACTTTGCTAGGAGCTTACGTTTCATGGGCATGACATAGTGTACCATATAACAGAAATTTGAAGAGGTCTGAGTGAATAGACTTACAAAATAGTATAAGTGAATAACTACTAGTTGTTATATTTAGACATTTAGTTCAATAACTTCTGTTGATGGGAATTAAATCACAGTAATTTCCATTGTTTAAAATTTCAATATGACTGTTTTATAGGCTAAGAAAAAATAGATATGTACAAGGTAACTTTTTTGTGGGAACTATAATTATAATATTTTTATATTGCCAAAGAGTTTATGTAGGTTTATTATACAATAATACTCTGACAGTAACATAGAGATACCCGAGGAGATACCTCAGAGTTGGTACACTTATTATCTGGCGATGTATTACCTTTATAATACCTATGTTTATTATTTATATTTATGTATGTGTATAAAATACTTTAAAATACATTACACATAAGCTCAGCATTATTTTATTGTGTACCTATTGGACTTATTATTTTAATATTTAAGAAACAAAAATAAATCTTTACAAACTAGAATCAAATAAATACCTATTCAGTACCTAATTACCTACTCAAATTTAGGACTAAACTGGGGACTAGGTCTAATAGGTACTGATAATTTTTAAGTCTCTCATTTTCGACTATAGAATATATTTTTTTTAGTGAGGCTATACTTACAAGTTACATTTAGCATCAAATCTCATACCTACTATGCGTATTATGTAAACAATTTTAATTTCTTAAATAATTACATTAAGATTATTGTATACACTAAACATATTATGTCGATACACAAAATTCGCGAAGTGTTTTACTCGCACCGGATGCTGAAATGGTATTGCATTAGGTAGTTTGAGAAACAATGTTTTCCCTCCAAAATCTTCAAATCAAATTTTACATTAGGTAGGTATATGGACGATACATTACATTTGTGCAGGTATTATAATTTATAAGTCTACGAACACATGATTTTGACCCTATTAAAATTGCGTGTGTAGGTAGGTGTTCCTTATTGTATTTACATTCCTTATTCTATTCATTATCATATATAAACTTGTAGGTTTTAATACGTTGTGTGGGATTATCCGAACATGTAGGCTACGAGAATCCTAGAGATTTTCATTCATTCATTCATTCATTCATTCATCCATCTTTTTATTATTATTATTTAAGTATGTGCATGCCCAATACAAACTCGAATTAATATTAATATATTAGCATTTCCGTTTGACATATATTTTACATTATATAACATTATAACGTGTAGCATTATAGGCCGCCTGATAAAAAAAAACAAAGAGATAGTTCGTTTATTGTATATTTTATAGTATAAGATTTAGTGATAACAAATATTAATAGGTAATTATGTAGTGCACATTAATTTAAGTATTTACTAAACTGTACTCAACACAACAACCACCAGGATTGGTTTTCTATAAAAATAATCAAACAAGCAAAATAAGAACTCTGAAATACGTAGTTATATATGGGTACCTACAATGTGTTATTACAATAATTATGTCGTGATTTCAGGTGGTAGATACATTATCTGTCAGTTGTAAAATACAACAAATATTATTTTTATGTATTATGTATAATGGTATAGTGAGTGTCAGTGTAACATATTATATTATTATATTTTGCGTCTTTATTGCATATTTTTTTGTTAATAATTATGATGTAGGTACCTTTAGAAATATGGTTTTTTTTGTCTCAAACTCCCAAAAAACGCACCTTAACGAAGCCTCTTAAATTAGTTTTCATATGATAATTTTACATAGCCTTTTTTATTAAAATAAAGTTGGTACTCAGCCAAATAATATATGTACTGTTATGTTTTTGCGTACATAAAGCTTTTTATGAAATTATATAGGGTAATTCGAATATTCTATAGACGAGAATTTTTTTTCATAAAATATAATATAAGTAGGTAGGTACTTATAAGTTAATATTTTGATTAATTTAGCAGAAAATGCCTTTATTTTATTATTATTATTTTAAATATTCATTTTTAACTACCAATACAAGCCAAACCGAAATGTACTATCATTATTTTTTTAAGTAAACTGAATGCTCGTCGTACTTCTCCATTTCAACATCATTAGGCTGAAGTCTTTAGGTAGGTATATTTTGTCTACATAATCATGTATTCTAACATTTTATAAGTCACATACAGTATAAAGTTTTTAATAATTAGTAATACCTTTATTTATAAATGTTTAAGAATTAGTTTTTTATTTAGTGACAACGTCCACGGATCAGCCAAGTATACATCAAAAAATAATTAATATACATTCCTAGCGAATTAGCCATTTTATAACTTCTAGTTATAAAAAAAAATATGACCGCTGTAAAAAAATATATCCGTCGTCTATTAAATTAAATTGTATTTATTTCTAAATAATTGTACATTTAATTTATCATATAAATATTTTCTATTTTATAGTCCATAAAATGGACACTAAATTCCAAGAAATTTCTGAAATTGGTACATTTATTTTTAGATTTTATTCAGAATACCAAAGAATTAATTGTTTTTCTATGCTATGTGTTTTATTTAACATTTTTTAAGCCATTAAAAATATCAAAAACATACAATATTAATAAAGATTAAAAATTGAACTGCGAGATTTTTTTTAAAATTTTTCCGTTTAGAAATAATCTAATTTTTTTTTATTGTATCACTTATATCCGTTCATTATTATTTTACTTTTATTTGATATTATCTGTAGGCTTCAGTTTAAAGTACAAAATATGCTAAGTTCTGATATAAATTCCCAGTACAAAATATTGTTTTTTTTCATGTATTAATTATTGTCATGAGATGTTATTTACGATAATTTATTGGGCTACATTATAAAAATAATTAATAAAAAAAAAATTCGATTTGTTAATTAAATCTGTTTAATTAATTGTTTAGTATCATGATCAAATATATTTTTTTCAATAAATTCTATCTCGAGTAAGATTTGTTGGACAATATTATATATTTCTTGATATTATACATTCAATTATATCATAAATTACTACAATAATAGTTCGATAAAATTATAAAAATGTCTAACTTTTCAGTAACATAACCAAAAGACCACCACGATTATTAATACATTTTTATTACTATATATTGTATAGTCTTGAACAAATTTCGTATTTCTTAATTTACCTTAACCCGTAACTCTCTCATGTTGTGTAAATACTAAATACACGTGAATACTTTTATAAAATACTTATAAGTTTTGGACTATAAACATTTTTACATGTTTATGTTCAAAAGTTTTTTTTAAATTTTATTATCCCATGTTAAATTGTTAAAGCAAATTAAGAATAATGTTAATTAATTAATGGTTTTGATTTTTAATATTCACTGCTTTGACTCTACTTTGCTTAGATTATCTGAGAAATATTTAAAAATTAAAAGTATTATCAACATTAAGTTGATTTTATACAGTCGATTTAAAAAAAGGGTAAATTATGAAGTTTGATTCAAATTGAAAATTACCATAAATATTACGGTTTAACCATTGATGAATCCCGGATGAATCAATATAAATAAAATCTCTATTTTGATTTAAAAACGTGTTAAAAATGATCGCAAATTCTGCTATGTATTTTATATTTTATAACGATTATTAAATTAATTTAGTTTACTAATTATATTGTGCTATCTTGTAAAAAACGAATATTTAAATCTTTTTTTATGGTATAAGAATCACTATTTGGCACTAATAAATAGTATACATTTTGGATCAACATGTTGAAAACGAAGAGAAAGTTTTTATTTTGTTTTACGTTATGGATTTCATATTAAAAATGTTGGTTTATGTCACTGGAGTAATGAACAGTGGACTTTACTGAGTTGTATTTTTGTACGATAGTTACAAAGTAAAATCAGGCATGTTAATTTTCAAAACGCATCCGAAAATATTATAATAATATTTCGAATTGTACATTAAAAAATCAAATTTTGAGTGCGTATATTTAGGTAGATATTTTATAGTATATATATGTAGTATTTTTATGGCTCAAACTGAAAATAAAAAAAAAACTTCACCATGTTTTATTTTTTAACTTTATTTACTGTTTATATTATATGTGTATCATTATACAACATGCAATGCAATGACTAATAGAATTTAAAACCGTCATTCCGGTGTGCCTATATTATTCAAAAATAATAAAAAGAAAACACGTCTGTAATCAGTACTGTTTTTCATCACTCAACTATGAAAATCATGGTACCGCCTAATACTTTTTTAATTTGTTAAGATTTCACTTCCTATGATGATACACATCTAAAAAATGTATATTTATCAACTTTAAATTATCACCTGTAAAGGTACCCTATATATACCATATTTTAATATATTAGAGACGGCGTTATTTTTTAATCTAAGATTAATTTATATTTATGGAATCATTTTAGCTTTTATAAAAAGCTATAAACAACTATTATTATCTATTAACAACTTATCATTGCTCTAGTCTGTGTATAGGTACAGTAACTACTAGCTTACAATAATTTATAAATAATATCAAAAATATTTGTCTAC
Organism: Neotoxoptera formosana; assembly: GCA_022818045.1. NCBI lineage: Eukaryota > Metazoa > Arthropoda > Insecta > Hemiptera > Aphididae > Neotoxoptera > Neotoxoptera formosana. The sequence goes on from CM040631.1 coordinate 11,803,856, forward strand.
TTATATTTTTATGTTTAATACAAATTAACATAATATTTACATTAAATGTTGGTAGTTAATAATATTTTTTTTTAAATTTATGTTAAAAATGATTATTGATATTTTATTATTTTAGTTCTATTAACAATCAACGATAATATAGTAGCGGCATGGTATTGCCATACAAAGGCATACAGAGCAACGCCCTGCCAAAAACCGATTAAGTCCCTGATTTTATCACGATAAAATGATAAATTTAGGGCCCTGAATTTTAAATTTGTCCTTAATGCTTTCACTGCCTTATTTTATTTTTGAAGGGCGGAAAAAAAATAATTATAGGTACCCTAAAATGTCCTAACACCCTGAGATCCTAACCTAATCGTGTTTACTATGATTATAGCTTATAAAATTAAAATTGAGACACATTAAATATTAAAACGTAATAATATATTGTTATGAGTTATGCATTTTAGATCAATACAAATTGTGATCGTGTAAAATAATATCAATAATAATACCTAACTAATAATTGATTAAATAATTAATATTTATTATATCGAAAAGTACTTAAATCATTTTTTATACTGTGTAATGTGTATAGTTATTAATTTATTATATATTATAATGGTATACGTTTGCTAAAAACACTAATACATAATAGAAATAATATTTAACAGACATCTAGTGTTTATATTTTAATCCTATATTGACTTGCGGTATCTGTAAATAGTATCCTCTATAGAGATCGGTTGAAATAATCCCGCTGTCCTTTATTTTAAATATTTTATGACAAAGTGACGGCCACAAATATTTTGGACTACCGAGTATTTTCATGAATTTATATTTATTTAACGCGTATTACATGGATTGTGTAAGTTATTTCAACTATAGACTATGATGTTTATGTTTAATTGATTATTATGCATAGTATATAATACTTATTAAAAAGACTTTTTAGTATCTTAATTAGTTAATCGATTTTATTTTTGATAATATAGCGTGAAATGTATATATTTTGATAATTCAAGATATTAGGAAATAAGTGGGTTTACGAGACCATTTAATTTCTTATATAAAAGTAGGGTAAATAGACTACGGATATTAATTATGCCATTGCCAGCCAGGATGTAATATGTTGTATTTATATAGTATATTACCTACGTAGTAACAGCCTACACGTCGGCTATATAATAAAAATTAAATACAAAATACAAAATTTTCAATAAACACTTGCGTTATATCATTGGTCGTGAATCGTGACAGAAACTCGAGCACGACATGCGAGAACTTGTTGAATGTTGTATTATTATTACGTTAATTCTATAATAATGTGTGCCCGTGTATCCAATCATAAGTCGCTCGTTGCACTTAAAATTACCTTGACCCGTAATTGAAGGAAAAAAATACAACAAAAAACAATTCAATTTTGTGTATACATATTATATGCCTATAGAAAAAACCTTAATCATCTATGCGTGTGGCTCTTTATAATAATTACGTGTGTACAAAGTTTACGTGTAGTGTGTCTATACGTCGCTTTATATAATATACAATAATATAATAAATATTATACACGCGCGCGCGCGAAACACGTCTGCGTAAGACCAATTACGAATATTAACCCCGCGACGACCGTGTTTTCATGTTAAAAGTTCCCTCTGTTTACGCACGCTATATTATGTCCATCACTCCATCATGTAATATATATTAAGTACCTATATGTAGGATAAATTCCTGGTAATAATTCTGCAATATTTTGACTCGATTTTTTCAACGGGAGCATCGGGACGATTTTCACGTCTGATGGTAGTATGGTACTATGTATATTTTATTTGTGTATACAAATATATTTATATATATATATATATTATATAGACACGCGTGTAATAACGACAACCGCACTGGTAGTAGAGTAAAAAAAGAAAAAAGAAAGGCACACCAGCCGCCGCCCATCTGTCAATGACCGCGGTGTTAATACTTGTGTAGTATATAATATCTGCGTCGAAAACGAGCGTCTGCGACGTCGTGTAACGGTATGCCCATTTCGGTAGTACCTACGCTCATTTTTCTTTCCACTATCAATAATAGTTTCGTTATTATAGTTATTTTTATTGTTATTTTTATTATAATTTTCCTTAAATTTTAACTATATATTACTTCAAAGTTCAAACACACGGTCGACCGATGATTGACCCGATGACCGATTGACCAACTACCGAATGGTTTAATTTAGCCGCGACGCAAACTTTTATACTTGTCACGAGGTTGTATATATTTTTACGAACACCACCGGTCAGGCTTATGAAATGAACGATTAAATATTATAAATAATTCTGTACGATTCATGCATATGTATAGTGTATATGTCAATATTATATTTATATACATGTATCGCTTTAGGAATATGCCATACTGCATGATTGCTGTAGGTACTAGTTGGTCGCGTATATTTCATAAACATCACTTAATGACTATATATTAAATATTATATAAGCCATAACGGTGTGCTCAGACTTTTTCATTTCTAAACGTTTCTTGAATGATATGGAAATTCCTATAGATATTTAGATCCAAGTGATTTCTCGTGTCAAGTGGCATTTAGTCCTCATTAATTTTTATGTCAGACATTCGATCACCAAGCATATATGAACCTGAAAAACAAAATATTTTTAACTTTTTTCATTTATGTAGATACCAATATATGTCGTCAGTACGGTATCGTATACGACTTTCGAGTGATTAATATATGAGCTTAGAGTATTAAACTTGAGTAAGTATTCAACAATAATCAAAAAAATATATTTTAATATTTACTTATATAATTATTATTGCTTGCGATGACTGATGCTTGTTGATTACTTCTCTAAAAAACAATATTCTATAGGCCCTTTCATCATTTGTTGGATTCGATTTACCAATATTGTTTTTAAACTGTTGAACTAAGCCATAACACATTTAATACAATTTACAAATGTAGGTTTGTATATAATAAAATGGTATACTACTTACGTACTATACTACACACGTACTAAGATGTATCTTACGGTATGCAGTAGGCGCGGTTTATAGGTATGACACGTCGCGTTTGAACCGTACTCTCGCCACATAGTTTGGCGTACGCTGAAAATCTAGCGCGTAGCATGGCGTATATACGTATATATTATATTATATATGTATTGTTATTGTGGTATACATATATATGGAACATTTCTGGTCATCTATAGAATATATTGGATTCGTGTTATAATAATACAGGGTGGTTATACAGTGGAACCTCAATAAGTCAAAATAAATTCCGTTCCCGTGCAAAATCTTTAGTAAGTTAAAAACCTCAACAAGCAGAAAAAATTGTATTTCCCTTGACTTTTGACTTATTAAAGTTCCACTGTAGTAAAGAGTCACACCAACATTCACTAAGTATTTTAAATTTGACTTTCTTCTTGACGTATTTTGTTTTGTTAATTTACCCATATCATATATATACAAAATAAAATTTAAAACGGTTAACTAGGTGCACCCTGTGTTTAAATTATGTACTAAAATTTGTTTTTCAATTATTACTTTTATACAGGCTGTTAAATTATATTTATTAATTATTATAAATATAATACCATTAATTTTTTAATTCATTTATACGAGTAACATTTTTCTAGAACGGTTTATCGGCATTAAAACGAGAAAATTCCATAAACCACTGCAACACACTGTGCAATATATTTGTAATATAGATATAGTTGATATAGTACTATATAGTACATTAGTACCCGTCTATATAATATGGTTATACATTACATTTGGGTTATATTATTTAATTCTGATATTAATTTAGCCATTTACAGTGACTTGTTTACGAACAATTATGATATAGAAATAATACGTAGGTAAGTCATCTTCCTTTCGTGGCCTTAATACTATAAAGTCTAGTACTTCACTACTCCCGGTTGAGAAACACTGTTATAGACTATATTATAGTGAACAATTTCGACAATATCTAATTATTTTGTTCGTTTTAAGTTTATAATATAATATTATTGTGTATAATCGTTTTTTATATCAGAAAACTAATATTAGAGTAGTGTTCCTAACAATTTATCGAACAGCTGGTATGTTGATTCCAGGTAAGAAGATGCGTTTTGTCAATGCTGTCTTTTATTTTATCTTAATTTATAGGACAAGTATACAATATTATGACAATATGCCAATATACATAATGCATGTGAATATTGGGTCTGAATTATTTTTATTTTTGAAAATCGTTTAATATTATTCAGAGTAGGATCCATGACGAGGAGACCATTCAATTTAAACGGAGCGATGAATGAGTTTGTTTTGCAATGATGTATTTTTTTTCATTGTTATTATTTTTGGCCTGTCAGGCGTTTTAAAGCAGACATTTTAACAATTTAGTTCAATCTTCTACATTGAGAATGGTTTATGGCAGCAATTTTTATCTAGTTAAGTGTTGAGTCCAAAAGCAGGAAATTCCCGATACTTTTCTAATAACTGGGGAAAACAGCGAAAAAACGGGAATAATTATAACTATTATTTTACATTTGTTATTTTATAGACCTATAATATTCGCTCTCTTTAAGCTATTTATATTCGTTTGAAACTGTTTTTTTTTTGATTTATGTTGAAAAAAATTTTCTTTCTCTATCTCAAACAATTGATTAATTGTTGCAGTTTAAAAATTTTGAAAATAGTATTAACAATTTTTGTTGTAATTCAAAAAATATTATTCGGAAAACTCGAAACTTTTCAATTTTCATCATGTTATTAGTTTATGTTATTAGTTTATGTACCTATATACTTTATACACATGGACATTTTCAAAATATTTAGATTAACTTGATTAATTTGAAGTTATTTATACTATGAACCTATTATCATTCTACCGAATTAAGAAAATACTCATACTAATAATATATTATATTTATATATATATACTAGCGGACCCGACAGACGTTGTCCTGCATGATATTTTTAGCGATTAGGATATTAAACAAAGTATGAAATGAAAGACAAATAATATAATTATTTCATTATTTTTTATTTTGAAATAACATCAATTTTTCTAAAAACAGTTCGTTATAATCAATAATGTTTGTTTAATTTTATCTTAATGCGAGTTGATGAACAATATTTTTAGTCAAATCCCGAAGAGTATAAATAAATAAACTTAACGGTTTTCTAACGCTAGAATATGCTACATATAATTGGATGTGAAAAGACCAGATTTTCTATATCCAACCCACAAATCGACATTGTTTGACCTTGTGACTTATTAATAGCCATGACAATTTCCAAGCGAATTGGAAATTGAAGTCGTCTGAATGGAATGGGTGAGTCTGAAGGGGTCATTGGGATTCGTGGCAGGAGAACAACTTCATTTCAAATTTGCCGTTCAAAATTGTAGCTTCAAGAACATTGCCCATAATTTTTTTTATGACCAATCTTGTACCGTTGCATAGCTTTGTTGCATTTAAATTCCGAAGCAAAATGATAGGTGAACCAATTTTTAATCATAATTTATGGGGTGGCATTCTTGGTAAATCCAGCGAATTCAAAAATTCAACAGGATATAGTTGACTGCTTCGTCAGGATTGGTAACAGTGTCGATCGATTTGAACAATATCTCATTGGCGGGCAATGACTGTTGTATTTTGAAGTTAATAGAGTCAACATCGATATTTTTTGTGGCTAAAATAGCTCGTTCACGAAGCCACGCATGATTAATATAATTGGCTTGTAAATCTGGAAATATGCTTCCAATCAAAGCATCTTTCGTATTTACCATGTTGCAGAAATTGTCTGGCAATTTATTGCATTGTGTGTCTCCATGCAATAGTATTGTTCCATTTCCAATTGCTCAGAGAATGATAATGCCAATGGATCGTTTTTCAGTTAACCACGTATATTTGTATTAAGACGTAATGTACAGACATTTCGCCATAGATATGATTGTTTTATACATGCGTTAATTTTCGACTGATAATTGTGAATTCCGAGTCCGTCCACCAATATTTACTCCTTGACGTGGCATTATTTTCAGAAACTTTTATTCATGATAACATATATTATTATTTACCTTCATATTTAATTGGGTCTTGTTAACTGCAATTAATCAATAACTTTATGTCATTTACCGTACCGCTCTTTTTAGTATAAGTGTAGGTACCTACCGCTATTATTATCAGGCTGAGCTTACAACAAAAAAAGGGGGTCCACATTTACCATTTTATTTGGTTATGGTATCTGACAAGCTTTAGGTTTAATATTAGGTTAAATTTGTTTATGACTAAGTTTTGATTATTTTAAGAAAATCAACTTTCCAGGCTTGTTTTAGAATTTGTTTCGTGACTTTCGCATGCGAATGCTAACAGTTTGCCGAACATAATTTTATTTTAAGCCGTGTGTAGGTTGAATACAAATACTAGACAACCGTAAACTAATTATTTAAGTAAAAATTTATCAGATTTACAAAAATATCAATCCCTTAATTATAATTTTTTTTTTTGATTATTCTTTCGTTCATTTTAATTAACAGGGCGTTGCCCTAAAGAACGCCAATCAATAAATTACGGGATAACTGAAACCTACAATCAAAAAAGGATTCTAAAAATTATAGGTAATTCCATTACTTACTGAATATGAATATAACTTTGGTCATAGGTAACTCCTTAAAAATATAATCAGTTTATACTTTAAAATCAAATTGATACCTGCATACCTGATAGACGGTGCAGGTTTAGTAATTTTTATCTCATTAAATAATAATTTAATGCCGTATGTGCATATAGGTATATAATTTATAGATCGATTTATGAATTGTTTGTAATTAGTAGGTACTTTAGCTGGTATTCAACTGGTTCGTCATCGGTCGATCGACAAATATATTCATTTGATGTTTACCGACTTTTTGTCAATCGACCGGTGTCGAACAAGTGTAAACCCCCGGCTTGTGTATTATACTGCTCCAAATGATTGAATTTACATTTACATATTTTGTTTATTTTTTTGTTCTTAATTCCTCATCTGCAGCTACACTCATGCACTACATGCACCACAAATGATTTTAAAAAATGAACCGTTTTATGACTATTGACTATTATGACTAATTAATAAACCCTACATTTGCTGTTTAATTGTTTAAACGAATGATAAATATTATATGATATAAATGATATATTGTATATGATTTGTTAATTTTATATAAAACATGTAAATATTTTTTCAATAAGCCATATAATATACTATAGGTATATATATTTATATTATTAAAATAAAATATAATATAATATGAACTTTTTGATTGTAGGTCAATACACCAATAAATGTTATAATTTAATCAACTATCAATTAATTATTGTAGGTACTTCTATATAAATATGTCTTTTATATTCAACACCATAACAATATTAATAGATGTATAAAGTATTAGCAATTTGTCATTATGACCGTATGAAACGACATCCAACATGGTCGGCGGTCAAACAAAAATGGAAAAACGGATTTATTCGAGGTCATTTTGGCTAGTATTTGATTAATCGAATAATAGGTGACAAGGTAATTCAGTAAATATCGTCTTTGTGACAAAATTGAAAATTGTATGCAAATTTTTAGGTAGGTACCTATTACCTATATATTTTTAGAATTATTTTGTACAAAAATGCGAACGATCAATATACTATAATCAATATATTACTATTTAATGAAATACTAAAAACTGTTTTAGTTTTATCTACAATATTATCATAGAGTATAATAAATAAATACATTTTAACTATAGGTAGGTACTACTTATTTAATTTTGATTTATGATAGCTAATCGATTATATTATTACCACTGCCACGCGACTTCCTCCTCGTAATATTATATTAGGTACCTATAGTATTATGGTATAGTATTATTACCAGTTGATAGATATTTTACACCATGTATAATAATATATAAATATATTATACTCAATGGTATTACTTTTAAATTTACAACAGCGTTTCTTTTTATCGAACATACGTCAGTGATGAACTTATAGGATTTTATTCTTAGCTGGCAAAGGCACAGGTAATGCGAACGTGATAAATTTATCGTAATCCTGGACAGGATCCAAAGCTTCTGTGGTAAGGGTTATTTTTTTTTATTAACGGTTAAGTGTTTGGCGATTTAGTCTAATAATATTACGTTAGCTGTAGTTGAATAGGACAAATACATCGGTGTAATCGAATTAACTTAAACAAGTGTTTAGACTTTAAAGTAAAACAAAAACGATTAATCTATTATATCATATCAATTAAGAAAATACACGTGTTACAATAATTAAAATTTTTATTTAGGTACCTATATGTTAAACAGTCGTACATTATATTATATAATAATAAGTATTGATAATTTATAAGATCAAAATGTTTAGTTGTAATATTAAAACTGAAAACATTTAAAGTCCACTTTTGTTAAAAATATAGTTCAATCTTTTAAAGTAATATTTCCAGTTGAATAAAAAAGTATTTTTTGGTAAATATTTTGTACTTCAATTATATTTGTATCGTTTATTACTGCGTGTTCGATTTGCACTGATGGTGATTTTTTAATAACTTTATTAATAGTAAATATATATATACATATAATGTATATCTATTGTACACAAAACGTGAATTCATCTTAATTTACCAAAGACGGTTCGAATTGGTTTTTAGACTTTCCATTTGTACCTATATAGATATTTGTTTTATTTCTCTTCGGATTAGTTCCTGTTTGTTTTCTAACGTACTGAAAAAATAAATTAAATATAGGTTAAATCGTTTTAGATTTTTTATCAAACAACGAACAGTGTAGGTAGAGTAAAGTCTGTAGAGTTTATGTCGATCGATAGTGGATGAGAAGTAGGTAATAAGGTTCATAATATTAATTTAACATTGGTTTCGTGCAATATTATTTTATATATTTGTAGGCCGATGACAAATAATTCTAATTTCATAATATAGGGACGCGTTAAATTGCTGCAACGTACAACGTACATAATAAATATAATGTTATGAACGTATGATATATGCATCTCGCCCGTATTATTTGAGCTGTTCACACGGTAATCCACTTTTGGCCCCCGAATTTGTTTTTAGGGTTTTTTTTCTTTAAATATTTTATTGAGAGTTATTGTCGCGCCGCAGAGGGCAACGATCCGGACGGAGGCTGGAAAATCGGCGGCGTAGGCGACACGTGCATCAGAGCACGCATAACATGTTGGTGCGCGTGTGCCGGGCGCGTTTTTTCGCCGCACGCCCGGTCGACTGCTGCCGCCGCGCCGCGCCGCCCCGACTATTTCAGGCGTAGAAGAACGCCTCCGCCGCCACTGCCACCGCCGCCGGTCGTGTTATCATCAAATCGTGGCGCGTACAACAGCTTGTCAGCTTCAACGGTATATTATACTCAAAATCACAAAGCATGCTCGCAAAATGTAACGCCATGCTCGGTGTGTGTGTATAGTAATATAATATATGTCCCTAGACACTTCTCGATAAGGGTGCAAGACAATATTCGTCAAACGGGGTCGGCGGGCACTCCGCTTGCAGGTGTCGCGGTGTATCAAGATGAAGTTTGATGAAAAAAAAATACTACATTCCTGACCATACTTAGACGACCTTATGCGCCGTCTCCCTCCTCCTTCTCGCGGACGTAATGCGATTGTAATACGTGTATAATATAGGGTTTATTGAGGTACCTTCTGATTTTTTTCTCCACAGAAACATCATGAATGAGCTCCGTGCTGCAGCGTATTTATATTGATAATATGGGTATGACGCATTGCTAGTACTCGCAGGGTTATTAAACGCTGTCTGCGTTAAAATCACGAAATAATCAAATTTAGATAAGGTAACTGTATTATTATTGTAGATATGTCAAAATAATAGGAACCAAATGCTGTGAACGCGTCCACTATAAAAACTGTGAATAAAATACTGCAATTTGTACACAAATCGTTTGACATGTGAATATTTGTGATAATTTCCAGAAGCTCGTGTTATACTACTCCTCCCCTCTTCCTCTAAAAAAAACACCTCGATTAGCAAGGTCGTGAGGTCCAAATATTTAACAGTAACTCGTGGAGCGCGAATACTGTACAAAATATAGGTGGATACTAGGTATACATGTATGCGTGTTATATAATTTATCGACGACAACACATTGTGCGCGCGCAATCTCATTCGTTCCGTTATAATATATATTATTACATTTAACATATAGACTTACACACTATACACATATAATAGTATTATCTACATTCTACATGTATATGCGTTCTACTGCGCCGCTGTGGTCGGTTCCATAGGTATAACATACTACGCGGTATATCGTATATATAATATATATGTATAGAATAGGTAAGGTTACCTAAGAGAAGAACCCATTATTATTATTATTTTCCTATCTGTATCGCAGTCATCCCATCCGTCCGGTTTTGTTCAATTATTTTTATGGACAACCCGATAGCGGGAGAGAAGAAAAAAATCATTTTTTCATCGATGCGTCTTCCCTTCGTATCACCCGATCGTCGGCGCGCGTGCGTGTACTCGTTACTCCGGAGTAATAATAAACTATTATTATTTATTACTGTTATTAATTAATTATGTTTCGTAGTATGCTGCAGTGGTCTGCTTCTGTGGCATTGCCTGAATGCGTCATATTCATCACCCTATTTTTCCTTTATTAATGAACTTTTTCAAATTTTTGTTTTTGGAATTTTACGCTGACGGAAGGACTGTATGTTTTAATTATTTGGATTTTTACACCATTTAAGAAGCGTTTCGTGGCATTACAAACTTCTTTTTTCCAAATGAGAACTTACCTTTTTTACTGTAAAATGTTAAGCAAATGATTTTTTTTGAAAATGTAGGTTAACTTAAACAATTATAGTAGTATCTGATATTTGATAATAGTTCTTAAAAATGGTTTTACAAATATGAAATAGTTTAATTTTACATTGGATTACTAGTATTTATTATAAACTTTAAAATGTTTACAACATACCTATAAAAAAATTGATAGCGATTAATGTTATAATAATGTATTATTGGTATCTGACTATTTGAAAATATGGTCAACTCTCAAGTATACTTAATCTGAATTAGAAAAAAATCATTATTAAAGGAAAAAATGGGGATGAACATACTTGGTGAATCACCCTGTTTATGATGTATGTCCATTATTGTTCATCTTGTAATGATGGGATGGAGAAATTTTAGGAAAAATGTTTTACATAACATTGTATTACGTTACTTTGATACGAAATCAAATCCCGTATCATCATGACATTGTTGTGCTGCCGGCGACCCACCACCCTTGACGTCACACTTTCCGAGAAATTGAAAAAAAATATTAATAATTATTTATCACGTCTGACGCAATTTGTTAGCCAAGACATGACGTTGCAATAATGCAGTAATTTTAATGGAGCTATATAACAGAACAATTGAATTATATATACAATATTTATATTGTATATACCTTTAGTCAGGCAGTAACGTTTATAGTAGGCACCATATACACATATATTATATTTCACTTATTATTTTTCATTATTATTTTTCATTCAAAATATCATTTAAATTCCTTGTTTTATGGAACGCTACCAAAACAGATTTTGTAGAATTCGTTCAAACCAACTAAAAATATTTTAATTATTTTTCATAAAGTCTTGTTTTTATAATTGTATTACTATCTACATATATATTATACAGGTATTATTTCTTTTCCTCGTTCAACATATTAATTTTTTTTGTTTTTTTTATTATTTTTTTTACTATTTTAAGGTGTTTATTTAATAACTCGTGTGTTAGTAGTCTACTAGTCTGTATTGAGTTTTTTTTATGTCAATATAATAATTAAAACCGTCGTACTAACGTTTTATATTTTTACAGTATTTTCTCGTGTATAAAAATGTTTTATTATTTTTACTGCTGGTAAAAAAAAAACAAACACAACTGTTCAGTCCATAAATCTTATTTAATATCCCATGGTTTTGGAAGTTTTTTGATAATTGTACATAATATGTATTGAAATCTTTTTTTTTGTACTTCATATTAAATTGATTTTGTCAGTCATTCCTGCTGTTTCCTTCAAATTACTAGGTATATTTGAACCAATTCGTATTTATTAAAATCCAAAAAACTACTTAAATGTTATATTCTGATATTATTTTAATGTTATTTTTTGTGATAAAAAGTTAATAAAAGTAATAAAGTACTAATAATATGGAGTTCATTATATTATAATATGTACAAATAAAATAATATATTATAGTATATTCACACTTAATAAAAATATACTAAATAGTATAAAATGTACAATTTAAAGGACAATACCTAGATGTATATTATATTCGAAAACCTTAACTGCTACAATTTTTAAGACGATAATATCAATATGATATAATATAGTATTAAAGTTATTACTTATTATGTTTAAATTCAATAAATTACCGCTTTTATTGGCTTCTTAGAGAAAATACTAATTGTTTATTTAAGCAAGTAGCTACCATATACAATATCTAATGTACCGAAATCATTGATAGATCTAAGATTATTTTATAGGGGGTGCTACAGCTATTATTATTTCAAACATTTATCAACACAAAAATTAAAATAAATAATGCAATTTCTTACCGAGGAAAAATTAAAGTTAACGCACGGTCGGAGGAAGGGTGTGCTTTACCAAACCTATCGATTCGACATATTTTGCTTCATTTTGTTTGATATTAATTATTTATGAAATTCTAATTTTGTACCTAACCTACCTACTACAAAAACCATTAGTTCAAAAATATTTTTGGTTGTCAGATATTGTAAATTTATTTGTTTTAACATAACCCAATATCAAGATACCTGGGTACACTAGTTACACATATGTTGAATTTAAATGAACTGTATGTTTAGTTAAAAATAACAATAAACAATGGATTGCACAGCGACTGTTGTATTAAAGCCTGCTTAAAAAAAACGAATTCCATAAATGATAAAAATTACATATATTCTATACAATAATATAGCAATAGATATACATACCTACTGCAGTAACAATATTAACTACCTATTTTATTATTAATAATTATTTTTGTGGAAATAATATCGTGTAGACGCATAACGATGTTATTTGATTTGATTTTTTTGAATGAATAAAAATTAGTTGCAGTAATCGATATATATGATGAATGATGATCTATACGCATTGGCATTTGCCCTCATTACTCGTGTAGTCATATGTTAAGAAAAATAATGGATTAATATAAACGCGGAACATAATATAACTCGATAAATACATGACGTGACCTTTTTGTTATTTATAGTAAACTAAAATCTATTTGGTACCTAGTCATAAAACCGTTCAGGACGAACTTTTTCGGGATACCTATAGCTATATATAATATTATAATAACCATTACCAAGATTTCACACAACTTTGAAGATAAAATCGCAAAAGAATAAAATGATCAATTAAATTTAAAGCGGGCTTATAATTTGAATTATCGAAAGAAAAAATTGCCAATAATGAAATGTAACCAAGGCTTATCTAGCTAATTAAGATTATTGAATTTATTGTCATAAATCATAATATACTAATACTGTTATATTATTCTAATTAACTTTCTGGTTTAATTTAAGTATAATAGTCACGACAATGATAAATTATTATTAAAATAATAATTGAGACAGTTTAAAAAAAATTGATTTATATCATAAAGTTTGAAGATCATAATTCCTAAAAATACATTTAGTATAAAAATCTAATTGATACGTATGTTATACGACCATGTCCAAGAAATGCGTGGACGAAATGAATTTTGTACGTGTTAAGTTATTTTTAACTGTATAGTTAGGTATAGCGTGTTCTGTTATATTCCGACCGTTCGATAAAAGATGCTAAGTATTCAAAAGTTTCAGTGGCCGTCTGATCACTGTACTTATTTTGTGGATTCGCAGGTGTGGGCTATAAAATCCAAAATTCGTGAATAATCGCTGCATGTAGATACTGCAACAGAATAACGGATTATAATATTATAGTTTATAATAGTAAATAGCCGCAGATAATGCAAAGTACTCTAGTTTCAAATTAACCTCACTTGCTTAAATGTGTGAAAAATTCAAAAATATCCTACCAAACTAGCTGTTTTATATATTTTTTTAAATCTTATCTAGGTAATCCTAATATTCTAATTTTTCGAGCTGAGTCGACCGTTCTATTCAAAAGCAGCACCAAGTCACTTTTTCGATCATTTTGTGTGTACAAAAAACGTAATTCAATGTTACGCCTCTGCATGGCATGTGGACGTATCGTTAGGTTTTATTTGAATAAGACTTTGATCAATCTGAAGTTCACCGTAGGAGATGCCGTTTTAGAGATGATGTTTTAGGTACATAATGTTTTAAGTAAAAACTCAATTTTCAAACAATGTAACTTGTCGGTTATATAATTATACTATTATATGTAGATAGTAGGTACCTACATAATATTTAATATATCAGTATAGTCGTCGTTTAAGGTCCATCAGGAGGGTTGTGTTGTAGAGGCTATATTGATTTGGACCGAACTTGAAGTGAGTGTATATTGTTATAATAAATGTACAAGGAATAATCTATTTAACCCGACGGTAATATTTCCTTATCGGTTAAATTATTATATTACCTTTATCGGGCGGCCTCTATGGTTAAAAAAAGTGATGATTTGGATTTATAAAGCACTTATTATAAATAAAAATCTATTTGTTTGGTATTTGGTATTTTTACATCGACATTTTTAAAAATGAGACTACTCTATAATGTGAAATCACATCACACAGCTATTTTATTATGGGTCGGTGGTTTAGAAGAAAAGAAAGTAGAAACCCTAAACAATAAATACCTACCTAGATACTAAAACAATAAAAAATAATTTTTTTTTTAGAAATCGCAAAAAAAACGACAGATAAATATTATAATATAATATAAGCACAGTCGATATCGAACCGATCGCCTATTAAGTATACACCTATCACGTGGGCAGGGTAGTACAACAATCGTAGAGTGGACGTATATGATATATATTATTATATTATACACAATATATTATACATAATATATTATTCTAATACCACAGTGCCTAGTTGGTATGGTTGCAGGGTGTTCAACCGCACCCCCACCCCTTGGCATTTTTTTAACCGTATAAAAACGTAATACTGTTCTTATATGAACTATAGACTATAGTATATATTATATATTATTATATAAATTTATTTTTATTTTTACCTCCCCCCCATCCCCCTCTCAATTGGAAATTTATGTGTACGCCACTGTTGTAGTGCTGTAATAAGTACCATGTTTCAGTATACGCGTATACGGTATTATACGACGAACCGCTCGTCGGCGACCCATGTGCACATGGGACCGAGAGAAACTGCCGCCGGATCTATATATAGAAACGCCACTATGGCGGTGTTGTACGATCGGAGTCAAACGTTCAACCCGTCGCCGTCACCGCCGCAGCGGACGGCGACTCGGTACTTCCTCGGCCGGCAGTAGTCTGTTCTGCCTGTCCTATACGCGCGCCCGCGTCCGACAGTCATCCGTCCGATCCCTGTTCGATAAATCGCTAGAAAAAAAACCGAGAGATTCCCGACGGTCGTCGTCGTTGTCGTCGGTTTTTATTTTTAACGTCCACTCGTTCAATTGCTTGGCCGGTTTTGTTTCATTCGACCCGACCGATGTAATATCTCACCGGCGCGCGATTCGTTTAATTACATTACGCACTTGGGTTTTATTATATTATTTACGTGTATACGTCGCAGAGTGAGAGAGAGAGAGAGATATAGAGTGAGGGAGAGAGAGTGAATGAGTGAGGTGACAGAGAGACGACCAGACCGCCGTCAGCCAGCCAGCACGCCCGTGCCCGTATATACGCATCGAGGAAACGACACTCCGCCACCGCCGCCTTTTGCGTGTCTAATACATTAATTGACAACGCCCTTAGTTAATCATTTCCTTCCTCTGGAGCACGCGACCTTTAACTCGTCTGCTGCTGCTGCTGCTGCTACTACTACTACTACTATTATACACTGCTATATAGTTACTACCTACTCTTCGGTAATTGCATCGCATCGTGTACTCAATATAATAATATTATATATATCGTGTGTACGGTGTTCCGTATTTTCGATAGAATTTAGCGATACTAATATATTATACTGTGGCGCGAATATTGACGTGTGGTTTTCGGAGAATCAAAATATATTGTTTTAACATAATATTATATAATAGAATAGTTTGACGTCTGTGAATTTGTCGGTGCTTAGATAATCGCTCTAAATGATTTAATTTTATTCCAATTCATCGTTGTTTTAATTGATTTCAATAACAATATTAATGTTAATAATATAACATTGATTGTTTCGTATTTTTAATCGGAATATTTAACTAGAATATCGACTGGCAATGCGGAATACGGAATAATTGTATAGGAACATAGTCAGCGTAATCGTCGAGCACGAGTTTATAGTGCGGCAAACGAAACGCCGCGATGTGCAGTTATTGTGACGAGGTGTAACGATACAATACGAATACGGTTTTTAATCGACGGAAAAACAGGTGGAAAGTACTTTGTGTATACACCGGCTATACGCGTACCTAATATTATATAATATATAAATATACGTGCTGCACGCGGTGAGGTGAAATCGCGAGTGACTTACAGTATTACACTATTACATAGTTTCGTATTGATTTGTCATTACGAAAATAGGTGTTTATTTTCTCACGAAAAACGGCGTCGAAGTTGCTCGTCCCATGGCAACATATTATATTAATAAAAAAAGCCGCAGACACAGAATCAAAAGTAACGTTTAAATATTTTTGTCAAATCGCATTTGTAAAATCTATGGATTGGGGTTTTTTTTGTCTACATTTTTAATCAACTCAACTGTTATTATGATATCAAGCTATTTTACGTATTATTTCAAAATGTTTCGAATACAAGCATAATATTATGTTATGTTAAAGTTTTCAAACTCTCCTAAACTGTTTTCGCGGACTAAATAATCGTATACTATAGTCGTGTTTTTGATGAACACCCCTATGGCTTTGTAATTTTTTTTGGCACGTGATTGAATAATATACAAACAACTCTCAACACACCAGAGCATATAGTATATACACAAATGTATAGTTGCGGTAATTTAAGCTCCACGTGTTATTTTAAAATATAAAATGTTAACACATTAAAAATTCAAACTTTTACTCGTTCGCGCACTATAACGTTCGAAACTCGACGAGGAGTCAAACATTATTTAGTTTCAAAAAATATGTAAAAATGAACATAGTTTGTTCGCTTCGTATTAAAATAATAATACGCAGTCTGCTCGCGAAATAATCCCGATTCGAATCGAAGGTCGATGCACAAAAACATATTATATTATTATTTACAGTTACCTTGTGACTGTTTTGACACGCTGCGGCATCACGTACCTATATATATTAGTGGCGTACTGGCGTTCCTATATATATATTATAATAATAGTCTAACCGGAATTTCGAACATTGTTTCAGGTGTGGTATCATAACCGACGTGCAGAGGCTGCAGCTGGCATATGTACGCCGTCATCATGACGGAGCGCCGTCATCGCCGCCACTGAGGCCCCATCGTCGTCGTCGTCGTCACCGCCGGTGCTGCAGCAGTGTCGCGTCCGACACGTCGTCGTCGTCGTCGTCGTCGTCGTTGTCGGCTGAACGGTACACGGCCGGGTTCGGCGAGCGATGACCACGACAGCCAACCACCGGGCCGCCACAGGAGGTAACATGGCTCCCGAACCGGAGGAAGACATCGCGGCCATCGCCAAACAGATATCGGATCACGCGGAGGCGATATACCAGACGTGGAAGGCCCGGGGCCTGGCGCCCAACGAGATACTGACGTGCCACCGGGACTCGGCGGCCGCGGCCGACAAATTCGGCTCGGCGCTGACGCCGCAGCCCAAACCGGCGGCGGACGCGGCCCACCACAACCGCGGCGCTCAGCTGCAGATGGCCGACCCGAACGGCACCAACAACAACCAGCTGGAGCGGCTGGTGAACAAGTTCGTGGTGGAGGACAAGGCCCGGCTGCAGGCGGCCCGGCAGTCGCGCTCGCTGTCGCCCAAGCCGTTCGCCTCGTCCATCCAGTACGCGCTGCAAAAGTTCGAACAAAAGGCCAGCTCGTCGTCGTCGTCGTCCGCCGGCCCCGTCCCCGAGAACAACCCGCAGCAGCCGCACCATCAGCTGCAGTTGCAGCAGCACGCGGCCGCCAGCAAGCACAGCGCGGGCGGGGGCGGTGCCGCCAAGAGGTACTGCAGCAAGCCGTCGCCGATGCGCAACTACGCGGCGGCCGACGACGACAACAAGAACGCGGACGGGCCCGCGTGGCCGTTCCGGAACGGCGGGAAACCGGCGGCGACGGCGACGGCCACCCCGCAGCACAACGCCTGCGACTTCATGGACGAGGTGGCCAAGGAGGAACAGCGGCTGATCGACGCCCTCAAGAACGGGTCGGTGGTCGAGAACAGGAAGCCGGAAAAGCCGGCCGTGCCCAGCAAGGAGGGCGTCCTGTTGCGGTCGGCGGCCGGCGGTTACGACGCGGCCGCGACCGCGGGCCACCGGTCCAAGCCGGAGTTCCTCATCGGGCTGTCAGCGCTCAGCTCGTCCCGGCGGAACCAGCACGCGCACCGGCAACAGGAACAGGTGCCGCACCCCGAGCTCACCGACCACCAGCGGGCCAACATCCGGTCCAATCACCACCAGTCCAACCCGGTCCGGCCGTTTTTGACGCGCGGTTCGGTCGCCGAGCGCGTGCTCATATTCGAAAAATGTCCGACCGAACTGATGAAAAACTCGGCCGTCTGCAATTCGTCGTCGGCTCAGTCGTCGTGGAAGAACATCGGCTCGGACGTGCACAGCAAAATCCAAGTGAGTTATTGTTATTAAAATTAATCAATCGTATATAATTAAACGGGGTCGGTCACCTCTCAAGCAAAAAAATTAAACATTTGAATTAATTCTTATACTCTGTTCAATTTTAAAATTCGGATTTTTGAAAACCGTTACATATTAATTGCGTGCAATTATATAGGTAGAGCAGGGGATCAGCTTAATAATTGCAAAGTCAATAGATTGTTTCGTTCGATTATGAAAATATTTCCTATTTTATTCCACTCGCATCACTATATAGTATGTGGTATTATTATTATTATTATTATTATTTTTATTTTATTGGGTATTGAATTATTATTGACGTTTTAGTTGAATGGTTTCAAAAAAGGTTTTAAAAACCGATTTCTATATGCGTTTAATTTAGAAATTAATGAAGTAGCAATAGACATTGTCTATTCATTATTTTAGTCGTATTTTTAATCAATCGTCTATTTGTTATTTTTCTATATTAGTCCTGCTGTTAGTTACAACCTTTATTTTTTATCAATGAGACTCGTAAAATTGGATAAAAAATAGTAAAATATATTATTACAACTGCAATAGTTTCAACACCGGCTATCATAAATACCTATGTCCGGGGATCAGCTCGCGGCTCGCGGATCGTGCAGGTCTGGTGTCATAGACGCGCGACTTAGGAACGACAAAGCTTGTCAGAGTTCGGTACATCGCGGTACGGTTTGTCTCTGCAGAGGTGATCTTTATGCACGAAGTAAAGGTCTCGCTGCGTGGCTCGATTCGTGCTCGTTCCCATGGCGTGCGGCTCGGCTGCAGTCGTTTACACGAATTTATAGTGTAGAACCGATTTATTTATAGACGTGTATGAAATAAGGTATTGCAGATTGGGCGGTGCCTATGTATAGGTAGGTGACTTTAATTCACCCGTGAACAACCTTATCCTGGTTCATTTTCGAAGTTATTCCGTCAAGATCATCACGACGTGACGATGGGAAACAAAAAACATTATAAAGTTCTGTGCGGTCTATACCTGACATTCAATAACGACGACTTGAGCTTTATCGGAAAAGCGTAATACAGGTATACACATATACATAGTGTTCAAAAAGTTTGGAAACTGGCTGATTATAAATGATAATAATGTGATATAATCAAAATTATATAATGAGGTATGTTTAAATAATCATACAGCTAATAAACATACAGCAATGTTATCTTTTATTGTTCTATGTAGTCATTAAAATATACAAACAGTAATTAAAGAACTTTCAAACTTTTTGAACACATTGTTTATATTAGGTACCCATACTTACATTCGCGTAGCCAAGACTTTTGTTATGGGGTGTTTTAATTTTATTTTTAATTATCACTTGGCTGAGTTCACTGCACACTTTCTGTTGTGGTAATCAATCTTCATAATACTCATAATATAAAATATGGATAAAAGAACCATATGGCAACGTACTTTTTAATAATCACACAAGACATCACCGGGTCGCGCTCATATGATATTATATTATTATATATATTACACGCAACATACCTATCTACCTACCTATAACACGGTATCCCTGATCCCGTCAATAGAGCGAAAGCAAAAGGACAAAAATACAAAACAAAGTGAATTGTTAATTTTTATCGATAGTTAAAAATGGTATGTGGCTGTTGTTTTTTCTGGTCTTGTAATCTAACAATCTGGAAGTGTATTTGTAAACTCATAAAATGAGGTATAAAAGTACGGTATAAAATAACAAACATTAATGGACATTTAAATGGTACAAATGATAATTGACAAATATTCAACTTCAAACAAACAAGTTTACAAGATGCCATCTGAATAACTATAGATAGCAAAAGTTGTAAAAAGTTATATTAAAATGCCGATATTAGAATATTAAAAAGGGGACTGTATATATTTTCATGTTACAAGTATAACACAAACATTTTTAGTATTTAAAAAAAAAAACACAAAACGGTAAAGTAAACATGTTTTTATGTTTTTTAAACAGTTTATGTTACACATTTCATGATCGGAATTAATTTTTTTTCAATATGTTCACTGTTTTGAATAATTGTCGCCGTTTGCTCTTTTTGTGTTCACGCTTTTGAGTTCGCTCGTTTACTCTCGCTCTTTTGGCGTAGAACTCTATTATATAATACATATATATAGGTACACATCGCAAATGTAATGTTATATGTAGTTGTATACTTGTATCTATATTACTATACGGGACTATCTCGCGTGTTTTATTATATTATTACGTAGGTACGTATTTTGTATCGCAGTAGGTAAACGGTTAATGCGGACGTCGTCGATTTCTGCCGCAGCCGAGTTAATAAGTGGGTTTTTATTTTTTATCACTTTATACTGTTAAAACATAGCGCGAGCGATCGGGCTATAGATGTCGGCGTTGAACGAGCGGTGGCGACAGCGGCGGCGGAGGGAGAATGTTGCAAGGCAGGTTTTTTTATATTTTACTATTTCATTTTACAAAGTCACAAGTGAATGTGTTCCACAGTCGCTGGGTCAACATGTGTTCGGTTTAATAATAGTAATAATACATCGTCATAATAATAATAATAATATAATAACGCCGCCGCCGCAGTCGGACGCGTCAACGCGTCGCGCGCTAACCGCTGCAGAACCGGAGTGGTGCGGCCTTCGTCGCGCACAATAATAATAATAATAATAATAATAATAATAATGTTATGATAATAAAACGATGCGAGTTTGGCGAGTGGAAAAAAGTCGTCCGGTCAGATGTTCGCGTACGGCTTTTGTGTCGCGACCTCCGGTTGACGCGGTCTCGCCGTCGCGCGTACGTTCTGTACAGCATTCACGCACTCGTTGTACCTACATAATATATATTATCGTGTTTCGCGGCGTTATCTCGACCGACATCGGTTTACCGCGTTTTTATTAATTTGTTTTTACTCTCGGCATTTCGCTTGCAGTCGTTGTTCTTCTCTTTTAATTGTTACCTAAGGTCGTTTCGTTTTCGTGTACCCGCGTAAATTTATATTATACGTCGCGGCGGCGGTGCCGTTTCGCGCGTGGGCTCGCCATTCCGCGCAGTCCGCCGCGACCGACCGACGACGATATAATAATACAACACTCGTTTGTGCGATATCGTCGTCGTGTGTGTACTTACGCCGCTCGGACGCGCCTCCCGCAGAGGTCTCGACTTACGCCTCCCCTCACCCCCCTAAATTCGCCTCCCCCGTCCGCGTGACTTATATACGCCGCGACGTTTGCATGCAGTATGCACCGGACGTGCATCCGCCGCCGCGGTGTGAGATATGACTTCGGGACACTATGGTGACGAGCGTACGGTCTTGGTGCTACGCCTGTCAGGTGCTAGTGTTGCAAAGGCACGACGGCGCGGGCGTCGACGATCCGGCGGTCCACGAGCCCAGGTTTCCGTACAAGCCCTGGAAGCAGCGATTGCCCAGGTCTTACAACAAGGTTGGTGATATACGACCACATATGGTGGCATGTCGTGGTATTCGGTTCATATATATTATATAGGTACGCGCGCGCCGTATAAATCGAATTTTGTTTTTTGTTTTGCTCACCCGCAATACGATGATTTCCTTCCAACTCGTAGATTCGGGTGGCGGTGACTTTTAATAATATATACTATAATAATATACTTATGATAGGTAATAGAACGCCCTCGAACCGTTTACGGAGATCCGTTTGTTTTGTTTTCTTATATGTGTTCATGTCTCCGTGCCCCCCTCCCCCGGCTCCTCAACGTTTTGTAGTTGTCGACGAATTCGACCGAAACGTCGAGGCCCCGACGTATTTTGGGCATATTATATTATTATTATATATATACTGACATACTGTCCGGCGACAGCGGTCATGTCCGTTATACAGAGTGATGCCGCGATGATGCCGCTGTCTTTGTCCTCGTACATATCCGCCCGTCCGCCCGCCTACTATATATGATGACGGATAATAAAAAAATGTACATATATATACAATAGGCGTAGTACACGCTCTTATGCCCGCCTCCACGCTTGTAACTAAACATATACGTCATGCGATGTATCGCGGTGTATATATACATCATCAAACATTATTACCTATAATATGATGTCTGAACGCTAAACGGAGGAAATTATCACAGCTCGACTTTTGGCGTGCCTATCTTATTTGTATATTTACCATATTCTGTACGATTATTAAAAATTAATCGTCGTACGAAATTCGTGTGTTTCTCGAGGAGACGAAACGTAGAATCGGTTTTATCCGCATTTATCTGTTTACACATTATTATGACGTATATTTACACGGGTAATTTGTATATGCAATTACAATGGCGCGATCTAATCCAATATATGCGACCTGGATATGTAGGTGCAAGTATTATAATACTATACGTCATTATAAATTATATTGTAGTTAAACTGCTGACTACGGCGGCACGCGGTTTGTTTTGCCTGAAAAAAGGGCGCGGACGTATTATACGATAATAGGCACAAACGATTTAGATTTCATGGTCATCGCTACATTACTGCGGCGGCGGCTACCTTCGTCGTTACGATTACGTACCTATTCGAAGCATAGACATAATGTAACTATATAGGTATACATACATATATATATATATATATTTATAGTCGATATACGTGCATTGCAGCTGCAGCTGTCCTCGTTGTTTTCGAATCAAACGAAATGTCCAAACGCCTTTGCACCGAATGAGATACTGTCATGCCAATACTCGTGTTCGCGGCCGACTCAGGGGGTTTTTATTTTTCGAAATTGGTTCGTTCGTTTGTAATTCGCGTTTAATAAATAATAAGTAATACCTATAACTATATATATTGTCGTTCGAATTGTCATTGTCAATACTACGCATGTTTAAAGATAGACCCGTACTACAACTCCTATATAGGTACATATTATTACAATCGGAGTGTTTATATTATTATAATATAATTATTGCGATATATACATATAGGTAATCTCGTAATATGCGTTCGTCAATATGCCATTTTCTGCGCGGGTCTCTCGGAGAAACCCATTCGAACTTGCAAAATCAAGAGAAATTTTTCGTGTGAAAATCAGAGTTTTGTTTGTCTCAGCTCATGGGCATGTGTTTTTTTCGTGTAGACCATAATCGTGTTTCTATGATATGTATTACTTTTTATTACCATAACATTTCGAATATACGGCTTTACGCGTCCGCCCGTAGGTACCTCTACATAATATTATGTTATTGAGTAATCGGTGGATTATGTAAAACGAAATCGCGCTGCGTCTTTAGGTCACGTACAAGATCGTTTTTAAAATAATTGATAGTGGACCCCCCTCTCTCTCTCTCATCCGGCACACGCACGTATTGCAGACGCACGACACCCGGTTCTTATATGCACCTAAATAAATCTGTATACGTATAACATAATGTGTGTATTATTATGTACATAATATATTATTATTATTATTATTATTATTATTATTATTATTATGAATTCAACGCGTGCAGGACGAACTCTTCGTGTTATAATAATATAATCAACGTATTATGAACGCCGCGGTGCTGTCGTGAGCTTGTTTTTCGGTGGCAATAATGTGTTGTCCCTCGTAATACTCATAGGTAGACGTAGTCGGAGGTCGTGAGTTGTTATCTCGGTTGAGGTTTATACTTGATACTATTATGTAAATAACTTATAATAATATATTATATTATTACAACGATGCGTTATCGCGTTCCGATTCATATATTATATAAAACCATAATATGTATTTCATTCAATAAAATTAAATGTCAATACCTAGCTATAACTGGTACATTTTTTAAAACAAATATGCTTACAAAATATTGTAACGCGTCCAAGGGCGGCCCTAGCAGGATTTGGGTTATGTGTAAAATTGGAGCCGGTATTTTGGTAATATTTAGTAATAACACTAGATAATTGGGCCAATTATGCCAGAATCCTGGGGCCTATTTATCAAAGTCCAGTGGCGTAGCCGGGGGGGGGGCTGAGGGGGCTGCAGCCCCCCCCCGAAAAGTTAAGAAAATTTAAAAATTATTTTATTATTATTTTAATGGTATATGATATTCGATCAAAAAGTCTTAAATTACATTTTACTAGAAAATTGATTACTATTTTTATTGTTTTTTTTTAAAATAAATAACAGGTAAAATAATTTATTGTATATTACTAAACCAACGCTGTGTAAAAAATTGATCAGCCCCCCCCCCCGAAAAAAAATCCTGGCTACGCCACTGTCAAAGTCCCAGGCCTCCACTGCTCGAGACAGCTCAAACAGTGGCATAATTACGGGGAGGGAGGATTTGGGTGTCGTACCCCCCCCCCATTACTTTTTTAAATTAAACCGACAAACCACATTTATTTACTTATTTTACTATAAATATTGTTATTTAATAAGTACTATAATAACAATATTTTATAGATAAAATACAAACAAATCCGAATCCCCAATAATAGCTTTACATAACTAAAGCCGGATTCACACGATGATAGTAATAGTTGCGACAGTGCTACAAGATAATATTAGTTATTAATTCGTAATAAACACTTATCACTGATAGTCACTATATTGTACAAATATATTGAAATGCATTATATTATATTAGATTGCGGTAAAAAAAAAAAAAAACACCGAGCGTTCAAA
This sequence comes from Neotoxoptera formosana, assembly GCA_022818045.1. Lineage (NCBI taxonomy): Eukaryota > Metazoa > Arthropoda > Insecta > Hemiptera > Aphididae > Neotoxoptera > Neotoxoptera formosana. The sequence goes on from CM040631.1 coordinate 11,829,420, forward strand.
TATTATTTTATCGTGAAGCGACGACGCAAATCAGCAACGCACCAACGACAAATAATATGATAATAATAATAATAATAATAATATCTATAATAGTATCTAGGTACCAATAAAGTTAATGTACCGTACTTATTTGTAAATGTTAATATTTAAATATTTTATAATTATTTATTTTAATGTATATAGATCTCAATGGTTGTTTGAGAGGTGCTTATGATATAAACCAATAATTAATTTTTTTTGGTTGTACAAACATTTTACCCCCCCCCCTCCCTACAAACATGAGCAAATTACGCCACCGAGCTTAAGTTGTGGTGGGAGGGGGAGGGAAGAAAGGGAGTGTTTTTACCATATAGAAAGGATCTTGTTAATAATCGATTGTATCTTTTCAGAACTACTCGAAGGAAACCAATCAGAAACCTGGAGCGCCCCCGCCGCACACTACGTTACAAAGACATACAAAGGCCAACCGTAACGTATTCATTCCTAGGTATGATAATGCATTCGTTTGGGTGTCGTAACGACTTTTCATGTTATAACATATAGAATAGGAGTAGTGATACTAAATTTGACTTTTTGTTTTAGATTCTACTATCCATTCGGCAAGCCCGAGAGTCAACAGCAGTGGGATACGATCGTCAAATCGATCACAGATTTCTTCATGTCGTTACCGAATTCGCAAGCGTCGAAACACCATTTCGGTCAAATCGCTAAGGTATAATCGCGTCTCTTAATCGTCATCATTTTTTTGTATAATTTTTCAATATTGTCGTTTTTGTGCGTTTTTGTTACAGCTGTGTAACTGCCCGCTTTATTGGAAGCAACCTCTGTTCTTTGCCTGTGGCGGGGACTTGTCCAGTACCGTAGACATAAATACCTTCCTTAGTTATTGGAAAGAGTAAGTTCATTGTTGTCGTCAATTATTATTCAACACTCGTACTAATAATATTCTATCGATATTTTTTTCAGCGTGTGGTCTTCTTGTCACGACTTGCCGTCAATATTTATACGCATATTGGCGAGAAACTCAAAAAAACAAACATTATCACCCGAAAACTTCATCTTATTAGTCCAAGATGTGGTCGATTCGCATCCCGGTTTAACATTCCTGAAAACTGCGCCAGAGTTCCATTCTAGATATGTGCACACGGTAATTTGATAAAACATCATACAATCAATCTTCTAAAAAGTTAATTTTTGTTTGTAATTAAATTTTAAATAGAGATATACATAATACATAGATGCAAATATACAGTTATTTAAACATTTCTGGAAAGAAGTATTTAATAACAAATACAATAAACTCTTTTTTTTATTTTTTATTGATAATCAATTGTAAAATTATTTTTAATGCAATAAATAGATAATAAGAGATTATTGATAGACTTTAGTAGTATGATCTACTAGAACAACTAGTGACCATGATATTATTGTGATTTGCAATTCAGAATACACAGTTTTTGTTTTTTATAAGTATGTAACTACAAATAATTTAAATGCCTAATAAAAAACTATTTAAATACAAATTCTCAAATGTACAAGGTGTATTACACGTTGACTAAAACTATACACTTTTTTGAATTTTTAATCCCAGGTAATATCAAGGATATTCTATAGTGTTAACACATCGTGGAGCGGTGATCTTAGTCTAGCAGAAATCAGACGATCAGATCTAATGCGAGTCATTGATTTATTAGAAAAAGAAGAAGACATCAACCAAGTGACTGCTTACTTCAGTTATGAACATTTCTATGTCATATACTGTAAGTTTTGGGAGCTAGATCGTGACCATGATTTATTCATTAGCAAAACCGATTTAGCCAGACACAGCGATCATGGTTAGTTTTAATGCGCATAGACATTTTGTGGATTGTATTTTAAATTATTTCACCTGTTATAATTTATATGGTGCATACATATTTCATAGCTTTGTCCACAAGAATAATTGACAGAATATTTTCTGGGACTGTTACTAAGAAAAAACAGAAGAATTCTAATAATAATTATATGGAAGAAAAAATGAGTTACACAGAATTTGTTTGGTTCCTAATGGCCGAAGAAGATAAACGACATCCTAGAGCTGTTGAATATTGGTTTAGGTAAGATGTCCCAAAATATAATATATTTAATGCCATATTACACATCTTTTGAATATATAAATAACTATTCTAGATGCATGGATATTGATGGTGATGGTTATTTGTCTATGTACGAGCTTGAATATTTCTATGATGAGCAATTGCAAAGAATGGAAAGCATAGGAATTGAATGTCTACCATTCGAGGATTGTTTGTGCCAGGTATACAATTTAAATACTCATTATAAACATATTTTTTAAATGCAATTGTTTACTCCATTGTTATAATCATAAATTAATTTAGATGCTGGACATGGTTAAACCAAAGTGTAGTGGCAAAATATCATTGGCTGATCTCAAAACATGCAAAATGACTCCGATATTTTTTGATACATTCTTTAACCTTGAAAAATATCTGGACCATGAACAACGTGATCCGTTTGCGTCACAGAGGGATAATGAAAATGAAGTAAGGAAATAAAATTTAATATATTTTTAAATAGTTATTCGTTGTGTACTTATGTGATAATGTATAATTTCAAGCATAACGAAAATGGAAATAAATATTATAAGGTCAGTCATCTTAATCTTTAAAGTTTGTTTTAGTTGTCACTTTGTCAGGTTACATTTTGTATTTGTTACTATATGTATAAAGTCTAATGTGCAATAAGCTTATGAATTGTTTTGTTGTTTCAGGCATCTGACTGGGATAAATATGCTGCTGAAGAATATGAAATGTTAGTAGCTGAAGAAGGTGGAAATGATGCACCAGAGGAAATGTAAGTATTTCAAAGTAATTACATTAATGTGACCAATGGATTCTTTACCGAAACCTAAATATTGATTTCAACTTTCCATCACCACCTAAATATTATAAATATAAAAAAAAAAAATTGGTGGTAATATTATTACAGAATAACAGACGAAGACATTTGAAGGAAGAAATATGTCTAACAGTGGTAAGTGTCTGTGGTCTGTTGTGCCGTCCTCCACTGTTGTTTAGCACAATCCTATAATTTTGTAACACACCCTTAAACTAGATCATTCCTTTCAATTGTTTTGTTTTTTTTTTTGTATAACCACTGTAGCTCTAATCACCTCACCGTAATAACACCATTTGTGTTTTGTTCTTCTGTATTTTAGTTATTAATAATTATAGTTATAATAGCATTAATACTAAATTTTTTTTTAGAAACGGAACTGATATTGAAGATATACTGTCACCCAATTTAGATGATGTATTGAAATCATGTACGTATAATAAAATATCCAATCAGCCAAGAGTTTTGGTCACCGATTTCTCTTCACCGTCTACTATGTATGATGATAATGATTCATCTGACTATGCTGGCGATAGCGATGATGATATTTAATTTATATACACAATAATATTATATAATAATAAGTTATAAATAATAATAATAATAATATTAATAATAATTGTAGTAATAAATTATAGTAACACAACCACGTTATTTCTTTGTGACAATGGGAATTGCTGACATTATTATACCAAAGAATATAGTTGCTCATATTGTCCTCTTGTTCCCATGTTTTTCTTCTGTTAATTACTTAAACTTTTAAATTCATAATTTTTGACAAAATGTTACATAACATTAATTTATGTGCGTGTTTTTGTTAATAGGCTATAACCTGAATATGGCCATTATTATTTTGTTTTATTGATGAAAGATTAATCGTTGTTGTTTTCAAAAAATGTATAAAGCATTATATAAAAGGTGTTTAAAATTGCGCCATGTACCAGATTTTATATTTGTCATTATTATAATTTTTTTGTATGAAATTTATAAATTGTAAATAATTAATTAAATTTTTAACTAGTTAAATTAATTTTAAAAGCAAGTAGTATATTTATAATGATGTAAAATATGATTAAAAAAAAAAAAACCCAAAATATCTGTTAAATATGTTATACGAATCTTATTGAAATAGTATTAAGAGTTGTGTCCGTTCTGTTAAAAACAAATAAATTATTAACATAGTCTAGTCGAAAATAGAACATTATTATAGTATGTACCTACTAATAATAATGACATTATTTATTAATTACATATTTTTAAAAACAAAATCGTATGAAATATTAAAATCTAATTTTCTCTTTCTTTTATTATGTGTTTTATTATGACAATTAAAATCCTAATCTATCATACTTGTATGTACTTATATGTTTTAAATCTAGTATTTAATTAGGTATGCTGTATATTAAAATTGTAGTGTTTTGACGCAACTCATCTTAAGTGATATTTATTTGTATTTTAAATCTTCTAATCAATTGCCATTGATTTTTTCAATGGTTAAAAAAAACCTGACCGTAGAATGTTTGAATATCCTTAATAACCTTTAACTAGATCTACAACTTATTACTATCATACGTTTATACATGTTTAAGTATGTGTACAATACTACTACAGCATTATTCAACAATATTCTTACCCAATTAAAAAAATAAAATGATGTACAATTCCTATAACTTTTTATATTTAGAATAATCTTTTGACAGTTGAATTGATTTGTTTTTGACATTTATTTACTCACTAGTTGCACAACCGCACTGTAGATAACACTTACCAATATATTATGTTAAAAAAAAAAAATTACTTAAAGTAGTCTTCTTGCAATGGTATATGTTTTAATATTAATAATTAAAACAAAAATTAAATATATTTTTTTGATTTGTAAAATTATGTAAGCAATTTTATGGTTGTTTATTTGTTTGAGGTGATAAATAAAAATCAACAGAATGTTATTTTTAAGCGTTTCAATCATTTATTTTTATGCATTTTCTTTAATTTAGCATAATGTGCGAGTTTCTTATTAATATTTATTATAAGTTATAATGTTTCAGCACTTGAAACATTTAGATCAACATAAATTACTTAACTATCTGTCATAATAATTTATATTTATAAACCACTGTAAACATAACTTAACAATCCAAAATAATATATATATATATATAATATTAGTTGAAGTCAAGCTTATTATAAAGTCAATAGAGTTATGCTGTTCCCAACTTCAGCTACTGAGTGTACATTCAACTTTAAAACAAGAGAGCATAAACACAAAAAATCTCATCAGCAAAATAATCAAATGTGGGAGAAAAAATAAATAGGTTATATATTTTTAATAGGTGTTAATAATTATTTATTCTCATCAAAAGACTCACCTATTTGTAAATTAATTTATTTTTATCTTTTATACTTCGGGACTTGTCACGAACCATCCTTATATAGATGGCTCAAAAAATAACTAAAAGTTTGAAAATTAATTAATTACTTATAAAGATATTTATTTTATGTTACTATTTTATTCCATGTATTTCATTTTTATTTACTTGTTAATATTTGATTCCATTAAGTATCATGCATCATACATGGATTTGTATGCCAAATTTGTAATTTTGCACAACCCTCCTTTCCTCTCAAAATCAATCGTACCATGAACTATCTAAAAGTAAGTCTGTCCGTCATTTTCTTATTTTTTAATTAACTTTTTGAAAATTATTTTCTTGCAAATATTTAGTTTATTATTCCAGTAAAATGGTTAGTTCAAATTTAAAACTCGCCCGGAAAGTCTTCACACACAAAATCAAAAACTCATAAAATACGAAGATAGAGACAGCAACAGGTCGTGCCTGATTTATCGGTAAAAACATTTTTCTAAATTATATTAATTTTAATCTCCATTAGATAGGTATGTTCAATTTCCATTCAATACCCGTATTAGAGTGATTCATAGAATTGTGTATGCAGTACAAACAAATATTCAACAATAGTGAGTATTTCTTTTTGAACCAACGAAAATAAAATAAATAATAATTCATTTTCATCAAACTTTATATTTATATATTTGTAATATCATATTATCATAAGTTATTAATATTGTTCTCACTATTGGTTCGCTGTTTTCAGCAGTTATCTTCCGGGTAGACCTTATCAAATATATATTATTATTAGTATATAATTATAATTATCTAACTTGAAGACGAGTAGTGGACTGTTTTGTATCAAAGTTAAAAGTAACACATTTTAAGTGGTAAAAAAATAATATAAGTAAATAGGTACAATTTTAATTAAAAACAAATATATTTAAAAAACCCATCTTTGGTCTCCGAATCTAACTCGTGTAATATTGTTGGTGTGATTATTTGTCATTTAGATTTTTATTTATATTTAGTACAAACGATTATAATAGTTATTACCAGTTAATATACTATATAGTAGTATGTATATAATATTAAACAGGTAAATATTAACTAGTAAGTAAAAAGCAACACTAATAAACTAGTAAATTAACAATAAAGCCGAAAGCTAAAAAAGAAGCAATAGATATTATAGTTGAATTATTTAAATAATAAGTGGAAAATACCTCCTATTCTTCTCATTTTAGCAAATTTATCGACAGCCTTTTCTACGTCTATTTAACTTGCTTCTCGGTTCTGAACCAGACTGTAACACAAGAGTGTTACCTATTCGTTTTTGAATATAAATAATTGTGATACGAAAATCGAACTATTTCCGACCTCGACGGCCTGGAATAAAATTTGTACGGCCGGCCACAAATGCTCGAAGCCAACAGACCTACAGCACCGCTGTCTATCAGCATAGTTTTGATAAACGTGCGGTTGGAACCTCCAACGGCTACCGCTAGCGTTCGTCGCTAGATGTCGCTGCTGTATGGATGGCGAACATGGGTTCAGTGTTGTGCACAGATAACTTAAAATTTATGTAGATAAGATAACAGATAAAATAATAATAAATTATCTAAATGAAAGATAAGATAATCTTGTTTTTATCTAGATAAAAAACAGAAAATTATATTATACCTAGGTTTTAGGTTTTTAAAAACTTTATTAATTCAATTATATCATTGACACATACTTATAAACTTATATTTAAGATAATAATTTATTGTATTATATACAAATATACATATAGACTAAATTAATAAATTTAAATAAAAAAAAGAATGTTTAATATATTGAACATATTTAAGTATCTGGACGCTTCATTTTATTTTTTAGTTAATTATAGACACAGTTCATTGTAAAAAAAATCATAATAATAAAAAAATCATGGGAAATTAATAAAACAGTTAGGTATCTAATTATTATCTGTAAATAATTAGATAACTGTTTTATTCATCTAGACGAGATAGAAAGATAATGTGAATTTATTTTATCTAGATAAGAGTTAAACATTTTAATCTATATATAACGCACAACACTGCTTGGATTGCATCCACATTGGGTTTTTGTTTTCAGATCAATCCCCAACGACTGAGCGTGTCGTGTGCATCTATTACTACCAAAAAATGAATTTAATTATTGATATTAAGATCAGCTAGTTCTGCTTCTGAAGCTACGAAGTTTAGGCACCACATGCGTCGGGTCGACGATTCAATTGATTTGACAATATTACTTACGAATAAAAAAAATATTTAACCGCAATGGGCTCAGGTGCTTTGGATAATATTTTTACTACAAATTATCTACCTACATTTGTGCATTTCAAATGTTGGAAAATAATGCGATTGATATAATAAATAAATTAAACTTAATCTGCATAATACACACAGAATCGTTTTCCGACGGAACTTAACTTTATTATTTTGGTATTTAAATAAGTCGGAAAAGCAAAAATATTAAGTTCTATGGTATACCTACGCCTAGTTGACTTTGCGTTTAATCAATAATTGAATAATAAACTTTCTATCGAAACGTTATTTCGTTATTACTTATGATATAATATTATTAGCAATTCAAATTAAATTAAACACGTCTTGAATTCTTGATTCGATTAAAAAAAATGACAATTTTTAAAAGGTAGGTAAACAATATTATTATCGTTGTAATAATCAACTGAAATGAAAAACCCGTCGTAAGAAAATTAAGTGGAAAAATAAAACAGGCGATTTTTTTTTAATGACTTGTCTCGCATATGGGTACAATTATTTATTTTTATACTCATACAGTCATACCTACCTGCTTTTGTAAATAAATAATTGTAAAAATTACAAAATGATAGGAATAAACAGGCGTTTGACAAAAATAAATAATGCAATAATCATATAGAAATCTAATACTATACAATATGATAACTATTATAAAAACCTAATACAATTAATAGTCCACGTATTGAAATCAATTAAAAAACAGTGATCATAATAAAATAAAATTGATCGATTGTTAAATCGTGTTAACTATATGACCTCTGAACGAAATCTACCAAATTTGAGCGAACTATGTACAAGCGAAAGTAACAATTACTGAAGTGATGAAAAATTAAAATACAATAATATTTATTAATATATAAATATAGTAATATTATATTAATTATATAATAGTATTAAACCTACATCACTATATTGCTAGGAATTCATGTACCTGCAGGGATGGAAAAAAAAAATTGAGGCCATGCAAAAAATTTAAAAATTTATATTTTATTTTATTTTTAATAATAATAACAGCAACAATATAATAATATGTGTATAATATTTTTCATAATTTAATGGCACGCTAAAAAAAAAAAACTGGTTATTTTTAACACATATAGTGTCAGAAAAATTGGCCACTCCTGTCAAACATTTTTCCAGGTGGTCGATGTGTTAGTTGCTATAAGATAAGAAGGTGAATTGCATACCTAATACCAGGTATAGTGTAAACTCCGACGAATGAATTATAATTTATATGCAGGTACTAATGATTAGTTATTGTTATAAGTTATAACTCATAAGAATAAGACAATTAAAATGCGTTTGCGTAATATTCGTCTACACGACGATGTTCAAATATTGATACACGAATAGCGTGTACATTACAAACAATATTACAAGTACTGAAATATTTTGTTCACTATTAGGTACGACAAAAAAATTAATTTACCAAGTACCCAGGTAATAATTTATTAACGAATGAGTGAAAATTATCTCGTGGTAAAATATCAAAACGAACATTTAGCAAAACCACTTATCTATTTCAAAAATAAGTAGACATATATAAAATAAACCATTGGGTAAGTTATAATATCATGTTTATTTTATTGTCAATATTTATAGGTAATAAATATTGTAGTGATCTAACCTAATAATATTGGGTATATCATAATTAAATAGTTTGAGATATTGTTCGATTCAATGTGACATTGTGACGATACCGAGTTAATCGATAAACCATAAATATTAGGTATATTATTTTTAAACTACATTAACATAATAGGTAAATTAAAAATAACATAATATTATATTATATTGAATTAAATTAAAAGTATTTTATAACCATAATATGCGCTACAGTTTGTAAAATTGCACTTGGAAATTTATCGCACGCAGTTTGGAGAATGTACTTTTTCGATTTTATCGCAGTAGGAATGTACAATTATTACAGGTTTAATATTTGTGTAAATATTTTTTTTAAAACAATAATTTATTATTTAAACGATTAAAGTTCTCGTAAGAGTTTTAATTTCAGCTTTTGCGAAGAAAATGTTGGGTTGAATAAGTAAAGAATTAATCTGAATATGTTGTCGTTCGTGACACACTGCTGTATATACACAGCTATTCCGTTGAGAGTCAAAATTATAGTTAGACCTTGGTCTTGAGAAATTACGGCGTAAGGTCAGGCTAATCAGTCGAAAAGTGTGGCCATCTGGGGAACAGATAAATAATGGTAAAATTGAAAGCATCCGCTTGTTTTTAGCAACATTTTATCTATTTTTTCATTAAACCGATATTTTGTTTCTCGATAACTGCGATTTTATTTTCAAAAAAATAATCATTATTGTAATCGTCGTTTCGAAATTATAATTGAATTCCATTCGCCGCATAACTATTGCAATCATGCTCACTCGACACCTAAGACATGATTTTTTTTTTTATAATAATAATTACCTACGATTTTAAAAAAGGAGAGAAAGAATAGACGTATAACCGCTTTGCGCTATGTCGAGCGAACCTTGTCGTCGAGTAAGTCACTGTGTTGCTTGTGATAAATCATATTGCATATACGAAAAACGATTCTGAGCGAAGACACAGGGACTACATTACAATTATTATTATATGTGTTATGATATATTTGTATTGCTAGTAATATTTATTTTACCATAGTACGGTGGGTTGAAAGATTTTTCCAAAAAAATTGCTTTTGAAAATTAAATTGTTAATATAAATTATAGTTATATGTACCTACGTTAAAAGTTTCAAATACCAAAGAATAATATTTTAAAATTAAAGCAAAATAATTAAAATCGTAATACTCTGTTTGATTATTTAATTTTGACCAAATTTGAACTTAAAAATTGTGTTTTATATTTTTTGTTTATCGTGTAAACTACTCTTAGGTATAATGAATCTTGTATCAAATTTTCAAACATTTCTTAAATTTTTAACGACCAAATAAATTGCAAATGTTTGTGATTTTTATGATTTTCCTGAAAATTGTAACTTTAAACGCTTGTAAAAAATATTAACCTGTTTTTTCGATATTTTCAATTGTGTATACGAACAACTTACGAGGAATCTTGTATTAAATGTTCAAGGTTTTTTACCAAACAAAAAAATTGTCATCATACAAAAAAAAACTTAAGAAAATTGGAAATGTGTGTATAAATATATAACTCAAAAAGAGTCAAAATATTTTGGAAGTTTCATCACTTAATATTTTGAAAAATACTGTTAAATATTTACTTTTTAGTTTTTACCCCTAAGTAAAAACTAGATCTAATTTTCTACCAGCTTCAAAGTTAACTATCAGAGCATCTATTTAACTAGAAAAATTAATCAATAAATAATAAATTCATCACTCAGCTGTAATAGATAAAATTACAAATCTGTAATAAAATAGTGTTGTTGGGTTAAGGATATTAAAATTGAACGTACAAATTAATAAATAAATAAAACCCACGTTTTAAATGTTTTCATAAAATCCTGAATGATTTGTTAAGAACTGAATCTTATATATATTTAAAAACATGGTTTGACAACTTTAATTTCATTTGAAATATTCCATGTAGGTTCACGATTTTGAAAGAAAATGTAATGTATGGACTATGGACACTTATTAAAGTATGATCCAAGACTTGTGAATTTTAACAGTATTAAATAATACATGACATTTTATTACGATTAGTGTTATTATTTCAAAACTATACGCTCATAATGCACTGTTTGTACTTAAAGTTTAAAAAAATATAACTTTAATTTAAAACAACTAAATATTAAAACAATTGTAATAACTTTTAGAAACGTATAGTAAAAAAATGAAAATTTCAAATTGACAGGATTTATAATATAATAGATGGATATAGTTGGTTTTGTGCTTAAATTCGTTATATTTTATGTCATTCCTATCGTGTATATAAATTAACATAATACCTATAACGATGCAAGTGAAATTGCACAATATTATAAATAGATGCACCTAATATCTAGTTATGTACCTATATAGTGTATTTTTATTTGGAAGATCTTAACACTCGCGTATTTTTCTATGCTCAATATAATTAATATGTAATATTATTCTGCCATCATTTACCTAAAATGATTTATAATTTATATTATAATATATTGTATAGGTACCTATTATATACACCTAGTCGCGACGATAAGCCAATAATAATAATTACGTTATTTAAATTTTTATGTTTTCAAATGAATTAACCATTACGAATATTATTGGCTCGTGTCGTACATTTTATCTTATTACGATTATTATTATACCGTCGCCCATAGATAGGTACCCGATGATCTCGTATTCTGCGACACCGCGGCGGCGAAGGAGTACCAAAACGGCTATATTATGCTCGTCGACGGGACGGGGTAATACATTTTAGCGGCCGAAGGTCACAATATATATATATATATATATAATAATATTATTATAATACGGTTGTGAAACCTTTGTGGACGAGCATATAATGATATTATAATAATATGTATACACACACTGTCGACCGGTTTTCGACACATGAAGACCACAAAAAATATCACGCACACAGACGAAGAAAAATAATTATGTGTGTATAATACGACGATTTGAAACCAAGTTCACACACACACGCGCGCGTGCGAGTATTATGTTACATAAAAATGCGAAAAAAATTGTCATAAAAAAAAAACTTGGAACGGAGATCGAAAAATTATCGTTAGGAGGGGCTCGTCGCGATGTCTCTTGAAAATTCTCCCATCCCGGATTACTGGTTTTTTTTTGACAATAATATTATCATCATCGCTGGAGACCGTCCAATATTGTATACGCGTAGCCGTGGAGGTGCGCGCATGTAGGTATAGGTACCTCCTATATATAGTAAAGGCCCGAGTCCGGTGAGGTATCCATTCGATTGGTAGCTGTAGGGCTGAACAGTACCAATAATATATATAGCAGGCAGACGCGACCGAGCATTATGGTTTCCAGTGCTATGGTGAGTACAAACATTACATTGTTTTTTGTTGAATATAAAAAAATTATCATACTTTTTTAAGTCCAACGACTCGTGTTTCTATACAACTATTATATTAGTAAATTTAACGAAACGGCAACGTAAGACTGTACGCTAACAAACTATTCTAATATCGTATTCGTTTTAAAATTTTATCATAATATTATATTATATTACAAAACCCAAAAGCATAGTACACAACTATACTCAGCAGTTAGCTTAACTATATTAGTATTCTTCATTTGGCATTTCTCATTTTGAATAATTTTATTTTTACCTTAGTTCTTTTAATATCTTATAGATATATGCAACAATTATAGCTGTTGATTTATTTATTTTTCGAAACAAATCATTTAACGTGTTTCGATATTTTTTCACTATTATTACACGACGTAGGTACGTACAATATTGCGGTTACTTAAAATTTTTCTTCCTATAAATTATTATTGAAATCTGTAAGCAAAACATTAAATATGCAAAAGTTAGCAATAAAATATTAATCGTATAATGCTCTTGTATAGAAATTGTAGATAACTACACTAAAAATATTTGAATTTATTACCTATTTTATTCGTTTGTAAACTATAACATTTTGTTCGAAATACTTATTTTATTGAAATTTATGATAAAGATATACACAAATAAAAACTTGCCAAATTATAGATTAATAATTTAAAAATACAAAAGTAAATCAAGTTCTAAAAAAATGCATTTGCATAGAAAAATATTTAATATTATAGTGAAATGATTTACATTATTTTAGTTACTGGTTATATAACATGTTAAAACGTTAATAAAATTATAAACAAGGTTTTATTGTAATTTATTATAATACACCTAAGCCTACACATTATATTGGACAAGTTCAAACGCAAATATAATTATACGAGTTAAAAGTACGTGATGTATCAATATATTCTATAATTCTCTACATTAGTTGTACACAAAATTATATTTTATTTCAATTACAATTTTCTCTGACTTCGATATTATGTACGTTATTATAAAAATATGAAAAACGTAATTATTAATTTGAAAATATAAATTTTTTTCAGATCCAAATAGCACTTCTAGGACTCCTAGTTGTGTCCACCGCATTTGCCGACACCAAACCGGAAGTTAAGAACGAGCAGAAAAGGAACACCTTTTTCGGCCCATCATTCGCATTTGGAGCCAAGACTTTTGGCCCATCAACCCCAGCCCCATTTGCGTTTGACAGCTCGTTCTCGTCAACTGCTGCACCATTCAAATCCTTTTCTTACAGCTCCACACCAGCTCCGTTAGCGTTCAGCAACTCTTTTGCGTCGAATGCCTACTCCAACGCCGCTGCAGCTCAATCCTTCGACTCTGCTTCGTTCATTGGATCATCCACACCAGCACCATACTTCGACGGATCTTTCGGTTCATCTACCCCGGTAGCTTTAATTGGATCATCTACTCCAGCACCTTTCTTGTCTGGTTCCGCCGTCTCCGGTGCCGCACTATCCGACGCAAGCTTTGCGTATTCTTCCACCCCAGCTTCAGTTTTAGTTGGTGGAGCTTCACCCATTGTTTCGTCAACCCCAGAACCAGTTCTTCTGAACAGATCACCTGCTTTCGCTACGTCATATGGCTCTTACTACTCCGGAGCATACGCCCCGTCTTACGCTCAAGGAGCAATCGTCAAGTCTGACGCAATTAGCCACGATGCAATTGAAGTTCCAGCCGTAGCTAACGCCCCTGCACCTCACCATGAAATTACCATCACCAAGGAAGTTCCAGTACCATACTACGTCCAAGTTGAAAAGAGAGTGCCATACCCCGTCTTGGTTCGTGTACCACACCCATACCAAGTCACCGTAGAAAAACACGTGCCATACGCTGTACATGTTAACGTAGACCGTCCAGTTCACGTTCCCCAGCCATACCCAGTCGAAGTTGAGAAGAGAGTGCCATACCCAGTTGAAAAGCCAGTACCTTATGAAGTGAAAGTGCCAGTTGACAGGCCGTACGCAGTCCCATACGCAGTTGAGAAGCCCGTCCCATACCCAGTTGAGAAACCCGTCCCATACCCAGTGCGAGTAAATGTTGACAGACCATACCCCGTGGAAAAACCAGTGCCATACCCAGTTGCTGTCGAAAAGCCAGTGCCATACGCAGTAGAAAAAGCCGTGCCATACCCAGTAGAAAAATTGGTACCATACGCGGTTGAAAAGAAGGTTCCGTACCCAGTCAGGTACGACGTTCCAGTTAAGGTTGCCGTTCCAGTGGAAGTCAGAGTACCAGTTAATGTAGACAGACCAGTGCCATACGCAGTAGAAAAGAGGGTTCCATACCCAGTCCAAGTTCCAGTTGAAGTTAAGGTCCCGGTCCCAGTTGCAGCCCCAGCTCAACGTTTCGCCACTGTCCACTATTATCAACAATCTCCGGCCGTTTTAGGATATGAATCCAGCCATGGTCTTTTTGGCCAATCTGGTTACAAATCGTTCTCGTCTGGTTTAGCTCAAGGTTATGGAAGTTCATTCTACAGCTCTACTCCAGCGTCTGCTGGTGCATTCTACAGCTCAACGGCTAGCCCAATAAGCACATACAGCTCAACTGCCAGCCCGGCTGGATTCTACGGCTCAAACGTCGTCCAAGAAGGTTTCGCTGGTTCATCCGCTGCTCCATTCAGTTAC
Organism: Neotoxoptera formosana; assembly: GCA_022818045.1. Taxonomy (NCBI): domain Eukaryota; kingdom Metazoa; phylum Arthropoda; class Insecta; order Hemiptera; family Aphididae; genus Neotoxoptera; species Neotoxoptera formosana. The sequence continues at coordinate 11,844,605 of CM040631.1, forward strand.
GGACAACAATCTTTCTTCGGATCTTCGACACCAGCTCCGTTCAACTCTTTCTCCGCCGATTTAGCTTCATCTGATGCATCATCTTTATTGCAGTCTGGATCTGCATCTCTAGATTCGGTCGCCACTGGAAGTGCATCTCTGAAGTCACAGGAATTGAAGGCCAACAACTTTGACGTTGTCAAGAAATAAATCGTTGAAAACTTAAGTTTATCTGATATGGAATTTTTATTATTTTAATGTTCACCGAACAATGGTAAAATGTTCTGTATTTTTTTTTTAAGAAAGCCGTCGTTCATTTTACAGATTAACAATTTTAATTATTAATCTGTGATATTATAAAAATTATAAATAAAAAAAATATGTGCAATTAATTATTTTAATGCATTTATTTTATATTGTTTAATACCACGGACCATAGGTACAACAGTATAGTTTGAAATCAGTATAAATTGGTAAATAATATCTAATGAAAAAATAGTCCACAGAAAAATAAAAAATCAATTCTTATTGCTCTTCAATAAACATAGATAACTAAGACAGTAATAACAAAAAGTGTCGTACTACATAGCTAATACCCAGAAATATTTCTTTTCATGGTACAGATATATTTTTATCCATACAATATGAAAAATTATGTAAAATCCAACATAATATTATAGGTTTAATATACATATAGGTTCAACGAGTACATTTTTAGAATTTGTAGGAGGTAATATTAAACATTTAAATATACGTTGACTGTAGATTAATCATTGATGATGCTATTCATCAATCCTTCAACCCTTACATAACTTTCAGCTCAATTGAAAGCTGTTGCGCATTTTATATAATTGAAGCAATATCATTATATAACTGTATATAAGGCTTATACTACTCTACTATTATAGGATGACTCATAAGCATTTAATACAAATTTAGCAGTAAATATTTGAATAAACATGTCCTTGAACTTTTTTAAATTATATAGTTTTATAATATTGAATAAAAACGAAAGTGAAGTTAGAATTGTATTAAAAGTGGTTTAAAATTGAATTAGCTAATAAATGTAGCATACTATATTGTATTATACGCAGGAAATGATAATGAAATAATTATGATTCAACGATGCACAACACTTAAATTTATTTGAAAATCGAAGATCCTTATAATTTAATTGTATACAATAGTATCAATTCGTTGTATCTATTTATAATATCAAGTGTCAACTCAAGTTTCACAGGTAAACAGACTTTTTTTAATTTATAGTTGAAATATTTTATAGATTATAGATAAAAATTTACTATAGGTGTATTATTGTTGACCTTGGTAATCATTAAAATATTTTTAAACATGAGACTAATATTATACATTTATGTAATTAAAATAATATTTAAGTGTAATTGTATACTTATAGGCAACATTGGAAAAGGGCCATAAAAAGCTACAGGTTTATCGTAGTTATATGAACTCTATATAATATTATTTAATTCAAATAAGTAATATTAATAGTAATATGGTAATTGAAAATAATAAAAACATTAATAATTGTAGAAACTTGAAAAATGTCACTATTACTTATATTTCGATTTTATTAGGGTTTGAATTTCAAATTTCTACTAAATTAGATATTTAAATAATTTATAAAGAATATCTAATTTATTCAAAAAGTAAAAAGTCGTGAAGATTTGGAACATTTTGGCAATACTATTATGATAATATATGTACAATTAAATTAACAAAATATTTAGACTAGGTACTTTTAATAAATATTTACTACGAACCTGTTCACTCAATTTGCTGTGACTTAACAAAAAACTTTTTTTTTGTGAAATATGGAAAAGCTCATGAAAAATCGAGTATTAAATTTCCAAATGTTAAATTTAAACAGAACAATTTTTATGAATTTCTAAATCAAAAAAAATTGCAAATTTTTGTGATTTTGTTGAAATTCTAACTTATTTAGACGTTTGGAAATACTTTAAAAAGTGTTCATAATACTTCAGCATTCGGAATAGGTACTACCCCCGAGTTTGACTATATAATATAAATAGACTAATATGATCCGATTGCTACAGCACAATAGCATAGCCAAATCCGTATTATATAAGGCAAATTTCCCTGGCACCCCCACTTTTAAATTTTGGAATCAAACTCCGGGCTTTCGATTGTTCTTCCGAAAATTAAGTCATTTGTTCCACCCCTGTTCCCGACTTATAGCCGATTTACGTTGGGGGTGCCTTATATATTGTAGTGGTTCACGTTTACCAACCATATTAGCATAATATTATATTTACTTAATACAACAAAATTATTAATGCTTGAAAGTTGTAACATAATAATATATGAGAGTATACAGTGTGATCCACCTAACGTAAGACACTCATTATTTCAAAAAGTATTTACGTTTTTGGAAATATTTTTGTTACATGGTATAAAGTCGTTACAAAAAAATATTTTTTTAAATATTTTTAATCTTATTATTTTTTAAGTTTTTTACTTTTTTGAATTATAACATACAGTTTTAATTTTATAATCCAAAGCAAAATATTTTTCTGAGTAATTTGATACATAAAAATCGAATTTTGAACGAGTGGACGAGTAGTTTATGAGTTATAAGTATTTAAAGTTATGATGAGCAGTGTGGAGTGGTATGCGGGTACCCCGTAAAATGTTGGTCCACTACTTCGCTCATCAAAATTTTAAATACTTATAACTCATAAACTACTCGTCTAAAATTCGATTTTTATGTGTCAAAATACTCAGAAAAATATTTTGCTTTGGATTATAAAATTAAAACTGTACGTTGTAATTCAAAAAAGTAAAAAACTTAAAAAATAATAAGATTAAAATTATTTAAACAAATATTTTTTTTTTGAAAATTTTTGTTTTGTAACGACTTTATACCATGTAACAAAAATATTTCCAAAAACGTAAATACTTTTTGAAATAATGAGTGTCTTGCGTTAAATGGATCACTCTGTGTACCTAACCTAAAGTTGTATTACGAACGTAATATATTATGACATAGGTATGACGTATGTCATGTGATTTATTACTGTAAAATCGATACAACCTGTATGATACATGAATTGTGTATCTAAACTGGCAACTAGATTTTTATAATGCTTGTATTACAGAGTTTCGCTTGAATAAAGTAAAATTACACATATTTTTAGATTATTCAACGTCCTTTAGGAGGGCCTGTTAATACTTGTTCGCGGGTCGCATTTGGCCTGCGGGCCTCAGTTTGGAGTCCCCTGGACTATATAATATAATATTATATAGGTACGCTATTACATAAATGTTATAAAACTTACTTTGTATCTCAACAGCAGCTGAAAACGTTATAATAGACCGCACGTCATCGTAGACTATATTATATACCTAAAACCTAATGAATATACTGTCTTATAGTTTACTGCAGCGGTTCCCAACCTCTTTAGTTGTGCGGACCACCAATTTTGTAAAAAATCTTTGGGGCCCACTAACAGCCCACCTATATAAGTATGCATATAATATACTAGCTGTCCCACCCGGCGTTGCCCGAGTCAAAGATGAAATAAGTAAGCAATAGTGATATCAGAATATTAGGCACACGAAAAACATCGCAATGGTGGCCTGTGCCAAAGATTTTTTTTTTTATAAATTTATTTGTAAAAATATGTATAATATATGTCATAGACCATAGTCCTACTAATTATAATAGTTATAAGACATTATGTATAACCATTGACAACCCTATAAATAGACAAAGATTATTCATAAATATCTCATCAAAAATAGCGCTTTCAGTTTTCCCAGAATTTTTAGCGTGTAATATGTACGTAGGAAAAACTGTTAAATAATATAATATATATATATATATATATATATATTGTAACTCATAACTAATAATTGTAACCAATAGCAACCATTTATAAAATACAAATTTTCGATTTTCATTATGAATTTCAAAATTCTTGTGTGAGCACCTCTTAAAATTATACTCAAATATACTTTTTTTGCAATAGGAACCTTCTCCGTGATACAATCTTTCATTAAAAAAAAAAAATGAAGACAATCGGTTTAGTAGTTTCCGAGAACATTAGCATCAAAGGTTTCAATTTTCGGTCTTAAATACATAATATATATAGTTATTAGAAATAAAATAGTTAAAAAACAATTGTTTATTAAGAGCAACAACTCAAATACAATAATATATATTATATTGAATATATAAATACAGTAGGTATTTGTAGCAGTATTTGTTAGAATTAAGGAACGGATTTGAATGCAAATTGCATTTTTTTCTGAATGTCCGAAAACACTGTTTTCCAAGCACAAAGTTCATTTCATACATCAAGGAATTAAAAAAATGTAACTTTTATTTTTTGACATTTTTAGTGCATTTTTATGTTCTTAAATCATTTTTATATAGGAATGGATAATTTTCAATTATCAAATTAACATTCATTATAAAAAAATAAAAATAAATATTTATTATGTTTTTACCGAATAGATAAACCCTGACTCCAGACGGTAAAGATAAGATAAGCTATTTATCTAAATTATTGTAATTTTGTATTGCACTGTTGAGTTGAGTTTTTAGTGCATTTTTTTGATATTAAAGTATTTTTTTAAGGCATTAAGTAGTATTTTTTATGACATTTTTCTTATTTTTTAGGGTATTAAAGTCCGTTCCCTAGTTATAATCAATGGTATAGTATCCTAAAGTAGTCGGCGTTAAAGTATTTAAGCATTTTCGTTGGGCCAAAAAGCTTGACAATTTAAAACAAGAATTCTCATAAGTTGTTATAATAATAGTTCAAAAACATTAAAATATTTAGACACATTTTTTTATAGTCATTTTTCAAATTTGGACATCAAAATATCGAAATTTGCAAATTGCTTTGTGGGTAAAAATGTGTAAAATGTTCATTTTGATAGCTATAAAGACTGACAATTTAAAACAATGTTTCTGTATTAGTGTACGCCCATAAAATCGGAATAATAATATATTAACATTGTTGTTTTTATAGGCATTTTAAGTACAAATTTGGACTAGAGCAGAGTTTTTCAATCTTTATTCTGTGGTGAATAGGTATTCATTTTTTTAGCGATCCTTTAATCTACACAGGTATATATTAATTTTTAAAATAAATATTAGTGATACGATACTTATAAAACATAAAGCATCAATATTGCAATTTTTTTAACTGTTAAAAAACGTTTATTTGTTGTATCATGAATATATTATGTACGGAAGATATTTAAATATTAATAATTATTATTCCATAAATAATAAGATTCTTAATGGGTTTGTTATTGTTGATAATCTGAAATAATTATATTTATCATTGGCTGAAAAGTATTTGTCCAACTAGTTCTCATAGTTGTAGAATTTAAACATGATAATATTATATTCATATATTTATTTATTGTTGAGATTTCCAATTTATTATTTATTGTATTGATGTAAATCGACACTCGGGTTGAAAAACACTTTACTCGAGTACTGATTTTAAAATCTTTTTTTTTTGTACACATTTTAATTTAATATATTTATCATTATTTATAGTAAAATAAATTTTCTTTGTCAAGATGTTTAGTTTTATTCATTGGAATGTTTACTAATATGTATACCATATTCTAACTTCCAAGGTTAGGTAAGGTTAAAATGTTGTCAAGTACCTTCTACTTTTCACACATCAGTATAATATGTGATGAAATGTCACTAAAAAATTGTACGTGTTTAATAATTATATTTTGTACCAATTTGCATTTGTTATTGTAGCGATATGTTTTGGCATAAGTATAATACCTAGGTAAATCATAATATTTTATGTATTGCATCATATCGGACGATGACAGTAAGTTCGTCACCGTATTGGAGTGATTTACTAAAATATAATATGTTTCATTTTTAGCATAGATTAATTGTTGTATTTTATTCACTCCATTTATTTACATTTAAAATATAATGCGTAAGTAGTTTAATTTTGTTTATTTATTAAAAAAAAACTTCAAGATTTATTTATAATCATAAAACGTTTGAAATTAATTTATTTGAAATGTCTCTGTCTAATTTTAAATTGTTAATCATTTTTTTTAGGATCTGTACATATTGAAATCAAGTGAGTATATAGATAAATTACAAATTAATATGATATACGATAAGAATTAATACAATTGTAATTAAACTTGTATGAACAGATATTGTTTGGGAACACGATTTATCCTTGTATTGTTCGTCCACGAATGTTGTAGTTTCATGTGTTACTTCTGTGCTTATTCCAGTTGTAGTAGACACAGTGGTCGTCGTCGTATTTGATCCGTAGCCATGATCGGAAACAGTTGTATTCGGTGCTGGGGACGAATGACCCTCGGGAGTAGAAGAAGGTGTTGTAGCAATTGTTGGGATATCATGATATGTCGCTGGTGTACCATCTGTATCATCCGTTATTTTAGTTCCTTCAGTACTTTGGTGCTCTGAAGGCGAAGTCGGTTCTGGTGTGGCCGGTTCTGTTGTTGTTTTTTTAGTAGTAATGTCCGTTGGTTTCGGGCGTAATGTCGTAACTTCTGTAGTCGAAGATTGAGTAACAGGGCGATGAGTGCCGGGAATATCCGAATAAGGGCCGTCTTCCGTTTGGTCCGTGGCTACCGTTCCTTCAGTTGTAGGCGTTGTTGGTTTCGGGCTTGATGTCGTAACTTCTGTAGTTGAAGATTGCGTGACAGCGGAATAATCAGTTTCTTCAGTAGTTTCTTCAGTAGGTTCTTCAGTTTTTTCAGTAGTTTCTTCAGTTTCTTCAGTAGTTTCAGTAATTAGTTCTGTAATTTCAGTTTCTGTTATTTCTGTTGTTTCTCCAGTTATAGTCGTTGAATGATTTGATGTTGTAGTATACTTCTCTGTGGTCGGAGATTGGGAAACAGAAGGTTCAGAGCTAGGTTTACCCGGGGTTTCTTCAGTTTCTCCTGTTTCTTCAATAGTTGTTTCGGTATATTCAGTAGTTAGTTCTGTAATTGCAGTACTTTGTTCGGTAACACCAGTGTCTGCGGTGTCTTCTGTATCTCCATCTAAAGTTGTTGGAGGATTTGAAGTTGTAGTAAATTTGTCTGTGGTTGAAGATTGAGAAACAGAAGGTTCAGAGGTAAGTTTATCCGCGGTTACATAAGTTTTTGTGTTTTTTTCTGTATTTCTAGTTATAGTCGTTAGAGGAGTTGGGCTTGAAGTAGATTTTTCCGCGGTTGAAGATTCAATAAAAGTAGTAGAAGAAAATGAATGTGTTGAGTGTGACGAAGAACCACTCTCTGACCATGATGTTTCAGGCCAAGATGTTGTTGTTCCTTCCATATTTTTTGTAGATGGATCAGAATACAGCGTGTTCTCTGTACCTTCTGAGTTAGCTGGGGTGGCTTCAGTTTCTGGCAAAGACGGATCATTCATATCGTTTTCTTTGCCATCTGTTGTTGTTGAATTTGTATCAGACAACAAATTATTATTGACTTTAAAACTGTTTGCATATATTTCTAACTTTTTATTTGAAGTTATTGGGTTGATTACATTTCGGATCCAATTTTTGTACTTAAAAATGTTATTGAATATCTTAGGTTCATTGAGTGAGTATATGCCGTATAGATGATTATTACAGACCAAAGGAGTTCCATTATCAGTTATCTAAAAAACAGGCATGATAAAAAAGTTAGTATAAATTTGATACATTCAATAAGTATGTTGTCGTCTGTATTTGTATTTAATATCTATAAAGTAGCATGTAAAATTATCCTTAATTTAAAATTAAATAATAATAATATTGTTTGTATTATTGTCTTATATTTTATTGTAACAACAAGTATTAACTTTTCACACTTTACACCATTTTAATCAAAACAATGGTACATTTTTCATTTAACAGTGTCATTATTAAACAGAAAATAATTTAAACTGAAATAAAATCAAGCTTGAAATTAAAATAATTGAAAAAAATAAAGTTAAATTAATAGTTTCGATTGATACGATTAAAAATGAGTTTAATAGTTTGAACGATATAATGATCAATTTAAATTTGAATGTATAGAAAATCATTATTTTATAAGTACACACAATTCACGTATAATATGGTTGTACCTATACATTGATTTGATTAAACTAAACCGTTAATCTAAATATTACCTAGATAGATAAATATACAAATCTATTTTATAATATATCTTGTTTTTTGTATTCCTATGTAATATCTTCTATCAATTGTATAGCATAATGATTTATTTCTTTTTGAATTATTATTGTTTATTTTCAAAACCACGTCGTTGCCGTGTTGGTAATCGTTCAAAATAATAAACTATGTACGCGTTTGTGTTGAATTTTATGTACATTATTCAAAACTATAAATAGCAGGTATACATATTTTGTTCTTTTTGATTAAATTTCAAATTACGAAGACTTACGTTCTGTAATGAATTCCATATTTGTGAATGACAAATCGTATCCTCTAAGTACCATTCGCTCTTACCATATGATTGTTTTGAAATATTGACAACGTTCCAATACACGAGTGATAAATCGTTGTTCGGCTGTTTTTTAAAACTGGTCACAATGCATTCCGCATTGTTTGAGAGTTGATCTTCATCGGCCAATTCTATGGGTGCTACCATACTAGTGACATTAACGGCATTTTCCATCTGTTGCATAAATTACGAAAACATATTTATATAGGTGTGGAAAAAAATTATTAAGACGGTAGTAATCTCAAATGTCTTACCTCAATTAATGCCACGTCGTTGTATTTTGATTCTATCACTTTTATCGGTTTCAAGATGGTCTCGTGTGTTCCATCATTTCGCATCGCAAAATCAATATCGTTCAATGGAATGTTGTCTGTAGTACTAGAAACGAAAATTCGAAGTCCATTCAATAACTTATAATTATACATTATTATAATAAGTTATAACTAAATGTTTAAAAGTGAAGATTCAACAAATTAAATACCTACTTAATGCAATGCGCTGAGGTCAGTATCCAGTTCACGTCGACCAACGTGCCTTGACATAATATTTCTCCGTTCGAATGCATTCTTAGAAACACCTAAGATCCGAAAACATAAAAATGCCATCATAATTCAATGCACTTGAAAAGCGCCTAAATCAAAGCACTTACTGTGTAAGGGAATTGTTCGTTTTGCGCCTGTGAAGCTGGTGAACATTTTTTTTCGTTTTGTAAAGGGTGTGTGCTCGATTCTTAAAAATAACATTTCATTTTTTAGAATTATTAAGGAGCTAAATTGTTTTAATCGATTTGACATTTGTATATGAATCGTGAGAAATGTCCAGTGATTAGGTCACATATTCCTTGTTGATTTTAAAAATATGAAATACCTATAAAATATTGTTATTAGGCTTATAATAAATAGTTATTTAGGTATACTATAAAGGTATCGAATTTATGTCATATAAATTTAATTCAAGCACTAATTTATAAAAAATAAAATAAAACCGTAAACTTATAATAATATTCTTTAATACAAACTCGGATAAACTTTACAGCTTTTGTAGGTTATTTAAAATATGGTTATTAATAATTATAAGCTATCTCGTAGGATCTCCTATCCTAAATATTATTTTCTCGAACAATAAAAATATGTCTATTATAAAAGTAATAAAATACATTTTCTCGACAGTCCATTTAATTTTAAATTTTGGACACGATTTCATTGATATAGATTAAAAATAAATTTTATATTTTAGGGATTGTCAACAGCAGTAGGTACCCAGTCAATCGGTTCGAACTTACAGTGAAATGATATAACCAAAAGTACTCTACACGCAGAAAAAAACTAAAATAAAAGGTTTGAACAACTATTATATTGTTTGAAAAATAATTTTAATAAGATATTTAATAAAACGCGCGAGGCGGCGAAGAAAATATCAGAGTTGTTACGAAAGGAGATGTGTTCAAGTTTACACACGACATTTTAAGTAGCTATAATATTATTATTACCGTCACTTACCTTTTAGTATCAAGAAGCCGAATAACACAATTTGAATGTATTTGAACTTGTCCATGTTTAAACAAAATAAAAAACTACTATACATTATGAAATATGAGTTTTAATTTACAGTAAAAGTGATTATACTTTGTAAGGCGTGCGAGTTGACACCTATTGGCAATCAATAGATTACAAATTTTCACATGTTTAGTATCAATAAGATAATTATTCTATATGAGCACTTGACTCTCTATTGAATTATTATCGTTAGACGTGTAAAATTACGAGGACATGTATTGGAACATGTTTAAACACAATATAAGTCATTTTATTTTGATCGAAGGTTGACTGCGGAAAACAAGTAGGTACTTCAAATTATTATTCCGACTGCTGTATTCTGATGAATGATCAGAACACATAGCTAGTGAAGGATATTAATTCAAAAAAAAAAAACTGTGCAGTGTAGGTACTTAACTTACGAACACAGTGAGTATATAGATATGTACAGTATTGTAGTCAGAGTAATCTATATGTAGTCATTATTTTCTGTGACGATTTGTTAAAATAAACAAAACAACGAAAAACTCGTCTACGAGTCCAAACGTTCAATGGCGTTTTGAAATGATCAATAATTAGGTTACATTTTTAAATTTATTATAATATATATAGGGCTCGGGACTTTTAGCACTAAATAAAAGCTAAAAAAACATAATTATAAGCGTTTATTAGTCAAAAAATTAGGCAAAAATACATAATCAAAAAATAATAAGGAGTTAGGAAAAAATTGGGAAGTTGCTAAATTTTCTTCGTACATAATAATAAGTATTAGACATTCGTTCAATCGAAACATTGTTTTTGTATCGATCACGGCAGTTCGCCACGTCAGACGAACAATATATTGTTTGCCGACGAATCGATGATAAACAGGAAATAAATAAATTTATTATATTAATATTTATAGCGTTGTAATATTTTTGAGAGCCGACAATGCCGCGGACGGCGCGCGGAGACGGCCAACGCGACGAGTAGATAAGATAACAAAGACTAACGAAATGAGTAAGGTAATAGAATTAATTTTAATTTTAATTCTATCTCAAACAAATTAGAGAAAAAAATCTGGGCTAGGTCAGTGGTTCGCGTCGTCATAAAGTAAAATTAATTTATTTATTTATATTATGTAAAAAAGCTGAAAAAAAACTGGAAACAATCATTTTTTTTTTAAATCCTCGAACAAAGCAAAAAAAAAAAATGAAATTTGAAAAGGGTTCAAATTTTATAATTCAAATCGTTATACCATTTATGTCGAACCTTAAGAATAAGCAAATGCTATAAGTCCCTGGACTATTAATGTATAATATTATTATAATTTATAATACGCATATAGATCCCGATTATATTATTATGATTCTTTGTACTTGCGATTCACATTTACAGACAAATAATTTGAATATAATTTATTATTGAATTAGATAAATGCGTTTATAAATCAATGCCATAACTAAAATAATAAATACGAGTAATACGCGAAATGAGTTTATAATATTGTCTTAAAAAATGTATCTAATTTATCTTATATATAGCACAGGTACACAAAAGAAAAAAAACTTAAAGTGTGTAAAAAAAAGTTACAAATAATTCTGGACAGATGAAATAAAATAGGTAGTCATGACTCATGACTCGTGACTCTTGACTTGTGATTAATATATGTATAAAGATTCATTTAACAGCATTCACTAACTTGCTACATCAATTTGTGTACATAAAAAAAAATGTATATAGTTCTGTGTATTTATAAAATCTCATTTTTACTACTTTTCAGATTTCATTATATAGTGGTTTCCTAGAATTTTTTTTATTACGAACTATTGTGGGTAGATACTTTAAGTTCATACTCGGAAGCAGAATAGTTTTCTACAAAATGTCGACGGACCATCTGATATTAATTCACAAAGTTTCGAACATGAATTAAAAAATATAAGCTGTTGCAAAAAAAAAAAAAAATTAAAACCTTTATACTATAGAAAATATTTAATCAGATTTCTTCTTAAACATGGTATAATATGATTAGTATTTTGAACCGTTTACGGTTTACCTATAAACATTTTTGTTTTTTCAAAACTACAAACTCGGTCATAACTGTTTTTAAAGCGTTATTGAAAGTAATAGTAATCGCCAATTCTCATAAAAATAAAAAAAATAAATTGTTTTATTGTACACATCATAATATAGTTATAGTTACAAGTCCTTAATTATAATTTATAATCCTATTAGACCACATAAAACTGTGTGTAGTATACGTAGTTTGTTTAAGTTACTCAAACTATACTTACAAGCAAATAAGGCACATCTAGAATACACGAGTTTTCGAATGATCGAAGTTCAAACAATAATAATAATAATAATAATGATAATGATAATATATAATATAATAGCTATATCTATAATTATGTACACTTAATCGTTATGGAAGAATAATGCAATTTTGTTTTACACGATAATTTCTTATAAATACAATAATATTATTATTACATGTATAAACGTATAATATAGTCTATGTTATAGTGTTTCATATCTAAATACAAAAAAAAAAAAAAAATAATATATATTAATATATTAGTTTCCTTTGGACGAGTAATTCTGAAGATTACAGTTCCAATATTGAAATGTATACACACGACACACGAATAAATAAATACATTATTTCGATAATATAATAACTGTATAGCTACATAAATTAAGAATGAAAAACGAATAAATCAAATTACCTATTTACATAAAAATTATGATTATTTTAGAGACCTTAAAAATATCGATTCTTATAATATTATTATCTCGACCTTTTTGAATAGATCAATGAACTCGCTTGTCACGATAAAATTCTCGACGGTGATTTGTACGAAACCACGATCGTCCCCATCAACAATCTTCCGGAAGAATCGTCTCGGAAGAATAATTATCCGAGGAGACTCGAACGGTTTGAAACGAGGCGCGCGTGGGATTCATTCGAATTCAGTTTGATACTCGTACGTGTCAAACTGAAACCTCCTGTGTCAGTTGATGAAAGGCGGGAGCGGCGTGAACGGCGGCTCCACTTTTATCGCGGTCTCCTCTTCGCCGTCTTCGTCTAGCTGCTGCTGCTGCTGTTGCTGCTGTTGCTGCTGTTGCTGCTGCTGATGCTGCTGATGGTGGTCCTGGACTTCGTATCCCATGGTGCCGACGATGTCGCACTCGGCGTCCGGCTGCAGGAGTCCCGCCATGTCCTGGCTCATCACGTACGAGTCGACCACGTGCTTGTTGAGCTGATGCCCGTGATAGTCGCGGTCCGGCGGCGACTGGTCCAGCGCACCCATCATGTCCTGCCGGGCCAGGCACTGCATGCTGGCCGAGAACAGGCCCGGGCTGTCCTGCGGCTGGACGGCGTACGGCGTGCCGCCGGCGAAGTTGTTGTTGTTGTTGTTGTTGCCGCCGCCGCCGCCGCCGCCGTGGAACGCGTTCTGCGCGAACGGCGACGACCCGTTGCCGTTGAGCAGGTTCAGGTGCGCGAGGTCCCCGTAACTGGCGGCGCCGTAGCCCCAGGGCTCCGAGCCGCTGAGCGTGACCGGCGAACACGTGCCCAGCGACGGCGACACGTTACCGCCGAACGTCGTCAGCGTGGTGAACGACGTCGAGCTCACCGACGATCCCGGAGATCCGGACGGGAAAACTGTAACGTAAACACAAGACACTTGAGATACATAAGATATTTAAGATACGAGTTAAGACATTCGATTGCGCAGACGTCGAGGATCGCTCGTCCTGTCCAATAGCCTAACCCGACAATACCAGACGGTATTATGTCTGAGAGAGGGGTAGTTACGAGAACGCCTCCACACCCGCACGTGTTGCGCTTTCGTCGCGTACAAACGTGGTGTACCAACGTATTATTATTGTAGAACATTTGGCGATCAGCCGGACCGACTTTGTGTATAATCAAATTAAATATTAGAGTGAATTCATCTGTTGTAAAATTTATAGATAAGAACATCGTCTGTGTTTGTACATAAAAACCTATCGGTTTTCCTAGTATTTTAATTTCTAATCAAGTTATTAGAATTTCTTAATCGCAATATTTTTCGTAGGTTAGAAGATAACCTCTATACTCGTAACTCGCTTAAAACAGAAACATCGTAATAAACCAACACACTGCAGTTATTAATAATTACATAATGTTCTTTAAGATTAACAATAGATTAATTTACTCTAATATTAAAGCCAGCAATACAACATTTGTTTCACTGAACGAAAATTTGCTATGTTCTACGCGTTTGTAGGATAGAGAAAACACACGAATGTAACGTTTTCTATTTGGAGGAGATTGAATAAAATATGTATGCATATTATATATTTTAGGGTTATAGGCAATTATTATGGCTTAAAAAATGAGTTTGCCTCCGGACATTGCATAATATAATATACATACACAACAAGCAAAAACTATAAAGAATATAAATAACAAATTTATTTTTAAACTATCGATCGGATCTTAAGAAAAAAAAAATATTTAATTATTATAGCTTATACATATTTTATTTTTTCTGTTAACTGCAGTTCAATAATATGTCAATGTTTATGCCACGCTTGAGAATACGTTTTATTAAATGAGCGTTTTATATTTTCTGACTATGTGAGCGAGTAAAAGTGTATGCTGTAGGTATATGTTTATTACCAGCTGTATTCTAGATAATACACTTACCGGAATTGGTCAAGTAAACAGTTTTCCTTGGTGGCTCCCTTTTCCGCCACTTGGCCCTCCGGTTTTGGAACCATACTTGAACCCGAGACTCGCTAAGCTTAAGGTTCAAAGCTAATTCTTCTCTAGCGAACACGTCAGGGTACGGAGCTCTCTCGAACGCTCGTTCCAACTCTTCCAATTGATGAGACGTGAACGTTGTTCTGCACAAATGGTGAACGACAGCGATATTATATATAACGGTATTGTACAATATTATACGATAAATTATAATGGTATTAGTCGGAAACCATGTTCTGCTCGGCAGTTATTTACGATAATATATTATGGATAAAGTTATTCCAAAAAATAAAGAAATATTATGTTAAACATTAATACAATTATTTCAGACTTTTAATGGGTGTATACTGACCTCGTCTTTTTCTTCTTCGTCCCATTGTTGTCGGTGTTTTTCGATTTAGAACTAGATTTCTTTGGCACTGGTTGTTCAGTCGGTAGTCCTGAAAATGAAATAAACGGTTTACTGAAGATGGGGTAAAACGAAAATGGATAAAAGAAACAAATCATTCAAGTATTCGTTGGAATAAAGTGTACTTTTAGCTTTGAAAACTGCATTAAACATAGAACATAGATATATTTCAATTTTTAATTTTATATTAATTTACAGGAAAAAGAATGATTAGTACCTATTTAAAAATTATCCTTTCTTCTTATTTAACTCAGTAAATTACTTGGCATAGATTTTTTAGATGGTTGTAGATGTCTTCTGTTCTAAATATAGCTACTCAGTTACCTATCTACCCGTCTATAAACCAGAAGACAATATCCAACCACAAGACAAAAAAAATATACCTCATTCGTTCCTGCGTACGTTATTGTTTGAATACTGTCTAAAGAAAAATCGATATTTCGTGATTCACACACAAACATACCCGAAGACTGTTGACCGGTGGCCGGCAACGGGTTCGCGTCCATTTCCAACTTGATGGCGTGCTTCTGGCCGTTGGTGTTTACGACGATGTCGGCCGGCTGCACCTGAACGGTGGACGTGACCGGCATCTGGAACAAGTCCTGCGGATCGCCGATCTGCGCCTGCCTGTCCTGCTGCTGCTGCTGCTGCATTTGGTCCTGGACGCCGCCGCCGTGGTGGTGCCGGTGCATGTCCATGTCCTGGAGCTGGTGATGGTGGTGGTGGTGGTGGTGCTGCAAGTCCATGTGGTCCGGCACGGGCAGCGCGTATCCCATCATGTCGCCGGGCTGCTGGAACGCCAACAGCGGCTGGTGCTGGTGGTGCGCGGGCGGCGACCCGGGCTTGGTCTGGTGGTGGTATTCGTTGAACATCATCGACTCGTCGAACGCGCCCTCGTCCATGACGACGGTGTCGGGTACGCGTCGTGAGTATTATAATTAATTAATTATATATTATAATAATTATCGCGGTTATCGCGAGTTAGCGTCCTCCACGAGCACACGCACGCGTCGCAACGACGAGAGACGGCGCGCGGCGGCGGCGGCGGTCCTCCGCGAGCGGTGGGGCGGAGGGACGGTTAATTTCTGTTGATTGTCTACAATTGAAGCGGCGACGACGACGGGCTGAATTATTATATAGGACCTAATAATATTATTATTTATTAAATAAACTTCGTTTAAGGGCAATTTAAAAAAAGCGAACCCGGTTTTAATAGCGGTCGGGCGCGCACGACTTGGAGCATTCGCGTAGTCGCTACTCCTCCGACGCGGGTGAGTACAGCTGTCGTTCGGGGACGCAATCGGAAAACACGAATACCGCGGATCGCCGAGGTACCTATATGTTATAACAATATAATATATTACGTGTGCGACGAATTATTTTTATTATTATCGTTATGACGAAGACGTTGAAAAGTGCGACGACGACGACGACGACGACTTGTAAATATTGTAATATATTATCGACGGGAACGCGCGCGCGTGTGGCCGCTGCGGTGTACGTCGTGCTCGGACCGCGTGAAGTTCAAAGTAAAAACGTACCGTGTGCCCGATGTAAGTTTTCGCGTTCGACGGGACGCGCGTCAGGCGTACGTGCGCGTGTACGTGGGCTGCAACCAATAGGGGCTTTTGGGAGTGGTGGCCCGTCGACCAATGCGACGCGCGTACGCCACGCGATGTCATATACCTAGGTACAATACGGCTAGCGGGGACCGTGGTAGCCGCGGTGTCCCTTCGACCGTATATTGTAATATATCACGCACACGCTCGCGCACGCGCACGCGCGCGCGCGTACCGTTACGACGTATTAAAATAGTGTCACTGCGTCAGACGGAAACGATCCCGTTCGGAAGACATATCATCATCGTAATAATAATATATTAACATTAAATTAATACTATATACGCCGCGACGACGACGACGACGCACCGAGTACGGCGGCGATGATAACACTCCGCGAAATAATAGCAAATAATATAACAATTAACGCTGTTTTCGACGATGCGCACATTATTTACTATTTTAATATCGTCTCAGCGTCCATCCAACGCGGTGGTCTTCAAACTACAGGTCGGGACCCGATTCATATGACATCGGATAAAATAACTTTCGAGTAAACCGTACTGTTTTATATGTTTTGTAGAAGATAAGAATGGTACCTACTTAAAGCTGCAGTGTTGTCGCGCGTTAAAATAACGCAAGTGTGCACCCAGGCCTTAATCGATAAAAGATCCGCGGTTGTTTATCTATACATATTGTATAGATTATTTTTATAAATTACAGCTGCTGTCGTTGTGTTTAGAGTATTTTGTGTGAAAACAATCAAGCTCATATTATATATCTCATTACATATAATAAAAAATTAAATGTTACATAGAAAAATTAAAATTTTTATTTATACAGTGATTTTTTTTTTTTAGTCTACCTCCTATAAACAATGTAATGTGGTGGAGGTAGAGAGTCGCATTAATATGTGAGAACAAAATTAGTATTTTTTGGAATAAATATCGTTAAGAAGTACTAAGTATCAAATTACATGCATGATAGAATATATACTAAAACTATTTAACTTATTTTAGTTATAAGACTGAAAACAAAACATTTGGTAAACAGCTAATAAAAATAATTAATAATAAAATAATTAATCGATTAATGTAAATAACCAATTTAAAATTTATTGTTTTTTTGATGTAGGTAATTTTAAGATTTCCAGCATTAGAATATATATATATTTTTTTATGTCTGTCAGCATTAATTTGAAGGACTTGGGCCCTAAGTAATCCACGAATTTTTGACCAAATGTGATAAAACTATAAAAGTGATAAAAGCACTTTTACAATGGCGAACTAAGACATTAAGCAATTTGAACTTTTTTTTTGACTAACAAGGCTGACATGGGTCGCAAAAAATGTATGGTAAGAAAATTGGGTCCCGAGTCAAAAAGTTTGAAGACCACTGAGAGATTCTGATAGAGTCTAAACGTATATTTGGTATGTAACGAATAATCACTAGAAATCGTGGTGTGTAGGTTAATATTTGAGTTTTAACGGTTTAACCTCCCTGTATATAATTGCCTACCAAATTGGAAGAGGAGCTGATGATGATGGTTATTACTTTTGAGGTAATGTCCAATCCTTCTTGCAGTAAAATATTGTGTGTAATATACTTAATAATATATATACTTTATAAGTTATAAAGCGGTTTACGTTTTATTTAGGTGCTGTTATTTTACTATTTATAAGTAGTTGTGTACTAAAATAATATTGTAACTTCTTCACAAGACAATATTTTACAAGATAGATTATTTTGAAAATATTCTCCCTTTTGAATTTGGAAATTTGTGCTATTAAATTATTATAACATATTAACTCCAAAATTTAGATTTCCTTGTGCAATTATTGCAATATTGCTCATTATAGACGAACGGAGACGGTATTTAGAAAAATATAATATATACTCGCAACCGTTTCTATTGATGAAAATATAATATTATGCATACCTATACAATATTTTTTTTTCATATTTCACGAAATCAACTTGACAGGGATTGAAGGTTTTCGGTTGGTGTCTTAAAAATATAATAGTTATAATTTATTCGTTTGTGTGTCATACCCATATCATAAGTAAATATATGACGTATCTCTATATATTTCTCTAAAAATTATTTATTTAAAACTTATTGAAGTTATGTATAGATTTGTATGAAAAATACTTGTACATATAGATTTATATATGTCTATACAGTCCATAATATACAAAACGATTGAATTTCGGTACACAATCGATTTCGATAATTTGTATTATAATATGTTATTATAGGCTTATGGCCAATTTGCGTTACGTTGGCGGGGAAAATAATATAGGGTATACCTAATAACTTATTAGGAATAAGTATATAATTATATTTGTTGATAATTTCATATAAAAGTATGTATTATAATAAAAATAAACATTATCTGAGTACAATTTATTAGTACTATAGACTAAATTTTTTTTATTTTATATTTAGTGTAAAATCATAAGTATAAAGAAGTATTGTCTTTAATACTTACTTAAAGTTGCTTAACTTAAAAACTACTCTTTCGAATTTTGATTTGGATAAATCAACATTTCAAAAAAATAATTTATTTTATAATTTCTAGTTAAAAGGGTAGTTTATTACAGGACACTCCATAAATTATATAAATATTTACGCGTCTATCTAAAAGTATGGTCTTTAAAGTTTATGTATAAGTATCAACAGGTAAGCTTCTACTTAACAAAATATTTTAAATCAATCCTCATAAGTAATTTTTTGATTTTCATAGTTCTTAAACAGCTAGCTAGTAACTGGGCCTGTATTAGGTACAATGATATAATCTTGAGACATGTGACCATCCAATTATAGATTACATGTACCCATAGCTTATACAATTACAATTTATAGATAAATATATTATATATACAGAGACACAGAGTGATTCTTTTAAAGGTATACTTTTGTTTTCTCGAAAAGATTTGACATTTTTGGAATATACTTTTACATAATTTAAAATTATTCCAAACCAATAAATTTGAAAAAATATATATTTTCTATTGTTATTATTTATTTTTAAAGTTTTTTTATTTTTTTGAATGATACCATACATTTTTTGATTCATATTCCAAACCAAAATATTATTTGGAGTATTTGAATCCATAAAAATTTCAAATCAAATTTTGGACAACTAGTTCATTAGTCATAATAATATTTAAAGTTTAGATCTGTGGAGTGGACATTTTGCGGGGTACCGCTGTAACACTCACTCGGCTCATCAAAATTTAAAATGATTATAACTAATGAACTACTTTCCGAAATTTGATTTTTGTAGATTTAAATAATTCGAATAATATTCTGTTTTGGAATATGATGGAATTAAAAACAATGTTTTTTTAGAAATGTTGTTTTAAAATGACATCTAATTATGTAAAAAAAATATTTTCAGAAAAATAGAAACTTTTCGAAATTACGAAAGTAGGTACTTAAATGAATGGATCATCCTGCGTATTACTATTTTGATTTAACCATTGTGTTATTAATTATTTTTCTTATAAAATTGCAATTTTAAATGAGTTGTTGATAACATTTTATTTTATTTTCTTTCTATATAAATTATATAATTATTATACTGCCCGTAACTCAATCTGATCAGACCTTCTTGTACATTTTATCGGAGCACCTATATTTAACCTGTTTAGTTTACATAAGTATCTATTTAAATCAAATTGTTAATAAGTATTTAACTATAATTAATTGGCGGAGTACCATTAATGAACTGTTTCGACAACTAAATAACTATACCTACTTACTCAAAATCCGTTTTTATATACATTGGAATTATACACAAAAATTCGGTTTGACAATGCGCGCATGTGTGAGATATAAATAAGAGACCTCTCTGTCGAGGAAACCCTATACTCACATCGTCACTGTACGGGGAGTAGGTGGGGGGAGGTAAGAGAGACGATCAGATAATAAGTATAATAAGTATATTATTTTTTTATGACATCCGCGTGTTGCTTCCGGAAGTCAAACATCCCGACTTTATATAAACGACGCGGGGTGCGCCGCGAACAAAAGTGCCGAACGTTTTCGGTTTTCCGTTTCTCGCAAATTTACCTCAAAATCGGCGTGTTTATCAAATTTGTTCAACGGATCGTGCGCGAGCGAATTTTTTTTTTTAAGAATTCCGTGTGCATAGAAAACAATCGCCGCCGTGTGGCTCCACCACCATGCAACGACCCTCCATATACGTCGCTCGGCCGTAACGACGTGCACCATATATTATTATTATTATTATAAACCGAGTAGCACATATATATATATATATATATATATACATAATATACATCGCGGCATATAGACCTTTTAACACTGATGCGGAGGGTGATTAGCCTCATAAATGCGGGACGATTATTACGGAAGCCCTTATTATTGTTATTATTTTTTTTTTTCGTCGTCATGCATGTACATAATATATATATATACGCGACGTGTTACTGAAGTATATATTATTATTATTATGTACACTCTGCGTGCAGTACATATTGTGTATAGATATAATATATATATATGTACGTATATGGTTTATATTGTTTGTATAATAATATAATACCCAATAAATAATACGGCCGACGCGATCGTCTCCGTGATAAACGTCTGTTCTCGCGTCGATTCCCATCACGTCATTTATTACAAGTGGTAAAAATACAATATAATATTATTATTATTATTATATATTATTTCCGACGACGACGACGAGTGTCCGAGCGAGATTAATGTACCTACCCCCCCGGCAGCGCTGCACGCCGTTTCGGAAAAGCGGGTAATTTAACGCGCCAAAGTCACCGCGCGCGGCCCCTCTACACGGCACCATCGCACATGCGACATGACCGTGGTAATAGGTGAGACCTGTGGTGGCGTTCGTCGCACCAATTGAGCGCGTTATCCGAATTCCGAGTACGCGATCTTACGCCGCCGCCGCCGGTGGTATTGTTGCCTCACAGAATATAATATAATACGAGTATAATACCGGTGTACCTATGCGCGCCTATGCACAAAATGTGCTCACAGCTAGTGATGTATTTTTTTCTAAACGTTTCGAGCACTGCATTTCTTTGATGTTTATCATATTATGCTAACTTAAAAGTAGTGATTTTTTAGAATGTTTTAAAAAATTTATTTTCACAGTATCTCTATTTCTATTATAAACATGTATTTTTCATTCCTTTAAAATCATTTTACAATGGTAATGTGTGTATTTTTTATTTTATGCACTTATATGAATAAACGATACATTTTATTATATATTAATTGATGCTGTGATTTTGAACTTTGATAGTGATTTCAGATAGCAAATTAGATCTATTTGGTAATTTCGAGTGGTCAGTTTTCCTGGGAAAATTCCAAGTACTTTTCAAAAGCTTCAAGAAAAACAAAACAAAAACTGCCAATTTTTACAAAAAACCAGTATTGTTTCCTCACAGAATATAGGTAATATAATATAATACCGGTGTATATATTATATACGTGCCTATATACAAACTTTGTGCGCACAGCGAGTGATGTATTTTTTATAAACGTCTCGAACACTATTGAAGCCGAATTTCTTTGATGTCTATCATGCAAAAGTAGCGATTTTTTAGATTGTTTTAGATTTTCCTATAAACGGCGACCGTTATGGGTATATTCTACAGAAGCAAATTTATTTGCACATTATCTCTATTTATATTATAAACATGTATTTTTCATTTCTTTAAATTTTTTTTCCTTTGATAATGTGTATGTTTTTTATTTTGTGTGTGTATAAACGATACATTTTACTATATATTTATTGATGCTTTGATTTTTAACTCTGATGGTGGTTTCTGATACATAAAATTGGATCTTGTTGATAATTTCCAGAGGTCAATTTTCTTGGGAAAATTCCAAGTACTTTTCAAAAGCTTCGAGAAAAACAAAAAACAAAAAAAATAAGAAAAAACCTCCAATTTGTACACAAAACCGGTTATTGGCAAAAAAGATTTTGTTTTATTATTGATACTTGAAATGTTCACCAAATGTTTATTGTATCATCTTAAATACACGATCAATTTTTTTTAGTTTTTATTCTAAATACTCTCTATGTCAATAAAACAATTTTCGCTGGGTCAAAATACTTGCAAATGGAATACAAGGTATCACGTAACTAGTCCATACTGTAACCAAACAATATATAAAGTTTTTTTTATAGTCATTTTAAGTTCAAATTCGAACGAAATTGGATATTTGAACAAAAAATAACGATTTCAGTTATTATGTTGAAATTTTTTTTTTTAACAAAATTTTTATATTATGCCATCTGTTACAATTATTGAACAACAAGCTTAAGTGATAAGATAAGAATAAAAAAAAAAAAAATAAGTAAATAAATAAATCAGACAGAAGAGACTGAGGGAAGAGGCCTTCCATCGGAGGTACTTCATAGATGTTGAAATTTAAATTTATTATTCGTGGGAACCTACTTGAAGTAGGTCAAATAACTTTTGAAGTATATTATTATATTTTAAATACATAATGAAATTTTCAAATGTAATGTTTTTGGGAAATATAAATTCAAACTACTGTATATTAATTTAATAGCAGCAATAATATCATAAGATTTACTTATATTAAAATATATAGGCTCTGACCGCCTTTGCTCAGAATTGTTTTTCGTATGCAATGATTTTATATCATCGAATTCAATTATTAGAGCACGTCTATTAGAGCGTGACCTACTCGACATCTTCGCAGAGCTGTCCCCACTTGCCCGTCTTTTTTAAAATTAAATTAGCATTTAAAGTTTAGACGAACAGCAGATAGAAGTGCACGTGGGATATCCTATATCCCCGTATGATTAGTCCACATTCCTGCTCTTAATCCACTTATCTTAATTCCCTGTATGGCAAATATTACCAAACGAAATCCGAAATATATCCATTGACTATATACTATATACAGTATATTATAGTCATTGAAATTAAAACCTACCTCCTATTATCTGTTAACACTTACGTTTTTGACGATAACGTGCGGGATATAATAATATGGATTTAACGTAATAAAATAAACATATTATATTAAGCGGTTTGGACAGCTTCGGGTACACCTATAGTACACTTAATCCTTATTATTGCAGGTGGGCTACCTATTTTATTGCAGTTATGTCATATAGAAACCTAGCTATACTCTATAGTAGCACAAAGTTTCGTCATCATTCATCATAGATAGTCTATAATATAGTGTTGGCCAAAGATATATTTTAAATTATTGAAATCGTATCGCAATATTGAAAAAATATCGATGTCCAGTTGCATATATTTATAATCATACGTATATTAATTACTATTTATTATGTATTAGGTAACTTAAAAGTATGTAAAATATAAATGTAAATGTAGAAAATTAGGTATGGAAATAATAATAATATGTATTTTTCAGCTCACGAATTTTCTTCTACAAGCAGTTTTTTCACCAATGTTTCGGAATTTGGATTCGCAATAATATGCCATAATTTATCATCTAGTAGATAAAAGTAATAAAAGTGTAAAATCCATCAACTTTATTGTTCCATATCGCGATATTATTGATAATTATTTTTAGATATCGATATTATATCGAATTATCGATATCGCTGGCCAATACTAATAGATCCACTCGCTGGGAGTATATTTTATAATAATCGGAAAGAAACGGTTGCTAGTAAATGGATTGGAAACAATTTAACGATTGTTTATGTTTAAAATATTCTGTTGACCTCAATTATTACATTACTAGCATATTGTACCAAACAGATTTTATGAAAAAGAGACATCCTCTAGAATATTTGACTATTTTATAAAACAATATACCTACCTATACTTATCATTTTGAATATCATATAATATTGTCTTCTTTTAATATTCACGTAGTTCTATAATTGTCTGAGTAAAAGGTCATCTTTATTTATTATACCGATTTTTTTTATGATTACTTTCGTTTCGAAAACAATTTTCCAAAAACAACAATGTAATACTATTTTGTCTAAACGTAAAGTATTGTCACACAAACGATTGTTAACCTCCGATATATTGATGATAATATATTATATAGGAAATAGCAGGTATACAATTTGAAATTCAAAAGTAAATTCAGTCTCATCAATATAATATTCCAAATATATGATTATCTATATACTATAATATAATAGTTTAAGATATTTTAAGAAAGCGTTTTGCTAAACAGTAAATTATTCGGTAAAACGTTTGAAAAAAAAACCAACATGCAACTTAGGTATTACGATACTGGATCACCCGATTATATATTTATGAGTTGTGGTAATCCGATTTCATAAACAAGTGGGCAAAGTAGGTATATAGCTGATATTATAATATTACACATTATGAGCATAATATATATTATACACGTTTTGGGCAACAAAAAAAAAAAAATTGCTCATTGCCGATTAACCTTGCAGTGCTATAGCTGACTAGTGTGCATGTAGACAATATATCATAATAATGTGTATGAAATGGATCGTAATCGTTTATATTGCTAGTAATTTCACTTCAATTTCGAGTAGGTATGACTCGATCGTCGGCAGACGTGCGTACTAGTTCGTTCGATATAATATTATTGTACATTATATATAAGCCACTCGAATAGATATTATATATTATGTATATATAGACAGAATAGGGACATTTTATCCACAATATTATGTACACCGTATACGAAATAATAATATACACGAACCGCAAAAAGACCGTAAATTCAGAGTTATTGTAGAACAGAATATACTTTAAAAAAGTATATGCCGAATTATACACGCTATAATATTATATTTTTACTAAATTTATAGTGTGGTAATTGTAAATTATAATACATACAGTAATAATAAAAACTTAATAATTAACTAGATAACAGGACAAAAAAAACAAACATCATTAAATACGAAAAAATCGTACTCGAAACTCTTCTTTGAATTCAAAAAAATAAGATAAGTGATTAAAAAGGTATTTAGTGCTACGAATATTATTTTATAATAATATGGTAGGTATGTAAAAATCGTGTGTATATGTATAAATTATTATTTAAATTTTTGCAGGCGATGTCCGGGCCATGTACCTACCTATATATATTTTCATGTATTTTTGGAAACTCATTAAAATGCTATTTTGCTCGAGCAAGGTAATACGCGTATAAATTATATGCTTATATACTGAATTATAAGTATATATAGGTGTAAAGCGGTTAAATACGGGTTTGACGAAAATTACGATTTAAGTTTGCGTCACGTTATGTTTCGAAAAAAAAAAGATTCTTAACAATTATTTTCGACAAACGAGTATACCGTTTAAATTATATTATACACTTTATATTTAAATTTAATATACTGTGATAACCTGAGCTAGCAAACATTTCAAAGAAGCAGACTATACCTTCCAATTTTTGTGGACACTCTTTAAAATATAAACGTGAACCAGCCCATCTGCAGTATAGCTATGAATTTCGAACAAAAATCTAATCGAGGACAGTATTATTTTGGATCCTTTTTGGTAAATATTTTTAAAATTGAAACTGCAAATAGAGTATTCATATAATAATAGATAATACTATTCATAACAATTTTATCAATTTTGAAATCCAGTGGATCAGTGAACATGTTAATATAGTTTAATATTTTTTTAATTTTTTTTTATAATGGTTAAGCATCAACTACATAGGTTATTAGCTAACAATATTACATTTTTACATTATTTTATATTTTTATATGATATTGTACAATTCAATTTTTTTGAGGTATAAAATTATGTTCTGAGAGTTTGAAAGTGTACAGAATTTAATATTATACACTAAATGTATCATGTTATTATTTTTAGTAAATTAATATATAATTTAATAGTTAAAATGTTCATATATATATAAATATTTAACAACGTCAAAAATATTCATATTTATTTTTTTAAACAACAAAATCAATCAAAAATTCCTTGTTGAATATTTTTGAAATAATATATAAACATTTTTTCATAGTATCCCCAAAAGCTTAAAACAAAACTGTTCATTTTTCTTTTTTTTCTGTTTTTTGTTCCACTTGGATAATTTTTTTATTACAGACATTGCTATAATTCTATCGGCATGTACTATTATAATATAGTACAACTATACACACTTGTCTTTTTTTTTTCAACATAATCAAATATTCGTATTGGTACGCATTATAATATTATGCATATTATATAAGTTTTCGGTTGTATTAATTTTGACCATATCGTCAAAATTAAATCAACGATAAAAATATTTAATGCAATACTATATTATAGGTACTTAATTATCGTCATCACTCGTCATCTCACGGGGAAAAATAGTATAATTAATATTCTAAAAGCAGACTATTTAGTCGAAATCACGGTTTAGTAACGATATGGTACCTATATAGACACCTACTATATAATATGGTCTATGACGATACTTTAATATGATGGTGCTGGTACGCATATTATTATATTATTCTCACGAATGGAAGTATTGTATTGTACCATTCATTTTTTCGCCATAAAATGTAATATTTCTCATTATAAGCGTATAAACAACCACTGAATAAAATGTCGAGCCGACGAAAATGTGGGTCCCGGGAACGTGCCCGCTGCAGCCACCCCCTTAACCCTGACGCTTCACATCGCCGCCGTTCGCGGTACCCACATAATATCATACTTTGTCTCGTGGGAAAGATTTCACAGCTTAGGTAAAAATATAATAATAATAATATGTCAATAGTCCGTTGACCGCGAATACGAATTTCGAGTATCGATCGCAATCGGATATGATATATTATATAATTAGGGTTTGAAAATTGAAATATTTTAAAATTTAAAATTTCACTCCACATGAAATATTGAAAAATATTTTTTTTTACATAATATGCAGTAGGAACGTAGACTTTATTACTTTATTAGTATTTATTAGTTATTATACTCATATCTTATTTTGTAAAAGAAACCTAAAGACCTAAAGTAGGTAAATTGAGTATTTTTGTATTATTTCATATCTGTATTTGTTTGGAGATGAATACTATTACTTTGAACGTTTTACCGGAAAAAAGAAACATACATAATAGAGAAATTGTATTGTAATGTGCATTAATATAATAATGATAGGTAATAAATTAATAGATAATAATTCACAAATATATTGGTAAGTATATGATTATTGCTTAGTGATTACTGATTAGGTCTAGCCGGTCTAGGCCACCTTCAGAAAGCCATGGACACTGTGTTCATACAATAGACATAGTTAATTTTAAACATGTTTTTCTCTCACCCTAATTATACAGGTGTAACTTGAAAAAAAACTTTTCTATGAAATTTTAAAACCCTATTTATGTATCTATTATGGTAGTTATTCGACTGCAACTCGCGCTGCAGTAATTATAATATAATATTCATCTCGTGCAGTGGAAAAGACAAAAAAATAATACAATAAAGTGGAATATCCGGGGTCACTGTCACCGTCAAAGTGTGATCTCGGCGGGGATAGGGGTGGTGGAGGTGGCGGCGGCGGTTGAGGTGGTTTGCGAAGGGTGATTCGGGTCGGCCGTAACATTATCACACGCACTCGAAATTACTATTGTAGTAAATAACAAATAAGCATGTAGGTACAGACATTACACGCGTATACGCAGAGTCGTACGCACATGAAATAATATAATATTATGGTGCTCGGTCGCAGTCAGGTTTGCGCCGCCGCCGCCGCCGCCGTCGTCGTCGGGTGCTGCTATGCGGGTGCTGGCGCGGAAGGGCTCGTGCGCGCGGGCAAAGGGATTTCGGCACGCGACCCGCGCGTCGGCGGCGGCGGCGGCCCTCATGTCGAGCATATGGTTTCACATGGTGGCCGTGTCCCCCGCGCGCGTCCCCGTCGCTCGTACGATATTATTATTGTATTATTTTTTTTTCCTCCCATTATCATATCGACGCACAGACAAGTAATAATAATAGTAATGTATATAGTACACGCACACTAACAACGATGACGATATTACTATATATTATATAAACCTCATATTATATACTTATGTATATATATATATATATATATGTGTAGAACGTTAGCATTTAAGTGTGATATACGTGTAATTCCCACGGTGACGACCTGCCGTCGCCCGGATTCGTCCGTGTACCTATATATATATATCCACTGCTGCAGCAGTCGGGTCGTATGTACTACAGTAGTTGTAGTCATCACTCGATAATTCGGTTTAAAATTCGATTTACCGAGCGTTCGAATATTCGAGGGAAAAAAATTAATTCGAATTGAAGAGAGGTGAAAAATTGTATGTACATATTTTATTTTGACATTAATTATTAATTGACATTTATTGTATATGTTGTATATAGGTATAATAGGTAGGTTAGGTACCGTATAATATTTATAAACTTAAAACTATGATTATATTTAATCGCCGTCGTTGTTGGTTTCTCTACGAGTGCGTCAATTATATTGTACGCATAATCTTTGTACATATAATTATTGTGTTTAAGAAAATTCGAACTATAGAGATTCTGAAAAAAAAAAATTCAAGTTTTAGAGTATATTCCACCGACAGACATTTCAAATTATCGAGGGGACCATGTATTTTCTTCTAATTATAAAGGTTTCCTCGGTTGACTAAGCGCATTTAGTTCGATTTATAAAGTTTTAGAATTATCGACTGTATATAATGTTATTATTATTATTATTTTTTTTTTTGTTTTCGGGTTACATTGGCTACAAAGGCCATTAGTTACAATTTTTTTTTTTAAAGGACATCTAAATTTGATCGAACAGGTCAGTTTTTCTAAGAAAGTTGATCATGCAGTTGATATTTTCTTCGTCGGGACCTAAAGCCGCGTCTAAGTTGGCGCTGGGATGTTAAGCTTTTGGATATCTTCTTCGTATTTGTGGCATTCAGTTATCAAGTGCTCGACAGTCGACTGTTAGGTTGACGCCGCAGGCCGGGCACTGAGGTGGTTCTTCTTTGGTCATTAGGAACTTATGGATTAACCTTGTGTGACCTATCCGGAGGTGATTGATAACTATTTTTTCTGTTCTGTTGAGATTGTGATTAGGCCATTGATATAATATTGTGTTTTTTATTTCTCCGAGTTTGATACGTTGTTTCGACCTGCAGTGATCTTGCCTTTTGATTTGGGTAAGTTTTCGGATTTGGTTTTTCAAATATGCGTATGTCGTTAAGTTAAGTTTTGGAGTGTCTGAGGGTTTTGCTGCTTTCTTGCAGGCTTTTTCATCTGCTTTTTCGTTCCCTTTTATATTGCCGTGCTTGCAGGAATCCACAATTAGGAATATGTATTTGCTCTTCTACTTGTTGATTGGCTTGTTTTTTGTCGTTTACTCATTGCTATGTCTATCATGCTCGTTGTATTTTTCAGACTTTGGAGTGTGCTCAGAGAATCTGAGAGAACTATACTGTTTCTATGCAAGTTTCATTGATCAATTATGAGTTACACTGTCTATTATATTGTCATTATTATTAAATATTACCGTCATGACACATAATTATTATTACAACAATAATACGATAACATAATATATTATAAGGCCCGGGATTATAAGCACTTAAACGTACAAAATATACATGCATTTATGCAATGATTATCATTAAAATATTCAAAAATATGCAAAAATATGCAAACGAAAATGCATGTTAGTTAAATTTGTTCAGCTTAAAAATGTATATGAATCATTAAATAATTAATATTGAACCATAAATGTATTGAATAGTTAATATAATGCTGTATATTGTATTGAACTGTTTGCTGTATTTTGATTGTTCTAAATAAAAAGTCATGATAAATGTACCAAATATGCAAAGATATGCAAAACCAAACTTCTCCCACTAACTCGTCAGGCTCGGATTCAAATTTGTGTCTTACTTAGCTATTTTTTTTAACTTGTCAATATAGAAGTATGCAAATGCATATAATTCCGGGCCTACCTAAACTATATTATTATTGTATTCTCAGCACAGATATTTCCACTCGACGTCTATTGCGAGTGTAGGTATCGCGAAGCTCGTCGACATATTGTGATGGGAGGGAGTTTACATATTATTTTGTTCAAGAATACCAACTCTTAATCAGGTAGGTCCCCGTCCACGCCAAAACACATTAATCAACTTTTATGGTTTTTTTTCTCAGTGTCGTATTATTTTTATTAAATTTATAGAATGCTAATTTGACAGTCGTATAATACTTGTATCATTAAACATAGGTAGGTACTTAACTTAAAATATATATTTTTTTTTTTAAAACCATGGCCAAACTTCTCTCGAGGGAGTATCCACCCATCGCCCTCAACCGATATCTTACAAATATATTATATTATTATAATAATAATTTTGATTAGCTGAAGGACTGCAGCACGATCGTGCGGTTTAGTTACAAGTTTATTTTTTATTTTGTTTAATTTTTATTTCATATACATAATATGAATACTGTGCCCCACTGAGACAAACCGTGTGAGGAGACACCTAGGAGTTCAAAAATACAATTATATACATATAAATTACAAGTATATAATAAAAAATAAAATTACAAAAAGAAATGATGATCTAAAATGTTTACGATTTGAGTTTGTTTATAATAGAATTAGTGTTTGGGTCCCGTGAAAATATAATGTTTTTATAGATATTACGATATATGCACACGTCTTGTAGTAATTATGAATATATTTTAATAAATTACGTCGTGACAGTTTTTTTTTTTTCAAACAAATTGTAGATATTTGTTTTGCGCATAAATCGTCGTGCCAACTGATCGTCGAAACACCAGTCACGAGTCGATAATCTATATTATTATAAAATTTCGATGTGACAATTTATCAATATAATATATTATTATTTCTGATTCTGCAGTACTCTTATTATTGCTGCTGAAGTCGCCTTAATTGAAATGTTTACTCCGATGTTCGGACGTTGCATGCTTTTAGAAATTAGGTATATGATTTATACTATAATTTGTGAGCATTCGATTTCTGTTTATTATAACAATGATGTACCACGAGCAGACGAGCAGTGTTGAGATCAGATAAGTAAAAAATTGTCTAGATATAGATAAAAGATTACTGCTCTAAGATTATCTAGATTAAGATAAGATAACACGTATTTTCATTAT
The DNA here is from genome assembly GCA_022818045.1 of Neotoxoptera formosana. NCBI lineage: Eukaryota > Metazoa > Arthropoda > Insecta > Hemiptera > Aphididae > Neotoxoptera > Neotoxoptera formosana. The sequence continues at coordinate 11,876,432 of CM040631.1, forward strand.
CTCAGATGAAATAAAATAAAAACAAAATTTATCTAGATAAAAAAAAAAAGGAAAATTTAAATATTTAAAATAATTTCATTTACCTAACTTACAATTAATTAATTTATAAGTTTGTAATTTTGGAAATGAACATAATATTTACCAATGATTAAAATCTTAAGATTAGGAATACAGATTTTTTATAGAGTGGTAATTAATTTTTTCCTGTTATAAGCTAGATAGTTCTATTTTATGACGTTCGTAGATTATTTTTGTTGATCCTGTTTTTATTATATTTTACGTTATTACTGTTTGACATTTATAAAATGGACTCCGCATAGACCATAATACTAACTTGCATGCAAACATTGAGCTCAACTTTTTTTTTTCGGTTTACTTATATTATCTAGATTCTAGATAATTACTAAAAAAATAACCATTTTTTTTTATCTTAGATACCTATCCACATTTTTATCTAGATAAGATAAAAGATAAATAAATACTATCTAGATGAAATATCTAGATAATTCTCAACACTGACCACGATAGGTGTGTCCAATGTCGTATGTCTCGAGTGAAGTCTAATAAATTTGTGTAACGGGCTCTGTGAGCCTGCAAATATTAGGAAATCGAGTCTTGTAGTGTACAATTATTATCCCATTGTGATGTGTATAAAGTACATATAAGATTAAATGCGAACCAAATTCCCCTTGTACATAATTAAAATGGTTATAATCAATGGTTATTGTAAACTGCAAGTGTAATAAAACGATTTTATTTCTAATATCCGAACCCAATTTTAACTTAATCGTATAATTAAATACGATTTTATTTGAATGGTTGAACGTGATTATTATAGACTATTTACCTACTATTATAGTATCTGTACGTTTGAATAAACAGAAATACACGTAAGAATTTGTAATATTATTCAAAATTTAAAATATTTATTCCAACGTGCTATGAAAAAAAAAAAAAAATGTTATTTTACAAAGGTATAAGCAAGTATAAAAATTAATGATAAAATAGTATTATTGATTAAATTATTATTTGATTTTTCGTTAAGCGAAACTAAACATACTTATTTAATATTTATAAGATCGGTCGTGTGCGCCAACTATTATAATATTATTATGATTAGTTTTATGCAAAACTAATTTATCGACTTAAATATCTTGTTTTAGATTTAATATTGTTGACTTTATAATTAATGTATAATATAAGCACAATACTATATGTGGTACTCATATGTGTACAGAATTTACATAATATTATTTAATGTTCACAATATTATTTTCCTCGCATCGTTTTTCCACATGGAAATTATATTATTCAACTAAAAAATAATTTGTAGTTTATGTCAATCATTATTTAATTTATTGTTTTTATAGTTATATTTGAAATACTTCTGTAGACAGCAAACAACAATAATAATATATGGCTAATAGAAATATTTCTAAATTAATTGTGCATGGACATTGGATGTACCTATATTATACTCCTTTATGTATTTAGTAAATGTTATATATAACACAAGAGGTACAACTCGTAAAATTTGTCGCAATTAAAAAATAATGGTACCTTTTAAAATGATAATAAAAAAAAGTTTATAAGAAATATTATAAACACTCATGTTCCATTTAAGTCTTTAAATCGAGTATATGTATCATTCAATTTTACTGCATATAGCAATAATGTATGTAAGGATTTGGATATTGTAATTACCTATTACTTTTCAAGGTTTCCGACTCTGTGTTAATGTAAAAATCTCGCAATTATAATATAGTATATCATATATAGGTAGGTACTGATTCCAAAACTGTATATTAAAAAAAAAATGTAATATAACGTATGACATTAATAATAATAATATTTTTAAGAAAAAACTTAAATATTTAAAACGTGGTTAGATGAGTTCTCGAATACGTTGAATTTAAACTACTTATTATGATATATTTTATTTTGTTTGGTTTATATAATAAAGCATAATATTTCGTGTGGGTAGGTCTTTCGAAGGACACGATGTTTTTTTCTGGTTGACATATTATTCTCTAATATACAATTTTTCAAATGTCAATAAGTTGATTTCGGAAAAAAAAATGGTTAAATCATTTATCAATAAACAACCTGACGAGGGATTAGTACAATAACACGTAGAATAATAATGATTATTTTAATGAAAACCTCGAAAAGAAATTCTTCTTCCGACTATATTTGACTTATGACTGCCAACTATGACGATGTTAAAAGAAGACTCGTTTAGAATCCGTTATCTAGGTCTCGCTTTCTGCTTTTTTCACAACGCAAACAGAATATACTTGTTTACATTTTATGACAATTTGAGTATTTCGATTCCATTAGTTTCGTACAGTGAGTTTAATTGCATAATAATATTTAGGTACTCAATTTAAAGCTTTACATAATATTTCAGATTAGAGTTTATCTGTATCTGCTAAATCGTGGTAATACTATAATTTCGTATGGACTTTTAAAAAATTTAAATATTATAGTTATGTCTTAAATTTAAATTGTTTTTGTTGTTATTATAAGTATTTATGGAGTACATGTATACAAATATTGAAATATTTAATCCCGAACCTATACATTTATATTGTGCAACATATTTTGTGAGAAATCTTTCCATGATATTTTATGTGGTGTATGATTTTGTTTAGAAAAAAATAATCATTTTATTAAAACCAAATGTTAAAGTATAGTATTAATCTGTTATTGATGATTGGAATTTTTACTACAGTAAGTTTTTAATATTGTGGGATGATTAATGAACTTTTACTCGGGTAAGTAGTTTGCTTAAGTTAAGAGTATCACAGTATCAAGTTTACTCTAAACATTATCTTTATTCAAATTTATTGGAAATTATTAATTTTTTAAAAATATCTAGCTGTTACCTGTACAAATAAGCTACACTCAGAGTTAGGAAAATTGTTATTTAAATAGTTATTTGATTGCTTATTTAGAATTATTTTGATCATTTTCAAACAGATTACTCAACAAGTTATTTAAACACAATTACTTTTTTTGAAAATATTCAGTATAAAGTATTGTTTTTATTCGACTCATTGTACTTTCAAATTATTTCAATACATTTTTATGTATTAAAAAATGAATCAAATAATTACAAAAATTGTATTCAGATAAGACATTTTTCGAAAAAATTGTATTTATATGATTATTTGAATAATATGAATACAATGTATTTGAATAGGTAATGCCCTACTCTGCCTATATCAACATTTCAAATAATCTTAGTATAGTGTTAGTAAACACAGAATTACAGTAACAATGTTTATAAAAATAACAATTTGAAAACATCGTATGTTGACAATAAGAAAGACACTCTATTTATTACTTAAAGATGATAGAATTGTAAATTCCAACGATTTTTAGGTTATAGTCGATTTTAGGGTATGATTTATTACATGTGAATTCCACCGGTACTTTATTTTTACCTGAAAAAATATAAATTCCACCTGTATGTTTTTAATACTTGAAAAAAATGTAAGCCCCAACGATTTAATTTTATAAATTAATAAATAAGAGAAAAAAAATTTTTTTTCATAAATAAATAAATTTTATTTTAATATAACTTAAGTACATATATTTATGTACATAATATATATAATATATATATATATATACATTATACACATAGATATTATTATATATTTTTACACTAATTTAAAAAAATAAATAATTCACAATAATGATCATTAGTTAAAATTAAATAAAAATTAAATTAATAAAAAAAAGTTATTTAATAAGTTATTTAAATTAAAAATTGAGACTTATAATTAATAGATGCAGTTATTATTTACACTAAAAATATACAATGATCTAAAGTTCAAATAAAATCAGTATATAATAATGTCGTTTAGATAAGTAGACAGTAAAATTGCTGTGCAGCTATTTTAAAAATAGTTGTAATCGGTGGAGGTTACCATGGTTGGAGCTTACAATTTTTTTCAGGAAAAAAAAAATTACCGGTGGAATTTACATGAAAAAGGTTTAAAAAGGTGACAGTCGGTGTTATTTACATGTGCCCGATAGAATGGTACCTACCTACTTAGTACTCGCATCTACCGCAAACTACCTTTGTATTTTATACAGTAAATATTGGTATAAAACGTATGCAAAAAAAATTTACTTTTGTAAGAAAATTTTGGTCACCCACCTGTAAGTGATAAATTATCGTACAACGGTACTTTATAAATCATAAACGAATAAATAATAATATTTATGATTATAAATTATAATATTAAATTTTTTAATGTAATACATTTCTCCCAGTTATCCTTCACGTTATTCAAAATATTTAACACACCACGAAGCATCTTGTTAGGCTTAGTTGTGAGCATGTAAAACATTTTGTATTTGTCAGAATGTATAATATTTGAAGTTATTTTTTTTTATAAATAACGTGCACAATAATTGTGGTAATTCATATTATAGTATTAATTTTATTTTCATACATAATAAATTATTTGTTGATTTATGCTTGGAATTGCACAACAATGATGCGATGGCCTCCACTCGAGTAATTTGGGACTAAAGTTAAAACGTAAAATTCAAAAACATATTTTAGGTTCGGTATAAAAATAAACATTTTGTTAGTGACGTTCATTACTGTGTTGTTTTGTAATCGCGAACTAGCAGCAAAATTGTATTAATTACCGACATAACTACTGATGTACTGCGATGATTTTGTTTTTGTAATTAAATTGTTGTACAATGTATCGTTTAAGTATTTAGGTTTTAATATGGGTAAATATAGATTTTTACATCGATCTGACGGATGTCTAGTTCGTCATCAAAGATTAATAACATTACGCTTGCTGTATACAAACAACGCAATGATTAATTAATCATTTAAATTATTTCAAACTAAAATCAAATAAAAAATTATGCATGAGATGCAATTACCATAAGTATAATAAGGTCAATAAGGTAATATTTGGTAATAAATAGAGCTGGGAGTTTGAAGCAATGTCATATTTTTTTCTGGTGTTCCAAAACGAAGGTCCATAAGTACGAAATTTATTTTAGGCGATACTGATCACTAATGTAATCGTATTTTTGCATTTTTTTTTATGTTTTTATGGCATTTTCTTAGTTTTTAGACCATTTTTATGTTTTTTCAACACAAATGGTTGCGATTAACCCAGATAATTTCCAACCTGTATTCAAAACGATACATATAATACATTTTATAATCTATTATGTGCTAGGCGTGATGACGTCATGATAGAAGGAACCAAGAAGGAGGCATCCATTGATACTATATACTTCAATAGGGTATACTATACTTACTAATATTATATTAGAGTAGTCACTCGATGATTCGAAATTCAAGGGACCGAGCTAAATACTCGATTTATAGAGGTTTTCGATTTGACGAGTGTTTGAATAATCGATGGAAAAAAAATTAATTCGAATTAAAGAGAGGTGAACAATAATTGTATGCACCTACATATTACATTTATTAATTGACATTTATTTACCTATTATACATATAATTATATTTTCCATATTAAAGAAATCTGTTATTTTTTCTTGTGATAAATTGTTGCCCACAATTTGGTCAATAGCTTTATCTAACTTACTGATAGAATTCAAAATAGATAATAAACGTCAAATAGATTGTACATAATCATTATTCATTATACATATAATCGCAAAAATTCGAATTATAGAGGTTCTGTAAAAAAAAAATTTGAATAATTGTAGAGTGTGTCCCACCGACAGACATTTCGAATTATCGAGGGGACCGGAATACATGTATTTTCTTCTAATTGTAAAGGTTTTCTCACTGGACTAAGCGTTTAGTTCAATTTATGGAGTTTTTCGAATTATCGAGTGACTACTGTATTATGATTTTCCACTTGCGTCATAATCGGGGAAAATTTATAGTTAAATTTTGAATTTTTAAATTTTAACTAATTGGCCTTATAATACGCATTCACATATTATATGTGTGTGTGTTTTTTTTTACAGCGTTATTATTTATGGCCATAAAAAATAACAATAAAAACGTCAAATGCTTGTCGCATAATATATAATAACACTAGGTACCTATTAAGCAATAACGTTGTGTTTCTCTCGATATATAAAGATAAAACCGTACGGCAGCTGTATACATATATGCATATATATTATTATTATATATTGTGATCGTATAACGTCGTTACATCACACGATGATGCTCGCACTATATTATATACTGCACACAATTGTAATGTTTTATATTATTATTATATCGTTTCCGCGGTAGTCGCCGTACAATATTTGTATTTTGTGAGTACACTCGAGTCGAAAAAAAAGCATCATATATCACGACGCGAGCACAATAACGATGAAAACGACGACCGATTTCAATTCTTCGCGAGTTAACCGCGCGCGGTAGACGGTCGGTCGGTATATATATAGATTTAATACGGTTCCGTTCCTCGGACGAACGAAAAAAAAAAAGTGCATTATTTTTCTTCTAAAAAAAAAAAATGAAATAAAATAATAATAACAAAACAAAAAATTAAAAAAAAAATACCCGCACAGTATCGCATCACCGAGGCGGCGCGTATATGTTGTGCGACGGGGTCGCCGGCGCATTTTTCAATTGAAATCAATTAAGTCCAATTAAAGCCAATAAAAATTCTCCGGTCCGTTCCCTGTGGGATGTCTGCATCTCAACACCAACACACACACACGTACATAACACATTGTACGCCGTCACGTGGTTCTATTCCTTTCCGTTTTTTTTTTTTTTTTTTAAAATATTTTTTCCGTCGTGTTGACGTGTTATATGTACCTACGTACGTACATAAAATAATAATACGCGGTTACGCACGAATATCGGCCGAACATATAGTACGCTCGATGCTTCGTATAGTAATAACAATAATTTATTAAGCGATAACGCCCTTTAGGGCAACAGGTAGCGTAAAGTAAAATTTGTAGATAATAGTAATCTCGATTGAGTATACATATTACATTGAAACACAATCGAAAATAAGTGCGTTAAACATAATATACTTACAATGAGTAAGAGATTATAAGTGATTAGTGAGAGCAATAGGACTTTCATGCACAAAAAAATCATCAAATATGCACTTATGCATCAAAAAATTAAAAGTTTGTGGTTAAATATAATCTTAAAAATATTCATTTTATTATTATTTACTATAGGTTTTAACCAACTGTAAGTTCTACCCACTGACTATAGATACTCGATACTATATCATTTTTATATTACGTACCTACTATTCGTTAAATAAAAATACAAGAATAGACATAATAAATACTGACCATTATTATTATTTCAAGATAAAATTTATCTCTATCGTCTTTATAAGCTTATAACAAATTGTTGACCTTGATTTGTGGAAAATATTCACCAAAGCTCTTGATTTTCGATAAACCATCAAAATATGCACTAAAAGCTTAAAATATAAATATAAATTTAATATCAAAAATATGCCCCTTAAACCAAAAAAATGTCCAAATATGCAAAAATATGCACTAAAGACTTTGAGCTTTGGATCACAAACGTTGTGAAAGGTATTGTGCACTTACTCTTCATACGTTTAACTTAACCAGAAAAAATATGCAAATGCGCATGAAAGTCCTTGCTCTAGTGATTACTAAGAGTTTTTTTTTTAACTTGCTTATTGGTGGATCAAAGTCAAAGTTTTTTATGCAATTACCAAAAATTAAAATGATATTCGTGCGGGAGCAAAATTACTATTATTTTGTTTTTTTGGGTTGAACGTAAAAGGTGCGTGTGAGAACGGAAAGTGTGGAGTGGTACATTTAGTGGAATTTTTTCTAAGAGTTCGGGACAATCAACCAGGTATTATTTAACAATTTATAAAAAAGGAAAATAATTGCATTATTAAACCGCCTATATCTGCTAAGGATTGAAGATTAAGTTCTTTAGCTAATTCAACTGATAGGGTGTTAGTTTTTCCGGGCGAATGTAAGTTCCTACACGAGACCTAGCGGGTAAGAAAAATATAATATATTATGTTAATTACTACACTATAGAAAAAGTAGCATCTGTAAGTTCCTACACGGTAAAACACAGGTACGTATATTAGTTCCTACAAGGTAAAAATGTCAAATGTAAGTGTATACTTAAGCTATATTATGGATTAGGCGACAAAATAATAAAAATATAGGTGCATTTTCATAAATAAATAGATGATGATGATGATGATTAAATGTAATGAAAATCACATAATACATTGATAATACGAGTATACGATATAATAAAACTCGTATTAAAAAATGTATTATTCGATTTTTATTATTTTGTCGCTTAATCCATAATATATAGATTAAGTTTACACTTACTAACATTTGAACTTTTTTTTCACCGTATAGGAACTTACACATGTAATTTTTATACATCGTGTAGGAATTAACACATCACATTTGTAGGAACCAACGTACTATGTAATCGTTTACCTGCTAGGTCTCGTGTAGGAACTTACTATTCCCCATTTTTCCAAGTCTGTAGAGTCTGTATCATCATAATAATATGGAGAAAGCGTTTTTGTATATCATTTCGATTTTGATAACAAAACCAGTTTGATAAGGACCATATTGAACCATCATATTCGACTAACGAACGAATTAATGAACAATATAATGTTTTGCAAACAAGTCGGATCTTTAAATTCACTATACAGTTCCGTTTAAAAAAGCCAAACACACGTGTTGCTTTATTATACCATATTATATTACCTAAACAATTTTATGAGATATAATTTATAACATATTTATATACTTATAGGTTGTATCGCATACCACGATATTTGACGTCATAAAATTATGTTAACACTCAAAGTAATAATAATATAATATGTATTAAATTCAACGGTTATTCTAGATTAAGATTGTTTTAATAATTTTTAGAGCACTCGAAGTCCCTACACCGACGATGATTGCCTATACTATAAATTATATTCGACAAGATTTCGTACAAATAACGTCATTATTGAGTTAACACAAGAAATAATAATATAATATATTATTTTACCCGCGACTTTGTTTTGTGAAAAATGTCGCTTTCGTCTTGTCGAAAAAAAAGCGAACCGAAAAGGTACTTGCGTGCAGTATAGTATAGTTTATTATCGTTTAGCAGTAGATTATGCGTATACTTATTAAGTATTTTTTTTTTATAAACGTACCTACTGCACGCATCATTAACACGACAACTTGAAAAAAGCAGATGTATGTATGTTTTTTTTATTAAAACGTTTCGAAAAAAATCGTCAAACCACGCACAACATTATTGTTTACTTTAATATTTAGTAAGTATTTACAGTAATTAGGCATTACAATGTAATTATTGGTACTTCTTAAATATACATTTTTATTGTAGATAAGCTGCAGTTAATAATATGACATAACGTGACATCGTTTTCAGACAACTGTGATGCATATTATAATAATTGAGATTATATCTGATTATTCCAATCAGAAATCAAATAATTTGATAATAATAAATCGATCCAAAGTAAGTATTAATATGTATTATATTCAAAGGTGGGTTAAAGTTAAAAGTTAAGTTAAGAGAACACTAAATCGATAAGTTAAGAGTTAACGGTTGACAAAATATCCTTAATTTAACTCGATAAGTTAAAATAGTTAACACGGAAAAAAATATTAACTTAACTCGGTTTAAAAAAAGCTAATCTACTTTTTTTAAATTAGTATGTAGATCACATAAAGAGTGACTGCGTCACCTGAGAAAGATGTAATTTCCTAAATTATAATAATCACATTTATTGCATTTTTTATCATAATGTACAGCAGTGATGGCGCCAAAGCGTTTGAAAAATACTATGACATTGTACATCAAGGGGCCACTCACTATCGTATTTATTTACATTTATAGTTAAAATTCTTATCATTATTATTCGGATTATTTTTATTTTTATATTATGTACAAACAAAAAATTTCAAAATTTTTTCAACTCGATAGATTATTTTTAAATCAACTGCGTGAAAAGCTAAGTTATTTCAATTGCCAATTAAACTAGTTAAGTTAAAAAGTTTATTAAAATATAAACTAACTAGTTAAGTTAAAAAGTTAAAAAAAATTAACTTTTCAACTTAGCTTTAACTTTTTAACTAGTTTTTTGTTAGATTATACTTTGATTATATTATAGGTATGCTATAGAATGCCACTTTATTTTGTAGTTTAACGATTTTAAGGGGTTCATATAGGCAATTTCTTATACAAATGCACAAACTTTGCGGTTTCGACTAACTATCGCAACATTTATTGTGTTGATATTGAAATTCTGATAGTAACAATAATTATTGTACTCTAACGTACTGTGCAAGAGCATCCTCAATGATCGTTTAAATGAAAAAATATCTTCAAAAAAACCTTAAAAGTATAAAATAGTAGCGTGCTGTTTTATATTTAATTCTGATGTTTAGAGAAATTCGAAAAGCTTATTGCAAAACAATTTAAACGTACAATTATATATATAAAAATATAGTTACTGAACAAATATTGCATTCATATTATTATTTATTTGTTGCAAGTTTTCACATCTTAGTATTTGTGAAATTTGTTGAAAAAAATAAAAATGCTCATACTACAATTAATAATTGCTGTGTGTAAAATAAACCTAAAAATCCTCAAATAGTCATGTCGATCGTTGATAATATTACAGGTTAATAATGTGTAATATTATATATTAGAAAAAAAATATAATTATGCATCTTTCCCTTTTGAATATTACGATAATATATTTTTGATCGTATCGAATTGAAACACTGCACATCAAAATAGAATATCATATTAATATTATATTATGTGTTACAGACGGACGACGGTTGTACCGATCTGTCTAACAACAACATGATAAAAAAAAATATTCCATATATGAGCTAAATATTTTTTGTTGTTTGTCATAATTATATTGTTTCACGAAAATGTTTTTTAACGTTCAGTGATGCAGGCAAGTTATTAATTGTATATCTTCGAAAATACAATATTTTGATACATAAAAAGACATAAAATATAATAACATAATATTATTGACGAATCGTCATATCAAATTATATCTGTAATCGCCGATCAACTACGAACTCTGATCGGAAAGCGAATACAGTAACTAATGAAAACAATGTGATTGCCGATTTGGGACGAACTATGCGTCGATCCGAAACGGTTTTGGTTTACCTCTACAATACCATATAGGCACTTTATTATTATCATTATTACTGTGTGGTTATTGCTTTTATCACGTAGATGTTTTTCTACTTAGATTTACAGCTATGATGACAGACTATAATAACAATATACGATGATGATATAATCGTTTAAAGTGATTTGATGTTTCTTTTAATAAAAAAAAAAAGAACATCGATATTGTTAAACAACGACGATGGTAATAAATTACATTTTATATATTTATATATATAGGTGTTATATATTATTTAAATATATATCTTCATAAACATTTAATATACACACATAAATGGGATTTAAGAAAAAACAAGCTAATATGAAAATATAAAATGTATATATATATAATATGTCTACATAATACATATGTATATTGTATATACACACATAGTACAACATGGGATACATAATATACATATATAATATATTTTATATATATATATATCAATTATAAATGTACAATTCATTAGGAATAAATAATTTTCATTAATTTTACAAAACAGATACGAACAAAAAAAAAAAAAAAACTTACAAAAATACTGAGTTGGTATACATGAAAATGACATACATTTGGCCTACATGTACGATAACATTAATATTTATTGTTCGAAATAAAACCGCATGTATAATATTATATATAAAAAAAAAATAAAAATTCCTCTAAAGTTATATATATATATTATAAAATAAAATAATGGGATGTTACTATTTTAAATATAATGAGAAAATATATAAAGTAAATTCATTTTATAAATCACAGTCAAAATTATTGCAGGAATGACGTATCTAAGTATTTATTAATAAATTGAGATACCTATAATATATTATATGAATATAAAAGGTTAAATTTGTTATAAAAAGAAAAAACATAATAATATTATATAATATCCATAAACATTTCATAGTTTGAAAAGTGTAAATTTAAAAAACGACGATCTTATATTGTTTATGAAATATTGTAAACGCGCGCGTAGTAGTTAAAATTGTCATGTATTAGAACATTTTATTACTATAATGTCATGATTATTATTGTGTATGGCACAAGAAATAGATATATTATTATAAAATTTAAATCGTTCCTATTGCTATTTGGCAAGTATTCAAATAATATAAATGAAAAACTTCATCGTCATCGTATGGAATTAAAAATAACAATAATATATATATTACCTTAGTACAAACATTATTACTACGGGTTTTAAATAATAATAATAATAATACAAATAATAATATTAATAATAATAATAATAATAATAATAATAAAAATAAAAATTAGAAAAAACGTTTTGGCTATCTAAATATAATACTTACGTTGCTAATTTGTTTAATTCAATATTTAAGTATTATAGGCCTAAAATTCTTAAAAAAATTAAGTAACACGAATAAATTACCTAGTTTTATTTTAAATTTTATTTTGCTTTCGTACACGGTATTATACATAAGTACATACACATTATAATATATTATTATTAATAATATTATGATACCTTAATGATTAGAGTCCGGTGTCAAGGTAATCTTTAGGAACACCTATAACACGAAAATTAAAACGAAAATACAACATAAAAACTAAACATTTTTATAACAACAAAATAATAATAATAATAATAATAATAATATAATATAATATTTATATATTTTATAATACACACAAAAACGTGACTAAATAATATTACATCAATATATCGTTTCGCAACATTATTATATATTATATATATATATAGCTGCAATATGTGTTCATATTTCTATCACAGGCCTCAGGACGGAATAGTACACGCGAGAATATTATCATATACTCTATAATAATATTATATAAAATATTTAGATCGAACATATATTTTATGAACCTAACTATATGTATATCGATATATACGTAATATGCTATATTATGTATATATTTGTGTGTTATAAAAATATATTATTCGTTTAAAAATGTAAATCTTAATGTTGTAAAGTAGAAAAATATTATATTACACGGCGTATATAAACTTACAAATTATAAAAAAAAAAAAAGTTACACGTAAAAAAAACAATACTTTTGAATATTTTGATTCGTAAAGCGGTTATTATCATTACATTAATAATATATAATATTCTTTAATGAGGTTAACTTATTAATCATCACATTAGAAACGATTTCTCCGGGTGGAGAAAAAGATTGGCCGAGTCGTCGTAATATAAAGCACGCGCGGACGGTGTCGATAATCGCCTTTATTTACGTATAATATAATAATAATAATATTATTTTTTATCGTCATCACAATATACAATATAATTGATATTGATAATAATAATGATAATAATACTTTGCGTGCAGTGCGCGGATGGGTATAATAAATATATACAACAACGCGGATGAGAGGAATGAGCTTCCGGTTTTTTTTGCGTTCGTTTCCGGAGCGTTTCCGCGGGCTGCCGTATACAGGAGATATAGGTCAGAGGTCAATAGTGGTGGTAATGGTGGTAGTGGTGGTAGTGGACGTTGGTATCGGGTATATGGTTGGTGGTAAATATTATAATATGGTGGTAGTAGCGTCGATGGTCAACGTAGCGGTGGCGATGGCGATGACGGTGACTCGGTGGTGACAGTCGGCCCGGGCTATCTGGACGTGGACCTCCTGCCTCCACCGCCGCCGCCGCCGCCTTTGACGGATTGCGTGACGGACGACAGCGACTGCGCCGGTTTGGCGGGCGTGGTGTGCGTGTGCTGGTGCTTGGCCAGGTGAGCCTTTTGCCGGAAGCTCTTGCCGCACACGGTGCACATGAACGGCTTTTCGCCCGTGTGGGTGCGTATGTGAACGTTCACCGAGTACTTGTCCTTGAAGCCTTTGCTGCATATGTGACAGTGGTGCAGCGACCGTTCTTTCTTAGCGGGCGGGTGCCCGGCCGGCTGGTCGTCGCCCGACGCCGAGGCGGGTCCGCCCCCACCTCCACCCACCCCCACGCCGCCGCACCCGGAACCGGCCAACGACGTCCCGGTGCCGACGCCTCCACCGCCGCCGGCCGACTGTTTCGTCTTGCCGTTGGCGTGGTGTGAACGGCGGTTGTACTTCTTGGCCGGTCGGACGGGCGGCGACGACGACGACGACGTGGACACCTGTTCCAGTTCCCGGTGGTCCAGCACAACCGTGGCCGGGATTTGCGATATGTTCGCCACCTGTGGCACACAAACGGAATATTAAAACATTATTATTATTATTGAATTCATCGATATGAAATGGGTGATAATATAATATGTAAACCAGTGGTCTTCAACCGGTGGGTCGCAAAAAGTATTCTTTTTAAAATAAAAATAGAAATTTTTGGTTTTTTTTTTTGTTTTTCTACAAAGCTTAAGTGGGTCACGAAAAATGTAGGCCTAAAAATGTGGGTCGAGGGTCCGAAAAGGTTGAAGACCACTGATGTAGATGACGACGATGATCGTGCAGGTGACCATCGTGGGGGGCTGTGAATTGAAATCTGCACGAGATATTCGAGCACCACATATTATAATATGCATCAAAAGTTAAATTAAAATAAATTTCTAATTATTAAAATATGTTTATGGCCAAAACAAAATATAATATGTAAAATTCAACAAAATATATCTAAGATGATTATCATATTATAAAAGATTGTTTGTTGAAATAATTTATGCGAAATACATTTTTCGTGTTCAAATATATTATTATAATTTATTGGCAATAACGCCAAATCAATCAGTTTTCACCGAAATATTTCTTGTAAAAAACATTAAAAATTACAGTTATATTATACATGCATGCATGCATAATAATATGCATTTACACCAATAATATATTATGTCTAAATAATGCAAATGGATAGATAATATGCTAAATAAACTTTCTTATTTGCGGGATGTTAATGACTCGAATTAATAATTTGTGAAATTGACGATACGAAATTCGTCGAGATCGTGAAATTCACATCCCTGGTCTCGAGAATTATAATTAACAGTCCGGTCCGAGTATAATTAATACAAGTAAATGGCTGAAAGGGTGTGTGGACTGAGGGCGACACTGCGAGGTAATAAATAATTTGTTTGCCATTGAGATTATAAAATTTTTCATTTCCCGAGTAATCGACGACCATATCGTGTTATTATAATAATAATACGTAATCGTTATATTTACAATTCGCATTTAGACGACGTACAAACAATGTGTTTAAGTGTTAAAAATCTTAGATCCCGTTTTGAGTGGCGTTAACGTCTCGTCGTCGTAATGTCATCACACTTCTCGAGTGTACCGCTGGTCGTCGTTATTGGTATAACAATACGTTTAATCTATACTATCGCAGTGCACAATACACGGTACTGTTTTCGCGTGTGACACTTAAGTTTTACTTTTAATTTCAATCTCGAGGATATCATATTATGTTTATCTCTCTTTACGATAATTTATAATATTATACATAAAAAAAAAGAAAACGAAAAACGACGGCAGTGGCGCATGAATAATTAATATTGTGCACCGATTTTATAATTGCGTCGACGAATATTATTTTTGTTTCCGTCTGTTAACAATATTGCTGGCGTTCGATTAAAATCGACATAATATTGTCATCTTAGAGCTACAATTTTACATATATATATTTAACGAATAATAATATTGTAATGAGATTAGCAATAGTGTACGGCGATTAAATGGCTCCACGAGGCGGTAGGCAGCGTGTTACGTGTACACACACACATTATCTGTGTACACGAACATAAACTATTTATTTTAAAACCAGCTCACCGCGGGATCGTTTATGATTTCGCAAAACGTTTAATGCCAACTGGTTTAAAACAATATTATGTCAGTTCTGCGCACGGCGAACGACACTTCACCTCCACTCAATAATATAATAATTGCGTAATAAAAATATGATCGATATAATATTTTGTCGAGCATATAGATTATGACGACGGGGATCGACCGGCGGCTTCTGATCGGCAGCGCAGCACTGTGTTCGATTAACGGAGGGGTTAAAAAAAAAACCTTTTTGCAACAAAAAAACTGGATGTACCTACACCTATATATCTACTTATTTGCGAAAATACTCGGTTTTATAGGTTTTTTTTTCCACTCGATCGGTGTTAACAGATAGTTTGGAACAAGGAAAGACGTTTGGAAAGTAGTTATTTATACATTTTGAAAATGCATACGAATGATTTATTTATTTAAAAAAAAAAACCATAAGAAAGTATAGTATATATTATATACATAATAAAGTGATAGAGATCTGCAGCCGAAAGGATTTTTGACACCTGTGAGATGTTGCTCGTAAAAAAAAATGTAATAATATTAACATACGTCTGATCGGCAAAAGACACAAGCGCCAAAACAAGATGTTAACTCAAAATAAATTGTACGAAAATTCCAAAATTCAAAGTACCTGCAGTGCGCTTCATTAAAAAATGTATAGAGCTATATAATAATATATCGTTCAAAAACGCCAAACCTATCTGATAACGGCGATAGAGCATCAGAGTTTTTGTGTCTTAACATTATATAATATTAGTACCTATACTTAAGTACCATAATAAACCTAACCTAACCTTAAGTAACCATATAAACATTCGCATAATCTATCGGGAGTGAAAATTTAATTTACAAAACAATTACAAATAAAGTCATTTTTTTTTCAATGAACAAAAATATAGATATTTACGATTTTATATTATGAATTATTGATGATTTTGAAATTTATAAAATATTTGACGTGAATGATATGCATTTTTTATATTTTTAGCGCATATAGCCCGTTTGATAACATTCGATTCTGGCGACTGAAGTCGTCTTACGTATAGATAATGTGCATATTATAATATTAAGTGTTATGTGGAGATTTTATCGGCAGAAGACAAAAGCGCCAAAATGAAAAAAAAAATCGTATCACACAAAAGCGCCTAAACTCAGAGTACTTGCATGAGCGCCACGGTTAATAGATATTATAATGTCCATTAGATTTAAAACCAAATCATTCAAAAACTTCAAACGTATGATCATAATCGATAAATTCATATCAACAGAGCAAAACATATTATATTTTATTTACACACTACTCTCCTCCTAACACAAAATTAAGGAAATCACACGAAGACAAAAAGGTATTTCTTGGAAGAAATACCAAGATGGTGAAAAATAAGTCGATTAAAAAATATGAAAAAAGTTGGACTAAAAAATAAACAAACTATTATTAAATGTATGCTGATTTACATTTATGTATAAAATGTGTTTAAATATATTGAAGTGCACAAAATATTAATATTGGCGCAAATAATATATTTTATTTGTTCTATATCTCTGGCGCTTAGCTGATTATGGCACACACACGGGGGGGGGGGCAAAAGAGGCGTAATTATTATAATATATTTACCTCGGCGGCGATGAAGGACACGAACCCCTGACTAGTGGGGCAGTACTGCTGGAATGACTGAGACATGTCGCTGTCCAGGCCATCGATGTATTGGAAGTCAAAGTCTGGCAAGAGGAGATCATCGACGTTCTGCGCGGAGGCCCCGTCGCCGGCCACCAGCAGCGACATGGACGGCATGTCGTCGTCGATCATGACGATCGTGTTGCCGTTGATGCCGTTGCTGCAGTTGCTGTTCGTGGCCAGCACGTCCTGCATGTCCACGGTGGACGTCGACGGGTACGACGCGACGTCTTGCATCGACTGCGGTCCCGGCGACGAGTTTTGGCTGTCCGACGCGGTCGACGCCGATGGCTTGACGTCCTTGTCGCCGTACCTGCGCAGAGCACACGTTGATAATAAATAACGATTTGTCGTGTACGTAAAGCGACCGAAAGTCGCCTCAAAACTATAATACCGGCATACAGCAAGATAATAATAAAAAATTTTAAATTTGACAAATTTTTTTTCAAATCAGTCAATTTGTAAATCTAATTTATATGATAAAAACGTTTATTAAAGTCAAGTAGTTTGATTTTATAATTTTTTGAAATATCAATATTTGTTTGGCAATCTTCAGACATGGGTAAATCTTAATTTTTTTTATTTTTCTATACGGTTAACTTGAATTAATTTTTCATTTTTATTTGTCAGATCTTTTTGTTACACTCCGTGTACCGAATGATGTTTAAATTTAATTTACCGTCGCAGCCTATAACGCGTGCGTTTATATTTTTATTTTATTTTTAACTGTATGCGAGTGTCTTATAATCAATTTCGCACGTTGTAGTCGAGGAATTTAAAATTGAAATATATAGGTACTTTCGCGATAAAATGAAAAAAATATGGATTTTTGCGTTGAAAACTTTTGAACTGTATATGTAACAATAATCGTTGACATATTTTAGGTTGCTTATAATATATCGTGACTTAGTAAAACGAAAATCAATAAAAACCAACAAGATACGATTGTAACCATTCATATCCAAAGCATTCGAAAAAGCTTAATATTGTAATGCGTTAAACAATTATTAATGTTTGATCGTTGTGAATTCAAAGTATTTTTTGCGTGCATTTAGTCACCCTTGAGTGCTTTACCTTACAATATGAACAATACACATAAATATCAAATAATATTATTATATCGTCTTCCGACGACGAATCGAAACTGTACCTATTACCAGGGCTTGAAACCGAAAATTTTTTTTTCAGTTTCGATTTTGGTTTTGGATATCGGTATTTATTTTTTCCGGTTTTGATTTCGGTTTTGAATAACGGTATTTATTTTTTCCGTTTTCGTTTTCGGTTTTAATTTTTAGTATTAATTTTTTTTTGATTTCGGGTTCATTTTCAAATACCGTGGTCGCCACCCTTTGAAAATATTAAACTATTTCAGCCTTTTAGTATAGGTCGTCGACACTGTTGAATATTGCACGTCGATTCATCTTTTTGAATATTATAAGTAAAGAATAACTTACTCACAGGATTAGTTTGTTTTCTTCCCAGTTTAATAAGTTAAAACTATACTTACCTATAGTCCTGTACATTATTATATTAGGGTTATTATAGGGTTATCGTGTCGTGCTCGATGGTCTTACCTCTGGTGGTGGTTATGATTGGTTTTGCCCAGCAACGCGTTCCGGAGGAGCTCGTCGCCCGTGTACTCGCCGGACTCCTGTTTGATGTACTCCTGCAGCGGTTCCTGTTTGATGTACTCCGACAGCGGTTCCTGTTTGATGTACTCCCGCAACGGTTCCTGTTTGATGTACCGGCCGTTGCCCACCGGGTCCCCGGTGTCGGCGCCGTTCATCGACAGCAGCGTCTCGTCGAAGTTGCTCACCGCGTTGGTGTCCTGGTGGTGTTCGGTGAGCGCGGGCATGCACCACAGCGGCTCGCCGACGCCGCCATCCGAGTTGTTCACCACCTCCACCGTGTAGATGGCACCGTCCGTGTTCAACGTCCGCCATTGGTCCACGATGTCCGACTTGTCGTTGAACGAGCTGGGCGCGCAGTCCAAGTCGAAGCCGTGGTCGCCGCCGATGATCGTCTCGAAACTGTTGTTGTTGTTGTTGTTGTTGCTGTTGTTGTTGTTGTTGTTAGCGAACGTGAATTCGTTATTGTTCCTCTCTGCGCGCGGACAAACACGATTATAATATATTTTCCACATGAGTTCGGTTTATAAGAACCCTGATGCACGAGGTAATATCAAACGTACATTATAACATAATATATTACACTTTGATAGAACGCACTGTGCCATAATAATAATAATAATAATAATGCCACGTGCCTATTATATTGTCAAAATATCATAAAGCGCTAGCGTATCGCGAACATCTGTTCGTTATAATAATAGGTATATCGTTCAAATGTGTAAAGTCCACAGACTTTTGATATTAACTATTAATTCGACATAGTTGGCTCACCTGAAAGAGACGGGTCGTTGAGCAGATGATCCACTGACGTGTTGAGCCGATGCGATCCGTCGTGGAGGGTCTCCAGGTGGAGCCCGAGCTCCATTAGTCGGAGGCTGTCCCGGTTACCCGTGTCCGGGCCGCTGTCTCCCGAATACAGTGCAGTCTTTAGGTAATCGGTGGACGCAACGTCCATAATATTGTGAAATCGGATTTCGAGGTCCAAACGGTATTCCACCTGCGGGTCGTTGCACCCAATCACATTGTCAACGCGGAAGCAAGCGTGTCCGGACCGACGTGCGATCCGCTGTCGTATGTAATTATTACGGAACGAGACGGCGACAATTCAATCTGGAAAACGAACAAATTCGATATTATATTATTGTTGTTAAAAAATATATTCAAATTCAATCATTTCCACATTTTAGTATATTTTTAGCATTATAATTATAATTATTTTAAATGGTCGAATCGGTCGGGGCCACCTCAGATATGCGTCTCCGCGGTGGTACTACAGTAATGCATATACGAAATATACGAGTATACGTTGGTAGATTGAAATATGGCAGTGACGAACGTGCAGGTGGGTCTCACTGCAAGGAAGCTGCTTCCGTGTATAATATAATATATTATGTAATGAGGATTTTAAATTTGAAATATTTCAAAATTGAAAATTTCATGTAAATATTTCAAAATGTCATGTAAAATATTTCAAAATTGAAAATGTCACTCCTCATGAAATTGCCCATTGAAATATTGAAAAATTTAAAATATTCATTTTTTACACATGCAGTAGGAACGTAAATGATATTACTATATTAGTATTTATTAATTATTATTTATTAGTTATTATTCATGTCTTATTTTGTAAAAGAAACCTAGAGACCTTAAGTACCTGGTAGTAAGTATTATTGTATTATTTCATATCTGTATTTGTTTGGAAATGAATAATATTATTTTGAACGTTTTGAGAAAAAAAAATGAAACGTATCTAAATGTGAATGAAATATTTCAAGAAAATAAATTTCATGAAATCATTTTAAAACCCTAACTGTAATACTACGCCAAGTCGGACGAAGTGTGATTCGACGAAATCGCATTCCACGCAATCAAGGAGAATTATATTATCATGTTCGTATAGGACATAATCATGACGTCTAATTTGAGTTTGTGGTTAGGTCTATGCGGCTTCTTGTAGACTTCGATTTCTATATACGAACCGCGTATATTACGGTCGTATATACTTATTAAAATACCTATATGTGGGTTATTATAAAGCGTGTGCAGTCGTTATATTATACATTTCTACGTGTCATTAAACTAAGGTACCTATATATATATATATATAAGTATACTGTCGAATTTGTAGGTTAAACGAGTGTGTCTTGAGAGACGTTATGCGCGTGTTCGATACGCGTAAAACAAAAATAGAACGACCGTATATATCCGCGCAATAACGAGTAATGTCATAAACGCGAAAACGCACGAAGATCATATAATATAATATAATATATTATTGAGAATTAACGAACCGCACCATTATATGGGTTCTGCAAAATTTGAACGTATAGGTAAAAACTGATTTGGTGCTATATGACGTGTATGGTAAGTATTTTATCTATCACGCGAATCGTATTATAATATTTCGCCGAGTCTCGTACCTACGTGTGAGATCTGGAATACGATAAAAAATTGTCGAATAAATAGTATCAGCTGGTACCCACGTCGCCGTCTGTTGTAAACCGGACGTCATCGCATATAATATATGTATGTGTATAAAAAGCATATTATTACACCTGTTGTACCTAGCTGGTTAGGTGTGATTTTTTTGGGAAAGTCGGCGGCGGTAGAGATAAGTGTAAGTACGTTTATTATTATTAGTGATCGGCGGCAACGATTTGTACTCGAGATCAACGTTTTCTGTGCTGCAGTTATTGCTTATTAAATATTTGTTTTGAACCCCGTCCGTGAATATTATTATCATTATAAGTGCACGCTCGATTAACCGCGTATTAAAGTTTTCTCAAAAAAGGAGTACTCCGCGATTGAAAATAAATCATGTTTAATAATAATATATGCATATAATATTATATATTATGTTAACATAAACCAGTAATTTATCGCACAAAAGTTTTACGATAAAAACGCATATATATATTATATGTGCATACTATCGTACACTTTAATATCATACACAAAACATAATAATTATATACAGAACAGTTGTAAAAAAAAAAATAAGCATATAGCCTAACCATACGATAGTGTATGGGGAGGCCGACGGCCCGCATAATTTAGAAGATATTATAATACGGTGTTATTAATGCATGTACCTATTATATATATGTAGAGGAGGTCAGGAGATAATATTAATACGTCACAATGTTTCGTCGATATATTATTATAATATGTATTAAAAAATTGATTATTCATATTTTCACATAAATATCATTATTGAGAAACAATAATATAATGCACGTTATGGGTAATATTATATAGGTACCTAGAGTTTTAAATTTGAAATATTACATAAAAAATATTTCATGTGAATTATTTCAAAATTGAAATATACACGTGAAATATTTAAAAATTGAAAATGTCACTCATCACGAAATTGTTCAATGAAATATTGAAAAATATTTTTTTTTACACATGCAGTAGGAATTATTTATTAGTTATTACTCATATTTTATTTTGTAAAAGAAACCTAAAATAGGTACCTGGTAGTAAATTAAGTATTATTGTATTATTTCATATCTGAATTTGTTGATATATTTCA
Organism: Neotoxoptera formosana; assembly: GCA_022818045.1. Taxonomy (NCBI): domain Eukaryota; kingdom Metazoa; phylum Arthropoda; class Insecta; order Hemiptera; family Aphididae; genus Neotoxoptera; species Neotoxoptera formosana. The sequence goes on from CM040631.1 coordinate 11,899,227, forward strand.
TGAAAGTTTTATGAGATTTTAAAACTTTAAATACATGTCTAATGTACCTATCAAATGATATATAATTTGAAACGCTCTTATAAATATTATAAATTCCACTTGCACAATGTAGGTATTGCAGTGGTATATTATAATGATTTAATAGTGGTACACATAATATTGGTATAATTTTAGTGGTGTCGAGAGTGGGCAGTGAAAAACAAAATGTAAATTTCAAGGAGTTAACTACGCATCCGGATGTCATACACCCGTCAGCAGTGTTCCATAAAATTATTTTACTTTTCTTATTTCTTAATATTTAGAGGGCCGGTGTACGATATAATATAATTGTATTTTACATATTATACGCGATATTATTTTATTATTATATATATTTATATTTATGTGACGTCATGACGTCATATGGGTACAACATAATATGATATTATAAGTCTGTTAAAATATATTATTACTATCGGGTAGAAAACTAATTACCGGTCACATATTATTATATAGACGGTCGTTCGCGCACAACAATAATATTATAATGACGACGACGTATGGTACGCGTAGGTATATGTATATATAAATGGCCCGAAGCTCGTCATCGTATAACCAAAGGTGAAACGTTTCGTCGGCCGCCCGACGGTAAAGGACCCGACGGAAATTATAGCGGAATTTCCGGGTATCCAATTTTTTTTTTTTTACTTTTTTCCAGTCGAGTCGTTAAACAATTTATCTGGCACGATACATTATCATTTAGGATTGTTATAGCGGTGAAATTTAATCGACCGACAATTTATTCAAAAGGTTCGTATATAATGTGGAAAAAAAATTATTACATATAGGTACACATATACGATGCTTTCGTAAAAAAAAAAAAATTATATTTAAAAATACGAAATATAAATAAATACTGCGGGAGATAAAATAAAGAGAGAAAAAAATAATGATGAACGAGACAGCGCCGCGCATATCATTATAATATAATATTCCGTCCGCGCACGTATCTTTCGGTTGCACAACAGCATAATATTATACATTTTTTGCTACCGGTTCACACACTCGCGCGCCTATGAACTCTTACAATAGGTACATACATACATATACATATATATTGTATATAGGTGCTATGTATATATAGGACGTACCGAACCGACGATATTCGATACGTCGATGATCGTATAATAATAATTAATAATAGACGCGTATGATGGCGATGATATTATATACATTGATGGGTTCAGCTATTTATTATTATTCTGAAATTTGATTTTCGTGTACGTATGACTTATGTGTGTATATTATATTAATAGTGCGTGCAGGTCTTTTTTTCGGAATATTGTTCGGTATCGCATCTCGTCCCGCGAGTATATTAAAACTACTACTACACGACGACTGTTCGATATATTTTTCACAACAGAAAACGAAAACCGTCCGGACGCTTAGTGCAGTATATATTTTATCACCGTCGAGCCGATGATAAACGTAATTAAAATATAGACCAGCAGTGTGGTCTTCAACAAGTGGATTGACCCACGATTTTGGGTCGCAACAGGTCTTCTTTATATAAATTTTTTTTTTTTTTTATCAAATATAGGTTTACTACCGATAATACAAATAAAATACTTCCTACACGAATCAAAATTTGTATTTATTTAGTTATAACTATATATAACAGCTATTGCATTTACATTGGTAGAATTAGCTATTTTGTCTTTATTTTTTTGGGTGCATGTAAACTCCGTCACAAGTACCTACTTTTTTTTTGCTGTAAACTCCGCTACTGAAAAAAAATCAGGTAAAATCGAGTTTATGTAAACTCCGCCCGTGAAGAAAATCAAGTGGTAGTATAAAATTAATAAAATATATTATTTAAAAAAAAAATTGATAATTTTAATAATAATAACTAATAATTGATCTATAATTTAAATATTTAAATCATAGTAAAAAAATCAGTAGTAATATGTTATGCGTATGTAAACTAAAATGATGTAATACGATTTGTAAATATTCTAAGTCTTGTATATTAATCCATTAGTGTAGGTAACTATTTATAGCATGATGCTTAATACTGTCATTTTTTTTTTGATTTCAAATTTTTTAGTTTATTTATTTGAGATATGCCGTTTGGTTTTCTATAACCGGCGGAGTTGACATATACATACACCCATTCCAGGTAAGAAAATAAAACTTGCGGAGTTTACATTAGACCTCCTACACGTACCACCTCTGTGACGACGGGGTAGTAATATATTATATATATATATATATTATATATACAGCGTATTGAAGTAGCTGCAGGAATTGGACAAAAATAGTATAACGGCAGGTATATACGCGGTTCTGAGATCACACAAGTGTGCTGCGGCTATTTCACATAGCCGATGTCTTATACGATATTATATTATTATTATATATCTGCCTCTGCTGCAGTGCAGTGATCTACAGGTATACGACTGCAGCAGCAGCAGCATATAAGTAATTTTTTATTTATTTCGTTAGTATATGATATTATGTTCTCGTGTCGAAACACGTCCAGTGCACATAACGAGCACGCACACACAAGCGTATATACCACGCGAGATGCTTGGAAACATATTTTTTAATACGCACGCACACACCGCCGCCGACACACGAATCGCCCGGGGCCGCAGTAACCTACTTACGGGCGTCGACTTTTTTAACACGCGCGAGTCACATATAATATAATATTATCTCGTATATATATGTATATATGGGTACGAGCACAACGCGCGTATATAATATATAATATTATAATATTTTCTCGATTCGGACTTACTGTTATTATTATAAATTATATCAATATTGCAGGCGGGTGTATGTTGTACGCAGCGGCGTTGTTCGGGCGGGCCACGACCACGACGACGACGACGACGGTTAATCGGTTTTCGAATATTATAATAGGTTTTTGTTTTCGTCCCTCCGCGGCGAACGGGTTCAAATCGTGAATTCGACTACGACGACGTCCCTCTTTACCCCCCTCGAAAAGCGCCGCCGACGACGACGACGAGCGATGACGACAGAGAAAATCGCGATATCTATTTAATATAATAAATGTTATGCGTCGGCATTTCAATGCTAAATAGCTGCAGAGTGTACAATAATATACGTTTATACGAGTGTGTGCGCGCGTGTCATGATGGAAAGCATTGCGGGAAGCTGAGAAAGTTTCGGCGCACGAAGTCGGGACGATATAATATGTGTGTCACGAACGCGGTCGGGCGGTCGGCGCATGGGGGTAGGATATCGGCGGCGAGGGTTCCATAATGAGTCGTAGTGTATTGCCTCCGTACGTTATTATTATTATTTTTATATTGTGTACGCGGGTTTGTGCAATACGTATTATTACAAAAATAATAAAACGACATTATATGATGTCAGTGCTGCGCAGTTATTATCACACGCTCTATAAATATATAATCGAATATAGTTTTCGCATTGTTATATTATATACCTGCAGCTACCCAAGTCAATAATCTCAAAGAGCTGTAAACTTCACCGGTGTATCGTTGCAGATATATTATGACAATAATCGTTCGAGAACTCAACTATAGGGTCTTTGGAAGACTGTCATAATAATATATGAATTTAAAATAGTGCGTATAGGTACTCGAATTGCAGCATTACACGAAACCGATCAAAATCGAATCCAAAGACTTTGACATATTTTAAGTCTATCTGTTATAAATGTCCATTACATGAACCATAATATACAGCACGAGGTGGACAGATAGCTAGCTTTTCTAATTTGAATGATTTGTTTTTTTTTTTACTAAGTGGTGTTTTTTCACCGAGTCGGAGAAATGGTTGCCTTATCGTTTATTGCGTATATGTTTTTAAATACAATAATGTTTTATTTTAAATGTTTTCATCTTCACGTAAGGATTGCTTAGTATTTTTAATTGGTAATAAACACCTCTCGTGGTTTCATAATTTTCGTTATAATGCTCGCGGTTTCTGGCAATTTGATCTCATTTTCAACCCCTTTTTAGATAAGTAATATATATTTTTTAACTGTGGTTGTCTAAAGCGAATTAAAAATAAGAACTGGACACGAATGCACATATTGGACATATAAATTACACGGGCAACATATTTTGTCGAAAGAGGTTATGAGAAATACAATTTCGGAACATACCTAGGTACTGATGATATATTGGACCAGCTAATACATCGTATAATTCGCATTTATGTATTTTTGCCAATATTTAGTTAACGTCCTAACAATAGTTATAGTGAGTACAATTCTCGACATGACTCACACACAATAAATATTATTATAATACACTGCAATGACATTATACATTCAAATAATAATAAGCGGCCTAATATTATCGTATCGTCGGAGTGGGTATATAAGTATTGCGATTGTAGAAAAAAGTCAGTATAATTGCATAATGTTCGTTATAATTGTCTATAATATAACGGTGCGTCGGTGTCTGACAAGTTTTACTTGAACTGCCGATAAGAATCATCGCAATATCTTTGTTTCGTGGGAAATGATTCGCAGCAGCTCGCGAAATTAAACCACTGCAGCGGTGTAGGTACTGCTAGATGGGTTAAAAAAGAAAGAAAGAAAAAAATAAGCGACGACAAAAAACAATTGCAGTTTATATAAAAAACGAGTTTGGTGTGTTTCTGTATAGGAGCAGTCTGCGCTCTCAGTATATATACCTAGCTAATATATTATATTATATTATATTATATATATATATATATATATCGCCGATAAGGCGTAACAGAAAATATATAGTTATTAAATATTCGCAACTATGATATTATTATTTTTCCCAACAGTTTTTATTTCTCTCGAACGCGTCGCTGCAGCAGCAGTCGTAACCGGGCATGACGCCACAGTCAATAATATAATATAATATCCGCCAAAATATTTTAAATCATATTGCAGATAATTGTATGTTGTGCGCAAATCGCAAACGCCGAACAACTGCAATATTGGCAAAAACAATTGAACGGAAACGGCGCCCAGAGAAATAAAAACATAATAATATAATACTCGCATCATCAAATACTCATAATCTACAGACTTTTGCACGTTTCGCGATGTGTATATATAATTACAATTTTGGCTCTCGGTTAATTCGGAATTTTTTTTCAAATATATACATATATATAATAATAAATAAATAATAGCATGGTCGGGCGACTGTACCTGCTATACATATAAATTACGTGTATATATATATTATATATATATATATATATTTACACGGGTACAACAGTCGTCGAGAAACCTGCGTCCGAAACGATCACGAACAATACACGATATAATATAGCTTTCTAGAAAATTATTATGACGAGAGACACCACCGCGGCTGCTGCTGCTGCTGCTGAGGCAGTTTAATGATACACGAGTAAAAGGGAGATCGTTATTAGATATAATATCATACGCGTACTACGATGCATTCCTCCACCTAACCTCTAACCACGGTAACCGCCGCAGTAACCGGAAAGCTTTTTAACACGCCGCCGCCGCCGGAACGTCATAATAATATAATAACGATATTATTATACTTGAACGCTAAAATAATTGTATAAAATATGCGTCTGATTACCGATTTATGCGATATTACATAATACCTAATATTATTAATATTATTTTATGCGAGACGGCCGCGGTGGCCGCGTATGGTTGTCGGATTATGCCGGTATAACACGAAATCAATAATTAATTTATTATATTTAAAGTTTGAAATTTGAAATATTTAAAAATTGAAAATTTCACTTTTCATGAAATATTGAAAAGTATTTTTTTACATATGCAGTAGGAACGTAGATGGTATTACTATATGAGCATTTATTAGTTATATTACTCATATTTTATTTTGTAAAAGAAACCTAAAGACCTAAAGGTACCTGGTAGTAAATTAAGTATTATTGTATTTTTTTAAATATTTGTATTTGTTGAAATATTTCAATAAAATAAATTTAATTTAATAAATTAACAAATAATAATTCACAAATGTATTGGTAAGTATATATGATTAGTGATTACTGATTAGGTCTAGCCGGTTTAGGCCATCTTCAGAAAGCCATGGACACTATTGCACTATAGTCACTAGAATAAACAATTTGTGTATTCATACAATTATAGACTTAAGTAATTTTAAACATGTTCTTCTCTCACCCTAATTATACGGGTGGAAATTGAAAAAAACTTTTTTTAACTTTTTTTTTTTATAATTTTTGGTCAATTTTTATTTTTTATGTGAACGAAATATTTAAAGAAAATTAATTTCATGAAAGTTTAAAACCCTAATTATATCAGAAAGTAATATTATTACCATCATACTATTATCACCTATATCAATTGTTTTAACGCCTTCGATAACGACGTCTGACCGCGTCCTGTATTATAGTTGGATCGCTGATTGCGATTCGTTATTCGATTTCGTATGTTTACGATCTGTAGCACGCGAAATTGTTGGCGACAATCGTGGAATCATCAAATATGTATATAAACATTACATATACATTCACGATCAGAATCTCACGTGTGTCGCAGTATTTTTCTCGCAATACACGATTTTATATTCAAAATAGGTAAAGGAAAATATATATATACATTCAACGTTGTAGGATAACGTCGTAACAAACTAAAATTATTTAAAAGATTGTGTTTGTAAGACTCTCGTCGAGATAAGAACGGGTCACCCCAACCTATACGTTAGACAACAATAATGTCTATCAATGTTTACGTTCAATAGCATTGTGAAGGTTTTACTCTATATTTTCCACCTTTGTACGAGAACGTCTCTGTGAGATTAAAACATTCTGATCGACCTATATATATTATAAAACAACAATAATAGTATTATCATGCGTCCTACGACTGCAATGGCGCTAAACGTTTGATATTTCGGACTTACAAGTCTTAAAATCTATTATCGCCTATAGATATAAACTAAATAATTTCGAGACAGCTGCAGTTGCACTCGAATCCGTTGTCGTTGTTATTATTGGTATATAATATTATATTTATTATTATAAATCGTGGTTGATCGAATAAATTCGTTTGCGCGAACATCGGAGGGACATTTTTTCGTTTCGAGCGTTCTCGATCTTTCTGTGAGGGCGCTGCAGCCATATTATAACAATAAATTTCACTCCGCTGCACCTGTTGCTGCTGCTGGACTCCCCGGATTTCATTTCAATTGCGCTTTTTTCCCCCTCTACTGACATCGAAAATGCACACAACGTTAAATGCCGCGATATAATATAAAATAATAATAATATGACGTGTACGGCGGCGTGGTGTGTTCGCGTGCAGTACGTCTATAGTAGGACTGTAGTAGGAGTACATAAAAAAAAAAACCGCTAGCAATTAGGATACCGATGAATGAGTAATGTCGCTTATTTTCTCTTTCATCACGAGCTCACACTCACACACACACACACGACACACTCGCAAACGTTTGCGAGTGGAGCATATAATAATAATAATATATTAATGTGTATACGCGAAGAAAAAAAAAACGCAAGGTTGCCAGCGCATGCGATATTTTAGCATTTACACACACACACACGTGTATTTAAGTATTAATATTTCAACCGAAAGCGGCAGCGGCGAACCTGTTTTTTTATTTTATAGCCTCGGGTCGCATTTTGCTCTATATATTATATCCAACACACTAAAAAAAAAAATGTATAATAAAATAATAATATATAAATAACCGAACGAATAAAATATATACGTTATTATTATTATTATTATATCGGTCGTGTGTGCGTACGACGACGACGACGGTTCAGAAGCGGTCGTCCGACGACCGACGTATAGGTACGAGCTCGTATTATAATAATATATTATATTATCTGTGCAGCAGCTCTGTCGGGTACGTCCGAATAATATTATTATAATAACGGTGGCCAACGAGCGTAGTGCGCGAGCGCGCGTATAATATATCATTATATATACCTACAACAGATATGTATTTTTAATAATTTAATATTATGTATATGGGTACACGTTATATGTATGTACATAATATAAACTCGAAACTCTATACTTGCTACCTAATAATTGTATAATATACATAATATGCGCGCGATATATCCGTTATCGTTATAATATATATGTATAGGCAAAGGTGCGGGACATGAGCTAGTCGAAAAGTTTAAGTCAAGTTAAAAAGTTAATTTTCTTTTAACTTTTTAGCTTAACTATTAGTTGATTTTCTTTTAACTTTTTAACTTAACTAGTTAGTTAATTTTCTAATCAACTATTTTTAGCTTAACTAGTTAGTTAATTTTCTAATCAACTTATGAACTTGACTAGTTTAATCGACAGTTGAAATAACTTAGTTTTTATCGGTTGGTTTAAGAATAATCCATCAAGTTTAACATTTTTTGAAATTTTTTGTTTTTATGGTTTTATACTTCAATATTTGTTAAAAAATAAAAACAAAAACAATCCAATACTATAATAATTAACAATGCAAACATTTATATTATTTTATTTTGTTATATTATCTTATTTAAATTATAAATCACAAATTGTATTGTTTTAATATTTCATGACCTTAAATTGCTATTTGATATAAAAAATAATATTTGTTAAATTATTAATCGACATGTATATAGTAATTCAAATAATTAATAATCATGTAGAGTAAAAAATGTATATACACTGTACATATTATGATAAAATTGTTTATTTAGGAAATCAGAAACAATGCTGTCACTCATCCATATACCTAGATATACTAATTAAAAAAGCAGATTACATTTTTTTAAACTGAGTTAAGTTATTATTTTTTTCCATAACATTAACTTTTAACTTATCGAATTAAATTTATGATTTGTCAACTGTTGACTTCTAACTCATCGATCTCGTGTTTTCTTAACTCGACTACTCGACTCGAGTTAATTATTTTCACTAACGTGCCCACCTTATTTGTTTATTATAGGTATCGCGAATACCGGTGGGCGTAATATTATATTGTTGTGCCACGAATGCAATGGCGCAGAAAAATAATAACCTAATGATATTATTATTGCAACGCTCTGCTCGGTATATTATAATATGGGTATAATACCAGACAGAACTGATATTCGAAACTGCAGAAGTTGTCGTCGATCAAACGAACATTACGCGTTACGCGCGATTACAATATTATATTATTATTAATGATGCGATTGCCTCCGATTTGAACTACGCCGTCGGTAACAACACGTCACGTCATATGAATATAATATAATACAGTGTATAATATAATAATATATAGGACGACGACGACGACGATTCATTATTTTTATATTATTATTTGGCGCATTCCGTTCAAGCTTTCCAATCCATGCACGCCAGGGAGTAGAGCGTACTGCTATATACGTTTGTCAAAGCTCCAGCGACGTGGCACGTCACAATTAGGGCCGACCGATCCTGTTGTCAGTAGAAATATTTCAACTTAAGGCGCCCGGTGGGAGGAAAATATTCTACGGCCCGCATCGATCTTAGTCTTATAATTATTTAATTTCAAACTTTTAAAAAAGTCTTTAAAAAAAAAAGAAAATTTTAAGCTTTTTTTACAAATTATATTATAATATTATTTAAAATAAAATAAAAAAATCAGAGTTTAATGCGGGCTGTAGAACATTGTTGTTAATCAACTAGAAAAAAAATCATCTGCAAATATTCATTTGACAATGAGTTATCCCGTGAAGTCATTATCACGTCTGTCGAAATGGGCAACTAATAACTCGTTATTTATTAGTTCTCTGACATATTATGTACCTGCTACTGAGTTGGCGTCGTTCATATACGGGTAGTACATGGTTCTCCCACACTAATAACTAATAAATCGGTAATAACCATTTATTTCAGCGACGCCGAAACGATATGTGAATGAGGTTGCCAATAATTTGCTCCTTAATAAATAGCCGGTAGCCTTAAATCGCCAATATCGATATTTCAGCAGCCTCTTGCAGGTGGCGATCATATTATTATAAAAACCCGTGCTCACCACCCAACTGACGTTCAAAACTTTTTCAGGACGCCTGCTGCTTCGTATGTGGAACGGAACTGCAGGACTTTCGAATTTTATTATTGCGAAATACCATAAACTATATACTATAGCGCCCCTTTGCGCCTTTGCCAAGTGCCTCTCTTTCAGTGACGCCCAACCCTATTACTAGGTGCCCAGACGCTACACATTAAACACAAGAGGTGGAGAATGTTCAAAGAAAAATATATTTTAATAATTATATTGTAAGTCGTTATAGGAAATATATACTTATAGAGGTCAATTTTTGGTCACTTTTATGATTAAATTCGGTCATTTGGGAAATTTTTTAAACAGCGTAAAATTATGTCTTAGGACACCTGTAGAATATGCCTTATCGGACGCCACTGCGGCCTCTCTAGACGATTTTCATATCCATCAAGGAGACTTGACACCTCCACCGCGGTATACGTACAGCTATTATGTAAGTATACATGCGTTTTTCGAGAACAAATCAAATAATATGTTGTTTCGTTTAACGATAACGCAGTATGACGCTTTACGATATACAAATTAACCGTCGTAGGTGTCATCAAATATTACAATAATATTCTCGTCGATCGCAGACATCGCACTATATATAATATGAAGCTGAATAATATTATTTATCATGACGTTTATCTCTGCCGACGATCCTGTATAATGTATATTATACTATATTTGAACTATCATCGTCATATTAGCCATATTATAATTTCGACGCGTTCGATTGTTTTTTCGTGTTTGTTAGAATATATTCTTTTGTGCAGTCGCAATTAAATATTATATTATTCTTCAGAAATCGTATCACACGCGTGTAAAATAATATATGTACACACGCTGCAGCACGTAACGCGTATTGTTTGATAACGGATCGTAAACGTTTACTTCCTCTTATAATGACTTTAGTATAATAATTAACAAGCGTTAGGGGTTATATTGTGTATTACAATATTATTATAATTTTATTTTCACATTTTAATTTCATTGTTGTTTTCACAAAACGTTTAAAAACACGAGTACCTACCGCTGCAGCCGTTATACGCGAACAAAAATAATCATTTCCTCATATTACAATAAACTATGATTTTGTAAACATTAATTATTATGTGCAGCTCCAATACTGCGGAGGTATATAATAATATTATTGCTGTTCAATATTATATTATATGGGTCCAGTTGTATGGTTTTGACAATCGGTGGGTGAAAATAATTTTATTGTAATTCTCGTTCTATATCGTTTATTATATATTATATTATACACACACAATGTGTTGGTAGCGTCCTCCTTCCGCCGCCTCGCAGAGTGGTAAACAAGTCATTATTATCATCGTAGTTCACCGTGTGTGTGTGTGTGCAGTATAATTGTATTATATTACTATGTGTAATATGTATATAACACTGTGCTAGGTGTAGGTATTGTGTCTTTATGTCTTTATAGCAAATTGGCACCGGGAAAAAAAAAAAAAATAGTTATAATGATTTAATCTAAAAAGAAAAATTGAACTCTAGTTGTGTTATTATGGGCGGCAAAACTAATAAACGAGAGAAAATAAATAATAAATTGCGTTCATTGTGGTGCCGAGAATAATATACAACATATATACACGTCGGCAGTACGACGAAATGACCGGCGTATATTCGTCATTAATAGATTGAGGTTAAGGCACATCTCGAAACGAACGTATTTTTTTCCTATACACTCGCGGTGTTCGGCGCGCCAGCTCGTTTATATATAATATAAAAAATATAATATATATTATGTTTATGACGCTTGTCGTACACAGTGCAGAAGCCGATGATTTACTGTTTTTTTTTCTGATTTTTTTTTTTTTTTAAACGCGCATTCGGCAAACGATAGTAATAGTCAGTATAAACACACACATTTGGAACGCCGCGTCGATACCGGGAACGCGCGACTACGACAACAAATACCAAATATTTTATCGTCGGAGTCGATCTATCCGGTTTATGATCCATTATAAAAAAAATAAATAAAATATCCAACGGTCGTTTCGTCGATTTCGTTATTTATGTAACAGGATCGGATTTTAACACCCAGCTCATGCTAATATAATATATAACATATATAGGTAGTGCGGTATAATATACGTAGGCACTCAACACTTATACTGTTTAATCAGGCCGTCGATAAGATATAAATAATATTTTACGCGAACAAAATATCTGGTGGGCAATACTTCAAAACGGTATAATATAACAACGTCGCGTCCAACTATAATATTGAATTACGGTTGTTTTTTAATTTTAATTTCCGTGTTAGGTGCGACTGTACATGATAATAATATCATATTCACTCTCGGCAGTGGTCTTCAACAGGTGGGTTAACCAATTTTGGGTAGCATACGGTTTAAAAATGGTTCGCTGCTTCTTTATAATAAAATTTTTTTTTCTATCCCATATGGGCTTACTACCGATAATACAAATAAAATACTTCTTACACGATCCAAAATTTGTATTTATTTAATTAAAATAAAGAAAAAATGATGGGTCGCGAGTAAAAAAGGTCGAAGAGTTGTGATCTAGAGGATTCGTGTTCTTTGGCAGTCTGTTATCGTATTATATTATAGCAACGTCAAATCGTGTTTTGTTATTTCGTTTTACCTACTCACGAGGAAATTTCAGTGTTTCGTTCTATTAAACCTTTTATTATTATGCGCACAATAATATTTTATCGCCAGTAAACCTATTTTATTCGAATTATTATCTTAGTGCGCCGCCGCGTTCGGGGAATCAGCGGTGTCCGGGATGTGTACACTCCTTCGTGTACCGGAATTGCCTATACGACACGCCTGCCAAAACCCTGGAGATTCGCCAATCGGATTATACTGAAGGATTATCGACTTAAATTCGAAAATAAACTCGAGCCTAATCGTTGAAACGCTTTGTGTTGCCCGTCGACGATTACTTCACCGGTTTAACTCCTCTGGCGCAGGCGGGTACACATAATATACACAACCACAAACGTGACCTAATTTCTATAGTGGTATAGGTACAGTTCTATTATTATTATTATTATTTTTTTTTTAACAAGAAGCCGTCGCTGACATTGTCCGCAGTCCTCACGAAATTTTCTCGTTATTCATTTGGCCTCATGTCTATAGCACTAACAATCAACAGTTTCAATGAAAGAAAAAACTAACAATTTCCATCGTGCACTGTTATTGTATATACCTTTTTCTCTGTTAGCCTTCAATAATGTTTAATTCGTCAAACTCATAAATAATGTAGCTGAGAGCGGCGTTCGTAAAAACATTTTTTTTTTTTTGCTAGTTATTTATATTTTATTGTTTGTTCCAAACATCTTAATCAAAGTTTAAATAACGATTTTTTTTCATTTTAGAAATGTTTACACAGTTTTAATTTTATTTTTAAATTGTTTTCGGGCATTTGATTGAGTACCACGCTGTACAGCTCTACCAAGTTGGTATTAAACATTTTTAAAACATAGTTGAAGTTGTACGTTAATATCATATTGAACGAGTATTTGCGTTATGTAATAAGATGGTAATAAAATAAACCGTAAACAACGTTGTAAACTATTTTGAAGGAATTCTACTAACACAATATGCATTATTTTGTAAACATTTAATATTATGTTTAATAGTATTACGAAGAAAAAATGAATAATTATTGTTAATAGTGTTTCTTGTTAAATCGCATCTTCAATATTTTTTTAACAAAGTATAATAAATTATGTATAATCAACAGAGTAAATTAATTATTATTTGAGCATCCCCGACGCAGTGTTCAAACCTCAGACCGATAACACGTGAATAAACTAATGTAGAAATATATTGTAATTTATGCACTCGAAAATACGAATTACTTATTTAAAAAAAGACGTTTGTACTCAATCGATTTCAATAAATCTCATCAATTGGAAAGCGTTTTAAAAGTTGTAATTATACGCGTGTACGGATAATATATTATGTGTATACCCGTAAACAGTGTTGTTACCAAATGAGAAGAGGATTTAAGAAAACATCAGTCATCTTTTTCAGCCACGCATAATATGTATATTGTATATAGTTTCACGCAGGAAATAATTAGCTACATGTGCAGCTCGTTCAGTATATTATATTCTCTCATCGTCATCAAAAAATCCTAAATAGTAATTAAGAAACCGTTACGATAGGTAGTAATATAGTATTTATAATTTGTTTTTTTTTCTTTGAAAATTAAATTTTAGTATAAATTAATACGCGAACATAATATACTAATATATAAGGCGGATCGTTGCCGGACCCGAGACGGTAAATTTACGACCTTAATCGGTGAATGATAATCAGCAGCTGCGCCCGCGTGTTTAAATAATAATAACGGCTTGTCACCGTATAGATTTTTAACGTTTTCGACGATTTTTGGAATTGATCCAATGGGCCGTGTAAATAAAAATTCTCAAAATCGTGCTCGCACCGACAGAGTCGTATTCTATGCGTTATTATATAGAACCGGCCGGATTCGATAGTATAGCTATACGATATGATAATAATATAATAAAGTTAAACCTCTCTTAACGGACACTTCTCGATAACGGACCAAATTTCCGGACCCGGCATAGTTCCGTTGAAAATAATGGATATAATGCTCCTCTAAATGCGGGCACCTCTGAATAACGGGCGCGGACAGCTGGTTTAGGTAGACGAAGAAAAAATAACGCTCAAAGAAGCATTTATTTGCAGTTAGCGAATAGGCTGAAGACATTTTGTCTCAATAAGAGCAGTGATGCAGTTTCGTCGTCATTATAGTTAGGTAATCGACTCCGGTCTAATTTTGAGGAATTTGCAATACAAGAAAAAAAAAACAAACTAAAGTAAGATATTTTTTAAAAAGTCAATGAAATTTAAATTTTCAGACATAAATACATATAGGTAGGTACATATCATTTTATTCATATTGTTCCCGACAGCGGACACCTCTCAATAGCGCACAATTATGTCGGTCCCGCGAGTGTCCGGTATTCAGAGGTCTTACTGTATAATATTATAATATTAGGAACGACAGCGTTTTCGAAACATAACAAGTATAATATTATATGGTTATAACAAACGCGCCACGGCGGCGTGTCACTCGATATTATATTTTAATCTTAACATATCCATACGGGCCACTTCGACCATATTATTATCATAATATCAAATCATTATAATATTATTGTTCGTTTCGGCCACAGACGTTTTGCGCTCAGCCGAAAACCGGTCATACGTATCGGCGAGCGTACACCGAGCCGAGCACCGCGAGCGCACCATAAACACAATGTGTCCATGTAGATAGTACCGAAAAAAATTAACATATAATAGAAATCCGCATAGCATTATTAATAATATTATTATTATTGTGTTTAGGTGTAGGGGTATCGGTGCAATAGGTATACGCGAGTATAATATTATTATGTTCTGAGATTCGGACGGCCGTGTGTACGGGGGAGGGGGGGGGAGATTAATAAATAAACCGCTATGCCCTGTGCATCTTAAATAAATAAATTCCGGTGCGGATTTTCACGGAGAAAACGCGCATGACGACGCTTCGGGTAATTTAAAAAATAATAATAATAATATGTATATAATATTATAATTTATAATAACATTATGTATCGTGTACTATATATATATATATATTATACTAATTGCTTTTTGAAGCTAATTTACACGGCGTCGACGCGGCTGCAGAGCATTATATTATAATATATATATTATTATTACTGACATAAATTTTTTTTTTTTTAGACGTACCTAACCTATGCGCGCGGTTTGATATCATAATAATGCGTACACGAGGTCTGTCGTCGACGTCGACAAACTCTTTTTCCGTCCGAATGCAAACGTATAATATAAAAGTCGCGAATTCAATATATTTATTATAATAACGCGCGTATCCCGTATAGATTTATTACCCGCGCGACCTGCCGCCGCAGCAGGCTCGATCGACGACGACGGTTTTGCGAATTTTCTTACACATCATTATTTTTTAATATTTTTTTTTTTTTTTTTTTTGTTGACGATAATTGGACTAGAACGTGTAGGTTTAATATTATTACCATCGTCGATTTACGTACTTGGTACATCGTGCACCGACTCGGCTCGTCTGAATTATGCGCGTCGATATCCATTAAACCGCGTCTGAAAGAAAAGAAAATAAATAAATAAACGCGCGCAATGCATAAAGGTACGTCTCGTGTTAGAAAATATTATTTGTCTCTTTCTCTCTTCGACCGCCGCCGCCGTATATAATATATATAATAATATTATACAGTGAAATATCGAATAACAGAAACGAAGTTTATTGCACTTTACGCGCGAGGAATCCGGACCTGACGAAAATGACCTACAATCCGGACGCTCGTTTATATCGGCTATAATATTATTATTATTATTATTATTATATTTTTTTTAATAGCGCGTTCTGCTCTTATACGCAGCTGCGCAGGTACTCGGGCAGCGGAGAGTCACGATGACGCGCGTCCCCTGCGTGTAGTATATCGTCGTTTGGCCGATCATCTCATCGCATCGTCACTCGACGTCTAGTAAATACGTTAATATTATAATATATGGTGTACAGCACGCGGCGGCCGACGATGAGACATAACAAAAAATCAAAACAATCTATAACGCGCGCAATGTGTACGATAATATTATAATAAACCGTTACAAAAAAGTCATAAGTCCGTCGAGGTTAATATTTGTGTCGTCTTCATCGTTTGCAGGCAAAACGTTGTAAGTCAATAACGCATATATAATTAAAACGCGTTTTGTAGATACTTTAATTTTTGTGTTTTTGGCGAACTGTAAAAATATATTACGATTATTGCCATCATTTATAACAAGTCCCGTTTAAATTTAAAAGACACGTTATAATTACGGTGGAAAAAAAATGATAGTATTTATATTATGTATTATGCGTAATGTACAGAATATTTTTGCAGATAAATCGTTGAAAATCGGAAAAATTACAACACAAATAATTATTCGGTTTAAAATAATTATTGAAACTGTTAAAATTTAGTTTTTGTGACACACGACTTTTGGCCTTTAATAGGCACGAGCGGAGTGAGGCCCCGATGATCCGACCGATTTTTTGCGGGCCCTTAATAATATTTTTTTTTAAACGATGATAGTGTACACGCCTATGTCAAACATATAACATATTTTAACGCGACATATATTTGGAATGTAGGTACCTACCTACAAGCAGTTGATTGCATGAAATAATTAAAATATTTGTGAAATTAAACTAACTGCACATACCTATACACAATAAGGTACTGACAACATCATAATCTATTGGTAATATAGTTTTTTATCTATAATAATAAATTATAATACTATTTTATTTTACAGATGATTATACAGAGTGCTAAAAAGACTTTTGCAACAATTATTTATTATTTACCTTAACGTTAACATTTTTAAATTGTTTACATTCAATTATGGTTTGAGCGTATAAGTGTATAATTGAATTATTATTTTTAAGACTCCCGGCGCCCACTCGACGTGTCGTTTCCTTACACAAACGCGTTTGACGCGTAGCAAATTTCAGTTCAACAGAACCGATTTTGTGTTGTTAGCCTTAATGGTTGTGAGAATTGATTTTCAATCAGACTTAAGGGTAAGAATATATTATCGTCGGGTTTGTACGAAGGTTTTTTCTTAAAAGATATTTTAGTTAAGATAGCGAGTTCGGCCGACTTGTGCGTACAGAGTATTGCTAGGTGGTAATATTTTACTTTAACATAATATTATATAAATTTGCTACCTTTAAAACGTAAGAGTGCGCACTGCGCTCGTTTCGTTTAAAAGTATTTTAAGTTAAAAATAATTGATTTAAAACGATTTGCGAAAAAAACGTGTCAAACGTGGTAAATAGGTACCAAAAAAAAAAAAAAAAATGGGAGCTTTTCGACCTATATATGCGTATACAGATTTGTTTTTAAATCGCGTCGATTAATAAAAGAAAAAACGACGCTACGTCGTGCTGTCAGATCGTAAACGTATAGTGACGTATAAAGCATAAAATACGTCGTTTGCAGTCGTAATAATCTCACATAATATAAAATATATTAAGTACACACTGCAGGGTTACTCCAAATGATTCATCTGTTGAGCGCTTGGCACGCGGCCTGCTCCTAGGTCACCCGATCTTACGCCACACGTGACCTACTTCTACACGGGGGATACGTTTTGATACCGCGTGTACCACTATTACCATTAACCACAAAAACCAAAAAAACTTGACGGAGAGTCGATTACGCCGGATGCGTGTTTGACCATCCCGATTATACCTATAGATGCGTCGTTTGCGTGTAACCGAGAGGAGTCATAGACATAATGGACATTTCCGAGCACCGCACAAACTGAATTTCAAATATTATTTTTTCTACTTAATAGTTTTGCCACTTTAAACGGTAAAAGCTTAAAATAAAATCATTCGCGACCGGATGAATCGTTTTGAACCAACTACTCTGCGTATAATACGTATATAGGTAGGTAGTTACTGATTGTTTCGTGTGTTATTATATAATCGCGGATCTCTGAACAGAATTTTGGAACTACAGTAATTTAAAGAAACACACCCATAACACTATTATATAACATACAATATAAATTAAACGCGCGATAAATAATGTGATTGACCATATAATATAATCTGCGGACGAGTTTAGGCATGCCCGACAATCGGCGAGGCGGCAGCGCAGTCTCACGAAAATATTTCGGTTTTAAAATGTCGTTTACATTAGCAGCTGTATGGCTTAAAAAGTCCTATATACCTAAACGGGTATAATAACGGATCTGCGGACGTGCAAACGTGTTCTGTTTGGGTATTGTATATTTTATTGTCTGGGCTTTATAATATTTGTCTGGGCAATCGTAGCGGTGCTAGCATAAAAAATTTAAAACACCGTCATTTTTTTCACATTTTTTTTTAGGTCGTCATGCGATAACTTTCTTATTAATTTTATGATATTACAAATGTAAATTAAGTTTGAAAAAAAATGCCAAAACGACCGCACACGCACGGTCGTATAGGTAAATCGTATATTTTATAAAATTATATTATTTAGGTAATAGTACTCGTTATGAATACAAAAATATAATACGAGCTCAACAATCATCGTAATCATAGTAATATCAGGCATATCTCATTGCGACGCAGGGGATTGCATCGGCCGGTGCAGTTCGGTTGCATCGAATTGCTACTATATATTATGTTCTATTATGCACACACTGAGGTGTTATACCGTCGTGATGCGAGAGGCAACGAATCGGTAATGCCACCAGATATGACCCAGATTTTTTATTTAAATAGTATAATATGATCGTACAATAAGATATGTGATTTACGTTAATAATTAACTAACCGAACAAAATCGATCATTTATAAATTGTTACGAAAACTCGTATATTTCAATATTATTATATATTTTCATTACTGCCGATCGCTGCGGCAAAGATTTAAAAAATCGGCAAGTAATAAGGCAAAGTGGAGGAGGGGGACGGTAAACCACGCACGTAAACAAAACGATTCGTTTGCCGTGACGATCGTTAGACGTATATGTTGTCTTATCGTCCCTACGATATCTCTGCAGCTCGTAAGCTGTTGAAAATCCCGCAATCATGTCGTGTTTACATGTACAACAACAGGTAGTGTAAGTCGTTTTCCCGTACGACCTGCAGAGTGCCTATATAATATACTTCTCGTATTATTATAATGTACCTTTTTACGTCTCATTAAAACCGTTTACCCGCACATGGCGGATTTGTCTCGAGAATATATTTAAAGCAAAACGAAACGAAAAAAAAAAAAAACCACGAGACTTTCTCCCCGGTCTCATTAGCATATAAATAAATCAAAAGGTGCTCGGAAACGGCGGCCCAGCTGGCTGCAGCGGCAGTGGGACACGGTTATAATATTATTATTATTATATCGCCCGCCGCCGGCATCGCTGGTGCGAATACGATAGTAATAATAATAATATATTAAAACAATAACGATACGAGCAGCAGAGAGATGGTTTGTTCGCATTAATAAAACAATAAAATTCCGACTTATAACGCGTACCTATAATATAATATAATAGGTAGGTAGGCACTATACGCACTTGCGTGACGATTGTCACGGTTTCGTGTCGTTTTCTAAAGCGATACGGCACCATAGCGTATGTACGACGTTATAATACCATAACGACCTTAAGAAGAAAAACTGCGTCGACGCGATATATATTATAATAAAATATAATATAATAAAATATAATATCATGACGCGGGTGTACACGACTGCGGCAAAAGCGCTTTGAGAAGGCACCGTCGACAGAGACAGAGACAGAGAGAGAGAGAGAGAGACAAACGGCGTGGCGTCGACCATCGTCGTCATAATCGCAAAATTATTTCTCATTATAACTACTCTATGCGGCGTGTCGGACGATTTCGCGACCGCAGTTATATAATAATATAAAAATATTTACAGGTGTCCGAGGGCGCCCGTTGGGGGGTGCAGGGGAGTGACACCCCCCCCCCCCCCGAAAACGAATGATTTTCCTTTATGTAATCGCATCATAATATTCCTATTATAATTATTTATTATCGCCGTTTCGGTTCGTGTGAGAAAAAGGTTACGGTGTGGTGTCTTCTACAAATTTTTTTTTACAACGGACGTGCTTCGTGGTTTGCGCAATATCGATCGCGATAACGTCTGATAAAACAAATTTCAATTCACGATCGTCGCCTTAGGTTTTGACAGGTGGTCGCCATCGCACGAGCCCGCTACATTTCGCGCACTGTAACCCGCGGTGCGTATTTTACTGTTTAACACGATATTACGTATTACAATGCCATTGATTTTGTATCATTAAATTTAAATATAATATTTTAATTGTCATCAAAAACAATATATCGAGATGATATAATATTATGTTGACACATAACGCAATATCGATTTGCCGGGCCGCCGACAGAGATGAACGATATAATATTCAAAGGTGGGCAAGTTAATGAAAATAATTAACTTAAATTAAGGTAAGTTAAGAGAACACTTGATCGATAAGCTAGAAATCCAATCATTAATTTAACTCGATAAGTTAAAAGTTAATATGGAAAAACATATTAACTTAACTCAGTTTAAAAAAAGTTAATCTACTTTTTTAAATTAGTATGTAGATCACATAAAGAGTGACTGCGTTCTTGAGAAAGATCGAATTTTCTAAATCATAATTTATTTTAAACAAAATGTATTGAGTTTTTTTATCATAATAATGTACAGCATTGGCGCTGAAGTGTTTGAAAAATACTGACATTATACATCAAGGGGACACTCACTATCGTATAATTTATCTTTATTGCTAAAATTCTTATCATTATTATTCGGATTATTTTTATTTTTACATTAATATTTACGTATAAACGAAAAATTTCAAATTTTTTTTAACTTGATAGGTTATTTTTAAATCAACTGTGAAAAGCTAAGTTATTTCAACTGCCAATTTATTAAACTAGTTAAGTTAAAAAGTTTAAAAAAATTTAACTTTTTAACTTAACATTAACTTTTTAACTAGTTAATTCCCACCTTTGATAATATTATACTCTCTGCAGCTCGGCAGTCAAAATTATTATCGTATAGCAAATATCCGTCGCATCAGTCGAGTTTTCTGCAAAGTCATTATATTTATTTTTCTGAATATTATATTATAATATGTTATACATTCGATTCGATAGTCTGTCGAGTTTTAACCCAACTACTCTCTGTCAACTCTATACAGAAGTGTACCTATCGGCCGGTACACACCGCAGTTCACGTTTCGCAGCTCGAAGTAATTGGGCTTCCGAATCGAATAATAATGCGCTGGAAAATATTCTCGGAAATTATTATCGAGACTACAATCGATCGGATATTTTTTCAATCTAAACACAAAACCTATATTCAATTATTATATTATGACGAGTTGCGTTATTATTATCGTGATTGTTAAAATAGCTCTGTGCCACATTGCATTTTTTTTTTCTTCAAATAAAGTTCACGCCGTCAATCGGTCGAGAGACCCAAATTAGTGCGACGTCCTTCGAGACGAAAAGAAATAAAATGCCGGCATCAACCGAATTTCTCGCCCAAGTCCTTGCACTAATATATAATATAATAATATTCGCAAATGTTTATAATTGGACCTGTATTGCGAAACTCGGGTGACCATTATATATATTATATTATAGAGTTACACGCCCAACTAACCACGGGCACAGCTGACATTTCAATTTCATTATAATGATTGATGTTTTCTTAATTCGGCCGCCCATTAGGTGAATTAGGAAAAACTTCCTCGCGGGTTGTACCTACCTATATATACGTATTATTGTGTGCACTCTGTGTGCTATCATCATAATTATTATTGCGGTTAGTCTCTTGGAAATGTGCAGATACTAGATGAAGCACAAAAGAATTCGTATTATAAGAGGCCAAGGCTGTACCGCAAGGCTGTGGTGTCAAAGTATAGGACTTTTTTAGGCCAGATAAACATAATATAATAATATCCACTGACGTTTTCACGAATCGCGAACGTTTCGAAATATGCTTTTGACAGTATATATAAGTACGCGCATATATACAATAACGCCTAACAATATTATTATACGATATATGGGCACCGGTGCAATCGTCGAGAACATAAGACCCTAGACATTTTTCGCCTCTCTCTCGGCGTGTCGTGGAGGTGGAGGTAGGCGAGGAGGAAGCGTTCAATAATATATGTAATAAACCTTTGCAGCAAGCCGAGGGGCATGATATATTATATTAACATTTTTCCTATACTCGCTGTAACCTGTTGTGTTTCGACCGAATGATATTATAAGCAAACGTTGACACGTTTTTTATTTTCGCATTATAAATTCTTGCGGCTGCAAAAATAAAAAAAATATGAACCACATATAATATGTGTCTATATAGTATATATACCTACTATATGATATTGTCTTAGTCGCAGTATTTATCTAGGCGGTTATATTATATTATATATTCTTCGGCGTCGAGGTCATTAAGTACACGAATTTTATTCCCAGATGTAATGCCGCATGACTAATGCAATATTACATATATATATATACCCAGGTATATTCGAACAGCGCGGACAATGATCAATCGTGACCAGAAAACGACGGAGAGGAAAAAAAAGTATATCAAGTCCGCGTTCGTGTAAGTATGCGAGTATGTGTATATACGTATTACATAGCTGGTACCTGCAGTGTATGTCGTGTATGGAACTCGAGACGGACGCGAAAATTTCACCAGTCGTGTGTGTGTGTCCTGCAGTGTCCACATCTGCAATCGTTTCGTTTCATTCATGCGATGCTCACCCAGCTCGATTTAGACGCGCCAAACCTGTAGCCGGTGCCCACACGCGCGCGTACCTATTGTGCCGTCGTAGAGATTTCGTCTGCGCGAAGTCTACACTAAACACTGCGCACCTCGTCGCAGTAACTTTTAAGAGTCTTTTTGAAATAAATGTTATTGGTTTCAAAGATTTTTACCGCCACCCTCCAAAGTGATTTGCAGAGGGCTAACTCTAAACTAGGTTAAACGTGTTATATAGTTTTAATACTTTCCGCATCGTGTTCGTGTTCGGGACTTGAGGTCTTACGACGATCACACACCGGCCACCCGTCCACCCATCTGTTACAGATACTGCACCTCGTATATCGAGATATCTCTTAACCGGGCCGAGGTGGAAAACAGCGATCGATCGATATATATACAATGTAGGTATATGTACCTGCGTACAACCACAATATGTTATGGTCATATAAATATATAAAGTTCCGCCGTATCGGAATGTGTTATAACCGTGCAATCTATGGTTATAACCGTCGAAATCTGCGCGGGCGTGCGTTATGATAACGCGCGCATAATCCGACGACGTTATTATAATATATTATGCTATGCCGCCTAAATTATTATTGTACGATCGTGCGTGCAATATAAACGTACGATATATATATACACATAGGTAGGTACGATCCGTCGCGGATTCGCGAGCTCGCAGACAATAAAGCGATTAATAACGGGACGCCAAAACGTTTTGAATTTTATTCGTCCGACGTCGAAATACCGTCATAATATATATTATGGTAGAACGCAGTGCGTACCCATTATACAACGTCGGCCGAGGACGCGTATGCCTCTTGCAATATATATTATAATAGCAATATAATAGCGATATAGTGGTTTTTTTTAGCTATAGACGGCCACGAAAAAAGTGTATAATATGCGATTTAAATCTTAGATTATATATAATATACTCGTCGTCTTAAATTATCTATAATATTTTATGGGTACATACGATATAATTATGCGCCGCACGGGCGATGTATATTATAATACATTTTATACGTATATAATATAAACGATATAAACGACCGGTAAAAATCCAGAGCGGAATTATTACATATGTGCGCCAAACGTGTTATTGTGGTCAAAAGTGCCCATGTGAAAATTAAAAATAATATACGCATTTGCATGACGTACCTATATAGGTATACAATGTATACATAATATATTATAGCGTTATGGTAGAAATTGCATTAAACAGTGCATGATGTAGAACAAAGTCGCCTATTAGCATCGCGCGCGCTGTTGCAGCGGCGGCGGCGGCGCAGTGCAGTGATGTCTGTATGTATATATATAATAATAATACGTATAAGTAACTCGCGTAAATACAATATGTATATTATGAATATTTATTAGCGTTAAATCGTTCGTGACCCATAAAACGGGATAATATCGTTGCAACGCGCGTGCGTTGTACGTATTATAATAGTATATATAGGTACATAATAATATATTATAATATATGTATATAATACGATATTATATATTATATGTATATCTATACGTATAGCGCACCTATGTGTATATATATATATATACCGATTATTATAAAGCGGTTTGTGATTTTCTCGCACCCTCGTGCCGTGTGTGTCGGAAGCGGCCCCGTGGCTGCAGTGTCCGGATCGCGATTGTACCGTAAATAATATAATACTAACTATGTATATATATAATAGTGATGATATGTATAGAAACCTACGAGCAGAACGCGGTGACAAAGGCAACAGTAGCAGCAGCTTACAAAGCGACAGGATTTGCATAAACGCGTATCCAGACCTAGGACGGATTCGTATAGGGAGGGCGCTAGGGGATCAGCCCCCCAAGACATAAGAGTGCCTTCTTTACTGGAGGATAATATACTACCATTGTTTTTAATCGCAAAGGAAACACGGACGGACGATGGATTTTGCAGTGTAATATTATGATTTAGTTTAGACTCTACTAGTGGATGGAACTTTGAATATGGTTTGGTCAAGTTTGTCGGTCTATATCTATGTATAAATGGGTAGGGTTTGGATAGTTGTTCGGTAGCTGGAGGGGGGCAAGTTTCACCTAGAAGTCGGATGTGGGCGTGGTCTGAGAAGGAGTTTTTGTAGAACATTGATTTGGATTGAGAATGAGTAGAGTCTTGGATAGATTTAAAATTTGCTGATTTTATAAGGACCAAGTCTTATAATGGGCATACCCGTTATCGTGTACGTATGTGGATGTTTAGGACGGATTCGATGCGGCTCCACTGTGAGTGACCAATAAAGGGGGCCCAAGAGGAGCCAGCATAAGTGATAATTGGAGGGACGTAGAGTTTAAGTATGTTTTGAGTTTCGATGTCATTGGGACGGGGCTAGTATGGTTTAGTATGGGGGTAAAGCATTTCACGAGTGCGTGTAGCCTTTTTCGTTATGCTTTTCGAAAGTGAGTTTGCGCCCTATAGTAAAGCCGAGGTTTGGGTTGGCTTGTTTGGACCAGTTTACGGTGTGGTTGTCGAGTAGTAATGGACGTATGTCTTAGATATTAGAGCGTCCGAAAAGGATACTTACAGTTAATAATATTATGACGATAATGATATTAACAATTAATAGTACGATGTGAGGCATTGCGTCCCCGGACGTCCGGACGACTTAGCGCGAAATCTCCACCTTGCAGAGGGGAGGACGACTTTCGTCTTCCCCTGCCACTCGTTTAAAAAAATAATAATTAATCAGATATAACTTCTATAGTATGTTATTATACGAGTATGGCACATCGGTCGGTTATAAATATGTGTGTGTGTGTGTGTGTACCGGAGCTTAAGAGGAACACACGAAGACGTTACGGATGACTACTGCAGATGTGTATAATATAATAATAATAATATGTCTACAATGTGGTGTACCTATATAGAATTATTAGGTCGAAAACACGCACGTGTCGCCCACAGGCAGAACCGGACTGCTGTTGTAGCGACCGAGAGGGGAATGCGGGTGAAAATATTTTTCAATCTTTTTACGCTTACGGATTTGGTATTTATTTTTTTTTATGTCAACCGACAACTGCGGGGATTCCATTAAAACCAACGATCACGTTATGCCGAATAATATTAATATTAAGCTTAAATAGGTACCTACGAATGTATGTTAGTTTATAGCAAATATATTATACTGATCGGTATGAGAGAAGACGAGCTCATCGCCATCACCGATCATTCCTATTAAGTCATGTGATGGAAAAATATGGTTTTCGCAGAGCGTTTTAACAACATTATTATAATAATTGGAATAAATACTACAGGCGGGGTCGTTGTGCACTCGTCGTGTACCCAGTGGCGCCCAAGACATATTTTTCGGGTGTAGCAAGACATAATTTTACCCACCCACCCCTTCCAAAACTCAAAATTGAATGATCTATTTTTGGTTACACTAACTGTTAATATTAATATACCAAGGAATAGGTATCATCAGAATTGGAAGTGGTGTGAGCTATTTATAAGAAAGCGAATTGATGACTGAATTTAATCATAAAAGTGTCCAAAAAGTGACATATATGAGTATTTTTTCTAAGAACTTTCTGTTATCAAATATTTTTCTTTGAATATTGTTATTCCCTTATTTTCAACATGTAGCGACTGCTACACCTAGTCATAGGGTTGAGCGCCACTGCGTGTACCTATATATCACCCTGTATGCCATTAGTGGTATTATAGCTGCTATAACCTAAAACGCATCGTTGTATTTCGTATAATATATATATATATATATATATACTACTACGTGTACTATTACGTGTAGCACAGCAGAATATTTTTACGACTGTCCGTTATCTAAAAAACGAATCCCTCCAATGCGCACGAAGTAAAAAAACATATAGCCCACCAGCATGGCTGCCGACGTCGGATGCACGCGAGGTCGTGACTCGGATAGTGCTCTTATAATTACATATCGTAACGTATAATCGTTCGGGTTATGATGTATTAGTATCCAACGACGACGATTCAAACAGCGGGAGTTCTGATTAGTATCGATTATGAGTATAATATTATAATATTATATATGTTATATTATTATGAGTATAAAAAAAAAAACGTATGAATATAATATAATATGAAACATAAACGGTGTAATGATGGCTAGACTTATTCTTTCTTAAACTCGAAGAAAAAAACGCTACTGATCGTTCTAGCAGATAAAATATATTATTATGTTATACGAAAAATAAAGACAATATTGAAATCAAAACTTTTTTTTTGTAAAATATGTAGATAATATTTTGACCTTATAGCGGTAAAAAAAAACCCATAATAATTGTTTATATATTATTATTATCTACCTATCGTAAAATAATAAAATTGGAAAAAAATTGTTTTCAAACGCGCGCCGTTAATGTATTTAATAAATAATATTTATTATATTTCACACACATCATTAATAAATGTACTTGTTTAGTTTTGATTTCAAAACGCAAGGTTTTATCGGTATAATTTGTTTTTTAAAGGGCACAATTTTATTATATTTTATTATTTTATTATCTATATAATATATAAATTAGAATTGCTTGTCAACTTGCACTACCTATAGTATTTGTACGAATAATTCAAATAAATAAATCGACAAAATAAAAATAAATTGTTTTTAATACAAGTTTGAAACCATTTAATAAAGGCGTTAATTAAACGCGTATATTGTATATTTATGCAATTTGAATAAGCTGTTGGTATTCGCAAGAGTTGGCCAATTAATAAAATATGGGTTTCATATCTACCATATAATTAGTGCTGTTAAAATACCTGCACAATAATAAGGCATGCCAAAATAATTAAGAAAAGGAAAATCTAATATTATACTTTTAACTTTGAAAATTGCTTGGAAATTATTTCTGGAGACTCAATTAAATGCATATTGGCTTTATGAATCAGACAATACTAAATTTGTATATTAAAATCTGTTTTTTTATGTATAAAATTAA
Organism: Neotoxoptera formosana; assembly: GCA_022818045.1. Taxonomy (NCBI): domain Eukaryota; kingdom Metazoa; phylum Arthropoda; class Insecta; order Hemiptera; family Aphididae; genus Neotoxoptera; species Neotoxoptera formosana. Next base: position 11,927,552 of record CM040631.1, read on the forward strand.
AAAAAATATTCGCAAATCCATCTGGTAACAATATAATATTGTAAGCCATTATTCAGAGTGAAAAAAATTTACCTATCTACTGTAATATGGATTATTCAAAACTACACAGAAAGACTATGGTTTTATATCAAAAACAACTCGTTTACATTAAAACATTTTTTATTAAAGATTTATCAGTTATCAGTTTAAAATGTATATCACCAATTCGCGGAACAAATCAACCACACGACGCCACTTAAGTTCCGATGATTTCTTGACTTAAGTCTTATTGTAAAATAATTGTTTTCAGAATGTGTAGTAAACTAAATATATAAATAATATAAATGAAATATTAATAAAAATATATATTAATTTCGGCATCCAGTGTATACACGAAGGACGAAACTAAGTCGGTACCGTATACTAAAATTTGTTAGTTGAGTTTTTTTTTAAATACTTTTTCTTTAGTTTTTTAATTTAACCAAGTGTGTGTGTGTGCATAATTATTAATTATGTATTTTTTTTTTATGTATTCTTAAATATATACGCTCACAGATTAATGCTTATATATACAATCTATAAAATCTGTGATGTATAAAACTATTATGTTATTAATTATTTGTTGAAGGTTTCATTAATTTGTTAATTACTGTTAATATTTTTAACAAAACCCCACGAGTAAATTAGTTCTATTAAAAACTGTATGTTCCGGACACATTACTTTCAAAAAAAAAATTGTTTAACTCCATAGTTCTGCTGCGAGCATTTACCTGGTTCTAGGCCGTAATTTATAGCCGCGATCGTCGTGACAAAAATTAATTAGACATATAATACCTTGGTATAATAATATCTTCAGAAAATAAATCTGTGTAAGATATAAACAAAAATATGTATTTTTTTAAGTAGTATTTTAATTTAACCATACCTAAATTTTTTGTTTAATTCCAAAAAACAGAATTCTTATTGATATACCTATGTTTTTTTTTGTGTCAATTTTTTCAACTTAATATAAGAAAAAAATAAAAGTTTCGCGGAAATTAGAAAGTAGCTCAAATTCAGTAGCCGGAAGTTATGTGTAAAGTAAATTTTACTTGTATACGATAATTACATGTTAATTGTTTGTTTAATTCATGGGATTTTTAGAATGTTTTAAGATTTGTTTATGTGTATATATGTAAGTTCAGTCGAGGAAGCGCCTAGAAACGGATGAAATTTATTTGACGAATAAAACATTTCTCATTCTTATGTGTATTATAATTTTATTTCGATTATATTATAGTTTAGATGAAAATAAATAAGTTTTTTCGCATTCATTTTGATATTAACAACAAAATATAGTCTCCAAGCTTCGTACACGTTATATTATTATTGTAGCAGGTAGTTCAAATTCAATAATAATAATTCAATTCGTCGGTACCTATCTATATTATTATTAATCGTGTGAATTAAAAAAAAAAAATATGACGAATTTGTGGTGCATACGCTGTGCTTGTAATATTTTTAACGACCGGACAGGCGGTTATTTAGCTTTATTGCATACACACATAATAACGAGGAAACGAACAGAATATTTATGAGCAATTTTTTACGTCCCGCGCGTATATTATTTGCTGTCGCAACATATCATATTGTGCAGGCCGAAATAATGGTGAAAATAATACGCGTATTTACATATACACGACAATAATAATAATAAAACTGGACTACCCGTTTATAATAGTACACACACACACACATATATATATTATATTGTATATTATGCACTAAAAAACTGGTCGTTTCGTGTAACCGGTTTTTTACTACAGCGAGTGCACTATATACTCGCGGACGGATAATAATATTATAAGTCCGCGAAAAAAGAACGTCCGCCCAGCCATCTTCGCGATAATATGATATTATTATGCGCACGTAAGCTGCCGGCAAAGCTGGTGTACACCTTAATATAATATATTTTAATATTAAATTAATATCCTGCCCTCGCGATGACAGGTAAAACGCAGTGCTGATTTCGGACACCGCCATAAGCCACCGCCGCCGTCGTAACAATAATAATAATAATAATAATATCGATATCGCTGCAAAGGCGGGCGAGCTGATGAAAATAATTAACTCGAGTTAAGTTAAGTCAAGAGAACACTGCTAGATCGATAAGTTAAGAGTGTTAACGGTTGACAACATATCCTCGATAAGTTAAAATAATTAATACGGAAAAAAATATTAACTTAACTTGGTTCAAAAAAAGCTAATCTACTTTTTTTAATTAGTACCTATGTAGATGACATAAAGAGTGACTGCCTTCTTGAGAAACGTTTAATTTCCTAAATCATATAGTAATCAATTTTATTGAATTTTTTTTTTATCACAATGTACAGCAGTGGCGCCGAAACGTTCGAAAAATACTATGACATTGCGTACATCAAGGGGTTTGCACTCACAATCGTATTTGTTGAAATTCTTATCATTGCTATTCGGATTATTTTTATTTTTATATTACCTACGTACAAACGAAATATTTCAAAAATGTTTTAACTCGATAGATTATTTTTAAATCAACTGTGAAAAGCTAAGTTATTTCAACCGCCAATTAAACTAATAGTTAAGTTAAAAAGTTCAAAAAAATTAACTTTAACCGTTTGACTAGTCGATGACCACCTGTATGTTTCGGTTTTATTTTTTTTCGCGCGCACTCGTTATCCGGCTGGGTGGGCGGTGGCCGGTGGGGAGTAAAAATTATTTGTGTGTCAAATTCTGCAGACCGCCGCAGCGCTTACCTGCAACGAATATGTGTACGATGGCTGACAGTCACGTTGATTAAACGTTTTTACGCCTGACGATTTGTTCCACATGACCGGTGAGCTGCAAAAAAAAAAAATAAAACAAAATTATTATAATGTAATACATTTTTTGTTTTTTTTTTCGTACGTTATTATTCTCCACGACTGTATACGATATACACACACAGACACACACGCATTATATTATACAGTGTACTCCAGGTGTAGAGTTATCATAAAGCGAGAGATTTCGTCATATAATACGCGAGACTGCGTAGAACAATAATATTATTTTAATAATAGGTAGTCAGACTGCGCGTATAATATTATTATTACAATATATACACTGGCACAGAGTATATTATAATCGAGTGATGGCGGGTACGATGTGTCGAAAAGAATACAAGTTCCGAACATTTTCGACGACTATATACGCTTGCGAAATCCGTACAAATCGTAGAAAAGCGATGGAAACGCGTACCAATAATATATTATTGTTATAATATTATACTGCTCCGCAGTAAATCATACGTGCTAGAGACCTGCGGGGATGCATTCAGAGACGGACGAGGGGGCACACCAATTTTTCCTGGAAAATTTATAACTCGACGACTACCTGTTAATCGCATATCGTGATAGTTTTTTATTTTTCCGTTCAAATTGTACGCGCGTGTAACGGAATACGTCGTTATTTTATATTATAATAATATGATAATTACATCATCTATCATAATTCACAGCAAACGTCAATAATAATAATATAATACGCCTCGAGCAAACGTGTTTAACGAGCATATCGTACGACGACTTTTCGAATCTACCTACAGCCTTTGCCGGTAGGTACGATATGCGAGCAGTATACATACAAACAGCCGAGAAAGGTGTAATATAATATTATAATATATTGCACTCGGCGGTTAATGACTATATAATTGGCCCAATTTTGGGTCGCATAAGCTTTGAAAATAGGTCGCAACAAGTGTTTTTTATAAAAAAGAAAAAAAAATTGTTGTCCCATAGGTAGGTTGACTACCGACAGTCCAAATAAAATACTTCCTACACGAATCAAAATTTGTATTTATTTAGTATTTTAACTATAACAGTACATTTCCAATGGTATAATTTCGTCTTTTTTTCCGACGTTGGTCGCGAGTCAAAAAGTTTAAAGACCACCGTTCTAGAGGAGAACGCGATGTGATCAACTCTTTTAAAACCAAAGCGTTGGTTGTGAATTCAGTGCTGCCCCTCCCCGCGGATTCGATCTCAACTCGTCCCCTGCTGAAAGTCCTCTGCGATATTTGTAATACTCTATACTAAAAATAATAATAATAATAATAATCATTATTACTAATATTATTCGACAGCCGCTGCCGCTGTATAATAACAAAGTCTACAAAGTCTTTGCGCGGATCGTCGAGCGCGCCAAAAACGTTTCCGTGGCGACATGCGATTCATTAAGATTCGTAATAACATTATATATATTATACTGCGTAGTAGTATAGTGTACCCATATAATATAACATCGCACATCTAGGACTTTCTAGGAATATTCGCCGTATTATAATAAATCTCACCGCCGAGCCGCGCGATAGATATCGACATGCAGCGCGTTTATTATGTGCACGCGTCCGTTTTCGACTTGGGTCACGGAGGCCGTCGAAATCTAAACACGCGTAAATGCCAAACGCGTACATAATAATATATTATATACGATATTATTATCATTATTATTATTATACGTATAGGACGTATAATATGTATAATATAATTATTATTATAACGCCGAGCACTTCCGTCGTAGTCGTTGCGACTCCGCGAGACCGACCAGATAATAATAATAATATATACCTATATACAGGTACACTTGCTCTTATACAAGTACCTATATGATTAATGGTTTATAATATTTTTCCTCGTCGCCGCGAACATCCGTCCTGCAGCACACACACACACACACACATGGCGTACATATAATAATATTATATTTATTTTGCGAAATCCGTATATATTATCGCGCTATAATAAACACACATCACTCTCTCTCTAAAATATAAAGTACCTCCTACCTATACTTCGAGTCACTAAATGTATGCCAAATATATAATAATACACGCGCGTATACGGAATATGCTCTAAAAAATAGCCCTTAAAAATGCATTTTACCACAAAAATTACCTTAAAATTGCCATATACTTTTTTTTTTTTAATATACAATTTGGTATTTTAATTTGGAATTTATAAATATAAGATATATAATTAGTATTTTATTAGAAAAAATTAAAAATTGGAAAAATTGACTTGATGCTGCAAAAAATTATTCACTTGAAATCCGGGCACCGGTGATTATAATACGGCAAGCACGCTGATCTGCCCGATCTGTCCGCGTCGCCTCCGCACGTGCAGTTTTTTTAGGGTTGTTTTAATTATTATATTATAAAAGTATAGTCATCCGCAAACGCATTGTTATAATATACAACACGCACGACTCGCGAGACTATAAATATTATATATTATATTATTAAAATATTATATTATGTAGGTCAAACGCTCGTATAATCTGCGCAGACCTGCTCACGTACGGGCGCGTATGACGTGTATAATGTGAAAATATTTCGTTGGCCGGTCATTATAGTCGTTATATATGATTTTGGAGCAGTGGCTCGTGCACACCAGACGACCATATTGCGGGGGACGGACGAAAAAAGAAAAAAATTTCAAAAAAAAAACACGTCACTCTCCGCGCGTAGTTCGGGTGACAGGCGCGGAATTTCAGTATAAACGTTATATATTATTATTATTATCAACCCGGTCGTGTGTACCAGAGGCCCAATTACACTGTACATAATATATAATATATATACTATATGGTACCTATATATACTACGATATATTATATTGTATATGGTATTTGCTGAACGTAAAAAAACTAAAAAACCTAACTCGCAATATAGTCATATACGCGCCTCCGGGTGCACGCGCGGTCTTAACAAAACAATTTTTTATTTATTTATACAGAGGTATATGGTCGTATATATATATATATATATATATATATAATACCAATCGTACACGGCAGTATTATTTTTATATATGTATATCATTATCCCGAGGCTAGTGAAACTCGGTTCGGCGAAAATAAGAAATTATGTCAAAATTATATCTATACGTCATATATAAAACGTATAATAAATATATATATATTATATGAGTCGGTGTTCCGGTTTTGTATTATATATATATAACGCATATAGCCGGTGTGTTATGTGTAGATTATAATATAAATATATTTATATGTTTCAAACGAAAAGTGAATTTTTATTTTCGATCGAGTAGAGCTATATGTATAGTAGTAGTAGTAGTAGTGGCCGATTGACAGCGGATGCTGGTTTTATCTTTGGAAATTATTAAACAAATCGTCGACTCGATCTATGGATTTTCCAACGGTACTGTCCCGGTCGACCCACTCGTGTTTCGATCGTTCGCCCTAGACCGCGGTATCTATATATTAAACTACCACCACCACCACCTCCACTACTACTACTACCGCGGTACCTACTTCTACGTCTATTCGGTGGTACCATACCATTACTGCAGCTACTAGCAATAGTAGGTAGTACGTACCTATATACTCACGTGTATTCGGAACGGCACTCGCATTCCAATGTCAAAAATAATAACCGAATTGGTTCCGGGCCAAAGACGTATTGGTCTTTGTGTGTTTATTGATATCAATATAATATTGTATCCTATTCAAAGTAAATATTATAATATTTAGTGTTTACAAACTTGGATCGACTTCATTAAAAATACGATTAAAATTATGCTTTTAAAATCTATCGAAAACTAGAAAAGCACTTGAATAATAATATATTAATTATAGGTACGTTTATAATATACTAAAAACACGACCAGTTTTTTAGTTCCGGAAACTATTGAATTAGACATATAATATGTTAATGATCTACAACTGACTATTATGATATTATAACCACTGTTGAAATTTAATAGAAAAGCTCGAATCGTAATATTATTATACCTAATAGATAGTTCTATAAATGAATATAATATAATATATTATTATTGTATACAAAACAATCCCTGATAATAAATCTAGTGTGTTATAAAAAATATGTTAAAGTGAAAATAGTTTCAAACGGACCATAAAAGAGTACCTATATATCCAATTATAATTTTAATTCGAAATCATATAGGTAGGTACCTACTATTATATTATTGCTTTCGGACGTCGGCGTCACCGCTTATAACGGATAATAATATATATAGTAAATTAAAGGGTTTCGTCATAATTAATAATATTCAATTTGTACCTACTCTTCGCGTATTGGAATTAAAAAAAACATTATAATACGTCGTTATTATTATTATTATTATTATCATCATTAGGTCAGTCCATCGCGAGCCAACGCCCGAACGATCGGAATTATATTATTATAGATGCGCGTGGTTCTACGGCGCGATAATATACAGAAAATAAACGCTCGCGACTTAAACTCGAATTAAACTCGAATGAAAAAAAATTAGCATCTCAGCGATCTATGATGGATTATGATTGCGGCGTCGTCGGGGAAGACGCGATTCGATTTCGATGAGATTTAATGTTAAACAGATGCAAATTCCCACGAAACATTTCTGTGTTTAATTTATTTATCGTATACGCAAACTCTGCGAGAGGCTATACAGCTGATATAATATAATAATATGCCATTTCGCGTCGACCTACATATAATAATATTCGTTTTTGAAACTGCTGCAGAGAAACGATTACCTACGTCCAGCGCATATTATTATTAAATGTCTGGAAATCGCTTCATTTGAATTTCGACTGTAAAATACACAATAAAAACCGCCGTCGACGCCGCGATTATTCCGTTCCCGGAATATATATATTTTGTTCAAAAGTAGTTTGAAACTGAATTGATTAAAAAATATATATACATTCAATATTATATTATTTAATAAAAAAACTATGTAGGACCTATACGGACGAAAATATCCAATCGTTAATCGATATTGCGTCGGTCGGGCGAAAAATGCAGAGCCATAGAATAATAATATAGCGTGTAATATCGTTTACAAAACGCTCGCAAAGGATGTGACCAATTAAAAAATGTTTTTATTGCGGCGGACGCGAGACGGTCGTAACGGTATATATACCGCGTGTGTATATTATAAAGCCATTATATTATTATATACATTTTTCGTTTTAATTAAAAGCGATGAGGAATACCCGAATACAGACTGCAGAGCGTCGAGATCGGTGAGGTTAATAGGTTTTTTTTTTGAACAAATCGACTGTAGGTATAATATTATATTGAGTTCCAAAGGAGAAATCGTTTACTATATGTAGGTATACAACAACGTATGCGGACGAATTAAAAACAAAAAACCGGTAAAAAAAAAAACCGCTGGTTGAGGAATTATAGCGACAAATCCGAGTTAATTCGATGCATTATGGAGAATAATACATTTACATATTATTATTTATGCGTTAAGTAAAAATGACTAATAATCGATTGCAGACGTCGAGGCGTTGAGTGTACATAATATTATTATAATGATCTTTCGCCGTTGTTTACATTTCCACTGATTTTACAATAACGGTAGAAATTTGTTTATTTTCTGTGGGCGCTATTTTTTGGACAGAAAGAGTGCTCTTAAAAAAAGCATAAGCTGCAGCCCCTTCAGCCCCCTCGAGAAACAGTTTCAATATAGTTAATGCTTACTGAATGTACATATGGGTGATCTTTAAATTATCTGCACGATCTGAACACAATTTTGTAGTGCAGGGATGATGAAGAAGAGACTTCGACGCTTTAACTGTCGTGGTTGATTGAATTCGATAATATTTTGCCAGTGACTTTTAAATTTAGTATTTCAAGAAACATATTATATTATGTAACCCACATAATATGACACGACTGGCCAACCTCACTCTCATAACAACAGTTTTTTTTATTATTATTATTTTATAAAATACTAGAAACTAGCTTTTGTTTTTTATTAATCCTGCTGCATATTATGCCTCGTGATGCGTCATGTCCTCATTGCTGCAGGTTCCGTAAAATTCTAATAAATTATATTTCATGTAAGACAGTTACAATATATAGGTACTTCACACGATAACTATTTAATAACATAATAATATTATATGGTATATAGGAACACGTCATGTACCTAGTACACATAAACATAATATGATATATAAAAACACTGAAATATTATAATCAGGAGATGCGATAATAATAATATGAAAACGGTAAACGTGTAACTAAATATATTACAGGATGAAGTTTTTGAAAAAAATTCTATTATATATTATTTACAAAATAATATCATGTTCGTTGAACCCGCGGAGCGTATAAATAGCAGAAATGGCGGACTCGAGTGCAGCCCGAGGTGCGCAGCTATAGCTGTAGGTCAAATTTTCGCGTCACGGGAATATCGATCTCCGATTTCAAATTACTTTCAAATTTTGTGATGAAAAATCCCTAAACGAAATGTATATATTATATTTCTTTTACAGGTAGACGACATGTTATAATCAGTCGTCCGTCGGTTTGTATACGTGGGATTCGAATTTTGGTTCAGAACTTTGAAAATCGAGTTTCGGAGCACACGGGATTACGTAGTAAAGATACGCCCTCTCCCCACCTCAAATAGGATGAATAATTTATCAAAAAAAAAAAAGCGCTTAAAAAAGTAACCCAGAGGACTCCCACGACGGATACACTACATTGCGCGTGAAAATATTATATACAGTGTGGTTCAAAATTTATATTACGGCCAATATTTATTGATTAAAAATAGAGAAAAATGTATGATACGAAAGTTTTTTGATTTAGAAACGTCTAACACGATTTTTACATTATATCATTTTTTACAATATTTTTAGGGGTATTTCGAACTGTCGACTTTCGAAATTTATAAAAACCTTAAATATTTCTCAAGCATAAGGTTTCACATTCATTAATGTTGTTCAAGCACTAAAATGTATTCAAAAAATGTCTTCATATTATGTTTGCAAAAAAAGTATAGGTTCCAAATTTTTGTTTCTAAGGTTGACTCCCTAAAACCCCCTAATATATTGTTGAAAATTATAAAATGTAATTAGAAAAATATAATTTAGATGATTCTAAATCGAAAATCGTGTGTATTAGGTATACCTACTACCTATGTTTTTTCCTTCTGGTAGACGAACGAGTTGGAACAGAAAATATAGGCTATATATTATTATATTTTAGTACACGTTATTCCCAAAGAAAATTATTAAATATAATTTACTGATTAATTATATAAACGTGTTACATAGGGGGAAATACGAAAATAAAAAGTTATAACCCAATAAAATTGTTATACATTTATATATTCTTTTCTGTGAATTAATAAAAATTATACATACAATATTTAAATGTTTCATAGTAAACTGAAATATTTTAAGTACATGAAAACTGCAATATTATATTTCGTGAAATCTTAAACGCCACCTATAATAATATAATAATTTAACCGTATACACGAAATAAAACAATATTATAAACGATTCACGTTTACACTCGATGAAAACTCCGAAGAGAGTATAATAATATTATACCTCATAACACGTTAATTTATTTATTATTATTATTATTAATATTATAACGTATCGACAGCTCGATTGGAAATCAGACAGCCGGCCGGTAGGGGTTGGGGGTGCCGGCTCCGGTCGGAAAGCTCGTTTCATCGTTATTATTGTTATTTTTTTATTATTGTAATATATTATATTACACTGAGTGGTCACACGAAAAAAAAAGAGACACACCGTTTATTTATAATATATATATATATATATATATAGGGACTACGCGTATAACATAATAATATAATATATAATATGCGATGTGCGTGTGTGTGCAGAGAATAGAAAGAAAGAAAGAAAGAAAGACAGAAAGAAAGAAAGAATAAAAAACACGTTTTTTTTTGTTTCCGCCGCGTCGAGATTCTCCGTGTGTACCAGAGCGTATACGGCGGCGGCGGCGGCGGTCGAGTACGGACCATGACGGCGGTGGTGGTACGGCTGCGGCGGCGGGGGGGGGGCGACTGCGGCGGCGACGACGACGGCGACTACGATGGCACGTCCCGTTACCGCCGACACTGGTCGGTCGTCAGTCCGTCCGATTCTCTCTGTCACCCCCCCCCCTCACTCAGTCTCACGAGCTAGCTCTCTGTCTCTCTGACTCTCTCGCACTCACACGCAGTGTCTAAGTTTTTTATACGAACGCGCGCGCGCGAGCGCGACTACGTTTTTTATTATTATTATTTTCTCTCGAGTGGGCCGTCGGATTATTATTATTATTATTATAATATTTTATTATAACCACGATCGTGTTCGCCCAAGGACGCGCACGTCTCTACCATGTTATACGAATACCTATATAATATATAATATCACATATATACCTACCGATGAGAGATTTCCCGTCATCGTGGCGGGCGGCGGCGGCGGCGGCGGTGCGTTCTATTATTATTATCATCATCATTTTTTTCCGATATTATTTTTCCGTACGGAAAAACGTATGCCGCCGCCGCGCGCCGCCATAATATACCGTTAGACTCGATGATGATCGCGGTCGCGGTCGTCGTCCAAGGACGCTCGCGAGCACCGGCCTGCGATGGTTCCGCGCGCGCTCTTTCCGTCCGCGACTGCGGGCGATAGGACCGGCAGGGACCCTATAAAATATATTATATAGCTATTGTGCCACTGCCGTCGGGCGCGTTGACCCGGTCCGAAGTGAAAAGCGTAAAATTTTTTTATTTTTTTTAAAGCGTCTCTCCACGTCGTACGTCTCGTTGTATTATTATCATTATTATCAGAAGACATTCCCGGGAAACGTCCAGGTCGGGGACGCTGCTGCTAAGTGTGCTGCAGTAAAATGACTTACGAGCGTAAATTATACACCTCGCGATTTCATAATAATATGAGAAACGCGCGTCTGCTCCGATGGTGTTTCATGGTGCACTATATAATATTATATAATTATGTATGGTTTTAGTGTTGTTTTTTCTTTATTGTTTTGTGAGTATATATAACGAGTAGCGGGCATTGTGCGCAATGTCCGATTTTAGCGGTTAAGGTAGGTAGGAAAAAGTTGAAAAGTCTACGTCGTGCACGAGATGGCCAAATATACAGACCACGACGGTTGTCGAAGTAGATAAAAGAACAACATTTGATCAAACAGAGTAATATATTTGTTTATACGAACCGCATATTATTATGATTATTAAAACGATCAATAGACAAATTAATATTAAATTTGATTAAACACATAACACGATAAGTACACTATAATTATTGTTATTTTTTTATTTTTACACTAACGAGGGACGTGCAGTAATTTATTTAAACCCGTGCTTTGATCTCTGCAAAACACACTCATAATCGGATCCTTTTCCATTCTCTCTTGATATAATATACATATAGCACAACATAATAATATGTCATATAAATTCGCGTCTACACGTCATAGAATACATATACAGATGTATAGGCGCACATAAAATCCTCGACCTTAATCGCCGGATCTGCTTGCGTACGTATTATATTGTTATTATAATATATATATATATATATATAGCAGGCACCTTGTACATCATAATCATTAACGTCGGGGCACACTATACATATACATTTTTATACACTTATACGATACTATATATACCTATATACGTAAATAGTAGCCGGTAGTACACAATTACCGTGTGTGTGTGTGTGTGTGTGTGAGCATACTTACGGCCATTACAGACTATGTACAATAAGTACCGACTACAGAGTGCGTGTGCTGCAGCAGGAGACCACCACCGGGCAGGCCGCCGCTTTCATCGAGCGCGCGCCGGACGATGACGCCGAAACAAAAAACATTTTACGATTTTACGATTTTACATTGTTCGCCGAGTGCCTGCCTAAATATAATATTATATTGTACGCGACAAAACAATATAATTATTATTGTCGTGCGATGGCGGCGGTGTGTTCGTTTCCCGTTACAGCGTACCGATACATAATATTTATTTATTTTTTATTCAATTTAAAATCAGTGAAGATTACTAAGCCTCACTGAGTTTTAAGCTCGCGCGGGGGCCTAGGAATTATCGTGTGTACAACATGTTTAAATTTTTCTTGTTTACTAAAATACACGATAAAAAATAAAATACAGAAATCCAATATTATAAATTTAAACAGCAAAAAATAAACGAACAAATTAAATAGAAAACCAAAAACAAAATGGAAATATACATTGTAAAATAATTAATCGTGATATTTAAATATAGAAGCATCGTATTCGTGGAGAAGCCAGTGGGTAATGTATTTTTTTGAATATATAATATTATATACACGTGGCCGCAGCACACGTAATAAAAAGTTTGATAGACACTAAATATACATATTATTATAGTGCGTTTGGCAAATACTTATACCGAACTAGCTGTCTTGCCCTGCGTTGCCTGAGCCAAATATTAAGTTAAGATTAACCTCAAATGATTTACATGCATCTAAACCACCTAGGTAGGCAATCCGCTGCATTGGATCTCGGACAAATATGCGCAAAAAAAAAATAATATGTAACCATTGACAACCCTATAAATAAACAGAGATTATACATACCATAGCAACCATTTATAAACAAATATTTCCATAGTAAATTTTAAAACCCCCGTGTGAGCACCTCCAGGGGTTGGACCTCTACCTTTTAAAATTAGCCTATGTCCTTTATCAGTGTCTAAACTATCTATGTACCGAATTTAATTTAAATCGGTTCAGTAGCTTCGGAGCCTATTCAATACAAACTCTTTATATAATATTAAGTACCTATAGAAAATGTTTGTAAACGATATAGGCACCTACTGCAGCGCGTATAATATAATATAAGTCGTCAAGTCATTATTATCACGAGGAACACTCGCGTTTTTAGCACACTTATACCAGCTAGACACGAGTGTATAGTGTGTTGTCCCTCGTGTCGAGTTGTGTTTTCGATTCGAGTTAATGTTATTTTAGCGTTGGCGATCTGAAAACCGATGTAAGTACGTAAGACTACGCTTAATTGTCGCCTTGATGACATACGCATACAACAATAAAGAAGCCCGTCATTCGGTATAAAATAATAATATATATTATAGGTACCTAAAATATTGTGCACACACGACGTTCGGTCGTATATATATATATATAATACGCCTAATGTCCACTAATGTATGATATTATTGTAGCCGGCATAATAATAATGTGCCTACTCGTTAAAACTCTCGTATACTATACACGATATATATATATATATATATATGTATACAGGTCGAACGTACAATCATAATGGATTTAAATTGGCCGACTCTGCAGAGGTGCAGTGTTCGTTTTATTATTGTACACGCAGACCCTCCGCCGACACGCCGCGATTTTATTATATTATATAATTTCTCGCGAAACACGCAAATCGCGTTGTTTGAATTCCATGCGCTCAAAAAATTGCGTATATAAATTATAATAATAATAATATAATGTTGCCGATCGCTGCAGCGGTCGCTTGTGCTCGACTTGTCGTAGCCGAGATAACATTAAAAAAAAAAAACCGACCATAAATAATATAGAAATTAATTCCGCCGTGTCGATAAGCCCGCGATGATAATTTATGTGAACATTCTATTGGTTTGTACATAATATATTGCGCCATATATAATATAATATTATATATGGTGGCTTATGAAATATAATAATATTGTCCAAAGGAAAACTCGCGACTGGTTTTACGCTATATACCTATAACGTACATATATCTGGATTGGTTTCCCATCGAATTCGGAAGCGATATCATAATATATTTATACTAAAACATTTACTATATATGTACGGAGTGATCATATCGACAGTACGAGTATACAAACGAGTCGGTCTTCATATTCGACCGCGGTTAACGGAACAGGGGCAGCAGCAGCAGCGGCGTGAAATCCGGAATGAGATCCTTGAACTACTGGATTCAAGGACGGCACAATAGCGACGACGACGATGAGAACCGCCTGAATGACGATTTGGAAATATTAAAAATCGAGCCGCGTGTGGGTTTTATATGCTATACATATACATGTAAGAGGGCAGGAGAAAAAAAATCGAATATCAAAGTCCTATATAATACTCGTGTACCTAATAATATAATACAGTGACGAGTGGTCGAGGTGTAAACAAAATAATACGGAGTTGCGGCCGTCTCGTAATTGATTTCACTAGGTGGTACTCTTGCGTTCAAGTCCTGCGAACTACTACTGAAGAATAATATTTTATTATATATTATATTCTGTACCGAGAGCGTGTGGGATAGTGGTTGTGATTACATTTTTTTTATTTACCATTATCGTAGTATGGATATTATTATTATACGTTATTGTATTCCTGTCAATCCCGCAGTTCACCCGTGACATCCATATTTACACGACTCGTATATTGTATTTTACACACGTCTTGATAACTATATTATATCACAGTAATATTTTGTAATAAAACCAAAAAATGAATAGTATGACGATAACTAATAATCAATCGACAAGCAAAGAAACATTCACAAACATTTTGTATATTATAAATAATAAAGTGTGGTATATGTGATGATCTCGAGTATATTTATTCGGCGCAATCGGGTATAGGTAACGATTTTTCAGAAATGAGTTAAAAAGCATTTGGCCGATATAATATAATATGAAGTATAATGCAAGTATACCTATACCAGTAAGAGGATCATTAGTTGTGACTAGAAAATGTCTTCCTATATAGTGAAATTATATTTTAAACACATCACGACTCGGCGTTTTTAAAAAATAATAATAATCTATTTCGGTAGGATTGTCAGACGGTCGAGGGGCCCACGACGATTCGAGTAAAAAAATGGCACACGCGTTATTAATAATTAGTTATTTTTTCAACAATATATTATACTGCTGCGGAAGGATCGAAATCTCGTAAACGACCATCAGACCCGTCCGCGGTCATACGTGCTGCAGCATCAGTAAATACATCTGGCGCAATTATATATATAATATATATGTAGGCAGGCAGGTACTTAACAGTATATATATGATTACTATAACAAACGTCTATAGAGTTTCTCTCGGCGAGAATCGTGACGTGTTATACTCCGGGTTGCCCGGGAACCGGATCGTATATTATTATTATGTATGACATAAGGCCGTCCACCGCTGCAACAGTCCATATAACACACACGCGCTTCACTCTCGACGTGTATTTTCTTTTAAGCTTTTCGATAAATAATATTTTTATTATAATATCTTTTCGGAAAGGCGCCGTGCGATTCGACACGACTACGATCGACCGTTGTTTTAATAAACGGCTACAGACTCCGGACGACTGTGCAATGTGGATGGCCGTTCGGACGGTGCAGAGTCGGAAAATCTCGCCGGACCAACTGCGGTAATCGCCAAGCTTTGCGTCATATTACTATGCTATTTTCGCGTCGCATCGTACTGAACGTCGTACCTACTTAAAGCGTCGAATTATAACCACACCGTATACATAAAATCAATAATAATATACATCGCTACGCGCTCCGACGCGCACTTATGAGCCGACACCGGCAGTTGATGTTTTTGCTGGCGGTGGCGTGTCTGACGACGGTCGACGTTCCCGCGGCGTCCGCCAAGGAAAACTCGGACGCCAAAACCGTACAGCCCTCCCGAGAGGAAGTTTCCCGGACCGGACCACCGCCCCTGCTGCGGAGAGAACCGTCGCCCCAGGCCAAACCTCTGGCGCGAGACGAACTCATAACTCAGAACCCGCAACCCGCGACCCGGTGCGAATCCGCCGCTACGACCCGGTGCGAACCCACTACGACCCGGTGCTCACCCACTACGGCGTGCGTCGAAAATTCGCCTTGCGGCAGTAATGGCGACGAAGGCGCGTCCGCTTCGGCTTCCGCCAGCAACTCGGCAATAGCCGAACGAATCCGCAAAGAGGCGATGCGGCTGACCAACGAACTGAGCAAAGCGGTCGCCGCGCACCACATCGCCCAGCAACGCGAACGAAAGCTGGACGTGTTGGAGAGGGAGAAATACAGGTGAGGGGCGATATTTATTAAAATAATAATAATAATATGTAAATCATCACACATCACAGTCCGTCTCAGGTTTTAGTCGAATATTGAATATTATATTATAATAATATAGCAAAGCTACTGTTTTGTTCGAGATTGACAAAGTAGATTTCAGGGTACGCACCAATCTATAATAATTTTTAAAAAAAAACTAGTAAGATTATGCGCGCCGTGGCCAATATTAAATTGATAATTATTTTGCAGTTAATTTTATCATTTTGTATACATGATCAATTTTTCAAAATATTTTAACTCTTTTTGAGGTAATTATAGACATTTAAAATTTGAAATTATTAAATAAATAACATGTTTTATAATATATATACATCAAACAATTGGGTCAAAAGCTTGAAAATGTAATACTAGGTTTCTTATAATATGTTGTTATAATAGCAGTTCAAAAATATTAAAGATACATATAGGGCACGATTTTGTATAGATATGCATATTTAAAGTTAAAACCATGAAAATTTGCAAATTATTTCGTTGTTATGAATGTATTAAACTGTTCAATTTTTGTAGCTAAGAAAATCTATAAAAAAAAAGTACACAGTTTTTTTCTTATAGATATTTTAAGAAATCATAACCAAACCAAGAATAATACAATCTTATTTATTTTGTTGTAATTTTAAAATGTTTTCGTGGGTACTTGACATTTTTAAAGTACCTATAACGTTTTTGAATGCAATTCAACCTATACCGCGTATTACTAATAGTAAAAACGTACAATGATAATATCATTATATTATAATACTATAATAAACTATTATATTGTAGGAAAATTAATTATTTTAATAGCTATACATAACAATGTATATAGGTAAAATTTAAGTAGGTACTTAGTGAAATAGGTTGTCAGACCGTCTTCGCTTAGAATTGTTTTTCGTATATATACAATTAAATTCAAATTCAACACATCCATTACAGCGGACCCACCTTAATTATAAATTACGATACCTTATGTACACCAGATTGGTGCCCACTTTTTGTTTATTCCTGAGAAAGCTGAGGTACGATATGGCATATTGTTTCTTAATAATATAGTGACAATATCATTATAATATTATATCTATGATACGTCAATATCGGTCACACTGTCTTATGTTTCTGTACAACGCACGAGCGGAGTGAAATTAGTAAAAATCTATTTATGTTTAAATCGTTTTGTGGCGACGGCACACCATCAGATTTACGATAATAACCGTCATGAGCTCATAGGTAAAAAGTATATTATAATATATTGCGCTGTAGTACCCGCGGGGTGCAGCAGTATATAGTCACATTTGCACTCGTAATTATTATAGGTCCATATGCGGGACGCGAGGCTTAACAACTCGTTCAAATTAAGTAGTAGTATACCGACAAATATGGATAAAGTTCAAAAATTTAAAGAAAGAATTTACTGAATTTGGAAAGACTTTTATTTTTTACGTAATAGTTTTTAGTAAATCGTTGTTTCGAAAACTCCCGAGTCTACATCAAACACGGGTCTATAAATTCTCCTTGATATTTTTCTTTCGAAGACGGCTAACTTTCCCAATATATGTATAACACTGAATATGATGTTTTATATACATTAATTTTCATAATATACTCTGTGGTCATTATAACTGCAATAATGTCGTCGTCATCGTCGTCGTCTAGCTACGTGAAAGCGGCGGCGGAGAAGGTGCTGAGCGTGGTGGACAACGTGCAGCACTTCGAGAACGGGCTGGTCGCCAACACGTACCGGGAACGGCAGGCCCAGCAGCAGTTGGCCCGTGACCACCGGACGCAGGGCCGGTCGCGCCGCAAGCTGCAGGTGATCCGCCGGCTGATCGCCGGCGCCGAAGTGGGTCTGGTGCACATCGAGAGCACCAACGTGTTGAACAGGTGCAGCGCGGACAGCAGGAAACGGCAGAGCGAGTCCGGTCGCCAGGCCGACAGGTCGCCGTCCCGAAACGGCGGCCCGACGCCCGTGCAGGACGTGTAATCAGCTCCGCCGTGATAACGTTATCACTATACACGCGGACCCGCGTCCGGTGATATAACACAATGTCAATACGCTGACAATGTTAAATTTTCATCGTTGATGATGTTGAATTTTCTTTTACAGTGGTTTCTTTTTCTTTTTCTCTTTCGCTTATATAATTAAATCCGACTAATCATCGACGCTTTTCCCGACTTGAAGTCGTTATAGATTATTATTATTATTATTATTATTTTATCGACGATAGGTCGTTGACGGAACAGTGTATAGTGTTATAGACACACAAAAAAAAAAAAAAAATAAAAAATGTACACAATAAACCGTAATACACCGCCGCGCCGCCGAGCCGTTTCGCTCTGTAAATTCTTTTTACACGATTCTCGGAACCTTATTAAAATGTAAACCGTAACGTGTCATTATATATATTTTTTTCTTTTAAATAACGTCCATGTACAGCGAAAAGAATAAAACGAACATATCATTATCACATCTTATATATATATATTATGTATACGCGTGTATATATATATAATATTGTATATTGTTATGTATGTATCGATTCACACAAAACGTCGTTGGACCGAAATGCGCTCGGCGACCGCGGTATAATAATATCCATCTGTGGTTACGCCGATCGATTCGTCCGTGTCGACTGCTGTTGATATTATTATCATTACCATACTGACTGCTGCTGGCACCGCGGAGACGTCGTCGAAAATCGGTCGACAAAAACCGTACACAGTTATGTGTAGGTAATAATAATATAATTATGTACAGAGTTCGTATAAATCGACGGGTACAATGTACCCCGCGGTACATATTATGTTGGAAAATATCAAATATGATGGACGCTGCTCGGCGGGACTCGAGCAGAGTGGCTTGTGTGCTGCACGCGTTTGGAAAGTTTTCTCTAAACTTTTTTCGATTGTTTCGATCGATCGCGCGAGACCCGCGATGTCATGATATAATAATATAATATTATTCCTGGCAAAGTGCAGGTTTATCTATAATAAGTATATATCGCAGACGAGGCTGGACGTGTCACGCTCTTCCTTCCGTATTCGAAGTTTCACGCTCGATATGTGTACGACAATAATAATTGAGGCGATTTGCGGTTGGCTGGTATACTCGATATAGGTGCAGTATTATATATAGGTAGGTGGTATCTGGTATAATATTATATATATTACGAGGTTTCGGGTTTCTCTTCGGAGGCAGATCGTGCTGGTCAACCGGGCAATCGAATAATAAATGTTAATTATAATTAACTCAATATTATGCTATATTATATAGGACAAGATTATATTCTATAGTATATTAAAATATCGACTTGTAAAATATATTACAAGTCGACAAAACGTGAAAAACGATGAGCAACTACGAGGAGATTATAAACACACGCGTATTAGCTGGTACATATTATATTATTATTATTATTTTACACGCGGACCGGTTATATTTCTAGAGAAAAACGTGTACGGTAGGTATATACCACCACGTGGTAACGGTCATCGTCGCTCGGATACCCTGTAATTACTATACGGCTGTGGGTTTGTTAAAGGTCTGGTACATGTCGATTTGCTAATGAGTAAAAAATTGACAGCCAGTCGACTGTAGAAAGTGTGGGCAATCCTCTAGGTATATAAAATGTAATAATATTTTAATCCTCCATATTATTATATTATATATCGCCTCCGCTACTGCTGCTGCAAGACAACGATTTTCGACACGCCGATATAGATCCGTTTTCTCCTGGTCGTATCAAATTTTCCATAATTACGCGGGATTATGAGCTGGAAACGTTATGCGAAAATATATACGCGCGTATTACGTTCACGGTACTATAATATTATTATTATTATTACCTACCGCAAAGAAATTTAATAATACGAAAATTATTAATTGTTGTCGTTACTTGTGTTAAAAGATTATTCTTAAAAAAAATTGTCTAGTATAATTTGTGCAGTAAGATCGTATATAATTATATTATCCCTCCGAGTTGATAATTATTTAATTATTGCGAATATTATATTAAGGAACAAGAAATACACGCGGTTAATGTAATAATACGATGTCCGCAGCATCGCGCGGGTTAGACAAAACCGTTCATGAAAGTTTTTATTTTAAACGTATATAAAAGACGAGTAGCTTTCCTCGAGTCACCGCATCCGTACGACGATCGAATACAGATTTTCATTATCAATATAATAATATATGTTATTAAGCTAAAAAAATATATTAAAATATTATCCTCGTCATTTATATATAACAGACAATTATTACGTTATATTATATTATATTATTAATGTATAATATAAGTGGGGGGGGGGCTAAACAACAATAAAATTACGGTATATGTCGATGTACGTCACGTCATACGATATAGGCACAATGACAATGACGCGTTGTTATAACGTTATACATTTTATAATCGTTTTGTAGGACGTTTTTTTTTCTCTATATAATATAATATACGTGCCCGAAATATGTAGTCACACACGAAAGAACTACGATTGTATTACTTACTGCTTTTTTTTTTATTATAATCTAGCAGTCGTACGTGCCACGAAAACGCACGGATTGCGGGTGACCATATATAATGTACCTCGGATTTACTCGTATACGATAAAGCAATGTGCCAGTGCACTCACATATTATGCAGGTACCTCCGTGTACTACAATAGTAAGAAGAACTCAAAAGAAGTATAAAAAATATTATACAGGTATAGATAGTAGGTACAAGTGGTATAGTAGGTATATAGTTTGTCGTCGATTAACGAACAAATCGATCTTCGATATACCGTCCTCCACATATATAATATCGAATCGCCGCCATAACGATATAATATAATATACAACTTTATACTTGTATTATACTCGTATACAACACGAGTGCAGCGAGCTACTGCTGGACTGGAATTAATTATAATTGTCGTGGTCGTCGACCATCGGTTTGTGCGATTTGTATATAATACAGATACGAGTAATTACATGCAACGAATATACGTTGCACTGCGGCGGTAAGGACAGTCTGCTGCGGGTAAATAATATTCTGTAGGCTACATAATATTATCCAACAGCAAGACTTGCACATATCGATTCATCGTTTCAGATATATTATATAAAATATACGACGTCTGAGTGCGCCGTTAATTAAAATTGTCTCCACAAATCGACCGTTTCGATGTCGTTTGTAAAAAGAAAAAAAAATCATGTTTCACGATAGGCGGCGTGTGCAGCAGCAGCAGCAGCAGCGATTTATTATGTGTGTACGAATATAATAATATAATAATAATAATAGGCATAAAAAAACGTTTAGCCGCGCGGAAACCGGAAAAGTAATATAATACGAGTGTTATCGCCGTACTTGAAAATATGTATAAACAACGCGAGCGTATTATTATGATGCGATATCACATCTATCGTATACAACAACAACGATGATAATGGGGGGGGGGGTTTGACAATGTCGTCGATCGGATAAAATCGAAACACGCTTGCACCTCAGTAGGTATACGACACGCATAGCGTTCGACGATATATTATTGCGTAAGACATAAAAATTAATAACTGTGCAATAGTCGGCGTATAATATAATATATAGGTAGGTACGAGATCGAGATGACCACATATTATATTATATAGCGGCAAATTTTGTAAAAAATTGAAAAAAAATCATATAAATATTTTATGATTTTATGTATTACTGCGTAAATTAATATTATTATATAATATTAAATGTATTAGTAATAAATGCTTAGGCCTAGGCCGGCACCTGTTCTACATCCGGCGCACTGATCGAATTGTTATATTATTTTGTTCTACACCGAACAAAATTGAATCAATATTGTTCTAAAATCATAGCGGTTAAAAATATACATAGTATATACATCGTGTATATATATATATATATATAGGTAGGTAGGTACAGATTTATATATATATATGCGCTCACGCACGCAATACGACGACTCCGACACGAGGCCACCGCCGACGACGACGTGAAACTAAGTCAGTAGGTACTTGAACCGAAGCGGTTTAGAGAGCCGGTTCTCGAGTTCACGATTTTTTTCCCCTTCAGTTCACGCGCCGCAGACGCGGACGACGACGACGGCGGCGGAATGGGTTCCGATTTCAACCTCCACCACGCCGCCTCTCGGTCCGCGGGCGTTAACCGGTCGGAGAAAATCTGTGCGCTCCGCGAGGGAGCGGGCCGGGAGGGTTAGGAAGGTTAGGAGAATAGAAATAATAAAAAACGCATCGCGCGCGGTAAAATAATACAAATATAATAACACGCGTTCGAAAAATGTCGCGGGGACTTGGACGGGTCTCACGCTTCCCTCCGCAATGCGTTTAATTCCGCTAAATTTGAGAAAAAAAAAATCTCTTCGAAGTGAGAATCGTTCTTACACGAAACGCCGCCGCCGCACACACACGACATACGCATATCATGTTATTATTATATACCTACCTATGTACATATTATTATTTTACCCATTACAAGATAAAACACGTCGAAGCACGCACACACATATATATATATATATATAATTGAACATAATATACTTCACTGCAACCGGTATATATATATAATAAAATATATATAGTTGCGCAACGTATATATATTCTGGTATACCGAATATATATATATTATGTGTGTGAGATTATATTATTATCAAAGAATTTATATACACTTTATCCGAAAGACAACGCGCGAAACACCACCGCACGTCCTGTTTTCGTATTATTATTATTATTATTATTCGTTTATAATATTGGTAGTCGTATCTTGAGGCCAATGGAAAGGTCTGTTACATAGTCTCGCCACTTGGACACACTGCAGCACTATTCGTACATATACACACGCGGAAACGTATCGCGTCGATATAATATAATAAGAATAATAATATATTTAAAATTTAAATAATATAATATACGTCTGTGTGTAGTCACTCCTTACACGGCTATAATGTATAAGTACACGCAACACACTCCTCGTATATACAGCTCATGGTTTATGTTATTATTATATTATATTGAGGCGGCAGTGCAGAAATAATATAATATATTATTATAATTATTAGGGTTTTAAGATTTCATGAAATTTATTTTCTTGAAATATTTCCTAAAACTTTCATGAAATATTTCATTCGCATAAAAAATAAAAATATACATAAAACTATAAAAAAAAAAAATAGATAAAAAGTTTTTTTCAAGTTACACTTGTATATAATTAGGGTGAGAGAAGAACATATTGTTTAAAATTACCATTCATTTCATAAGGAATGACATTTTCAATTTTGAAATATTTCAAATTTAAAACCCTAATAATTATAATTATGTCGTTTTTTATTTTTCACTATTCGATTCCGGCCCTCGCCAACTGCAGCGTAGATATTTTCGGGCGCATGAATTATATAAGAGGGAAATTAAAGTATAAGACGTGGGTCAGTATTTTTAATTTTTTTTTCAGAAATTCTCTTACCCAAATAATATACTAGTAGGTGCAGATGATCGCGCGGTGTGGTATGCTATTGAGTCGACATATATTATACGCACATCATAGTACGCGTTGTACTTTCAAGTCTCTATATTATATACTATCTCAACCCGTTTTCGCGATGTAATAAAATATAACGCCTATTATATGTATAGTATTATTATGACGACGATCGATTATTATATATAGACACTAGATTATGGTCATTAGCGGTCGGGAGTCTTCGATTTACTCGCGGAGAATGGCGTACATTATATTATGGTATCCAGCCGTCTCGTAATTTCTGCGAATCGCGTTTCCCGACCACTATAAATGCATAATATATTATTATTATAATAAACACGTAATATACGCTTACCATTGTACCTCTACAATGTAGGTATGAAATATATTATAATATCGTATACTATTGTATAGTCATAATATTATGTCTAGTATATTATACTGGAATTATGACGATAGGATAACAAGAACGGATAAGTATAGGTAATTTAATGCAAGTAAGGATAAAACAGTTGTGGGCCCTCGCAGATGAAAAAAAAAACACAATCGTGTCGTTCTTATCATCGATTTGAACATTATTACATATTTTATAAATCGGTGTAACTCGATAAATCATCAATCCTATAATGTGATGCAGTCATTAAAATATTATATGTCAAAACACTGAAATATATTCGCCATCGAGTTCAAAGACAAAATACTATATTACATAAGTAGTGTTCAAAAATTACCAAAAACAGATGTTGTTCCAAATCAAAATATAATTAAATAATTTAATCAATTATTGTACGATACAGAATATATAGGCAAAGGCGTACATGCAGCAGAGGTGAATTTCGGGTACTCGCAACCCTCCGCGGGCTCAATAAGACTAAGTGAAAATGTTTTTATAGAACATATTATAATATTATGTGCAGTTCTTTGTATAATATTTTTTAATATAACCTCGCTCCCTATGTATTGAAAATATCTGTGTATGCCTCTTCTAGGAAAAAAAAACAATAGAATTTAAAATCATAACTGCAGACGGAAAAGAACACAATAATTAAAAAATAACTAATGAGATATGTCTCTGATGTTAAAAAACTAAAATTATCATTATTTCGATTTATCGTGTTTCCCCCGGTCCGCCTCAAATCCGGGATGGAGTCTAGTAGACGCGACTAAGCCTATATATATATATATATATACCGTATAGCAGCGTCACAGGTGGTTTTTTTTTTGTTTTCGTCCGATTAAAAATCCAGCTCTATTGTTTTTCTGCACCGGGAGAAAACGTAAACAATGTTTGACCAGAAACACGGCACACGCGCGCAGTAGACACATACACACGAAAACCAGTTGTTTAAGTATGTGTGGCGTGTCTAATATTTCCAGGACGCGATCGCGCCGGCAAAACGGCAACGCCGCGTCCGGATCCCACGACGACGACGACGACGACGGCAACGACGAAGACTTCGACGCCCCAGTCGCCCATGTGTGTTCCCCATTGCACATCTCTTCAACTGCGGCTGCGGCGGTCCAACTCGTGCAGTTTTTTTTTTCTTCCCCTCTTTCTTGCATTGCACATTTACGTTGGATTCTCTATCGAAAACTCCCGCACTGTGTACGCGTCGTTGACTATATTTTATTCCTATATTATCGTTCATTATAGGTAGGTATAGCTACGCGTGTGATACGTAAACTCGCCGCACCGATATATCGATATAGTATTTATATTAAAAAATGTAAAATTTGTACACGGTTTCTCGGCCGAAAGATGACCCGCAACCGCGATTTATTGGGACCGCGGTATTATATAGAGTGATCGCATTCGATTCCGCTTCTATATAACATCCGCCGCCGGCGTTGCATGTGCATATATATAATTTAAGTTCACTCACTCGACGTGTATACCTTGACTATATATAATAAATGCACGATTTACACACGTCGGGCGCTATATAATATGTAGGTGTAGAGAAATTATTTGTCTAAAACGATTTATATCGAATATTATAATATTATTATGTTGTGTCGTTGTCGACTGTTCGCGAGTGAGCAAATATTAAACTCGTATATAATATATGATACTCTTATACTCGGCATCGCGCGAAATCGATAAAGACCGCGGTCTACGCTATTAAATATCAACAATTAGCGACCCGATGGTCATACGAAACGAAAACAAAATATTACGCGTCTCGGCGGTATTGCGGCGCGATTACGCGGCCTCGAAGAGAGATTAATATTATAATCTTTTCGCTGCAAAGAACGCCGCGGTTTCTATATACGCCGCCGAGCGATTTTATCTGTGAAATGCGTGCATGTATTAGTATATAATAATATAATATCGTTCGTCCGTGCCGTCATTTAACGCCAGCTTTATTATTTGCACAATGTACTATGTAATATTATATTGTGATATACGCCGCGGTGCCGCGGACTCGCGATTATTTCAAAATCGTTTATTCAGCTATATTATGTACAATATCACAAGACACGACTACGCGACGCGGCCGCAGCGAGTATTCCCGCAGCATATAATATATACTCGCGACGGAAGAATATTCAATCGACGATGCACACTTCCGCGATTTCCCAAACTCTCGTACAACCAAGAACGAGTTGCGTTATTAAAAAAATAAAAATAAAAAAACTCCGCTGCCGGTACACAATATTATTATATTATGTATATATATAGGTACCTATACCAAAGTATACGCGACGAGACGCGAAACGGATCGTGAGAATTTTCGTACACGCGCGTTTATAATATTATATACATATATAGGTGCACCCGCGACTCACGGTGTCGTGCAATTATTATTATTTATTTTCGCTTTTCGTTTTTCGTTTTTTTTTTTTCGTCTTCTTCGGTCGGGGTGGGCGTAACACACGAATATAATATACGAGCTGCAGCGAGCCGCAGCACCGTTATAAATACATGTACCGCCGCCTCGCGATTTTCGACGACGGACCGCGAGCTATCGCAAAACGTCAGCCGAAGCGACTCTGCTCGGTCGTCACGGGGCCCGGAATTCACGCGGGAAACCTCGCCGGGTAAGAGAAAAAAATTAAAAAATAATATCTATCCGAGATAACACGTATAGGTACTATCGTCGTAATGATAATAATTGGGTATCGACTACCCACGCACGGCGCGCGTATACAGGTAGGTACCTATATAATAATATAATAATAATATTATAATATACACCGTGACGACGACGCTGCACCTCCGTCGAGTTTTTGCACGCGACGTTCCCCGGTCGGGATAATAAAATTATATTATTATTATTATTATTATTACTGGGTATATGCGGTATATAGATATTATTATAATACGCCATCGATATAAATCACGACTGTGCCGAATATGTATGTAGGTATAATATATATAGGTATAAAAGTATCGTTTGGTCGGCTGCTGCCGCAGTCGTGCATTATAATATATATAGTTATAATTGTTACAATATAAATCGGGTTAAATATTATTATTGTATGATAATGACCGCCGTATATAACAATTAAAGGTGGGTTGTCCGGTCCGATTCCTCTCGCACAGTTCGCGCGTTTCCGACGTCCCAGAATATAATATATATAATTATATGGGGAGTCCTAGATATTTTGCTTTTGTTCTATATAGCCGCAGAACGCGCGATAGAAGAAAATCGTTTTTTAAATACTCGCAATCCGATTATTATATAATTGCTCCGCGTCATATATACCGCAAGTTTCCTGCTATTTCAACCATACCTATAGCGGTAACCAAAGAACAAACAATGCTACATATTATAACACTATAAATCATACATAGGTATCATAATATTGTAATATATGTAGAAAATAATAGTGTGCGTAAAACATATTGTACCAATTATAATTTTGAATATATTTTAATAGCAGTTTAAGTTATAATATTATTTTATTATGAAACGTAACATATGCAATAAGCGGCCTGCGTATGGGAATATATATAATAATATATAGGTACTATACCTCGGATATTTTATTAAATTAATTTGTAATTCTGTAAACGTTCATAATAATATATAGCTTACCTACATACACGGCGTTATGTCATCGATGTGTGTTTTAGTAAATACGATATATAGTTACGGTTAACTATAAAATATAATATTATAAGCGCATATAATGATTTTTACCACGTACGAGTGTAATAAAATATAATATGCATTCCGATGAAATTTGTCGTTTGTGGTTTTTTATCAGATAATAAATCCGAAAGCCTTATTGTTATATAAAACGGACTTATGGAAATCGACCAATTAAAACCGTTTGTGGTGGCTGCAGTACAATAATGCGTATTGAAAAATATCACTGCGACAGACAACGTGATCTTTATAAATTATTGTGCCACATTATCGAAACAGCAGCGTATTACGTGCGAGAAATATTTGAAAATTCGCGCAAACGTTTGGTTTTAGATATTTATAATATATTATTATATTACCACTCGATCGATTTCGAGACGGTTTTATCATTATAAATAGTATAGTAGAGGTGATGTGCGTGCCGCCGTGCCGTCACAGTTGAAAGTCACTGTTTGAAAAGGCGTTCAAGTCTCCACCGCGCGGGACCATTAATAAAAATACAAGACTTCTCTCAAACCACGCCGTATTATTCATCGTTTAATCATCGATTCAATTTAATAACTATCTTAATAATCGGTACGTGAAAAATATTCCAAAATAATATGATTATAATATTATGTTATTAAAACCGTCGTATATCTATCTACCTTCTTTCTACTTCCTAATGACTATTATCCGGAATGTAACGAAAAACGATGAACCGGTTTTGACGCAGGTCAATCCCAGAGGTCGTCGGTCTCTGGCTATATGGCAAATAATGATGAAGATTCGGCGAAGAAGAGATTACGAAAAATGAAAAATATCTAAAATAAATAACATTTAATGATGGATAGCACAGTGAAATGTGCGAGCGATATGTCTGAAAACCTATACGCCTGAGATAAGCAACTTTCCCTTTTTGAAATTGCAATTTTAACGTCTCGGCATTTGCTCGGAGGAAAACGCATCACCACTATATATTTAATACGCGCGTATTTATGTTGTATATACGTTATCGCGGCGGCGACGAACGCTGACGAGTTTAATTAAAACAGATTGAAGATTGCACAAACAAATCAGTCAAGCGAAAGTTGATTATTCATAACATATTATAACGCAAATAAATGAATATAATGGTGTATATTATACAGGCGTACACGTCAAGAATTTAACGAGATTTTAAGACACCACCGCCGACAGAACCGCGGACTTGAAAATCATATATATTGAGATATGTGTTATGCAAATACTCGACAGAATATTACATGCTCAAAGTATGTATATATACGTATGAATATTATTTATTATAATATCACATGTTTGTATGTATGGCAGTCCAAAAAACCAATTATATGCAATATATAGGGGAGGAGTTCACACACGACTTGAATACGTTTTCTAGACAACCGAGCGACGAGTGTCCGAGCCCGCGTGTACAACAATAAAGTATAACGTGAGACGTCTTTTTTATTATTTTTTTTGACGTCTCAAAAGAGAAATGGGTTTCTTTGCATACATTATTTTATAAGCCACTATGCATATATAGGTATAGGTATTGTAGACCGTTTAGAAAAGCTTGTGCGCATAAAGCCGGCGTTGTATATACTTGAGTAACAATAACACCTAGTTTATGTAAATACTGCTGCAGCAGTGGTGTGAGAGAATAAATAATAACTTACTGATGTATATTATAAACGTAAAAAGACAAAATATAAATAATATTTTATACTGCCTACATTTGATTATGGATTTATTTTATAGGTATATACCACAATGATGTATCGGACCCCGGTAACCTTATACCCTCGCATCCGGCGTTGTGGTTAAGGTGTTTTTTCCGAGCCACGCCATCATGTAGGAGGTTCACCCCGATGCGTAATGACGTACCTACAAAAGCGGCCTAAGCATGACAACATAGTTTAAAAAAAAAAAAATGTGTACATATGCGTAGGAACATAGTTGAGTGCATCTAAATGCACTTTTGCGTCCGTATATTAAAGTAGTTGTTAAAAAGTATGTATAATGTATAGGTAACATACGCTTTTATGCAAATACGTTTAAAAAAATAGCACGACGGCGAGTACAGATACATACAAAGTACCAATTTAGATAAGTATTAAAGATTATGTTACATGTTAATAGGTTTCCTTAAACGTCGGAGTCATACTCCATATTATGTAATATAAAATAAATGTATATATGATAGTACCTATATGACAATGTATGACAAGTATATACTAAATGTCGAAATGCGGGTATTATAATAGCTGGTAGGTATATATGTACTTGATTTTTTTCTACGACATATTATTATATTGCGTAATAAGACGTTCCGCGGTGGAAAAATATAAATAATATGTAAACGACATAATGATGGATTTCATACGGTTATCAAACATTATTTTTGATACATAGTCGCCGGTGCAGTTTTGATAAGACTCGGGTGTCGGGCTAGCTATATACCGCTCGCGACTGCAGTTGCAGTCTGCTGCAGAAACCGCTGCAATCGGTTCGAAAATTACTACGCCAAATACGCCGCGATAACTGCACATTCCGCCGTGCACATAATAATAATAATTTGCTCTTATATCTAAAGTATAATATAATATTATAAATATCTAACGCTCGTTATTATTATTATTATTATCCCCCGTCGAATTCTTCTGCACTCCGGCCCGAACGGGGTCCGATCGGGCACGTTATGATATCGAACCACCGCAGTAATAATATTACGATATATTATGTGTATATACCTATAGGTACGCGGTGCAGTAACCTAGTTATATTCTTCGAGTCTCACGAACGCGAGCGCAGATCCGATAAAATGTGAGACGAAGGCCGCGGCGGAATTCGACGCCCGGATTGTCGGCGTGGAGGTTGGTCGGAGGGGTATCGGTGGAGGTGGCACACCTCGCAGATATAACGCGACAGCTACAGCGTACCCGCTATATTATATTTATATTGTTAAAATACGCGCACAAAAGTGTATGAAATTATAAACGAGACACAGCAGCGTCGCATGAGGTGCGAAATGACACACGAAACGGGGCTGCGGCGGCCGCTCGATTACGACGACGACGGGAGCTGCTGCTGCTGCTGCAGCAGAGCCCGGCGAACAATATGTAAAAATTAAAATAATAATAATAAGTACGACGGAAATGAAATCGTGATCGGAGTATGATGATTTTTTTTTTCGACTCGGTCGTGATCCGCTAGCGCGCGTGTTCGCCGCCGCCGCTTCGTCAGAGGCAATAAATTAACGGACCGAGGGATAATAATACTCGTACACCATACGCGAACCTATTCGGCGACCGACCGCGGTATACTGCTGCTGCAGACACATACCGCTGCGGTTAAAAATTGTCGACCTACAAAAAAAAAATAAAAAAAATACTCATGACGCCGCCGCACCGTTTATGGCGGACGCGAACGAGCGACTAGACGTGAGTCATGTGCGATTTTCACATATATAATATTATGTTATTATATATATTATAACACGATCGGGAGATTGCCCAACACCACGAGGCCGACGAACGTTATAAATCTTCGTCTGAAAAACCATCTATCATCGCTTGTTTTTCCGTTGATTTCTATATATCGATCGGATGACCGCCGCGGAGAAACGTTTCACCGTATAACCTGCACCTCTCTTAAGTTATATATATAGTATGTAAATGGTATCATCGCAGTTTAAACCATTAAATTGTCTTCGGAAAAGACAATATCATTTCATCATATATTATACAAGTATAAGAGCTGCAGCTCCAGTCGCTTTCCCGAGCGCGCCGCGTGCATCAAATCAATATCAAATCGTTAAAATACATTTTTATTGTCATCAATAATGTGCAAACATATATGATAAACATGCAATATCGACTCGCGGATTGTTCCGATTGTATATTATTATTATATTATGTCTCCGAGGGGAAACGAGTGGGCGAAAAATCGATTTGCATTCATTTTTGCAGTTATTCGCTGATACGTACGCTGCTGCAACAGGTACCTGCGGTGCAGCCCCGTTTCCAATAACGGCATCGCTGTCAACCGTATAATAATATAACATAATAATAATATAATAATATTATATATAATGACACTTCGGCACAGCCGATTTAATATAATATACACAGTACTGCAATTTAATAAGCTCGGTATAGCACACACAGTCTCTGCGCCTGCGTATCGGTCAATCGCCATCATATTATTATTATAATATTGTGACGATATTATTATTATATAATTCACACGCTCTATATACGCGTATAGCTTTGAAACTCAAAAGTTCAAAGTCAAGTGCGCGGTTGCCGCCGTGCGTATCGAAAATCCGATAAAATATATATAGGACACTCGAGGTGTACACACAATATAATAATGTAATAACACAAAAATAAGGAAAGAAATGAGGATGAGAGGTATCACGCTCTATACTTAAAAGTGCTAGGAGAATGATATATGAAATGCTGATATTATAATTATTGTTGCGCTATTACCTTCCTCCTGATGTTCGGAGGGCTCTCGAGGTCGTGTATTCGAGAATCTGATCAGATACACTAATATAATTAATAATTGTATGTACTATTTATGTGTATATATTAAATAGGTATACTATATTTTAAAGTGTCTTACACTCTTACCTGGTTGGTAGCTGTCTGTGGACTAGGCTGTGTATTAATATAAGGATAAGGTGACACTTATTAATAATTACTCAAAATACTTGAATTAAAATACTAAAAAAAGAAACACACTAAATAGAGTTTGTCAAAAAGTGGTCTAGTTCTCGCTCGTAGAATTCTGTACAGAGAGGTTGTTGCTTGGCTGATGTTGGTGCGCAGGCACTGGTTAAGGGACGATACGGATGAGCTGACCAGAGAGAGTCGGGCGGCTTTATCAAAGGCTATCGTGCCTATGGGAAACAGATTTCTTCTCGGCCGCACAGACTTTTATGACCGTCCTTTTTCTCTGGCAGCATATAAGAAGGCCACACGAGCAACATTGTATCGTTGCAATTACGTGTTTATTTTTTAACCCGTGATCGAATAATACGGATCGTCTATATTGTCCGTGATGGTTTTATTGGGAGTGTTCGATTTCTACAGTCTGACCGTTATTTATTAATTTTTAACTAATTTGTTATACATTATAATGATATTTGAGCATATCATTACAATAATATCATATTATTATTATTATTATAAAGTGCAGCACAGCTCGAAACTGCAGGCAGGTGGTATCTGCAAATAATATACCTATACCGATTAAAAACGGTTTACGACATTAAACTGCAGTCGATATTATAATATTATAATTCGATTAACGGTCCGGAACGCCGGCGAGTTAAATCGATGACGCGTATATTATAGTATAATAAGTAGGTATAGGTACCTAGGTATAAGTACCACTATATATTATATTATTGTATTATAGACCTGCAGCTATGAGAGATATCCTTTGGTCAACGATTTATCGAATTCTAACGAGAACCTCAGCGTATTGTAATCGTTATCAGGATTTGGGATGAGAATTTTCTGGAAAACTCTGGGTCGAAGGGTTCACGACCGCGGGTGACGCGCGCGCGTATATAATATACCTCGTCGAATATATATAATTAAATATTATTTTCTCCGGCGCGAGGGGGGTCGCGCGACGAGCACAAAACGGTCACCATATAATATATCATAAATAATTACGATTCGAAATTCGTGTGCATCCGTCGGCTATATGTATACATAATACGGTTCCCGTACATACCGGCATGTGATGTGTATATACGCTGCGGCTTCGGCCGGTGGGGGGGGGGGGGAATAGAAAACAATAATCGTGCGGCGGAGGTTTGCCGACTCGCGGGTATACACACGCGTATTATATTATATTATATACTTTTTATTATAAGTCGAGAGCACCCACGCAACGTATTTTGATTAATCTGGTCCGGGTAACTCGATCTGTCGGGATAACGTACGGAAAACCGGTCCGCCGCGGCCGTTTGGCCCCCCCCCCCTCCTCCTCGTCTCCTCCATGTCGGTCTGCTGCAGTATATAATAATAATAATAATATATACCGTGCGCCCGCCCCTCCTTCCACGACCGACCGACCGACCGACCGTTCCCCGTTCGCGACCGCTTACCTCCCCGTCGCCCGCCATATCATACACACACGTATATATATATATATTATTATTATTATAATCTAGTTTTGTACCGTATATACAAATATATATATATTATAACCGCGGCGGGGAAGGGGTACGGCGAGCATACGGAGCGTATACGAGGGGTACGGGCAGATCCGTTTCGACTTCGGGTGTGGTTCCAAGTCACGACGTCACCTACATTTTGTCTGCCGACAGTATAATACGAGCCGCAGCAACTATATATTATACAATACTATAATAATGTCACTACTACTACTATATACTATACATACCTACGCTATATTTATATATTAACAACAATGCGCAAGTATTATTACGATATATATATTATATTTAGAAAACTGCAGCTTTGATGCAGCCGAAACGCGTATTACACGAAATATTACCTGTTGAATATTTTCCAAACGATAGTAAAAATAAAAAAACGTTCGCGGGACGGAAGCGTTTTGGGCCAGCGTCGAGTTGTACATTTGCATATTATATGTATGTATTTTATACATTGTGTATAATATATTATAATACACAATATTATAGTCTTGAAAACGAATTCGTGGTTCTCGATAAATAAAAAATAATAATTCTGCGAAAACCAGTTCGCGATCGATCGGAAAAATTTCGAAATAATAACAAGCGCAGCGGTGCATTAACGCGTGATATCGGCGTATATAACTACTGATAAAACGATTAAACAGCCAACAAGTGCGAAATAATAATAATATATTCCGGTATATAAACTCGTCGGGCAGCGTGCGTCATAATATTATTAAATGCGTTAAAATTTGCCAAAATAAACATTGGTCTGAAATCGCAGGTGTCCGCAATGCTGCTGGTTGCTACACTTCCTATATAATATACTGCGTGTGATTATTTACATTTTTCGTGTTATACGAACTGCACGCCGTCGTAATAATATTATAATCCCGACATTTGTCCGAAAACTACAGACGATTTGAGTTCTTATATACATTAGGCTCAAATCATATTATATTATTTTGATTGTTAATTTTTTTTTTCCACGAGCGTTACATAAACCGTTAAACACTGCAGCGTTGATTTAAAAACCAAACCTTCTACGGTGTTGTGCGGCGACGGGTCGTCATCGTCATATAGTAATATTATGATGATAATAATACGTTAATTTTCACGTGTCTATTTAAAACAACAACAAATATCATCATAATCGCTATACATAACGTGACGTCCAAGGACACGGCGATGTTTCGGCGATAAACTATTATATTATTATTATTAAAATATTATGGAAGTGCGTAATATTGGAATATATAATATAATATCCATACGGAGACTGTGCGTTGTGTCGAGATGGTTTTTCTCGGTCGAAACTGTTCGTTGCCCGAACAATAATATCCAAAATACTAAACGCTAATAACATATTAATAAATATTAATAATATATACCTGATGATCCTCTGAACGCGAGACACTATCGTTGTTTTGGAAAACACTAACGATTTGAAGTCGTTACAAAACAACATTTTTGGAAAAAAACTTTATTTTTACTATTTTGAAAGACGACGGATTTCATTCCGAGTATTTCGAATTATAAAATCAATTTTCTGAAAGGTACTTGTTATAATCGTTTAAAGTTTGGACAAACGGAGTATAGTGGACCAATATTTTGCTGGGTGCCACACCTGCCAATGTAAACTACTCGTAACGGTTATAAGTTATAACTATATAAGTACTCATAAACTATTCGTCCAAAATTCGATTTTTATGTTTTCGTAAGTACTCCGAAAGACATTCCGATCAGGAAAAAGTAATAAAAAATGCACGTTTAAAAAATAGACATTCGAAAACGTTCATATAGTTTTTGAAACGATCTGCAGTGCGTCTCGTCAAATAATGGATCACCCGGTATATACGGTCGTAGGTTTATAATAATAATATGTCGTTCACAATTACATATATTATATATAGAGTTATATATTTTATTACATTATTATATGTTGTGCGAGTGTGTGTGTGTGTGTGTGTGTGTGTGTGTGCGTAGTACAAACGTCGTCGCGCGTATATAATATTATTATATTATATATATTTTGTAACGGTATATTATATACCTATAAACACTGCGGCGGCGGCAGCAACGACCTACCGTCTTCGCTAGCTACGACTACGCGTGCACACCGCGCCCGCCGCCTCGGCCGGCTTTTCTCGGACCGCTTCGTGCGGCGGCGGCCCCGGTGTTGACGGACCTTAACCGCCGAATAAGAAAAGAAACGTAAGAGAAGAAGGTAAAAAATGAAACACAACACAAGTAAAAATAAAAAATTGGACGAAAAAAAATAAAGAGAGAAGGAAAACGCTGGCGGAGCGGAACGCGTGTTATATATGCTTGTGTGTGTGTGTGTACAGACCACATTAAAAACCAGTTTCCACGGTGCGTCTCAATGTTTAAACACGAGTAACCATTATATTATTATTATTATATCAGCCCGGATAATTAGCCCGGATCTAAACACGCGGCTACTAAATATAAATATATATACATATAAATAGTACCTATATATACGGATATATATATATGTTTATAATAATATGTACAGGTACCTCACGGTCGGTCATGATTTTTATTTTTCTGTTCAGTCCCATTGTAGACGATATTTTTCGTTATGCGATCCGTACGGGAAACGCGTACTATATGTGCACCGCTGACGACTACTGATGCAGGCCAGCAGGTGCCGGATTTCGTAGTTTTATTCTTATCATCAATAATTACATATATATATATATATACATAATATGTTGAACATTGTATATTATATGCGATGGATATGTAAACGAAATATAGGTCACGTTTTAACATATAGTCTTATTCGAGGTAACCATATTACTGTTACCCCCGAGAAAAAATTACCAACGATTTGCTTAACTTATAAATAAGTTTGTAAAAAAAAAAAATGTATATTAATATTTCTACTAATCGTAGTAATGGCAATTTATAATAATTGTAACTAATATAATGGCAGGCAATCTTATGAATAAAACAAAAAAAATATTCGTGAAAACTAAATTAATGTGTGAGCTACCCTTCAGCCACCCATATTAGGGTTGAAAAAATACGCTATAAATAAAATCCAAGTCTCGTGGAATAACTTTTACCGAAAACGGTCCAGTAGTTTTTGAGTCTCTATATAGCTAACAAACAAACAGACAGACAGACAAACGTTAATTTTATATATTATAAAGATATAAAATAATAAATTTATATTCATCTTTCCCAAGTCCAAACTATAACCAATACTATTAAAACGTAAATAGGTTTTTTTAAATAATTATCATTGAAATTGTCTCGAAGAAAAGTAGAACGAATATACAAATACAATTTAGGTACTGCGGTAAAGATTACAGAATGGAATTAAACGAGGCCATTTCAACTGTTTTTATAGTTATAAACTGTGTGCAAAACATCACGACACTTGACTAAAAACCAAAAATATCACGAGAAACGAGATGAAAGCCTGCAAAGTATAAGAAACGAGAGCGCATATTAAATAATAATAACATGTCGTATAAAAACAACGCACTAACCGAATATCGAAATACCGAACGAGAAGACATTTCAATAAATTCAACAATATTATACCCATCGGCCGAAACGTAAAATATTACCTACGCACAAAAGACAACTTTTAAACGCGGTCGGTAAACAATATTTCGTAATCAGAGAAGACCGCGGTCCATGATACCAGCGTCAAAGTCTCGTATATATATGCAATGGATACGAGAACGCATAATTTAAATACATTTAAGAATAATATAATTTATTGTTTTGACACGGAGCGCGCAATAACCGTTATAAATTATTATAATAATAATTATTAAATGAGATGTCTCACTCAAGATTTCTTTTTGGGTATACGCTTATAGTTAGTTATTCCTTACCGAGCTAAAACACGGCTATTAATTTGTGGTTAGGTGTACATATAATAGACGTGCACACCGCGGATACGTGTAGTGAGTATTAATTACGATTCTTAAAAAAAAAAAAAAAAATAGTAATAAACCTTATCGTATAATATAATGCCCAGAAATGTGTGTGTGTACCGCTGCAGTCTTCGCTATGTAGCAGACAAAATTAAATCCGTG
This sequence comes from Neotoxoptera formosana, assembly GCA_022818045.1. NCBI lineage: Eukaryota > Metazoa > Arthropoda > Insecta > Hemiptera > Aphididae > Neotoxoptera > Neotoxoptera formosana. The sequence continues at coordinate 11,966,263 of CM040631.1, forward strand.
TCGTCTATATATATATATATAATACGAACGCCCGTTAACGACTAATTACAGGACATCGTAAATTATTTATTCTTTTAATCAGCGCAGAGCCGCTTTGAATCCGTCACGCATTTCAATGAAACGCGGCTATGATAATATAATATTATACGAGATAGAGAGAGAGACAGAGCCGGAGAACAATAAATACAATTATATTTAGACTAAATTCGTGACTTTACTCGATTGTTTCGAATAAAATATATTTTCGTTCTCCACCGCCGAATACATCGAAAGACACATTTTTAGGGGGGGGGGGACACTGCACACGTTTGCAATAGCCCCCCCCCTCCCTAAATATATTTGTATTATTACTCTTTTTTTTTTATCACATTTTTGGTTTTATCGTATAAATCGAATATTAATTATTGCAGAATATCTATGTGATGTTGCATCCCCGTACCGACTTCCAAAAGATGCCCCGTACGGGGGGGGGGGGTTATACGCCTGTGAATATATATTGTACTAAAGTTAATTTTGTGTCATCATTCGACGCGTTAATAATAATATTATAAATCTTTGTACTATTGTACAAACGCAATATTATATTTCATGAATAATCGTCACAATAATAGACGTCGGTTCTCTATTATGGGTGCGCTTCTATAATAATATAATGCGTAATAATTTAGCCGACGGTCCACAGCCCTGTAGCGGGTATTGACTATAAAATAATATAGGTAATATGTTTATAATATAAAATATTTTGCAACAATCTTTATATATTTTCAGACAACACAATGGGATAAATCTCTTTTTCTCGTTCGTCGAATACGCCATCACTCGATTGTACAACGATCGTGGTGTGGCTGTTTATTATAATATTATTATTATTATACGTATATATCATCATCGTAGTAGTCATGAGCAGCTGACGACGACGATAACAAACGCGCGTGCATACTGCTGCAGCAGAAATCTCGACGAACAACGAGCATATTATAATATAATAATAATATAACGTTATGTCGTTATATGACGATACCTTCAGCAGAAGTTATTATCTCGATAGCGCATCATCGTAGTTTCGTTTCGTTTTTTCTTCTTCTTCTCCGATTATAAAACACGACGATTTCGCGTAGAAAACGCGAATCGCGTCCGTGCGTTTTAATTATTACATTATATTATTATGAACGTGCACCGGAAATAACAAAAATATATAATCTTATACAATAATAGCAGCATCTCAGAACAAAGTACTCACATTTTGTTATATTGTCTGCGTGATATATCTATATGAATTTTGAACTCGCAATTGTATAAAGGTTTACTGGATAAAAAAAAAAAAAAAAAAGCTGTCGCACAATTTTGCAAATAGAAAAACCGAATATTCATACCGTGCGATTAAATTTGCTCAAACCAAACTGCAACAGCATTAACCAGGTACACTATATAATATAATGTATAAGGTCCTGAATCCAAGGCTGGGCAAGTTAATGATATTTTTTAACTCAGTTAAGTCAAGTTAAGTTAATAGACAATTTTAAAACGTCAATTAAGTTTAAACTATAAGCTAACAAATATTATTAACTTAATTTCAATTAATAAATTAAGTTAATAAAAAGAAAAAAATAATATTAATTATTATATTGTGTATTTGTGTGCAACCCATATTTATGAGTATATTATGACCTATATAAAAATTAAAAACTAACGACATATTCGTTTTTATTAATAAAAATATACACGCAATTCTTTGTAAATACACCTTTTTTTCCTAATAATATTTTCTATGAACTTATAAATTATATAAATATTATTTTTCTGAAAATTCAAAACCAACTTAATTGGGAATATCTAAATAGTATAAGTTAATTTTAAGTTAACGTAGACACAAATGAGTTAAGTTAAAGTTAAGTTAATTAAAACAGTGAACTAGTAAGTTATGTTAATAAGTTAAAATTAACTTTATAACTTTTCACTCAACTCGTAACTTATTAACTCGTTAATGCCCTACAGCCTTGCCTAAATCCGACGACGACGACGACGACGACGACCTCCGATACCCCCGAGTTCGTGTGCGGAATTCTTGTGCGGAGATCATATTAAACAATATTTTGATTCCGAAAAAAGTCGGGTACCCGTCATCATCATCATAATATTATATATACCTATACTGCGGTGGACGTGCAGTTTCATATCGTGAAATCTCCGCCGTCCGTCGTCGGCTCGATCCCGATTCGGGCGAAACGTGACGATCCAGTTTTTTCGTCGACCGGACGAGCGGTGATTCATATAACATAATAACACGCGGCCGTGTGGTTTTTGTATACTCGCAAAAGATGATAATAATAATATTACAATATACATATAGTGTTGGAGATTCGCACACGGAACTCGCGCGAATAATTGGTCCGGGCGAATTATTTTAATATGTATATATATATACATATTACTATTATTACTATTATATATTGTTATACACGACGACGGCGGGTGAAAACGCGTCGAGGCTCGCGCGCGGATCACGACTCGAGACGGTCTCTCACATGCATACTTATTGTATATGTATATATAATAATAATATATATAAGAACAAACACACACACACACGCACACACGTTGCGGGATGAGTCGCACACACATACACACGCATCCCACGCGCTCTGTAGGACGGACGAACCGAGCATAATGGAAAAAAAATCCGACTCGTAAGAGCGGCGGCGGCGGCGGCGGCGGCGTATATACATCTATTATTGTGTATTGTCTGCGCTATGTGTCTTGGCGTGCTGTAGACGTATATAATATAATATATTGTTACAATTTTTTTTATGTATATAATCGTATACATATTATATATACTCGCTATGTATATAGCCCGCGACTGCACGATATTTAGGACGACTCGCGACGTGGAGAATAAAAATATGATTATTATTATATTGTTGTAGACCGTCGTCGTGGGTGCGTTGTGCAGGGCGAAATCGCGTGGAGTGCCACGTTGAAACTGCAGTTGTGTCCGGCGTGTATGTTAATATGATAATACTATGTAGGAACTAGGTACCTACCTATATATATATATATATAATATAGTTTATATATTTTAGTTCATCGCCGTTTTGGAGATGGACCATCACCAGACATATTCCAATTATTTTTTACTATATACCATTATACCTATATAATAATATGCATCATCATTTTGTAGTAATGCAAAAATAGGTTGCGCACACAATATGTATATATTTATCTCTTTTCATTTACATGCGATTCACTATAATATGTGTATATTGCGCACACACTCTAGATTACTACCTTCTTATATGTGTACACGTATACACACACAAATGTATATATACATATAAGGATTTGATTATGTATTAAATCGACTTACCCTACTTTGACTGAATGCTTACCAGGTATTTGATGGATGAAAGAATGAGAAATAGGTTTAATATGAATTCACTTATAATTTAATATCAATTGACAACACAACTATATTATATTAGAACTATTTAATAAAACACGCTTAATATTGGAGACATGAAAATATTACAAACAACATATTATATTATATGGCTCACCACGTATGTCTGTCTGTACGCAGGGAGAGTGTTGTTGTGTGGATCGAGGCGATGGTCGATGGGTACCGTCCGAGTACAGATGGGAGACATTTATGTATAAAGGACATAATAATATATGACCACAGATGTTTATTATAATATAAGCATCTGTATGACTGTGTTTTATATAATATTATAATATATATTATGTTGAGGAACATGATGATAACACTCTTCTTGTATTATTCAGTTATGAAGAGTGGCTATCATTACAATTTTTACTATGGCTTTCTACCGATTCGATTCGATATCATACGTCATATTTTACATTTTTACGTGACTCACTGATCGGCTGTATTTAGCTGCAGCAGGACACGCATTCGCACACGAAGGACTCTTTCTGCACAATTTCCCTCTCTCTTGTACTACATTAAGACATTTATTTTAATATATTAATTTCAAAAATAACTATATACACACGACGCCTGAACCGCTGCAACTCGGTTGACACTTGTCGATCGCGTTATCATAATACTGCCTGCTATACATTAATACTGAATAGGCGTAACTAATAACAATTGTACCTATGTATACGAATCTATTATATAACATTGTTCGAGCGTAAGTACGAATAAAAAAAGCGTTAGGTTAGGTTAGGTTAGGTACTAAAAAATATTATATATAATATATATATTATATATATATGTAACCAGTTCGGTCACAGCAGCGCAACACGCGCTGCTACTGTTGCGAGTTGACGATGTGCAGCGTTCGCGGTATAGCGCGTATATTATGCGTTATTTACAGAAGAAGAAAAAACCGAGGAAGTTTCTAGGTCAAATGTGTTCGGGGGGGAAAAAAAAAAAGAGAGAAGCTAAGAGGAGAAAAACCGTCGTTATCATTATATATTATTATTATATGTTGTGCGGATATATTTTCGTCTACGATGATGATGATGATGATGACGATCTTTACACGCGTTTCGTATACGCGATGTGCGCGCTGTCTAGTCGGACATTAAGTGCACTCCGCGACGTTGTCAGGTCTAATATAATATATATTATAATGACTCGCGGGGGATCCATTACACGTCAACGTTTTAAGCACTCGCTAATTTCAAAACTTATATATATATATATATATATAATGTAATATTATATATATATGCCGTACGAGCTCGCGCGTTAGCGTGATGTGTGCGTGTACATACATACATACGTGTTATGGTGCGTGTGTGTAAAAAAAAAAAAAACTGTACACTTATGTGATTTCTATATCACAGCGTTTTTTTTTTTATTTGCGCCGGCGGTCATGTTGTAGAGATTTCGTTCGGAGTGGAGTGAAAAAAAAAAAAAATGGCAACGACCTCCGAGGCACGAATAAATTCTTATATCGTGTCAGGGGTCGAATTTCTCCGACAAAGCCGATCGGTTTTTGCCGAAAACAGACTTTCGTAGTGCGGTTATAACGTGCTGCACAGTACCTACCTACCTACCTATATATATACGTGCGATAATAAAATTTACTTTATATGGACATATTAATTATATATACACACACATATTCAATTTCAGTATATACTATATATTATATTATTACGTGCATAAACTCACTTCGACAATTAGCGATAATCTTCGGCTCAGACCCGTTATTATGTCTACAATAATTATTATTACATTAATTATGCAACAGACTGCGAATAATTTATATACATGGATATATAATAACAACTTGTTTCAGTCGACTGCGAAAACTTTAAGCGGTTAAACGTACGACGAAATTTCCCCCGCTACTATATATATATTATAATATAATGTAATATGCTTCGGTTCACTAAAATTTTATCTGCCATTATATTGAATGAGAAATAATGTGGGTCGGGTATTTTATAAATATTATTTAAACAGCATCGTAAAACGTATATAATATAGCGTATATTATAGTTTTAAGTGTACCTATACTAGATAAACAAATTCACTATTAATATTATGAAAATGTGTTTCGTAACATAATAACATATTTTTGTGTAGAGCTATATAATAGTGGATTCGATGAAACCAGGTTTGTGATCTGGGGTCGATATGCGAGGCGTTATTATTATATAAAAGTGTATTACATATTAATATATTATCAGTGGCGTACACAGATATTTTCAATGGGGGGGGGGGGTTATATTAAAAATTATACATACATACATACATAATATTATATATAATATATTTATCAAAACGATTATTTAATTGTTTACTGTACAAGATCTAGTTTTCTTGGTTTTTTTGCCAACTCGTCAATGACCTCTTCAGGAGTTAAATGTGTACCACGGTACACCGACAACATTAGGGATCATCCCATACGTCCCGTATTTTACGGGATTGTCCCGTATTTGAATGAAGCGTCCCGGTGTCCCGGCAAAAGTTAAAAAATAATACTATTGTCCCGTATTTTGAACAACCCGTCCCGTATATACCTTATTTTAAAACTATTTCAAAAATTAATTTTTTTTTTATTATTTGGCATTTTAAAATTTAAATTATTGATAAATGATAATAACTAAATCAAATGATAATTATTTGATTATAATAACAATACATTTTTTTGTTGGTTTTGTGGTGGTTACACTGATTACTGATTAATGATATTATATCGGCTATCAAATCGGCTGTCGGCATGTACATTTCAAGTATATACCCAGTGTCCCAGTGGCGTATTTAGGTTTTTTCTTGGTGGGAGGGGGGATATAGCTTTATTAAGTTAGAGGTCTAAAATTAGGACTCCAAAAAATGATGCATATTATATACACCCCTACGGGGGAGATCGATCCCCTTGGTCGGCTTGATCCCACCCCCCCCCCGTAAATACGTCACTGTATATACCCAGGTATGTTTTAAAATTACCCGTATTTTTAAAAAATAAATCTGGGAACCCTAGACAACATTGTCAATCCGTTTAATCTATCCTATGTATACAAATATATAATTATTTTTCAGTTAAAGGGGGGGGGGGTTTGAACACCCAAAACCCCCCCGTGTGTACGCCACTGCATATTATATTAACGTTCTCGCAGCACAGTATGCGATGCGCTAGCACTAACCTACCCTCAGCCTATTCACAGTCGTATAATATTATATATATGTAACTATAAATTAAATTCCTAATATTCTCATTCGTAGGATAATTTTTACTATAAAATGGAATTAACATTAAAATACTATAAAAATAGGTTATAACAATATATGGTAATGCGCGATGGTTATCGGAATCGCAGACGACGCGACGTCGTTAAATAATAATAATAATAATATGTTGTATTGTCAATATAATCATTTCGTCGGTCGACAATAACGCGTTACAGCAGGCGGCCATAGAGCTGCAGCAGCACTGGCAATCAAAAAGGTTGAAAAACAGGAACGCGAGGGAAAAAGTCTGGTGGGTACCCATATATAATAATATTATTATTATTATATATGTTACCTATATATTATACTCGTTACGACGACGTGGATATACAGTTACACGCGGGGAATTTAATAATACATATATATAATATATGAATTAAATATAAACCGCGGAGTCATTAAAAACTAATGTCCGAATACGACTAAAAAAAAAAAAATAAAAAAAAACACACAACAATGATTTATACAAGACGAGGAGAAGAGTGTCGTATGTGTATATAAACGAGACCGCGGCGGAGAAAGAAATTCCGACGAGGTTATAAAGGTGCGCGCATAGAAACCGGTGCCCCGAGGGGTAGCACATTCGGCTCTATAACCTGGATACGCTCTCTCACACACGCGCACACACTGCACACGCGCACACGGCAAGCTCGGCATCCGAGAGACCTATCCAGCAACTACAGTGGTTATAGATAGATACGCGTTATATATATATGCTCGTGTGTTATGATTATTCTTATGAGATCGTAAAAAAAAAGCCGTTGATATGCGTCCGCGTGCAGTGCGCGTGCGCGGTGGTAGTGGTGTTTCTTATACATATAGATAAACATTGTCCGCATACTGCTGCGGCTCGTGGGCGTAGGAGGTGCCTCTATATTATTATTATACGCGAGACGCGAGAAGAAAAACAGACAATGGACAATCGTAAAAAAAAAAAAGACGAAAAAAATAAGCTCGCATAATATTATAATGATCGAAGAGCCTTTTTATGGAGAGAAAATACGCCTCTCGCGCGCGTTATTACTTATATATTAGCTTCCGCCGCCGCGGTCCCGGAAGTGTGCGGATGCGTGATAACGAGACCTTCTCGCCTATACCCGCAAGCCGCTTGTATATGTATAGAAGATATGCCTCGTTAAAAGTCTGGTGTATACCGTCATCATATAGATAGTATATAATACGCGCCTGTTGCAGCACACAACTGCAGCTCACATCACCTCGGCCACGACCAGAAAGATGATAATAATATAATATAAAAAAATAATATAGTGCGTCATAATAATATATTGTATTATATTATTATACGACTTACGACGACGAGTGGCGTTCGCACGAAACTCACGAATCGTGACTTCCAGTTGCGCGAGTATTACAAATATTGGCCGTCCGTCAATGACAGCCGCGAGTGCTGGTGCCCGGTCATTAAAACCGCGCGATCTGAATAAAGAGCGACTGAAAGAGTTGACCGAAAACCGCATAGTAATAATAATAAGAATAGTAATATACATTATTATTATTATTATTATTATCACACACGTCGCAGTGTTTGTAGACAAGTGCGTGGCGTGTAACAGGTTTCGTTTATTGACGGTGTCATTAGCGTAGTCATGGTGTGGGGGCCGTCACCGGCTGTACGGCTAATATAATTTTAGGGGGTCTAAAACGTTATTGCTCCGGAGAAGGAGAATGGCGACGCAACTATCATCGTCTTATATAATATATTAATTCATATTTTATATATACTATTTATTATACATAAATTATGTCCATCGGCTACGGACATGATGCCTTTTTTTTCTTGTCACGACCCACATAGGTTTAAGCGGTTTCCGAAAAAACGTGTATTGTGAGATGTTCAATTTATATATTGTAAGCCGACTCGAGAGGTGAGAAAAATATACGCAATAATATTATTAAATATAGGTACGTATACGCGCGTACAGGTACGTGGGTACGTGCTGCAGTTGTATTATTATTTTGTGACAAGTCACGCGTTTAAATTATAATCATAATAGACTATATGGTCGCATACCAAAACTATATAATGCCCATAGGAATATAATATAACTACCGATAGAAAAAAAAAACACACACACACTTGTTGATAGGTTACCATAGTAATATTATTATCCTGCAGAAGGCAATACTCGGTAAAATTCCTGTACTATCGGAAACTGAAGATAACGGGAAGACCGCGTCTAAGAAAAATGTCTCCGGCGACTTTAACGGTGGGGAAAAATCCTCGGAGACTTAAACGGTGGTCGTTCTACAGACTTTTGAAACATCGTAGAGATGTCTTTGCGCGAGAGTAAACTACCGACCACTAACCAGATACGGAAAACACGAGTCGTTGTAAGCATATAGCAATAATAATAACTAATTATTATGATGTCTACAAATAATAATATGTAGTACGTACCGTGAACCAGGAGACGGTGCGTGCGTTTGAGACACGGCGGCGAGTGTAATCCAAAACTGGGATAGAATAAAATGTCGAAAAAAGAATTTTTACTATCTTACTCGGGCCCGGCACTGCCGTTAGAATATATATATATAAATATTACAATATTATTACAGGTAGGTCGTTGGACTACGCGCGTGTGCAGCTCGCGTACTGCAGCTCACAGAGGATTTCTCGTCCTTTTTGCAGCGAATAATAAAGAGTATAATATTATACGCGCACTCGTGGGGTCGAAGCGAACGGGGGGGAAAATAAAAAAAAGTTTCCGCGCAAAATTTTGAACACTCGACGAGCGCGCGCGCACACACACTATCGGACCACGCGGACCCGGACGACGACGACGACGACGGTTGCAGGTTGGCGGCCGGCGAGACCGTAAATCACACACTGCACGCACGCAGGTAACTCAACTCGACCGGTGGCGCGCCGCCGCCACGTGAAAACCCGCCGCGAGTCCATCCGCCTCCCACCCGACGACCGCCAATCGTATCGTTACCCAAAGACCTAATTCCACCGCCGCCGCCTCGGCAGAACCACCGCCGACGCACGCGCGCACTCGCATCCTCCTCGCGGCGCCGCCCGGTCGCAGCCGCCTGCACACGCACACGCACACAACCGTCGGGTTCCGTTAAATCTCTCAGCTGCTCGCTGGCTGCTATTCGGCTTCGGGTCACACGCTCGAGTGTGTGTATATTATGTACGTGTGCGTGTACGTGTGTGTGTGTGCGTGTGCGTGTGCGTGTGTGAATCGCCGAAACCGCGGTGCCGCCGCCGACGGTACGCGTTTTTTATACGTTTTTTAAACTCATTTTTCGGTCGCCGTAATGATGATGCTCAGGTATCATTATTCTTTATTTTCATTATTATATTTCATGTGAATCTCGAGTATATACGGTAAATCGCGGCATACCTTATATATATTTTTGAATCGACAGATTTTTATATTATTTGATCAACACAATAATATCATATAGTTATACAAAGTATTTAAAGAAATAATATAAATTACCTGCATATTTAAGCTACAATTATAGCTTGTGATGGTGTAGGGAGTAACAGAACACTCGTTAGATTACTTACTATAACAATAATAACACTAAACACTGTATAATAAAAAAGGAAAAGAAAAGCAAAAATAATATTGTTTATGAATACATTTTACTTATAATAAACACTGACTTGAAGTTCATTAAATAAAACATCATTGATACATTTTTTGACGTTAATTTTATCATTAAAAATATTTTTTTTCACACCGATCGACAAAGAGTTAAAAATGATGATAGGACTCAGATAAAGTTATTAAAGTTGTAAACTTTTTTGAACATTTTGTTTACACATTATTTTATGCCATTAAAATCGCATTTTTCAAAATATATTTATTTTATTAAATAATAAAAGCATTACAAACCATTTAAAGATGAAGAACAAAAGACATATATTGTATAAGTCAATTTTTTTAAAAACTATATTAATAATATACAGTTTTCTTGATATTTTTTTCCATGTTCTTCTGTTTTTCTGTAATTCCATAATAATTTAATATTGAAAGGTGCTCTGCAAAGGGTGATGATCACATTTTAAAAATAAAAATTAATGATACTTTAGAGATTACTTTAGACAATATTTTATACATAACCATATGGCACCCTCCCCCCCCCCAAATAAAAGAAACAAAATTGTTCACAAGCTTATTAAATTAGATAGCTATATAGAAATCGCGTTGTAAGAGTGCATCATCAATTATTACAATTAATATATAACATTATATTTATTGTACCAAAATAACAAACACTATTTTTCTACTATTACTATGAATATTTTAATTGTATTAACTTATTATTCTCAAGTCTAAGCTACCTGGTATACCTATATGGCTATATTATGTACATATTGGTATACTTATAAAATATATTCTTTATTATACATAAAATGTTATATAACCTAACCTAGAGATGTATTATTATGTTAACTGAATTTTGCAGTAGGTATACGATATTTATGTTTTAATAAGTGTTAAGTATATCAAATTAAAATGTTAAACATGACTGCTCATAGACATATACATATTCATACCAAACTATAATTAACCATGGCGATAAGATGCATTTAAATTTAAAATTAACAAAAAATGTTTATCTCGAAGAAAAGTAAAATAGATTTAATTTATAACACGTTACGATTTCTCATATTTTTAATTTTAGATAGTATAGTAACCCAATAGGAATTATATCGAAGGAATTTCAGGAAAGAGGACGTCAAACGGTTTTGATTTATTTTAATCTAAGAATGTTGATGTACTTGATGTAGGTATATTTAAATAATCTCATTAATGAATATTAGGTATAAAAGTGATAACTATATTGTTAGACACTAATTTAGAAAATTGTTCAATATATATTATACTTGATAATTTTTATATTACATAAATATTGTCGTTGGGGGTCATCATTTGCCCGTACAAATAAATAAACAACCGAATTAAAGTCTCCACCATACGCCTAACGCCTAACAAATTTTACGCTCAGAATAATCTGTTATTTTTGATAATAAGAGTGGATATGTATATCTGTCATCAAATTTAAAGATAAAAATATTATCCATTACCTTATATAGGTTAGGTTATTTTTGTTGATGTTTTTTATATTGTAAAAAATGTTATGGCCATGTTAAAATTGAAAATTTAGTCTGCAGAACATTTTTTTCCTGTTTACAATATTATAAATATTAACAATTATTAACATAATATATTACCAAGACATACCATCGGGACACTTAATGATTGAAAAACCGTAGGTCTGAGCATCTTATAATCTTATGTAAGCATTATACGACCTTTATATATATTGGATTCTATTAGTTGGTATTTATATATTTATTATCCCCCAAAGCGATGGTTTTTATAAAACGACATATAGGAGATAATCATTAATAACACAGCAGAATACTCAGAAAAGCGATGCAGTGAAATGTATTTGTATGTTCCATAATACCAGTTAATAGGAACAAATCTTTTCTTGCATATTTTACTGTTTTTAATTCATAAGTTTATTATACATTTATACTGCATAATGTTTTGCATAATAGTTTACATATTGTAATTTTTTATTCGTATTTAATTTGTCTTTAAAATAGCGAAAAGATTAGGTATAGTAAAATATTATTAACCCACAACAGATTTTATTAATGCATTATATGAATTTATAGCATTCGACGAACAAGCTTATATAAATAGACTACAAATAATCGTGTATAATATAGAAAATATACTATTCTAACTATAAAAATGTATTAACTGGTCGTTTCTATAATATTATTATATCCCACAAAATATTAAGCAATAATAATAATTAAATAAGCGTTGTAAAATCATTATAATAACGATATATTGTTGGCCATATTAATAATTTGATATATTACTGCTATAACCATTCATTAAATACATTTTTTCAACGCAATTTGTTCTTAACCGCGCGTTTAAACATGTTTGTAGCATAATAATATATTCATAAGGTTTTTCAGTATATGCGCCAATATAGCTGCTCTATAAAACGATAACGACCGAGAGAAACTTCAGTTGCAGTAGCAGTTTTTCTGCAGAAATATAGAGAATAAGAAAGAAATAGGCGAGTAAATGTGGACTGCGTTTGCAGCTAATATATAGCAGACCAGTACACAAGACATATATTATTGTACGACGACAGAGTGATTCGTTTTCCTCGTGACAAACGTCTCGTAGTGATGAGACACACGACGAAAGGATGATGATGGGACGACGACGACGAAGACGAAGACGACGACGACGATGGCCGCCGAGGATCCGAGAAGAAACTTTGAACGTAATATATTACAATAATAATATGAGATAATATTATAAAATAATAGGCATGTGATGGCGGAGAGTAGCCGCACTGCAGTTTCCCATCGCCGAACAGTATTTATTCGCAACATTTCAGCTCGTCGTGATCATGTGTGTGTGTGTGTGTAGGTACTCGTATATTATTTAAATATTCTCAACGCGCCAAACCCATGACACGAGAACTGCAGCCCGAAGCTTACGGAGATTTGCTGTAGTTTTGTCTTTATATATTATAATAATATTATATAGGTAAGCTTATGTTTGCGATAATCCGGCAAAGCCGTCGTCGCCATATAGATCCAAGACGATGATATTATCGACGCGAGCGTGTTCGTAATTATTATTATTTTACCATAACGGGACGTTTTCGATGTAATGACTGCAGGTACGTAAGTCGTCGTCGTCGTCGTCGTCGTCGTTACTGCTATTATAATATTATGTTGTAGGTACACACTATTACCGGGGTTACCACGGGTTACCACTATTACCACGCTCATTGACGCGTAGGCAGTGTATTGGCACTGTGCCTAGGGCCTACGAATGTTTTTAGGCCTATGCGATTATTTTGTTGATGTTTTATGTTGTTTTTAGTTATTTTTATGATGAGTTAATATACAATCTGTTATTGTATTTGCACTCAATATTCGTTATCGGAATCACCTGCTACGAATCGGATTTTTCAAAAATGTAAGCAACGATTACGCAGAGTATAGTTATCGATTTTTGGGACATCGCGCGCGGAAAGGCGAAATATCATTTTTCAGTTTTGAAGAGGGTCAAGAATTGGCAGCGATCTGGAAAAAGTAAATTATCTTCATTATCGGTAGTTACTTGCGCAATTGAATACTAATGGCTCCCAACACTCAATAGATACCAAACAAATCATTGAATCATATTTTGCAAACAACACATTTTTCAAAAAAGTTTTATAACTAATAACTATAAAATTGTATTTAATATTTATACTACATAATAATTATTGATTATCTCTTGTTTTATATAGGTATTAGGTATTATTAAATTAGTTTAATTTAATTAACATATATAATAGGAAGTTGTGTACAAGAATATAAAATATAAAAACCATGGTAGCTGGTAGGTTTTGTTGTATAATGAGAAAAAAGTGTCCAAGGCCTACGATGACTGTGTTAATCCGGGCCTGACTATTACATATACGTAAGTATAATAATAAACGCGTATTATATAGGTACCCCGCAGTGCTCGAATTGGAAAATTGAAAGAAAGGGAACTCAAATAGACATTTACTAAACGCAGCGTTTCAACTGAACATTATAATTTAACACTAACTCATTGGGAGATTTTGTTATCAAACTATTAACAACTTTGATAAAAAATAAAAATGACATTTTTCAGTTATGAGTTAGGCAGTGGATACCTAACCTATTTAATATTTTATAAAATTGATGAATATAATATACAAAAAAAGAAATATTTCGTTGGCATTTAATATTTTAAGACCACGTACCCATGCGAAAAATGTAGTATGGGAACGCTAATTAAAATTAAATGCTAGTTTAGGAGCTGAATTCCCATGCGTCCCTCCTCCCCAATTCGATTACTGTAGGTACCTTATACTGAAGTTATAAATTATGATATGATGAATATTCTCGAATTGTAAGAAAAAGAGTAAAGAAATAAGAGGTGCAAAAGTTTTGAATTCACCTATATAGTGACAAATATAATGTTTAAGTTATCATACCACCTCAATCTACTACAAACGTTGTATAAGGAATGGGGGATCAAAATAAATGAATCAAAATTCATACACTGCACTTTCACATTAAGACCAAGAAACTGCCCTACGTAACCCTCAATAATCTACCCATCACAGAATGTTCGCTATCTAGGGCTCCATCTGGATAAAAGGCTGACTTGGGTTCACCATGTCCATACCAAGCGTATTACTCTTAACAACCGATTCCACCAGTTGCGACTCCTCCTAACTTCTAAACACACAAATCTAATCAATAAAATCCTCCTTTATAAACTCTTCTTGAAACTAGTATGGTCATATGGCGCATACAGCTCTGGGGCTCAGCCAAGCTTTCGAATATAAAAAAGTGCCAAAGTTCCAATCCAAATGCCTCCTTCAAATCACAAAAGCTCATTTCTATGTATCAAACGATACACTCCATAATGATCTCTGGATTCCAACAGCAAAATAAGTTGCTAAAATTGTCTATAAACCCTTTCACTCAAATCTATCCAACCACCGCAATTCTCTTGTATCAAACTTATCTGTCCTTAACATCCCTGGTGATCTCAGCGGGCATTTGAAACGCAAATGGTGCCGTCAAGAAGTTTCATCACTGAATGGATTCTTCCGTCAAGACTGCAACCCAACAACAGCTCCCTCATCACTTATAATTATTGTAAAAAAATATATTAACAGATGGTACAGATGTTTATATTGTAACACACAAAAAAAAAAGTTATCATAGACATTAAACGACTCAACTTCGATTTTTCAGCACAGATAATATTACAGTGATATATAAAACCGCGCATATAATTAAGATATTTTTCTTGTAATAAACATAATATTATTATGCAATATTATGCGCAGTCCTCTGCAGCAGTATCTTCTTTGCAGGATTTCGTATATACTATTCTATATGGACATATTACATATTATATATTACTTCTATATACCTACATGATATAGTAAATACCTACCTATATAATATGCAAACCAGCAATATTATTAATTATTATTATGCTACCCGCCATATAGGTAGGTACTATATTATACTATAGTCATCATATAGCAGCTATTGCCGCACTAAGTGCGTCCGCGGCGGAAGCGGCGTTCACGCGCGATGGAAAATAACATCTGTCCGAATACGCCTATCCGTTTTAAAAAAACGATGTACACATAAAAATATATATTATATTACTAATTATCATAATAAACTAGAATAATATTTCTAGGAAAAACTCCGAATCCCCGACGTTGATTTCTAATAAACTGTCATCGTTATTTTTTTTATAATAAATAGGCGCATTAAAAACGTTGTACCGGCTATACAGCACTGACTATAATCATATAATATTATTATATAGCTACCCGGCGCATTTTAAAGGTTCGTTGACTCAATCGATTTTAATAATAATAATAATAATATTATATTACTATATATAGGTACTCGCGCTCGCGCGTGCGTGTATATACCAGCTAACTCGTGTGCACTGATTGTTTACGATATTAGTTAGATAGAAAGTGTTCGATAAATAATATTCTCGGTAAACACATAATATAATATGGATTTTCGGTTGTAACACATAAAATCCCGACGCGATCATAATACGATATAATATACAGCTGCACGTGAAATTGTTTATTTAGATTTATCCGTTCTAGTTTTTTTTTTTTATAATATTTAACTATTTTTATACGTACACTTTGAACATATAATATTTTAACACATCGGTTACTACCGCTCGACCGGTTTTAATATTATTATATTATATACCGCTGCATATAATGTGTTATTACAGGTTTTTGAGGAACTTTAATTTATTCTCACTAATTTCTTTACGTTTGTTGCGTCTTCTAATCGTAATTAAGCTTTAAACATAATATATAAAGTGGTTAATGCATTTTTAAATTCCAGCTAAACTTTCTACAAACGACCGACGTAGATTCCTGGTACCGATCGTATTCCTAATACGTCGAGGCGTATATGATTTTCAAAATAATCAAGACGAATAAGAGACGCTATTGGTATTATATTATATTACCAGACGATCCCGTGCACTTCGTTGCCCATTAAAAAAAATAATAATGCCAACTCTATATGTGTATGAATAATAATATGTTTTAGTTTATAATGTAACGGTTAAAATATTATAGGCTAAGTAGAATATCCAATGCTGGGCAAGTTAACTAATTATTTTAACTCGTTAAGTTAAGTTGATATAAACAAATTTAAATTAAGTTTAAAGTTAAAAGTTAAAAGTTAATTTGAAAAAAAAGTAACTTAACTTAGTTAAAAAGAAGGTACTTTTTTTCATGTGAAATTAATTATTATACTTTTTTATTAATTCTTAACAATGATATAATGGAGGTCTAACTTTTTTTTAAAAATGTATGTTATTGTATTACTTACAGTAGGTACTTAGTAAGTACTATTTACATAGATACCTACTTGAACCAATTAACATGACTTTAAAATAAATTAACTCGTTGAGTTAGAAGTTACTTTTAAAAAAAGAAACAAGTTAAGTAACTTAGTTAAAAGTAACTTAACTTTTTAACTTAACATTAACTTTTTAACTCGTTAATGCCCATTATTGATAATATCGTTACAACAATATTGAATTTAGTCCCACCCGGCGTGGCCGAGCCAAATATTAAGTTAAGATTAATCTCAAGTGATATACATAATATGCATCTAAACCACCAGGCAATAAACTTCATTTAGATCGCGGAAAACACGAGAGCAGTATATTATCGCACGTAGACAATCCATCTGCGGTGGGTTGAGGACCCCGCGAGGAGCATTATTATAGTAAGTGAAATCAGAGTATTGGGCACATGAAAAAACATCACAACGGTGGCTATTATGCCGGAGATTTGTTTTTTCTATAAAATTATTTGCGAAAATGTGTATAATATGCCATAGTCCTAGTACTAATTATAATAGTTATAAAATATGTGACCATTGACAACCCTATAAATAAGCAGTGGTTATAGCAACCATTTATAAACAAATATTTCCATCGTACATTTTAAAACCCCCGTGTAAGCACCTCCAGGGATTGGACCTTTACCTTTTAAAATTAGCCTATGTCGTTTCTTAGTGTCTAAAATATCCATGTACCAAATTTCATTTAAATCGGTTCAGTAGTTTCGGAGCCTATTCAATACAAACCTACCGTCTGCTTTGCTGATGACATTAAACTTTATAATATGCGAATACGCTATCGATATAGGCGATATAGCTTCTTTGAGTGGTTTAGTGCGCATATTGAATTTTATATCACTCAAAACCTCTCCAACAAGACTTGTTAAAGGTCTTAAAATATTTTGCTAGGATCCAATCCCCGGTGGTTACTGAGTTAATAGTTTACTTATGTTTATATATTTTACTCCGTGTATGCCAATAATATGTTAATTTAACCATATTTTGTATTAAGCTTGCTGTCGTTGATTTTAATCACGAATTTATCGTATATGTGTACCTGTATGACATATAAAAGGGTTTGGCCCTCTAAAACAATAACAAATAAATAAATAAATAATCCATCAGGTATTATAATTTATACGAGTGTATATAGGTGTATTCACTAAGACGAAATATTTTTATAAAACCATGTTATATAATAATACTTCTCGTCGATCAATTTGTTCGAACCGATTAAATCTATGTAGGTTAACTTTTAATTCGGTACCTAGTTGTTGAAATGGCGGCGGCACTGCACGTTTTGACCAGTTGGAAAAAAATCATACCTACCGTATACTAAAAAATTACAACCTGTTTGGAACAATTATTATTATTCATACAGGAAAATAAAACTATCTCGTTTTTATAAAAAAATGTTAATATTTATGTTATTTAATTTTCATTAAACTATTCGTTTTTATACATAGGTATATTATAATCCATTTTGTTGAATAATATATTGCTACTCAGTAGTGTTCAAGTGCAGTAAAACATACGAGTATCTCGATCTATGGTACTTTAAATTATAATAATACATCTTAGGCCGGGCGCACACAAATGCTGTGAAAAAAAAAACTGCAACGACCAATTGCATGCCCACTGTAATTATATAACCTGCAGGCCGCCCGTTTCGCACTGCATCTGTACTGCATTGGTGTGCGACTGGCCTTATATAATTAGGATTTTAAAATTTCATGAAATATTTCATTCACATGGAAAATAAAAATATACCAAAAATTATAAAAAGTTTTTATTGTATGAATACACAAATTGTTTATTTTAGTGACCAGTGCAATATTGTCTATATGGCTTTCTGAAGATGGCTTAGACCATAGATTCTTAACCTTTTCTGGTCCATGGACCCCTTTGAAGTATAAAATATAATCACGGATCCTCTTCATCATCAAAAAAAAATATATATAAATAATCTAAATTTTATATTTAAAAACATTGTTATTTTTCAAGTGGCAGAATGCGGGCAAGACATTATTATTGTTATCTTAAAAACGCTATCAAAACAAATTTATTTTTGGGTTATTGAAAAAATTCACAGCCACTCCGTGGACCCCCGAGTAACCATCTACGGACCCCCAAGGGGTCCGGGTAGAACACGATTTCGTACGGTCCTTATCAGCGTACGGAATCGTGCACATTTTAAGACACACGATCCCGTACGTTTTGTATCCAAGAGTTTAGTGCAATGTTGCCAGATTTCCATAAGGTTACGTAGGTATTTGACTATTTGACTTATAGCTATAGGGTTTTACGTACGTTTCACGTATATTTAACTATAAGTAAAGGTCCAAAGCCAAACAAACGATTATATTTTGCCAGCCGGTCGCCGTGTTCCTCCGAGTACAGTGTGCCGGAGCCGGCGCCCGGCGTACTGGGTGAACTTACAGAGTTCTGAAGGAAACACAAGAAGAGACCTGCACAAAAATAAGATCCACATCCAAAGGGCGTTTCAATAATATGGTCTTAGCTGAAAAACAACGCTTACACCACAAAATTAACGAATATGACAAATATTTGATTCATAAAAATATATTAAAATATTTGTCAAGTATATGTAACAAATACCAAGGTATTAAATTATAACAATTTTTTTTACATTTTTATAATTTTACAATTTTTTACAATTTTTTTTTTATATTTTAAACAGATTGACAATAAATATTAAATGGCAACATTGCACTGACAATCGTACGTAATCGTGTTGTTTTGGGGGTCTTTTTGACAATCTATTGTTTTATAAAAATCGTACGGAATCGTGTTCCCAAAAAGGTAAAACGTACGGAATCGTGCTTTACCGAGGGGTCCATGGACCCCTGGTTAAGAACCTATGGCCTAGACCGAGGCTAGACCTAATCAGTAATCGCTAATCAATAATCATATATACTTATTAGTACATGTGTGAATTATTATTTATTAATTTATAATCGTTATTATATCAACAGTGTTTCACTGTCCGATGACTCATATGTGCTTTGTTGTTCATTTATTGATTAGTCTCTATTGAAATTGATAAACAGTAAGCTCTAGTCCAGTTCGATAAGAATATTTTAAAATACATTATAACAATATTACAAACCTATTAAAATTATATATGTCATAAAAAAAACTTATCATCTCACCGGTCCAACTGTGTTATTGTGAATTTCATAGCTTGTAGTCCATACAAATAAATCTACAGGGAAATAAATGTATGAATATATGAACGACATATGTGCACCGTGGACTCTTAAAATAGGTTTAACGTGACCCACATATGGGTCAAAGGACTGATCACGTTTGATTTAATTTAACACATGGACGGCGGACAATACAATACAATTTATCTATTATGTAGGTATCTTTCTTTTTTTTTCTCAAAAAGTTCAAAATAAAATTATTCATCTCCAAACAAATACAGATATGAAATAATACTCAATAATACTTAATTTACTACCAGGTACTTGAGGTATTTAGGTTTCTTTTACAAAATAAGATACGAGTAACAACTAATAAATAATAATTAATAAATACTAATATAGTAATACATCAACGTTCCTATGACATATATTATGTAAAAAAATATTTTTCAATATTTCACAAGGAGAACAATTTTCAATTTTTCAATATTTAAAATTTAAAACCCTACTTATAATAGTGAATAATAAACCCACAATGTATATTATTGCACTTGGAATTCGTACCCTAACCAATTATTCGTGCAAAAATAACACGTACACGTGATCTAAATTATTAGTATAATAATATATAGTTTATAAGTGTCCTAATATAACAATATTCTGAATAACCAACAGGTAATACGATGAGCCGAGTAATAAACGAATAATAATACTTAATATTTATTCGTCGCAGAGTCCCATGAGTTTTTTACCAAGATTTTACTTGGATTTTCCAAACGTATGTACTCGTGGCCGCACTCGTATAATGTACGAGTTATATTGATTATGTTATGTAAACACAATAAATTCCAAACAAGCTTCTTACGAGACGAATGATAGTGTTGCAATTCTTCCAGGTAACCAGTGAACAATGCAGGTGATTTTGTGCATCCTATACCACGTTTACCGGCGTGTGGTCCTCGAGAATTGGCGTCTCTGGCCATATGTGATGTATTGAGGATCGATCAAGACTATTATTGTTTCGTCGAGTAATACTTCACAACACTTTATAAAGGTATATTGTATAGGTACTATGCACTCGACGAGTGAGTCAACATCGACTGATGTGACACTTGAAAGGTATGGTCGAAAATCACACTCCCAATTATTATTGCTGCAGGATGGAAGCCAGACGGAATAGCGAAGAAAAGAAAATGAAAATGGACCGCCGACAACCGTCGTCGTATATTGTTATGATATTATAGTGATATGAACGTTGACTGTTAAGTGTTAACCAACGGCAAATTATTACGGTTACCCATTTTCCGAGCGTATGCAATAATATATTACTATGGACGGCACGTCGTCGTTACCTCTGCCGCTGAGCTTACTGTGCAGGTTTCCAGCGTGACAAGGGATGACCATCATGAAAGGTTTACTGAACTTAGCTTTGGAATTTTCTAATAAGGATGTTCAGTGCGAGGTTCTTAAACCATTCGGTTCTGCTGCAGCTGTGATCTGCGCTGCCGAGACAACCATCAGCGATCGTGTTACTATATTTACGAGGACTCAGACACTGCACAAGACGATCTGCAGCAAGTGTCCAGTGAGTATGCGTCCTTCGGCCAGTCTTATATGGCACGGTCATCGTGACGGCTGCAGTTTCGTCCGAGTCCAGATCCACTGTCTGATTCTTGATCGCACCGTTTTCACGGAATATTTCCGTTTTCAAGTGTTGACACCGTTTGACAGTTTGTGCAGTGTAACGAAATTCCGGTCCACGCGAATCTCGCGATCTAAAACCAACCGTTTTCGCGTCACGGTGCTATTTTCTTGGTACCTATTATATTATATTATATATTATTATTATAGTGCTGTGCAGTAACAAAACGAGATCGATCTATAGAGATTTCGAGTTTTCCGAGAATTATGCACCAGGTGGAGCGCGTCAAGGTAGGATACACAAAGCCATCACCTAAATATGCACAGGTTTCTTGTAAGATTAGACTCGCTGTTACTGTTTCATACGTTTCTCGTCATTAACGATATTATTTATGTAATTAGAACTTATTGTATTTATACATTGTTGTTATAATAGTGGTAAAAAGGTTTAAAAAATCCTAGAAAAACTTTGGTAGAATATTCGCGTAACACTATTAGGTTGGTCAAATGTGGGGCCGATGTTATCGTTTATATACTTATATATTCATAGGATGAGCTAGGGAGGGCTTAGGGTGTCTAAACCCTCCCAAGTTTTCGATTAGGCCCCCCAAATGTATACCATATAGTCATGTACCTACAGTTTTTTATCATTAACCACAAATACACTACTTAAAGGACATATATAGTTTAAGAAAACATTTATGTAAACTTTTTATTTTTACTATAGTCTGAGTCTCATTCTACAGACATTTTTAATTTAATTTTAAGTAATTTTTATAACCTACAGCTTATAATATTATTGAATAAAACAGTTGCAGTTATTTGTTCTGCATCAGTTTTTTTATTTTACTGTTAATTTTTAGATTCTGAGCGGAGCGATGAATGTATATTGATTTTACAATGATGTGTGTTGTTTTTTATAATTCACACACTCGCGGATTTATAAACATCCCAATTTCGTCATCTATCCATTACTATAGTCGGTTATTCGGTATTGCGACGATTAACAAAGTATATTATGAAGTTTGATCGTCGCGGCCAGTGGCACCGAACCCAGTGTGTTGAAATCAAGCCTGCAGGTTCGACATCTTTTGAAAATTTAGGATGCTTCATAGTTTCACATTACCTACCCCCCCCCCCCCGGCATGCTGTTGGGATCGATATAAAGATAATGTGGCCTTTTAAAATATGTTTCGCCCGACTACATTTTTAGAAATTGGACACTACTGCAGGTCGTGGCGGTACAATCGTGTCAACTTTTCCCTCTCCCACAACAGCCATGGTGAGATAATAATAATAATGTACCTACGTAAAGCTGGCACTACAAAGTTCCCACAACAATCTAAAACCATTCCAACAAACACTTTTCGGACTTGTTGGACGTTGTTGGAAAATTGTTGGAATTTGTTGGAAGCTCTTTCAAAAGTTATTCAAGTTCAAAATTTGTAGTGCCAACTACATGCCCAGCACTACATATCCAAAAAAAACCATTTTAATTCATCCATCAAATGTCCGACATCATCTGGAGTAGTTATATTATGTGGAATTTCGTATGTGTTTTGAGTGTTTTACTTTAATGTGTAGTGCTGGCTGTGAAGTTAACACTACAAACTTTGAACTTGAATAACTTTTGAAAAATCTTCCAACAAATTCCAACAATTATCCAACAACGTCCAATAAGTCCGAGAAGAGTTTGTTGGAATGGTTTTAGATTGTTGTGCTAACTTTGTAGTGCCAGATTCACGTAGGTTAAGAATATTATATGATTCTCCTTCATCACCAACAGCGACCAACAGTTCTTCGCGTAACCGCGTTCTACCGTGGTGTTGAGCTATAATATAGTATATAATCTCAGAGTACCATTTTCTACAGCATAATATATTGCTTATCTGATCATTAAGGGCAATTTACAAGACCAATGCCATTAAATTAGTGTGTACATTCGACATAATATTATATTAGGCAGGTTACGCGATAATTATAGTCGACATATGCAATAATGCTCTAAGATAAATATAAATACTCAACCTCGATATTAAAGTGCATAAGAATATTAAACATATTAAAATATTATATGTTTATGATAAATATGCATTTTTTATCAAATTATTTTACAGATCTAAACTTAAAATCGCTTCCGTTACATATCGCATGCATTATAGCTATATATACACGAAACAGACTTGTAATTATTTATAATTTTTTTTAAAACTTTTAAGTGGAATGTTGATTGACTGGTATATATAGGTAGGTAGGTAGGTAGGTAGTATATTATATATCCTCATTTTAGCGTATATAGTTAGTTAGTGCGTATACTTGGTTATTTTTTTTTTTATAGTCTTTTGTCTATATAATTAAGCTGCGGAAATATAACTTCTTTAAATATAGCTAATGCATTTTTAAAGAGATCGCTCACGAATCGATTTTATTAGAAACTCTTCGGTTTTACTATTATTATTTCTCGTACGAGAATAATAATACATATTAAACGTTTTTAAGTATATATAATTTTGACAATAATTCAGCAATGTTTTAAATTCCACTCGGTGTTCGCGTACGTTGCTTTTTATTTTTTATACAGTTTTACCTAAATATTATATTTAATGAAATGAGTAGATAAAATAATATATATAATTAAAACACGATTCAAATGTTGGTTAAATTAAATTTATAGGATTATAGAATATGACATTTATGATTTGTGTTGATTAATTAATTTTTTATGTTTTAATTCTATATGACGTGTACAAGCAATATAAATAATTGCATAATATTGTATTGTTTTATTTTGCGTTGATGTATAGAATAATATAAATTATAAGTATGCATAATTAGTATCCATTATTGTATGGTTACAAGCTGCGGACACTGAATAAAATGTCAAGGACATATAAAACTTTGGTTTTATTTTAAACACAAGTACCTTATATATGTTTATTATAAATTATTAAAAAATTATTGTTCGATTTAATCGTTTAATTTTCAGTTCAAAGATCATATTATATTGTATAGGTACACACCACGTTTATTATAATTTATTTATAAACCTGCGAACAATAGTAGGTAATAATAAAAAAAATTAACCTATAGGTACCTAAACGAGACTACATACATATTATTATAACTTCCCTCCAGCTGATATTATTATAAAAATAACTTAAACATTTGATTTCCGCGGATTGAAGTCGTCTATAGATTTAAGTGCACGCAATATAATACAATATAATAATTAATAGCCAACTAACATCGTATTAAATCGTATTATGATTATCAAACGACTTGAGGGAAGTCTTGTAAAAAATACTTTTGAAATAGTATTAATAAGACGCTTATACTATAGTATTCGCGTAAAAAATTATTAAAATACTTGTATAAAAATTTATTTTACTAATAATCATAAAGTATTTGAATACAAATATAAGTATTTTTTTAAAATTGTAAACTATTTGTTTATCACTATATTTATTATATGTTATTACTACTTGACATACATTTTTTAGAATTTCATGAATACTATAATAGTTAGTCTGACAATTTAGAGGTAAAAATATATGATTATACATATTTCGTTCTCATATTTTTCAACTAATATTGATATGAAACAAAAAGTTGTATTAACTAATAGTTAATAATATAGAACTATTTTAAAATTGTTATATTTTAATTTTTCTTAAAAAACTCCTATACCTGCAGGACTCTAGTTAGTTTCAACGACAACAATAATACTATTTTTTATTGATAGTCAAATTCTTGTGAAAAATAATCGATAAAGCGGGCTTTATGGTATTTAAATACAATAGTATTAAACATTTTTTTTTTAAAGTATTCAGAATACTTTAAAAATACTTGGAAAAAATTGTATTTTGAATACCATAAAAATACTTCAAAAAGTATACAAGACGTATCCATTTGGATACACCTCGGCAGAGATAGGCAGAACCCTATGGCGGTGCAGGACTTGCGCTCCGAAAGATTTTGGCAAACTTTCAGCGCGTGTCCACAATATTATTATCAGGGTTCGTAAGTTTATAGAATTGCATATCAATCTTGCTAAGTTGTATTTAGTGCTAGATGACATAGAAATCCATTTCAAAGTACCACGGTTAAATATGTGAAGTCTTATTTTGCATGTTTTTGCCTATTTGGCATATTTATGCATATGTATTTCTATTTTATCGGGCGTATTATACATGATTTTGATATTCCTATTGATATTATTATATCAATACCCATTTTTTATGGAAATACTATGAATAAGAATCAACATTTTACGAAAAAAAACGTGATCGTTTATAATTTTTCATTATAATATTAACATATAGTTGGGTATGATTTATCAGTGCGTTTCAGTCTAAAAATATTATACAATGTGTAGTATTGTGTAATATTGTATGTATATAAAATTAAAAATAGAAATTTTCAAAAATTGTTTATAGTTTTTATAAGTGTATAGTTTTAGATTAGATTTAGATTTTGTGCATATAAATGCATATTTCTTAACTTTATAAGGCATGTTTCAATGCATATTTTGCCAATTTTGAGTGCATAAATGCATGCTCGTTAAGTCATTTTTTAGGGCGCATGAACTTACGAGCCCTGATCATTATATCGCCTTATCAGGAATCGTGCCACGTTAATATTGCATTTACCCCGTTCGTAAAAATACTTAAAAAAGTATTTAAACACAAGACTACGTATCCAAATACACCTCGGCAGAGATAGGCAAAACCCTATGGCGGTGCAGGACTCGAAAGATTTTGCCAAACTTTCGGCTCGTGTCCACAATGATATTATTATACATCGGCTTATCAGAAATCGTGCCGCGGGAATATTCCGTTTAAACCGTTCGCAAGGTTAGTATAAGCGTACCTCTTGTAAGTACCTATAAACGGGTCGCACAGGCAAAGTGTGGCATTGGTCGATAATCATAATAATAATAATATGATAATATTCGCTATTGTTGTACAGTATATTATGTATACGTTTCGAGAAACCGGATTAAAACGAGCGCTTTCGACACGACTAGAACAGGGCGTGTGTGCTGCGATATTATTATTATGTTGTGTGTGGGACTTGTGGGCTGGAGCTGCGTACAGGTAGTTAACAAAAAAAAAACGACCAGAAACTTTTATCGGAATTTCAAACTATATAGGCATGCCCACTGCAGTACAGTTAGAAATTCACGTTTAGGCGTGAAAACTCGTATACGCTCGCAGATACGATCGATTTTTAAATTAAATTAATCGATTTACCATATGCCCAAATTATAATATTACATGACGTACTATTATACTTGTAAGTTTTTATTTTTAATTAATATTACATCGGGCACAATATCGAGTAAAACAAAGACTATAATATTTTGAGATTTCTAAATATAATAGTTTACGATCGAACGATTTATAATAATAGGTATATTATAAAAAAAAAAATTACTTAAATAATAAAAAATATTTATGATATATAAATATATATATTTATTAATGAATTGTTATTTAATAAAAAATGTATATTTATCACAGAATGATAGTATAGATAATGTTTGTTTAACCATGAATATTAAACTATAACGGGTATAGTGATGAGGTTTTTTAATAATTGCTCATTTTTCCACACATACTGCACCTACTGTTGATGTGTTAGAAAACTTTTATCGGAATTTACAAACTAATAACTATAGGCGTACAGCTAGAATTCATGTTTAGGCGTGAAAACCCGTATACGCTCTCAAATACGATCGACTTTTAAATTAAATTAATAATTGATTTATCACATGCCTAAATTAGAATATTATATACTACCTGTACATTTTTATTTTAAATTTATATTATATTGGGTACATACATAGGTACAATATGTAAAACAAAGACCATATAGTTTTTAAATTTCTAAATAAGTTAACAACCAAACGATTTATAATAATAGGTAGATTATAAAAAAAATAAAAATATGAAATGAATACTTATCACAGAATGATAGTATAGAATGTTTGTTTGGTTAAACCCATAGACCTTAATATACTCAGTATAAGGTCTATGGGTTTAACCAATATTAAACTTTTAATAGGAAGTGAGGTTGTATAATTGCTTATTTGTACACACCTACTGCAGCAGTGTTGACGTATTAGAAAACTTTTATCGGAATTTACAAACTAAATAGGCGTACAGCTAGATTTCACGTTTAAGCGTGAAAACCCGTATACGCTCGCAGATACGATCGACTTTTAAATTAAATTAATAATAATTGATTTATCATATGCCTAAATTAGAATATTATATACTACCTGTACGTTTTTATTCTAAATTCATATTATATTGGATACCTATATAGGTACTACAATATGTAAAACAAAGACCATGTAGTTTTTAAATTTCTAATTTCTTATTCTTTAAGTTTACTAACACTTGATTTATTATAATAGGTATAGATTATAAAAAATATGAAATGTACTGCAATGAATCACTGAATGATAGTCTAGAATGTTTGTTTAACTAATTTTAAGCTTTTAATGGGAAGTGATGTTTTATAATTGCTTATTTTTCTACTGCACAGCGTTGATCATTAATAGTAGGTACTGAGTGTACCTACACAATAACTAGAAGTGTATAATAATTTAAGTCAAGTATGAAAATTAATTTTATTTAAATTGTCGAACGTCGGTGAACATTGCGTTTTCGACATTATCGTTTAAAACAAGAGATGATTGGAGAAACTAAAAATCATATATTTTATAAACATCAGAAAGATTTTCTCGTACAACACAAATTACTTTTAATATGCCGAGTTTTATAATTACAAGTATAATATATTATATTAACCGGAGTACACCTTAGAAAATAAAGCATATAATATTACAATTAAACATTGTATAATATTATATTCTCTATTAAAATATAGAGGAATAATATATATTATAGCTTTTAAGTGTTAAATGAAAAACACTTGGCCCCCTATCCCCACAATTAAATATTTAGGTACGAACATATTTTTGCACGAGGAGTGTGCAAAAAGAAAGCAGCCAAACTCAAAAAAAATGTCGATAGGTACTCTTCTGAGAAACGTATTGGCCAGAGATGACATTACAGTTTTATTATTATACCATTCGGCCACATCAGAAGCGTGTCTACTACACATGTGTAACACAATCGAAGTACCTATGTGTTTAAAAATCTATAACAACGATATTCGAAATGACACACTTTTTAAAACTCCTTCCTATATTTTATTGGGTGTTTAATATAGGTAATATTATATTATTAATAATAGATATTTTTGTGTACACGCGATTGTCATATTATATAACAATGCTGCAGCTTTAAGAACAATAATTATATATATACGTTTAGACCCCGTTTAGGCTCATAATATTATATTAGTCGAATATTATTATTATTATTATTACACCGCGATGTATTTTTGCTAGTCTCGAGGTGTCTAATCTTTCTATTCATAAATGTTTTTTTTTTTTTTAAAAACACGCGGCAAACCAGTTTTGTAACGCTATTTTAACTCGCCGGCAATACAGTTATATGCTTTGTGTGTGACATATTATCTGGTAAACATATAATTCGGGCACACTTAATTTATTTATTATAGTATAATTATTCTGATTTGTTATTATAAGACGATTTATACCAGCTGCGTTATGTTAGAAATAAATAATAATATGATAATATTATTGCGCCGAGTAAAATAAATTGTAATGATAAATATTATCATTTTTTTAGTGTGGTTGTCATTAAGCTAAATATTTTGTACAATGTAGGTTATATAAGTACATATTATTATTGTGCTAAAATATAGTATGTATTAGTATACCGCCAAGTCGAAAGACCGAATGAATTTCCTACTTTTTCCTACTCCGGTTTAACGATGTTCTTAAAAGTCAAAACAAATATTATATATGAAGTATTTAAAATATCATATTCATTTATAATATCGATAAAGCCGTAGGGAAATGTCTGTAAAAAATTATGTTTTTAATATATTTTTTTGATTTTTTGGTTACATTATTAACTGCTTGAAAAAAACCTTGTTTTTAATTTTCAAGCCTGAGATATAAAAATTGAACATTTTATAAAATATTTAACTACAAAACAATTTGCAAATGTTCGATGATGAACTTTGGTCAAAATTTGAGTTTAAATGCTCATAAAAAAAAATTGTGACTATGTACTTTTTATATTTTTGATCTGCTATTAAAGCAACTTACGCGCGAGGATCCATGTACAAGGTTTTCAAGCATTTTGACCCAACAAATATTTTTTAATCTATAATATTTAAAGAAAAAAAAATTTAAAAACCGAAAATCATAGCAAATTTATAGGTTTAGCTGAATCAGCCTATTTTGTTGTTAGCTCAAAGTATAATACAGTGACCAATTTACTGACCAACTCTTAAACTTAAAGTCAATAACATTATCTGTGTTTGTAGGTACGTACGTTGGCTTTTGACGATATTTAAATTGTGATTCGAGTCGTATAAAATAGTGCAATTTAATGCGATTTTCAAATATTGCTTTAAAATGGAAATATCATAATAAAAAGCCGAAGTACGAGCACAGACGATGTTCTTAATTGTAACGCATCCCTTAAAAATGTATTTTATTATGGCAGGTGAGATTAAAGATTGGCCACCACCTGTGGTATTAAAAATTTTTTTTATTGAAAACGGGCGCAACTGAATACGGCTCCTGACAAGCTCCTGTTATTAGTGTACCTATATCGGTTTAGTTTAAAATGCGTACCCACCTATAAAGTACTGTTACAGAATAAATTAAAGCTACCCAGTCAATAATATTGTATGTGGCTATAATTATAATAATATAACAAAATAGTTGTACCATAGCTACAATGCCAAGCAACCCGTAGACAAAATAATAATAATATAAAACGGACATAATATAGATTAGTATACGTTCTTAGATTTCAGATAGGCAACATTATTATATTATAATATATTAATTGTATACGACAAAACAATAGCATTCAAATCGAAACTCGTACGTTCCGGAAGTCATATACGCTACGTTTCGAGCCAAAAGTTCCGGTTTACGACAAGACCGACAAGGAGGAGGTTCGCGTGTTCCGTTTGCCGACATCGAACAGACATCGTCGTCGTGATCGAAATGGCACACGATTGGCATCCGACCCGCAACAAACCCGTCTGGAACCCTTCGATCCTATATGTCAAGCCCCGCGGACGGCGGTTCGTGCAAGTGTTGCCCGGCGGTCCAAGTAATGGCGTCGAGCCCCCACCGCGATGGTCGTTGTCGAGGATCGAAGACCTGGCCAAGCCGCTGGCGCGGAAGCGCCGAAAACTAGCCATACTGAGACAAGTCTTCCGAGGTAACCGAACGCCGTCGAATCCGACTGTGACACGACAATAAAATACAAATATCTATAGACGTTTAGAATAATCTAGACGAATATTGCATAATATACCCCGCGGTTAGTCGGTAGAAAAAACGCGTAGGCACACGGGATAATTATTATTTCAGTTCATCTATAGACCTGTCAGTGGTTTCCCAAACATATTTTCTTCACTGCACTCGTTAGGCGATTTACTATATATATAAGGCGTGACACGAAACGTATTTCAATCGAAGTATCAACCACATGAGGTTACTATATAGGTCACTAGGTATAGATTGACTCGGTGTTGTGCACAGATAAATCGAAAATTATCTAGATAAGATAATAGATAAAATTGAATTATCTCGATAAAAGATAAGCTAATCTAAGATAATATTTATAATACCTAATTTTTAGGTTTTAAAAAACTTTATTCATTAAATTATATTATTTACACATACTTATAAACTTATATTTTAGATACTTAATTGTATTATATAAAAATATATTATAGACTAAATAAATTTAAATAAAAAAAAATATTTAATTTATTGAACATTTTAAATTATCTGGGCGCTTCATTTTATCGTTTAGTTAATTAAAGACACAATTACCACTGTAAAAAATCATAATAATAAGAAATCAAGTGAAATTAATAAAACAGTTATCTAATTATCTACAGGTAATTAGATAATTATTTTATTTATGTACATAAGATAGAAAGATAATGTTAATTTATTTTATCTAGATAAGATAATGAGATAAACATTTTCATCTAGTTAAAGAAAATATGCCTTATTCAGTACGTCCTATTCAATCGAACTATGTGTAACTAACAATATTTATTCTACCAAACTTCAAGCAAAAAAAAAATAAATAGAAATATCAAAATAATTTGAAATAGATGTAATTAATTTCATTGTTATCATTGGTTATGTACGATCAGTCTTATACGGGTTCCAAACGATATTCTTAACCACGAGGGCTTTATTCGATAATAAAACAATGCGTGATACCTAAATATATTATTTCTGAAAGTCTTTGTGGTGGAAAATAAAATAATAACTGTCAAGAGTTTCGTCTCGCTTAGAGTTTAGTTTAGCCATTTACATAATGTTATCTCACAAAGTATGCAGACCCCGGTGCATTAAATAAAAACATCACAATTTAAATTAAATATTACCTACATAACTATAAAAAATTTCGATTTTTTCAATCGTAACATTTGAGTTCGTCGTCGTAATAATATCCCGTTATCTGCAATCGACGTTTGTACAATAACGTCATAATATTATTATAAAATCGTCAGAGCACAATATCGTTAAATCTGTTGTTTCACAGTCGTCGATCCTATGGTTCCGTGGTCGATAAAGGGCCCTACAGCTTCCGACGAAAGACTTGAAGAAATGCTCTTGCCGCCAGAACAACTGAAGACCGAAGGAGGCGTTTCGATCGCAGCACTCAAGTACGAAGCGTCGGAACGCATTAAGAAATTGGCACAACATCGACCAATTCCAAAGGTCGAAGACCCGAAGAAGGTGCACAGGGTGAAAAAGTCGGCGCTAGTCTATAAACCTTCGCAGCGAATCCAAGAGCTGTCGAAGCCGCGGAACCGCGTGCGGTGTAGTTAAGACGTGAGCGACGCGAAGTTTACAAAATTACGGTTAGGTATATTTAGGGTCTGGTAAACGGCTGCCGATTGGAAAAAAGAGCAATTTTCCTTTCTATTATTTGAGAAGTGCCGGCCTGAAAGGAAGCTCGAGGGAAGTTAAACCATGACGCGCGACAGAAGTTCACCGCCCGTTTCCATTACCACCGCAAAGACCCTACAAAGCTTCTTGTCGAAAAATTCGGACGATGGAAAAGAAAAATTTTCATCTGAACTCGGCACCGATGAACAGCGAAGTGTTTTTCCGTCGTTGTTAGTCTTGTTACAAGCCATAACAACTTTGGAAAAGCGCTCCCTTTTATCGGTGCTCGCAGTCGGTCCATCGTCCGAATTTTTCCACTAGGAGCTTTGTAGGGTCTCTGTGTCGGCCACGGGAACGAGCGGTGAACTTCTGTCGCGTGTCGGGTCGACTTTTCTCGAGCTGATCTGACGACGGTACTTACTCGAATAACGCTGCAAAGGAAAATCTTTTTTTCCGATCATTTTCGGTTATTTACCTAAACTCTGAAATACCTCGAGCTTGTAACAATAACGCTTTCGAAGAATTTTGTTTGCACGTCGTATAATAAATATTGAAATGTACCTACCTATGAAATATTATGTGCAAATAAATTCTTATAAATAATAACAACATGTTATATTTTTTCAAAGTTTTATTTTTTAATCTGCAATTGGGAATATCTATAAAATATTATGTGCACTGCACGTATAATTATAATATTATTTATACTTGGTAAAATGGAAAATACCTCGGAACGTCATAAAAACAATTATTAATACTATAATAGGTACCTACTTTTATGGGTTTCATATTATAAAATATTTTAAAAATTATTTATTTGGAATACCATGAAATATAATTTTTTTGTCGTTAACGACTTCTTAATGTTTATCTCGGAATAATAAAATTACAGTATACAACTAATTTTTAGTTAAGACGTCTAAAATGCTTATCTTAGTTGGTTAGCCTCATATATGAATTTTTCATTTTAAATTACTATTAACTCCTAAGAAAGAAAATATGTGATTATTTTCACTATGTTATTCACAAGCCGCACCAACAAAACTAAACCGTAGCTTAAAAAACATATTTTATATAAATATTTTAGTAAGTAGCAATAACTTCAAATGATGTGAAATAATATATAATATTTGAAATACTATTACTTCGTAATTTTTGAACTTAAATGGTTGGTTTGATCACTTAAATCCATGAAAAAATATAAATTAAAATAACTAATAGTGACGACTAGAGGTACACTACTTATGATACTTAATTACGATGCTTTGAAAAAAAAATATATTATGAATAAATTAATAATTAAATAAGATTTTAAAAAGAGGAAGAATCAAGAGGTTAAAAAATAATTACAGAAGCTCTGTATTGCGTATGCACTGAACAATAAATAAAATAAAAATAGCTTAAGTAGAAGTATATCATATTTTAGTTACTCGATGAACAAAAAATCACAGTTAAAAATATTAAACCACTCTATGCCGAGTTTTTGAGTGTTTCCAGTAATATTGTATACACGCACGAGTAGGTTATAAAATAATTATTAAAAATAATATTTGTACACCAAACGCGTGTTCATATTATATGCATTTTACAAATAAACAATATTATGGTTTTTCTTAGATTTTTCCTACAACAGACCAGTGTAAATGCCTAACCGCATTTGTGTCGAGGGGCCACGATAGTACTATGAATATTGGATAGGTATTGAATATTATTATACCATTTATACCATAATTATAATTTTTGGGGGCCCTTCTGAAGAAATGCAAATCGGCCCTTTAAGTGCCAGGCCGACACTGCAACAGACACATACTGGATTGGAGGTTCGAGCAAACCAGTGAATTATTAGTTAAAATAAAAATACCTTTCTTCGATTATTATAACGGTGATGATGCGCATTGTAATATTATTATAAATTAATTTTGTACCTACCGAATAATAATTCGGAGATAAGTAATAGCCTACTTCGGATATTATATACTTGCAGTATAATTGAAAAGGCGCCACGGCGCGCATTGAACACATATTTTAATATTAATGGCTTTCAATTTTTGGGAAAATAAATAATTAGTATTAATTAATTAATAGTAATATATCATTGTTGTTCTTCCATTTTTAAACGGAACACAGGTAATATAATTATTGTGCGTATTATACGTTTTTCGCTTAAAAGCAATTTACTTTAATATATAGACAATAATGTAATGATTACAGATAATCATAATATAATATCTATTGAGAAATAGTAAAATGATAATATGTCGTGAATAGAAAATGGGCTCATCGACCATCTGTAAGCCGGCTGTATATTATAATACGTATACGGAGGTATTATAGGTACTCGCGCCTTGATAAAATATTTAAAGAAAAAAAAAACATAACTCTTTCCGAGACATTATCACGATCTTCCGTTTTATGATATTGTTTATTGTTTGAAATGTATGTTCTTACGGGTGTATATACGTATTTACGAACGAGTGATAAAAAAGAAAAACAAGCCACTATAAAAGAAATCACTGTATACTCTTGTAGCAATTATTATTATTTATCTTTGCGTGATTGATAATTCAAAATCGCGTGATGTAGAGTCTTATACTCGTATACGTAGTCTTGCATAGAGTCGCAGGCACATCAATAAAATGACAAAACTTTCATTATTATTATTATAATAAAACAGCATGTTATTAACAACAAGCTATAAAAATACGACTTATTAAAAATAAAAAAATATAGGTATGTTAGTCTGATCACAAAACACTAAAACTCAGTTTCATACATGTTTTGAATAAACATTTACGCGAGTCTAGGGTTTTCAATTTGAAATATTTCATGTGAAATTGAAAATTTCACTCATCATAAAATATTTCAATGAAATATTGAAAAATAATTTTTTTTTACATAATATGCAGTAGGAACGTAGATGATATTACTATATTAGTATTTATTAATTATTACTCATATCTTATTTTGTAAAAGAAACCTGTTAAAGACCTAAAGCACCTGGTAGTAAATTAAGTATTATTCTATTATTTCATATGTTTATGTATTTATAATTGATGATGTGTACGTGTATGTACTATATAATTATAATACTGTTTAATAATATCTAATAATATGTGATAGACAATAAGTATAGGTAGCAAAATAAAGTTAATAATTAATTAAAATTTGCGATGGTCCCAATTATGTGAGTCTTATAAGCGGCATCTACAATAATATGTATTATTTAATACTATTTATAATAATTATTTATTTCTAGGTTAATAAATTACAAAGTAATATAATTATTAAACAATACGAAAAATGTTGACGTGTATTATAGTCATCGTCTGCAACCCAATAATAATTGTAGATTTAAAATTCTTAGCTTTGTAATGATTGAGCTTTTTAAAAATATTTTGAACATCCTCGGGATCTACCAATACTCTATGATGATCAGTGTTGAGACCGGATAAGTAAAAAATGATCTAGATATAAATAACAGATTATTGTTCTAAGATTATCTAGATTAAGATAAGATAACACGTATTTTAATTATCTCAGATAAGATGAAATGAAAACAAAATTTATCTAGATAAAAAAAAAAGATGAAAATTTAAATATTTAAAATAATTTAATTAACCAACGATTAGAATAAATAAATACAATTAAATTTGTAAATTTGTAATTTTGGAAATTAAAATAATATTTGCCAATAATTAAAATCTTAAGATTAGGAATACAGATTTTTTAACATAACATAAATAATGACTTTTTGTAGAGTGGTAATTAATTTTTTCCTGTTATAAGCTTGATAGTTCTGTATTATGACGTTCGTAGATTATTTTTGTTGATCCTGCTTTTATTATATTTTACATTATTACTATTTGACATTTATAAAATGGACTCCATAGACCATAATACTAACTTGAATGCATACAGGGCCCTCAAAAAAAAATTTTCGGCTTACTTATATTATCTAGATAATTACTAAAAAGAAAACCCTTAGATACCTATCCACATTTTCACCTAGATAAGATAAAAGATAAATAAATATTATCTAGATAAGTCTCAACACTGATGATGATAATGGGATGATTGCACAGAATAAAAATACGAGAGCCGATAACATTAATTATCTAAGCCCGGTGGAGAAAAGTCATGAAAAGTTTTGTTCGGATCTTATTACATATAGGGATTTGAAGGTTCTAAAGAAGATATTATAATATTATATTTACACCATTACTACCATTTAGGGTTTTAAATTTGAAATGTTTCACTCCTCATAAAAAATTTCAATAAAATATTGAAAAATATTTTTTTTTACATATGCAGTACGAACGTAGATGATATTACCATATTAGTATATTTTATTAATTATTAGTTATTAGTTATTACTCATATCTTATTTTGTAAAAGAAACTTAAAGATCTAATAAGTACCTGGTAGTAAATTAAGTATTATTGTAATATTTCATATCTGTATATTTTGTTTGGAGATGAATAATATTATTTTGAACGTTCTGAGAAAAAAAAAATTAAATAATAGATAAATTGTATTGTATTGTGAATTAATATAATGATAATAAATGAATAAATAATAATTCAGAAATGTACTGGTAAGTATAATATGATTATTGATTAGCAATTACTGCAGATTAGGACTAGCCGGTCGAGGCCATCGTCAGAAATCCACGGACACTATTGCACTATATATAGTTAATATAATAAAACAATTGTGTATTCATACAGTAGACATAGGTTATTTTAAACTTCATGTTCTTCTCTCGCCCTAATTATAAGGGTGTAACTTTAAAAAAACTCTTTTTATATTTTTTGCAATTTTTGGGTATATTTTTATTTTTCATAAAACATTTCATGAAAGTTTCATTTCAAGAAAATAAATTTCATGACATTTTAAAACCCTTTGCGAGTCGTATAAAAACGCAAGACAACATAATCGTAGTCGTCGTTTAAGATGACGCGTACCCCTCTCGGAGTCGCATATATTATTGATTTTCCGCATACAGAACTATTTAATCATTAATAAAAGAAAAAAAACGACTTACCCACACACACGATCCATATTATTATTATTATTATTATTCACGCCTGACCAAAACCTTGCAGCTATTGGAAATGGTGATTATTACAGGTATACCTCTGCAAGTACTATATAGCTGTATAGCCGAGGTACCTATATCAATCAATAAGTAATTTATTATTATTATTATTATTTTTTTTTCATTCTCGTTGACACGTCAATTACTATTATTATTATTATTATTATTACTACTACGAGATCATTAGCGTGGGTACCTACTCGCCATAAGCAGTTCGTGTAGTTTATCGTTTAAGTCCGGTCTGGTCCGAACAGTGGCACTGCGGCTTGTCTGCGGTTTCTTACGAGTCCCCCTCCCCCTTTTTTTTGTCATCAAGTGAATAATAACTAATAAAATAATAATAATCGTGCCAAAATGCTCCGGAAAAATATCCTTCTCATATGTATAATAATAATAATAATATCGTACGAAAACGTTACAAAATAATTATAACGTTTTTCGTGTTTCTCCTCAATACCTATAGCTATAGGTGTAGTATTTCTGTGTACGATATAATATTATAATATTATAATCCTTATACTAGCAATAATTTATTATTCTATGTTTACTATTACACGCCCCTCTACGTATCTATTTGAAAATAGACCAGTTTCTTTTCTAATCAAGTCCAACTTTCAAACCTATTAATATTCATATAATATATTATATCTAGTATTTGCAGACTGCAGGTTTTCAACTCTTCTGCGAGTGTTCTACATAATTTAATATTATAATATTATCATAACCGTTGAATATTCCAATACATTATAGTAAACAGTAAACACGATCGCGGCGAATAGTAAAATACATTTAAAACGAAAAGTTTGGCATATCGATTTCAGAATTAAGAAAAATAAAAATAAAAATAAAATGTAGATTGTATTTTAAAAACAGTCACGGCACTCGAAATTATTAATAAATCGTAGGCGATTCTAGTCTATACATCTTTAAGGAGTTTTTGTATAGGCAATCTATCGTGTCTTCTGGAATACAATGAAAAATTTTATCTACGACTTGGTGACTGTAACGCAAAATAACATAAGTACGATTATATGTAATCGCTTTATGCATTCACCTTCACTGAACATTGAAATTGAGAAATCAATTTTTTTTTATCGAATATCAAACCATCAAAGTATTTATATTTTAGATTTTTTCAAACGTATTATTTTAGGTGCTTTAAAGTTTTTAAGTTGTAATACAAGTAATATCTGTTGCTATAATAAAAAAATGTTTGTCGTGGACATTTTCGTCTGATTTCAAAGATTTTCATAGCGTTCATTCCATAAATTTAGACCAATCATGAAAAGATACATAAGACTTATTCAAATAATTAATTGTGTATAATACTTATATTATTTTGATGTTTCGATATTTTCCAATTATGTTTGACCCCCGTGGAACACCAACTTCGACATTAATCTCAAATTAACAAAATTCAAGAAAGATACCAACCTACCATTAATGTATAAAAACCACCTATACAAATTAATGCTACAGAAATGACAAACTATTTTACACAGACATCTCCAAATCAAAAGAAGGAGTGGGAATAGCAGTCATTAGTGAAAACTCCACTTCCACCTTCAAACTTCCTGAAAGTTGTTCCATGTACACCGTCGAAGCCATAGCAATCCTGAAGACGGAGGAACTCATATGGAGAGGATCCACATGGGTGGACACTCCCTCAATAGGAGTTTGGTCGTGGTTTTTTTTAAATATATATTAAGTTATGTACTTACCAATGTTTAATGATACAAGTATACGACTGTCAAATTAGCATTCAATACATTTAAAAAAAGAAATATGTCGTTGAGAAAAAAATTCAAATAAGTTCATTAACGTGGTATGGCGTATTCGGGGAGACCTGATTAAGAGTTGGCATTCTTGAATAAATGTAAACTCCCTCCCATTACAATATGTCGATAAGCTTCGAGATACCTACACGCGCAATAGACGTCAAGTTAAAATGTCTGTGCTGATAATACAATAATATAGTTTAGGTAGGTTAGTGTACTATTGCTGTTATAAAAATAATAATATGTTCAATATCGTTATGGCGGTAATATTTAATAATAATAACAATATAAGACAGTGGAACTCATACTTGATCAAGGGAACTTCTACAGAAACAATATAATTGTCCCAGGTTCTCTGTGCGCACTCCAAAGTCTAAAAAATACAACGAACACAACAGACATAGCAAAGCTTATACAACAAAAAATAAGCCAATCAACAAACAGAGGAGCAAACATATTCCTAATCTAGATTCCTGGCTACAGCAAACTAAAAGGGAACGAGAAAGCAGATGAAGAAGCCAAGAAAGCAGTAAAATCCTTAGACACTATAAGACTTAGCTTAATGGCATACGCAGATTTCAAAAAACAAATCCCAAAACTTACTAAAATTAAACTTCAATATCACTGGTTGAAACAACGTACCAAACTCCGAGAAATAAAAAACACAATATTATATCAATGGCCTAATCACAATCTCAACAGAAGAGAAAAATAATTATCAATAATCGCCTCCGGATAGGTTACTCAAGTTCACTTGATAACCGAATGCCACAAATACGAAGAAGATATCCAAAAACTCAACATCCCAGTGCCAACTTAGACATGGCTTTAGGTCCCAACGAAGAAAATATTAACTCTAATATGATCAACTTCCTCAGAAAACTGACCTTTTCAATCAAATTTAGATGTCCAAAAAAAAAAAAATTGTAACTAATGGCCTTTGTAGCCGACGCAACCCAAGAACGATAAAAAAAAAATTATTTTATTTCGTAATGTGTTAAATGGCTATGTGTTTTTATCAAAAGTATAGCACTCAGTTCATTTTCATTTTCAGTTGTAGTTGAAAATTAAAAGAATTGTATTTCTGGACATTAACGGTTTTAAAGGAGTAAAATGTCAACCAAACATACATATTATAATCCTAATAATATTAATTGTTATGTCTTTTGATACAATTTATATTATAATTTATGTTACATTATTTGAAAATACAAAATAATTATAATTATTTTAATCAACTATAAATCGTAAAATAATAAACACAAATACTTATAATCAATTATTTTATTATTTTAACCGTTTTAATTTTTTGAGTTTAGTTAGTTTCTTACTCATTAAACAGTATCCTTTTATCAAAGAGAATGCAGCACAAATAGCACGACGCCGTACTTACCTGAGTCAGTGTTTGCAACATCGTTTTATTCACTTTTAATAAGTTTTTATATCGCCCCGCCAGTGTTCTAATTTCACCACCAAACATACACACGTGCCATGTGTATCGTGTGTTTAGTGTTCCTGTAAAATGTTTGCACTACAACTGAATATTACAATAATAATAAACAGTAGTATTCCTAATTAATCATTAAAATATTCCAATCATGGCGTTTTAAATTTCATAATAATTTTACTAATATTATTTAAGAAAAAAAGGCTATATTATTTTTTATTGTAATCATTTTTGTCAAATTTCCTCAACACCAAAAGTATAATATTTTAAATAATAATAAAAACAGTTTAGTAGTAAATCTATGTTTTTATTGAGATCACCTAAATAATGGTAAGTCTAGATTTTGTATTGTAAACTTAGATTTGAATGTAAAGGTTAATGTATTTCAATTTAAAATATTACAATATTATCATTTATGTGTTATAAAATAATTTATATTTCTTTTATTTTTATTGCCATTATTATCTCGACTAGAGGTTTGTGTCAATGCGTGTTTTAATGTTTTCATCCTTTACATTGTAATATTAATAATAATTATTAGCACTTTTTAATTTCGTGAAATAATATCTGTTTTCGAATTTAACACTACAATAATATAGAAATGCACTTAAAAAATAATATGAATCATAATAATTATTAGTTACTAATAAAAAAAAAACCAACCTAATTAGTGTGTGCACAAGCTTTTATATAACTAATAGTTATTGGTAGATATACTTAATAAAAATATATTCGGAACGATTTGTCACATTCAATTTGATGAGAGAATAATGTATAATATTATTATACATTTTACACTTTATTGAACCTGTTTCGGTAAACATTGTTGTAGTTAATTTTCCATAACGTGTATACAATTTAAATTATTCTTACATTTTGGGGTTTGGTAGTTAGTTTACAATTATTATTATTATTTTAGTGGCTATAGTAGTAGTTGTTGTTTATATAATCCGCGATAATAGTTATTATTATCTGTAAAACATCATTACGACTTTCTCTCTTATCGACTCCACTTTACGAACATCGGACATTATATATTATGTTTTTATTTCCTTAATCCCATTTCCCCGCAAACCGAATATAATCTGTGCGTCCGTTTTTTTTCCGGCTTATTCGTACGACGACATAGTTCGAGAATACGTTTTTTCGATATTCACCAGTGCGGTACAACAGTCGACCGATAAGTTTGCAAGAACACGACCGGAGAAAATCCGTTTTCGATTTGCAATCATAAATGCGACGTGCGACGGGTTTAATGCAATATTATAATATAAGTAATAATATTCTGCGAGTATTTGCGGATAGTAACTATTTTTTCAATTTTTTTTTTAAACAACACGAGGTGCACATCGTGGTTCGCGGGGTTAAAGGAT
Source organism: Neotoxoptera formosana (assembly GCA_022818045.1). Classification (NCBI taxonomy): domain Eukaryota; kingdom Metazoa; phylum Arthropoda; class Insecta; order Hemiptera; family Aphididae; genus Neotoxoptera; species Neotoxoptera formosana. The sequence goes on from CM040631.1 coordinate 12,008,997, forward strand.
AATTATCGGATAATATGATGCATGGAAAATGTATACAAGTTAAATTAAACTTAATCATTATGATTAAGCCTTATTTCTAACTCATACAATTATTATTTTTTATTTACTATTAATGTTAAACTTTATTCACATATTACTATTATGATATTAATATTTAATACTGTTATAATATGAACTCTCACTTCCGCACATCTTTTGGCTGCTCGACTTCTTTTATTTTAATTGTATAATCTGTTTTGCAAAAACTATTAGTTTGAAAACAATTAATATATTATTATTATTATTATTATTATTATAAGTTAAACGAAAAAAATTATAAAATTAATAATATATTCATAGTAAATAATTTTAGATTTCCCAAAAATATATTGTGAAAAAAGCATTACGTTTCAAATGAATTCAAGTTATTCCAAAAAAATATTGATATTTAAAAAATTGTAAAAAAAAGTTAAATAATTGGCTATAGCCAATAGCCGTTTTTACCGCTAAAATATTTGCACATTTTCTATTTAAAAATGTAATTAAATTAAAACGTTTTTATTTTCAGTATTAAAAAATAAACAAAATTATACTGTAACTGTAGCGCAAGAGTCCGTAAACTATATATAAAAAAATATTAATTAGAACAAAAGTTCTTTCATTTGCCGGGTCTTTGTGTTTACACCCTGCAGCAGTATACACAGAATTTACATAAAATATAAATATTGATATGATTCATTAGTCAAAAGTTATTGTGAAATCGCAACATCATCTCGAATTAGGTAGATGGGAATTCGGAATTCAAGGGCAAAAGACATTTTCGTCAAATATACAATATTATAGGGCTCGAGCTGATTTAATAATATTTGTACATAGTATTATGACTATATCTTGTCTATAAGACAATGATAATATTATGTATCGACGATGTACACATTTCTCCTATGTGAAAAACCCAGTTTTTCAAGAGAGATGATTTAGTGGATTAAAAAATAAGTATACTATAGGTACACAAAAATGTTAAAAAGTATTTTAATAATGAAGTATAAGTTTAGAAATCAAATTGGACCCTAATATTATTATTACATTATTTTATTCAAAAATGTATTTTATATATTGTATTTTGTTAAGATTTTTGCACACATATTATGAGGTTTATGTTATTCTGAAACATAGAGTAAAACATTTGTTGTTAACACATTAATGAATTATATATTTTTTTGACATTTCACATGGAAGTGTTCTACTGCAATAATAATTAGTACCACAAAAAATAATATGCATAATACGTCTATATTATGGGATGTGTACAGCAGACAACAATTTAATATATTATTCGTCTCACTTACTATACCTAGGTATAGGAGGGTAAGACGGTCATATCGTTTAATGAATAAAAAATGTTTCTGTAACGACAAAAGAGTTGAGATGATATTATTTATCACTAGATGGCAGATGGTGTATTTTTTTTTCTAAATTCGTGGATACCAAAACCTCAATATTTGTCAATTGTTCACACGGGAGAATTTTAATCGACGATATATTATAATATTATACATTTTTGTAGAGCCCTTTGGCGGAGCGTGCGGTTTGTACATTCTAAAAAAAAATCAATCGTCGACCACTGCAGCGTAGGTACAGCTTGTACCCTGCGGTTACTAACGGCAACACCGGTCACCGGTAACCAAAACAGTACAGTTATCAAAGCGTGTATACTATTATGTGTGTAGTAATATCGTGGCCTTTGCGCGGAGAACTATACGACTTCGATACACACATATTATCTGTTGTAATAATATTCGCTCAACAACTCTCGTCAAACCGAATTCAAAAATATTCTAGTCAAATCCGAAATATAAATATAATATATCATGTACGACGAAGAGATCGACGTCAAGGATGCCGATGACGTGGACAGCTGCGAGTCGTCGGAAAGCAGCATCGACAACGACAGCAGTAGAGATCTGAGGACGCCCAGTGCCAAGCAGCGAAAGCTTTTGGTAAGCTGAAAACAGCAGTGCTGCTCTGCCGCTAAGCCAAATTGCCTTAAATCGAAAAAAATTTTGCAAAAAATGAGTTAAATATGGCACGTTCTGCAGATATGGATTTATCGATTTTATACAAATTTTTTTTTGGGGGTTACAATATTTATTCATACAATCTGTAAATACATTTTTTTACGATAAGTATAAGTGATGAGGTAGTTGTTGGGTTGCAGTCTTGACGGAAGAATCCATCCAGTGATGGAACTTCTTGACAGCTTGACGATTTGATCGTTGAAGAGGTCACGGGCACCATTTGCGTTTCAAACGCCTGCTGGGATCACCAGGGGTGTTAAGGACAGATAAGTTTGATACAAGAGGATTGCGGTTGTTGGATAGATTTAAGTGAAAGCGTTTTTGGAAAGTTTTAGCTACTTCTTTTACTGTTGGAATGCAGAGGGTGTCCGATGATTATTAAATATATTTTAAACTATGTACACATCTCAATTAATAATTTAACAAATATTAATTTTGTACATCAAATAGATATAGCAATTTAAGATCATGTAATATTAAAACAACAACATTTGTAGTTTATAATATAAATAAAATAAAATAATATAAATGTTTGTATTATTTTTATATAAATATTTAAGTACATAAATGATAAAAACGAAAAATGTCAAAAAATCTTAAGCTTGATGGATTATTTTTAAATTAATTGAGCCAAAAGCTAAGTTATTTCAAATGCCAATTAAACTCGTTAAGTTCATAAGTTGATAAGAAAATAAACTAACTAGTTAATGCCCACCTTTGATTATATTTGCTTAATTTATCATTAATGCTATAAAATGTCGATTTCCTTCCCTTAAACCTATATAGCCATAGTTTTGCTTCTGCGAACATAATATTGTGTCAAGTGAACGGTTCGAAAAATATCCCTCGTGCAGGTGGGTGGGGCAGTGAAACGGGTGATTATATCCTTTATTATATTATTACATTTAGATACGAAAATCGCTGCCCGTTTCACTGCCGCCCCACGCACTGTCGCAGTTATAATGTATAAACGTATTATTTAATTTATTAACTCACTGTAAACGTTTTATCCGAATAGATGTCCAGCGGTTCAGGTCGGAGGTCCAGGTCCAGACTCCGAGCCGTAGATTACGAAGAAGAAGCGGTGGACGCGGCCGTGAAAGAAGATCCGGACAGTTTTGACGTGCACGAAGCTCAGAGGTATAAAATCCAGCGGCGAGATGAATTTTTTTTTTTGTTTTTTTAATTATAATACTCGAGCGAAACAATCGTGATCGTGTTTTCTGTTCTAAAAAAAATACATTCTTCAATAATAATCAAGCAACCCGTGCGAGCTGCATACGAACGATTTAACTAGTTTTTCAATATTGCTGACGCGAATCATTATAATGTCATGTTAAATACATTTATGCATATATTATATATTTATATACATTATACATAGGTATAAATATATGTGTATATTTTATCGTATATGGTATTCGTCGACTTGCTCGCTAAACGTTTTATCATTAGGTAAGTCAAATTAAAGTGATTTTTTTGTGTTCAACGTCTCAGCTAAAAAGCGTAAGACCCAATTAGCGGGGGCCTCGTTCATAATCAAATCGACAGCGAGCCGCACGGAAAGCATTGAACGATTGAAATGAATAAAACATTTAATATCCTAGTGTGGTGAACAGTTTGATAATTTCACAACAATATTATTCAAAAACATGTACTTAACGCGTATGCCAACAATAATAATATGATTATTATTTACTGCTTTAATCCTCACATTAGTTATAATAAATATATTATATATATAGGGTGATCCATATAACGTAAGACACTCATTATTTCAAAAAGTATTTACGTTTTTGGAAATATTTTAGTCAAATGGTACGAAGCCGTTACAAAACAATATTTTCAAAAAAAAATCTTTTTTTAATATTTCTTAACATTTTAAGTTTTTTACTTTTTTGAATTACAACAACAAGTTTTAATTTTATAATCCATAGCAGAATATTTTTTCTGCGTATTTTGATACATAAAAATCGAATTTTTGGAGAGTTGATTATGAGTTATAAGTATTTAAATAATTTAGATGAGCAGTGTGGGGTGGTATGCCGGTACCCCGCAAAATGTTGGTCCACTACTCCGCTCATCTAAATTTCAAATACTATCAAAATATTCTGCTTTGGATTATAAAATTAAGACTGTATGTCGTAATTCAAAAAAGTAAAAACTTGAGAAATAATAAAGTTAACAAATATCTAAAAAAAAAATTTTTTTTTGAAAAAATGTGGTTTTGTGACCAAATGATACCATGTAATTGAAATATTATCAAAAACTCAAATTCTTTTTGAAATATTGAGTGTTATAAGACGTTAAATGAATCACACTGTATAGTATAATATGTAAATTCGAATACCGTGATTAATATAATACGATTATATAATAGCACATCCACTTTTAATTATCAAAAGTATATTCATAATTTTTATTTTTTTTATTCCATTTCGTAATACTGCTGAATTAACTCTATAGGCAGGTGGTACATAAAAATTCCGATTATAGTATGTAGAATTTTTTCCCATTTAACCATCATATATTATTATTTTTAATTTGAAGGGAAAAAATCTTATGGAAATAGAAGTGTTCGCCTAAATTATGTGACAATGTTCGCAACACGAAAATAGCTTTATAGTTAAATCAAAATTCAAATAATCTATTGCTGGCGTACAAAAACATAATATATCATGTGCCTAACCTTAAGAGCTGACATATGGAAACAACAAGAGATATTGATTTCGTTTGTAAAAAAAAAAAAACGAATATCTTTTATGTTAATTGTATTGAAACATAATATTACTATTGTGATTTTTTTTTAATAGTTTAGTGTTTTTTTTTTGACAATATTATTGCAAACTATTCAATTCGAATTCCAAAATGTTCACAAGACTCTATAATAATCTACTAATTCGCAAGACAATAGTCTCCATCGTTTAGCAATCTTATTAAACAGAAATTGTTGGAGATCCTTTAAAATTAAAATATGGTTTAAAAAATTGAAGGCTAGACCAGAATCAATATTTTTATGTTTCAAATAGTTGTATGGTCTTCGTCTTGTAGAAAAAACCTTGTAAAATGTATAATTTCAGCAACAATATCTCTAAATACTATATAATATTTTTTAATATGCATATTTGACAGGGATTACAATAAAGACGTCGATCTTCTAAACTTATCCCAAGATATTAAAGACGTGTTCAAATACATATCGATGTAAGTACACCAACATATTAACATTATATGTAAGAATGTGGTCGTATATTATGTATTTAAGGAAATTCGATACCAACCGTTTTTTTTAACGAAAAAAATGTGTCTGTCGTAGATATAGATGTGATAAAAACAATCTGGGCACGAAATAAATTAAAATTCTTTATGAAATTTATTTGAGATTGATCGCATCCCACTTTTTCTATTTTTGTCTTATTTTCCTTTTAAATTAGATTTTAAATAACTAGTGATTACATACGGAATTGAATATAAAAATTAAAAAGGCGGGGTGATCTATCTCAAGCAGTAAACTTCGTAATAAATTTAAATATGTATTCAGGTATTTTTTATCGCATTACTTTACTTACTTTATAGTGAAAAACGCGTTTAAGGTGCTCGTTAATTGCAGAACGGTGACACGTGACTCTGTGAGTTCGCATCTCTTTTACACTCACGCACAAAAATAATTACTTACTACGTAAACATTTACACGACACGCACGCACACTCTTGGAAAATTGCCTATATACAGGGTGGTTCAAAATTTATGTTACAGCTATTTTATCACATAAACATTCAAAATACAGAAAAATGGATACCTAGTATGAAAGTTTTTTGATTTAGAAACACCTAAAATGATATGTACATTTTATAATTTTGTACAATAATAATATATTGGGCTGCAGCTGGTTTTATTGGGCCAACTTAAGAAACTCAAATGGGAACCTATACCTTTTTATGCAAAACATAATAAGAAGACATTTTTTTTAAAAATCTTAGTGTCTGAACAACATTAATTAATGCAAAACTCTATGCTTGAGAGTAGAGTTTTAAATTTTCATTCACATGAAAAATAAAAATATACCTAAAGTTATATATAAAAAAAAAAAAAAAACGTTTTTTTCAAATTACACCTGTATAATTAGAGTGAGAGAAGAACGTGTTTAAAATTGCCTATGTCTATTATATTATATGAGTACACAAGTTGAACGGCTGAGTAAAAAAAGGATAATATTCCAAAAATACGAAAAATAAACTGAGATAGCTATTTTGTAGTTGAATGTCGAATTCGTTTAATGAGCGTATAAAGAATAATATTCCATTGAAACTACGTTTATAAATTTAGCCTTGAGTTTACACTGAGTGGAAAAAAGATAATATTCCTTACCTAACGAAATAAAAGGTTTTTTTAAATTTTCCAAAAATTCCTAACCTTTTTCTACTCAGCCGTTTAATTGTTTATTATAGTGAAATAGCGTCCATGGATTTCTGAATAATATGTCCTAGACCGGCTATACCTAATCAGTAATCACTAATCACCAATCAATAATCATATACTTACCAATACATTTGTGAATTATTATTTATTAATTTATTATTGTTATATTAATTCACATTACAATACAATTTCCATATTTCTCTGTATTTTTCTTTTTTTCTTAAAACGTTCAAAACAATATTGTTCATCTCCAAACAAAATACAGATATGAAATAATACAATAATACTTAATTTACTACCAGGTACCTACCTAAGTCTTTAGGTTTCTTTTACAAAATAAAATATGAGTAATAGCTAATAAATAATAATTAATAAATACTAATATGGTAATATCATCTACGTTCGTACTGTAAAAAAAAATATTTTTCAATATTTCACGAGAAGCAAAATTTTAAATTTTAAAATATTTCAAATAAAATATTTCTTATGAAATATTTCAAATTTAAAACTCTATGCTTGAGGATATTTAAAGTGTTTATAATTTTTTATAGTCGATCGTCTAAAATCCCCTAAAATCCCCTAAAATATTCTAAAAAATTATAAAATATACAAATCATTTTAGAAGTTTGTGAAGTAAAATAATATCTTATCATACAATTTTTTTCTTTTCTAAATCGATAAAGTGGCTGTAACATAAATGTATTTAAACACCACTTAACTGCAGCTTATAATAAACCAGTAGGTATCGAAACCTCAATACATTATTATTATAATATGTTAAACTCCAAAATACCTGCATACGACGAGTGTCTCGACGTGTTTGCTCTCGACCATATAACTTTTTATTAATCCGATTTTGGAAAAAGTATATACTTGAAGTTTTTAGGAAGCAGCCATAATTATTATTTTATTTTAAACTTTGGGATATTCTTAAACACGAAACGTGTTAAATCAGCTAATAATAAGGACAACTATTATGCACATAAATATCTTAAAAGTCGAACTACGAAAACGTACATCATAAAATATGTTCAAACATAATTTATTATCAAATAATAGTCGAAGACAAACTCGGCAAGACACCGTCGCCGCGTGTAGAATGACGTTGCGATGTGTATTATATGCTACCCTCAGTGGCGTATTTAAGGGTTTTTCCGCCTTTAGGCACTTTTCAATTTGCCGCTTTCGATTAAATTGCGCGTAATTTAATTTTGAGCGAACGGACGTGAATGTTAACGGTTTAACTTGTAATTCTAAATAATTATATGACATATAATTTGGATTTAAATAACTCAAAAAAATTAGAAAAATTAGATTTAATCAAATGTGAAAATACTTATTGTAATTTTGTAAAAAAAAAATCGTTTAAATTTGCCTCCAATGCTCCAAATCTCGCCATTCTAGGCCCGGGCCTATAGCAGGGCCTGTGCCTAAATACGCCTCTGGCTACCCTGCAACAGACGTGTCCCTTTTGCCGCAGGTACTACCCACAGAAGGCGAAACTCGAGTTCAGGCTGCAGCCGTTCATACCGGATTACTTGCCGGCCGTCGGGGACGCCGACGCTTTCATCAAAGTGATTCCACCCGATCCTTCCATACAGGCGGGCCTCGGTCTGGAGTACTTGGACGAGCCGTGCCTGAACCAGAGCGACCCGTGTCTGCTCAACTTACAACTTCGGGCGTCGAGTTCGTCGTCGTCCAAGTCACTGGTGGGCTCAGACTTTAATAATATTACCTGTATATAACACTGAAACATGGTACCAAAATATGGCAAATTATTATGATGGCCTCATAGGTATACAGTTTGATCGATTTAACGTCATAAGACACTCAATATTTCAAAAAGTATTTACGTTTTTGATAATATTTTTATTACATGGTATCAAGTCGTTACAAAAGACAATTTTAAATATTTTTTAAGTTTTTACTTTTTTGAATATTACAACATACAGTTTTAATTATATAATCCAAATCAGAATATTTTTCTGAGTATTTTGAGATATTAAAATCCAATTTCGGACGAGTTGCTTATAAGTTGTAAGTATTTTAAGTTTAGATAAGCGGAGTGGTGGACCAACATTTTGCGGGGTACCCGCACACCACCGGACCGCCCTATACACTGCTCATCCAAACTTTAAATACTTAAATACCAAAATTCGATTTTTATGTATCAAAATACTCAGACAAATATTCTGCTTTGGATTATAAAATTAAAACTGTATGTTGTAATTCAAAAAAGTAAAAACCTTAAAATATATTTCAAAAAATTATTATTTTTGAAAAAATGTTGTTTTGTAACGACTTGATACCATGTAACAAAAGTATTTCCAAAAACGTAAATAGCTTTTGAAATAATGAGTGTCTTACGTTAAATGGATCAATTTGTATACGCACAGTGGTCGGGAGTAGAGCGCTTATTGTAGTATAGCGACGCTATGGTAAATCGCTAGGTACTTTATTTATAGCGATTATTCAAGAGTTTCCTAATACCTAACCTAACCTAACCTAACACCTATACAGCGAAATAGTGCTATAGCGAGCTAGAAATTTACGGATAGCGTATATCGAAAATTATCATTATTTTGTCGCTATACCTATCTACAACCTAGGTATTCTTTGATAATAAAAATATTGTATTTATTTTATGATATTGACGAGTGTAGTGAATTTTTCGGGTTCAACCCACGATTTACTCGTGGAAATTATTCATTTTTTTTTAATAATAATACATTTTAATACGTGGGGTTTGTCAAAGGTGGTGAAAAAATTGGAAAGTGCCGAAAAAAATCCAAAAGTCATCGAACAATGGATACGCGACATAAACGAACTGAACCGTGGAAAGACTTCCACATTTTTTTATTCAAAGTAAGCACGCTGAAAACTGTACACTTTACGCAGAATTGACGAAATTCGTAATCACGTATTATATTATAACATTGCACAGTGCATATACATACTAAAATTTTCAGAAAAATGCCAGACGTGGAAACAATAATGGAACCGTGGATGGACGGTGGCGATCAGAAGGGCAGAGACGTTCCGGATTTCGAAAATTCTGATTTGTTGACTCTTATCGATCAAGTCTGTGGTACGTGTATTTATTTTATTATTAAGACAAATATGAAAATAGTATAATATAATATGCCATATGCGCAAAGGCCTGGTCATAAATATGTATAATTTCAAATGAAGATATAATTAAAGTCACTACAATAAACAATTTGTGTAGTTATACAATAGACATAGGTAATTTTTAAACATGTTCTTCTCTCGCCCTATTATACGGGTGTAACTTGAAAAACAATTTTTTTCTTATTATTGGTATATTTTTAATATTAATGTGAATGAAATATTTCAAGAAAATAAATTTCATGAAATCTTAAAACCCTATTTATAATAATCGAGGTACAGAAACAATATCAAATATTTACTGCGTAAGTGTTTTAACTTGTAAAAAAATGTACCTACCTAGTGCACTATTTAATAAAATAAATCGTAACAAACCATCGATTTTTGTTTAAATTTCATCCTCCACTAATGTAAAATAATACTTTATTCCGATTGCATATACCGAACCAATAAATTTTCAGTGTGTACAATAATTTATATAATAATATGGTAATAAAAATTAACACTCATCACTTTTAAAACGTTCAATCCAACTATTTTTGTCCTCGCCGATATTGCGGTTTGTCGACGTTATCATCATTTGTAAAATGGGTCTAGTCATGTACCTAATCTAAGAACAAGAGACTCCGACACACACCTATAACGGATTTGCTATAAAGCATTTGCTAATTATTATTATAGTCTATTATTTAGGATACAAAAAAAAAAAAAAATAGCAAGTCTTGTGCTCCTCGAACAACTACTGGCACTGCACGTGTCATCTAAACCGAGCGATTAAAATCTGTTTCAGATTACTTCGAGATCCCAAAGACCGACACGAAAATTGAGTCTCTACACCTGTTGTTTTCCGCATATGTGGCTATCAAGAACTCTCGAGCTCAAAACACAACTGTTTTAGCTTCGGACAATAGCAGTTAATCGCATTACTCCCAAACACTAAAGTGCTAAGAACTGTATTAATAATATTATAAACGACGTTGTCGGTAGGTGTATTGTGTGTGTGTGTATTATATTATCATTATGTACTTAATATTTTGTATGGGCATAATAAACGAGTAATATGTTATAAATATATAACAATCAGAGATGTTTTTATTAGTGCCATGCCCCTTAAACGTTCTAAACACCAATGTGGTTTTGTAACGACTTCATACCATGTAACAAAAATATATTTTCCAAAAATGTTCATTGTTTTTGAAATATCGAGTGCCTTACGTTAAATGGATCACACAGTAATATAGTGTTTAACCTAATCTATAACCTAACCTTATATTCCTATATAAACAAACGGGTGGTTCCATTTTCCTCCACACTAAAATTATGTCTATTTTCCTCCAATGATTTAGTGTTCCGTATTATAAAGATAGAGTAGGCTAGGATCACATTTTACGCTTATAGGTTGATGATCTGCTTGTCAAGCAGTTATATACACAAATAAAACTGAAGAAATAGTAACCGATAAATTAAACAAAAATGTACACAATCATTTGCTATCACCAAAAAAAAAAAAATCGACAAATAGTGAATAATGCATGTAGGTAAGCGAAAAGCAATTGATGATTTATTCTCACGACCAAAAAAAGTAATACTTAAGGAATTAGGACAAAGTTCTGCCGACTGCTCAAATTTTGATAATACTGATATTCATAAAATCAGGAAAAATATTTATGCAGACCGTCAATCTTTGCTGCCAAAACTGTCAAAAAATATTGAAGAGTTACATTTAGCACCCTTTTGTTCTATAATTATTATAAAAAATATATAATATAAATAATTATTTTATTTTTTGCTTTGCTTTGTATAAATTATTTATATTAACTATCATTGGAGGAAAATGGACAGTGGAGGAAAACGGTATCTCGTTTTTGGAGGGAAATGGCTACGGCCAAACAAACTAATTTGTTGTGACATGGTGGGGGGGGGCATTCGCACCTACCACCCCTCTCAAATACGTCATTACAGTTTAGTCACTATAATCTCCCCTTCCACGACATTGACAGGGCATCATAATATGACAGTATTGAATAGTAAAAACAGTGTCCATACGACGCGAAAACAATGAACCTATAAGAAGTATGATAAATCCTAATAATAATATATTATATATACGTAAAGTAAAAACCGCGGTGTGCTGCACTCGCAGCTGCAGCAGGGCCGTCGCGGATATGCACGGCGTGCCGATAAGGGGAGGGAACGTGACTTAAACGGTCGCGTGGTTAAGGAAACGGGGGCGTGCGCGGGACTTCGATGGCGGGGAGCGAGAGACCGGGCGCGCGCGCGCACGCGACCCGCACCCCTTTCCCCGGCTCTCCGGAGGGATCGGATTACGCTGTTTCAACCCTTAAAAACACTAATAACAATAAACGCGCGGGACACGCCCCCCCCGAGGCGGCGGCGGCGCGTCGGCGTCGTCTGTACCGTGCGCGACGGCCTCGGAGGCGTCCAGTCCCTTCGAGCCCTCACGTACGCGCGCACTGCATCAGACGTGTAATAATAATAACAATAATAATATTATCATCGCGAGGTCGCCATGACCGAGTCCGGAGTGGCCGTCCGCAGGCCTCTGTCGCCCAGAAAGTTCTTCGCCATGTTGTACGAGACGGACGCCGTCGCCGCCGCCGCCTCTGCCGCCTCCGAGGACGCGGTCCGTCGTCCGCTTCACCGCGGCCGCACCGGCCACGACGTCCCGCTGCAGCAGTGGTACGGACTGCGACGGCCGCGGCCGCCCGTCCCGGTGCAACTCGCCGCCGCCGCCGCCGCCACCGCCTCGGATAACACGTCACTGCAGCAGCACACCGTCGTGGTGGTCCGTCCCACCACGGCGTACGTCGAACACACGTTCGCCGCCGGCTTGACCGCTTTCCGTGAGTATATAATAATAATAATAATAATATTACGTCCGCTTGAGTCAAAAAATAATAATGCGGGAAGAATGGGAATTAAAAAATTAGTTTTTGACATAACATTCCAGCAGGTGCCACACTTTCACAGATCCAAAATATGGTCCAATAGGTAATCAAAGATACAGATTTAGTTGCGTACTCAAAACTTCACTGGCGTGAACTTAAGCAATTGAAATTTGATAAGATTTAAGTTTCAGAAGGTGCAAAAGCATATTATTACACCTGCTGCATTATGCCAGGGGGTGCAAGTGTACCGTCATGCACCCTCGTAATTAAGCCACTGATAATATACATAATATCGATAAAAAATATGATCATTCGAAAAGCTTGAAATATTAATACTTAACTGCTTATTCCTCATTTTTTTATAGCTATTTACAAATATTTAAGTAAAAGTAAATAAAAAGTTTTAAACTAACCTAACCTATACATCATATACACAACTTTTTTTATAATATGTATGTATTAAAGCTCAAATGTTGTCAATTAAATTAATTTTTTGCTAAAATTGTATAAAATGTGGATTGATTGTTTAATACCGATTCTCGCAAATCATTTCATATACTGGTTACCTAGTACCCAATCATCTGATTAATATATTGTAAACACAATTTTTTTTTTAGACATTTCAAATTTAAATTTTGAAGAATTTAGGTATTTAAACAAAGAGTTAAAATGTTAGTTGTTTTGTTGTAATTTAAAAAAAAATGTTCGTGTGGATATGAAACCAGTGATGGCGCCGAACTCTTAAAAATCAACTCGGGCCAAATGAAAATGCAAACGGCCTGAGCCTCTCGTGCTGCGGCCACAAGTCGTAAATATGTAAACACGTTTTTACTTTGTGTAGAAAAACAATATTTGTGAATGCTTAATTTCTGCTCGACTTCCAAAAAAAAAATGTACATAACGCAATAAATTGATGAATAATTAATAATTTAATTAATAAATAATAAATAATTATTAATAAATAATTATTATTAATAAATAATTAATAATTAATGAAATGATTACATTTATCACACGTAATTTAAATTCGAGTAACGTACGAAATAGGTACCTTTGCGTCTATGACTTATAATATATCCATATATATTATTGTATAAAAATGTCTGTCTGTCTGTCTGTCTGTCCTTTATGCATTCATCCCAAACCGTTCAACCGATTGCGATTAAATTTGGGACAGACATACAGATTAGACCTGTGGGAAGAAGATATAGCCTAATTTAAAAAGGGAGAGGTCCAAGCCCGGGAGCCGCTCACACAAGGATTTTGAGATTTACGATAGAAATATTTGTTTATAATATACACTGCTCGCATGTTGTCCGCGAGTGGAGTGGATTGCCACCTAGACGGATCGGACGCGTGTAAATCACTCAAGGTTAATCTCAACTTAATATATTTTGGCTCAGACAATGCTGCTGGGTGGGACAGCTAGTATTGATATAATAATTATTGTTAAAGAAGTACATAATAATATATACTTCGTGATCAAATGTCGATGAGGTGAATACTCGTTTATTTTACCAAATGCTGTGTACCGCCACAGCTAGGTACATAATATTCTGCAGGCATGAGTTTTCAATTCAAAGGTGTTCGGCCCTCGTCCAAATTTTTAAAAAAAAATTGTGTGGCCCGACCTAAACACTGCAGGGTATCGTACTAATGAGCTTGACGACGGTATGGTATCGGCGGTATCGGTACAACATCAGTACGTCATTCAAAGGTCTCGAACAGACGAATTCGGTGTAAGTATGGACCGAAGACTTAAGTCATATTATACAATAATATATTATGCAGATATTTTACATATTTTACACACGATGGTACTTTTTATCGCGAATTTAACGTCGAAGTATCTTAACAAAACTTGATATGAGTTTCCAAATTGCAGTGAGCACAAAATGTCAATGTAAAATCGCCGTCAACCGTAGAAAATGTAAAACGGTTTGTTCCGTTTTTATGGAACGTTTGTTGAAAAAAAAAATCATTTGTATTTTTTTATATTGTCGTCAACACGTGTTTTTCCTAAGATATTTTTCTATAGGTTCAGAAAAACAAAAATCACGAATTTTCAACTTATGGAAAATCGAAAATATGACATTAATAATTGCTGAGAACACTGCAGTTTTTACTCATATAATTTACTCCCTCGCGACACAATAAAGCTGTTAATAAATAATAATAATGATGATATACATAAATATAATAATAATACGCGTATTATAATACATTAAAAAATGAAATAATTATTTGAAAAATCCTTAAAAACATACATATTTGTAAATCATATTAGTCGGGTTGAAAATAAATGTACGCAGATTAATTATTAGAATTATAAGAAGATTTAGTAGAATTGATATTTTGTTTTTTTATTGATATATTTTTAATACGATGCGAGTCCAAATCCCATAAGCCATGGATATTATAATATAATTATTCAAAAATTCAAAATATTAAGTTACTTTTAAATGTCATAAATTACGTTTCGAAGGTCCTTATATGTATGTAAATGACAGTTTAAGGATTTTTTTTTTAGTGTCACAATAAAATATTGAATTTTACATCCGTTTGCGTTCAGTGTTACTATGTATTTTTGTCGTCGGTACTTAAATATTATAAATCTATGAATAACGTCATCGAGAAAATTATTTTTCGTCTTATTATAATATTACTAATAATTATTACTATAATATTACCATTAAAACGTGTCACTCGTATTATGTAAAATACTGTTGAATATTATAAAATTTTAAACAATAAAATAATTATGTAAGATAATTTTATATGTTAATATCTTCTACTATACATCATAACAATTATTTAGATTGCAATCGAGTTCTTGATTATAATATCTAAATTTTATATTATACTTCTTTGAAGACTAATATTATTCTAATATTTTAATATTAAAAACACATTTACACTAACACCGTGAAATTAACTACATATTATAGTATTATATATTCGACGTGTTTGACAGTGTTTTATAAAACATTTTTTTTTTTTTTATTTAAATTAAAAACATATTTTATGGTAATAATTCAAAAAAAAAAAAACAAATTAAGTATCTGCATTAATAGTATTACTATATAGGTATATACTTACACTGATAACATCAATGGATAATCGGTAGAATCTGTGTACGAATAATAAATTTAAAAAAAATATGTTTAGATAAAAATTTATAATTAGATAAACTAGTAAAGCCTACTTTAATACATTGCGAGTATTACAAAATATATTTACGATCGCGGTGGTTCTAAAACTTATTTTGTCCAAAATATTATTATTATAACATTATTATGAGTTTATTTTTTACCTAATTTGAGTTGGGCACATTCAATAGTTATCTCGTTTGTTTGATATAATAATATATGTTATATATACGAATATCGTGGACACGATAATATTCCGTCGTGTCACCACACGATGGTGCAACGTGTTAATAATAATTATATTTTATATTTTTATCGCCATACGAATTAAATATTAATATAATAATAATATTATAGTGTAACAATATAATATGTAACCCAACTGACATAATATATTTTGTTATCACGACACGCGTTGTGCAACAACAATGTATAATGAAAATCTGTCAACGAGCGCACTTCTCCGTTTTCCCTATACTCGACTACATAATAATAATGTCACTGCAGTCTCTCGTCGAATGCACATAAAACTGCAACAGTTTGTCATTATATTATTATGAACGCCAACTGCATAATATCAAAACGATACAACAATGACACGGGCTGTGTTGCAGACGACACATCGTCAATTGTTGTTGTCGACCTGACTGTGATGTCGCGTGCATTCGTCATTCCATAACAATAATAATAATATTATTACGCATTATTGTTATGGTTTGAAATTTGGAATATTTCAAAAATGAAAATTTCACTCCTCGTGAAATATTGAAAAATATATTTTTTACATAATATGCAGTAGGAATAGATACAGATGACGTTCTATATTAGTATTTATTAGTTATTACTCATATCTTATTTTGTAAAAGAAACCTAAATACCTAAAGTACCTGGTAGTAAATTAAGTATTATTGTACTATTTCATACATGTATTTGTTTGGAGATGAATAATATTATTTTGAACGTTTTGAGAAAAAAAAGAAAAATACATAGGTAATAGAGAAATTGTATTGTCATGTAAAATAATAAATAATAATTCACAAATGTACTGATAACGTACATAGTTAGTAATTACTGATTAGGTCTAGCCGGTCTAGGCCATCTTCAGAAATCCATGGACACTATTGTACTAGTTACTATAATAAACAATTTGTGTAATCATACATAATAGACAATTTTAAACGCCATGTTCTTCTCTCACCCTAATTATAAGGGTGTAATTTGAAAAAAATTTCGTGCAATTTTAAAACCCTAATTATTGTACACCGACTTCACTTTTCTGATGCGAATACACGTGTCATATATTATAGTGATAGTGTCCCGATAGGTGTTTTTGGTTTATAATAAATTGTTCATATTTTAAGTATATTTTTAATTGGGTGCATCGTATTATCATTATTATTATTATTATAGATAGGTACTCGTTCGCGAAGACATATTATTATGATACGTTCTACGTCGTCGTCGTCGCCAACGTTTATTTTTTTCATCTCCGAAGACGTGCTGTGCATTAAGTCAGGTTATCCTTCACCGACAATATTATTTTATTATCGAGCGAAGAGCCCATTTAAATGATGTAGGTGTTCCGTATAGTAGGCAGAACTCGTTTCGCCCGTTTAAATGTATTTCGTATTACATAATAGTGTAATAATTATTATTCTGCACGACATTAAAATAATATATACAATGCGCGTGTTTTTCGATCTCCTGCGTATAGCGCAAATTATATTATAATCATATAGTTACAGAAGTCAATCAGTTTTTAGCTTATTTCAAAAAAAAATATCTTCAGCCGGGTAAATACTACAAATAATAGTATATTGAGACGTGTAATTATCTATATAATATGTAGTATATTCTAATTATCTTGAAGGTATCATTTTGATGTGTTATCTATGTGTGTAGTCTGTTCTAGTTCATAATAATATAGGTATGATTTAGACGATTAGGTATAATTTGCAAATTACAAAAATATATTAGAACATTTTTGTCAAAATATGTAATTAATATACGTGTATAGATACCTACGACCAATTTAATAATAATAAATTCCACATGTATATTATATAATATTCCCAGTCAAGTGTCACTATAATGGGCGGCTTCTTATCCTGCATATAATACTGCATATGATACTTATTGAGCTAAAATATACAAATTATAAAGTAAGTGGTTATACAAAATAAAATAAACATGATTTGTTTGATTATGAAAAGATTAGCATATCTATAATTGCACTGTAAGACACTAAAATATAAAGAACTAGTAACCTACATTATTATACTTACTATTGATTGATTTGATAGCTCATCTGAGAATTAATAGTTTATTTTTGATTATTTAATTGGATATAGCCTATAGATATATCTATTACATAGTATTAAAGTAGGAAAATGCAAATAAAAAAAAGAAAAGCACTTTCATAATTTAAATTGTTATAATATGACATACACTTACTCTGCACTTACTCTGCAACTATATTTTATGTCAAACTACAAAAATAAGCAAATGCTATAAGTCATGTGTCGAAACTATAACAATACAAATTCTTTTTGAGTATAATATTATACTACTTTGATGTAAATAACTTATAGTTCTTTCAATGTTTTTTTTTTTGAACCATTAATAGATTTAAGGAATTATAATATATTCTATTTTATTAACGTAACTATTTTTTCAATTTCGAGAAGAATAAGAATTTTTGAAATGCCAACTGTATGTCACACACTAAACACTATCAATTACATTTGATTGTTACACAATGACACGAATTGTTTGTAAATAACATATTATAACACACTACACGACATAATATTGTCAAAACGAGTTAATATTGTTGTAAAATTGGTGTGTAAACATTATTCTTTGATAATAATAATATGTGGTTTGAGTCCATGTAATAATATGTTATTAAAGTTTGAGTACATATTTAGAAAGAAAGAATAATTTACACATTTCTAGAAATTATTGTGAAGTAATGAAATAAATTAATAATAATATTGGTATTCCGTTCGACCGATGGGCAAATGTAAACTGGGCCCGCGGTTACCTTTTTTGTTGTTAACTCGGCCCGGAAATTTAAGATAGTAAAAAAGGTCGATTGTTAACGCCCAATGTAAATACATTTTTACATATTTTTACACTACAGTTTTACTTATATTTTTTACACTTTTTTACACTTACAATTTTACATAAATACATTTTACTTTGCACTGAATTATCAAATGAAATCCATTACTGAAACATTTTACTTACATTTTGCATTTATATAACAAACTTCATACTATGAATAATAATTCGAAAATAATTTTTGGAGGATAATAAGAATTGCCTCCTCGTGGTGTCCTCTGGGTAATGCTAAATGGTTCTTAAAAATATTATAAGAAAATTATATGTACATTTTTATCCAGGCCGAGTTTACAATAGACTTTTTGAACATTTTTTTTCCTCGGGCCGAGTTTACAATCGCCCCGACCGATCTAGACCTGCAGTGGGAGGCCTAGTCATAATTATATTATAAACTTATATGTATTTTGTTCGGATTTAATTTTAAACGTAGGTACCTTATGTTGATTTAGGTAGATTCTTTTTTTTATTTGTGGCATAGGCGTTTAAAGATTTCGTAGCCTTATATTGTGCGCACGACACTCGACGTCGTGGAAAGGAAATCTTTCCGATATTGACCCCTATTATATAGGAGGCACACACTGCTGCAGGTATATATACCATATGCCGTCTAAAGTTTCTTAAATCACATCTTATAACGTAATATTAATAATGTGTGGAATACGATACTCGGAAGTCGTATAATGGTTACCTTGGCTGACTATATTATAATATACCTATGCCGGCATTATAGTCGTATTATTATATTACAAATAATTAATATACGCCGTTTACCGCGTGTAATAATGTCATAATACACAACAATAATTATTATAACTCTCATACTTAGCCGCCCAAAAATATTTCGTAGGTTTCCTCTAATCGACTGCTTAGCGGTATATTATGCTACCTACTGGCTCGAAAAAAATAAAAATAAAATACCCGAACGCGGCGAACCCGATACCTGTATTATACATTAGCTGATTATAACACGATAATTATTATTATTATAGGACGGGTACAACACTACGATGGGTATATTTTAATACGCGTGTAATCATAATAACAGTGTTGAATCCAGACCATTTTTCCGGTGGGTGGGAGCTCACTTTTTCTTTATTGGTATACTTTTATTGTTATGATTTATATTATTATTCATTATATATTATGTATATAGTATATACCTAGTTATTACAATATTAAGATCTTTTAAATTATTTGGATAAAGGTGATTGAAACTACGAGTATTGTACATTTAAAATCAATACAATTTGTCGACAGTCGTATTCGTCAGAAGGGGGGGGGGTAAATTAAATTTCAAGGGGATCATCTTTCCCTCCCTTAGCCCCCGAAGTATACCTGGGTCACCCATCAGGTTCTTACCTTACGCGGGTAAAATTAATTTCACTTGCCCAAACGGTATGAATGATAATCGCTCAAATGGATTGTTAATTTTTTGGTCAAAATCATCGCTTTTGCACAAACGAAAACGCCTAAATCCAATCGACCAAAATATATGCTCTCTCGGCCAAATAATTTGGTTTTAAAGCACCTTAACGATAATATTTCCAGGGACGGTGCTATAGAAGTATTGGCGCCCTGGGCAAAACCCATGTTTTGGAGCCACTTCCCCTAATTTTGTTAAAATAAAATTTAGTTTTTTAGTAAGATTAAATAAAAATAGTGTGTATTTTGGGTAGCTTATAAAAAGTTATGTTCAGGTACCTCTAGTCCTAGCGCCTACCCCTTGAGTCGCGCTATACCATTCCTCGCCATGCCATTCCGTGCCCCTCCATTCTCTAACACATATATGTATACACATAAAGGGGTACCCTCCCCTATCATATACCTTACAACCCCTTTTACTTCCCCTAATAAAAAAAAAAATAAACAATATTCTTCGTTGGAATCTAATAAATACTATTAAATAATAAACTATTATTTGAACGTACTCATCTAAGAATAAACATGAAATAGGTAATACATTAGACAATAGTTTATTATTTAATAAAGTATTTATTAGATTCTAACAAAAATATTATTATTATTATTTTTTTTTTTTGTAAGGGCGAGTAAAAGATATGGTAAGATAGGGAAGGTGTAAAATAAAATATGGGTCATGTGGCAGGGCACGGCTCGGCAGGGAATGGTATCGACGTAGACTATAGCTTGGACCCGAGGCTAGAACATACCTTTTTATACAAATATTTTGTATTTAAAAGTAATTTGAAATTTGAAATTTGAAACTTATACTAAATTATACATCGTGTGCCATGTGTGATTGGTTTTTTTAGTCGAAAGGCGGCGGCGGAAAGAAGGCCGGGCGCCCCGGCGGCAGAGGACCACTTTCAGTCCGGAACAGACGCTGAGCCTGGAAATGGAGTACAGGAACAACGAGTACGTGTCCCGGAACAGGAGATCGGAACTGGCCAACGCGCTGGACCTGTCCGAAACGCAGGTGAAGATTTGGTTTCAAAATCGCAGGGCCAAGGACAAGAGGCTGGAAAAGACCCACTACGATCAGCAAATCAGGTGACGAGACACACGTCGTTTCGACCTCTATATATTCATTACGAAATAATAATATCGTCTCTCCGATTTTAAGTCGTTACGCGGATCTGATACTGAATATTAGAAAATACGAAAAAAATGTAATTACAATCTACACATTATAAGTACTATAACCGCAATCGAGTTTGCAAAAATTATAAAAAATATAACCATGCACATAGTTTACGTCGCAGGACGATTATGCAGATGTATACCTATCTGATGTACCCACTGTTTGCCCGAAAATAATTGAGATCTAATTAAAAAATTGCAATTTCTTTACTTCTTTTTTATATTTTAGACACGTATTTTGTTATGACGGAGTTTCACGAAAAAATTAATAAATGCGTTCTTTCAAATCCTGCAGTATGTTCAATTTCCCAACTGTATGGGTTTGTCGGATGAAACTCTTCATTTAAGCTTTTAACTTTCTGAAAATCAAAATTAAAAAAATATCTCGAATTTAAAAAAAATATCAAAGTATCGTATATGATGCGGTGTATTATGTAGATAGTCTCGACCGCGGTTACCTACACGTCATGTATATAACCGTGGTAGAGACTAAATAAGCACCCATACTTCAACCAGAATCTAAAATGTATATTATAAATACAGAATGATATAATTTTAGCGTATGACATATTTCTAATACCTACCTATTTTGCAGTAGATACGGATGTTTTATTTATTATTTTGTTTACATAAAAATGACACCGACTTGAATGTATTATTTAAAAAAAAAATCGAACAGAAAAAAACTCGTATAATTATGTAATTTATGTGGTTTTGCAAAATTCTTAAACGAATAATTTAAATTTTAAATCAGATTTCTAAGTTTTGCATTTTACATATTATTCGCAATTACACCGTTCAGTCGTTTAAATACACTTGGTTTCCAACATGGCAATGAAATATATATTATATTATACCATAATAAAAAATGTCAGAATCAGGGGCGTATACAACCTGCCATTTTTAATGAGATCTCAACTATTGTCAGGTAAATCACTCGGGATTTATTTTTCTAATGCGTTTATATTATATCTTTGAGTTAATATTATTATAACAATACCTCGGGTTATAATATTATGTGCATCTGGCATAATACCGTCCTGCACTGTGGTCATAATTTCATAATTTTTGCAGACTTCAACGATTATGCTTGATGTGTTGATTGTATTTTACATTAATAAATGTACATATTTCATCATATTCTGTATATAAAATAAACAGGTAACGAATTAAAATTTAATAGATATGATTCACAATGTTAATGTCTTATTGCCGTGTGCGCGCATATGACTAATTATATATTAAAAGGTTGTGGCCTTTATTTTGTATAGAGCTGTTAAACTGGACGTAGACCGTTTCGCCCAGACTAGTTTAGACCAATTTAAAATTAAGTCGACAATGATTATAATATTTTAATATTAGTCTTACAAGAAAAAAAAAAATTTTTTTTTGCTTGATTATTATGGCAAAATAGGAAGAACTTTACGTCTACTTCTATCTATTACTTTTCTAATTGTATTAAAATCGTTTGATGTTAGGCCATTAGCAAGTTGAGAGTTTTGTGCTAATTCTTTTAAGATATTTTTTTTTGGTTATATAAAAAGTTCTTCCGAATCTTTCCGTTTCCAAGTTGTACTCACCATTTTTCGGTTTTATCTATTTTTCCAAGTAATATAGTTGAAGCACACATGACTTTAAATACATCTAAAACTGTAACTTCAAAAAACAAACCATTTGTTGTAGTAAATAATCAAGAAAAAATATTATTATTTTTCTTTTAAGACTAATATTAAAATATTATAATCATTGCCGAATTAATTTTAAATTATTGGTCTTAACTATAGTCTGGGCGAAATGGGAATCATATAAAACAAAATGTGGGCGAAACGGGTCCCGCCCGTTAAACGTGCTTAGACCATAATACGTATTTATTTTTAAACTTTTTTACTCGTAATGCTCTTGCTTTAATGGCAGTACTTTTGAGGAAGTATTAGACAAATTGGTTAGGGTAGCCATTCCCTTTTAATTTTTTTTTAAATAAAATTATATACTTCTCGTAAAAAAGTTTATCAATACCTATCTGTGATATGTATCTGTGTACATCGAACACAATAATATTGCAAGACAATAGATTATATTTATGTTTTCATATACGTCATGACGTTTTGTTTTTAACGTTTTAATGTTTATGCGTTTACCTTCGGTGTCAATGATATATAATTATTATAATTTTGTGTTTACGACTTGATAGGTATATAAATACTCACCGACATCATAACGTTTTACACACCTGCAGGGATTTAATTGTTCAACAAATTACGATGGTTACACATTATTATAATATTCAAAAGAAATTCGAAATAATATATGAGACGATACGCGAATATAGAAAGTAATAAATTATTGAAAACAACCTTATAAGATTTGCACGGTGCCGGTTGAAATAAATAAAACATAACACTAAATATAACATGATAATTATATAAATACAACAGTTTTTAAGATAATACTTCGTAACGACTGCTGTTTTGATTTATAATAATAATATTAATATATATTATATACTATATGGTCGTAACATCGAATATCGCGACTAATTTCCATTACAATCAAATTCCACTGCACAATAGCCGCGCTTATGTATACATGTATATTTTTACTTAATATTCATATTAATATTGTTTGAACGATTAAACATAATGTTATATTATTATCGCGTGTAATATCTTCATACAGACTTCAGCTGCTGTCTAAAATACATAAAAGATTTGATATTATAATATATTATAATATGCACTCGTTGAAATGAAGATCGGATTACCGTCGACCGTCGACGTATACTCAATAATAATACAATAATAATATTATGATCGCGTATTGTATAGAAAATAACACATGCCTACCCACATATAGCAGTGTACGTCGGTATTTCGGTAGAATAAACATAATAATATGCGAAATATTGCGAATAATGCTGGAGAATCGGCAGAGGGAAGATTTTTTTATATTCGATAAGCCGATGTGTTAAATATCGTTACGACAATAATCGTATAATACGTCCTTAATATTCTTCCGTTTGTAATAAAATGGTACTCGTTGATGTCTATATTGATATAAAAATATAATATTATTATGAAGCCCGCGAAATAAAATTCACAGTACTTATTGTGCCGACAAAAAAAGCGTCGAATCCTGCAAAACCGCAAGATTTTAGTAGATTACACACATTTATATAGTACTTTATATGTTAAAACCGCACACTTTTTCAAGGTTGATGTACTCAAAAACCACAGATTTTATAATGAATTTAAAATATTATATTTCATGAAAAAGAATACATTTTTTTTTTCATATTTATTTAAATAAAAAAAATTTTAAATTAATAATTACCGCTTGTACTCTTCTGCTGTTTTGATTTATAATAATAATATTAATATATATATTATGGTCATAACATCGAATATCGCGACTAATTTCCATTACAATCAAATTCCACTGCACAATAGTCTCGCTTATGTATATATGTATATTTTTACTTAATATACATAATATTTTCACAGTTATAAAATAAATTAGACTTCATGATGTCGTATGAATATGATAATATAATATTTCTTGATTTGCTTGGAATGCGATTTCATCGAATCAAACTTCGTCCGACTTGACGTAGTATTACAGTTAGGGTTTTAAAATGTCATACAATTTATTTTCTTAGAATAAAGTCTAGAGACTTTCTAACATGAAAGTTTCATTAAATATTTCATTACCATGAAAAATAAAAATTAGAAAATTTTTTTTTCAAGTTACGCCCGCATAATAAGGGTGAAGAAATTACATGTTTAAAATTATTTATGTCGATTGTATGAATACACAAATTGTTTAATATAGTGACTATAGTGCAATAGTATCCATGGCTTTCTGAAGATGGCCTAGGCCTAATCAGTAATCACTAATCAATAATCATATACTTACCAATACATTTGTGGATTATTATTTATTAATTTATTATCATTATATTAATTCACATTGCAATACAAATCTCTATTATGTACCTATACTTTTCTTTTTTTACTCAAAGCGTTCAAAATAATAATATTAGGTAATCATCTTCAAACAAATACAGATATGAAATAATACAATAATACTTAATTTACTACCAGGTACTTAGGTCTTTAGGTTTCTTTTACAAAATAATAGATATGAGTAATAACTAATAACTAATAATTAAAAGATGCTAATATAGCAATATCATCTACGTTTATCCCATACTGCATAAGTAAAAAAAATATTTTTCAATATTTCACGAGTTGTATATAATTTTGAAATATTTCAAATTTAAAACCCTAGCTCGAATAATATACGTTTGCAGCTTTTTTCGGGCCCTTTCGTCGCGACGACGGTCGCGTATTATTTTTATCCCAAAGAGAAAAAACCACCGTACTTGCGGCGAGCGAAGGCGGCACTATAGGTATACAAAACAATACGACTCGTCGACGGTATACCTATAAACATTGTTATAACGATTGCTTCGTGCATAATACTATACTACCTAACGTTATATTATCATTATTATTGTTATGCGTTAACCGGCGGCGCGGGCGCAAAGCCGATTCGTTTACGCGTATTTTACCTCTCGCGAGCCCGCACAATAAAAGCACTGTGCGAAAATTAGTCAGATGTCTCGCCGCGTAATGATATTTTATTCGCATTATTTTTATTGTTATTTCCACGTTTTTCCGAGGACGCCCGCGCGGATTTCACGGTTGTTTTTGCATCGGTGCCCGTCCTGAAACGGCTCTCGCGGGCGCGTGCACATTATAGTACCCACACGCGGTCTCCTCCCCCCCACGACGGGCGCCTACCCCCCGGCCGCCCAGCACCTTACGATTTATTATCATTATTATTATTTTATAAATAATGTTTACAATATAATAATATATACTTGCAGACCGACATCGATAGCGTTGCAGATGACAATAAGCGCCGACGACGTGGTGAATCCTAATCAAATCATACGGCTCGGTCGTCGCATCCGTCGTCTCCCGCAAACGACTTATACTATATTCCTGTTGAAAACGTAGTTAATTATTATTATTACTTATGACGAAGTTATAACAATATCGTATCGAAGACGACGCGGATATGGTTGGACGGTGGCTTGTTCGTGTGTACCTACACTGCATTATATTATTATTACAATATTACACGCAAAATAACAATGTTATGACGGCGCTTGCGCTCGTGAATGTCGATGTTATAATAATATGATTAACTCATAGAGTCGACAGATTTGACACCCAGCGGGAAATTTTACAGTACCTCACCATATTACGATTTATAATCTATTATTCTCGTGTCTAAGTAGGTACACCTGCTAGTCTGCTACTATTAAAAAGGGGAATAGTAAGTTGCTACACGAGACCTAGCAGGTAGGCGATTGCATACGTTAGTTACTACAAATGTGATGTGTTAATCCCTACACGAATATAAAAACGGGACGTGTAAGTTCCTACACACAAAAACACAGGTACATGCGTAAGTTCCTTCATGGCAAAAAAGTAACTAGATCCTACACGGCAGAATAAATAAGAAAAATTACTCTGTGATTATTGCATATGAAAATGTATTATTCAAATTTTATTCTTATTTTATATTTTTTTATTTTTATTATTATTAATATTATTCGATTTTTATACACTTACTGACATTTGAACTTTTTTTGTACCTAGGAACTTTCATATATAATTTATAGAACTATTCGATTTTTTTTTTATATTAGCTATTATCAATGCATTATGCGATTTTTATTATATTTAATTATTTATTCTATTTATTTATGAAAAATCGAATAATACATTTAATGGATGTTTTTTCTACCTTATAGGAACTAACATATGTGCCTGTGTTTTGCCGCGTAGGAACTTACATATGCACCTTTTTCTAGCATGTAGGAACTAACATACGTATTTTTTTTTACCTGCTTGTCTCGTTTAGCAACTTACATTCGCCCATTAAAAAATACCCGACGACATATTTTGTTCGGATAAATGAACATAATCTGCTGTGTGATCCATGTAATGTGAGACACTCGATATTTCAAAAATTATTTATGTTTTTGATAATATTTTTGTTACATGGTATGAAATTGTTACAAAACAACATTTTTCAAAAAAAAAAAAAATATATTTTTAAATAATTTAACTTATTAAAATATTTTTTAACCTTATCTTATTTTTTATGTTTTTACTTTTTTTAATCACAACCATACAGTTTTAATTTTATAATCCAAAGCAGAATATTTTTCTGAGTGTTTTAATACATTAAGCTTATGAGTTTTAAGTATTTGAAGTTTAGACGAGTGGAGTAGTAGACCAACATTCGAGCGGGGTACCCACATGCGCGCGGGGAATAGTAAGTTCCTACACTAGATCTAGCAGGTAAACGATTACATATACGTTAGTTCCTACAAATGTGATGTGTTAATTCCTACACGAATATAAAAATGAGGTGTGTAAGTTCCTACGCGGCGGAAAATTGATATATGTAAGTTCCTACACGGTAAAAAAAAGTTCAAATATCTGCAGTAAGTGTATACTTTATCTATATCATGGATTAGGCGACAAAATAATAAAAATAGGTACATTTTCATAAATAAATAGAATAAATTAATAAATATAATGAAAATCGCATAATGCATTTATAATAATATACAGTATAATAAAAATCGAATAATACCTTTTTTAATACGATTTTTATTATATTTTAGTATCATAATCTATTTATTTATGAAAATGTACCTATTTTTATTATTTTGTAGCCTAATCCATAATATATAGCTTAAGTATACACTTACATTTGATCTTTTTTTACCGTGTGGGAACTAACATACGTACCTGTGTTTTACAGTAAAGGAACTTACATATGCACCTTTTTCTGTAGTATAGGAACTAACGTGTGTATTTTTCTTACCTGCTAGGTCTCGTGTAGGAACTTGCATTCGCCCCCCAGTCCCCACATACCACCCTACACTGCTCATCTAAACTTTAAATATTTATAAATCATAAACTACTCGTCTAAAATTCGATTTTCATGTATAAAAATACTCAGAACAATATTCTGCTCTGGATTATAAAATTAAAACTGAATGTTGTGATTCAAAAAAGTAAAAAATAATAAGGTTAAAAAATATTTTAAAAAAATATTGTTTTGTAATGATTTGATACCATGTAACAAAAATATTTACAAAAACGTAAATTATTTTTGAAATAAAGAGTGTCTAACGTTAAATGGATCAGAACTATATGTTCAATTTTGATCGGATTTTTTTTATATGTGTTCCTTATATCTATAATCTATATATTATTGTATATAAAAATGAATGCATGTCTGTCCTTTATGCATTCCCAAACCGTTAAATTGTGATTAAATTTGGGACAGAGATAGATTAGACCTCTGGGAAGAAGATAAGCTAATTTAAAAAGGCGCAAAGGTCCCACGCCGCGGGAGCTGCTCAAACAAGGATTTTAAGATTTAAGATGGAAATATTTGTTTATAAATGGTTGCTATTGGTATGACTATGGTCGTTATTGGTTTGTTTAATCTCTGTTTATTTATATAAGGTTGTCGACGGTTAAGTATTTCATAATTAACTATTATAATATTAGTAAGAATAAATAATACCATACACACATTTTGGCAGATAAATGTATAGAAAAAAAGCAGTATTTGACATGGGCAACCGTCGCAATGTTTTTCATGTACCTATGCCTAATTCTGATTTCACTCGCTTATACCATAGATTAAATATACTAGTTTACTAGTACTCGTATTATTATATCCTCTTGTCGGGTCCGCGGGACGCCCTTTGTGCGAATATACGGTTTTTGTACACATATATAATATACAGGGTGATTCTTTCATCAAACAACACTCATTATTTCAAAAAGTGTAAATATTTTTGAAAATATTTTTTTACATGGTTTTAAGTAATTTACAAAACAACTTTTTTACTAAAAAATTATATTTTTTAATATTTTTTATCCTTATGATTTTTTAAGTTTTTTACTTTTTTGAATGACAACATGTAGTTTTAATTTTATATTCCAAAACTTCGTATTTTTCTAAGAATTTTGATACATAAAAATCGAATTTAGGACGATTAGTTTATGAGTTATAAGTATTTAAAGTTTAGATGAGCAGAGTGGAGTGGTACGGGGTTACTAGTATAGGTACAGGTTACTGTTGTTTGATAAAAGAATCACCTGGTATATTATAATATACGTATTATTGCAGTATACACGTCGCCGTTCGCGCGTTTGTCAAACAGTACCTATAATACCTATATACAATAATACGTAATAATAATATACACCGCGCGACTATACAAAATAATAACATAATATACGACGACTACCGATCTCGTCGATCGTCCTCGCGTCCTGTCACGGCAGGAGCGGAGGAGAGCAACCGTTCTCGTCCACTGTGTCCGGCGACGGCGGAGGAGACCGCTTTCAAAGCTTTCAGGCCGCCGCCGCCGAGAACTTGTGTGTACGACGACGACGACGTGACGTCTGATTGTGCTGCGCGCCCGGCCCATTGTTGCGCCTTTAACGACGACGACGACGTTGATAAATAATATACGTCGTTTCGACTGTGCGAAAGTTTCCGGTACTTTAACAATATTGCAACACTCCCAAAAAGAATAGCTTGTGCTGGAGAGCAAGTTCTTAAAGAGAAATAAACATACGATAGAAGTACGCTCTAGTAACAAATGATAAATAAAAGTAAAAAAAAACAATAAATATATTAAATAACAGTATAAGAGACTGAATAATTAGACTAAATACAAACAATTACTTGTTCAACAATGATTTCAGTCGGAATAAGTAAAAAAAACTTAAATAAGTACTGATTTGATCATAAGGGGGTGGTGTTATGTCACAAAAAAAAAAAATACTTTCTACACTCCACTGACGGCTCACACGATATATTTATTTTTTAACACGTACCCGACAATTTAAATAGCTGTCAACTCGGTTGGATCTAAATATCGTTATATCATACTATAATGACGGCGTTATCGTTTTCGTTTTCCAGGCAGATGTTCCAGCAAAACGGGTTCATTTTGCCGAAGATTTAACGGCGTGATGGCCATCGCCACAATAACTATCGAACGAAACAAAAACCTACCTCGGAATAATCGTCACCACGTCGCCGTCACACCGAGCTGTACGTCGTCGTACGATATAAAATATATAAAATATTTATGTTGTAATATATTATATTATATATTGTACCTGACTGACGAAAATGGCGCCGAAATCTCGCAGGATGAAAAGTGCGGAATCCGTGAAACAAGACAGACGCTCGTTATATACGTACATCATTTTATTTTATTATATTTTATTATATTCTATTATATGTCGCCGTCGTCGTTGTCATCCGTCTATTTTGTCGCGCGAAAAGCGACGAATTTCTCAAATGTTTAATATTATTATTATTATTATTATTATTATTGTTGTTGTTAACGAGAGATCTCTCCTCTCGCGCCGCCGTCGTTTATACGACTATACATAATAATATTTTGTATTTATTGTATTATATTATATTATATTATTATAATGATATGACGTAGGCACGAAGAGTGAAAATGTTACGTTTAGGGTTTTACTATTCGAAACTGTGTTATACAGGTAAAATGTGTTTCGTAAACACATGACGGGACTCTGTAAACGGTTTAAATGCTTGTCGTTTTGGCTGCGAAAACTGTAAGCGTACCTGCATGTACCTATTTTAATATAACATTTTTTTACAGAATGTTGTTCGCTGTTTACCTACCTATTTAGTTACATATTTATATTGTTACTATAAATTATATTTGTACATAGTTATTGATGTGTACATAAATATTCTATTATTCATATTATATAGTATATACTAGCACGGTCGTGTCGTACGACGAGTTGTGTAATAGTATAGCAATACTGCCTAGGTACCTATTATTTAAGTAATATTAACAAGGCTGGGCATTAACGAGTTAAAAAAAAGTTAAAAATAAGTCAAAAAGTTAAGTTACTTCACGAGTTACTTTTATTTTCATAAGTTACTTCTAACTTAACGAGTTTGTCTTTTTTAAGTAACTTCTAACTAACCGAGTTAATTTATTTATTTTTCCTAATATAAATTTCACAGGTTTAAAATTATATTTTGATTTTTATAACTTATTTTTAAATAAAAAATAATAATAATTTCTGAAAAATCAAACACTGTTTATGTTATTTTATTTTGTATTCTAAATAATAAATTCTAAATTGTAAACTGTCGCAAGTGTTTCGCATTATTTCTGTATTTGACATTACAATATATGTATTAAAATAACGTAATAAGTACTTAGTTACGAGTAAATAACGAAAAGGTTTAATATGTATAATGTATTCTGTATAGTATAGTATTAAGTTGTTATAAATTAAGTTATAAATTATAATATTTTAATTGCTAATTCACAGAAACTATGTTTATATAATATTATTATTAAACAGAAACGTTATAGGACTATAGGGGTAACCATTTGTTTAATTTTAAAATTGATTGAAGTATGTATTAAGTACCTACTGTAATAACTAATACAAGTACATAGTACATACATTTTCAAAAAATAGTAAGACCTCCATTATAATTTGTTATTTGTTAAGCTTTAATAAAAATAGGAATGATAATTAATTTTACACGAAAAAAAAAGATAATTTTCTTTAACTAATTTAAGTTACTTTTTTCAAATTAATTTTTAACGAGTTAAAAAAATTAGTTAACTTGCCCAGCCTTGAATATTAATATCAAATGTTGACGTAAATTCTAGTCTTACGATATTGTTTTGTATTTTTAAGCTACCCGCGATGCAGTGTACGTATATATATAATAATAATAATAATAATAATATAATCACTCTCGAATAAATCAAAATGTTGTCTACAATTATTTTAACATCACCCGCGTACCCATATTATATAGTAATAGGTATATCGTCATCGTTGATTGTTTTTGGCACGTGCAAGCAAGTGTGTCGAGAAAAGGCGCGATTAGTGAGTTTCGCACGTCGTTTAGACGCCATTGGTGGTGCTAAGGGGTTGTTTTTTAGCACCCCCGAGAAGTCTAAGAAATTGCCGTAGAGCATGAATGGGTAAGGTGGACAACTGCTATGTGCTGTACAACAACTGTTACCTCTCATTACTAAATTATAATACTATATATGATGATCGCATTGTGCATATTATAGGTAATGACAGGAGAGGATCTAGAAATTAAAAAAGAAGAGAGCCAGAAGAACAATTTTACTTCTAGTGTATTATAAAAGCATAGTCATTAAGTTTAAATTTGTATAGTGAATAAAAATTCATCATACGTGCATATTACAAAATAATAATAATAACAAAATTCTTAAGAATTCTTAAGAATTGTATTGCATATTTGCATATAATATTATATAATTACTATAAGGCTCGGATTTCAATGCATTTTCATATTTTTTCTTAACATTACCATAATGTCAACATTTGGATAATGTCGATGACATTAGCTGTGCATTTTGGTGCAATCGCTCGATTATAAACATGAAATATCAATAATATCCGGATAACGATGTTAACGTTAGCCGCAGTCATTAGTGGATAATGTTAAAATTTAAAAGTTATGAAGGCGGTAGTCAAGGGTATAAAACGAACGTTGGATATAGCCATATAAAAATATAAAATTTCAAGACTATTACTAAGGCTAAGATTTTAAATTTTAAATATTTCATGGGAAATATTTCAAAATATTAAAAATTTTACTCCTCGTGAAATCTTGAAAAATTTTTTTTTTCATATGCAATAGGAACGTATAGATGATATTACTATATTAGTATTTATTAATTATTACTATCATATCTTATTTTGTGAAAGAAACCTAAATATCTAAAGTACATGGTAGTAAATTAATTATTATTCTATTATTTCATATAAGTATTTGTTTGGAGATAAATAATATTGTTTTGAACGTTTTGAGAAAAAAAAAGAAAAATACATAACAGAGAAATTGTATTGCAATGTGAAGCAATAAAATATTGATAATAAATTAATAAATAATAATTCACTAATGTATTGGTAAGTATATGATCATTGATTAAGTCTAGCAGGTCTAAGCCATCTTCAGAAAGCCAATAGACACTATTGCACTAGTCACTATAA
The DNA here is from genome assembly GCA_022818045.1 of Neotoxoptera formosana. Lineage (NCBI taxonomy): Eukaryota > Metazoa > Arthropoda > Insecta > Hemiptera > Aphididae > Neotoxoptera > Neotoxoptera formosana. Next base: position 12,042,545 of record CM040631.1, read on the forward strand.
TAAACAATTTGTGTATTCATACAATATGCATATAGGTAATTTTAAACACTTTATTCTCTCACCCTGGGTGTAACTCGAAAAAAACTTTTTTTCTATTTTTTTTTTTGTAATTTCCTGAAAACCCTAACTGCAGCACGTGCTGCAGTACACACCGGCGCGTACAAACGGCTGCTGTGTTTTTCTGAGTGGAATAATAATAATACAATCTCGACTCGTATGTTTTACGACGCGAGAACCGTGGTATAGGTATATACAGTTTATAACCAAGAAGACTTGGATGCGGGGCGCATTGTCCGGTCGACTACGCGGTCGAGTAGACAATCCGAACTGGTATATTATATTATATCGTCGCCGGACCAGTGTCTGCGTGCAAACAAACACTGCTGCTGCTGCACAAAGACAAATACGCACGCGGTCGTCTGTATTTTTATTTTTATACTTGCGAATCCTTGTGGCGTCCACCGGATGCCCTTGAAAAATCGTCGCATAGTAGGTATAATACGGCTATTATATTATATACGTCTTATACCACCTTATAGATCCGCAAACTGCACATATCAGCAGCACGCCGAAGAGTCCGACACGATTTATATATAATATTATATTAAACCGCTGCCGCAGAGTGTAGCTATATAAACTATCTACTATATAAATACGGGTTCTCCGACGATGAATTTTCATCTTCTGGCGCAGTGTTTCCCAACTTGTTTTAAACTCGCGCTGAACCTTTGCGATAATTTTTCAAAAAGTGAGTGTCATCGACGAATATCGGCGAAAAAAAACCAGAGAGGACGGTTTTTAAAGTTTTGTTTTGTTCACGAGACTATATGATCATTATAATATTAGAATTAGAATTTATTTAATGACCATCTCTCATCGTCTCAAAGATTATCCCGACGAGTAGAGGGACATATTATAATCTCTCGCACGTCGCTATCAAAATAATATGTTATTTACCATTTTTTTTCCCTAAATTCCTCACGAAACACTTACTGGACGATAGGAACGATTATTTGAGTGTACAAGCTATGTCGTAAATACAATATTTAAAACTGAAACTTGACTTCAAGTTCTTTGTATAATTTCGATCATCGATCGGACTGCAGTCGTTTAAGTCTCATGCGTTTAGTGGCGGGTTGACAAGACGTATAATGATGTATATACATACTATTTTAATGTTAGTTAAAGCTGCGCTCGAGGACCAATGAGGACGTCAGGACGTTATGTTAAGTATGATTAGAATTATAAGCAGAAAATTGTTATTTTAGATTCATTTCGATGCAGATACTGCAGGATAATGGCTATATCTATTGAAATATTTTATTTTTTGTTTGGATTTTGATAATTTTAGATTTGTAGAGCACTTTTATATATTTCAACATTTTTCCATAATAATTTAAAAATTAACAGGATAAGAATAACGAACCTAAAATACTTTAAAATATAAATTTTGTAAAATTATATATATTTAGATGTTTAAAGTAATGTGTTGATAGAATGTCGAAAGAAGTTTTTGTGTCTACAAATATGTTCATAATGACTCCCGTCGACAATCGTTCAATTATTTGAAAAGTGTACAGCAAGCCACATTAATGCATTTTATAAGGCGATAATCAAATTAAAAGTGTTCGTATTAACCATTTATAAAACTGTTCAGTGTTAAAGTAACTCCAATTATTATTTCCAGAATAATTAATAATATAACAATTAAATTTCTATATACATACACAATCTAACCTGTATAAAATCAATTTTCACAGTGTATTTTATTTTTTAGAAGATATAAAGAAAGGTACATGTAATTTTTTACGAGTTTTCGGGACATATTTACCACTCAGCCCTAACATTTTATTATTATTATAACTGCAGTACGCTGCTTGTCCACCGAACACGCGAAGACAAAAAATGTTCGAATAGGTAGGCAGCAGAGGACGTGAGTCGTCCATATATATAACTAGGGTTTTAAAATTTTATGAAATTTATTTTCTTGAAATATTTCATTTATTTATTTTCTTTTTTCCCCAAAACGTTCAAAATAATACTATTCATCTTAAAACAAATACGGGTGTGAAATTATACAATAATACTTAGTTTACTACCAGGTACTTTAAGTATTTAGGTTTCTTTTACAAAACAAGATATTACGAGTATTAAATTTTCTTAAATAATAATTAATAAATAGGTACTAATATAGTAATATATCATTTACGTTCCTACTGCATATGTAAAAAAATATATTTTTAAATATTTCATGAGGCATAAAATTTTTAATTTTGAAATTGTTCAAATTTAAAACCATATATATAACACATCCTGTTGCACAATATCTTGTGTGCACACACGCACAAAGCAGTGTAGGTTTGAATAAAATACGATCCGAGGGGACTTGCACGCACACGGCGCAGCGCAATCCAATAACATTTTATTATTTTATTTTACTGAGCGTATAATTGATAGCCGTACGTCGTCACGGAGGACGCGCACATAATATAATAATATTATTATAACGACGAATTAATTGTACCGAAGCTGCGACGGTGTGAGTTTTCATGACGACGACGACGAACGCGAGTCGCATCGGATGCGGAACGGACAAACAACCGCGGACGGGTGTGAAACGAACAACGAAAAAAAAAGTGATTTCTTTCGAGCGTATTTCACTACTCGTTTGCCGTCGCGTTGTTTACCGAATTTTGGCATCTAACAACGCGGAGTCGTTGACGCGAATAATAAGCGAATAATAATAATAATATGACGACTGCGGGCATATATAATTATAGTTGTGTAATGATTTAAAAATAAGGTATTTGGATATATGATGATAGTAATATAATTAATTTAATAGAGTAAAATATTTAAGTTTTAAATTAAAATAGTAGATGCATTTGCATAAGGGTTAATTGTATGATTTGCTTAATTTTATATCTTTAACTCATTACATGAAAATTACACACTTTACGTGGTATTTTATCGGGGGTGAATACGAGAGTTTTTCCTTATGAATATAATATATCTCCCGATAAATAGTATCACTTACCTTTTTGTGGACTCTATGAATCTTTACCGATGTTGATTAGATTCTGACCAGGAGGTGAGAAGGTAGAGGAGATATACCAAAATTTGACAACGATATTATGATTAATTTAATTTATTTAAAAGAATATAAAATGATTTAATATATAAAAGAAAGACATGATGACATAGGCTATGGAGTGAGCGACTGAGCGCCGTTGTATGTGCGGTGTATGCTTAAATAGACAATGATTGTGACATGCCGCCCTTAAGATCAAACAGTAATTGCGTCATGTCCCAATCATCGGCATAAGGTGACAAGCAGTTAATATTATAATTATGGACCTTTATGTATGATTGGTTTTCTTAAATCTAAGTGTATTTATTTTAATGATATATAATGTTATAATGTGTGTGGCATTAAAGGTATAAGTAGTTAATTATTATAATTATGGACCTTTATGTATAATAGGTTTTCTTAAATCTAAATTTATTTATTTTAATGATATATAATATTATAATGTGTGTAGCATTGCAGTTGGTACACGAGCTCGATCCAAATCCGAGTTTGCGTGTAATAATAATTAGAGTTGGGCAAATACTCGACTTTGGAAAAATGTTCTAGTCGAGTTCGAGTGCACTCCACTTGGAAATCGAGTACTCGTTTCACAATATTTTGTTGAATAATAAATGTCAAAACTATAAAAGACTACAAGAACCCAAATATTTCCAATAAGAATACCAGGAAGGTCGAATGGTTTAAATTAATAAACTTTTTTCAAGTTAGGTTATGTATTCGAGTAATCGATCTTTTTCGAGTACTTGACTTATTTTAATACTCGACACAAATATCTGGTACTCGACCTTTATTCAGTACTCGACTTTTTTCGAATACTCAAATTTTGAACTCGACTCGACATCAAAAAAAAAAAAATACTTGACCAACACTAATAATAATTATTGTTTTAAAATTACATGAAATTTGTTTTCATGAAATATTCCATTCACATGAAAAATAAAAATATACCAACAGTTGTAAAAAAAAAATAGAAAAAGAGTTTTTTCAATTTACACCTTTATAATTTGGGTGAGAGAAGAACATGTTTTAAATGACCTGTGTCTATTGTATGAATACACAAATCGTTTATTAATTATTACCAATACATTCGTGAATTATTATTTATTAATTTATCATCATTATATTAATTCACTTATACAATTTCTCTATTATGTGTTTTTCTTTTTTTTCATAAAACGTTCAAATGAATATTATTCATCTCCAAAAAAATACAGATATGAAATAATACAATAATACTTAATTTACTACCAGGTACCTACTTTAGGTATTTAGGTTTCTTTTACGAAATAAAATATGAGTAATAAACTAAAAACTAATAAATAATAATTAATAAATACTCATGTAGTAATATCATAACGTTCCTACTACATATCACCTATGTAAAAAAAAATATTTTTCAATATATCATTGAAATATTTCATGAATAGTGAAATTTTCAATTTTGAAACATTTCAAATTTAAAACTCTACTAATAATAATATTGTTATAAAACACGCTTAAAGAAAAATAACAGCTAGCCGATTTTCACTTGAGCGCGAAATTCGTGTCGCGACGTAATGCCGGTAATAATAATAATTATCGTGTCGATTTACTTTTTATCCAAATCCCGTTACACGGACGACACGTATATTTATAACGACCTCCGGAAAAATCTGTGACCACAAAACGGCATCGCAAAACTGCAGCTAACAACAAATACTTACTGTAATATAATACACACCGATGTGCGCATAATAATAGAAAACCGCGTAACGACCACAGCCGGCTCAAGTTGATTTGCGACGATCCTCGTTATTATTGTAACGCCCACGCGTGTCCTGTGCGTAAAATTTAAATTATTTACTAATGTTTTACAAATGACGAATAATTTTTGGAAAATATCATAGGGAGGAGGAGACAGATAAGAGTCTTTCCCAAAAATTTGGGGTACTCTCGCCTATGAATATAAATTATAACATATTATGTTACGTTTAATAATGGTGAGGACCTAAAATTTTGAGGATGCAGGTAACGAATTCATTTTTATAAATTTAGTGAACTAGAGATGTACCGATTCTCGATCTACAATTCATATCCAAACTGTTCAGATGTTGTATCGGATCCGAAACCAAACTTTAAAAAAAATATATGTCGGCCACCAAATGGCGTCAAAAAATTATTGTATTCATCATAAAAATAGGATTTCATCGGCATGGTTGGAACATTTGCAACTTTCAGTTCGCAAACCAAACGTCACTGATAATATTTTATAATAAAAATAAATAATGGTACGGGTTGTTTGATGCTATATCTCGCACAACTATTTCGGGACGTGTAAAATACAATTTAGTTATAATATAATATAATCTTAAATGAATCGTATTTATTTTTTACGTTTTCTTCTGCACACATAGCTAGGTATAGTCTTCGCACGAGCACGACATATTATAATAAACTATGTTAATTCAATCGTATATACTTGCTAATAAATATTTAATCCGCACGCACATGCAGTTTCCGCATAAATTAAATCGGTCTGATTTATGTTTAGTACCTTTATAGTATATTATAATATAAACGCACACGTGCGAGTATTGTGAATCTATGTGCGAAAACTAAGTGTCAATTAACATTGTTGCAAGTGTATAATATATAAAATATGCGAAAAGATAAACCGAACGTTTAGGCAGGCGTTCTCAAACTAGGTCTCTTCGACCACACAACAGGTTAATATTAATAGCCACAAGACTATATTTATCTATTTATGTATACCTAGGCACCTACAATATAATATTATATACTATATTGAAAATAAAAAAATAAAAAATATTTGACTTTTAGATCTATACGATATACTCTTAGAGCGATTACGAAAACTTACTGTTCGATTTACCAAACCTTGCAGTGACGGAATCCATCTGAACAAAAAAAATCGTCCACTGTGACATTGTAATAATGATTAGTAGAAATAATTTGTGTTCCGTGTTCGTACTAACATAGTTTAAATAATTTATGTAAACACTGGAGTTTACATACCTACCCCCTCGAAAAAAAATTTGCCTCAAATATAATCACCTTCATAAAGTTAGCAGCATAACTTTAACAGACACATATGAAACACATCCAACACATTTGTTGGTAACTTGTTGGACATTTTCAGATAATTTTCAGACTTTGGACTTTAAATTCGCCAATCAAGCTTTAGAAACAGCACAACTTAAAAAAAAAGCTCTACCGGCGAAAATCCAACCAAAAGTCAGAGTGGCCCAACAATGTCCAACAAGTTGAGCTTGACCTTTTTTATAGGAGTAAAATTTTGCTGACATAAAGTTGCGCTGTTTGAGTATAGTTTACAGCGAAAAAGTGTCTAAAGTTCTACCGGCGAAATTCAAGTCCAACAAAGTCTGAAAGTTATCCAACAAGTTACCAACAAATTTGTTGGATGTGTTTCATATGTGTCGGTTAAAGTTATGCTGCTAACTTTATGAGGGTAATATAATCGGTTTGTGGGTAGTGTTTTGCAAAGAAAACTCTATATGAACAACCGACGATTAAAGGTTATTAAAATATTATGTACTTATATAATATTTAGAGTTTATAAATTTCAATAAATATAAATTCATCGAGTTTTCATTATTTGAGGACTAAGATGATTGTTTGAGGTTAAAATAAATACTATTTTACAATGAAAAACTAGTTTGTGAAATAAACCATACTCCGTGATTGATATTGTTTAACGTCTTTTTTCTTATAAATTTAAACAATATTATTTATTAATCGACCATAATAATTAAACTACTCGTATAATATTAGAGCCTTATTCGCCCACGACTGTTGTTCGTGCGGGTTGCGAGCTGTTTCCTTATGGTTACATCAAATATTTTAGAGAGGTAAAAAAAACAATACGAAAAAAAAAACAAAAACGACGTTATAGTACCGAAGATAAAGAGATAATTTTTTATTTTTATTATTTCGTCAGTTGTGCAATGATAATGATGATGATGATGATGATGACGAATAACTAGCGCGCACGCGGACCCGATGGAAGAGATCAAATGGGAAATATAAAATAATAATAATATCATCTCACGCATGTCACTGGCGGCGGCGCATTATCTCGGATCCGTTTCGCTCGTTATGCTCTGCAGAGAGAGGACTTAAAAAAAAGACTCATCCCTTTTATTCTTTTGATTCGTATACCTACGTCCTATATAATAATATATAAATCTTGCGATTAGCGGACAACACGCAACAGATTACGCACTGCACGACCCTCTCACTCACTCTCTCTCTCTCTCTCTCAATCTCTGGGAAACCGCGCGTGCATTGTTGTCCGGGCAGCGCGCAGTGAATATACGATGCGCGAGAGTTAAGTGAGCTATATAATATTATTATTATTATTACTATTATTATACCTAGGTATAATATGCGATCTCGTGTATTCGTAATTGTGCACCACCGACTATTATATACGAAGGGTGCGCGATTCAAACCGCAAATCGTTTCATTCACGACACGCGCGCGCCCCGTTGAGCACGAAATGAATCGGTCATAATATTTTGGACCTCCGGGCGAGGGTGGCGGCGGACGGGCAATAAACGGGAGACCGCATCGGGTGGGGTTAATTCACCGTGTAGGTACAATAACGTATATAAATGTGTGTATATAATCATTAAGAGCGTATAGTATGGCAAATAAGTAAAAAAAATCCACCCCGCAAACGACGACGACGAGATAAAATAATATAATAGGACTTATTATATTGTGTACCGTCGTCGCATCGCGTGCGTGCGCGTTGTATAATCCATTAATTGTTAGACAATATATTGTTATCTTGTCGATCGAGAGCCAACCGACCGCGGTCGGATCGCTCGCGGGGATCACGCTGAGGCTAAAATTATACAACTCAATATTATTATTGAATCGTATAATAAGCGATTTTTTTAAGTCTATGCGGTGATAAAGAAAAATTTGATGCCCCTGTGTGGTAAGTATAAGTACACCAGATGACAGAGCGATATATAGCGAAACATCGTGTCCCTGCAGTTTTTATTATAGTATATAATTACTATATGCATTATCCGACATTCGTTGTGATTACGTCTTGTATTGTTATGTATGTATTTGCAGAATATCAGAGAAGCACAGTAGTTTTAGTTTGACGCGATAAATCCTATAAGAAGACGTGCCAGCTATTTATCTCCACTAAATTATAAGCTCCCTCAGATCATGCTGCTATAACTCAATATTGTTGAATCATATGAGTGATTTTTTTAAGTTTATGCGGTGAAAAAAAGTGTGATGTCCCAGTGTAAGTTTAAAAAAATACAGCGGTATAAAGACTTTCCACGACGAAAATAATATATACGATCTTACACATCGTTTTTCGTGATCCAGTTTCTATTACAATATAATATAATATTATGAAATGCATAGTGTAAAACTTACGTCTTGTTAAGTAAGCATTTAAATACTTAAAAGAGTTCAATTATAGTTTGACGATGAATCCTTAGGGTGTGTGTCAGTTATTTATCTCCGCTAAATTAAAAAAAAAACATTCTATCTTAGTACTATTATAAATATTTAAATGACATCGCGGAAAAACTTACCAAGACGAATTCCGGTTCCGGCGCTTGATCTCGTACACAAGTAAGTATTTAAATGTAGTAATGACGTATATTAACGTACATTAACGACGTGTATTATAATACTGCATTTTCCAGTATTATATAATAACCCGAACATTTTTTTTCAAATTTTTGAATTCTCGCGTATGCGAGTTACTTTTTACACAATACGTCAAACAAATACACATATTAATTTATGTGTATATATTATATTAATAAATATAATAAATCGTATTTATAATGCATATTATATAATATTATATGCAACAATGTTCACAATAACTTACAATTAAAAAAATTTTTATTTTTTGGTTATTTCATATGGAACATCATTACAATAAATATATATTTTGTAGTTGACATTTTTTAGCGTTTCCTTCGCATAATATAATAGCGGAAAATTAACTGTCCAATAATAATATAAAAGGTTAATTACAAACGTTGAATAATAATAACATACCTAATTTGAAAGTATTTTGAACATTATTAACGTAAAAACATATTTGTTTATATTCACATATAAATTATAACATTAATTATTGTCATGCCTTTAAATGGTAATGTCTATTATATTAATTACAATATTTATATATAACTATGTATTTAAGTAGTATTTATTTTTCTAAAAAAGCTCAATAATTTTTAGCTCCAGTCTTAAGGTCTAATAATATCTATAAAACTAGAAAACATGTTTTAATTATATATATTCATAATAAATAAAGCTAAAGAAGTAATAATTTAAAGTTATGACTTTACAAGTTCATAAGACTAAATTAGTAAAATGTAAAAATAATTATTTGTGGGATAACACGATATTTTTTTTTATAGCTATACTTGTATTATGAGTATAATATATAGATCGAATATCAAGATATTTATATTACGTATATAACAGATTATAATAGCAAATATGTATGTATAGTATCGTCGAAGAAAGTTAAGTAAGGTGATATCGTTTTTGTGATTTTAAATCGAAAAAGCAAAATATATAATCAAGGAAGAACATATTATAATTTCTCGATCGCTGAAACTAGCGCGCCACACTATTTTGAGTAATAGATGTTCTAATATTGTAAAGCTGTGTATACAATATTAATATAACTTTGTACAAATTTTCTTTTTTTAAATTTATTACATTAAAATATATCCGTTGACGCTTATTAACAACGACGATAGTAAAGGTATTAATAACATTAATGTCGATGTCACCGGAGAATTAGCACCATTGTAAAAGCCTCCATAAACCTGTAGATTAGCCGTTTCAATACTATGCTTACAGTAGTCTCCGTCTATAAATGAAAATTTACAAATTTACAATATTAAAATAATTTTTTTTTTAATTTTCGAGCAATGTTGAATAATATTAAGTAAAATTTATTAGCAAAAATCTCAAACACATTATATCTCGTATACAATATTACAATTTTTATAATATTATAGGTATAGGTACGGTGTATATACGCATAATATATTATATGGACTATTGGCAATGTGTTGTTTTTTTTTTTTTGTTACCATATTCCAAGTTGTGCAAGGTTAACCGGTCGCTCATCTCGATTTTTTTTCATATTATACTCATTATGGCAAGTCATTAAGTGCCAGTACACTTAAATAATATATGGTCAAAAACATCTCCAGTTGAACCGATATTATAACCATTTAGATGTTAAAAAAAAAATAACATTTGGCCGTGTTTCAAATATTTTCGGAGTATAACATATATATCTCTCAATGGGATATAATCATTTACGATTTACTCATTAATTTGTTTATGATAAAATGCGCGCTGAAGATTATAATAATATTCACAAACAGCCGTTGGGCGTTCGATAGATTTTCGTTTCGAGAAAACATTATTAATAATGTATTTTAATTATTACAATATAATATGGCATACCGTAATTCCATCCTATGAACTGGCCAGTTCGAAGATTTTCATTGCGTAACCATTCTTCGAGCGGTTGGAAAAATTCTCTCAGAGCCGAACCGTCGAGTTTGTTCTCGCCGATCGCTAGCGATAAGGTGTCCCTCCAGTTTTCCGACGATCCGGATTCCATGATTTTCCTATATGAGTGAGATAAAAATTGAAATCGTTTAAATTCTATTCATAAAAAATGAAATTTTTAATAATTATAGTTGATTATAATTTTTCTTTTCTTATGAAGTACATTTTTAATATTACATTATACATCAGTGTGTGATTCAATAACATAGTAGGTACCTATCTCGAAAATAATGATAAATAATAAAACATTTTTTTTTTTTGTAATAAACGATGTTTAAAATATGCCCAAGGTCCCACAACGCCATATTGCCGGATTTCGGTATCGAGGAGACGCGGCGGAGGAAACATTTGGGGTTCTATGAAAAAAATGTATCGCTCCGATCGCTATATTTTTGTCTACACATAATTCTAATACGTTTTACTCCGAACATAAATATTATAATCAAATAAAATACTAAACGAGTATACAATCGTACATCAAAATATACATAATATTATTATAAAATATTTAAATTTATAAAAAAAACCGAAGAAGTCACTTGTTGTATATTATAGTAGCTGGTTTTGAGTGATATTCGTCATTGAGTATAATAGGTCACTGTATAATAGACGTGTTAAATTTTATTTCAGTAACGATTATTAGCGGTGTGTCAGAATTTAGTTCTTAGAATTTTTATAATAATTGTATAATAATAATTAAGTACCATATAAGTACCATAAGTTATTTATTTTTCTATTAGTAATACTTACGGTATATGGAATTAATTTTTGGCAAACATTATAATTTATGTTATTTGTCGATAAAACCATATAATCATATATGTAATTTTTTTTTTTTTATTTTTTATCTAGATAATTGTACAATCTGTAAATTATTGTTTACAATAAGCACAAGTGAAAAAAACAAATTAAAAGAAAAGACAAAATAACAGACAATGTAACAAACATAAGTTAATTAAATCGCGATTATTCACATCAATTCGGACAGGGGGCTTGGGCGAAGATATTTGAAAAGTGTATTTGACGACTGATTTTGTCGAAGCCTTGTCTCAAAGTCTCAAAGGTTATTCGTTTTTGAATTACAACAAAATCAATTTTGTCAAAAACTGCAGGTATTGCCTAAATATTACAGTTTTTCCTTAATTTGTTTTAAGCTTTTACCGATTATTTTTTAATAGTACTGAGAAGTTTCTGCATAACATAATTTTAAGATTAATTTATACATTCATAAATCAGCTCATAATCTAAAAAAGGTGCCATTTTCAAAAAGTTCATCTTTCATGCAATTTGCCTCCTTGTTATCGAAATCTACTTATGTTATACGTTATAGACGTCCTTCGTTCTCTCTCGCTCTCTCTTTCTCTCTCTCTCTCTCTCTCTCTCTCTCTCTCTCTCTCTCTCTCTCTATCTTTTTCTCTCAATATGCCATACTTCAATGTCATCAAGTCAAATTGGTTCGATGAAATGTCTTCTTAAAAATAATTTGTTTACCTAACCCGGTTTACACATTTGGATCGCACCCGGTACAAAGAGATGAACGGTAAATGTATAATATGTATAATATATTGTGATATATATAATGTGATCCGTTCAACGTAAGACACTCAATATTTCAAAAAGTATTTACATTTTTGGAAATATTTTTTTTACATGGTATAAATCGTTACAAAACAACATTATTCAAAAAAAAATATTTAAAATATTTTTTAACCTTATTATTTTTTAAGGTTTTGTACTCTTTGAGTAGTTAATAAGTTATAAGTATTTAAAGTGTAGTTGAGCCGTATGGGGTACTCCACAAAATGTTGATCCACTATTCCGCTCATCTAAACTTCTAATACTTATAACTCATAAACTACTCGTCCAAAATTCGATTTGTATATTCAAAAAAGTAAAAACTTAAAAAATAATAAGGTTAAGAAATATTTAAAAAAAAATGTTGTTTTGTAACGACTCGATACTCGATACTCGATAAAAATATTATCAAAAACGTAAATACTTTTTTTAAATATTGAGTGTCTATTACATTAGATGGATCACACTGTATTCCCACTACCAAAACGAGTCACGTTGATTAATCATATTTACTAGCTATATGTCATATAACAGCGATTTGTTATGGGAAAAAAATGAGATTAAACAATCAATATAGTAAACCATTCAAGGAAACGTCCTTATATGAAATAATATAATAACATAATGCACGGCGATATTGTGATGGTCAAACGCGGTCGGTCTTGGTCGCCGCCGAATATTAAGTATGATAAATCGCTGAATCACACGACACTGCATTATTATTATACAATATTGTGAGCTTTATAGAATGTGGAAAAAGTCGATTCTCGAGTATGGGCGGCGGCGACCACATTAACCAGAGTTGTAGTATACCTATTACCTATATATATTGTGATATATCTATATAATTATGCGTACACATATCGCGCTGCACTTATTATATAGAAATACGCGTAAGTACCGATAATAATCGTATTAGCCAGCTTTTCGTTCGTATGTGTTGTTTATATATATATATAATATAAAAATATGTTACGAGTGTAATATAACGACATAAATAATAATAATAATAATAATAATAACACATAATATATACGGAATAATAATATGTATGTCATATATATTATATGCGCGAGTTTCGACCGAGAATATTATTATTATTATTATTATTATTATTATTATTGTAATTACGAGAAGAAAAAAAACGATCGCGAACGACCTCGTTACATCATCGTAAAAAGTAATAACCCGTTAAACATTTTCCGTTGATAAAAATGTACATATTATTATTTTATAATACATTTTAAACATTTGTATACATATTATTGTTATTTGAAGTGTACTGCGAGACCTTTTCTCTACGATTACCTATTTACCTATTATTATTACTATTGTAACATTCTCCGAATATTTCGGTACCGCACACACACAGGAAATAGCTGATATAGGCGTATTTTATTCGCGTCCACCGCCGGAGAGTTTCACTTTTTTGTTTTCCCATCCGCCGAAGACTTGTCGCACCATATAATGAGTATGAGATATTATTGTTATTATTATATATAGCAAACACTGCAGAGTCGTGCATGCGATACGGTGCCAGCTGATGCAGTCGTACGACGAAAAAATTCAACACGCCACCGAGCGCGGTAGACCGGACGTCCGGACGTGCAACAGGTGTTAGATAATAATAATAAAAAAACAATATTACTGTCGCAGCGTCGGCCGACAAATCGCTGTCGCGTCTTTAGGTATACACATCGTATATATTATAATTATGATAGTAATAATATGATATATATTGCAGAAACGTTTCCGAAAGTCGTCCGAGGTGCGGATCACGTGATGGGCGAGAAAATAAGGATGCAGCCCATAACACTACACATCATCATAATTATTAATGTCTATAAAAAGTTTGTCAGGTTGAGTAATTCTCATTTGATTAAGAATCAATGACTAAAATATAATCGACGAAATTGATTTCATATAGATCCATTCACATAGGGGTAATATATTATATATGGTGTCCAGTGAGGATTTAACCCATCGCGATATACCCTGAAACAATAGAAATATCATAATTCTGATTTTTTTAATAAGACTCGCAGGGACAAGAACTACAAATATTTTATGTTTTAATTTATTTTAATATTTTGGTACAAAATTGTCCCGGCCGTACGGCTCCGGCTATACTCCGACCGTACGAGCACGAGAGCAACATGTTTGATACCACTATAGTATTAAATAACTCACAATTTTTCTCAAATCTAAAAAAAAAAATTAAAAATCAAGAGTTCAATGAAAATAAAATGTTGAAACGTCAACGTTTTCAGAAAAAAATAACTCCACAAATGGCTATCTTCAATTTCTTTGAAAATAATTAAATAAAAAAATTTTTTTTTAACTTTAAAACATTAAAATAAATTAAAATATGAAATATTTGCAGTTCTTGTCCCAACGAGTATTATTAAAAAAATCAGAATTATGATGTCTCCATTATATCTGGAGATATCGCAATGGGTAAATTCTCACCGGGACACCCTGTACGCTTATTCGACAAAATAGAAACTTTTTTTTTTCTTTACTGGTTTTGAGAAAGGCACAGCGTTATTATTGTTTCTCACCTTTCGACAGTATAATAACATATATTTTTTTAATCTCTTTTTAGTTGTACTCTCAAAAGTGCAATAGATATTTCCAATATTTTGTAATAATAAAATCGCTAAAGTTGCAGTGTAGTATAGTTATTTGAATACCTAGTCACTAAATACTAGACGGCAAGTACGCTTATTTGGAGCATCGCCAAACAACGGATTTAAATGTGTATATGGTAGAAATATTTGTATAGGTTAGGTTAATCCGCATTCGTGAATCGTGAATTATGACATGCTTCGATGGTATTTTTTTTTAATCGGTTTTAATAATAATACTTGCGATGCCATTTAAGTAATTGTTGTAGAAAATAAATTAAAGTAATCAGAAGTTTTAGATTTAATTTAAGACGCAAATGTGGTGAAAAAAAAACGCATACGAATCTACGTGACGTATATCATTTGGGTACAATAATTTCGATCTTTGGTGTGTTTTTTTACATTTCTTAAATAATAATAATAATAGTCAAATATTAGGCAGAGCGAGTGTATCACAAACAATATATTCTAACAATATCGTTAATTAATAGGTAGCGATCTTTCAGTTCGAATTTTACTAGTGCCCTCCCCCTCTACCGCCTAGACCTAATGGCTATCACTTATTTCAAAATATCCATACACAACACATAAACGTTGTACACCTATTCGCGTATTTCATTATAATCTGATTTTAAATTATTCCCATCTGGTGCCGTCGTCCGCGGTTTATCTTATAATTTATTCATTTATAATATTATTAAATATTTTAATACACGTTACGATTCGTATCATCGTCATTATTCCACACAGTCGTCGTCCTTTCTTCGGTGCTATTTAGGTCTTCACAACGAGTTCTGCAATCGAATTAATTCCGTGCGGTGGTCCCCGCGATCGTATCAATAGAGGACGTCACACCTACACGTGTATTGTACCTACCCGTCTTACAAACGCGCATAACATAATATAACTACCAACATTTACGTTTACCAACATTTATCTGTTCAGCATTTCCTGTTTTATGTTGTTACCAGCTTTTGATGAAAAGACCAATATTATTATTGTCGCCCCCCTTGAAAGTGAAGCCGGACTCGCAGCTGCGCGGGGGCGTGGGCACCACGCGGTTACGACTGGTAACCGTATTGGCTTAAAAGCTCTTGGCTCTTTGGCTCTTGGTTTATTACGACTGGTTACGACTTGGTAATTACACGGTACCAAAAAGTAACGTCAAAATATATGAATGCGTTCTGATATCTGTAAATTTGTAGCTGTGAATCCGGCTTAACATTCATGTGTTAAGTTACCCTACAACTTACGAGTTGTGTACTATATTCATAATTCATTAGCACGACTAAAACACGGGAAGCTAACATTGTAAATGCCCCGCAGTGAATTGTGGAAGAGGACTTAACCCCCCCCCCCATTATTAGAACTAAACGACGTTAGAAGTTACAAACCTGCAATAATCAATACTTAAAAATAGTTTATACATATTTTAACACACTTCATTGATGATTAAAACAAAATAAATATATTATGATATTAGGTACCTAAGAGCCTTTTTATTAATTTAAATTTAGATTTGACCGATAAAACGTTTATAAAAAGCTTATGGGGGTTCATCAGTAATATTGTGGTCCTCCACAGCGTACATCTTTGTAGTGATATCAGATTGGAACTCGGGGGGTGCTAATTACTATTTTGCTCCCCCCTAATTGATGTCAGTGGCGTTCTCAGGAATTTCTATTTGGGGGGAGGATATGCAAATTATTCGAAAAGTGAACAGTGGGGGCTATGCCCCCACACCCCCAGAATAATAGTTGAATATACATTAAAGTCATATGCTTCATATTTCACAAAATACATTTATTTTAATTTATATATTTATACAATACTACTATTTATAAAATAAGGTCTATTTTCCTTGACTTTTGTGCCATGGCATCAAGGACTTCGTCAGCATTAATACCGACTTCTTTATGAAGTGTTAATAATCGTTACGATACCTCAATATTTGAGCAAGCTATGAGTACGTAAAATATTTATATCCAAACAGCCTCAACATATTATAACACTGTCGAATATTAAAATACCGTAAAAAAACAACGAGAGAACACAAATAATGTCGTTCTTAACTTTCGGAACTGCTGAACGCAGATTTTTTGTGTTGTCCAGTTGCAATATAAGACAGAGACAACACATATGCGTCCTCTTAATGGACGTTAAGTGATGTTAATAATAATAATATATCGTACAGGTATATGATAATATTATTATTATTAATGTTGTGTATCGACCCGATTTATAAAAGCCAAGGATGAAAACTGGAACTGTGATCGTAAACGACGAGCAGAGACCGAGGCCACGAATGACATTGAACGACTACGAGTCGAAAACATATTCGAAATAGTATAATATTATTATTATACTATTATAATAATTATTGTTGTCGTCGTCCCGCGGCGGTAAACACGAACAATACGATCTAATAGCGACAATATAATATTAAATTATTCGCTCGTATTATTATATTATATTATATTATATTATATTATATTATGTAAATTGTATGTCATTTTATGCGGCGGCGTCGTAGGTATATATTATGATTAGGCCATTCCGTGTCGTAAAAAGAAGAGACGGAATGACAATCGGCTCGACGGTGGCGGTGGCTGCCGGTAAAATACGCGTATAATATGTGTACTAGCTGTGGACGTTTCACCGGAAAATTGACGTTTGAATAGACCGCACCAAATATAATAAAAAAAACATTTTAAAACACGAAACCCATAACAATATAATAATACCCACTCGAACAATACTGCTCCGTTACAAAACACAAAATTATATACAGAGTGATCCACCTAACGTAATACACTCAATATTTCAAAACATATTTATGTTTTTTGAAATATTTTTGTTACTTGGTATGAAGTCGTTACAAAACAATATTTTTTTACCCCTCAAAATGTTGGTCTACTACTCTGCTCATCTAAACTTCAAATAGATACAACTCATAAACTACTCGTCCAAAATTATGTAAAGTGAAAATTTAAAAAAAAAATTCAATACTTTTAGATAAAACGAGTGTAATAGGTTTCCTTTGTTTATGAATCCCCCCGTATATAATATTATAATATAATTATTATATCGTTGTTATAAATACGTCGTAGGTACTGCGAGGCTATAGATTTCGCCCGAATTGTAGTCGGCTGCGTTTAAAATGACATCCGATAAATTAGAATTTTCCATAATATTATTAATAATAATCTATATATTATATAAAAATGAATGTCTGTCTATATGTCTGTCTGTCTGTCTGTCTGTCCTTATGCATTCCCAAACCGTTCAACTGATTGCGATTACATTTGGGACATATATATAGATTAGACCTCTGGGATGAAGATAGGCTAATTTTAAAAGGCGCAGAGATCCAACCTCGGGAGCTGCTAAAACGATGATTTTGAGATTCACGATGTAAATATTTGTTTATAAATGGTTGCAATTGGTAACCATATGGTTGCTATGGTATGTATTATCTCTGTTTATTTATAAGGTTGTCAATGGTTACATACTTCATAACTATTATAATATTAGTAGGAATATGGCCACCGTTGTGCTGTTTTTCATGTGCCTATTATTCTGATATAACTTACTTAAGCTCCTTTCGAGGTCATCGATCAACCGCAGTTTGATTGTCTACCTGATAATGTATACTGCATATTTTCCGCGATCCGACGCAGTCAGATTACCTACTTAGCTGGCTTATAGTTTCATTTAAATAACTTGGGGTTATTCTTAACTTAATCTTTGGCTCGGGAAACGCCGGGTGTGACTAAATCGAATATTGTTGTAACGATATTACTTAGAACATTATTTTAACCGTTATGTGTTATAAAATAAAACATATTATTCATATAGTGCAACGAAGTGCACGGGATCAGCTAGTAATAATAGTTGTAATAATAACAATATAACTTATCACTCACTTTACTATGGCACCAGCCTCCTTGCTCCGGTAAATGTCGCATTTGTGTAGCAATTTGTTCGGGTCGTTGGGCCTGTACTGTCCGGACGCCAAGCACATCGCCTTGTGAATCTGGAACTGCAGGACCGTTCCGAAATAATACCTATAAAAATGGCAAACGTTTCGAGTCGTTATAGTCATGGCAGATATACGAAACATAATATACATAAGACGTCCTAATATTATAATACCATCGTAGGTATGTACAATATTATGAACGCAAAGGAGCAAACATATCCTTTAATCTGGACTTCTGGGCACAGCAAGATAAAAGGGAACGAGCAAAATCCTCAGACTTTCCAAAACTTAACTTTACGACATACGCAGATTTGAAAAACCAAATACGAAAACTTATCCAAATTAAATGGCAAGATCACAGTGGTTGAAACAACGAACCAAACTCCGAGAAATAAAAAACACAATATATCGACGATGGCCTAATCACAATCTCAACAGAAGAGAAAAAATAGTTATCAATCGCATCCGGATAGGTCACACAAAGATAACCTATAAGTTCCTAATGGACAAAAAGAACTACCTCAGTGCCCAACCTGCGGAATCAACTTAACAGTCAAGAACTTGATTACCGAATGCCACAAATACGAATAAGATATCCAAAAGCTCAACATCCCAGCCAACTTAGAAACGGCTTTAGGTCCCAACGAAGAAAATATCGACTTTCTTAGAAAAACTGACCGGTTCAATCAAATTTAGACGTCCGTAAAAAATATATATACATATATATTATGAATACCGGATGAAAAATCCGAGGACAAAAAGTCCATTTGAAAAAAGTTGAACAAAAAGTCCGGTCACATTTTTTTTTTAAATATTTGATTACTATTCCTTATACCTATCTATAAAGTTTACAACTATTATTGAAATGTGTTTAGTGAATATAAACATATCAATATGTTCAGACTACAATATTATTAAAATAATAATAATAATAGAATTAATTATCAAATAAAATATTGAATAAGAAAATAAATATATAATATTTAAATGAATAATTAAATAATTATATGAATAATATATATTTATACATAAATAGTTTATATTTTCAACTTTTAATCTGACAATAAAAATATGTGGTTACTTTTTGTCCAACAGAAAAATAAATGAGTCCGGGCTTTTTTCAAAATGGACTTTTTGACCGATTATCATATAATAATATATTATTATAGTGAGTGGCCCCAGGTGTGGCGCGGTGGTTGGCTTCAGTTCTGAAGTCGAACATCGGCCGGTGCCACTAGTTCCCGGATGGGTAACCACCAGGATTCTAGTGGAAAATCCTCACCGCATATTAAACACAAGTGTTTTAAGTTCTAACCAACCGTACCCGCCTACCACACAGTAATAAACGTATACTAAGAAACCTATACGAACAGCTAATGGACATAATACAATTGCCGGGCTCGAATTCAATAAAAAAAAAAAAATTTATATAGTGCCATTCTTGCTAGATCGAAATCGCCAAAACAAAAGCAGCTGTAGCAATTATATCAATATATTTATAATTAATAGGTACCTGCCTATAAACACAAACACGACGTGTTTTTTTTTTAAGGCCGGTTACAACGAGGAGATAAGACGACGTTCGTGCGCATGGTATATATAATATAATATAGTATTTTCGTTCCAAACTCGTTTACTATATACAACTCGTCGTCGTAGAGCGAATTTAAAATAATATTATAAATGTGCAAAGAAAGAATAAAAAAAAAAAACAGAATATACTCGTTTTATTACGGTCGAGTTTACGTAATGGACGAATATCGTACGTATATATAAGACTAAAATAGCATCGCCAAGTCTGGGAGAATTTATCTTCTAAGTGCAAATGTCAACGACCCACCCCATATTGGGTAGTTGGTGTTTTCAAATTCAAGGTTAAGACGGTATATTTATTTTCTTCTTTTTCAATAACAAGCCTACCCGCAAAACAAAAACGTCGTCAACGTTTGCGAATAATATTCGAATTTAATGTCCGTTTTAACGAGTTGAATATTTTTAAACAATTTTAAAAACTGGTTTCTCTTATGTCAACAATGTAAAGATGGTAACCGAAAAATTGTTTGATAATAAAATACCTACTAATGTTCAGCGATTCTGAATATTTTTACTGAATTTATTTACAGCTCACTTGTAATTTTGTTATATTGTTGGTCGCATAATGTACCTAATAATATTAACATATCTATGAATATATTTATAGAATATTAATTCCTCGAAATTGTACTCATACCTAGGTAGGTATATTGGATTTTAAACTTATCCTTATAATTATTATAAAAACAATAATGAAAATCTACGTGTTAATGTTGGTATATAGACAATAATTATTAACTATTAATTACTAATATGGAATCAAATTTTAAAATAAATCTATACACGCCAATCAAATTCTTATCGTATACATACGAGGTCACGATTAATATTATAATATGATGTTACGTGTTTAAATCAAAACAATATGTTAATGGTGAAAAAAAGTGGTATAAAATAACGCATATACACTTAAGAAAAAATGTAATTAAATTTCGACACTGATTTGGTTATAATTGTCCAGAATGGTTAGATGTTATGTAATTTTGACTCGGGTAGACGAACATGTAGAGATTACAAAGCGAATAGAAAACAATTTATATTTTTCGTATCACAATGAGCATTACCTACTATTGGTGCATTATAGTATACAACGCAATGTCTGCGAGTACCTGTTGATTTTTTGATACGAGTCGGCAAAAAACCACTTGTTAAATAATTGTCTAATGAAAGTCAGCAATAATGTTATTATTATTATATTGGTCGTAGAATCTATGAGTACATTGTCAAATCGTAGACACGTAGCGAGCAATAATAACAATACCTTCGAATTACATTATATTTTTTTTTTATGTCCACGCACAAACGCCATTACACAATTTATAACCGTATATATAACAAAAATTGGTTTTATTATTTAATTTTTTTTTTTTTTATCGAAATATAATATAATACATACATAATAATATTTAATATTGTGTGTTATCAACGGGACGCGTATAAAATATAATAATATACACGCAACCACGGCAGACGTGTTACAGATAATAATCTATAATATCGTGCTGATGTGATTACCTATTCACAAACCCTTCTAATCCAATTTTTCGTGTCAGTTTTTTTTTTAACTTTCCATCAATTTTTAACGTACCTAAACGGTATTTTTATTACCTAAAAATGTTTATTCTGGTTATATATTACACATTATATAAAAAATATATTTGACTAAAAGCGCCCAAAAATCGAGGGTAACTCTAAACAAAACCCAAACTATTTAATATATTTTATGTCGAAATGATAACAAACCGACAATACGTTATAAAATAAAAAAAAAATCAACTATATAGGTAAGAACTTATTATCATTACAATACTTATTGTAGTTCATAGTTCTAATTATTTCCTTCTAATTTCTTCGTTTAGTTTAATATATTTTAGTTATAATAATATGCTAGGTTTACACCAAGCCAAATAACACTTTATAACCAAAATTATATTTAATGTAAATGTCACCTCTTTGACATCACATATCCCAAATATATTGCTTGCCAAATACCAATAATATTAGTGTAGATGATGACATCAAGGTCAGTAAAACTTTATAAATAATGAAATAAAAAATACTTTGCAATAATATGCTTACTCTATTTTAGCGTAATTTTCCCTAAACAGATTACTCTGACAGGCACAAAGATCAAAGTATAATTCTAATAAAATTTTGTTCGCTTTAGAAAATTTATATAAAATAATAGTTATTCAGATAAAAAACGTATTACTGTGGGTTGTGGAATTAATATTGTTTACTTGTGACATACTCAACCAACATCTAAATGATCAATAATAATGACAAAAAACATTTGCATCTGCCTATATACCTATTTAAATTTAAAAATATTTGTCTATATAGCTAGGTACTCGACAGACATTTGTTTGATTAGAGTTTTGAGTTTTAGAAGGACGATGATAGCTCATATTGCTTCTCTAAAACTATTGTGCCAATATAAAGGAAATAAAAACTAAATTCATGTAAAACAGTTATTATTGCTCGTGGAATACGAATAAAAGCCGAAAGTCGTTTTTACATCATGTACAGCACAAAATAATACCTTCGGATTTGACAGAAAAAAAATAGAATAATATGTGACCATACATAACGCATTGATAAACTGGTTAGTGGTTACCCATCTTAACGGCATGACGTTATTTCTAGAAAATAAATAATCGTGAGATAATCGTATTACCTAAACGAATATAGTCAAAAATAAACATCGTATTAATATTAACTAGGTATTCAATAGTTTACACAACTCGTGGAATCTATTTAGGTCAACGACTATGAAATTTTAACGAAAAAACACTTTTTTCTCTTATTTTTAATAAGCCGGTTTTCGGGACTTAGTAATAATAATATATTTTTAGTCAATCGTTTGCGTTTATAGGCTCAAACAACTATTCATCCAAGGCTAGTTTAATATTGTCAAATACTCATATCTATATGGTATTTTTCAAAAAAAATTCACTAGTAAATTGAATTTTAAAATAATTTTGTATCATTATGGTGGATGATAGTTTCATTTACACAATGAAACTATCATCCACCATAATGATACAAAATTATTTTAAAATTCAACTAAATTGTACACCGATTTGTTGCTTATTAAATTTCGTACATTGAAACATTCACACGCAGATAATATGATATTATTATGATTGATGAATTATACAAAAAACACTTTATTTCTATAAAGAATATAGCGAAGCGATGTAGCGTATTGTTACAAAAACAGAGAATCTACAAATTACAGATTGTTGTATGATTAGGATTTATTTATTTTTTGCAAAATTGTTTCCATTAATTTCAAAAATTCGGACACGTTTAGTTTTGATAATGTTACATAATTTATAAAGTCATTACGTCTTATCGCCTAATTATCATTTTTGTAAAATTTCAAAATTATAAAAAAAATATTATTACTTTCAATTATTACTTAAAAGTTTAAAACAATGACTATAAACTAATATCTAGTATAACAATGTAAATAAAATATTATATGTACTTAGTGTATTACTCATTTTATATTGTATTATTATCACTTAATGATATATATATATATAAATATATGTACGCTCGACAACAATATAACAATAATTATAATGAATAAACCCGAATCAAAACGAATTCGTGCGTTTAAATTGCGTTACATATTATCATTGTATTGTATTATTTTTTTAAGAAAAAAAACGCGTTGTTATGACGTCGTATCGTATTTCTATAAGACCACACCACATATTGTGTGTCGTAGGTACGTCTATGATAATAATATTATATTATACGATATACGTAACTCGATTATGACGTACAGTTGTGCAATTTTTATTAAACGGCGACAAATCAAACAATATCAAACAAATTGATTTCATAAACTCATTCACATCACTGCAGCCCCGATGCGTTTGTTATACTATTATGGCGTTGTCTTCTAACAAAATGACAACGCGTAATAGATTTTTTAATTTCTTATTAATTTTTATTTGCGTCGAAATAAATATTGAAATGTTTGATTTTTCGAAAAAGAATCGTAGGTATAAATAATATGTTCAGATTGTTCATAAACATTATTATATACTATGTGGTAGACCAAACGTTAAGCTTTAAGCTTAACCTTTAAGCTTCGGATCATAGCCGTACAGCGAATTTCAACGTATTATAGGTACTATTTTTTTATAACTATATCCATTTAGGCGGGACTAGTATAACATAATATTTTTTGTTGGATTTTTTTCATTTGGTTCACTTGCAATATCGTTTGAATCGTAGTCCGACGATCAATCATTGGAGTAAAAGTTTTTAGTTTAATTTGATACACGCGTATTATTGGTGAAAAAAGAAACCGACATAATATTAAGGAGTACTGTAGTTGTAGCAGGTCCTAAAAGTACATCATAATTGTATATTATTACAACGACAAATATAAGATTTTATAAACAGTGATTTTTATACACAACATTACTATAATATTATTACGAAACGGAAATACTGCTCGTATACAAACAATATATTATACTCTGATTTTTAATTATCCATTAAGATATTTTATTTTATGATTGATTACCTACGAGTAAAATAATGACATGACGACAATATTAATCCTAATAATCTAAGGACCTAATATAATAAAAAAGGACAAAACTCGTGCAAAGCTACTATACTAATACAGGATGATGAATCACAGAGCATGCTCACGCCCATTTTTTTCATTTAATAATGAATTTATTTAAATTCTGATTCTGATTTGAAAAACAGAAGTTTGTATCTCCACATGGAGGCACTTCTCAAGTAGTACGAAAAATCTCGAGAATTTGAAAATATGGTCTTCGTGCAGAATACGTGTTTAATACCTCCAAAAATCTTAATTCGAAAAAAATTATATATTAAATGAAAAAATGAGGGTGAGCGTGTTTGGCGAATCACCCTGTATAATATTTCATGTTCTTATAGATGAGTGTAAAAATGCATACACTACAATACCCGAGTAATGAAAAATATTGTTTCAGAACTCTCGATTGGAGATGCTAGAAAACTATTTATAATAGTAATTTGTACGGACGTATGCAAATCGTAGAATAATGAGTATCCGCTATAAGTCATATGCGAGACGGACGTCTCTCAAAACACCCTGCAGCACGATCAGTTATATAATATGACAAACCGCAAACGTTAAAATAGTTTTATTCTATTCGACACGATAATATTATTAAAGACGTGTTCTCGTATATATTCAATTATTTTATTATATATTATATAGGTAGTAAAAATGCAAAGCGTTCGCCAAACAAAAGAAATATTTGCACGGCGGGGGGTAACCGGTTTCGTAGAGCGAAAATGTTTTGTCTTGCAGTGGTCAACAAGAATGAGTAGAAAAGGAAGAAAAAAAAGAAGAAGAAAAATACGAAATAGAAAAACGGATGTTATAGAACAGAGTAGCAAGTAGCGAATAAATCGTTCAAACGTGTGGTACCTATAATATAAAAAAGTTTAAAAACGGTTTGGCACCCGACTAATAGGTTTTATCAATTTCATCGCGATAAATTAGAATTATAAATTAATTTTTCAATATAAATTCGGAACCCATAGGGGTTTTTGATAAATACTATATTATGTTTAAAATAATATCACGATGTTATTAACAGGGCTCAGATTTTATAGCACTTAAAAGTACTGAAATAATATTTATTTTTCACATATTATGCGATATACTATGACCAAAAAAAAATGAAAAATAGCAAAAAAAAAAATTGTTATCTTCAGTTAACAATATAATTTAAAAAGATGTATTATAAATTTAAAAAAAAAAACTTTGAATTGAGTCGGGTTAGACCATTTAGAATTCATAATATTGTATTCTATTTGATGGGCCATTACGACGGGCTACCTAAAAATATATTACAATATGAAACAAAAATATGAGTATTTTTCTTACGGATTTACATAAATGACAAATTTATAACTTTATAACTAACCTCAAATTTAACCAAAAAAATATGAGTGCAATATTTATATTACAAAACAGGTGGGTAACCGAGTAAAAAATAAAGACTGGATTAGTCGGACATAGTTGCATTAAAATTGTGAAACATATGATCAATGGGTTTATGTTATGAAATTATTATAATAATTTAATATTTGATACGAAATTATGAAACGAACAAAAGATAAAAGATTTAAAAAATTATACCTTCAAAATTTTAATACGAAAAACAATTATTTGTGACACATGAATATTGTATATGGGTGGCCTGTAAAAAATTACAAACAACAAAATCAGTGATAGGTAATTACACCTTGTATTATGATAATAATTTCTGTGATCATATTATTCTATTTATACTTATTAAATATTACACACAGATTGGGTGTACTACAAATTAAGTCGATGCAGGGCAATGAATATTAGAGAGAAGGAAAAGCAGACAACTTCCCATAAGTCCGAGGAAAACTCGGCCCGAAAAAATTTAACTCAAGTATCGACATTTTTTAAATTGAAAAAATCATATTTGTTTTAAACATTATGTAGCTGTTCTTTCAATATTGTATTGCCACTCATTGCATCAATTATTTTATGTTAGCTGTTTTTACATCTGCAATTGCAGTTACAGAATAATATATCAATCGTATTAAATAAACTAAACAAAATAAGTTGATAAAAACAAAAAAAAATGTATCTAATTATATGATTGAAAATTGTACTAGAAGTATTTAAATTGCATTAATTAGTTTTTATTTTTTGTCTGCAAGTTAAACATTTTATTACGGATAATTATAGATTATGCAACATGTAAGTTGCAGAACATATTAACATTTAATCAAATATGTAATTACAGTTTTTTTTTTTTGAAGTGAACGAAAGGGCCTTGCAAGTACAAAGTTGTAGGCCTTTAGTTTAAATGTGCTTATAACCCTAGGGTCCTAATAGTCATTACCGGGTTCTTAGCTAGCAAACAATATAATTGTTATATCTGTGCAGTAAATCATAAAATGAATATAAATTATAAAATAACAAAGCCTGAAAAACTGAATAGGTACGATAGATGAAATTAAAAAATTTCACCGAAAACGTAATAAAAAAACGACAGAGTTTTTTTTTTGCAAATAAATTCAAAAGTACTTTTTTAACGCACTCGTCAATCGTATCACGACTTCCACTGATTACACGAAGTTTAAAAAACATATTATTTCAAACGCCAATAATTGATAAACATAAATAAATAATACATATTACTCAATAACCTTTCGATTTAATTATTTTCGTACTAAGTACCTAGGCGTACTTATATTATTATTATGCACTCGATTGCAACTGATGCATTCACTTCACACAGCACAGACGTGTGGGTTTCTTATATATTATAAAATATCATGTATATACATTTACATGGTGTATCTATATGACTATATTATTATATTTTATCATAGTAATATTGTGCGTTTTTCCACTAAAACAAAAAAAAACTATTTTAAAAACCATTTGATCGACATGATTTGAAATCATGGTGATATAATTGTATTGGGTTTGAATTGGCCCATGATGAATATTCAATATAAAGTTAATTTTAAATAAACGTGTCTGAAGATAACTATAATATAGAGATAATCGTTTCCCCTTGTTTAAGATATACAATTAAGAAAAACCAAATTACAACTATTAATACTTTAGTTATAAAATAGTTTTACTTTTAATAACCTAACGACACTAAGTTTTTAAAAAGAAAATTTTTTGACTGGCTTCTCAATTTTTTTAAATCAGTAGCCATTATGCTCTCCGGTATATTTTAAAACGTACCGAATTATTAATATTACTGTATTCATGTACAGTACTCATAATATTATCACAAACAGACGATTCACAAGGGTATCGACAAACAAGAAGAGCTATATTTTTATTCGATTTTCTTAAACGTTATTTTAAAAAAAAAACCATATAATGTTTAAAATATAAGAGTAAAACTGTAATGACGTTATGGTAAAATACTAAATTATACATTTTATACTCATGTTATAACAATATTATAACCTGACGGTAGACGCGATTATTAATGTTAAATTCTAACCAGTTCATTGTTATGTTGATTATTCGATTATTATATAGAATTCGGCAATATACATACGAAACTTAATGATCGCGTAGGAGTATATGGAACCATAAACTATAATATCGTGTACAATATTTTATTTGGTACACCTACACAGTTCGACCGGTTTTTATAACATTTTCTTATACGTTATTATAATAATATTATTTATTCATACCACTTCAACGTAGGTTCAGAATAATATAACGACTTGTTAAACTAAATAACAATATTTAATGTGAACTTTTTGCCTTGACCAAATTAACTCTAAAATTATTAACACTTTGACTGTAAATGGTTTAAAGTTTAAAACATATATTTTTTTAAATATTTAATTAAATTATCAAAAAAAATCATGAATACTAATTGCTGATATTATTATCAAATTAAATCAATATTCAATTATGAGAACGTTAAATTCAATTAATTAGCTTAAGTTTTACCTAATCTCCTATACCATTGATAAACTATTGTTTTATATATTTTATCGTTACTTATAGTTTAAACTATCTATAAAAATATTTTGGCAAAATTAACGCAATAATAAATGATATTAGTTGCGTTTAACCTGACAATTTATTAGCTATATTATTTAAATTTAGTATGAACAGAAATATAAAAATGCATTTGAACCTTTCGTTTACCAAAATATTAGAATGATTATGTTAAAGAAAAAAAAACTATCATCTGAATATCAGATAATACTTTATTTCCAATATAATTGAGAATCGTCTTACATTGTTCTAAAGTATAATAACCGTAACAAAAATAATATATGTTTATTTAGACAAAAAACGATAATATGACACTCACAGATTACAATATTATATACGTAAACACTGCATTTTGAAAAAAATGTCAACGGACAAAATGTGTAATAATTGAATTCATATACAATGAGATAAGATAATAATATTATGAACTATATGGCCGCAGAAGACCTGTCGATAAAATTCGATAAGATGTTCGTTTATTCGGTATACGTACCGGTACGCTGGTATACGTATGCTACAACGATATATTTTACCGACGTCGAGGGAGCAGCAGATGGAAAAAGATTACGAGTGATGCGAATATTCGACGACGAGAATACGCGCTGCCAGTTGCTGCCGTGAAAGGGGATATCGCGGTGGTCGTGGTGTGCGTTCGAAGGTCGACGAGGCCACCGATCCTTCGGAGTCCATATAATATCATAGCCGTGCACCCTTGACTTAGCGCGAACAACCGGTTTGTACGAGATGAGCGAAAAACGCGAAAAAAAAAATAGATTTATATATTATTATTATACGTATAGGTAGGTTTCAGGTATATGTGAAAAAAAACGCTGATAAAAAACCAGCGGTTAGACGAAGATCGACAATTTATCGGTGGGAGGAGCCGCGTTCGAGTAGTTTGAAAAAAAATTCTCCCATCCCGGATTACTGGTTTTCGACAGTGATTTTGCTGGATGCAGTCCAAGAAGAAGCGCAGATATATATAGTAAAGGCCGGTGTTCGACAAGGTATCCAGTCAATCAGTCGCTGGATTGAAGAGAACCAACAGCAAAATGGCTCCGAGTGCTATGGTGAGATTGAACATAATATTATTACACTATTATATTATTATTACATTTTCTACAAAAATATTCTTTTCTCCGTTTTGATAAAGATTTTTATTTTTTTTTACTTTAAAGTTTTTTTGTCAGACATACTATAAAATTCGACTACATACTTGTTTATATTATATTTATCTAAATTTATTATAAAAAATGTCAACAGTTAGAATTCAACGAATGTTTTTAATTCTTAAACGTCGTCTAAATATTATGTAATTCAATTTTATTTTTCAATTTTTGTTTACATTTATAAACAATAAGCTTATCTGCTTGGGTATTTGTTTTAAAATAAAAATATATCTATTTATTTATTAATTATAAGGATGCAACAGCAACCGTTGGTAATTGATTAAAATATGATAGGAACTTGGTAGCATACTGTTTAAAAAATATTAATTTAATAAGATAAATTATATTTGAAATTCTATAAAAGATTTTAAAAATTGTATAAGTATTTAGCATTCTAAAATCTATATAATGTTAAAAATTATACAAATTTTGATTATAATTAGAAATCGTTATTGTTTCATCAATATAATATAAAATTACCTATTATTGACAGGCTGTAATACGAAAAAGTAGTTTTTACTTGTTTATAAATGTTTATAAAGCACAAGTTATACAATATTAGATTATATTAATAGTATCTTCGACACAATTTTTTTATTTGTATATGTTGTTGGTTTATTTTTTTTTTAACAAATACGTCTGATTAAATTGTCATGTTATTTAACAAATTTATTTAATTCAAATTTCTTTCGTTATTAAATTTTGATTTATACGATAAATAGTATTAAATGTAGGTACCAACTTTTAAATTTATTTGAATAATAGTTAGATAACACATTTGCCAATCATAGTAAAATTATCTACTGTTCAAATATTAGACTTAGGTGAAATTATCTAAAAAGTTATATTATTTATAATTTATATTAAGCTGCATAAAATAAAAAGTACTAATAATTTATAAAAATAATACTTTAATGACTCAAAATATATAGAAGTTTTATTGAGTTGTATTTAATTTAATAATTAAAAATAATCGATTGATATACAATTTCTCTAAGTTGCTAAGTTTTAATATTGTTCCATGCTCATCAATTATAATCGCTTAATCTGAAAAATAAATTGTTTTACTTCGAAATTAAAATAAAATTCTACCATAATTTTTTTTTTTAGTTTTAAGGTAGTATTACATTTTTTAGTTAACGTGAGCTAAAACTGCTTATGATTTATGAAGAATTAGCTTCGTACAATATAAAATTAATGTAATATTTATTACAGTTAACTTATTGATTTAATATCAAAAAATATTTTAATATATTAAATTACTATGAAATCGTATAGGAAGAATTTAAAAATTAAATTAATTAAAAAAATGCCAAACATACTGTTAACTACCTGAGGTAAATATAAATATCTTATGCAACTATCGTAACACTTAATCAGTTTATAAATATTTAAATATAAACTAACAATTGTCGATATACTTTGATCTGATTTATAGTTAAATCAAATATGTGTAACTTTCTAAAATGTAATAGATTCTACATCTATGTATTAAATAATGGAAATAAATAAATTGATTTAACCTATAACAAAATAATTTTTTTTACAGATTCAAGCAGCTTTCCTAGGACTCCTAGTTGTGTCAGCTTATGCTGACAAACTCAATGAGAAAACAGACTCCGTCATTTCAAAAAATGTAGGTGCATTCGCATCTGCTTCCGAGAAAGCCAACTTCCCATTCTCTAACCCATCTGCATTCTCATTTGGAGCCAAGAGCTTTGGTCCATCAACCCCAGCTCCATTCGCCTTCGACAGCTCGTTCTCAACGACCGCTGCTCCATTCAAGGCTGTTTCTTACAGCTCTACCCCAGCTCCGTTCGCGTTCGGCAACTCTTTTGCGTCGAATGCCTACTCCAACGCCGCTGCAGCTCAGTCCTTCGACTCTGCTTCGTTCATTGGATCGTCCACACCAGCTCCATACTTCGACGGATCTTTCGGTTCATCTACCCCAGCAGCTTTCATTGGATCATCTACTCCAGCACCTTTCTTGTCTGGTTCCGCAGTCTCTGGCGCCGCACTATCCGACGCAAGCTTTGCTTACTCTTCCACCCCCGCTGCAGCTTTATTCGCTGGAGCTTCACCAGTTGTGTCATCCACCCCAGAACCCGTTGTTCTGAACAGATCACCAGCTTTCTCTACGTCATATGGCTCTTACTACTCCGGAGCATACGCCCCGTCTTACGCTCAAGGAGCAATCGTCAAGTCTGACTCGATTAGCCACGATGCCGTTGAAATTCCAGCAGTAGCTAACGCCCCTGCACCTCATCACGAAGTTACCATCACTAAAGAAGTTCCAGTGCCGTACTACGTCCAAGTCGAAAAGAGAATTCCATACCCAGTTTTGATCCGCGTGCCACACCCATACCCAGTCACAGTAGAAAAACACGTGCCATACGCAGTCAAAGTCAACGTAGACCGTCCGATCCACGTTCCTCAACCGTACCCAGTAGAAATCGAGAAGAGAGTACCGTACCCAGTTGAAAAGCCAGTACCTTATGAAGTGAAGGTCCCAGTTGACAGACCATACCCAGTCCATGTACCGTTCGAGAAGCCCGTGCCATACGCAGTTGAGAAGCCCGTGCCATACCCAGTGCGAGTAAATGTCGACAGACCATACCCCGTAGAAAAACCAGTGCCATACCCAGTCGCCGTTGAAAAACCAGTGCCCTACCCAGTGGAGAAGGCTGTACCATACCCAGTAGAGAAATTGGTACCATACCCGGTTGAAAAGAGAGTTCCATACCCAGTCAGGTACGACGTTCCAGTTAAGGTTGCCGTTCCAGTGGAAGTCAGAGTACCAGTGAATGTAGACAGACCAGTACCATACCCAGTAGAAAAGAGGGTTCCATACCCAGTCCAAGTCCCAGTTGAAGTCAAGGTTCCAGTTCCAGTTGCAGCCCCAGCTCAACGTTTCGCCACAGTCCACTACTACCAACAATCTCCCGCTGGTTTGGGATACGAATCCAGTCAAGCTTTTGCTGGCCAATCCGGATACAAAGCTTTTGCCGCACAGTCTAACGATGGTGTACCAAACTTCTACTACAACACTCCCTCAAACGCCGTTATTCTTAACAACCAAAACTTGAAAACACCTGAACAATTGGCTGTGACCGGAACCAAATTCTCATACGGTGCATCTGGATTCGCTCCCGCATCTTATGACAGTGCATCCGCATACGGTTTTGCTGCCGGAAGCGCTTCTGGATTCGCTCCAGCCTCTGGAAGTTCATTCTACAGCTCCACTCCAGCTTCTGGAAGTGCGTTCTACAGCTCTACAGCTAGCCCAATAAGCTCATACAGCTCTACTGGCAGCTCAGCTGGACTCTTCGCCCAAGACGGTTTCAGTAGTACATCAGCTCCATTCGGTTTCGGCCAACAGTCTTTCTTCGGATCATCAACACCTGCTCCGTTCAACTCTTTCTCCGCTGGCTCAGCTGATGCATCATCTCTATTCAAGTCAGCCAACTTTGGATCCGTCGGTCAAGAATCAGTTTCCATTGGAGGTGCATCCACCAAGACCCAAGAAAAGGTAGAGTCAAAAACTGAAGACTCCAACGTTGTAAAGAAATAGATTTTCCATGTTTCAATTATAACTGAAATGTGCACTTTCACAATTTCAAAAAGCTACTGAATTATAGAAATATTTTCAAATATATATATAATATATGTATATTTTTAAATATTATCTATAATTATGAATAATTTTACCACACGTCTTATAATTTAAGAATACATTCATTTGTAATATTATAAATAAATAAAAATGATGAGCATTAAGTATACGATGTTTTTATTTCATATTTCACAGACGTCATTAATGACGATAGCTATAAAAGGAAGGTAAAAAGAAAACGGATAGAGCGTGTAATAAAGAAATGGTACATAGAGAGAGGAAAATAGACTTCTGATTACTATCCAATACCACCAAAAAACTGTAGCATATCAACGTACAGAAGATTTAGTTACTGGCATAGTATGGTGGGGAAATTGTAAACAATATTTTTTGATATATTAAGAAAAACAGTATGAAATATAACATAGTCTGAATGTGCATTAAACATAATTAGACGTTCGTGAAAATAGACGTTCGATTTATTTCAGGCAGTTTCAGTTCGCGTTAACTGTAAATGTTTCATTGACAATGTTTTTCTACAATCCAACTTGAAAAAAAATACTGTGATAAAATATTTTACCAGTTTAAATATTATTTATTATAATACCAACAGGAATATTTTATCGCTCAATGGAAGTAAGTACATACTTTATTAATTTTAATAAAAATAACTTATTTATACAAATATATTAAATGTATATAATATAATCGAATACTCAAAAATAAAAATTATTAATCAAGGCAAATAATATTTATTTATATAATACGAATAATTTTATTAAAAAAATTTGGTATCAAACTATCATATTATTTTTAAAAAAAAACTGTACTTAAATTATTGGAGTATAATATGAACTGACTCATAGTAAATTTATTCATAAAGTAATTTTATTAGCACTTAAAATATTTAAATAAAACAACATTGTAATAATATGAATTTTTCAAGGTTTTACGTTTTTAATTAGTTTAGTTCTTTTAATAATAAAACAAATATATTACTTTCATTTTCAAAATAATTTGACTAAACTAAATCTAACTTAATAATTTAAAATACTTTAACACACTTTGAAAAAAATGTAAAAATGCAGAACATTTACAATACTTTTGTACAAAAAAATTACAAGTACTTTTAATTTATAAGTAATACTCAATACCCACAAAATGACACTTATTCACTTAATATTTATGTTCCACGAGTTTTAAATTATTTTTTTAAAAACAAATATTTCTAATTTAAATTATTATTTTATAGGTATACATTTGAAATAATATTATATGTATTAAGTCATATGATATTAGTTATTAGGTACTAGCTGTTATAATTAAACGAATACCTTCGTAATGTAGAACAGAGTGAAAAGGAATAAATGGCTTAAAATTGATCTAAATATTTATAAGATTTTACTATAAACAATTAACAGTAATATACGAGTACGTACCTACCTAATAGTGAGATATTTTATGTCCCAACAAATAATATTTTTTAATTATTACAACTAAATAACTAAAAATTATAAACATCAAACATTTTTATAAAAATTTGCTTATTTTCAACTATGTTTTGGGTTTTTTTTTAAATTTCTATATTTATCTATAAATACCTACAACTTATGATAAATCTTGTTTTAAATTATTATCAAGCTTTTTGGCCAAGCATACATAGAAAAAAAAACGAAAAATTCAAACATTTTAAATGGCCGTCAATAGTTTAGAATTATTTTAATATTTTTAAAATATCATTGCGTGTATAATATCATAATTTAAGTAATAGAATTTTTCAAGTTTCTACGATCATTAGTTTTTTTAATTACAACAAAAAAACAAAAATCGTTTGATGATAAATCGTTAATAGTATGTGAGAATATTCAATGTCGTAAAATTCGGAATTTCAATCGCTCATAAAAAATGTATGTTGGTTGAAACTTATTTCAAATTTCCAAAAAAATGAAAAATGTAGGTATACATCTTTAACTACAAAATAATTTACTCATTTTCATGATTTTGTCAAATATCGTTAACACTTTTACTCTAAATGCATATACAAAAATTATATCTGTATAAATATTTGATATTTTTTAATTTTGGTAAGCACATCTTATAATACATTTTGTATTGTCAAGGTTTTTGACTAAAAAAAAAATGTTATCGGCATTGATTAATGAAAGTAAAATATTTAAAAAATGTCTTTAAAAAGCTCAAAAATAGTTAGAAAATATTTTGAAAACTACTCCATGCTTAAAAATTTCTAAGATAAGATAGGTAGTAGTGAATAATTCAAGTATCTACAGATAAATTAATTTTGTCTAAATCAGTTGCATGTAAAAATTCAAATTTTTCCCTGATTATTTTGAAAATTACTTTGAATTTTTAAGTTTAACGCCCAAAGTATTGACTTCACCCAATTCGATATTAAAAACTACTTTCAAAGTTGAAGAATAAATTTAATAACTCAAATACTACGATTCAAATTTTGATTTATCTACCGTAGGCACTCTTAAAATTGTAAAAAAAAAAAATTGACTATCAGAAAAATTATTATAATATAATTATTATGAAGGTTAGATTAGGTAGCGAATGAGTATATTATATAACATACATATTATATAAGTATTAAACCTATGGTACTTTAATATTATTTTAAAATTTCTATAAAACAGAACTAAAAATGCAGAATAAAACCATCTTTTACATTTTATAAATTATAGTTAATAGAAATTTTTCAAATAATTACATTTATATAATTTTAGTTTTTTTTCCAATTTATTATTATAAAAACTTTTTTCTAATGTAAATTGTTTAAACAGATAACCATATTGAAATTTTAATGCATATAAATCGAAATTCGAACGACTAGTTTCTAAATTATTGACCTTAATTTACAAAAAAAATTGTTGTTTTTTTTGTGAGCTTACATAAAATATAAAATACAATATACAAAGCTCAGTATGGTACATTTTGTACAACAATGTTCACAAATTGAAACAATTTAATTAATTAATATAAATATGTATTGATAATTTTAAAACCATCCTCGCCCCCATATTTCTAAACCTATAATCATGGATTATTATTATTCTTAGTACTTAATAAATATTAAGTGAACATAAATAGTGTCCTCAAAAATAATATAATATTTTATGTA
Organism: Neotoxoptera formosana; assembly: GCA_022818045.1. Taxonomy (NCBI): domain Eukaryota; kingdom Metazoa; phylum Arthropoda; class Insecta; order Hemiptera; family Aphididae; genus Neotoxoptera; species Neotoxoptera formosana. The sequence goes on from CM040631.1 coordinate 12,079,508, forward strand.
CAAAAAACAAATTATTATAATATGGCCAACGTATGTGGGGGGAGGTAACTTCTACGGGGTGTAAATCCGTTCTTGGATTCGTGACCTGTATATATAAATGATTTATTCGTACCGCCCAAACATTCGAAATGCCAGCCATTTTTACGGATTGACGAATGATTTTTTTTTATATTTCTAATTATACCATAACGTAAGTTACGTGTTTACTGATGTTACGTGAAATTGTTGTGCAATTATAATATAGGTAGTTAACATAATATATAGTTTTATTGTTTAATAGTTTAAATTTCTGTGTGGTCCAACAAAAATAAATTGTTTTTTAAAAACTTAATACTTAAAAAATACATATATAAAAATAACCAAACAAATTTTCATTTACAGAAACAAAAATGGTTATTTTTAACATTATTGTTGACCTACGCGTTAGCCGAGCACGGAAAAAAGTCATCTAATAGTAAACAGATCGATAGTGCAGCAGAAGAATCTACAGAATCAAATAAACCACCAGAAAAACGGGGCTTGAACAATGTACTCGGATATGGTCGAGGAACCAATTCACACTCGTCGCCAGAAAATTCAGACTACTCGGCATATCCATTTGGGAATAACAATGGTCGAGATGGAAACGAAGAGGACAGTGAACAGCTACCGGCTAACCACGAAAACCACAACAGTGGTAATAACGGTTTCAGTCACTTTTTTTTCGAAAGGGGCGCCCAAGACAACGGAGGAAATGCGCAGGGATCCAATACAGACGACCACCATCATAGCTCAGGAGGAAGAAATGCCAACAGCCACGGTTGGATGGCCAGTTTTTTTAACAACGAAGGGAAACCTGACATTTCCGGTAGAGGGCACATTTTCACTCCGGGGAATGGCGGCGGCGGTGAACAACACGGCTTTGGTGGTTTACAACAAGCATTCCAAGGGTACGGAAATGGCGGACATTATAGAGACGGTGGAGGAAATATCGATGCACACGAATCGACCCACAACGACGGCTACAGGAGCAACATCGGCGGTTATGGTGGAGGTGGTGGTGGTGGATTCGGGGGCGGTGGACACGGAGGAGGAGGAGGAGGAGGAGGCGGAGGCGGACACGGAGGAGGAGGTGGATTCGGAGGGGGTGGATACGGCGGTGGTGGACATGAAGGAGGTGGATTCGGAGGTGGTGGACATGGAGGAGGTGGATTTGGAGGAGGCGGTCACGGCTACGGATACGGAGGACACGTCAGAACAGTGTATGTGACAAAAGAGGTACCAGTTCCGTATCCAGTTCACGTAGAAAAAAAAGTTCTCTACCCCGTCCGAGTACCGTACGAAAAACCCGTGCCTTATCCGGTGCACAGACCGTATCCGGTGCATATCGAGAAACAAGTACCCTACCCGGTCAGAGTGCACGTGCCACAACCGTACCCGGTAACGGTGGAAAAACACGTACCGTTTCCGGTAAGAGTGAACGTGGAGAAGCCCGTCGCGGTGCACATACCGAAGCCTTATCCCGTGTACATCGAGAAAAAAGTACCAGTGGCCGTGGACCACCCGGTCCCATATCCCGTGAAAATACCCATAGACCGTCCCGTGCCCATACACATACCGGTAGAGAAGCCGATACCGTATCCGGTGGAGAGGAAGATACCGTATCCGGTCAAAGTGCCGGTGGACAGGCCGTATCCGGTGCACGTGCCCAAGCCGTATCCCGTGCACGTCGACAGGCCGGTGCCGTATCCGGTCAAAGTCCCCGTCAAAGTGCCGGTCAAGGTGCCCGTCCCGTACCCGGTCGAAGTCAAAGTCCCCGTCCACATACCGGTACACGCCGAGCAGCCGCAACACGGCGGTTATGGAGGCGAGCAGACGGCGTTCAACCATCAGCACCATCATCAACACCAACAACCACATCAACACCAACAACAACACCATCAACAACAACAACAACAACAACAACAACAACAACCAAACCACGAGTCGTACAGGCAGGGCGGGCTCCTGAATCAAGAGAGCTCGTCCTCGGACACCACCGGATACGGCACGGCGTTCGTGAACAATTACGACAACGGTTTCACGTCGTTCGGCAGTGGCCAAGATCAAGGGACGCCAGACGCCTACGGAGGTAACGAAGACTACGGGTCTTCGCACGGACGATGATTTACCGATATTTTGTATACCATAATATAATATAGTAAGTGACATTTGCTGCCATTTTATCGAGCTCGTCGAGCACGGCTCGGCGCAATAATTAAGCATATATTATTTTAGACTTGTAACGATGTAATAATATTATTACCTAATACTATATATTATTATTATACATACCAATAAAAATTATATTAGTTGTACACGTCATTATTGCGTCATCGTACTATATTATTTATATATACGTTTCAATATAGTCTTTAGCATAATATTATAATAATAATCATATTTTGTTCGTAGCTGATATTGTCGAGGTACCCGACCTAACCTACCCATGTTGTACGTCTTATAAGACGTTATAATATGCGCGTTAACGCGGTTCACGCCCCAACCTACAATCTCCCAAAGTTTTGCTCTAGAAATATAATATTGTTATTCTAATAATGGACTCGACGGTTTCCAATTCCGTAGTGCAGCGGGCAATAAACCGTTTATAAATATTGAAAAGTCGGTAAGCGCGACACGACAAATAATAATAATAATAATAATATGTGGATGTCGGTCGGTTCCGGCGTGTAAAACGAGCTCCATTATATTTGTTTGGCAATCCGCCGCACACGCAATCCCGCGTATCCGTGTTTTCTTATTTACCCGCCGACAACCTATATATTATATTATATTATATTATTATTATTATACAGTAGATCGCTCGAAAAATTCCAGAACACCGCAATTACTGATTATTTCGGTTGTTATAACATTTTTGAAAACCGAAATGAATTCCGCTTTCGTTTCCCGTCCGGTGTCGCGAGCGTGCATATACAACAGCGTCGCGTATATTTCAACAATACAAACGACGACGACGGCGACATACTGAATTATAGAAGAAGAAACCGAAACCGTCCGTTGTCCGTATACATGCGGTTTCCAGAACGTCTCGAATATAATAATAATAATGATAATATTATAACGACCACCTGTTTATTATTATTATTATTATGTATATAATAGCACGCACCGACAAAATCGTATAAGACGCCCGTTGACAAAACTAAACAGAAGGTATAATAATAATAAACGGCTATTATTGATATTCGCAAACACACCACACGTGATAACACGTTATTATTATTATATTCATTAAAATTACGAAATCACTATGTTCGTACGTTGAGCGACAGGTAAATTGAGGTAGTCTCGACGTATGTCAGTGAAACTACGCCGCCAAAATAATACGAAATACCGTAACCGTGTTACAATAATAAACGCAGGTAATCGCGTGAGCGTATAACCGCGGCGGTATACAGAATTTAAATAGCTACCACATGCGAGTACTCACCCGATGTAGGGAATGTTGGCGGGCACGTGGTATTTTGATCCTGGATCGAAGTCCGTTTCAGACCGGAGCACTGGAGGCTTGACACCGCCAAGTCGTTCGCTAAATATTAAAAAAAAAAAAAAACCACAACGTGAATTTAGAGATACTTATTTGTTTTTTAATTTAAAACATATAGACGATGACGGACGATGTATAGATTGTTGTTACCAAAAAAAACTTTAAATACCTATTCAAAACTGATAAAATTGTTTTTTTTTATTGAATATAGTTTTAGTATAATATATGTTATTTAGTAGTTCTAAGATAATCAATACTTATATGTATGTCACGTTGTATACTTTTTAAATACATTTTAAAAATATAATTATTCTAAAAATATCATTAAAAAAAAAATATATTTTAGTAACTTGCCCACTAATTATTTTAAATAACTCTGTATACCAGATCGCATACCTATCTATTATATGTTAAGCTATTTATTATGTATCTTTCGTTAAGACAAGACATAGACATGTTGCTTATAAGATCATATAAAATTCATATCTTATACTATAATATTTGTAATATTTTTTTACTTTAAAATGAATTATTGTGTAATATATAAGTATATAGATAATCAGTATATATATAATAGTATATAGATAATCAGTCATTACAGATTATAATATTATTATGCCTTCCAAAATGTTTACCTAATTAAAATTTTGATATAAACACAATTAACTTGTAGTAATTATTATTCCTGACAGTTACTCAAATATTAGTCTACCGAAACAGTCGAGAGCTGGTACCTTCCATGTCAATAGTAAAAATTAATAGGTAAGACATAATTGAATATTATGTTGATTCAATTTCTGTTCATCTGTAATTTAAATACTCATAGAGTACATTATTTTTATAGAGTTTAACAGATTATAAAATAATCTATGATAACTTTATTGAAGTAATGAGTAAATTTAAATCGACGTGTCCTTTAAATATTATTAATTATTATTATAATATGTGATATTATTATAGTCAATATTAAACCACTATACTATAAGTATTTCATACTTTAATATATTATGTGCAAAAACTATCATAGTCATTGTTCATATCAAACATTTTAAAAAATAATTTCTTACTAATTGTACTAGTATTGCAGTAAATATTTTTTTTTTTTAATAAACATTCGAGAATAACTAAACATATTTTAAACTGCATATATAATATGGTTGGATTTTTAAATGAATAAATTATCAACTACCTATTTATATTATAATATTATTATAACCTTGACATTTATATTAACTCGATAAAAATAATTCACGTGAATTATGAATACGAAATTCTCATTGATGGAAATATTATAATAATACTTTTTATGTAATAAATTTAATTCGAATATTATATTCAACTACACAAAATCATTTGAACTAATATACTCAGTAGATATATGGGTAAGTAATATTTATAAAGTTTTAAATTTTCGAGGAACGAGAATAGCTATATACTATATTATTATACCTAAACACGTCATTATAGTTATTATTTTGAAATGCGGCCATTTATAAATGTGTAATATTTTAGATACTCGTGTGTATCGTGTACTTGTGTTTCGGTAAGTATACTAGGTACCTTTATAATACTAAGCTTTTCTACTCAGGTCAACATCATAATATTATATTATTGTTATACGTTTTTGATAAGACGACTATTAATAGTATCTAAATGTTATATTTTAGATTATTATCGATATATGAGCCGACTTATTGGATTTCTGAAATTCGAGTTAAAGCAATAAACCACTATATGAAAATAATATTAACACTTTATTTTTTCGAAAAATAAAATAGCTTAGTTGTGAAGTAGGTGTCCATCAAGGGCAGTATGTTAACTTTATTAACCGTTATTTGATGTTTATAAATGGTAGTCAATAGAAATGTCTACATTAAGAATGGCTCTACGGTACACAATTTTCCAGGAATAAAATATGTCAATGCCACAAAAATATCCAGATACAAAATTGTTCTGGAGAAATTTTGAATGGCAATTTAGTTAATTATTATTAAATAAAGTTAAAAAAAAGTAAGTTAATAAGTTTAATAAGTTTATTATTTAATTTCACTACCTATTTTTTGAACAGCGTAGCATTCATTAATATCAATAATATTATCCAAAGTCATTATTTAAGTTTGATTAAAATGTAGTATTTGTGGTGTAGAATTAAAGTATTTATTTAATTTTTCATATACGAATTTCAGCATTTTTGTACCATTCAAATACAATTATTAATAACGTGTAAGTGCAATATTTTTGTGATTTTAAACGACATTTTAAGACGTTTGCCACGTCATCAGTTATTATAGGCGCTTAGATCCAAAATCTACGTTTTGTAGACAGAACAAAATACAATCCGGAAAACCAGCCGATTGGGAAACGCGAAACGCCTATTTATTACTCAGTAAAGTCAGATCGCGCACTGCACTGCTGTCGTGTTTCTCGAGTTTTATTATAAATGTTGAAATTAACACTGTGGTCGAAGGAATGAAGTTTTATATTGCCTAATAAAAATAAATTATGTCTCGACGATGTGCACACTTGCAAACGATTCAACATAATTTTAAATTCAAAATTCGTTGGCTCTCTACGTTTTATTTGATTTTAAGACAGTTTTAAAAACTAATATTGACTATTAAAAAGGTTTAGAATAATATTATTATAGATACGAATATTGTAAATATACGTTATTTGGATAGAATAATTTGCACTCGAATTCTCAGCGTACGTACGATTTGCATAGGAAAATGCTCAGATTTATAAAACATAACTAAATATTTAACTCTACAAAATGAACGCTTTTACTGTAGACGAATGAGTCATAATATTATTGTTTAAAATAATTCATTATATTTGATATTGTAGATTTAATTTTACGCCCTCTCGAGACACCGTCATTATGGAAATAACGATAAATACAAAAACGAATGTAAATTGCATATACTCATCGCCTGGTAAATGAAAAGAAATTCAAACGGAACGGTTATTAAAACTCGACGAATATTTAAGAACAACATGATAATGTCTTGATAACATTGGTTCATTTGAACATTTAAATAAATATAATGTGCTTAAAATAATATCGCATCAATTAAAATAATTATACGTTTCTTTATATTATGATAGAATATTAATACTCATCGATGGACGTTATTTCCATGGTGATTATTGATATGGACATTATACGTATATTACTTAGACTCACACACACATAAAGGTAGGTAAACGTATTTAAATTCTATCCATATAGGGCAACATTAATCGCACTGTAATTATTGTAAGTGCCTACATCGTTTGAATCGTATGACAAATTATCAAGGCTGGGCGTTAACGAGTTAATAAGTTACAAGTTAAGTTAATTTTAACTTATTAATTTAACTTATTAGTTCGCTGTTTTAATTAACTTAACTTTAACTTAACTCATTTGTATCTACGTTAACTTAAAATCAACTTATATTATTATGAATATTCCCAATTAAGTAAATTTTTATTAAGTTAAATTCCAGAAATTTTTTAGAAAAATAATATTTATATAATTTACAAATCCGTAGAATATATAAAATATTATTAGAAAAAAAAGGTATAGTTACGAAGAATTTTGTATATATTTTTATTAATAAAAACTAATATATCGTTAGTTTTTAATTTTTATATAGGTTATATAATTGGGGTTGCATACATAATAATTAATATTATTTTTTTCTTTTTCCTAACTTAACTTATTAATTGAAGTTAAGTTAATAGTATTTGTTAACTTAGTTAAAACTTAATTGATGTTCTAAAATTTTCTATTAACTTAACTTTTAATTTAATTGGAAAAAAAATACTTAACTTAACTTCACTGAGTTAAAAAATATCATTAACTTGCCCAGCCTTGCAAATTATTAACACAATCTAATTATTGTTATAAAAACCTAATGGCTACCTAGCTATTACTCTCTAGTCACGTCAACAACAAAACGATAATTATTTAATCAGTCCCTGCGACGTCCAACTAGCAATTTGTACTGGTAAATATCATAAAATATCGTAATTTACCGTAAGTCCCACCAATGGCAATTGTATCTCTCCTTATGCGTGGTCCCTTTGAATATGTCCCACCTCCACAAGTCCAGCGCTAAGCTGAAAGGCAAAAACGTCAGCTTGTCCATCGCCAGTCCAAACAAATAGTTTATGTTGTGCGGAATGTCGTCTACAGAGTTCAATATCAGTCCCAAAGTTTGCAAATGCTTTGGGGTTGACACGGAGAGCGATATCGCCTCGCTCAAAGCTTCGTGGAATCCTTTAAAAACCAAAAATAAAATTGAGTACTTATATGTATAATATTTTACGATTTAAGATCTAAATGCGTTCGATGAACATACCTGGATTGGCTCCATCGCGATAGACCTTTGGTTGTTTTTTGTAATTCAAAAAATATTGAACATGAGCCATTTCGTGATGAACAGTGATGAAATCTTTCATATTGACTTGGGTGCACATTTTAATTCTAAAAAACATATCAAATTTATAATATATAGCACGTCATTACAAAATTAAAAAATCTAATACCACAAATTAATGTCATTTTTACAATATTGTGTTAATTATTAATGAAGGCTTCATAAATCGATATACTCATATTTTTCGATATTTTATCGATAACATATTTTTCACTGAACTCGTAGCTTTCAACGTTCTTAATTAATAAGTAGATAATCAGTATAATAATTATCAACAAACCGTTTCTCAATAATAGTTTAGTTTTAGTTTTATTTAATTGAAATTATTTCAAAACAAAATATCCCCTATTTAAACATGACACTGAATCATAAGTATTAAGATTAACTAATATGACTATCTGTGGGTAATACTTAAAATTAAAATTATTCTATCAAAATGTTTAAAATATTGTAATGTTCTGAAACCTAAAAAATGCATTATTTACAAAAGTGTAAACTTCTTCTTATACACAATTCTTATTTACAACTTTGGATTTCACAGCATTTTTGATTGTTACAATAGGTAGGGTACTTAGTTTTTAAATGATTATACTTTTTAAAGTTTACTGTATTTAAATTTAAAAATTAATACTTTTAAAAGTTCTTAGAAATGTATTGATCTAAGCACATTTTATCATATATTTTGTGTTTAATATTTAATCTGTTTGAACTGTACAATCTCGGATCTCCTATAATTTAATATTTTTTAGATTTTAAGATACAATTTTATCAAAATATAATTACTGATATAATAATATCATGTAAGTACATTGTCTAGGAAGATACTAAACTTTTAATTTTTATAAGCTTAACCACTTAAATCTCTAAACTTATTTTATTGTAACAATATTAAATAATATTCAACAAGACAGTTTAAAGTTTAAAAACATCTCCCAAATAATGTTAATTTTTAAAATATTGTACTTGGCAAACTTAACATTTTAAACTACAATATGTATAAAGTACAACAAACTAAAAATCATTGGAAAAAATAGATAAAATAGTCGAATTTGATGTACCTAAGTGCGTTTCTATTACAAAAAAAAGTGCATTTTTTTCAAATATTAAATGGTCCGCGTTAAATAAAAATATGTCCTGATTATGTTATGTTATATACCTATAATATACCTACTGTTTGCTGTTATCATCGTACATAAAAATCCTAATATTTCGAAAATTTTAAAAATTAAATGTTAACCCGTTATAAATAAATTATGTTTATTTATAATTTAGTAATTTAGTATGTATTTTTCTTTAAGCATTTATAACTTTAAAATATTTTTTTACTGATCAGATTTTGCTTTTATCTCACAATATTTGTAGATTATACTATTTACTCAGCCGTTTCCGGACATTACGATTGGGTCATTATTGAAAAAGTGCAAGAAAGCATTACGGTATATTTTCAAACATAAATTTTATATCAACCTATAGTCTTGTCTGTTGCAAAAATCCCAAGCAGAAGGTTGACAAATTATTGGCTGTCCCGGAAGTTCCTCCACAACTGAATTGGCCCAAAACGATTGAGGCATTGAACTCATGTTCAACGATATGAAAAATTCTTCTGCCACTCTGAACATTGCAGCCGGCGTGTATCCCTGCGAATGAATATTATAATATAATGTATTATTATATTATTTCGGAACTACTTATATTTCATATTTTTTAATTTAGGGCGGCTGTTAGTGGCTATTATTTAAGGAGAACAATTTAGGCAATTTCTAATCTTGTCTTAGCCGTCCGTAATCTTTGTGTTATAGTCGTAAATGATTATTAGTGTGGAGGCGGGCGGACGGTACCACTGTGTTATATAGCACACGTACACGCATGCACAAGTCATCAAAAGCATGCTCAAAAATATTTTTGAACACACGCGACAATGAATAATAAGCTAATAAGCTGACGAAAAATGAACATACTTCTAGTAATCCCATTTCAATTTTGAAAAATGATTTGAATTTGTTAGCCTTTACTCTGTGTGTTTTAGGAAATAGATTTTGGAAATGTTGTATAGTTTTTGTAGTAAGGTTCAAAATTACTTTGCTTAATTCCTCAAAATTAACAAGCACTTTAAAAGTGCCAAAAAAGCAAAAAAATTTTAAAAATTTTCCTACAAATCATAGAAAAGAGGCTAACAAAGTCGAATTTTTTTTCAAAATTTAAATTGGACCACTAGAAGTATGTTTTTTTTGCCAACTTATTGGTCTAAATATATGAACAATATAAAAGCTTAGAACCCCCTTAATAGTAAATAATAACATAATATAAATACGACGACGTGTGCCTACAAGTGGCTGCAACCCGTCAACAGGTTTAGTACACACCTGTTTGATCATCTGCGGTGTGACGTCCAAATAATTTTTTCCCGGGTACGGTATGGTCAAGTCCAAAATATTTTCCCAAGACTGACCCCACATGTTTCCTAAGGCCCACAATATAAAAACATTAAAAATCTAAAATCGACAACATTCTAAAGTGTTTTCAATCACAACCTAAGACGTGCGCGGGCAACGGAGCTTCTCGACTTATTCTCTCGGGCCCGTAGAGGTCGCGTAACTTCTTTCTGACGTACGCGTGGAGTTGTTCGTACAGAGGTTTTATTTGTTCCCAAGCGTCTTCCAATTCGAACCTCATCGACGGCGATTCGTAGGGAAATTTCCACATCTCAGACGCGTCCGATACATCTATACGGAGACAACACACGAGACAAAACATAAATCATTTTGGCTTTTGGGTTAGGGGTTTTCTTTTAGGTAGTTCTTTTAAACATATTATGATTCGAAATCCGAAACGTACTGTTCAACAGGGCTGCTTGATTGCTAACGTCCACTAGCTGCTCGAACATGTCTCTGACTTTTTGTCCTGTCCTCCTCCTCCATTCTATCCAAGTGTGTTGCAGTTCGTTCCAATCTCGACTCCGAGACATAATCGTGTTCAAATCTAGAGTAAAAATTAACATTTATTTAACTGTTATACGTATTCTGTAACAGTTTTCGTAATCGTTTCCGACACGATTCGCTTGTGGCCAACGCATATATACATACCTGGGTCTAACCTGAGACCACATTTCAACGGCTCGTCGAAAGCGCAAACAGAAGCGCTATTATAAACAGCCAACATGTCGTTTATGAGACGGTTGTACTGAAAAAAAATAAGACGAGACATTAATATCGTTATTAAACGCAATTTGCATAATTTTACGTTTAAAAAAAAAGTACTCTCTGAAAAAGAAATGCGCATATTATGAAAATGAACGGAATTCTCTGTGTATTTACAGTAATGAGATTCAAGAAATTGTCATATTATCTTTTGTTTGGAAAAAACCCCAGACCGAGTCAATGAAAGAAAAAAATAGAATTGTAAATAATTTTTTTCTTCACTGTTTCACTTTAACTTCCTTAAACCTAATATTTATACTATAACTATATTATTATAATATTCTTACTCGACTCAGCTGTTCTTGTGGTAGAGCAGCAGGTCCTGGCATTGACAAAAACTTGAGCTGCCTTCTTAGGTTGGGATCGATGATGTTGTCCAGGTTCAGTCTTGTCATTATCGAAAATACTTTTCGTTGGAATTCCGAATACAACAATTGCTGCTCCAACTGTAACATTTTTCCAAATTTATAAAATTACACGGATTAATAACATTTACATAATAAACAATGAATTAATATTATAAATAATATATGTTTTTTGGGTAAAATAGTTTATTTTAAATAACATTTTTTTAAATTTGTCGTCGAATTATCTGTGTACGTCTTACGATTACCGTAAAAAAAACGTGCAGATTTATATGACAAAATTGAATTTAACCAAACAATGTATGTTTTTTAATTGTAAATTAATTAGTTAATATTATAATGTTTCAAATAATCCATTTAACTATGATAGTTTTATTTCTCGCCTCTCCAGACCGTTATTATGGAAAATCGTTATTACGATAAATTATGAGACGCAAGTAAATTGCATATACATAACGCCTGGTAAATGACAGAAATTCAACTCGGAACAACATGTGTTGATAAATTTGAACATTTAAATAAATATTATGTATATGAAATAATAACACATTGATTTAATGATATAAATATTCATGGACGATTTATTTAATAAATTATCAGTACCAACAAACATAATATTATGTTACATTTTTCCAAAGCTGGGCATTAACGAGTTAAAAAGTTAAAGTTAAGTTACTTCATAAGTTACTTTTATTTTCATAAGTAACTTCTAACTTACCGAGTTAATTTATTTATTTTTCCTAATGTAATTTTCATTGATTTAAAATTATATTTTGATTTTTATAACTTATTTTTATATAAAAAAAATAATAATTGTCTGAAAAATCAAATATTATTTATGTTGTTTTATTTGTATTCTAAATAAGTTCTAAATTGTAAACTGTCGCAAGTGTTTCGCATTATTTCTGTATTTGAGATTTCAATAGGTATTAAAATAACATAATAAGTACTTAGTTACGAGTAAATAACGAAAAGGTTTAATATAATATATAATGTATACGTATACAATAACTATACGTATATGTTATACGTCTATATTATACAATACTGTATATAGTATAGTATTAAGTTGTTATAAGTAATAAATTATAATATTTCAATTGCTAATTCACAGAAAATATGTTTAAATATTATTATTATTTATTATAAAACAGAAACGTTATAGGTGTAATCATAGGGGTTTTGTTGAATTTTACAATTGATTGAAGTATGTGAGTAAATAACTATTGTAATTAATACAAGTCCAATGTCCATAACACATACATTAAAAAAAAAGAGAAAGACCTCTATTATAATATGTTATTTGTTAAGCTTTAATAAAAAAGTATGATAATTAATTTTACATGAAAAAAAGTTACTTTTCTTAAACTAATTTAAGTTACTTTTTTTCAAATTAACTTTAAACTTTAACTTAAGTTAAAATTTAAATTTTTCTATATTAACTTAACTTAACGAGTTAAAAAAATTAGTTAACTTGCCTAGCCTTGCATTTTTTTATAACAAATTATTAATATTTATTTAACCATCAATACAATCATCTTTTGTAAAGTATCGTGTTGTGTAGACGCTGATTTCAAATTCCTTTCATAATAAGAATACATTTTTTACATTAAGTTCTCAAGAATTTTAATCGAATAGATTTTTAATATGGCACTCCTCCCACTCGTTCGTGAAACCAAGAAAATGTTAAGGATTTAAAATACTGACCGGAAACGTATAGTTATACAATAATTATACGTATTGTATACGACTTGTACATTATTATAACACTCGGAACGTTGTCGAAACAGAAAATCGTTGGTCGTACTATAAATATATAATACTGTACAGGGTGACTCATTTAACGTTAACACTCGTTAGATCAAAAAGTAATGACTATTTTCAAAATGTTATTTTTACAGTGTTTCGAGTCGTTATAAAACGACATTTTTTTTAAAGAAATAATATTTTTTCATACTTTTTATCATTATAATAATTTTAAGTTTTTAACATTTTTTAACGACAACATAGAGTTTTAATTTCATACTACGAAGCAGAATATTTTTCTGATTATTTCGATACATAAAAATCAAATTTCGGACGAGTAGTTTATGAGTTATAACTTATAAGTAGGGCTCGGAAATTAATGCCCTTAAAAAGTACTAAATAAGCATGCACTTATGTGCTTAAAAAAGTACAAATATGCTTTAAAAATATACACTTACTTTTTTTTTACTCACAATTTTCATAAATACAAACATTTTACTATAACTTTTTTTCACGTTATATAGTTATTACCTACTAAATATTTATTATTAAAAACAGGATATTTTATGTCAAATAGAGATTTGGAAAACACAATACAATAATTACTAGTAAAAACTCTTAAAACAAATATACATTCGAATGTATTATTTTTTTTTTTTTGCCAAATTTTCAAATTGTATTATAAACTTATTAGTTAATTATCAAATATTATGTTCCAAAAACAGATAAAATTAAGAAATATAATCTCAAAACTGGAAAATCATTAAATATGCAAAAGTGTGCATTGTAAACTTTTAATATTTTTTTCGTAATGTCTTGAAATGAATTTCACGCTTACTCAGTAATAAATCTTAAAGCCCAAAAATACATGCAAGTCTATACTTTTTGGTATAATATGATCGTCTTACATTAAACGAATCGCCTCGTATGATAATATTATAGAAATGCGTTTGTACGTTATACATATTTTTTTACAGTGAAACGCTTTGGGATAATGTCTAAGCTCATAATATTAGCTGGTACCTACATGAATAGGAGAATATACTATGATAATATATAAATTATATTATTATATATTTTACATAATATTTTACACTCGTACTGCGATTTAGTGTAAATGATACGCAACTATTCGGACCACGCGAGAACGGTTATTACCTGCAACCGACTACCAGGTATACTTTACGATGATGATATACGCGCGTCACTCGTCAGTCCAAACGCAGATTTCATATACCTTCAAGGCCGGACTACGGGGTTCCCGTGCAATAATTTTGGTCGAGATTCACATACCGCTCTGGTCTCACGCTTATATGGGACGAACAATGGCGTCGCAGTGGCTGATAAAACGGAATAATAATATTATTATTTTCTAATCGTTACGCCACCGGCGCTGCAGCAGACGATGAGAGGCTAATAATTGGATTTTGTAATTTCACGTAGGTACTTTAATAGGCGTATACGCCTATGATATCATGTACGACGGAAGGGAGGGTTAGGTTAGGTTGATCTCGGACGAGGGAAGGGACATGATATTGAAATTTCAGGATGACATAATATCGTAATCCTAATTTCACGGGATCGCCTCAAACACAGGACGTCGCCGCATCAGGACTCGTATTATTGGTGCCAATATATAAGAAACGTAAAATATATAATAGGCGCACGCGTTCAAATAATTTAATAATATAATTATTAAAATATTATAATTATATTTAATCTCTCGCCTATATTATTATACACATATTATTAGACATGTGTTGGGCTTTTAGCCAGTTTAAATAACAATAAATAAATAAATAAGTAATATAGATCCCAACGCAGAAAACATCAACAAAATGATCAACTTCCTAAGAAAAACTGATCTGTTCAAACAAATTTAGATGATAAGAATCACTGCTCAACTACCTCTCAACTCCCTACAACTGTAGAACTACAAATATTGTATGGGTTTTAAATGATTTCCGTAATTATCTAAACGATCATTAAAAACAAAAATGTAATAGTAATTATTGTCTAAAATATGAAACGAGGATTGTTAATAGCCATTTGCGTAACATACGACATTAATTTTTTAACATAGATCGCATTCATAATATACTTATAAAAAAACTTATCGTACTTTTCCGTGCAAGACAGCAACATTATTGTAGTCGGGTATCAACCTCCGGGGAAGTAAAAAAATGTTGTGACGAAACTGCAGTTGATAATAATAATATGTATTATTATAATAAACATCGGATTTTTCTATAGCTTTTGATATTGGTATACGTAGAACTCGTCGAAGGACTCGGAGCCCAATTAGAAGACAATGTCACCCTTATATTATTGTCACAGAGTGTAAATCATAGAAAAACTTCGCTATACGTTGAAAAAAAACTTGTACACTACCTAACATATTGTAATAAAGTCTGTCTTTCATATAATTATTTGTGTGTGCGTGTAAAATACAATTTTGAACACGTTAAAAAAAAATAAAAATAAAAAAAACGTTATAAATAATATTATATTTTGTCGTTTCTTTTGTATTGCGATATATATATATAAATAATAATAAAATATAAAACATATATATATAGGGTACTCCGGCTCAACAATGTCAAGGTTGTGCGTACCCATAGGTAGGTATACGCGCGTTAATCATGCATATCCGTCCGACTGAATAATAATAATAATAATTGTCGGTCGGTCGGTTGTGTCGTAAACACTATTTTGAATTACCGCGCCAAAAGCGACGTGGAAAAATCACGAAAAATATGACCACAATTAATCGTGAGCAGTTTTGCCCGAGAAATCGTTGTTCTGGACGTGAGTAGGTTTTACAAACGAGAAGCGGCCACGAAGACGACCTTCTTCTCGTTAGGCTGCTGTGCCGCGCTTCTGGTCACCACCACAAACGTTTTATTGTTTTAATAATCGTCGTAAACATATTATATGTTGCGGATAACCTTATAAATAAAAAATAAAACCGCTACCGCTGCCGTAGTTCCGAATTTCGATTATCGCAAATGAATGTGATCGGGTCAGTGTGATACTAATACTATATATGTATAAAGTCACCCAAACTCGCGCGCGTCCTCCAACAGTCCATAAAAAAAATGTCAATTAGCGTATACGTACGATTTGAGTTTCATAATATATTAGAAAAAAAAAATATCGTGAACATTTTTGTTTGAACGCGTTGTAAAGTGTTACGCGTGGATATATCATTATATTATCATTTAATAATATTATTACTGAAATATAAACATTAACACTTGTTTATAATGATTTTTTTAATAAAACATATAATATTATGCAATAATGGATGTAACCAGTGTTGAGACTTATCTAGATAATTATTTAGTTATATCTTTTATTTTGTCTAGATAAATAGTTGCATTTTATTTAAATAATTATCTAAGATATAAAAATCATCCATCTAGATAAATTCGTATCTATACGAAAAAAGGAAATACACATTTTTATTGTCAATTAATTTTTTTGATAGTTAATATTTTAAATTTGAATCGTCAAGTCATCTCAGTAAAAAATTGTACGTTTATAATAATATTATATATTAGGTATTATTAATCTTTTCGTTAGGGTCTGGACCCGGTGCTCAAATATAAAGTATTACCTACATTTCATTGTAATATTGTGTTGGTAACTCGTCGACTATAAATTATTAATGGTAATGTAAAAAGTTTACTGTGACGAATCTTGTAAAATAGTTTTTTCTTGATATTTATTTACTTAATTTTGAAAATGTTTTTTTTTCAGTTATACTTTAGTTATTGATTAATAACAATGTCTACTGCTAACATTAATTTGAACATAATATAGTCGGTGTTTATATAATATTGAAGTACTAAGTATAGTATCTAAGGTGTATTCTAAAAAGTGAAACTTTAATAAAGTAGGTATTAAAAAAAAAAATTATCTTTATTTTATCTAGATAAAAATGTATTTATCTTTAATCTTTATCTAGATAAATTGTCATCATATATTATCATCATCTAGATAAAAAAGTATACTTGTCTAATCCCAACACTGGATGTAACATACATTTTGTGTTTTCGAGCATTTAACGTCAGAATATTATTTAAAACTTTACATCTAAACACAATTTTTTTAGTCGTACAGCACTGTTGGCTCGATATATTTATAGGTTATTTGGAAATATTACTCCGAATTTCGATTATCGCAAATGTGTGTGATCGGGTCAGTGTGTTACAATGTATAAAGTCGCCCGAACTCGAACCGTCCATAAAAAAATATCAATTAGCGTATAGGTACGATTTGAGTTTCATAAAAAATTAGAAAAAAAATCCAACGTTATTCGTCGACGGGAAAATTTGTGTTTGAACGCATTATAAAGTTACGATTCGCGGCTGCATTACATGGTTATATTATCATTTGATAATATTATTACTGTAATATAATAAGAAAACATTATCAAGTGTTTATAATGGTTTTTTTTAATAAAACATATTATAATATTATGCAATGGATGTAAAATACATTTTGTGTTTTCGAGCAATTAACTAATTAAAATTGTATATCAAAACACATCTTAGTCGCACTGCACTGTTCTTGAAAATATTATTAATCTCGTTTTTAAATCAAACGTGTTATTTACTGTTATATCTTGAAATCATATACATTAATAAATGTACTTAAAAAGAAATAATGTTATTTAAGTGTGTACTCAATATAACTATATTATTTGAGACTTGAGTACCCACTCAACAGTTTATGTACAATGTAATAGGTACTTTATAAAGTAATACATCTAAACATAATATTATAATAACATAATATTATATTATAGTTAACAAGCATTATTTTTTTCAATTTACTTAAGTAAATGAATAATTACTTAAATAATAATTATTATAATTTATAAGTAGGTAGTGCATAATATAATAAACAAATAATATAATTTAGGAAGATCAAGAAATAGTGTTTTATTGAAGTGATGAATTCTTATACAATTATATTTATAGATGTTAAGTGTTTAATTGAATTTTGTATACCTCATTTTTCCTCTGTAAATATTCTATCAATTACCAAACCGGTAAAACAGATAGAGATCATTTTAATGTTTCAAAAGTATTTTTCCGGACATTTATAAAAACTTTAATATACGAACAATATATCTGGTATTAAAAGAGAAATAATAATCATAGTTTTATTTTCTACGTCGGTATAAAAGTACGTAGTAGGGAAATATTGTTGGCCCCCTTTCAAATTCAATCCAATTTCCTGCCTAAGCGGGCAACTGCTTTTTCGAATACTGCGGTATAACGAGTAAACAATAATAAATGTACAAAAAAAAGTATCAACGAGCTGATAATATAATATGACACACTAGCTTTGGTTTTAATAATACTTCGAGCGGTTTAATTACGGTATATTGAATTAACGAGCTGCGGGTCACGGGTGACATATAAATAATTTTCAAGTATAAAAATATTCACACCGTTCTAAACTTCTAAATCAAAAATAACTTATGAAATACGCCTGCACTGAATGCACAATCATCTATAAATGTGGGTGTGTAATAATATTATAACTATTAAAATTGAAAACTATAATATTATTAATATTGTTACGGATATATATAATTTTGTAAATGAATTTAATGATTATTATTTTCTATAATAAAAATATAATCAATCGTCTTATGAATTAAGATACTACCGAACTACGAATTTTTTATCATTCAACCCATCATAGCCCGATTTGATTTGGGATTAAAAGGTAATGATTTTTAAATTTTGAATCATCAATAATTTATGTTATACAATTAATACGTATTATTGTCGAATACCAAACCGTTTTTAATCGAAAATTAAAGCTTGGAAAATGTTTTGGTTTTTTTTCTGTTACAGTATATTAGGTATATTATGTACCAAGTAATTTTCTGTATGTACCTAATATTATTTACTGAAACAAATTTACAACTGACGTTTACACTAGACCCGTTCCGCAAGTAAACATTTGTTTTTTAACTCGTCAACAAAAAGTTCTTTGATTTATGATAATTACTATTATTATACTCAAGGTGTAATGAGATATATAATATTGAACTATATAGAAAGTAATCGTCGCATAATCGAGCAGTAAATTAAAATCACAAAGGTTATAATAGTATACAATTAGTTTTCCAGTATTAATATATAAATACCTGTGCAATTTCATGAGATGAAATTGGTAATAAATCTATAGGTACGTATAATAAAGTAATAAAAAATAAACGTCAAATTATTATAAAATTAATTTTAGATATTTTATTTATGTACTGTAATATGTGTGTTATTATAAATGTTTGATTGTTTGAGCCTTATTGTAGATCTATCAGTGGCTTAATATATTATATAGGTTCGCACTGCAGACAAGTCGCATATTTTATTCCATGTAAAAAATGTCTCGTAGCCAAAATAGAACTCCGAAGTTAAAAAAAAAAATAAATATGTATACACTCAAGTACTGCAGGTAAGTTGTGGGTATCTATTATGGCGAAACCACCCATACCGGACACCTCGGTGACCGCGAGTGTCCGGTATTTAGAGGTTTCACTGAATATCATATCGTATTGTAACCATTAAAGTAATTGCAAAACAGGACTTACCGCTCTTATCTGCGTTCCCTCGTTGACGTTCGTCTCGAAGTCCCATTGTGCCTGCACGTTGAGATTGCACTGTTGCGACCCGGCCACGTCGAGCTGTTGCAGCAGTTCCCGGACGTTGCTGTTGGACAGCGTCAAAGGTCCCTGTTGAACCGAGGACGTCTGTATGGGCGACGTCCGCGGATCGGACCTGGACGTGAACCTACCGCCGGAAGTCTCGAAGTTCTGTTCGGGTTCGTCGGTGGTGAACGTCCGGCCACTGCGCTGGAACCCTTGCTGAAGGTTCGGCTGCTGTTGCTGTTGCTGTCGTTGCTGCTGCTGCTGCTGTCGTTGTTGTTGGAATATTCCGTCGAAACCGGTCCGGGATTGCTGGTCCTCCTGCTGTTGCTGCTGCACCGAGTACCTGTATAGCACCAGAATATTCAATAACTCGTAGGCCATCATTGTCAACGTCGAATGAAAATCGGATATAAATATAATATTAAGAGTAAAAAGTAGACTGAGGGATCTACGTATTTTGTAACAATTGACTAATAAAAAAAAAAATTCAGAATTTGGTTTTGGCATATAGGTAACTATAACTTTATACGCCACACTGCGATTCTATAAAGTTATAAAATAAATGTACAAGTTCGATATGTCAAATAGAATAGATATACACTGTAAAGATATGTAATATGTTTTCAAAAATGTTTGGAAAGCACGGATATAATAATATATTAATAATAAATATAGGTAGTGTTATATCCCAAAAGTATGGTACGCACCTGTTAAACGCGTCCTGCAGGATGCGACGCCGGTCTTGTAGATCTCCGCCGGCCAGGAAATAATCATTGGGATCCAAGTACTTGTTGTCCCCCCGGTCGGCCTGGCATCGGGCCAGCTTCGCGGCGGAAAGGATCGTTGCCGAAACGACGAACACCGTCGCCAAGGCGTTCATATCGTCGGCGGAAAACCCGACGAAAATCGACTACTGCGATAATATACGCCTGCTGCTAAGGTACAATATTTTTGTTTTAAGACGAATTCTCGAAAAGGTTTAGGTATATGATAATAAAATACAATTACGTTGACGGGTTCTCGCGGGTTCTTCTATATTGTATGTTATAGACGCGATCGCGTCGGTGAGAATAAGAGAAACGTTTTCAGAAAAAAAGTCGGGACGTTCGGAACGAAAGAGACGATAACAACTATATACTATCCGTCACACAAAACCGAAACCACGCGAACACAGCGATGCTCGGACTGCTGGCAGACGAATCGTGCGCGTCGCATATATGAGGCGGGCTAATGAGTCGTACGCGTAGGTATACTGATAACGACGACGGCGGCGACGAGGAGACTTGAACGCCACCGCTGCCGCAGCGCCGCCGGGCTTCCTAATAATAATAATAATAGCGATAAAACAACGGTCTGGCGTAGGTGGGGAAAAGATATTGTGTGTGTGTGTGTGGACACAAGACGATTCTCTCGCCAGGACGGCGGCGCGTGTCGAAAGTTCGCCTTGAACCGCATAATATAATATATTATAATATACCTACTATGTATATAGTCGATGAAATCTGCGACGACGAGAAGTGGCTCTTTTTTCTTTTCTTGCTTGTCTTTCAAAACGTTACACGCGAAGACATAATATTGTATATATTGTAATAAAAACGAAAAAAAAATAGAAACGTCAAAAAATGAATTCTCGGAATTGACGTTACAATGACGTATATTGTATTATGTGTTTTTTAAAGCGATATTATCGATCAATTAGACTGTCTATCATCACAATATCATACTATCATCGTACATAATATATATTATACCTATAGGTACTCTGGATTTATATTTCCTGATCCGTATATTATAATACGTCCTATATATAATATGCGTTAACCCCGCGTTGACCGCATGAAAAAGCGTGATCATCGAATACTCGTTTATACTTGCAGCTGACAATAACATATTATATAATAATTATTATTAGAGAACGGATTTATACGTAATAAAAATACAGAAATATAGAAGTATAATATGTGCTAAAAACATCAAAATATGTGAGAAAAAACTCAAATTTAAAAAAAAAAATTAAATCATCAAAATGATTTGTTGCATTGAATAATTATTACAATTTCTTTTAAATTATCGAATATTAAATGTAGCCTATATTAGGCCTCAAAATATTTTTAAAACGGCTAAATTTAATAATCGTTCCACATCAACCGATGTAATTGGAGCATATTTGAAGCTCATAATATCTGAATTCTATAATTCCAAATTTTTAGAAGGGTGTCTACCACTCATTATGTCATTGATTGTTTTAAAATATCAATATAGCCTGGATTTTTTTCTGTAACAGCATGAATTTTGTTTTTTAGAACATCTCCTATTGGTCCGCTTACGAGTTTTAATTTTTTAATCGCTGATTCCACAATTTGCATACTGTAGTCACTTAATGATATATTTTTTTGTTTCTAATTTTGTAACTGTATGTGCAATAAAACTAAAATTCACTGAGTAAAAATTTAATTATTTTTCAATGCTTCATTTTGCATAATATTTTGAGCTTTTCCAATAACAATAGACATTTTTGGATATAATTTTGAAATATTCCTTGTATTTTCGAACGACTATAAGATAACGACTATAAAACGACAATATACCGATAAATGGCTGTTTTTGTTCACTACAACATGGCTTGAAAACGTATGAACGATGAAATGATAAAAAATGTTTAAAAATATTTACAAATTACTGAAATGTGTAAAAATATGTAAAATAAAACTTGAGTCATTTTAATAAGAATGATTTAAATCATGAACATTTCTTATCGTTGCTTAAATATCTTGTTTTAATAAAACTATGCATTTACATAATATAAATCCGTTCCCTAATAATAATATATTGTATTGTATAGTAAACATAAACGACCGAAAGAGTGTCACAGTTCACACAGACCACGCAGTGTCACACGTTCGTCTTCTCTTCGTCAATTAATATTATATTATTTTATCATAGAAATGTACAATATATTATTATTGTACAGTATATAATGGTCAGAACATACGTCATATAATGGTATACAAAAATATACAATTCAAACGGACGACCGCATTCAAATGGTATTAATTTTGTTTTCGTCACGTATACACTAAGTGCAGTAGCTATATTATGAGGTACAATTTTAAATTTTTGATATACTATTGATAATATATATTACCTATATTATCGTCTCAATTCATATCGAATCGAGCTGCAGTGTTTTTTTTTGTTTAGGTCGACATTATAATAACATTACGTGTTATAATTATTATTATAACATGACATAACCGTATTACGATCTCGCGGCAGTTGTATATCTTTGAAAATAAATTATAATGTGCTTATAAATACGAATAACAAATATGCTCTTAAAACTTTTTATAGGCGGCCGTGTACTATAAATAGTGTACTAATAATAGGTATTTGCAATTACGGCTTACCGTGGTCATCGTTATTAAAAAATATAATATTTATGTCATGACTATAATATATTAATGGATCAAACATTTTTTTGTCGTGCTCGTAAAATAATAGAACGATTATAGTCACCCTTATAAATATTATACCATAAGATCTAAACATCATATACGACGTTTGAATACGCGATTGGATTACCTACTCACGTATATGGATAATTTAACGTACATAATCATTCTGAATAAACATCGTATAAAGGTATTATTGCTCAATCGTTCGAATTGTTTACGTCAAGTCAGAAGTCATCTGAGTATAATGTACATAATATACATAGTGATGCATTTGACGAGCTATATTATATTTTCCCAAGTTAATTATCATTGAATTTTGGAAAGAATATACAATCTTTTATTGAACAGATTTTTTTGTTTTTTAAGAAATACACAATTTGTGTCCTTGGACACAATAAGAATATATGTGATATAAGTAATTGTTAACGTGAAAAACGTGAGAATAGAAGCGCCACTCAGTGATAGCACGCTACCATCGCATTTGATTTTTTTTTAAACTTAGTTGAATTGTTTGTATAATAGAGATGAAAAATTATTTATAAGTTGTAAACACGATTACTACTCTTTACCATTTATGTAGTACCTAGATGTTAAGGTTTTAAAAAATCCCTTCTTTTTACCTCAGTAAGCTATCGTTCTCATAATATACTCGCGTTATTAATATATTATTATTGAAATAATTGTAAAAAAAATCAAATTTATTAGCCTGGTGTTAAATGGATCACTTCATATACATAATATTATGTTTTTTTTGCGTTTAATACGCTGCACGTGTAGGTAACCGCATGTCCGCATGGTTACTCTGAGATCATCCGAGTGATAAACGATAAATATTACAGACATTACAGGCTGTATTTGCACATAGCAATTGTAAGTTTATGGAATTTTCACAGTTCTGTCAAACATATTATATATTATAATATGTTAATATTATATTGTATTGCAGCGCGGATCGAATAAAAATACAGGAAACCCGATATCGCCTTGTCGGGGGAGTCTGCTGGGACACTGCCAACAAGTGGCTGTCATCGCGCGCGTCCACCTGTAGATCAAGATCTAATCAGTGCTCTTGAATTATATTCTTCTTGTATCGCAATAAGACGTTTAAATAATTGGGTACGGATATTTTTTTTTTATACTTTTATTGCATCTAATTTGTTCCAAATTCAGGGGATCGAAGAAGAGAGGCGACAATATTTCGCCGGTAAATAATAGGAAAAACAAAGGAGAAAATCGCGGACAGAAGAAGACGATCGCCACGGAGTTCGCGCGAGGACACGGCCGCGTCGGTTTATATATGTCACAAGGCTGCTGCTGTTGCTACTTTGTGAAAATGACGAAAGCCGCGATGATCGCAACGAACGCAAGAAATAAAAAAAGGTAAGCAGACGCTCATCATATACACGCATAATATATATGTATTATAATATATACGCGACGGATTCTTTTTTTATTTCGCTGCTTACGCGTTCTCGCGCGCGGGTTACGACAAGAAGGTCGTCATAATATATATTATATTATATTATATCACATGGCATTATACACATGCGGCCGGTCTGTGGGAACGTTTCGCGGCGGACGATTGTGTCGGGCACACCGCGAGGAGGACGCGCGTGCACCGTGCACGAAGGTCTGTGATATGGAAATCGGACGCGTGGTGGTTCCCATCGTGCGATAAACAAAAAAAAAGTTGTGCGATAATATAATGTTATTATCATTGTGTTTTCTGTGCTCGCGTTTTCCAGTTGGACGTCGAATGCTGCCGAGCTTTTCTCGGGAAAATGGGAAAAACGATACTATATACGCGGTGTTATTACAATAGACGCAACGGTATCTCCCGACTACAGTTGGTCACGTATTGTTGTTGTTGTCGTTGTCGTTGTCATTGTCATGAGTATATAGAAAACAATCGCAGAGACAGTTGTACATATTATTGTGTAGTCGAAAAACGATTTTATTAGATACCTATAGTGACTATAGTACAGGAGTGGCCAACTTTATTTGATTAAGATCTACTGAGAAGACATTTTTTTCTTTGAAGATCGACTAACGTAAAAAAATTATTTTTAAAGTGTAAAGTTATCTAAAGATTGGTGTTTCACATTAAATTACTAAATAATTTTTAAAATAAATTAACATTTTATTGTTGGCGGCGGCATAGAAGCGTGTCATTGTATATCGTTGGCCTGTTAATTACAATCTGAGGAACTAACGCTTGTATTAGGCTGCTAATATGCTAAACGAAGATGCTACTCTAAACGATCATCAAAAATTGTAGCTCGCTATTCAGCTTTTAAAGCTTTCATGTGAAAAAATTCCATTTTACACAAACAAAGTTAATCCGAAAAATGGATGCAACTGTAACTACTTAATATTTAATAATGTTGTCTAACAAGGGATAGGGTCGACTTTGAAATCGTCCGAGATCGACCGGTCGACTGTTTGGGAGCTCCTGCTATGTAGTATATAGTAATTGCCCAAAAACGGAACAACTCGAACCACAGACTTCGAGGATTTTTTTTTTTTTAATTTCTCAATTTCTAAAAGGGTCCACTTTGCCAGAATACGACTTGAATATTCTTATATACTATGATAAAATATGGAGAGCTGGCAAATAATACGTAAACGAACAGCCTGCAGCAAAGTTCGTTAAAAATTACGATATATCGACTATATTGAAGTTAACATATTATTATTATTATTCAAAACATTGTTTGAAAAAAAAAACGATAGATATTATATTTCTTGGATCTAATATAGGTGCCTACTATATTTTATAACTATAAGTTTATATGCGTGCAATCACTGCAATGTGCGTGATATTATGGTGATTAAGTAATGGTAATAAAATGGTTGAGGAAATTATAACTACGTAACGACTTGCGATACAAACATTAAATGCATAGGTACATGCGATTGTGTGTGTGTTTACATTTGTTCTTTCTTAATACGTATTAAGGACATATTTATTTTCACTGATGATATATTATTACTAATTATATTATTATAATTTATCTAATAATTCTAATCGTTGGCAATGCATATTTGATATTTTAACCTGTATGTAAATATAATATCTTTATCCGCGTCTTAACAACAAGTCTTCGTATAAAGTACACAAATATTTATCTTAAAATTCAATAATAGATATTATACGCCCTTATTATTACTATGTAATTTTATCAATTAAATATACAATTCAACTGTCAAAACAATTAACAAAACATTTGAATGTGGGAAAAATACTAAATGACAGGTAACTATTTGCCCACATATATATAATATGAAAATAAGAAAACTGAACAAATATAGAAATTTGTACTACATATTTCCATATAGATACTAAGTAAGATTTATATGCTCGTAAAATATGTAGTATGAAAGATTTTTGCTATTCCGCGTTGGAAAATCAAACCTTCGGACGAGTGTAATAATATTATGGCTTACTGCAGCGAGTCATCCGAAAAAGAGGCTTTTACTTGTAGGTATTTAACTAATAACTATATTATTATAAAATATGTCCAAGTGCACTCTACAGTTTTCAGCGACGCGCAAGTGAGTAATAAACTGGCTAAAATAATAATGTGTGATCGTTTATAAAATAGATATATTTAGAATATAGATACTAACTACTATGTAAGATTTATATGCTCGTAAAATATATGTTGCATGAAAGATTTTTGTTATTCCGCGCTGAAAAATTAAACCTTCGGACGAGTGTAATAATATGGCTTACAGCGTGTCATCCGAAAACGAGGCGTTTGCGTGTACTAACTAATAACTATATATTATAAAATATGTCCGAGTGCACTCTGCAGTTTTCCATATTGTTAACACGCTCAAGTATAATAGTGACCGACTAAAATGATGCCTTATCGTTTATAAAATACAACATTATATAGATCGCTATTGTTCAAAAATCAAATTTTAACCGTATAGTCATGAATATTTATACGCAAATAATAATTACGATATGTGCACCTGATAATAGTACGTAATCTGTATATTATGCAAAACTCACTAAAAAATAGTATACACGCTGCACACTGCATCGCCGATGCGTCAACACAATAATAATATTCAACTGTTATAATATGCAATTATTCTATTTAAGTGCAATTAAATTATTATTATTATTATTATTATGCGTTGCGCACTTAATTTATATATCGCGCATAATGACGCTAATCATAAAGCTTGAGGTCACCCATCGCGCATTTTCCCAACTGCAGGAGCGGCTCGCAAGTGAATACTGCACTGTCCGCGGCTGCATTATTTTTTATGATATATTAATATGTGTATATGTATAGGTACTCACTGCAACTCGCATATTTCTTTAAATACCTACTTCACCCATTGTGCAATATTAATTTTATAACAAAATTTTTTTTGTTCACTAGCGCCTCCGTCGCTGCTTATTTATAAGTAATATTGTTCTCGATTAAGCCTGCAAATTCTTCCATTGGCCATGCATGCCTCGCCTATACCTGCGTCATGATAGTTATAAGACAAAATATCTCCGTCAATATTCATCTCTAGTGAAAAATACCTTCGATAAGATCATCTTCGTAATATATATCTCTGGTTATTATTAACTATTAAGTAATTTTCCCGGTTTCCTCGAACGACGTTATAGACGGGTGACAATCATGATTGTCGGTGGCTGACAGTGTTGTCCGAAAAACGATAAAAAAAGAGTGTTTAAACGGTGGTTACCCTGTGACCAACTTGAGTTGGTGTTGCATAGCAAGTCGAGGGATATTTTCGTTTTTCTTGTCCGAGCGCAGCGCCTCGCCGCCTCGAGCGAGTGGCAACGTGGACATCACTGCGCGGGCATGACTAAATAATTCCGAGTTTGGCGTCACTGATGGATCGTTGGTATAATATTATGGTATAATTCGTGGTATAAAGTTTCCTAATAATTTTTCGGACAACTGCACCCGACGGCCGACCCAATGATTGTACTTTCAACTTCCGTCTAACATGGTCCGCTTATAATAATATAACCAATACAGATAATTTTATTCGACTATATACCTAATATAGATTAGACAAGAGAGCTCGCAAGTAACGTATCAAGTTAAAATTTGTTAAAAGCCAAAAAAGGTAAACAACTTTTTTAATAAACAACGTGTATATGCACTATATTTTTATATTATAAAAAGGGTAGTGATACATTTATCTGGCGTTGTGTCGATTATCAAAAATATATAAATGCAGTTACTGCAGGGTGACCCCCTGTCATCTATACACTGTAAATCCATGGTTATAAATAAATTGCACTGTCTTTTATTAAATACAGTAGAAACTCTGTACCTACAACGCCTAAGTATAGAAAAATAGTTTTCCGAAAAAAATCATTTTTTTTTTTTTTGTCCGTCGTCAAGAACACACACACACAAGACGCACAACCAAATATATATAATTACTATATATAGGTAAACACAAAGATACAATAATTATTATTATTATCATTTCGATTTTTCCTACGGCAGGTGTAAGAAAATTAATATTTTTTTGAAATCGTGCGACTTTATGCGTCGTTGTTTTTTTATCTCGGACGTGGGTACTTACCTATATAGACTATTGTAAACAGACATTTTAGAAAGCTTATACCCGTACGGTCCCAGGAAACGCATTTCCGCCGGCGTTATAACATATTATATTATATATTATGATAAACAATCGCAAGTACTACCTAGTGCAAACTAAAATATATGTTTACGATTTATAAACACACAGTTCATATTATTTTAGGTATGTACACCGTCCAAAAATAAACGTCCGCCGCAAATGCAGGTATATTTAGATT
The DNA here is from genome assembly GCA_022818045.1 of Neotoxoptera formosana. Classification (NCBI taxonomy): domain Eukaryota; kingdom Metazoa; phylum Arthropoda; class Insecta; order Hemiptera; family Aphididae; genus Neotoxoptera; species Neotoxoptera formosana. The sequence goes on from CM040631.1 coordinate 12,108,709, forward strand.
ATAGATACGGTTATATAATAATAATATGGTACGTGGTTACTGTCACTGATCGTATGACTGTTTTTGTAGCTTCGTTAACATTTTATTTTCATTGTGTGTGCGTAATTTAATTTTGATTTTTTTTCATAGAAATCGTCGGATAAATTACAATTTATTACGCTTAACTGCAGTTTACTGGTTTTCAATATTCGATATTTCCGAGCAATAATAATAAACGAAACCATCAAAAACTGACATTATATTATTGTATTATCACTGGAAAATATAGCCAACATTTTAAGTCGGTTTTAAAATCACTGCTATTATTTCATCGTATACGAAATATAGTAATTTACATGTAATTTACTATAAACATTTAGATTTATTATTTATAGAGGGTATTTGTTTACCTGCATAAAACTATAGCAGTGGTTCTCAACCTTTTCTGTTTCATTAAAAAATTTGAACTGTACATATTTTTTAAAAAATAAAGTACGCAGAAAAATAATAACCATACACATTCTTTGAGTTGCAGGATTCAATAAACAGTGACACTTTAAATTGATAAATTAAAAAAAATAGGCATACTAAAAAGTAATGATGAATTACATGAAAATGAATGAGAAATTATTAGAATCTGGTAGCTTTTACAAATTTACAGAAATCTAGGGTTGATGGTAGAAGAGCGAGTCACATGTCTTCCAGAGTTGATTTTATGATTCTTTGGCGTTTTTTGTTTTAATATTTGTGAGTACATATACATATATACTAAATCAATATATAATTTATCTTATTTTTTCTCTTTTTCCGTGAATATTTTATGTCACCCCGGTTGAGAACCACTGCATTATAGTGTTATTACGGGTATATGGTTAATAAACAATCCTGCAGTAATAACAATTCTGGGATGAGCCACGACGACAAGATGATTAATCAAGAGAAAAAAACCTTTTTAACGGCGTTCGGCGAAACAATTATAATTACCTACACGTCATAAAATACATTTTCAAATTGATATGAGAATTAATCATATAGGCACAGTATATAGTCAAGTAAAAGTTTCACTAGTTACCGACTTTTTATTTGTCACGATTTACATAACATGCAATTACCTATTCTCTATAGCAGGAGTGGCCAAACTTTATTTGATTAAGATCTAGGCACAGAATACATTTTTTCTTTGAAGATCGACTATAACGTAAAATAATTATTTTGAGAGTGTAAAGTTATCTAAAAATGTGTGTTTCGCATTAAATTACTAAATAATTTCTAAATAAATGAACATTATATTGTTGGCGAATATGAAGAAGTGCTAATATGCTAAACGAAGACACTACTCTAAATGATCATCAAAAATTGTAGCTCGCCATTCAGCTTTTAAAGCTTTGGTGTGAAAAAATTCCATTTTACACAAACAAGTTAATCCGAAATACTATGTATTTAACTGTAACTGCTTAATATTTAATAATGCTGTCTAACAAGGGGGGGAAAGGTCGACTTTGAAATCGTCGGAGATCGACCGGTCAGTCTTCGGACTGTTTGACCGCCCCTGCTCTATATAGTATTATATTATTCATAATATATATGATTATAAATTGTTTTTGGCTTTAGGATGTCGCTCAAAGAATATAATTTGTGCAATGGTTATAACATATTATATTATATTGTTTAATATATAATAATTAGTCTCCTCGTGATTTTAGTACTAGGACACTATGTGTAAGCAGCACGAATACATAATAATAGTTATGAACGTGTCGTCATAAAAGAACTTTTTTTATATTGTATTTGTAAAATAAATATTATTATTTCTATATGTTATTATAAATAATTATTCTATAAGAACATTACTCAATGAGATACTATCTTTATATTACGCCTTTCTTGGATAACAATGATTTGTATTAAATTGATGATAAACGATTAGGATAACGAGTCATTATTTAATTTTAAAGTGTAATATATAGGTACCTACTGCAGTGTTCTTGCGTAACTTTTAGAATAATATTAATTGATTAACTTTAAAAAAAAAGTGTCAAAGTGTTTAAAGTGTCCCGTAGTCTTGGTCATTATAATATATATACTGTTTAAATTCTGTTTTAGTATATATATAATATGTATAGGTATATATTATATTATAATACTAAAACACATCCCACCTTTCTTTTTGAACAGTGTTTAGTTTGACTGAGCATATTATGATAAATCTACAACAGTCAATCGCATTGTTCAATGTTGTAGAAATAACCTTAAGCTAATTAAAAAAGGTTGACTAATAGGTAACTATATGTATAATATTATGAATACATTTTAATTTTCAGAGAGACACAAACCCGAGCTCACGAAGCTATTCAAATTAGCTATAATACAGTTGGTTATATACTACATATTATCTAAAAATATAATAATCTATTGAAGCAAATAGTTCCTTAATTGTTGATTTTTTAAACAAATATTGAATAAATCGTTAGGACTGTCACCTGCCCGCAAACACTGATCACAGATCAGAAGAAAAACTTAAAATTGATTATCAACAAGTTGTGATATTTTAAAAACTGCCGCAAAATGACAAAACAACGGAAATCGTTTATATACATTACACACATACCAATAATCAATGACTATGCAAATACTTAATTAAGTAAATAACCTTCAACTTGGGTAATGCAAAAAAGTATCCCTTTTTTATTGGTAATTTGAAAAATTACATTTTTTTTCTTCAGATATCATTTCGATGGGAACTAATAATTAACCGCAACTAATTAATAAACATCCAAACAAGTTTTATTGTATAATATGTAATATTGAAATACCTATTTCTTACGATCTATAAAAAAAAATCGATTCGTTATTTATCTTACAGAAAAAAACATCTTATTTAAAGGAAATATTGTGAACACAAAAATCTTTATTCGTATAGCCGTAGGTAAAATGTATATTTTATAATATTATGTGAACATTTGAAAGATGAAAAGTCCGGACTTAAATTAAACGCGATTAAAGCAGGAAAGACAACTGCAGCATGTATCAAAAAAACAGCAACGATATATATTTTAAGAAAACAATAAACTTGATTACACAATATTTTGATTAAATATAGGTAAGAGGGTGGCACGTCAAAATATCCCTAAACCAAAATATCCCCGCCAAAATATTCCATGACAAAATATCCAGCGTAAATATTAACTCAAAATGTTAACCTTTTTTTATAAAATTTGAGTAAATATTAATATAATACATTTATTATTTACATTTATAGAACATAAATTATAATTGTAATACAAATAGTTAAAATAAAAATGTTTAAATAAATATTATAATATATTTTCCGTCAAAAATGAGGAAAATATTAATATATGTATAATTATATAATACCAAGTTACGAGCTATTGATTTTAAATATTGATTATTATTTGTTATATTATCCTTTTACAACAGTATTTAATCGCTCGTCCAAATTTTTATATTTCCGCCTTTTTTTTTTGTTGAGGGCCTTGTTTTTGTTTTAACATATGTTTATATATAAACTATTCCACACTGTTACGCAGTTAAAAATCCACCACAATAGATTTTGGTTGTACATTTGGTGTGAGTATATTAATTTGATTTACTACTTCGGAATAACTATAATTATATTTACTATAAAGTACAGTCAATGTTACCGTGAACAGTTGATTGAATTTATGGGGTACAAATTTAAACTTACCGCATCTGCAAGCCATATATTTTCGGAGTCGTTCAGTATATTTAAATTTAAATTTGTTGTGAATATCAATATTCTGTTATTAATATATCATAGTTTTCATTATTTTTACTGTCATACAGCAAAAAAGGTAAATTACTTAAGGTTAATGTGTATTCACTATAGGTACCTATTACTAAAACATCTATAGTCACAGTAGGGTTAGGTGGAGGTACGTTATTTCGATTTCGAGAACATTGAATTGGTCCAAATAAATATTTACGCAGGATATTTTTGGAATATTTTTGAGGGGATATTTTGGTTTCAGGATAATATTTAGTCTCTGATATTTTGACCGGGATAATTTACCAGGTAAGAGTTATTGATAATTTAATTTTCCATCGATAGTGGTTTGTATACAATGTCTAAAGGCAACATAAATATATTATACGTTTTTATTGATTGCAGGCGATTCAGAGACTGACTCGAACACTGAATAACAATATGGTGGTGCGTGCATTATGTTAATGATTTAAAGGTAGGTACCTAATTTTACACGAAATGTAAAACCGAATCTTTGGTAAAATCCTCGAAGGCTTATAATAATTTTTAACGGATTTCACGTCCTTCAAAACGAATTCGTATATCTCGTGTGCAGCGTATAGATGAAACACCGCTCATCACGTTTTTCCAATAATAATAATAATAATAATAATAATAATAATAATAATATATTCATCTTATGCTCATCCGGATACTTTCGGTGCTATATCCTTATCGTAAAGTATAAATCTGTCTAATAAACGAAACCCGTCAAGAGGGCTCCGCGTCGAGTTTAATGAACTATATGTTCACAATCTATAATATATATTAAAATACCATCACCGTATAATAAAATATTGACGGATCGTCGTCGTTACGATGATGATATTCTAATATGAAATAGCCAAATGGACATTGGACACGATAATAATAATTACCAGTACCGATGAACTCGAACTCGTAATACGGGAAGAATAATAATATGTGATTAAAAAATATATATTTATAATATATATTTTATCACACTAAATACCTAATGGGTAAAAGCAAAATAAACGCGTCGTAATGTAATATAGAGATTATGCCTATTTCATATTATTATATTATTGTCGTAATGGTTTGTGTAGGTAAGTTTTAAAAAAGTCATGAGCACGATAATAGGTATACGATAATCTTGATATATTTGAATTTAGTTTTTTTAATTTTAAATTAGTTTGCAAGAAAAACTATATAGATTTAGTTACTAGCAAGTATCGTGTCGAACTGTACATTTTCCCCTTATTTAAATAAAAACGTATATTTTTGTACAATGTAATACAACTTATCTCAAAATATAATAAAAACATTTGTTTGTTCTCTGTAGAACAATCCTGACTCCTCACCCGTCTACCGACCAAAATATAATTTGGCAAAATCCATCTAGAAAAAAAAATGTAGTAGGTACCAGAGGTATCTATCTCATCATTCCTATAGCAGAACAAGGGCGCTCATCTATCAAAACCTATAGAGGTGAACAATTTGTTTTATCAGATGTCATCTTGAAATTACGCAAATCATACAAAAATGGTACCTATAAATACCTTTTTTTTTCGTGTGGAATCGCAGAGTAGCAGGGGGGCACTTCATCCACGTGGGATCGTCCTTCCCCCTGCATTCTTGGACGGCACCGTTTTCGGCCAAAATGAACCTTTCCCTTTTCGGGCAGTTCACTTTTCGGCCATTCTGAAATGACCGTTTTCGGCCAGTACACTATTTTGATCACCAATGAAATATTCTTTTCGCGTTTTATTTTTGTTAAACTACCAATAAACTACTTTTTTGAATGGACTGTATAAAATAATAATAACAATTGTCAATTATTAATTTATAATATATTGAATTAAGTTTAAAAGTATAAAAATAAAAGTTGCATTATATTATTAATTTACACAATAAACATAATATTATGTGGTTAAAATAAGTATCCCTATAATTTTATATATATTGTGTAAATCGATAATATAATGTAACTTTTATTTTTCATATTTTTTACTTAATTTATTATATAAATTGGTAGATTAACAGAAAAAAACGCGAAAATAATATTTCATTGGTGTCATTGGTGACCAAAATAGTGTACTGGCCGAAAAGGGAAAGGTTCATTTTGGCCGAAAAGTGTCCCGCCCGCATTCTTATAATTTATTTACAACAAATTATACAACAAATACGCTATAAAATCTATTAATACTAAGGCCATGTCCTTTACAAAAAGGATCTACCCTTCCAATTTTAGCCGTTGGCGAACATCACTTTAACTAATTAATTCTTTGAACCACCTCCTTGTGTGACGTTCGTTTCTCCTCCTCCTCGTCCACACGACGTGTCACACCCTATTGCACCCCTTATGTGTGCCCTTGTATCAGATTATTACAATCTACAACATTATTATAATATTTATTTACAATAAAACTATACCTACATATTAACCGCGGTGTTTAAAACAAAAATAAAATATTTTGGGTCAACACACGGCGTATACCGTGCGTAAATACAAAAAATAATTTAAATTCACAAAACCCGATAACGATTTGAGTGCGTGCGCGAGTGTACAATATTACAGTTGTCTTCAACCTTTTTGACTAAGACAATTAAAAAAATGATCATGACCCATGACGGAAAAAAAAGTAAAGACAAAACAGCTAAATATACCATTGTAAATGCAGTACTGTTATAAATTATATTTTTATAACGAAATAAATACAAATTTTGATTCGCGTAGAAAGTATTTTATTTTTATTATTGGTAATAATATTTAATAATATGTGGTAAAGAAACAACTTTTTTCTTACAAAAAAAGCTGTCATGACCCGTTTTTAAAGCTTACGCGACCCAAAATCTGGTTGAGACCTACCTGTTGAATATTTGACATTATAATATTATACAGTTATTATATAGGTTCTCGACTTGAATTTCTAACACTTTTTATCTTGATACATAGTAATAATTGGCGTATTATTATCGTTGTCGTCGTCGGCGGGGACGGGGACGGTTGCAGCACCAGCTGAGATCGGTATCTGCGATGTGACACTATATCGGCAGTGTGTACTTCTATAAACAGATTTGTCGGCCGACTCGGTACGGATCTCGTCTTAAGGCCGGTACCTATATATAACGGTGATTTGCTTGCCCAATAAATCAATATAACGACAACGACGACAGTGGAAGAAACCCGAAAACGGTGCGGATTGCAGCCGAGGACGGGGGCCGCGCGAACGCTATTGTCACAGCTTTTTTTTGTTTTATCGGTCGACACTATCGTCACGCGTATAATATATTATTATCACAATATGACCTGACCCACGTGGTCGGTTACAAAATAGGACACCACAAAAAGGGGTCACAGCAGTAGATAAGATAATAATTATTCGTGTCCTTCGGGCCGAAAGCTGCGGCGATCGCCTTGTCATCGACGACGACGATGGGCACGTTCAGCTTTCTTTGTAGGTACATATTATATACTTAACACAAAACTGCATATCTTTTATCGTATGAGCGCAACGCCATCAAATTTCAGTACAATAACGACAGAGATGCCTGTTACTGGATAAAATTGTTGTTAATTAATAAATGTATACACAATAATGGCTGGTACAGAATAGCTAACTTTAAGGATACTTACTAAGGCTATAGGAACCGCTAAACAGGAAATGCATTATAAAGTATAATATAATATGTATAATACTATATATCGGTATTCAAAATAATGCAGACCATAATATATTGTATTCAAGCAATAAGTCTAGAAAAAAAATATTAGTTAATAATATCTTATCAATTATGATTGAAAGCAATAGCTACTTTGTTTTACTTACGCTGACTTTCCACCACTTATTCAATGTCTTTATATGGAATTACCATACTATATCTATGTATTTTTGTGAATAAAAATATTATTTTACTCCTTATTATAATTTGTTACACTGTAATATACTAATATTGTTATTGATACATATTATATCAGTTTAAAATATAGACACAAATACTATATACATATTTTATGACATAGGTAGTATAAATACCAAAAAATGATAATGGATTAGCCCATAGTGGACAATTTTAAATAAAGTATTCGTGGGTTTGTGAATTTTAAAATTGTTGACTAAATTTTGAAACGCCAGATTTTTTAATGTTAAACAAATTTACCGAGTGCCGACTGAAAGTCTAATATCACTACTAAACAGTGTGAGGAGTCATTCCCCACCCCAATATCCGGCTTCGGATTGTCCCTGGATCCGCGAGTGACATTTGAGCCCGGTAATAGGATCACACTGACATCGTAGTACGATAGCATCGTACTGACTTTCCACTATACTTCCTCGTAAATTATACACTGCAGGGTTAGTATGAGTACATTTAAATATAAATGGTAAATACTTATAGGTATAGCCATAACTCATAAGCGCAATTTGGAGAGAGCTAAGTACCCCAAAATGGTTTGTATTCATCTATCTCCGGGGGCACAGGCAAACATGTAAATTATAATAGCCCCCCCCCCTCAAACTTAAAACTCAATAGCTATACAATATTACGTCGTACTTAAAAAAAATGGCGGAGAACTTCAAGTCCATATTATAACGATGTATTTAAAATTGAAATATTCGATGTATCGTTGTCTATAGTCGCATCATGTATTGGATCATTATAAAGTAAAATTCGGTTTGCAAATTAATAGATACTAATAATTAACTATAAACTATTTCTTTGCGCCGAGGAAAACACACGTATCGCACAAAAATATTTTATATATCTACCTATTAATTATTATTATTATTAATATTATTAACTATACGTCAATACGTTATACATTATGCTCTTTAAATAAATGTTCATCATCGATAGATAATATTATTATTATTATTACAATCACTGTACATACAAATACATAAAACAAGGAAGTAGTACCTATATTATAATGAGAACTTTAGTCACTAAATCATAATAAATTGTCTTGTATATACGCAGTGATAAAAATTGATAGATGGTAATGGCGTTTAAGACGTTTTAATATTATTGTTAAGTTTATATAGTTAGACTTAAATCGTACAAATTATTATACAAGATTATATTATTACATACAGTTAAAATTAAAAATTCAATCGCTCAAGACGAAGAAGCCGCCGGGTATTAAAATCGTCATCTCAAATGAATTGTAAACGCGTAAAGTTAGGTTATGGCGGTTATTACCAATAATACCTGCACTAATTGTTAGTAAATTTAAAAAGACTTATACCCGAGGCATGCAGTTTAAAGGTAGGTACTATCATTAATATTATAAATAGTATTTAGTTATTATATTGTACAGTAAATAATATGTGCATGCGTTATGTACAGCGTACATAATAAATATATAGGCGTCTAAATTGGAAAATTACGAACTGTTTTGTACCTTTTGGCTTTTTGCAGTGAAAATTTGAAATCGAATCACAATAATATTTTATTCTCAGAGAAGGTCACACGCGTGCCGTCAAGTATATAATATGATGTGAGTTGTTGAGACTTATTCTTCCGTTGAACGAGCGTATAAAACATAACCGTCGTTGACATTGGATTTAATTGGACAATTAATTAAATTTGAGTACAGTGTAACGAGGACTGCGCGGAGAAAACAACACGTTAGTTCTATAAATGCGTGATGAGATGTTCCGGAAAAAATATAGAAATGTACATAATATTATATTATTTTCAAAACCAAAAAAAGCGTCGTAAAAATCTATTGCGTAAAAGATTATAATATTATGTACACAAATTGAATAACGAAGATCTGCAGGTAGGTAATAGTGAAGACGACTAAATAGATAAGTGGATAATTAAAACGAAAAAATACCCGGATAATGAAATTCAAAGACCAGCTTATACGTGTTTAAATTATAGAAACGGAAAAAACAAAAACAATAAACATTTTTTTTTTTTTTTTTTAAACGTCACTGACCTAACCGTTTTGAAACCGAAGAGCAGTATTATTATTAATGTGTTAATATATAGTTATACAAATATAGTAAAAAACATTTTCTCGAGTGCGAGAACGGGTAAGGTAAGACGGGCGTGGTAATAATAGATAATAATGATTTTTAACGTTTTCCACAGAACTTTAAAATAATATAGGACGCCACCGTACAAAAGTATAAGAACAATATAATATTATTATATAGTCAACACAAGTAATGATAATAATAATACTACACGACAATATGAACGGCGGACGAGAATGAGAATCAATTATTGTTTTGGGGAGGTGCGGCTTTCTCGCGCCGCGCCGTTTTCTCTTGTGATTATTGTCGACGACGATGGTTTCTTTTCATAATATAATTATTTGTGAACAACTATGCACAATAAGTGTCCTCTCTTGTTCTAAAGTCATATTATGCGTGTGAACTTCGTGCGTATGGGTTCATTTTTTTATTTTATCGTTTTCGATAAAATGTTTTTCATATTCTGTTTTAAATATAATGATATCGTGTACAGTTAAAAAAGCGTTAATTGCGATGACGTATTGCGTTTTTGGCAAACACACATAAAACAATAATATATTCAGCGAATAAGCGTTTATTATGTTCGTGCCCAGAAATAGGCTAATATAATTATTATTTACATTAATCATAATTAACCATTACATATTATGTATATTTTTTCGTGTTATCAGCATAATTTACATTTTAAATCTATAAGTGTTTTTTTTTTTGCTCATTACTAATTAAATAAATCGAATTAAATTTCCTTTAAAATGAAAAATACTTTGGTTACGATTCTTTCGCACGTCTTGCTAACTAAAAAAAAAAAAACAAAAGTAAATACGTTAAAAAAAATTAAAACAAAATATTTATTCGTTGATCTAATATCTACGCGATTAATAATATTTTTTTTTTACATGCTGGTATCAAATTGTTAAAAAAATAAAAAAATAATCAGGTTAAAAAATATTTAAAAAAATAATTTTGTTTGAAAAATTTTGTTTTGTAACGACGTCATACCATGTAACAAAAATATTTCCAAAAACGTAAATTCTTTTTGAAATAATGAGTGTCTGACGTTAAATGGATCACTCTGTATAATATTATTATAAAGAGGTAAACTTGTGTGGTTGTATTGTGCGTAATCTCTGGATCTACTGAACCGATTTTGAAAAGTCTTTTACCAATAGAAAGTCACATTTATTTACACATTATTATAAGCTATTTAAAAAGCCAGAGATTCAACCTCGGGAGCTGCTCAAACAAGGATTTCGGGATTCACAATGGAAATATTTGCTTATAAATGGTTGCTATTGGTAACCATGGTCGTTATTGTTTTGTATAATCTCTGTTTATTTATAAGGTTGTCAATAATGGTTACATATTTTATAACTATTATAATTAGTAAGAATATAATATCATATATACATTTTGGCAGATCAATTTATAGAAAAAAAACAAATCTTTTGCACGGGCAACCGTCGCGATGTTTTTCATGTACCTATGCCTAATTCTGATTTCACTCACTTATACGCACATCACGGGGTCCGCAATCCACAGCTAGTTGGATTGCCTACTTGATAATATATTGCTCGCATGTTGCCCGTGATTTAATGCAGTGGATTGCCTACTTAGGTGGTTTAGATGCAAGTAAATGTACAATTTAAGTATCTAACAACCACCAAAGTGCACTTCAGGTTAATCTCCACTTAATATTTGGCTCAGGCAACGTCGAGTGGGACTAAATTGCAAAATATTGTTGTAACTGTATATTACTTAGTATATTTTAACCATTATATTATAAAATAAAACATATTATATTCGCATAGAGTTGACATAATTATTTTTTTTTAACGTGCAAACAAAGTGCACGGGATCATCTAGTTTTCTATAAAAATAATAACGAATATTATATACGAATCGAATCATAATATTATTTAATACTAAAATATGTAGGTACCAATAATAATAATAATAATATGTAGCTTTATTCCACGAGCTTGTAAAACAATTTTGGAAACATAATTATTGTCTCCTGTAGAACGTCAAAAACAATACATATTTTTTTTCTACTATTTTATCGTCCGGCCGCGAACGTATATATCGAGCCGTTTTCACTGTCAGTGTCAGAAGTGTCAACAGGTCGGCGGAGATCAAAACGGAGTCGTCGCTGTGAACATTTTAATGTCTGCCGCAGCGATAACAATATAATAATATTCTTATCGATTGTGTACCAAAGTGTATGCACACCTGTAGTTGTACGTAAAAAATAAATCACAACGTAATCCCATTGTTTGCGCCGCTCGTCGTAGGTTCGATCCATATAGGCCTGGCCGACGACGACGGCGAAATAAGTATAATGTACGATAAAAACATATTTTTTTACGAGTACCTATGCCGATATAGATAATAATAACAATAATATTATTATCGTGTCGGTTTTTAATTTCTCGAGCGACGGCGGCGGAGCTGAGTACGTCCTTGTAAAACGATTTCGGCCGACATCGCGGCGCGCACGACCGTAATATAATAATATTATCATATAATAGTAATAATATATTATACGAATTTATTTCAATATTTTACGAGCGCATAAATAATGTTATATCGTCTGGTCGATCTACGATAGCATTAATATGCCCAACATCAAACCGTCGCACATCACAATAAAATATTTGTAAAAATACATTATCATATAGGTATATATATAGTGTGCAGGATCGCTCCTCATGTGGCCGTTTTCCGCCAAAAGCGCGAAAGCTGGGAAAGGGAAAAAAGGGTTTCCTTTTTCACCGATTCGCTTTTCCGCCAAATCATAAATAAATTGCCAGTGGATTCTCTTTTCCATACCAAAAGTATAGGTACCTTTCTCTTTGCCATCGTATGAAAAACACTTATAGGTTAGAAAAATGTTATTAATTAGACAAATCAATTATAATATACTATAAAAATTCAGATTTTAATGAATTTATTCGTTTTGCGATATTTCTTTATTGAAATCATATGCCTAAAAGTTACGACTAATAATCAAATAATATAATAAGTTGTGCACGATATGCGTGCCACTTGTAAAATATAAATTGGTATAAATGATATGACATTTATGTGAAATAATAATACAGTTTTTTTTTTTATAATATCGGTTTTGACTTTTGGGTCATTTCCTAAGTACATTATCTTATGACTATAAATTAATGACGAACTTGGTTAAAGTTTAAAGTTATAATATAGGCCGCTTGTAAAAATATTATGACTATAATTAAATATTTTTTTTAATTTTGGTATGTCGCAACTATTTTTGATGAGTAACCTTGTTATTCCATTTTAAATATTTATGACTCATATACGTTTCATTATAAGATAGATAAAAATTACAAAGAAATCAAACATTTTTCTATTTAATTAAATAATTTTTAAGTTTTTAATTTCTTAGATGCTATTCTATAAGTGTTTTTCATATGGTGGAAAAGTGAATCGGCGGAAAAGGGGAAGGTATACGGAAACGGGTAACTCCCGTCCTTCTGAGCATCGGTGGTCTGTCCGCGGGAGGATGACGCGACGAAGGGCGAATATTATGACGAGTGGTATTCGGATAAAAGAGGAAGTTCGGGAGATCTCCCGAATTATTACGATAAATACGCGTGTAATTTGATTACGACTTTTGTTTCTCGTGGACAGAGTGTGTCCAATGAGTAACATTGGTACTTTATTATATTGTATAATGCGATTTAGGGTCATGTCATCTTATATAACGCTGCAGAGATCGTAATCTGCAAAGGTTGTACTCGAAAATTATTAGACGTTATCCTCGGAATGAACCACAGAGGAAGCACGCAATTCGATATGGCGGCAGTGAGGAAGAGGCGAAGGAGGTACCTGCAACTAGTATACGAATAGCAGCAGCCGATATAATAATAATATATTATACGGTTCGTCCGCATCGAAGATCTCGCCCGATACAATATACACGCGACCATTATTATAATAATACTTTATATTATTGCGTATATAGACACGTTTTAAAATAATAAAATATAATATACTAAAATGGTATAATATATATTATTATTATTTAAATATTTAATTCGTATAATAATTATATGCTCGCGCAGGTTTATAACGCCGTCATTACGCGGTACTATATCATTATTGTACTAAATTGTACTATTGTCTTTGCAGCGGCCGAACGCAAAGACGACGGCGACGATGATAATATAAATAATATCATTATTGTTGCTGTGCTGTTCTCTAGCGCAGTCGCGGGTTGTCGTCTCCATATACCTATGCGAGTCCATTAATCACACGAGTCCTGTCGGTTTCGCAGATCGCGAGTCGCAGGATATATTATAAGATAGGTACTGCAACAGGTGCCTATATAGGTACTGCAACAGGTGTCTATATAGGAAGCGCGCAGTCATTTTGTTTACTCTCGGGTTCTAGGCCAAAACGATTAACCGCCACGATAACGCACACACAACGCAATTATTGTTGTAGTATTGTAGTTGTAGTTGTTGTTGTTATTATTATCATTATCGTCATCAACTATATATTATAATTTATATTTAACAGGTACATCGTAGTACCTATTACCGGGTTATACGAGCATGCGATACCTATAGGATAGGTACGTCACAAGACTATGAGGTTTTCTTCGCGTTGCTCGTTGTACCTACCATTATATTATACGACGTGCAGTTATTAAAATGTATATTATATTTTCAATAGGTACCTACCTACCTATTACTGCATAACGCCTACACAGTCTATAATAATTGTGTGATGATGTATACCTAGTGTAAAGTGTAGTAATACATATATTGTACGTACGTTAATTTCAGGTGCGGATTCTGCGAGCATCTCTGTGTAACAGTCATAATATGTATACATAATACATAGGTATTATAGGTACATGATATATGTATTGTATATACGGTGCACGTCACTATATGCACCGAAGGCACTTTTGGGATCAATCGGTCTTCAATGAAAACGGGTGCGGCCGAGTGTCGGACGTGCGTCGTCGATGATTATAATAAATATTGTGGTATGGGCGCTAATATAGTAATTATATATATTATAGTTGTATTGTATAAACTGTCAGATATTATATAATAGAGATAAGCGTAAGAACAATAGACTTGTCTATTGCAATGAAAATGCTGTTTGTTCGCTGTGCGGTTGTGAGCACTTTTAAAATTTGTATTTCACTCTGAATTCCTAACCCTTAACTAGGGTAGCCATATAGTTATATTGTACTGTTGGAGGGGCCGTGTTAAGGCGGGGAGGGTAAAACGGAGCAAGTGTCTTGGGGCGCCGAATTTTAGGGGTACCAGAGCACTGTGAGTGATTTTTTAGGTTTTTGAATGTCGGATAGGGGTGCAAAATATTATTGCCCTGGGGCGACAATGTTGGTTAGCACGGCACTGCTACTGTGATATTATTATATTACCAACAGTAGTAACAAAAGATAACGACGAGTACGGTTCAAATTTGAATTTAAATATATATGTAGGTACTAGGTAGATTACATAATATTATGTATTTCGGTCAAGAAAGACATTTTGTTGAGGTGGGATATAGGTCACCCTTTTCGGCAGCTGTCGCTTTGTCCCATTACAGTTTTCTTTCAAATTTACAACAACAAAAAAACAACTCAACGAAACAATTGTTTTTTAATTTAATCAAACATAAATGTATCCAAAAATGTGATTTTGAATTATCCAAATCATAACATACGACTGTGAAAAAATAATATTTATGCGATTGTATATTATATTAAATGATACCTCAGTCAAATAAAAAAATTAATAAAATAAAATAACCTTTCTACTCCCCCTACCCTCCCCTCAGTTCAACGCAATTCGATATCTCCTCCGAAACTACTGGACCAGTTTATAATAATATGAAACTCGAAATGTATAAATTCATTATTGTCTGAAGGGTGCATATATAGATTAAATCAGCCGGTTCTAAATGCTGTCATTAAGTATAACTAAATATGAATCTACACAATAAAAATAAGATGTCCTGATAAGGTGCGCACCCAGTATTTTTTGGGTGGAGCGGGGGGGGCTAAATAAACTTATCTTTCATCATTTCTATCACATATAATATTTGCTGCTCTTAGCTATAAACAATAAGTTCAGATACAGTCTGTCGTCTTCGAGTGCATATATGTATACTCGCATACCGGGGCGTGGCGGAGGCCGGTCACCGGAAGCGGATTTCCACGACGAAAAATGGCATAATATAATATATGGCGTACATCATTATTGACCTAACGCACACGAGTCTCACACAGACAACAGGTACGACGATTTTATACGCAGGAACATAATCGCACTTAATCAACCCACTAAATCAGGTACGTCAGCCTGGTAAAATTTCGAAGTCAAACCAAACTAAAAAATTAGTAACCAATTCGTAATAATTTGTAACCGAAAAATCAGAATTTGTAATCTAAGTCTTCACCCCCAAATTTGTGTTTTATTTTTCGGGTGCTGGGCTGACGTCATCCTGGCACCCCGAATTTAAAATTCCGAAGTCAACCCAAACTAAAAAATTAGCAACTAATTCGTAAGGGGGTTCTAAATTGAACTGTTGACCATTGCATTCTTCGTACATATTTTAGTATAACTTTGTATTCACTTTTTACATGCGTAATACTCTGTGTGTACATAGTACGTATAATAATAATATGTACTAAGGTTGAAGTATCGTTTAAAGCTGTGTTGTCATTCTATTGTAGTAAAAATAAAATATAATATTATTACCCTGCTGTACCTAGTCATGTGATATAGTTTGTTAAATTGTTGCGTATTGTCTTTTAGTGCTGTGTGTGTTCTAAAGAAACATTTCAATATAAAAATCGTGTAATTGTATTTCACAACTACTTGATTGACACAAATTAACATTAGCATCAAAACTCAGTTTTCAAAAAAACCCAAGGATATTATTATTATTTTGAAATTCATAAACATTTATACATTTTATGGAATATATCATAATTTATAAATTATTATTCATGTAAATATTCTATTTTTAAATAATATTTTATATTTCCGATTTTATATTGAACCGCTGCTGTGTATAGCTCGCGATTCGTGCAGATTTCGATCTCGCCCGTCAAAACGAAACGAAAAAGTTATAATATACGTCTTATTCATTTTTAATGCTCGCACGTACATGCCATTATAATAATATTATTATTATGTGAGTGTCGTTTCAAATTCTCGTGCGAATCGCTATTTCGACCTTTATGTAAATATAATTCGTAGAATACCGCATATATAACTCACGTTTAATATATATTATATATTATATATGCTCATTTATTTATATACTTTTATTTATATTTACATATAGTCATCACCTTCCTTAAGATCGTATACAGTTATATACGCAGTTGTTGATTTGCCGCATTATACCTAAATGATTACTGCACTGCACAATAAAGTATAATATGGTCACACGATTTTATTCTTCCGCGTTACACGCACTTGTCATCGCAGGACACTCTTGATTAATTTCGAAATTTACGCGAAATAATAAATCGGCCGTGAAATAGCTATATATTAAAATAATACGCGCTGTCCTGTGGGGCTTGAAAATCTAATATCGTCTAGATCGCCGGCCACGATGATAGCTGGTCAGGTATATTTATATTTGTTGTACCGCACAATAGTTATGCGACCAATTACGTCGTTTTATTATTTTAATCAAAAAAAAATGCATCTCTGCGATAAGATCGTCGATCGTGAAAGGATTTGACTTGAGAAATAATTTACTGATTTTAAACTACCGGCGCATGTCTTATACTTTTATAGGTGATTTTTTTGAGTGATTACCCATTTATTACCGCTTTACATAACGTGGTACAATTTTAGAAATATTTTTATTTAAAATTAATTGTATACTGCAATTTCATAATAAGCAAGAAATATTTGTCCCGTTTTGACAAAATATTTCAGAATTTATGCATAATAATTTGATCTATGTGCATGAATAATCAATGAGAATACATATGTTTTATTGAACACACAATTGGCACGAGTTATGGCAAATTTAACGCAATTATTATTTATGATATGATTATAATACAAAGAATTATATTGGTGAGAAACGACTTAGATTAATTTCAATTGCATTTATAATATTATTATATTATTACTACGATAAAAAAATGATTATGTAACGGAATAAACATAGAAACATATCCGTTAAAATGTAAAGTAGGCTTAAAGGTACCTACATAAATTAATATAATATTATGTCATATTTAAAATACCATTTATAATTTAAATTAATGTTTGATATTATATTATATTATTATGATGTACAGCGACGTTTCTCAACCTGTAGTGTGTGTGCCGGTACGCTAAAAAAAGGTCCTTTTTTAAAAATAATTGGAATTAATCATTGTTAAGAACGTCATATTATTTGGTTTATTTGATACTTTTTACTATTTCAATATATTCAATCTGTTTACGATAAAAAAAAAACAACAAGTAATAAGGATAACACGGAAAAAGTATATTATACAAACGTGAATCGCGCGAAGAGGAGACCGTTCATTGACAGAACCTCAGAAAATTATTTGATACTATAGCTGGTTTTATGTACATCGACTGTGTGGAGGTCGTGTAATTATTGTATCAAGCCATTTAATCATATTGAATGCTTATTGTCATAATTTTGAAGTCCCTAATAAAATAAAATTACATACGTGTAAAAATATAACTTAAACATTTTTGATAAGCAAAGGAAAAAAGTAGTACTTGAAAATGTTCAAATCGTTTGTGTACGTGGGGGTACGCGGATATAAAAAGGTTGAAACCCTCAGCTTATTGTGTATTCGTTCAATAATTGTTATTTTATTATTATTGATCTTAATACAATTGGGCTTCAACGACCATTATAATAATAGTTATAATATGTAATAATTTCTTATATTAGTTTTTTTTTTTTGTATAAAATTAATAGGTTTGGTTTTTTTTTAATGAAAAATAATAGGTTTTCGTTAGTTTCTGGGTCTTTTCATTTTTTTTTGATTGACTTTTAATTGCATAGTGCTTCTGGACTTCTGCTGCGGGTATTGTTATGCTCTGTTATTACAATATATTATATTTTGTTATTGTTTATAATATGACGTGGCTCAAGTTCATCAAATCACTGTAAACACAATAATCGTTGTATCTAATAATTATGAATTGGTTTCTGTGAAAATAAATAAATGTGTATACTAAAATATCCAATATACTTATGCCGAACACGCCACCGATTTTACTGAACACGCCTTACCAAGTACGAAATGATATCATGTATGTATAGGTACCTCCTATATGCAATATTAAGTTAACAATGACTTCCAAATGAGTTTATACATAAACGGACGTATCAGCATATTATAAATAAGTACCTATCTCATAATCGTAAAAACAATTATTATTCCCTGCAAGGCCTCGTATTTCTACCTACCACTAATTTTAAATGTTATATACAATTTATAAATATTTTGTAAAATCGTGTACTATAAATTTCTATTAAATTACCTATTAAATATTGCAATAAACGTATGTGCGCTACGATCTGCAACATTAAAGAAAATAGTTGTCAGGGCGATTCTCAGAGTCTAATACACTAAGCTAATTTAAAAAAATACATATTTAACTTAAAGTTGTTGAACTTTAATGGATTGAGTTATTCAATTTTATTACAATATAATATTATGTTAGTATTACAGCATATTATAGTCTTAACATACTATGTATAGGTATATAGTCACCTATAATAAGCATTTCGTTATACTATCTTAGTAGAAAACATTTTTACGAAGTATAATTTGAACATAATTTAGTCGTATGGGATGTATATAGTTATTGAAGATGTAATTTAATGTTCGTAGTTAACAAAAAAAAAAAAAATATTTTTAACTGTCACGTTTTACACGCAGAGTAAATAAACTCACCGAAATTTGATTTTAATAATAGATAATATGAAGTTTTGATAAGTCTTATAAAAATAGGTAGTATGATTGCATAAAATAATATCATCTTTTTTTTGTATACATTTATGATTTTATGGTCTTCAATAATTATAATATTATTATGTTCAAACACACGATACAATATTAAAAATCAACGAGTTCCGATTCGATATGAAATTTCGTAGTGAAGTACGAGATAAAAACTTTTATTTATGCTGTAATAACACTTAAATATTTCATTAAATTTAAGCCTAAATTGAAAATCGAAAAGTGGGGTACAGTCTGAATATAGGTATAATATATATATATATCTGTAATAAAAGTAACGAGCTATACCTATTTTAAAGTCGGTACTCATCATAAAAACAAAACTGTTTGCTTTCTGACAAATATTTTTAGTTTTTCTTTAAATAAAAATATGTTTTTTTGACCTTTAAATCACTATTCACATTCGTGCTTCATTAAAAAAAAAACATATGAATGCAGCTGAATTAAACGCTAAAAAAAGTAATAATAAATCAGCTGTTTTAAATGGATATATTACAATTTACAATTTACAATGAACGAAAGGTCTAAAAACAGAATGCTTAGAGATCTTGCCGATTCTAATAAAAGGGTGTCTAAAATTCTACATTTAAGCCTATACCTCATCAACGAGCAAAGAGACTGTGTACACTTTAATTAGAGTCCAAGTGTCCTTGTAAATTCCTCGTGGATCACTTACGCGTATACAGAGTGAGTGACGAAAATTTGAACTTATACTTATAAGGGAATAGGTTTTGTCTTTCATAATATTCGTTATATTTTATAATTTATCACTAGAACTATACTATTTTAAACCGCGGAATTGAACAAAATATAGAAACCTACTGAAATCGATTTGAGATTCACAAACCAATTCAAATATTAATAGTGCAATATTTTGGAATATAGGTAAATTTCCAATTCATATCCAACTACTTATACATAATGCCCTATACAATCTAATGCCATTGAGGCGTCGAAATATACAGGGTGTCCCAGGTCTATTTGACTAATGCAATAACTTTTTTCTATTCAATATTTTTAAGTTTTTTTTTTGTAATGATTTGTAGAGCTCTGCGCTTATAATTTGTATATCTTATATATTTTTTTTTTTTTTTTTTACAACAAAAATAAATAATTTAAATTTTTAATTTAATATTTTTCTAATAATCCAAGATAACTATTTCATAAATAAGTATTTAAAAACCATTTTGGCGTTTAAAACTTTTAATTTGGTTAAGTAGTTAATTCTTAAACAATTTTCAAAGTGTGTTAAAATTTAAAATTATTTCTTGCTAATCACTGTTACTGCTGTAAAAGTTATTGCATTAGTCAAATAGACCTGGGTCACCCTGTATATAAAATGAAAATTAATAAAAAAAATAAAATAAAAACAAAAACTATAGTATCCATAATATTCAATGTCAATAAAAACCATACTCAAAATTCAATTATTGACTTAAATCAGAAAAAAAACTTAACAATTATTAGTGTGTCTCTGTCACTCTCTGAAAGTCTGAATTCAATACCTATGACATATTTTTATTACAATGACGTATGCATATTAGGTATATAGTATAGAAGACATGGGCGAGATAACGCGAGTCAACAAAGTATACCTATATATACCTCGTTAGACCACTTTGGTCTTATAGCAACGGAATACTTGCGATAGAAGCCCTGCACAACTGTATTAAATCTTCCAACACTTCGATAAATTGACGGCCGAGACATTTTTTCGAACAAAAGCGGAATTATTTGCAAAAGAAATTTAAGACAGCCAAAGAACGTACTAAATAATTATATGGGTAATTATAGTTTTCATTGCTACTTCAATAATATAATAACTGATGAATATTTATTTTTTTAAATTGTTGTAAAATATTTGATTGTGGATGTAGATGTTGCATAATATATTACAATAATTATTGTCAGAATATGACTATGCTAAAGTGGAATCGCTAAAATAGCCACAAACTAATATTATTCTCTATTATCCAAAGGTTTGATAACAAATATATAATATGTACAAGCATTTTATACACTACATACTAAAATAGTAAATACTAAACACAGCTTTAGAACTGAATAAGAATAAGTATATCGGTATATTTTTCACTAAACTTTTTTCCGGGACTTTTTTTCCTAGCGTGGGACTTTTTTTACCGGGACTTTACAAGATTATATTAAAATATTAATGATCTATATTATATAGACTAGTCTTCTGTCGAAAATATATATTTTTACGATTTTATTAGTCGTCAAGTCTGTAATCAATATTGATTTATTCTTTCGAAAGTATGAAAAAAAAACAATAATTTTTTATGTACACAGAGTGTTTTATTGATTGAAATATATAAAGTACAAAAAACGTGTTTTTTAAATGACTACTAATAGTTGAATAATTTAGAAAAAAATAAAAATAAAAATAAACTGCATCACGTTACCAAAAAAATATATAAATAAGCTCAAAGTGGCTATACATGTAGAAAAAAACAAAAAGTAAACAAAAATTTAGAAAAAAAAAACAAAAAAAAAAAACCAAAATGTGTAAATAAGCGAGAAAAGTAATTAATTTAAATGAAAAAAAAAAACCGAGATAATTATATATTTTTTTTGGTGGGGGGGAGGGGGAGGAACGTCGGACAGGAGACAAAATAGACCAGGAGTATGGAGGATACGAGATGGCGAATTTGGTGCAGAAATTATTAAATTTCATGGGCCACTGGTCACCTCCGCAACTTTCTCACGACCGGTCCCACGGGCGGACGAGTGTCGCGGGCGGGTTTGGTCGGCCGCGTAACGACGACCATAGCGGCTGGCGAGGCCAGACCGCGGAGGCCACGGGGACGACAGACGACGGTGAAGATTGGCGGCCAGTGCGCGATGATGACGGTACGACGACGACGACGACGACTCTGACACGACGGACGGCGAAGACCGCGACAGACGCGGAGCGAGCGAAGCGAGATTTGTGCTGCGGAATAGGAGGCGGCGACCGGACGAGCGCAGCCAGTACGGGATTTCCGAGGGACGAAAACGCGTGTCGGCTTACCGCGGCGCCCCCGGAAGGAGCACCGCGGTCCCGAACTCTCGGTAGTCTTCGCCCTGGCGTGCAGTCGTCCCTCCGGCCCTCCGTTCGTCCGAAGGCCGCCGCCGCCGCCGCCGCCGCCACCGCCGGAGTCGCGCACCGCCGGACCCTGCAGACCCAACTTTTGAGTATCCGTGCGGGTCCGGCGAGGCTGACGTCCGCGCGTTCCTAACACGCGTCTCGTCTCGTATCTCACCCCACGTCAAAGTCTTCGCAGCGTCGTGATGAGTCGCGCCGTGCCGTCGACGTCATCGTCGCGCAGGTACCGTCGGGGCGGGATCGTTGCCCGCGCCGGTACCTCCGTGACCGCCGTGTCGTCCGTCGCTCCGCGCGACCTGAACCGCAGCCGGGCGCCCGCCGAGCCGCCAGAGGGTCTCGCGCGTCGTCTGCACAGCGACCGAGCGCGCCGCGCCCGCGAACCCGTCGCGCCGTGGGTGGCCGGAGAAAGTGCTCGGGTGACATACCGCCCCGCACCGTCCGTGCTCTGTCTCGCATCCTCCATAGTCCTTCACGTCATCGCCGTCGTCCTGTCCGAAGCCTCCAGGCTGGGGGGGGGCGCCGGCCGGCCTCGTCTATGGCCGCGGCCGTCCGCAGCACAACGCCCCGCGAACGGCGCGCCTCACCGTGCGCCAAGCACGTGCGAATCGTCCCCGTCGTCGTGGGGGTACAGGCGCGACGTATTCGGGTTCCGCTGCCACCACCTTGTCGTCTGCTTTTTCTTGACTTTCCTTGCCGCGGACGTCGATCGCCGCTGCGATAGACGGCCCGCTCTCATCTGGGTTCACGTGGACGAGCAGTGCGACGATTCCCTCTAAAACGTTGTCAATGTACTTATCATCCGACCACATGTACCCGCCTTCCAAAATGCTCCTGACCATGTCCGTCAGGATGCGTTCGAGGAGTACACGTCTTTCGATGATGGCCATTTTGTTTTGAAAGTTATTGAAGTTTTCGGTAATATGCTCATGTATTGAACTCTAAATTGCAAGTCAACAAGATTTGGATGTTTACCGTCACCGCGACCGAAAATTTTGAAATCTCCCGGACGACGGAATGGACGTTGTTATTGTTACTAGCCAGGAAGGATGTTTGTTTGGCATCAACAATAAGTCTCAACGATTTCAAAAAATTAAACACCCGATTTCTATTGTCTTTTCTGCACCCGATGCATATGGTTTCCGCATAATTGCCGCCGTAGATGTTTTGAAAATGTTGCGGTTATTATTTTTTATTCCATCCACTATTAAAAAATCTATATAATATATTATATTGCTCTCCCAGCACAAGCTATGCTTTTCGGGAGTGTTGCAATATTGTTAAAATTGTCTTAAATATTGTAAATTGTAAATTCATTAATGTATATTAAAATATTTTGTGTGATAAATGTGTGATGATAATATGTTATTGTTGCAATAAATAAACAAAATATAAATATAAATCATATAGGTATACCTCTACAAACTACAATCGTTTAATATAATAATCTTCGTTATAGGTATTAGGTATAATAAATGTGTATAATACTGTTTCCCAAATCAACCCAAGCTACATATAGGTACTATTTTTTTTATAAGAATTTAAAGTTCATATTTTACACAAAATGCATTGATAACACGAAAATTTGCAAATTATTTTGCGGTTTAAAATATATAAAATAATCAATTTTTGTAGCTGAGGATTGACAATTTAAAACAAGGTTTTCCACAAGTAATTATAATACTGCAGTATAAAATATGGTAAAAAAAGTTTTTTTTATAGACATTTTACAATTTGTACAAAACTAGATATCTAAACGAAGAATAACGATGTTAGGAACCGAACGTTTACGGTGCCCCCGATATTTTACGTATTGGCGTACAACTATACAATATAATAAATATCTATAAATCCTCAGTCTACACACGTTGGGTGATTCACCAAGCGTGCTCATTCCCATTTTTTCAAATTTTAATTTTTGGGAGTTTTAAATATACTCAAAGACTTTATTTTCAAGTTCTTGAGATTTTTTTTTGCCCTACTTAAAAAGTGTCCTGCGAAGACACAAACTTCTGTTCTTCAAATGAGAACCCCCCTTTATCAACAGTAAATTATCAGGCGAAACGTTTTTGAATTAAGTATATTACCAACAATTTCAAAAATATATACACTGAATAATTGATACCTAGTACAAAAGTGAGTTTAAATTTTAAAAACAGAAATATTCGAATCACCACGGGGCACTCTTTAGTACGAAAAATCTCAAGAATCTAAAAATACGGTCTTAAAGTATATTTAAAAATTCCAAATATCAGAATTTGAATAAATTCATTATTAAATGAAAAACTGGGGGTGAGTATGCTAGGTTAGGATGTATATTATACCAACTACCAAGTTCCAACAATATATGCAATAGATATTATTATAATAAAACAATTTTTTTAAATTCAATTGTAATAGAAGAATCATCCAGTACCACGTCTTGCAGGTCAAGATAAATACAAATGTGTTGACAAAATAACTATTGCACATTAGAATTCGGTTCGCTCGTACTGTGGCCAAGTTGCCCGACGACGCTTGTTCTTATTCGTACCACTGCTTACTATAAAATATTTATTTCAATTTTGTACGGCTGAAATGGTATTATAAATGTACCGGTAACCATTAATAATGAAATATTAATTGATAAAAATGTCTAATTTTCAAAATACAAAAGCTAAACCAAAAAAACACTCGAGTGTGTTTGACTTCAATACATTTCAACCCATAGCCATAGGTGCTATTTTATCCCCCTCCCCCCACCTCTCCCAACATCATAATTGATTGCAAATATGTTGACATGACAAATTAGTATTATACATGTTATAGATATTATATGATTAAATACAGGAAAAACAAATCCCAGCGAAGAAAAGTAAACACGATTCATTATCAAGGATGAACACGATCGCATCATACTCAGATGCGCAGTGATTTTTCATTCGTCGTTACATGATTTGTCGGTGCGTATAATAACGAGATAAATGAAAAAACTTTCGAACGAGATTACAATATTTGTTACGAAAAGTCAACAAATAATAATCGCAAATATAGAAACAGTCACACCCGGGCGGTCGCCCCCCCCCTTCCCTCGTTGTACCCCAGGTAAATATTCATCGGGTTTCTGTGTGTACACAATAGTTTATACGTTTAAATGACTGATTTTCTTGATTTGATTTTTTAGTGATTTTTTTATGATCCATTTGTATATTTTAGGATAACCGCACTTAAATAATAAAATATAACAATACTGAACCGTAGGTACCATAAACACGGTAAATACAGAGCTGGTGGTGAAATCGCACGTACCTTATTTCACGCCAACCGAAACATATTATAATAATATTGTACCTTGATTTCTGCATTGTAAACTCTTTGCTCTCCGTGCGGAAATTCTGCTCCTGCAGTCCGGCTGTTCGAGGGTATAGGTAATTGAATTAAAATATGAAGCGACCAATATTTTTTGTTTTACATCGTACGAGAAACTACTACGTATCTGTAGGGCTTTCAAGCAGGCCCGGATTGGACAGGCGAGCTACCGAGAAAGTCTCGTTAAATATGAGTAAGTTAAGACCTTATGAGTATTGGTGTGGTGGTAATTTTATTTTTATATGATTTATAATAAATTAGTACAAACATTAAAATTAAAATTAAATCGTATCAAATTATTAAATCACACAATATAGTATTGTAGCTGTAATCAAATGTTGGGAATCCAAAAACCGAGGCTGGACTCTTTTCGCCCCAAGATGACCTTTCGCTTTTCGCCCAAGAATATTATAGCACTTTTTGATCACATTTTTATAATACACAATTTGGGAAACGCCTATTTGAAGCCATTTAGCATTACCCAGAGAGTTATATAATTTATAATAATTAAATGCCATTGATTTAATAAAATCATACTTGATTAATTGTTTTATATTGTTGTATTTTTTGCTCATTTTTTCGTTGTCGATTTATAATTATGTTTACTGCATTTAACGAACTCTGCTAACGAAACTGCACCGAAACAGTTGTTTAGTGATCAAATGTTATTAAGGCTAGTATTATTACAATTATTACTATCTTATCTGTATAAAACAACTAGCGGACCACCGCGATAATATTGTCTTTATGAGATATTAAACAGACCAAAGTAGACATAATACACTGGACATAAATAATTTTAAGTAAGTGCAGTTTCCAAAATCGTGTATTATAAAAATGTGATCAAAAAGTGCTATAATATTCTTGGGCGAAAAGGGAAAGTAGTTTTAAAATATTTGGGCGAAAAGCTAAAGGTCATTTTTGGGCGAACGGAGTCTTGCCCCAAAAACCGAAACCTCGCCTATCCGGCGGCGCTGACGTCAAGGTGTCTATTCTATACTCTATATTATATTATAATATTGATTGTTACAATAATGGCACAATATTATTATACGGAAGTAATGCTCTCATTCTATTATTTGTATGAGCATTGTGTATAGTACACAACTATAAAACAGTACAACTATTATACCTATACGGTCGCGGTGTGATCCATTTAACGTAAGACACTCAATATTTGAAAAAGTATTTACGTTTTTGATAATATTTTCATTACACGGTATCGAGTTGTTACAAAACAACATTTTTTCAAAAAAAAAATAATATTTTTTAACTTGATTGGTTTTTAAGTTTTTTAATTTTTTGAAATGATAACATACGGTTTTAATTTTATGATCCATGGTAGAATATTTTTCTGAGTGTTTTGGTACTGTAATGATAGCCACTCTTCATAGCTGAATAATACAAGAAGAGTATTATCATCATGTTCCTCTACATAATATATATTATAATATTATATAAAACACAGTCACACAGATGCTTATATTATAATAAACATCTGTGGTCATATATTATTATGTCCTTCATACATAAATGTCTCCCATCTGTACTCGGACGATACCCATCGACCATCGCCTCGATCCACACAACATCACTCTCCCTGCGTACACCCTCGGGGACAGACATACGTGGTGAGCCATACAATATATGTTGTTTGTAATATTTGTATATCTCTAATATTAAGTGTGTTTTATTAAATAGTTCTAATATAATAGTTGTGTTGTCAATTGATATCAAATTATAAGTAAATTAATATTAAACCTATTTCTCCTTCTTTCATCCATCAAGTACCTGGTAAACATTCAGTCAAAGTAGGGTAAGTTGGTTTAATACATAATCAAGTCCTTATATGTATGCATGTGTATATACATTTGTGTGTGTATACCTGTACGTATATAAGAAGGTAGTAATCTAGAGTGCATGCACAATATGTACATATAGTAAATCACATGTAAATGAAAAGAGATAAATATATACATATTGTGTGCGCAGCCTATTCTTGCATTACTACAAGTGGCGCCCAAACTCGTGGCTCGTAACACGAAATAAAAAATAAAAATAATATTAATAATAATAATAAATAATAAATAACAAATGAACGACGAAATTATAGACTCGGGAAAACCTAATGATAATTTAAACATACAAATACTCTCTTCAAAAGATATCAATAAATTGCTAAAACCTCAATTAATAATTGAACTCGACAAACGAAACCTAATCACAGTGGGCACAGTTTCCGAATTAAAAAATAGGCTAATACTATACCTTAACGGAGAAACCACCCCAAACGATTTTATAAATACTTTCAACGCAAATAAAATGGACAACACAAAAAAACCATATTATAAACCCAATACATTTTCCGGTCTAATTTCTGAAAATATTGACACATTCATCAAAAAATATAATAGAGCAGCTAGCATAAATGGGTGGTCTGATGAAGAAAAAATAAAATTTTTACCTTTATATTTGGAAGGTCCCGCTTTAATTTTCTATGATAACAACGAATCGAATTTAATTAACGACACAAAATGGGCTGATTTAGAAAACAAACTAGAAAGTGAATTTAAACCAACAGCTCAGCTAGATATGTTAAAATTACTACTTCAAAAGCGAAAACAACTAGACGATGAACAAACAATAAATTACGTCAACGAAATAGAATCCTTATGTAAAAGAATAAATCCAACAATGCCTGAAACAGAATTAATACACACAATTATAAAGGGCTTAAAACTTAATATTATTAAACACATAGGCGTTCTGGATAATAACACTCTTAAGCAATTAAAAGACAATATAAGAAAATACGAATTGATCGAATTTATGGTAACAGGAGAAACAACTCAGTCTCAAACGGATATAAAAAATGCAATTATGTATGACCAAATAAATAAAATAACGGATAAATTCAATGAACAATTAAAATTGTCTAATGAAAATAATGAGAAGTTAAATAAAAAAATTGAAAATTTGTTAGAAAATGAAAAATCAAACACGTACAAAAATAATTATTTCAAACCTTCAAATTTAATGAGACAAAACAATTTTTTTAATCAAAACCATGCTAATAATAAAAGACGAAAGTGTGACATTTGTTTACTTAGCAACCACACCACAGAGACGTGTTTTCGAAATAAAAATAATTATCAGGCTCAACAATGCAGAATATGCTTAAAAAATAATCATAGAACAGAAAACTGCTATTTCAACAAACCTACAATAACATGTCAAATTTGCGACAAAGTAGGACATTCGGCAAAAACGTGTCGATCGATAAATCAGAACCAAAAAAACTAACTTCTAGGTTAAACTTTACTGACAGATGTTCCCCTTTATCTTCAGATTTTCCAAAATATAAATATAAAATAAATAACATAACCGAACCCTTATACATCAAAGCCACATTAAATAATATTACTATTCCAGTAACAATAGACACAGGAGCAAATATATGTTGCATCAGACACACTTTAATGCCTCCTAATAGTGATTTAATAAAAGAACCTATTGTACTAACAGGAGCAAATAATGAACCTTTAACTCTGTTCGGGTCAATCTTAATAAAAATAAAAATAAACTCCCATGAATTTGAAATCAAAGCATATGTCATCGAAAATCTATCTTGTCACATCATAATTGGAAATAAATTTTTATACCAATATAATGCCAATATAGATTTCAAAAATAACACATTAACACTACATAAAAATAATAATAGCAACAAAACTAGTAATAACATCATAGTAATACAAACTCACAACATTAACAATAATAACAATGTACATACTATTAAAGAAGAAGTGAAAAATATCTTTCAAACAAGCCTGAGTATTCTATAGCACACTGTATTTCCGCAGACTTAAAAATGAACAAAGGTTTAGTGGCACAAATAAAAAACAAATTTGGAGACGCCTCGGCTCAATTAAATAAATTAAAACCAATGGTTGGTGAAGCCATTCCAATAAATGTAGGAAATAGAACAATTTATTACCTGATAACAAAACAAAAATATTTTCTAAAGCCTACATATGAAAACATAAGAAATGCATTGCAAAATTTAAAAAAAACCATGAATAAATTACATGATTATAAAATCGCAATTCCCACTATAGCAGCTGGACTAGACAAACGAAATTGGTCCATCATAAAGCAATTAATTTATTATGAATTCCAAAATTCTAATATAGATTTACTTATTTGTCACAAAACAACAAATTATATAACAAATAATTGGAAAACAAAAGAACATGAAAAGGTTATTAATTTGATACATGATCATTATCATTATAATAAAATAATAAAAAATATTAACAACATTAACGATAATTTTAACAACAAAGCAAAATTATGCTCTAGTAACCTTAATATTAATAAAAACATCAATAATGATAACGACAACATTAATAAATTAAAATCGAGTCATTTTGATTATAATACAAACGAAAATATCAATGATAATAATGAAATCAATTCAATTTTTAACAATTATAAACCGGCGAGAATGTACCTGGAGACGGAAACTGTGGTCTCTATGCATTATGTAACGCATTGAATGATAACAAACAATAAAATAACTTCCATATGTGAACTGTTAGAACTATTACAATTATCTGACCTTCCACAGATGTAGACCATATTATTACTAAACCAAGTACAAATGATTACAACAAAGAAATTATATACGATAGTGAAGGCACCCCTATTAAGATATCTCATGAATTAAATCCCCTACAATACGGACAAGTTTTAACACTATTAAAGAAATACATACATTTATTTACTTCAGATGCATCTAACATAAAACCAGCCAATATAAAACCATGTGAAATAAGAATGAAACAAAATTATAAAGACCCAAAATTTCATGCTCCTCATAGAGTGTCTCCCCAACAAAGGGATGAACTCAAAACACAACTTGATAAATTAAATAAAGCAAATATTATTCGCCCTATAATATCAAAATTTGCACCAACCCTTCGAGAAATAAAAAAACCACAGACATTAAAACCTTCTACTTCAGCACAAAAAAATATAGCCAGGCAATCCATGGGATATTCATATGTAGACCAAGGATTACGTTTAAAAAGCTTAATTGATGATATCACCATATCAAAAATAATTGAAGACAGATTATACAAAATGTGGGGATGGTTCACCACATTTGGATCCTGCATTTCTGGACTCTTAGGTATATTCTTTATCTGGAAAGCCATATCAATATTAATAAAAACCAGCATTAACATGACTATACTTTACCAAACATTTGGATGGAGTATAAGACTCATAGCAGGAATATTCTCCAGTACAACACATTATATCATGCACAATGTACACAAGGCAAAATATAACAAAATCAAAACTACAGATAAAAAAAAAACAATACCTCTTCTCCAGACAAGAAAACACACAGACAAAATAAAAACAACACCACTAAGAAAAATGTCTGTCTAAAGATGCATCCATAAACCACCAATGCTGGTAACAAACCCTTAAATATAACACTGATCATTTTCTTTTTGTACACTTCATAATAATTAGTAGATTATTAAATTTAATATCTAGAATTAAAGTAGAATATTTCATATTACATTACTTCATATATTTAATTAAATCAAACATTATAATATGCTATAAGCAAGAACTAATAAGTAATAACAAAAAAAACCATGGTAATATAAAAACAACAAACATAATATTATATAATATATAGTGATAATTGTTCATTATCACTTAGTACATTTATAAAGATTAGAAAAATCAAAACATTATAACATGACCATAAAGATTAGAGATATATCTCTAATCTTCATGAACATGACTATTGATTACTATAACTCATTGATATTGTTAGTATTATCATTTAATCTATTCTGTGGTATAATACTATAATTTAATTTTTGGATTCATGTAATTAAATTTTACTATATTAAGCTATTATAACTATTCACTTATTATTAAGAATATTAATCTAAAAATTTTAAATGTACAATAAATAACATACAATTTCAAAAATTATATTTATGTATCAAGTACAATAGGAATTTTTATATTTTCTAGTTTTCTACATAATATTTATACTTAATGTACAACTAACCAATATCATACACATGTATATCTCTAAGTTAAATTAATCTAGTTTTAAATAAATTTTATTAAATAATCAATTTAATGTTTAAACATATAAATTACACTATAAAAATGTATTCTCTTAAATTTAAGGCTTATAAGTTAGATATATTGTAAAAATTATGTGCCTAACTTGATTCTATCATTAATTTTAAACATTTTTTTTTTATATAATGTTATGAGGACATAACATAAAAAAAAAGTATGGGGGATGTAATGATAGCCACTCTTCATAGCTGAATAATACAAGAAGAGTATTATCATCATGTTCCTCTACATAATATATATTATAATATTATATAAAACACAGTCACACAGATGCTTATATTATAATAAACATCTGTGGTCATATATTATTATGTCCTTCATACATAAATGTCTCCCATCTGTACTCGGACGATACCCATCGACCATCGCCTCGATCCACACAACATCACTCTCCCTGCGTACACCCTCGGGGACAGACATACGTGGTGAGCCATACAATATATGTTGTTTGTAATATTTGTATATCTCTAATATTAAGTGTGTTTTATTAAATAGTTCTAATATAATAGTTGTGTTGTCAATTGATATCAAATTATAAGTAAATTAATATTAAACCTATTTCTCCTTCTTTCATCCATCAAGTACCTGGTAAACATTCAGTCAAAGTAGGGTAAGTTGGTTTAATACATAATCAAGTCCTTATATGTATGCATGTGTATATACATTTGTGTGTGTATACCTGTACGTATATAAGAAGGTAGTAATCTAGAGTGCATGCACAATATGTACATATAGTAAATCACATGTAAATGAAAAGAGATAAATATATACATATTGTGTGCGCAGCCTATTCTTGCATTACTACAGTACATAGACATAATTCGAATTTTGGACGAGTAGTTTTTGAGTTATAATAGTATTTGAACTTTGAAGTTTAGATGAGCTTAGTAGTGGTCCAACATTTTGCGAGGTACCCCATACTGCTCATCTATACTTTAAATACTTATAACTTATAAACTACTAGTCCAAAATTCAATTTTTATGTATCAAAATACTCAGAAAAAAAATTTTTTTTTGAAAACTATTGTTTTGTAACGACTTGATACCATGTAACAAAAATATTCCCAAAAACGTAAATACTTTTCGAAATAATATGAGTGTCTTACTTTAAACGGATCACTCTGTATATACTGTACAATATAATAATACATAATATTGTATAGAATCCAATGGTCCTTCGCGATGCCAGACTGCAGGATACAATATATATATGCACACACATATAAATAGTGCATTGATATTATATTGGATAATATAGCTGACGTATCGAGACACTATGATTCATCATGAAATTTGTAAAGAAATATAATAATGTAGTAATAGTGAGCCTAAATCGGGGCGAGATAAAAGGTCGAACGACGATAATAACAATAATATTGTGAACGACCGCCGCCGCCGTCACGACGGAAGCGCGCGCGCCGTTAAATAATAATGTATTATAAATTATTATTATATTGTCTTTGATATTATTATTGTGCTTTTGATTTCCTATATACGCGTTGTGCGCACACATTCTGCGATGGGATCGTCGGATGTACGATATATTATTATATGATATATACGCGTGTTTGCAGTGTTTATACGGCGTACGTCGATATAATATATGAAATCGTTAAGATTATAATATGGGATGTGATGAAAAACGTATATAGGTATATTACATATTATATTATATGAACCCGAAGGTCGAGTTCGACACGATTTAATTGGCCCTGGAGCGGTTAATAAAGCGAAGCGCATATAATAATATTATATT
The DNA here is from genome assembly GCA_022818045.1 of Neotoxoptera formosana. Lineage (NCBI taxonomy): Eukaryota > Metazoa > Arthropoda > Insecta > Hemiptera > Aphididae > Neotoxoptera > Neotoxoptera formosana. Next base: position 12,142,819 of record CM040631.1, read on the forward strand.
ATTTATAACGTGTATACGCACTATACCGCGGCCGCGTGCTCGGCTTGCGAGTATAATATTATATGAAATTGCTGTACTATTATATCGTTGTCACTTGACGATTTTTAGACTCATTAAAATTTAAATGATATACGAGAAAAACGCAATACGCACACGACGCCGGCGCGTAGTAAACGCGATCATCGTCGTCGTCTTCGTCATCATATTTTATTGTCTTCGCGTCGTCCGGACCGTGCCCAATTTCGAAGGTATTTTATGGATTTAGTGAAATATTTATACGACCTGCAAGTGTATTCCCTGCGGGGCCAGATCTATAGGGATTTCGACACCCTCGGACAAGATAATCGAAGAGCCCTATTTTCGATAATAATTTTTTTTCATATACAATTTTAGTGAAAATTAACTATGAATATACGTTTGTGTTTGTTATTTTCATTTTTTATTTTATGTTAACTCCTTTCTATAAGAAATATTGAATTCTGATTTACTGTAGGTACTTACACCGTTAAATTTAACCATAATTGGTTAACATATAAATTTGAAAAATGTACTCCCTCGCAATTGGGATAATTCCAAAGTTAAATCCCTGTCTTCTCCCCCCCCTACATCCGATCATGAGTATACCTACCTTGTTACGACGGAAAATGTTGGTCTCTCGTCTTCGGTATTTCAATCAGTAGTAGCAGTGCTCATAAATACGCAACAGCGAACCGGATTGGATGATTTTCGTCGTCAACCACGGTCAATATACCTTCGTCATATATTCAACCAGCGCAATTCTCAATCAATTTACTACCCACGACGTTTTTTCTGCGAAAAACGTTTTGATATTTATTCTATTATTATGATATTCAAAGCTCGCATATTATTATTATTTGTTTATTTATGATACCTAGACAAAAAGTAAAACTTACAAGTGTGTCCGTCTTACAAACGACTTACACCCAGACAACATTTAAAAAAAAATAAGAGTCAAAATATTCCAGAAACATTAAAAAAAAATTGTCAAATGTACGTTTAGTAAGTTATTGATATTAGCTGAGTTACAACTTACGAAATTACATTACCGGTAACTGCTGTTTTCGGAGGTATCGCTATAGTGTTTGCACCTATAATAATATGCTGTATAGTTAGTATACTATAATAAACTGTATTGTTAGTACACTATAACATGCTGTAGCTGTAGTCCGTCATGCTACCGTTTTCGTCACAGCCATTTTCCGCCCAAAACAAAAAAAGTACGACTTCCGTTTTCAACAAAAAAAGTTTGGAGACCAATAATTTTTATTTTTAATCAATATAATATGTAGTAATAAGTATAACATAATATAGTAATGTAACATGTAATAACAATGACATTGATGAGTAATCGTGAAGACCGTACAATAATATAAATACAGCAATACCTAATCGATATTCTAAATAATATTTAAATAAAATTGATATGCGCTTTCTTAAAGACTATAATTTATAGTTGTATTATTTGACTTCGATAGTTCGATATTATATTATCGCTAATTGTATTATATTTTTTACGACATTTTGAAATATTTAAATATAATGTATAATATGTGATAATAGGCAATTATCACATAATATTATACATTTCCTTATTTTAGTGGTGTACACTCACGATATTGTACATGGTTCCCAAACAATATTCGGTGTAAACGTTTATTCACAAAATAAAATTGAAACAGGAATCGTATTTTGTTTTTTTTTTTTGATTTTGGCGTGAAAGGGCTTTGCGTAAATCGGGGAAAAAGTTTCCCGCCGGAAAGTGGCCATGCCCGTGCTAAGTACGATCTCGCGCTGGCCCAATCCGGTTGGCGCACTGACGTAAACGATTATAGCCTTAGTGTTGTAGCAGGGTTGGCAAACCTTTTTCGGGTCACGTCCCACTATTTTGTGATCAAAGTCTTAACGAAAATGTATCTGACAGCATTATACCGTAACTTGTTCATAGGTAACCTGTAAAAGATTTTTTCTAGGGCTAGGTATAATATCGAGGTTTAAAAGAATTCGATAACATTTTTATTACAATGTATAGGCGCGTATTCTGTTATAGCTGTTACTATAATAATGATACACGAGCAGCGTTATCGGCTTCGTCCACCATCAATGTGATACTTATACATTTATTTTGTGATTTTTTTTTTTCAAAGTACTACTTACCTATAAAATATGTATAGAAACGAGTTCCAAACTTTTAATATTTTATAATTACCGTAACTTTATTATTCAAAAATGATAAAATAATCGTTTTCGTTAATAGTACAAGGTTTAACAATATGAAATAAAAATATTCTCACGTGCCACTAAAATTTGGCCTACGTGCTATATAAGTTCGTCACCTCTGAGCTGCAAAGCTATATAGCAGGTAGGTATGATATAATATGTCATAAATCTATTTTTGTGGTATAAAGTTGCACAGCTGTACTTATATTATATAGCAGTATAGGTAGGTACGTAAACAAACCTATAAATGGTATACTTGTATACAATCATCGAAACAAAAAGTGCTGATTCATATATTATGATTATTTGTTTTAATTTTTAATTATTATTTTAGTACAAAAAAAACCATTTTTCTCTTATGGAGTAGCGTTATTATAGTCTCGGGTACATAATTATGAAGATTACATTTTCTAAGGAAAACAAAACAATAGTATCTGAAAATTAAATCTTAATGTAATCGTAGTGTTGTGAGCCTTAGAAATTAAAAGTAGTCGGGTTTACAAAAATAAAAAAACTAAATGTAATGGTTTTATAAAATAAGGGACAGTAAATGTATTTACGACGGCGGGTCGGAGCGGAGTTGAAGTGGATTGAAACTCGGGATCATCGGATTCTGTAATACCTTGAACCCGGGAGTCTTCAAATTCGGTTCGGCGGCCTAAATAAAATACATGAAAACCAACACCAAGCATTAGAATATCGATATAAAGTAATAGTTCAATTTAATTAAAATATTATTCGGCGTTCTTAAGAGGCATCGTGCGTGTGTATAGGTAACTCGAGACTACTACCGCTAGGCATCGCGTAAGAATTAATTGTGGAAAAATCGTAATTATGCGTAATTATTTTTAGTAGTTGCACATGCGACATCATTGTTGAGTCGAATGAAGACTATCTGTGTGTGTGTGTGTGTGTGTGTGTGTGTGTGTGTGTGTGTGTGTGTGTAGTAGTTAAGACTTAAAGAGCACAAGGTTAGGTCATAAGTAGATTAACGCGTGGTGGTTGTTTGAAATGGGAAAAAAAAACAATGGAAAACATGAGTAGCGTACTGCAGCATGTGAACATATATTATTAGTATGGAGGACAGAATGATATAGCGGTTGATATTATATTATGTATTGTTTTTAATTTAAAAATTAAAATAAAATTTACTTGGAATAACGAAAGTAGCAAACGGAATAATTAAAATAATATATATGCATTTACGATTTGCGATCTAAAAACTAATACATAATATTTTAATTTGATCTCATAATGTATAATATTACTATAGCACTTCATTACCGTTGGACAGAATTGAAAAAACGTAATATTATACTCAGAAAACAATAAAAAGAAAATCATAACCATAAACCGGACGTGGAACAACTGCATAATTCGATTTTCGAAAGGTTAAATAAATAAATCGATGTTAAGTCATCACTCGTCGTAGATAGTTAAATCGGGTCTGATTTAGTGTGAAGATTTCGATTGGGTATTTTATCACGGCGGTCCGGAAATGTTTCCGAAAAGACCGAAAACCATTAAAATAAACGTAATTATTGCAGACGTCGATCTGCATCACGACCGACGGGTTATGCCTTATGCTGTATAAAGCGAATCCATGTGAAAATCGCAAAAAAAAACGCGAAAGTAAAAATCGCGAAAATAAAACGGCGAAAATGAAAATCGCGAAATGTTTTAACAGCGAAAACATAAATAGCGAAAAGTAAGAAATTATTTTCGTTAGTGGGTATACTTTTATAATGTAATAATAATACTATAGATAATTTGGATTATGTAATAATGATAAGCCGTGGTTAAACCTAACCACTGTCAAGCTTTTTCATAATAAATAGCAATATTAATCAGTCTTTTTTATTTTTTCCCCTAAACAGGGATACACTTAAAGAATTAGTCAATGACTACAAAAATAGGGACAGACTTGAATACCTAAGAGGTGTTGCCTATAATTTATCATATCAAATTTAAATTTAGTATTTTGTTTTTAATGTTTTTAATTTAATTTTTCAATTTTTTTTCCTATTATTGTGATCATTTTATTTTATACAATATTTTGATTTTTATGGTATTTTAATGTTTATTACTTTATTATTATTTATTAGTTTATTACATTATAAATGTATACCCACTAACGAAAATTTATTTCTTACTTTTCGCTATTAATGTTTTCGCTGTTAAAACATTTCGCGATTTTAACTGGCACCCGTATAAAGCCGGGGAAACAAAATCGTACTCGCGCATACTATAAAATATAATCGCTTACCGATTCCGTCGGTTCCGTTTTGGTTACGGCCGTTTTCCCGTACACTTTCAGCGACTTTTCCCTGTTGACACTGGTCCAGTTGGACACTATGTTGTACATGGCGACTTTCTCTTCGTCGGACGAGTACTCGATGTCGTCCAACACGCGCAAGAACATTTCGTGCAGGTATCTCGTTATCTTGGGGTCTTTGTGGTTTTTGCCCACGTAATAGTTGTTGAAGACGCGGTACAAGAAATAGTACACCTTCCTGGAACGACAAGGGAAACAGAAAAATTATGTCATGCTCCATATATACAATATAATACGCGTCGTCTCCCGCGAGGGGGCTGGAACCCGATTGAGCCCGAAAATAGGTGCGACGTTGCCACTTTGGCAGAGTAAAATATTATTATTAAAAAAATTAAATATACATTTGAACATTTCATAAATATTTATAAATAAAAATCTTTTATTGGTATTTTATTAGTACGATATTTTTCTCTTGCCCAGAATAGATTATATTGTTGTACAATCATTTTTTGTACATCGGCATTTCGACAATTCACCTTTTTTTCTCATCTCAATAAACCTGTACTTCAAAGCTCCAACGTTTGCCAACTCTTTGCCTCTCTCGGATAAAATAATTTGTATTTCATTATTTTCCATCGTAAAAATCGTAAAATTTGCAAAAAAAAAAACTCACGAGAATGAGACAACAGAACATACTGACTTCGATCAAGTCTTATTTACAGCGTAGGTATACATACAGTTTATCACAGTTTAATACAATCGTTGTAGATAAAATTCTGGCACCCTATCTATCCCAGTTGTTTTAAACTTTCGTCGGTACCCATCGATCGATAGCAAAATCTTTTTCACTAATATGTTAATTACATATATTAGTAATCTACACAACATAAGTATTAGTGAAAAACTGACAACGTTGTGTACAATATTTATCGTGCTCAATCGGGTCGTCAAAAAGGGTCGGCTGTTAACGACCGTGCTCAATCTCACCGCGCGAGGGCTATCGAACGATTGAGAACGTTATACCTTTTTGGCAGTACGATCGAGAACACTTAAAATTAACAAATGACTTACCGATGACCCAAAAAACCAATACGATTGAGAACGAATTTACGTGCAACGTATCGTTTTTTATTTATTTTTTTAATGAAAATATAAGTCTAACAGTGAACAATATTTATAATAATAATATATATTGTTAAAATAATATCCTTATATGAATAATTGTATATAAATAAAATAAACAAATAAAAAAAAAGTCATATACGTGGTCTAATAAAAACACAAATAGGTTTGTAAAATTCTAGTTTGACATAAATTTGGAATTAATATCCATCGTCATAATAATGAGGCCTGTAACAATTTACAGGCGACATTTTCTCGTACCTATCTAAGTTCAATATTTCGATAATAGTGTTAATTTTCCTTTAGTTACTAATAATATCCGTAAATCCGACGAAAGCCCGATAAGTTTCAACAAATTATCGTGCTCAAATCATCGCTCGATAACAATTATTAAATTTGGCAACGTTGCAAGAAACAAAAAAATTCGAGCGTTCTCAATCGTATTGCTAAAAATGCCGTTCTCAATCGTATTTTACCGCCCGCGAGATAAATAAAATCTGTAGAATATAAATTATGTATAGATCGAATCCGTCCATCTACAATCTGCGTCGAAGTTTAGGAAAATATTCTGCATGCAGATCAAGGGTGAAATGCATTCCGAAAAAAAAACGTCTTAGCTGCAAGATTAACTGAGCTTTCAAAATTTAAATGTCGACGACACTACTTTTCACGAACGAGAACCTCCGCTCGTGATATCTATATAGGTAAAGGAAGGTATATGTTCGTGATAAATGTAATTTCGTGATATTTATTTCAGTATTTATAATGAACATATAACCTATTGGCTATTAGCCGAAAAACTTATAAGCCTGACTATATTTATTTTTTATAAACTTAAAAATGTTGATATTTTTTGTTATGTTATACCAGATGTTATAATGAATTAATAAAGAATTATTTGAATGAAAGATTTAAATTATTGTGTAGGTACTCACGAAATTACCTAATCACCATCACGAAATTAAATACCATATCATAAAATTACCTACATTTTCTCAATGACCTTTGAAGTTATATAAAAACTAATCAAAGGACTTAAAATCCAAAAACTGCATATATTCTAGTAACTTCACTCTATGTTCATCAAACAATTAAAACAATTAAGTATAATTACTGAAATTGAATTTGTAATTAGACGTTTAGTTAATTTATCACGAACATACGCCTCCCTTTAACTTACATACTCGGGAAGCTTATTCCAATATAATATATACTATACATCTTCAGCCGTAATATTCTAGTACTATATCCGTAAAATACATTTTAGCTATTGACAAAAATCGTCATCTTTATTAATTGCTTTGATTATTTATTTTTTTAGTAAAATTATACTCAGTTTCACTCAGAGCCGTAAACCATCATAAAGAAAAGAGATCATTTTTGTTCGATATTCGAAATTTGTACACCAGCATTTACGCAAAGGTGCAATAAGCACAATAATATGTGGTGATAGTGACTCACCTGAAGTCTATGACGTTGTTCGTGGCGGTCGGGGTCGTCTTCGGCGGTGGCGTACACTCGGACATGATGAGAAACGCGCTGGAAAAAAGTTTGAACTTGTCGAACTGGCTGGAGTCTCTGTTGTAGAACGTCTCCAGGTAGTCCATCCACTTGACCATCACGTCTCTGGGCCTGGTGCCGCCGGCCAGGAACAAGTCGTCCATTCCGTTGAGGTCGACGAACCGCATGACGTTCATGCCCTCGCACTGGGCCTCCTTCCGGCATTCGGCCTCGAGCTGCCGCAACTTGTGTTGCACCTGCTTGGGCTTTTTGGTGGGCACGCGCGTGGCGACCCGTTCCAGGTTGAGTGTGCCGAACATGTCGATAGCCTCGGCCAGCTGGAGCTTTTCCGTTTCGGTCCAGACATCAGACGGCGCACAGCCGGGCTGCGGGGAAAAAAACAAAGTCGTACATAAGACGAGAATTATAGGTATTGCAAGGTATAATAATAATAATAATCAAGGCTGGGAATTGACGAGTTAAAAAGTTTAAGTCAAGTTAAAAATTCAAGTTACTTCACGAATTACTTTTATTTTCATAAGTTATTTCTATAACTTAAAGAGTTGTTTTTTTTTTTAATTAACTTTTAACTTACAGAGTTAATTTATTTAAAATCACGTTAATTTATTAATTTTTCCGAATATATATATTTCATAGATTTAAAATTATATTTTGATTTTTATATAAAAAAAAATAATAATTGTCTGACACTATTTATGTTATTTTATTCTGTATTCTAAATAAGTTCTAAATTGTAATCTCTCGCAAAAACTTTCGCATTATTTCTGTATTTGAGATTTCAATAGGTATTAAAATAACGTAATAATGGTACTTAGTTACGAGTAAATAACGAAAAGGTTTAATATATATATAATGTATACTGTATAGTATAATATTAAGTTGTTATAAATAATAAATTGTAATATTTTAATTGCTAATTCACAGAAAATATGTTTATATAATATTATTATTAAACAGAAGCGTTATAGGACTATATGGGGTAATCATATAAGTTTTGTTGAATTTTGTAATTGATTGAAAAATGTAAGTATAAATACTATAATTAATACAGGTACATAAAGTACATATATTTTTAAAAAATAGTAAGACCTCCATTATAATATGATGATAATAATAACATAATAATATAATGTTATATTTGTTAAGCTTTAATAAAAAGGTATGATAATTAATTTTACATGAAAAAAAGTAATTTTTCTTTAACTAAGTCAAGTTACTTTTTTTCATAATTAACTTTTTACTTTTAACTTAACTTAAATTTTTCTACATTAACTTAACTTAAGGAGTTCAAAAATGAGTTAACTTGCCTAGCCTTGATAATAATAATAATAACGTTACGCAACAACTGCGGTGCTACATAACATAATGGTTGCTCGAAGACTTGTGAATTATCGTTTAATACGCGTGGCATAATAGACGAATTTATAGGTTCTGTGGGTTATATATTATTATTAGGTGTAATGTGACAAAAAGGGATGGGTGAAAATTTAAGAGCGAGTGATGCGGGGTGGTAAACAAAATAATATTCTTAACGAGTGTCTATATAATATAATATGGAAGACACACAGCAGTAATAATATAACAATATGCGTAGGTATTAAGTATTATATATATATTATAAGTACTAGATATCATGTCTTATTTGTACTTGCTACTGGTCTTATATACCTACCTATATGCGAGTGTGAAGTTGGCTTACCGATTTCGACCAACTTTTTATCGAGATTAATTATATATTATAGAAAGTTGCTGTAGCACTAAATTTTTAAATACATAATAACAATATAATAAGAACGTTTCAAACGTTTAGCTGTGCAACTCAAACTATAAAATTGTATAGATAAGTAGCATTATATTATACGGGGTGCAGTCTCGAGCAGTATTTAAGTTCTAGCTGTTTAAAATTAAGTTCCTATAAATATCTGCACCTTTATAACAAACTATTAGAATAAACAACTAAACGAAAGCCCATGATTCAACTTTTAAAAAATGTACACAAATTGGCCATCTCATAGAGTCTTGGCCTAACCTTATAAGACAGATGATAGAAACATAAAATCGCATTTCAAAAATATCGAATACAAAAAAAAATTATTGATTATGCGGACAATCACAACAAGATGAGATAACTTAAAAGCAGTGATGATATATATGCGGTAACCTGCAGGGTTGTTAGAACTTAGATTGATGCATTATCGCGGTTTTTTTTTTGCTTTTTGTAAAATAAATTGAGTTTTATCAAATGTTTACGACTAGTGCGCTTACAAGTGCGTTTATCCTAATTGTTATAAGAATGCTATAACCGCGAATGTGCAGTTGACTCCGTATTACAAACAAATTACATTTTTAAGAACGATTAATTAGTAGGTATGCACTGCAAATAATACAATTTAAAAATGTCCATAATTTACTTAAAAATTTAAATATTTTAAGGACCTAACCCGGCATACAAGCATATATATATAATGTTCTATTGGGTATATACATTCAAGCTTGATAATAGGCGGACGATTCACTCAGGGCCGGATTGGGCAGTTTCGGCCCTTCGAGAAATATTTTTCTATTGGCCCGTATTTGCTACAGTGACCCATATTGGCAAAATTTTAAGACTTATAAATAGAAATGACCTTATCACATATTTTGTTAACGAAATAGGAAATAAGGCATTATACTTTGTCTAATGTTATATAGCGAGTAGTATTGTATATAGAGACATAAGCGAGTATTCGAGTCCTACCAGGCCAACATTTTAGCGGCCCTTCGAGATTGTCTCGAACGCTCAACTGGCCTATCCGGGCCCGGATTCACTCTACATATTCCAAAATCAGAGCCAACAACACACGCGTTTGATTCTATTTTTGTATATGATCATAATATTATATTTAGTACATTTTCAAAGCACTCACTTATCTGACAATATTTATACGTCTACTTAACGCATTAAATATTCTCATCCCTACTGCATCAGTCTGCAAGCCAAAACCTCTCTACGACCGAACAAAGAATATTTTATTATACATACATGATATACATATAGGTACGTGCGAGTCGTGATGACTGCAGATGTGTTAATGGGTTAGGTAGCATATTATAATATACATTTTCATGGCCGAGCAGTGCAATCTCTGAGCCGTGATAATGTGTTGTGTCGTTAAAATTCTACAAAAATCTTTGAGTATACGATATAGGACACATGTACTCGGCACTTCCTGTAATATATACGACGGCGGCGGCAATGCGTTCATAATTTGCTCAAACGTAACATAGGTAATGTGCTGTAATATTATGATTAAGCAACAAAACGAACGTCGTCGCAAGTGTATAATAAGAGGAAAATGTGCTTAATATAAATAATTTTAATATGCGGTGGGTACGTCACAAACAATAATATAATGAACGCGCATTAAAGTGCATTAGGTATATGTATAGCAAAATATGTATTAGCGCGATTCGTAAGTCAAAATTTTATGCGCGAACAAAATTTGAACGTGGCGAATGAAACGATATTATATGATGTTATATACGGTCGAAAACGGGTGCGGCAAAATGTGTCGTAAAAATGACGATATAATAATATAAAAATAAATACCCAAGTGAGACACGACTCCTATATAAGACTATATTATTATTATTATTACCGTCTTTGACTTACCCGTTTTGGTCGTAAGTATATTGCAATGCAGCGGCCTTTTCGAATTGAGATTTGAAACGAATAATTACGAAAAAACACACGACGTTTGCGTAACGATATAACTCGTTTTGGTCAGTGGCGAAACTATAATATTATATAGAATAAATTGGCACCAACGCGAAAATCCAAAAAAAAGTTCAAACCATTGAGTGTAACACTTAAAAAAATGCCTACCTAGGTGTATTCTATAATCATTCGTTGCGGTGCCGAAAATTCAAAACACAATAATTATTGTATACACAAACATAAATACAAATTAGTAATTATAAAATGTTTAAAACTATTAATTTTACGAGCTTTCAAATTTGAAAATTGTCTTTAATTTGTTCTGCTCTTTCTCCAAGTATGATGCGTTCAAAAACGCTGAATCTGATAATCGTTCTCAAGTTAAATTCGTATATAACTTTCAATTCCCAATACAATTTAGATTTTATTTTTTGAGGGGACCCTGGGCGCCGCACCCAAAATATTTATTGATAAATGTAAAAAAAAATGTACCGATACCATTTTGGAAACGATAATAAAATTTAACGACATTTACATATTATGGATAGGTACGAGTATAACACTCGAGGACGCGTCATGCACATAATAATATAATTCGGCGGAACGACGAAATAATAATAATTATTATTATTGCGAAATATTATTATATATTGTCTTGTTTGTTTCAGTGCGTTTCCGGTGACGCGGCAGTACTTAAAACGCTCAACAAATTGGATTTACTGAAAATTTCACGCGATACACCCAAGTCGGGTTTGAATACAATACTCGCGAGGAAATCGAATTCTACTATAATTATTATTATTTATCAACCGTAAGTAATATTATGACGTCCGTCGAAACGAATTTACAAATCGAGTTTAGGATTTTCGATGCCGAATTACCGACTTCTGGGAATTACTGAGTTATTAAAAAATTAAGTAAATATTACAAAATCAAATTGCAATATTTGTAAACTTTGCAAATGCATTTATTCATTTTACAGCCATTGTGTACCTATATGGTTTCAAACCGGAAAAACTAATTTCACATAAAACATTATTTAGGGAGGCGCTTATTTAAAATACTGTCTTCTTTAAATCCTCCACCCCTTCCCTCAGCATTCATTCAAAAGGCTCCGAGGTATATATAGTAACTGTTGAAAATCCAAATGTGCTGATTTCGGAAAAAACTATAAACATAAGTAGGTATAATATATTATTTACGTACACAACACAAGCAAGAGTGTCACTCGATGAAAGTTTGGTAACCCAATGACGCTATATAAAAGCTGACCAAACGTTTTTTTTTTAGATTATAACGTTTGCAGAGAGACGATAATATAATATTGATATTATGTGCTACATAAATTCGATGTAGCAGAAAACAATTACAGATTTCTTCAAAAAATAATAATCTTTTATGATAATAATTTAATTTACATAGTATGATTATTATATAGTTTAATTCAAAATTTAAAAACAATAAATAATATGTACCATCTAATTTACTGAAATAATTAATATGTACAATAATAAAAAACAAAATTTTTTTCTTGACTATCTGTAATTCCATTTTTTTTTTGCCCTCTCGTTATTTCGAATTACTCAACAATTCGGCAACTCGGCAATTCGAAGTTTTTCAACAGTCCCGTCAATTTTGAATTATCGAGGGTCGACTGTATAAATAATGACAGGTAGGTATTATAAATTGTGCACGAATTGTGCAGACTGAGCACGACGAATTGCCTAACCAATACTCCCGAGAACCGAGATCTCCAAAATCGGTAACATACTATATTATTTTGTAGGTACACAGATGTTTCAGACATTTCACCAAAATCGAGCAGTCCGTCGTGTTGTGTTAGAATGTCAAAACAAAATATATTATTTTATCATCGATGACATTCTTTAAAGACGAAACGAACAAGGGCGAGTTTGTATCGGTCCCGCGACTTTATAACGTAGTAACCTGTGAAGCGTCTAAAACGATACTGATACAGTCTTCGTGATATTATATTATATAATATTACAGTTGAAAAAAATCTGTTTAAAACGATTATCGACAAAAACGTTGTCACTTTAATGTATTTATTCAAGTGGCAATCGCACGTGTACTATATAATTACAATTAATCATTTATAGCTGCAATGGCAATGCAATAGCTACTTGGTATCGTAGTCGGTACTTGCTCAACTTGTCGTTGTAATATTTTTATTCACATTCATAGGGAGACAGAAATAAGTAATAACACAATAGTATACTACGTTTTGAATAGTCATAATGATAATATAAGACGTAAAATTAATTCATAGGGCGTATGTCGTCTACGCGAGTACCTACGACCAAAACCAACCAATTGTTATAATGAAAGATATTAATAATCGGACTGTAACGACGAGGTACTCATCAACGATGCATTCAGACTGTTTAAACTTTAAATGATGATAATATTCCAACATGAAATAGCCACTACAATTACCTACTGGCGAAATTTTGGATTGGTCGCATAGATGTGCTTCAGAGTTAGCACGCACTCAGTTTTGAATCAACACCATCATAATGCATGCCATTCAAGATTAATTAGTTCTTATTTAATTTTATTAAATTAACATGTACAGTACAAAGCCTTTATTAACTATAGGGTCTGGACAAAGTTGTTCACAGTGTAATCAGGTTGCCCCCTCATTTTTCATTGAAATTGTGCTGCTGACTAGAATGGTAATTCAATAATATTTACAAAGCCAAAACACATTTTCGTCTGGGTAAAACAATAGTTACCAATGTACAAAAAAATAAAAATAGTTCCCTAGTATTGTGGTTTATGATAAATCCTTTAATTTATTTGAGTTAAATATTGATTTTGAATTTTAATACAGTATATATTATTACTGTACCACGTCAATAGTTAGTAATAGTAGTTGGTTTAGTATTATTATATAATTTACAAATAAAAATTGACTTGTTTAAATAAATTATGATTATTATGATTTCAGTTTATATATTAAGTACATAATTTATGCATAGCAACTTGAAGGGTGCTCCGAGAGGATTTGGAAAATTTAATGGAAAGATAATGAACTTTACATTCTCTGAACATAATCTTTTGATTTATGAATAGAGCTCTACTTTTAGTGTGGAGAAAACTAAGTATTAAAAGGAAATACAAACAAATTTAATGAATTATTTTATTTTAATTGAAATCATTACATTTGAAACCATACATAATATAAATAAAAGTGTGTATCTACTTCTTTTTGTATTATGTATAAGTATATTGAGTAAAATATTCTTTCATTTACAAGGTTTTACTTAATTGGTTTAACAAAAATATGAAAATGATAATAAAATTTCAATTTGTTAAGCTTTTAATTTAAAATTCAATATAATTCTGTACAAATTGTGTATTACAGTGAAAAATATTACGACTGACATTTATTACATACATCGTGAAATTACAACTATATTTATAATATTATTTGTTGGAAGAACGACCTTTTTATCGGCATTATTAATAAGTAAAACAATAGTTGTTGCTGTAATACATTAATAATAAAATTAAAATTAAAAAAAGTCACCATTACTTGAAAGTACATCAAAATAAGTTTTAATTTGTTTTCTATTTTATACAAAATACTATTAATCATATTACGAGAGCATTATCACAATTTACAATCAGTAGTATAAGGTAAAAAAAATTAAGGTCTAGCATACAATAAACATGCTTACAAACTTATAAATTTTGGTTCTAAAACAGATACTACAGTACAAAAAGAAAAAAAATCTATGAATAATTGTAAAAAAGAATACAATATAAAGGGTTCTTTACTTTATTAAATTTTTAATGTTTTTCAAAAATCAATGATCAATGATGGTACAATAAATAAGAATCAATTATTAATTATTGTAAAAACACTGCTCCACCAGGTAAATTAAGTAAAAAAAAAAAAGACAATTATGTAAAATTGGTTTTAAATCACGGATATTGAATTTAGGTTAGGTATTTCGATTCATTCAAATTTTAAAATACATAATCTGCTCCAGCCATGTCAATGGCCCATCTGAACTTGTCTCTTTGCGTTTTATTGTATATCTTCTCAATAGGAACGTTGTACTTTTTGCACCAAGCTACTGAAATACGTGGATCCAAATAATTCAATTTGGACGTACCCAAAGCAATTGTCTTGTTTTCTTCCTTGTCAGTTTCTTGAACTTCTAATTTAGTCAATTGTTCTTTTAATCGTTCTAAAGCTTTTTTCCTCTTTTCTAACTGAGCCTTGGAATGCACACTACCGTCTTTCACATCTCGTTTGGCTTGTTTATATTGATCCTTAGCTTCTTTTACAGCTGCTCTTTTAGTTTGAATTTTTTCCTTTAGGTTTCCCATTGACTTTTCGTGTGTTTTTGGTATAGCACGTTGATGGTTACACAAAATAGCAACTGCACGATTCGCTCGATTATATTGTAATATTTTCTCCGCTACAGACACATTTGGATCAGTTAATTTATCTAGCTGTTGTTGAAGTGTCCACGAAGCATTGAATGTACGGAAAACTTTTGCAGTAAGTCCATCCATAAGTTCATGCAAGTGTTGATTCAATATTGATGTGTTCAAACGATCAAATAAATCATCACTACCTTTTTTATTTTCCATAAATATCTTCAAGTTTTTGAAAACTCTTTTTTCTACAGGTACTTCATTGTAATATCTAATGGAATCTTTACCAAGGAAATCAAATACAACTACATATTCTTTGTCATTAAATTCTTCATGTAATTGTATGTGTTCCACGCGCAAAGAGCAACAGCCTACAGTATCAGCTTGATCTTCGTCTTTTTCATTTCCTGCTCTCAATGCTAATTTATCAATGAAATACAAAGCAACTGATCTTTGTCTTACATGCATTTCACGAGATTTCCAATCGTTAATATAATTTTCTCTTATCTTATCAATTGATTTCGCCAATCTTCTAGCAGTTTCATACTTTTGCCAATCCTTTTCTCCCTTAAGTTTAGAAGACGGATTTAACATAACATATTTAACTTGTCCTTGAACGTTTTCTATCCAGCTAGCAAGCCATGTGACACCAAAGTCATGTCTGACTTCTTTCCATTTGTGACCAGGTGGAGGTTTAGGTATATTAGAATCTTTGCTACAATTAATTAGAACATCTTCGGGTACTACCCGTTTTTTTAACATACCCATCTTAGGATGTTCACCTCGTCCTCTAAATAAACCAGGTGGTTCTATTTTGAAATTACCAATCTTTTCTTTATGACCATCAATAGTACAAAACCCATACTCTTTTTGCAAAGCTTCATTATCTTCTTTTATTTTCTTTTTTTCCTCTTTACTCATAGCTTTACGTTCTTCTGACTTTTTAGTAAAATATACACTCATCTCTTTAAAGTTACATAATGAGAGATCAGTTATTAACTCCTTTTCTTTAAGTGTCATAGTTTTGCGCCAGTCTTTGAGAAAGTTCTTATTAAATACTTCTTTTGTTGTATAATCGTGTTCAAGCATTTTAGCATAGAATGTTGCTACTTCTTCCGCTAACTCTGAAAGAACTACTTGCTTACCATTATAATAAAATTTAACATTACTCGGTAAAGGTTCATATGCTGGAGCAAAAACAGGTCCTTTATGTTCCAAAAACTTCCATTTAACACCATCATCTTTTTTCTCTTCTTCCCACCATTTCCATACTTCTTGCGGTTCTTCTTCCTTTTTTTTCCTTGTACCCTTGACAGGACTTTCTTTTTGAGATGTATTATTTTCTTTTTTTACTTTATGTTTCGAATCTCTAGATGAATGGTTTCTATCCTTTTCTTTATGCTTACTCTTATGTTCCTTATCTTTTTTATGTTTTTTGTGACTGCTGTTGTGTTCTTTTTTAACATGCTTTGTTCGAGCGCTCAGAGGAACGTCATCTTCACTACTGCCAGAATGTTTGCGTTTTCTATTTGATAAAGGTACGTCATCATCATCAGACACTACTTCTGCCTTTATAGAAAAATCATCATTACTTTGTTTCCTCTTGTGGCTGGACATATTAAAGTCACCATCATCCGAGAAATGTTCATCCTTAATACTATGATTTAATTTGTAATCTCTTTTAATCTGGGAATGATAACCTGAATCATAGGGCTCATCTTTGTATTCTCGTTTAATTTCTTTCTTGACACCATTTTTTTCATGTTCCTGTGGAAAAAAAAAAGAACAGTTTGAAATAATATTTTAAGAAAGATATAGGCCTCTTTTATCCAATTATAACTTTACTACCAGACCAAAATGTATACTATAAAAAAAAATATATTATATAGCCATAATTTATAAAGGAATTATTAAGTAAAGAATAAAAATTTATGATCAATAATTATTAAATAGTGATTGACAAAAAAAGGCCTTGTGTACATTATTTAAAAATGTTACCTTTGATTTATATAAAAACCTCATGTACACCTATTCAACTTGATCGGTATCCAACTGAATAGACACGAATCACACATAAGAAAATTGAGATGATTGTCCGTTGATGTTGAGAAACAAAAATAAAAAGATAATATATAAAAATCTTGAAATAATCAAACACTTTTGAGGACTAAAACATTAAAAATGATAACTGTTTATAAAACAAAATAAAACAATAGGCTGATAAACCTATATGTAGGTACAGTAAAATTAATAATATTAACAGTAGTTGAATAGGCGTATATAGAGTATATTTATTTAGGTTTTTTTTAAAAAGAATATTATCATACAAGATTTATTAGCTACTATTAAAAAAAAAACCCAAAATGTAACCATGTGATATGTTTACAGTAGCTAAATATCTATTAATTTATAACAGGGTTCCACACCAGTTTTAATAAATTTGAAAGCTCATAAAAATGTAATGGACGACTATTTCATGATACTGCATGATACTGCTAAATATCTATAGGTTCATTAAATACTAATGAATATTGGTAAACCTGATATAATATTTGAAATGTCAGTCATAAGATTATTAACAAAGTTTCATACAATGTAAAATTATGATATAAATTTTCTACGATAATGTGAGCTAAAATTAAACTATTCAACTAAATAGGGGATGAGAATAAAAAATAATATGAATAATAAACACGAAAGTGTTTTATCAAAACTAAAAGATAATTTATTATTTGTTAAAAATGACACTCAAGTTTGTACAATTTCAGTGGAACACACAAAATAAATAATAATAGTTTAAAAAAAAAAATATTGTTTATCGATATTTAAAAGTACCAATAATTAAAATGCTTGTTAAAAACAGGAATAAAGTGAAAAATATCTAGGAACACCTTAAGACTAATTTGTGACAACTGACTAGAAAATATTATTACTAATATGTTGAGATCTAATAGTTAATAAAATTAAAACGAAACTAGGTAGTATGCAATGTTAAATCACTCTAATTCATAATAATCTTTAATAATTTGGTTCACATTCGAAAAAACGTTTGTAAAATCGTGGTTATTTGTATTATATTGAATATAATGATGTACAAATGCTTTATGGGAAAAAGCCCGTTTGGCTAATTTTAATACTGAGTTTAAAGCAGATACATTAGTAGAGTTATTTGACAATACACTTAAATATTTGGAACCCATAAAATGTCTTTGTTGAAACACTTGCAAAAATTTGTGTTCCTCTGGAATATGCTTAGAAAATGATAAAGTATTTAACTTCCCGGAAAAATTCAATTTATCAACATCATGGGTAGTATCACCTCTATATACAATACAATTTCCAAAAGATACACTATGTGATGCATTATTAAATGAACGTATAGTTTGATTCACAATTGCTTCCCATCTTGGAGTTGATTCATAAGAAGAATATTCTCTTCGATAATTTGGGGATGACATTAATCTTAAAAGTTTATATTTTTGATCATGTACAAGTGACAGAAAATAAGGGAACGTTTGATGTTCTAATGGTTGAAAAATAGATATTAATTGTTTGCTGCCTAGTTGATTCAAATCATCAAATGAAACTTTGACCTCTGAATGTCCAGCTTGACAAACTTCTTGTAAAACGGAATTTTCAAATGAAAAAATACAATCTGATATACTGTACAATTTGCTAATAGTAAATGAAGTATTATAATTTTGGATAGCATCTTTAGATTGATATGGCATGATAAAAACCACAATAAAAGACATTTTAGGAAAATCCTGTTTTAATTTTTCAAGTATAAAACATGCTGATCCAGAACAACCACCTGAAGGTGATAATATTATTAAAAAATATTCAATTTTATCAATTTTATTTATTTCAAATCTCAACCGACTAGAAACATCTTCAAACATTTCAGGACCTTTGACATAATAGCAATATGACCAGTTATTTGTTGATCCTTCAATAAAATTAAATCCTAATGCATTTTGTCCAAATCCCCAATTACAATTCTTTGATTTTTTTAAGGTATCACCAATATTTGGATCTCCTATATCTATTAAAACTGACCTGGGTTCCAAATAACCAGTAGATTTTATTTCAAAGAAATAAGACTCGCATGTATGTTTATACTCTTGGTTAACGTGTTGAGTAACAATAGGATCAAAAGCGTTAATGTCATTAAAAATAGTGGAATAAAGACTATGAGTGAAACGTATTCCACAAGTACCAAAACAAATGGTTAAAACAGACATAGTTTCGTTAAATTAATAAATAATATATTGATAAAAAAAAAAAACATTTTTTAGTAACTAACCCTATCACGCTTCTTTGATTTTTCATGTTTCCGATCACTGGACTCTCGATCTTCTGCAAAAAAACAATAACAATAATAATTAAGTTTGAGTAGATAACAATAATAATTATTGGTAGATTACAAATTAAAATTGATATTTTCTTAAATAAAATTCATAAACATATAACATATAACATGGATATAATGAGATCTATATATTAATACACGAGCACTTTTTTTGTTGTATCAATAACTCCGCCTATATAAATAATAGGAGAAAATAGATACATAATTGGAAAGTTATTGTAGAGTAGGTTTCCTCAAAAAAAATGTTACACATATGATGACAAGATTAAGGCAGTTCAAATACAAAAATAAGAATATACCAGTGGAAACATCTGTCCAGTAAGATAACATCTTACTAGACAAAAAAAAAAGCAGTCATCTAACCAATTTACAAAATAAAATACAAAAGCTAATTATTGTTTGTTAATTAAATAGCACATGAAAAGGCAATCTCCATAAAGTTTGTAGCTTATAGACTCAAAAACTAAAATACGAAATACCTCTTTTTCCACAATTTGTCATACAAATAAGGAGAAGCACTAACTGTGTACATGATAAGAAATGCGATAATTAAGATTGTGTTGATTTTGTCTCAGATTTTACCATTGAAACGGTTTTTATGGACAATGCTAGTAATAATAACTAGGTACCTAATATTATATTCTATAGCTAAATACCTATTATAGAAAACAAAAAAATTAATGAAGCTTTAAAAATATTTAACTTATAAAAGTACCAAATACAAATATAGGTACCTAATATTGATTTAACAACGGATTCAACAATATCGAATTAACTTTTAGTTTAATGAACTAAATATCTGCTTGGATTTCTATCCAACTAATAACCGAGCTAGGTAGTACCTAACTAATTTATTGAGTGTAGATAGTAGTATAGGTACCTACCAATAACAAAAACAAGTGAAATTTTTATTTTCATTTCTTAACTTGGTCTTAATAAAACCTTATATTACCTCTAATAATTAAATGATAATAGGTTAGTACTTATAAATAATATAGGTAAAGTATTAGTAATTTTTAAATAAATCGTAAAAATTAAATTATTTTTATGGTGCAAATTTTAAAAGTAATAATATATCGAGTGTTAGATAAGCCTGATTCATACATAATATTATAATATATGCATAGGCGTGCACACGAGGCGAACCTATAGATCCCGGGCTCGACCGGAGATTGTTTAAGGGCATGATAAAATGTGCATATTAATTTTATTATAGCTAATACATACTTTTATTAGATAATAATATGTTCGAGGAGATCATGGAAATTTTATTTGTCGTGAATACTCGTGATAGTGTACAAAATAAGATATTTGTGTGAAAGTACATACCAATTTTCTTCATCTAACAAAAACATTGTGTTAATTTAATATTAAATTAAGTGGACCCGCACCAGCTTGTGAATGCACAACTCCTCGGAAAACCCCATGCGTTCATAATAACTAATAAGTCGCTTTAAGTTCATTTAATATGAAAGACCATGAACTGCCTTCCAATAAACTAATCAGTATGCTAACTATTTAAAATAATATTATTGTATTTATATTTATTACAAATTAGCACATTAATTTATTATGCAATATTATACAATTATAAAAGTGTACAACCCTAACCCCCCCCCCCACCACGAAATATTATTTTGTGTACGCGCCTGGTCATGTATGCATATATAAAACTTGATTCTATGTACATTTAAATATTACACAGTTTTTAATTTACAATTAGAATGTATATTGATGTGTTAAAAAAAAATTTAGGGGGGTACTGCCCAAGTACTGGGGCACTAATTGTTCCAGGGTAGATCAGAAATTTAAGTCTGCGCACACCTATGTATATATGTATATGATTAAGTATTTGAGTATTCACAATTATTAAATGGGTAGGTACTAATTGGTAAATAGATAGTTAATATGGAATGCAAATTAGTACTTAGGAGGTACATACAGACATGAAACAATAGGTGCTTTTATAAATACCTAGGTACCTACTGTTTTCAAAAAAAAAAAAAAAAATTCAAATAAAGAGGTGGGTAGGTAGGTACATTAAATTACACTAAATAATAATTAATAAAGATAATAGGTAAGCTACTTCTATTTCAAATAATTTAAGGTTAAAAATAGATTAAATTTATGATTTAAGTAGTGTACCACACCTGTATAATAAAATGGAAAATTAAAACATCGCTTACACACCCGAGAAACAAAACAGTGTACAGTAACAAACAAGTATTTTACATTCATCAATTTAGGCAATCTATTCAATGTCAATAATTGAGTAAAGATATCATGTGAACATGAAAAAGTTTGCCGTTTTGGCATACTAATATTAACACGACTTAAGATATTTGTATAAAACCTTTGATTGGATTGCTTGATCACTGACAAAGTATGGATCATGAAATTTAAACGTACAGCAATTATTGTCATTTTGTTTTCCAAGTAGGTTGGACGAAAGCACATGCGGATGATAATATCTCTACTTAGGTAGGCTATCGACCTCAATCTTAAAGCATAGTAAAATTAACAACTCGGAAAAATAAATTTTAAATTAATAAATATACGTTGAGCATTAAAATAATCTCATTAATTGAAAATATAAGTAGGTACCTCCAACTACTTTATAATAATTGAATGTTTTTACAGGGATTTTGAGGTTATGGTTAAATTGTTTTCACAGTAGATAGATAATAAATACATGTAGAAAAAAGTTATTATTATTGTATT
This sequence comes from Neotoxoptera formosana, assembly GCA_022818045.1. Classification (NCBI taxonomy): domain Eukaryota; kingdom Metazoa; phylum Arthropoda; class Insecta; order Hemiptera; family Aphididae; genus Neotoxoptera; species Neotoxoptera formosana. Next base: position 12,165,178 of record CM040631.1, read on the forward strand.
TTACATTTAACCTATGACAAACAAGTACCTATCAACTCGATATGCAAAAGTAATTATCAAATTTAGTTAGTCACAGCAGGTATGAAAGTTGGACGAGAACCTCTGGATAATATAATATATAATACCAAGCCTAAATCGATTATTATTTTAAGTTGAGAATATTGTATAAAGCTTATTCGAAGACGGATACAAAATTACATAGGTGCTAATAGTGTTTGGGCAAAAATAATATTATTTTGTACTCTTCGACAATATCCAACGGGACAGATTAGCCGATTACAAAATTAATCAACATTTTTTGTAATTTACAAATCACAGCTGATTGTGAAGGTAACCAAAACATCTGTAATGATTTAAAAATCATTAGGTAATAATGGACCTACCTAGTCCATCGACTGATTGACATATTTAAAAAGTGACAAAACGTGATCTTCCAAGCGACCTATAGAAATTAGATAGTTATAGCACAGCATACTAGCATAGGTACCCGGATAGGTGTTGTTGCCGACAGGTAAACCGTTGACAACTGTACGTCCGACTGTCGCTAGGAGGGCTAAACGTGTGTAAAACGGAATCGTGTGCAGTAAATTTAGTGAAAAATTACCATCGACTTCCTGCTGTTCGAGCTACATTCTAAGTATTCAAGACTTAACCTATATAGAGGTACCTTGAGCAGAATTTTTAAACGTTTCGAGTCGTCTGAAACTCTGAGCTCAAAATCGCATCGGAAAACGGAAACACGACGACGGCGGAAAAGTCGAGACGGTTTCCCGTGCCAAGGGACGATTACCCCCGCAGGTAGTAGCCGGTGTGTGTGTGTGTGTGTGTGTGTGTGTGTGTGTGTGTGTGTGTGTGTGTGTGTGTGTGTGTGTGTGTGTGAGAACATATATTAATTATTAATTTAAAACAGGTAGTGATGAATCGTCGAATAATATTACCGGCCATGTTTTCTGCTCACGTGGACGACGACGACCGAACGAGGTGGAAACGGCGGCTGCTGACGTCGCGTTTTCGGCGGCGGCGGTGGTGCTGCAGAACGCCGCGGCTGAATGGTAAAAGTAGCGGTACTCGGGTGTATTGCTCGGAAGTTACCGGTACACACCGTGTGAATTGACTAAGACAAGCAGTCCGGTAACGGAGTCGTGAAGAAAATATAATAATAATGTGGACGAGACGACGTGTTGGCTCAGAAGACGACGATTCGCCGAGCGGCGGGTGACGGTGGTGACGGCGGCGGCGGCGACGGCTGTGGTGGTGGTGGTGGTGGTGACTCGTCGGGTTTTTTAGCAGAGCGGCGTCTGCCGGCTGTAGAGTCGAGCGCTGCGATCCCGTCGGTTTGGTCGGACGGAAGCCGAACGCATAATAAACGACGACGACTGTCGGTCACGATTTCTGCGCGATTTCGGGTAAGACACGACGGACAGCCGGACGGGGACACACACACACGCGCGCGCGCTAAACAACTACACCGCCGGTCGCGTACGACGAGAACGAAATAACAAAATAATAATGATATGTCGGAGCGGCGTAGCGTCTGAGAATGTGAGTGTGAGTGTGTGTGTGTGTGTGTGTGTGTGTGAGTATTGAGTGAGTGTGTGCGTGTCGCGGACGATTCGGACTTGCACGAAATTTCACGTACACACGATACGCACAAGTCACAAGTACGCGGACTGCGCGATGACGGCGTCGGCGGCGGCGGCGGCGGCGGTCGGCGGCGACACAGAGACGGTGCGACCAGTGCACAGCGGCCGCGGCCGACGCGAGTGCATTGACTTTTTTTGTTTGATCGCGCGCGGTCCGGCAACGCCGCCGGGCGACGTTGCCAAAACCCGGACGAAAAGGGCGGCAACGGCGAAATTCGTATTTCACACGCCGCGTCATCGTCATAATAATAGTATAGGAAAGTCAGAATTGGTTGGTTTATTTGCTCGCGACACTTTTAAGCAAGACATTCGAGTGTGCATTGATACGTAACGGCAAAACGTCGAACGTCCGAGAAGTAATACATATTATATTGATGTCGTCCGGCCTACCGCAGCGAAACGTAACGACCCGTATCGGACTCCGACTTCGATACGAGTCGGTACGCGTCGAATTTTTCTGCTTGAAAATCGTTTGCTGACTACTTTCATAAAGTGAACACCGATTTACATTGAAATATGGAATATCGTTGTCATAATATGACGGTCTCGAATGCTCGACGGGTTTTCAGGATGGTACGGAAAACAAAATGGCAGTCGTGCCACTGATACCGTTAATCGTTATCTATGCCGACGTTGATAAGAGATAACGATTTCGTTATCGACGGGCAGCTGAGGCAGTAACACTATTTCAAAATTCGAAATTGCAGTTTTCTCAATTTTTCTCCAGTTTCCTCGTCGTATTCCGTTTGGTGCTCCATCGACATGTTGAAAATAACGACCGCTGTAGGAGCACAGTTCGTATCTGCTCTGCGAAACGGACGAAGTCCTTGTTTTGTTGCACTCCAATGTCTTGGTAGATTTGATGCAAAGTCGCGGGTGAGCCAAAAACGACCCTCGTCGATATTTCTCAATAAAATTGTCAGCGTCAACTGGTGTTATAGTCACCTTTCGGTCCGGTGTTACGCCAAAAACAAAGACAAGAAAAGCCATAAAGGTACATAGTAAAATATCGCGCTTGCATCTCATGTTTGAGATGATAAATATTAAATGCCCATTGGCCCAATAACTATGTAAATAAATTATTATTATTTTTAACGTTTGAGTATTTATTTTACGTTCTATTGAAGGTCAGAAAAAAGTATCCATTGATGAGAACTTTTTGGCTGAGCACTTTCAATACAACACAATGAAAACAGAAATGGAAAAAGCTGTGGCTGCATTAAAAAATAACTATATAAAAAATCTGTCCTTAAGATCTTCTACAGGTATATAACAAAAAAAAAATAATTCAATTTATTATATTATATATTATCATTATGTTATTATCCTTATCATTAACAGCGGTGCAAACCTCCTTTATTTGTGAGACAACCAATTTTGATTGACCCGTGAAATATTATTTATGGCAATGCAACTCAATTCTTGTTAAATGGAATCTGAAATGTAGACAAATTATTAAAGATTAATCAATAAAAAACCATGTAGCTGTTACATTACACTTAACAAAAATTATATCTTCTCATTTTAGGAGCATTGGATTCATTACCAGTTACATATGAAGGTGATGAATATGTTATACAAGACTTAGCACAGATTGTGAGAAAAAATCCTAAGACAATAATCTTGAACATGACATCATTTCCATTAGCAATTCCAGCTGTTTTGGAATCATTAAAAGCTTCTGGTATGAATTTAAATCCCCAACAAGATAAAACTTCTATATTTATACCAATACCTAAGTAAAGTATTAAAGTAAAACATTTTGGAAATAAGTAATTTTTTTACATTTTCATATTTTAGAGTTACAAAAGAACATAGGGAAAACTTGAGCAAAGGAGCAAAAGCACTTTTTGTCAAAACTAAAGATACTATTAAAGAATTACAAAATAAAAATATTAAATTATTAAAAGACAATGATGCATTGGCGACAGATTTGGTTCATACTTTACAAGATCAGGTACTTCAGAAAATTATGTGCTTTCTGTTTCAAGCACTTGTTATTAAATAAAACAACCTACCTATTTCCTTGCATTATTAAATATAATCAAGTACAAGTCCTTAAACAAATTAGAGTTTTTATGTTTAAGGTGTAGTGAGTTTGAAATAACAGAAACACTCAATATTTCCTAAAGTCTTAACGTTTTTCAAATTATACTTATTATATGTACAAGAACACACCAATTAAAAAAAATATATAGATTATAAAATATTTGTATTAGTTTGTTTTATTTAAAATACATAAACAACTACTTTTTGTCAAAATAAATACCAATACCGAAATACACTCAGTCTAATCAGTCAACAATTCAGCAGTAAACAACTTTGATGGCATGAAGGATTCTTCAAAATATGTATTTATATGATTGATATAGCCACACTGTTCTTCTTTTACTTAACTTTTAGAATGCTTGTAGTACCACTTTATTTTGTTCCATAAAACTTTTACAATGTTTCAATTTGGTCTCTACTGTTGAGATGTTAAAACTTTCAATTTCAATCTTTATAATGTTTATGTTCTATAAAAGTATTTGAAAATTGATTTTTCTGGCAGGTATAAATCAGAGTATAAAATATGAAATATAAGATAATTGTGAGTAGTTTCTATTTTTGTAGGCAATCATAGAACTATTAAATTAGTCTAAGTTTAAATTTGTATAGGTATCATATTAAACAAATACCACATGTATTATTATGTATTATTATAATCATTCATTCCATTGTGCACAACAAAAGTTACATTTTATATTATATTTATTACTTGTTGTTTTTAAAATTGATTTTTTGAAGTTATTAAGTATAAAGATTAATTATGCTAACATGTATCAAATGCATAAAACTAAATTCATTGACAAAAAATAATAACATTTTACAACATTTATAATATTAATATAGTTGTGTAGGTATAATATAAAATTACACCAGTACAAGAATATAATACATATTTGATAAATAAATTAATAATGAATAATTATGTTCTAACCTTTTATACCAAACTTTATAAAAGTTTTTTTAAAACAACATCAGTATAAGGAAAAACTGATCAGTTGAATCATTATTATGTTTAAAATTAAATTAAATATCAATGTAGAATGTCTAATTATTTTTAATGAAATCATAAAATAAATATTACATATTATTCAAATAATGAATTAGCATTAATCTTTAATACTGAATTAAAACTAGAGATTTAAAAAATATTAAATTTATCTTAGTATGGTGTTTGTTGGATGTGCTTAACTTGCATAACTTATGTTTGGTAATTAATTATGTATCCTTAAGCTTTTTAATTTAAACGAATCTTATAATGTATTATTCAATCAATTATATTGTTTATAATAAATGGATTGTTAAAATATTTGAAAAAAATATTAAAAATTGTTTAGTATAAAGGATTTGGTGTAAAAATACAGTTCTAACTTTATCTTCCATAAGTATAACCATTATTATCATTATTTATTTATTTATTTTTATGTAAATTTTAGATAACTGCATTGGCTGATAAATATGTACTGGAAGCACAACGAATAATGGAAGAAAAACAAAGTGAACTCAAAGGTGATTCATAGTGTTTGTAAATTTACTCAATGTGTAATTTAATCACATAAGTTGTTTCATCTAACAGGGTTCAACCCAAAAATGATAAATCTCTTTTGTTTAGTTAGATTTATACTTACCTGTTATTCTGTAATCTATAGTCAAAACCAGTTTCAATGCTTGGTCAATGTATGAATCATCAATATTGTACATTTATGTTCATTAAAAATTATATGCATGGATGTATATTGTATATATATAATATATATTTGTACATGTTTTATTATTACCTATCTACTTGTTGTCTGTTGACGACCCTTGACAACAGGTTACTTGTTGTTATACACAAACCTTTTTTATCTCTATCCTTGTTTTTTACTCCTTATTTTTGGTTTATTTTTCTTAGTCTATTTCTTCAAAAACAGACTACATAAAATATTATTGAATAAGTAAATTAATACATAATATTTATACAACACATTACAATTAACAATTATAGGTAAGTAATAATATGTACAGTTACTTATAAGTAATCACTATCAATAAAAAAATTATTTATTAAATTATCTAATAAATTAAAATACACAAATATTCACAAAAAAAAAAATTAAATTTTTTTGAATATTCGTTAATTTTAATTTATTTGCACAAATATGACAAATATAATGGACACTAATTGTTTCGTTGATGATAAATTTGAAGGATGACTTTAATTCTCGATGAGTAAACAGTACCTAATCAATTGACATTGTTTACTATATTATATTTTAATCCATTTAATACGCCGGTGTAGGTATTTAATACGCCTGTAGACCTTGAAGGTTTTAGTTGTTCAAATGAATATTGGGGGGCGGGCAGGTTGCGGACAAGATAGATACCTACCTACCTACCTACCGTCATTGAACCTCAACTTGTGCTCGTAGCCACAGCAATGTTATTTAAGTATTAAGTATTGTGTTTCGTTCCAGAATTTTGTGTTCGAAAGTGCTATATGAAGGTATGTGCTATATGTGTAGTCGTGCAGACGTCGAACTTTTCCATACCTAATCAAGTCTATAAAATTGTAAGTAAATTCACATATTAATTACCTGCGTATAATAAGAAATATTACGTTCCATTAGTTGGTAATTTATTATTACCTACCGGTCTTAACCTAACCTAACCCATGTGCTATTATCCCTTCAATAGTTCAATATATACATATGTATTAATTTATTAGGTAGGTAAGTCATAGGTATCTATATAGTATTACATTTTTTATATGTTATATATCATTTAATACTGCACTTTATGTTAATTAATCGTAAGCAATTCTTCCGTTACATAATATTTTAAATCTATTATTTAATAGGACCCTACTGACAGAGTTGGAAAAATTTTTATCTAGATAATTATTCAAAAGATTTTTTAACATTTATTTAAATAATTTCAAGATACCTAATATTATTCGAATAATTTTAAAAACTAATTATTCGAATAAAAATGTGTTCGAATAATTTTAAGATATTATAAACCTAACCTAACTTAACCTTGTATACAATTTTCAAGTTTTTCGATCAAGCAAAACAATTTTTATCGACAATAAAAAAAAAAATTCATGAAGATTCGGTGAATTTTCAACGAATGTTTCTCGTTTATATTAGCATTTTTTAGAGCGATACCCATTTGACCATCGTATTCATATTTGCATATTTCAAATTACCAACTATAATGTTTAATTAAATAAAATAAACGAAAATTATTTAAATAATTATTAATTATATTATTTGAAAATTAGTCAAATAATTTTTATTCGAATAATAATATTACCTAGTATTGAAAATTAATCGATTATTTTTTTAGTCAAATAACAATGTTCTAAAATTATTCAATTATTTTTTTATTTCAATAATATTATTTTAAAATTATTCAATACATTTTTATTTTTAAATAATTATTGATTTTTAAAATGTATTCGAATGAGTGATAAGAATAAGATACAATGTTATCTAATCATTTATTCGAATAAAATGTTATCTATAAATAATCCCCTACTCTGCCTACAGTTAGATATGTTTTTATAAATTTAATACAAACTATTATTTAGATTAAATTCCGAGTAAATTAACTTAGTATTCCAAATTTAAGTTAGCTAATATTTAAAGGTGTGCATTAACTAGATAAAAAGTTAATTTTTTTTTTAACTTTTTAACTTTACTAGTTAGTTTATTTTCTAATAAATATAATATTTTCTGATAACTTAACTAGTTTAATATTAGCAGTTTAAAAACTTAGTTTTTCACAATTGAAAAGTCTATCAAGTTAAACAACTTTGAAATGTTTCAATTATACGTAAATATTAATATAAAAATAAAAATAATCCGAATAATAATGATAAGAATATTTTAATTATAAAGATAAATAAATACGATAGTGAGTGGCCCTTTGATGTAGGTACATTATCATAGTATTTTTCAAGCACTTCAGCGCCACTGCTGTACATAATGATAAAAAATTCAATAAAATTGATTGTTATAATTTAGGAAATTAGATCTTTTTCAAGAACGTAGTCACTATTTATGTGAACTACATACTAATTAAAAAAAGTAGATTAGCTTTTTTTAAACTGAGTTAAGTTAATATATTTTTTAATATAGTTAATTTAACTTTTAACTTATCGAGTTAAATTAATGATTTGTTAACTGTTAACTTTTAACTTATCAATCTAGTGTTCTCTTAACTTAACTTAACTTGAGTTAATTATATTTTCATAGCTAATAATAAGTTGTATCCAATATGTAATTTATTGGTACAAAAATAAAATACTTGAGTAAATATTACACATCATAGGTATGTTTTAATTTTAAGATAAATGTTTTGAGCTAAAACAATATTCACAATGAACCTGGGTTATTTATATGTACTACACTATTATAATAGTATAATAGTATAATAGTATAATACATATATTAGTCACTACTCACTAAACAATATAATAATATTAATATATAACTTTAAAAAAATCGTACGAGTTGTTTGTGTGCACAATATACCTATATATACTCGTACACTGATTTACATTAGACCTCGGTAATGTTTGCGTTTCCAACGAAACCGTCATGTCTGACCGCAATCGGTGAAATGCAATGACCTGTTGGGTAATACCAAATAAAATATTGTGTAGGTTACGGAGCGCGATTCAAAAGTCTTTTATTTTCACCTTCAGCGATTTCCCGGGAATTCTATTAGTTTCCATGTGCAAAACTTATAGGTCATTGCAAAACCAATGTTTTCTACAAAAACAAAAAAAAAAATACCCAGAGGCAATGATACGTACAAATTCCCCTACACTTACTACACTACGCGTATATTGTAGCGAGTAGGTGATATGCAGATTCGAAGAAAACATAATAAAATAAATTAGTTCCTTATTTTATCTGCTATGTAGACGAAAACACTCCAATTATGTTAGTAAAACAGTCTTCTATATGAAGGTAAAATAATACGTTGCAATAAAATAATAGATGATTTTACTCAGATCGTATCTGTGTTTGATTTGTCATATTGTCATAAATAATATAATATTATATTATAATATTGAACGGTACTAAAATATTGAGCAGTAATAACCTTGTATTAGAGTATAGTTTCTTTGGTATTTTTTAATATTCATAATTATTCAAAACGACGGGGTGACGTGCCAACAACTATACTAGTCTAACAGTGTTCATCAAATTTCAGTCATCTAAATAAATAATAAAAATATATACAGTCATCCGTGCATATTATGATTTTCTTTATTTAGGTTCTTACCTGCTGCAGTTAGGTTAAGAATTAAATATATATAAGAGTTTAAAAAGTTTGAAAACAATGCTCCAAAAATCTAACGTAGGCACATGACCTTCTTTTAGCGATTAAAAAAATGTTACCTATCTAATTGCTCTTAGGGCTATTAAGCATTTAAAATGTAATCATTTTAGTACCTAACGTGTAGTATATACTATAATATATTCCATTCAGGGCCGTCCTCGGGATTTGGCCCTGCCCGCCCACCACTAAGACTTTGATGTTTGAAAATAATATTGATTATTGAAATGAGCATGGAAAACTATAAACGTATATAAGTCTAAAAAAAACCAATTTATAAATATCCAAAATGTATTTTAATCTAACTTATAACCCATTATTTGTCATAAAACCTAAGTTATAATTTTTTTCCTTATTTTTACTTTTATTTTTTGTATTGTTAAAAATGTTTTTTTTATAAATATATTTTAATGCATTTCAAACGTTTAAACGTAAAAACATGGCCATACTACTTAGTAGGTACTTACACGGCTTTATTGGTAGAGCACAACACGTACACCGATGTATTTTTCTAGCACGCCGCGCCGTGTGATCGTAAATTTACGAATTATTTTGTTAAGATATGAATTTTAAAAGCTTATGAAAAAATTACTTTGAATATTTTAATTTATTTTTTGGAACGAGCGTCTAAATTTTTTTTTATTAACAGTTGAGTATAAAAAAATTAACGATTTCAAGAACGCATGAATGTCTTAAAACCAATTTAAAATCTAAATATTTTGAAAATGCCATTATGTACCTATATAAAATGATGGTTGTAAATTGTTATAGTAAAATGTTTGAAGTTTCTACGATTAATATTTTTTGAATTTCAACAAAATATCAAAAAGCATTTTAGAAAAATCAAAAAATTGTATTTTATTCATTTCAATATAAACCTATCAAATTTAATCAAAATTTGGACTTTAAACTCTCGTAAAAATGAATGTGCGTTTACACTTCATGCTAAATTTTTGAAAAGAGTAATTTATAAGGAATGTTGTATTAAATTGTCAAGCTCTTTTACTTACCAATAAAAATGTTATCATAATATTATAAAAACTGAAAAAATTTAAGACACGTAGAAAATTTAAAAAGTCTATAAATAGTTATAAAAAGCCAAAATATTTTTCAAATCATTTCCAGAAGATGTTAATACAAATATTTGCTGAAAATTTAAAGTTTCAGTTATGCATTTTTGAAATTTATTTTATCAAAAACTGTAGGTTTTGCGTAAATATTCTCGTTAACCATAATTTTTTTTTGTTTTTCCCAATTATTTGTTAAGTAATAAAAATTGTTACCTTTAACAATCTATAGTGCCAACTAAATCCAATTTTTGAACAGAAACTGTCCTCAAAATTGCGCAGATTGAAGCAGATTTTACTGCTCTTGGAGATTACGTTAGACCCAAAAAATAATACACATCATTATAAAAGTAGTAAAACTATGAATTATCAACTTACACATTAATCACTTTCCTCAGAATCTAAATGCAATTTTATTCTAACGTGCTCAATGTACCACCATTTTCATCAAATCTACCCTCAGTTTTTAATAGCTACTTCCTACTGTAGTTACTTCCAAAATTGAGGATTAACCATTCGATGTATGAAACAATTTATAAGCGAGGTACCATATAGTATCTCCCTCTGTGGTCTGAGACGCAGTGTAACTATAAAATAAATAAATCAATGCAACATTTTTGAGATTCTTTACACAGTTTAAAATCATTACGAAACTTCAGTTTTGAAGAAAAAACTAACTGAATTGTTCACACTATATAGAAAATGCAACTGTGTATACCCCCAAAGTGTTTTATTTGGTAGTGTCAATATGATCACTAATTTTAAATAAATAAATTTAATAGAAACTAAATAGGTATAATTAATTTTACAAATTTACGATTTGGACTGTTTTATAATTACAAAAAAAAAATTATTTTTTATCTATTGACGTTTTTTGAAAACTTGATAAAGCAGCAACTGTGAGTACTGTCTCCGTGAATTTGTCCCAAGCAAAACCATTTTTATGTATACTCTGCCCAACGAAAGAAAGCGCCGCTGGCCGACGAAAATCGGTTATTCTGCGCATCCCCACGCTGCTCACTTCCCCCTGGGAACCTGTTTCAATTATAGTGATTATTAATTCCTGTATTAAAATGATATTTTGTAGGGAAACAAATTTATTTTATGTTTATAATTTATACAATATATGAGTAAAATATGATATATCTGTATATTATAAAGTATGGAAACCCTACACAATAATATTAATTGTTGTTGAAAATAAGGATCATATTGTAATATATTATAATTATACGTGACCAAAACCACCATGATTATAATAATTTAATATTATGTAGCCCAAATGCAAAAATTAATTAATTAAATTAAATTAACGATATGTGTTTACTATAAAAAGGTATGTTATCGGAAATTATATAGTGTTGTATTTAATCAATTTAATAATCTGTTATTGAATATAATGCATATTATAGTGTATGTATATAATATGTATATGTATATATTAATATATTATATACATAACATAATAATATATACATGATCCCCAATTTACATTATAAGGTTTCTGAACACACTGTATTTAACCTATATTATATTGTTTGGTAATAATTATTTAGAAAAAAAAAATGTACATAATAACAAGTTTTAGGTACAACTATAAGTCGATGATAATAATATTATTATCTGTGCATTTTTATAGAAATTTCATGATTCCTACACCCACCTTTCTGTATATTATGATTCTTGTAATATTTATTATTGTTTTGATTAAGGAAACGTAACATTAAAATTCAATACGATAAAACGACCTAGCGCTATATTTTAAAACCATTGTGGCACTTATGACAAGTTATAATATTAATTATTTATTAATTCAAACCAGTTTGACATTGAAAAGCTCACGTATCAAACACTTGATCCGTATTTTACAATTATTATAACATATTTTTTTTAAACAAATGACTACGGCATTATGTACTTTTACACAAATATTTCACATTTTTTCAAATCAATATTTGTTTTAAAATAAATTATTAATAGCAAATTGTATAATGAAGCGTTTGTTATATACATGCGGTGTGCGCCCAAAACAAATTGTTTTAATTCCGCGTAAAAAGTTTTAAACATTACTGACGTTAATATAATAATATCACAAGAAGGACAAACGATTGTTCATTCAGCATTCATTTATAAGTAAGCCAATATTTACTAATATAACCATTATACCTAATATTATAGTAATGCGCTAATTAATAATTTTTATAAAGTTCTGTACAAGTATATTTCCATATTTTACACAGGTACTTAAAAAAATATATTATTCTATAACAATATTATAGAATTTAATTGTTCACAATATTCATAAGCAGTCAAAACATATAGATATTCAGATATTAAGATCATAAGAATGACCGAGTACGTTAATTTTAATGTATATTTTAGATTCTGAGCGCAGCGATGAATGTATTGATTATTTACAATGGTGTGTGTGTGTTTTTTTTCTTTTTTTTCTTATGTCTGTTTCACGTTTTGGAGCAATAAAAGTTCTTCAATTTTCTTCATCAGCATCTTTTTCAGTAGAAAAGTGAATCTAGTTAGTACATTGGGGTTAGGGTTAAAAGTAAAAAATGTCTTATAGTTTTTAAACTCTTAGGGAAAAACAACAAAAAATTAATTTTGTTTTTTGGTGTAACACCAAAAATATTAAAAGTAGACATGAAATGTTCACCAAGTGTACACAATAACATTTTCAATATATTTAAACTTTTTTTGAGCTATTTATACCCATCTGTTGGGAACAATTGGGGACTGTTGGGCTGGGGGCCCACCCAAATTTGAGTTTTCAAATTTTTTTTGGCAAATATTTAGCATGTTTAATAATTATAATTAGCATATATTTGAATGTTAACTTTTGTGATTTGCATGCGTTTTAATTTAACGTGGTATTAAAAAATAGGTGGAGGCTATAGACACGTGTCTCCAACCCCCTCCCAACACACGAAAACCACTTATTTTCAAATTTTTTCCCAGGCCAATATTTAGCATGTAATTAGCATGTATTTGAACCCCCCACCTATTTTTTGTTACTATATTTTAAATTAAAACTCATGTAAATTATTCATTGGCAATATAGAGAGACTCAAATGAGACTCAATAATGACTGATTACAATAAATTAGGAAATTAACTAAAAATTAGATTTAAAAAAATAGTCATAATTAATATCTATATACAGTATACACTGTTGAATATTTTACATAAAACCTAAAACAAAATGTAACTTATCGGTAATAATAATATTGTTCGAAAATGACCATAAACGTTTCATATTGTACCTATATTAAATGCGGTATAGACGTATAGTTGCGGTGGCTGGTAGATATTGCAGTATTGCGTATATCAGATCTAGGAAAAATACGTGATTTACGTTAGATTATATATTATTATTGCAATGACTCATGAATTATTCGTGTATACACTATGTTTTACTCGATGTACATATAGTTATATACTTACAATAATTTCGTATAGCACTAGACACTAGTTGTACATATGTCAACTATATTTAGGCAAGGTATAAATTCTGCGCAGATTCGGTTTAATTATTTTTTTGTAATTTCTATTTGATAGAAAAAACAAGAACAATACGTCCCGTTATTTGACCTTTTTCTTATTAAGTAGGTAAAAAAAATTGATTGTAATCAATGTAAATATTTGTGAGACATTTAATATTGCTCGCACACACACACACACACACACACACACACACGCACACATTATACATTATATTTACGACACCCAACGCTTCAGGAATTCATAGTTTGTACTCATTAATAATGTGATAATAATAATATGAATGTATTATATGTATATTATAATAGGCGTATCATAGTATAGGTATGGGCAATATCGACGGAGACAGCGCAGTATATTGTTTAAGAATGAGAATCGATTCGTATTATTATTAGTAGTACTACATAGGTACCTATTAATATAATAGAGTTATAATATTCTATACTTATATTATAATATATAGGTGTATGAATTAAAAAATTGTCTGTCACACGCTGACTGTACTAAATAGCCATAACTAAAAATGTTTCACTTTAATGACAGAGACTCTTACAGTATTTGACTACCTATAATATATTATATCTCTGAATTCGTCTTATTTTCTCTTTTTTTTTTACAGTGGCACTTTATTGAATATAATGATTATTTTACACGATTAAACCTAATCAATAAAATTGTGAAATCAACTATAACCACAAACGGTATACCAATCGTATAAATCGCATACAAACGTTAAAACGCATTGCGCTGTGACTGTAAAAAGTATATTATGGGAACAAAAACGCCATAAATCAAAATATATACAGTCATTATAAATTAATATAATTTTTTTTTCGACAATGCAGCCTTCTTGTATTATAAGTAAAACATATAAATACCGAATTTCTGATCATCAGTATAATATATTATTGTTTTAGCTTTTATCACTTCATAACTGTTTTTTAATAATTATTTAATTGTCGAGCTGTCATATTATATAGTTCTTCACTAACAGCTAATAAAAAAAAACTGTTTTTTTTTTAAAAAAATTATGTTACAATGCGTGGAACAATATATAGTGCATAAATTATGAATAAATAATATTGAATTGAGTATTGACAAATAAATTATGCGATGAAACCGTATCTCTAGATAGTAATTAATATTCAAGTAAAATAATATTTAATAAATAAAACCACTGTTTTCACGAATTCATCGGAAAAGTGAAAAATGTAGATGCACAATACATTTTTCTATATTTTTTTCATAAACAACATTTTTTTTTTTTTTATGTAACCATACAATTAATGAGAATTATTAAACTTTTTGAAAGCTCTTCACAATAATTTCAATTTTTTGAGTAGGTGTTGTTTTTATGGGCTATACGCGATATTACTTATGAATAATATGATATGCATATTATCATATTTATAATATCTTCAGAATATCGTTTATTAAATATTATGAATTAATTGTTATAATTAAATGTACACGTCAAATATTCACGTGTACATCGATACAAATCGTCTAGTTTATCATAAAAAATACAAAATATAGAGAGACAAACTATGGTGATTCAGCCTGAAATCGACTTCATCGTGACAGTATTGTACACCTACATATTATAATATAACATAATTGTACTAATATAAATGTCACCGTCAATAATATACAACATAACAGCACAGAATATATATGTTCTGCAATACAAAGGCGATCGGACGATGTACCTATTATAATATTAGGGATTGAAATTTTAAATACATATTTCATAAACAATATTTCAAAATTGAAAATAATTTCACTCTTTATGAAATATTTCAATTAAATATTGAAAAATATTTTTTTTTTTTTACATATTATGCAGTAGGAACGTATAACGTAACGACGTTACCATATTAGTATTTATTAGTTATTATACTACTCGTATCTTATTTTTTTTAAAAAAACCTAAAGACCTAAAGTATCTGGTAGTAAATTAAGTATTATTTTATTATTTCATATCTGTATTTGTTTGGAAATTAATATTATATTATTTTTAACGTTTTGAGAAAAAAATAAATATACATAATAGAGAAATTGTATTGTAATGTGAATATTAATATATAACGATAATAAATCAATAAATAATAATTCACAAATGTATTGGTAATATGATTATAGATTAGTGATTACTGATTAGGTCTAGTCGGTCTTGGCCATCTTCAGAAATCCATGAACACTATTGCACTAGTCACTATAATAAACAATAATTTGTGTATTCATACAATAGACATAGGTAATTTTAGTCATGCTCTTCTCTCACCTTATAATTATATAGGAGTAACTTGAAAACCATTTTTTCTATTTTTTTTTTTATAATTTTTGGTTTTTTTTATTTTTCATGAAATATTTTAAGAAATTACATTTTATGAAATTTTAAAACCCTAATTATAATATTAAGTTCAATTGTACACATAATAATAGGTTTGGTGTTCAATAATATAGTTATCAATATTTATTAAATTACATATTGTGGTCGAAACATCGCGGACGAGAACACCGCCGAATGGCGATATATAATAGTGATAATATTTATGACGTGGAGGTTATTTTTGTTTTCATTTTAGTACATAATTCGCATAACTCTGACATGTAGATATTATATTTTATGTGATGGAATCTATAATATTTCCGTCATTATATGCTCCTTATTATTATATATTATAGTCTATTGTATATATTATATTATATAATTTATATATACTATATAACTTAAGCCTGCCTCGACGATGGTTTATTATAATTAGGGCTGGAATTATAATGCCCTAAAAAATCTCAAAAAATGACTTAAAAAACAAAAAATGCACTATAAAAATGCATTTAAATTATATTTATTATAGCTAAATAATCGGAAGAAAAATTAAAAATGATACTACAGTAGTGTATTTTTTGTGTTTTTCTCATTAGTATTGTACGTTGTTACTTGTTTAGTTTTCTTGTATTTCTGTAAATAATAATTTTAAAATTTAACTTCCCGGGGCCGTATCCTTGTACGTGTTTATCTCGGGAAATGTGTTGTACAATGGTACATTTTTTTTCAGAAGCCACTTTTATTTCACATATTTTGCAAAATAATATTTCACCATCTGCAGAAAAAACTTCTGTACCGAATTCATTAACATATTTCGTCAATCGATTTGATTTCGACGTTTTTACTTTTGGCATATTATTGAACTTATAAATCACATGAAATACACAAAAAACTCAACGAATGCTGCCGAGGCTACGACGATGGACGTACTAATTGGTTTCTATAATTCAGTAATATACTTATCGACGCCTAGCTATGATAACATTGTTATCGACGATTTAACTTGTACCTATATGTATGTATGTATCGTTCGTGTTTGTATGTTCGTACCGTCGTCAGTTTGCCGAAAGTATTTTGTTAATCACAACAATTTTCATTCATTTTATGAACAAAATGTAAAATATGCAAAAAAAAAATTACTTTTAAATAATTAGTATCACCCAAAAGTCAAAACACATTTTATACTTATGGACAACTTTTAAAAATGCTAGCCCTAATTACAGTGGAACCTCTATAACTCTAAAGTCTATATATAAGTCGAATAATTTTCAATAAATCGAAGGAATGTTTTGGCCCTTGTGTATGTACATACAATTTTTTCTTAAGCTCGAATTTTCGATAACTCGAATTTTTTTTTTGCCTCTAACCGATTTGAGTTATCGAGGTTCCACTGTACTTATAATGTATGTATAAAATATAATATGTTGGATAGGTCACCTATATATTGGTTGGCGTAAGAATAACATTGATAATATAATTACTGTGTTGTCGTGTAATATTATAATATTATAATATTATATAATATTAAATTACCGATTGAACGAGACAGCTGCTGACTTCAAGCGTGGGGTGTTATATATTGTGCTGCACGATTGTTGTCGTTCGACCTCCAATTCGAGGAGAAAAAAATTTAACCAACAATTAGGACGACACATTATAGCCGAGCGATGAATACAATGTGATAAGCACGCCGCTCGTTTCGTCGTCGAAGTCTCTTGTTGTGTATACGCCAGTCAATAATAATAACTGTGACTATATAAACGCGAAAATTATTTTATATCGCGGACCGGTTGAAACGATATATTTTTTTTCCTCTAAATTGCTTTTTATTTCATACATACCTACCCACACACTTATCAACAGCCACTTGTATGATTGCGTCATCGTCGTCGTCACCACCGCACTACATGCGTATATTGTATATTACGCGCTCGTTATTTTTTTTTACAGAGCGATTTCAATTTAATTTTTTTCACACGACGATGTGACGTATAAAAAGGTACAGACGGTGTTTGATGACCGAGTGGACATGTGCGCACATAGTTATATTGCCCGCAATGCCCAGAAAAGTTTTGTATTTTTGTGTTTCTATATAATAATATGTAAATTCGTTCTATATCGTAAAATAAATTTACTTACTTTTGATCTTTTAATTTTTACCACCTAAAGAGAAATTTTTCTTTACTGCATTATACCGATATATAATATACCTGAGATTTCCGTTTTCCGAGTTCGTATTCAAACATTAATAATATATTAAAATACGCATAACTGTATCGCAATAGAGATGTGTAGTACCTATATGATTTGAAAAATCACAATTATTTTTATTTCATACACAATATAATTAATAAATTTAATTTGCGGAAAAAAATAAACGTGTAAATAGGTACAAACAATATAATTAAAATATGCATCGTAATTGGCGTTGTCAGGTTGGAGGTAAACGATGAGGTCAATTCTGGTGGTAAACAGCTATATTCTCAATTTTAAAGAGGCGCGTCTTTCATTATTGTGGTGAGTCAGTAAAATAAACACACTTTGGGTATTTTAACTATTATAGGTATTAGCTCTGTATACTTACAGAGGGAATCGTGATTATTTTGGCAGTAAGCAGTAATTACCTTGAAAAGAATCAACGGTTTTTAAAATGTTTTTTTTTTTTACATAAATTGAAATCTTTAAAAACAACATTTTTGAAAAAAAAAATTATATTTTTTACTATTTTGTATATTATTTTTAAGTTTTTACTTTTTTATACGACGAGATATATTTTTATTTCATCATGATACTATTCTGCTTTGGAAATGGAAACTAGAAACGCGTATTTATTAATCGCGAATATTGCACCTGTTGCCACTCTTCTAATTATGTGTATATAGTTACGCCACAAACGTATGGCATAGATTAAAATGCATAAAATTCATCATTTATACGACATAATATTATTATTATCATGTATACATTTCGCATATCGATCGTAAATATTTTACAGTCCCTTAAACATTAAATAGATTCTTTGTACAGTAATGCTCGGTTCATTGTATATATTTTTAATGAACAGTTAAATTTGTTAAATTTTTTTTTTTCGACCTGTCGTTGATTTTTTTTATTGTCAGATGTGTACATGATAAAATCAATTTCACAGTCACGTAAATTTATTTCGAAATCAGAAAAACGTTTAAAAATGAGAATTGTAATACAATATGCTGCATCTAACTAAGTTTAAAAACTTTTGCCGTGATAATGATATGAAAATATGAAGTAACAATTTATCATAAAACAAATAACAATTAATATGATATATACGATTATTAATAATTAAATGTTTAAAATTATTTATGTTTAAGATAAAACAATATGACTACACAAAACCGCTGGACGAGATTAGCAAATCTCGTGAAGACCAACAATAGCACGGAAACTGACAATGAAAAAAATCGGCTCAGTGGGTCAAAGCTGTTGGCCGACATGAGAAACGGCGAAAACCTTTCCAAATGGGAACCAGAACTCTGTATAAAAATGTTACGGTTACCTGGCGTCAACAATTATTTAGCGATTAAGAAATTGATAAAAAAAGCTGACAAGTAAGTGATATTTAATTTTCAATATACGCATATTAATTATATTGAGTTATAAGCATCGATCGTAAAGCTTTTTTTAAATTTGTATTACAAAAATCCTGGCCTACGGGTATTTAATTTGAAATGATAAACTTGCAATAAAACTCAAGTGACTCGTGAATGTAAAGTGATAAAAATATTTCAATAATATTAGATATTAGTACCCTTCTTCTCGTCGTTGTTGTTATCTGCATTTTTGTTTAGAACAATAATAGGTTTTCATTTTATATGATGAACTGCAGCTGCAGGTTAGTGAACTATTTAAACATGCAAATAATTACAATATTACTGTGTATATATGGTCAAATCGCCGTTAATAAATAATATTAAGTCTTAACATAATCATTTTTTTATGATACTTACAATATCGGTCATATTATTATAATATACATTAAAATATGTACCTGTACATAGCCTAATTCATAAACAACCATAAAAAAAATCAATATGACGTATTGATGTCCAATGAAATATTAAATATAAAATGTGATGTTCAAACGAGTCAAAATAATTGCGTTTTAGTTTTTTTCGATTATACATATGATAATATAATGAAGCTTTTAATATAGCATAATATGTCAACTACATAATGCATTATAGTTTATTAGACAAGTTCGATTTTACGTTCTGAAAAACGGTTTGATTGCAACTCTTATTTGGAAAATCATTACATTTTTGTTTGCATAATTTTTAAAACTTTTTTTATAACATTATAAGTATATTTTACGGGGAACCGACCATCATAAGACTTGTTAGCATTTGATTATGAAATATATTTTTTTCTATCCTCAATGGCAAGGATATGATCGCAAACAGTCAAAAAATAGATTAAACACACCGAACGAGGACACGTTTGTATAAATAATATAACATCATTCAATTTTTTTTTAACGGTATTCAATCTCAACAAAGTCATTACTCATTATAATACTATTATAATATTATAGAAAGTACTTCCTACTCGGAATTCCCACTTTTCATTCTACACGATGTTTTAAAGTAATACGAGTCTTATCTAATCAATATTTTAATTAAGATTAAATTAGACCTTCGTATTGTCTCGTTGGTTTTTTAACCATTACTTTTTTAATCCGAGCGGAATACTGTTACAACGAATATGCATACAAACATCTATACAAATCGTCAACTCGTGTTGCATATACAAAACCTTTTAAGGCAACTCGAATTCGTTATTGTCCCGGAAGACTGTAAAAACGACCATTACATTACATTCTGTTTATGTCTGCTCGTGTTATCTAAAAAGCCTAACGTCTAACAAATCAATAATCACTCGAAGATTTTCGATTTTCAAGTGCTGGATACTGGATACGGTGTTTACATCATTATCACAGCTTTAGAATATTGAATATACAATCATAATAATATTATTGTAATAAATGTGACGATATGATATTGTATACTTACTATTTTTTTTAAATTTATTATTTGACGAACAGTAATTATTAATAACTATTATTATCTTACTTAATATGTTTATTAAAACATTCGACTGTGAAATTAGCATCGGTTAGATTTTCAAGGAGACGATTTTCATAAATTTGTACCTATTTGTATTTATTTGATGTACCGGTTAATTGAAAAACTACCAAAACCACCATACCGGAATCCCTAAAACTTTTAACGTCTCAATGGGAATTATGTTTGATTTTTGAATAACACAAGTGACGCAAGTTATAAGGTGTAATTTATATCAAAAGAAATACCAAAAATCGAAGTATCAAAAAATCAAAAACAAAAAAAAAATTAAAAAATCGAAATAATGGTAATAAAATCGGTATCAACCTTAAAACTGAAATAAAAAACACAAAATGAATAAATTTAGTGAAAAAAAACATAATATATTTATATACTACTTAGGTACCTATGTGTTATTGTGAGATGTACTTTTAGCATTTTAACATCTGTGCGAACATAAACAAAGTCGTTTCTTGTTGAATTATTATTTTTTATGTTTAGGTATTAAAACAGTCGAGATAATAATATTCTGTAAAACTCTTCACCAAGATCGAATACATTCAATATTATAATACATTAAATTAGACGTTTCTAAAAGATATAGCAGCGATTGTGATTACGTGATCGTATTTGCTGTTAGGCGTATTGTTATTATATTATTGTTGTGTATATACTTACCTAATTTAAATATCGAATCGTTATCAACAAAACAAACTATTAAAATAGAATTATTATTATATTTGATGCCGTGCGCACTATATAGATATAGTATAGGTACCTCTTTAATTTACGACAGTTCTACGAGTTGGACTTTCGATGTCGTAACGTACCCACGCGCGTTTCGTTTAATTTCGTTTATTTGTTTTGTTTATTGCATTAATAAAAATAGTACATTGAAATTTATGAGCATTCTCGTGTAGTGCTCGCTCTGTCGACTGCTGAGTGTCTATAATATTATGCTTGCGGAGTTTTGAAGGATGTGAGAGCAAAGTAATAATCGGTTCTAGCGATAAAAACACACGATGATGGTAACCGGTAAGTCTATATAATACAGTTTTGATTTTTTACATATTTTATTTCGTACGGCTATTGTATGAGTGTATGACGTATTCACACTATTTAAATCAAAACCGAAATGTAGAATCATATTTTGTTTTTACAAATCAAGTTTTGAACCGGTGATACACTGATACGTAATATATTTTGTAAAAACAATACGGTTATGGTAATATTTATTTTTAAACTAGAAATTTGTACAATCTGTAAAGAAATTATTTGCAACAAGCACAAGTGATTATAGAATTAAATAGAAAAGACAAAATAACATAAAATAAAGTAACAACAATAATGAGTCAAAGTAATTTACAATTATTATATACATCAGTCCAGACAGAGGGTCTGGAGTGAAGATGCCATTCGTTGATTGAACTTCATGAGTTGTGGTAATTTAAAATATAATACTATGGCGGAGCGCCTATTAACAGTGTTGATAAAAACTCAAAACGTACAACGAAATTACACACTTTTTGGCCCTAAATGAAAAATGTTAATAAAAAATATAAAGTGTATGCCTTATTGAGATTTGCCATAGTTAACTTAATCATTTTATTCGGTAACTTAAATAAGTAAATAACTGAAATGTGTGTTTCAAAATATTACTGCTTAGTCATTTTGTTGGTGTGATCGTTTCAATACCGAGACGCAAAAACCGCACTAAAAAAATAGTGATAGATATTAGATACCTTACATTTTTTTAACTCTACATTTTGTAGTGTAATAAGAATAATAAAAATAACTAAACAAATTTAACAAAAATATAAAGTTCTAAATTTGCTGAATAACAAAACGGAAAACTTAAAAATCGATACTCGCATTGTATTGTTATGTGGTCGGAGACCTAAAATGTAGATCACTCTGTATTATATGTATCTTGAAATAGGTACATCACGTTGAATATAATAATTATAACACATTTATAATATTGATCTATGATAGAATTTTATAATTTTTAGTTTCTATCAAACTATTGTGAACATTTTGATTTTGATTTATTCGATATTTTCATAAATTAATTTATAATTTTATTTCCATAATACATGATATTGTATTATTATAAGATTAGTTTTTGATTTCATATCAGAGGCAAATAACAAGTAGGTAGGTACCTTGAAAACTGGTGTCTGATTACCAGTTAACGTTTCGATGATGATAACAATAACGTCATTGTCATCATCTCAGAATTCGGAAGTCGTTGAGAAAACCAAATTTTTAATGCATTTTTTTTTTGCATATTTCAAGGTTTTTTTTCGAATTGGAGAATCTTTGTATGACTGTATTGACGTCGTCGTTTTATTAATATTATCACACCTAGAAATTTTCTTTTCGGACCGTTGTGCGGCAAAACACATGCCCCTAAATTCTTTTCGTGTTTTTTATGCGATTTCCGTCCAGATAAAATATTATGTTGGTGTTTATTCCTATACAAAATATACCACACAGATGTAAGGGATAATCAGCTGTGTACGACAAACGCTCGTGTGTTTCTTTTTGTGATGCCTCACATGCGGTAAAATCGGCTACTGCGTTTCACACACGAAAATGATACATTTAGTATTATGTTATCATACGCGTGTGGCACATATATAATGGTGTTTATCATTAGCTAGGTGGAAGAAAAAGCCAGAGAGCAATAGTATGAACGAGTTGATAAAGTTAGTGTTAAAAAATCTTTTGACAAAGCTCTTGTACAATAGTCGTGTTGATCTTTTAAAATCTGTAGCCTCACATATTATATTCGTTTGCCTCCAGAACCAATCGTCACACGCGTTGTGGAATCGGAGTACACGCGGATTATAAATAGGCAAAAATGATATTTTTTGCATATTTTGTTACTTTTTATTGCAAATTACAGCGCATAACGTTTAGCTGTTTTATACAGCGGTACAAGTATCGCGAGCCTTACATTATTATAACTTTTTTTTGAAAGCAGTCGGAATTTTTAAATAAATGAATACAGACAAATTCATGTTGCCAATTATCACGATTTTTAGTAATACCTATTATCCAACTATATATTTTTTTTTATAAATCGAACATTCAAAATTATTTGATTATTAATTGTTATATTTATATTTATAATTATTATTTGATATATATTTTAATGTTATTATGTTAATAGCAATATTATTAATAGTTTATTGAATAAATTCATTATTATTGTATATTAAGTTGTATGCCGAAAGTTAATTAAATCAACTTACTGAATATTATATTATTACTTTTTTTAATTTTTAGGCAATTTGTAGTTTACATTACCTTGTATAGAAATAATCCACAGTTGAAAAGTTAAGACATTAAACATAGGTCAGTAGGTATTTAAAACTTGGGTAGTATTTAAAATGTAACTTATTGACGTACACCGTATATAATATTAAAATTATTTCGTATTACTTTTTATTTATTTTTGTTTTAATAGAATTAACGCTTTTTAATATATTACATGTTAAATACTTTTGTTTATTTACTTTTTATTTCTGTATTTGGTATTTCTATACGTCCTATTTATTTATACTATAGTATACCTAATTGGATTTCGGTCCATAATAAATGGTGATTGATTGGCTTAAATGTTGTTCAGGTCTTGTCGAAATTATGAGTAATATTATGCATATCCGTTTTGGGCGATGAGTCATAAAAATGACCTAATCCTAAGCTTAAATCTGTACAAACCATCATGATGGTGTTAGCCGAGAGAGCTGAGGATTATTGCAACATCGCGATCGTCGTGAAAATACGCGCATTCTCTATCGTCCGACTAAATATTTATTGCGGATGGATGTTTTTTGTTTAAAATAATCACTATATAGTTAATATAGTCACTCAATATTTCGTGGACGGTAACCAGAGCTAAAAAATGTATAAACGAGTTAAACAAAATATATATATTATATTTACAATAGTTTATATTCTTATAAAAATGTATACATTTAATGCTACGTATTAAAGTACACGAGATCGTTTGAGTAAACAAAGTAAATACCAAAAGCAATAACATCAATTTATCAAAATCGTAGAAGGAATTTAAAAAAAATATATATAAATAATTTATCACTATCTACAACTTCTGTCAGAGGAGGAATAATTTAGCAGATAGAATTTAAACTATTATTAATCTTATAACTTTTTAAGTTTATTTTTACTGTAGGTCAAAGGCTTAAACTAAATTTTGAATGATTAAAGTTCTTAGAATAAATGTTCCAAGTTATCGAACATAAGTTCTTATCTTCTAAAAAGCATCCGAAGAAAAGCAAAACATTCAGGTATAATATAAATAATTTCGGAACTTAAATTTTGATCACAGTATCTATATATCAATAAGTGTTTATGAGTCTACTTATAGTAAAATTATTAATATCTTAATGAAAAATTAGAATATTACAATAATAATAATAAATAATTTATGTTTCTCGATTTTTTATCAGGCCATAAATTATTATGTTTTTAGCCACGTTTGTTTAAAAAAACGTATAAACTAATAAACGGTGATGGTTTAAGGTTCCGTATAGTATAATATGTTATCGTTTCAGTCGTATACACACATACCAACAAATATTAATCTAAAACAATCATTATTAATGTTAACTGTAAAAGGTTATAAAATATCCATTAGGATATTTTACATTTTTCCATCGCACAAATTGGCTCGACGTAGGACGAGAATGAATGTAATAGGTTTTCGTTTATAACCGTGTCGAATATTATATGTAATATGTATAGAGTTCTCAACGCATAGATTATTGTTTAATGAGTTATTGCGTGTACACACAGCGCCAGTCGTAATATAATTTTAAAAATAAATGAATTTCAATTCGCGCATACTATAAGGACACGACTTGTCGTATTGACGACGTATAATATAGAGTTTAACAGATAAAGTGCAGGTCGAGATCACGAATTTAGAATTTTGAAGTTTGAATTTTGTTTAGAACCGATCGTGATTTCGATTCTTATCTACAAAATATCTCGGATACCTATTCGTGACGATTATAATAATGCTCGAATTAATTGTTTACTCAAAAAACAGCCGATCGGTGGCTGTATAATATGATACAGGGCGATTCACAGGGGAGATGACCTCGTTTATTTATCTTCAACAATGCAGTTGTTCAAAATATGATTTTTGGAATTTTTCAATAAATTTACAAACCATATTTTCAAATTCTTGCGATATTGTGTACTACTCAAGGAGTGTCCTGTGTGGAGACACAAACTTCTGCTTTTTTAAACGAGAACCCACCTTTTCTACTGTAAATTATTTAGTGGATAATTTTTCTGAAAATTTCTAATCTACCAGAATCAAAATTTGAACGAGTAGTTTTTTAGTTATTTAACTTTGTGTACTAAGGATAATAGGTCCATGATATAATGGGCTTGTAAGTTATGGGGCTATGGTAATTTGAAAATGTTAGTGGTTTATAATAATCTATCGACATTAATTATTTATTAAAATGCCCCAAATATATTACTGGATACTAGATCCAATATTACATCTATTTTATATTTTTGTAAAACCATTTTCAAGGACTATTATCCTAACATTTTAACAACTGAGAAATACTCGTTCGAGTTTTGAATCAAGTACATCAACATTTTCAAAAAAGTTATTTAATTGATAATTTATAGTAAAAAAAGGAGTTCTCGTTTAAAAAACAAGAGTTTGTATCGCCAAGGACACTACTTTTAAGTAATACAAAAAAAAAAAATCAAAGAATTTGATAAAATGGTCTCGGAGTATATTTAAAAATTCCAAAAATTAGAATAATTGTATTATTAAGGACGAATCGGGGGTGAGCATGTTCGGTGAATCACCCTGCAGTATATATAATTAAAAAAATCTCGTTTTCTTCGACCACTTCTGGGTGCAGTGCTATCGTCGAGATGAATCCTCCGTGTCGGTACCAGCTATATCTATACCGGATGTACCAACGGTACGCACTTGCACCCAATAAGTATCGGTGTGTACCTGCAGCTACCGAAATATCGAACACGGTTCACGTTTCGGCGGATAGTTGCAGGAGAACTCCGATCGTTGTTGCGTTAGTAATTTCCGGTCTTCCTGTCACACACACAAACACATACAAATAAATAAATACTTTGTATATAATATATATATATATATATACAATATACATACCTATTATATAATATTATATTACGTCATATTGTGTGCACTACGCGTGGTAGCCGCCGATAGTTTATATTTTATATTATTGTCATCGTACTACGGGTTGAAACGCGTCCGCCGTCCATTGTATTGTACTCCTGACCAAAATCGCGGTAGCACGACCGACGTGCGCAGGCAATAATAATAATAATAAATACGTATAATTATTTGGACATAATATATAATATTATTGTCAATACCTATACGCATACGGTATATAGGTGGTATACATGTCAAATTATTAATCATTGTACATTCAAGGCGGTGGATCTTTTAGAGGTATTAGGTATACAATAGTTTTCTCGAAAAGTTTTAACTTAAAAATGTTAGCAATAATTACTAATATAATCAATAGAATACTTTGAAATTATATTTTTATTTATTAAAATTCTCAGAAAAATATTCTGCTTTGAAACTAAAAGTTTCATTCTAAAAAGTACAAACTAGATTCGATTCTCCATCAGAAAGGACGCCGAAGTAGAAAATCGGAGCATTTTTACTGCCCCAAAAATCGATGACAGACAGAAAAAAACCTAATCGTTGTAAAATCAATATATTCTTTCGTTCCGCTCAGAATATAAAATATTTAAAAAAATTATTACTATTAGAGAAAATATGTAGTGAAATCCTTTAAAAAAATCACCTTTTATAAATATAATATTAATCGTATAGTTTCGTTTAAAAGCGGTATCGTAGTATCGTTCGCGTAGGTACAATAAGTTTGGAAACGGACTGACAAACGAAATATGAAATAATTAATATAATAATGAGGTGATTAAATATTTTACCTAATTAATATGCAGCAGTGTTATCTGTTATTGTCCTATGTGTAGGTATTTAAATGATATACAAACAGCAATTAAAGAGTAGACTTTTTGAACACATTATCGTATTGTATACTAGCTCATAGCTGCTGCACTAGACTATAGTCGACATATTATATATTATATTGTATATAATGTACATTTTTCAAAAACAAATTGCTTTACACAAAAACATCTCTAACACAGTTTTGATCTTTTGGTGTGCAGCCAAAACTATTTTTTGATACTTGTTTTATGTTCCGGCTAATATATTGTGAACAATTAACTACAATTATATACGTAATTAGACATCAGTTTAAGAAATCATTCTGAACGTATAATAGTTAATAATTCTAATACTAAGGTGTAAAAAAATAATATTATGTACTCATATTATAGACAAAATGTGTGAACTTTTGTACGTGACATATTGTAATATATAAGCAAAATATAATAACATAATATTATTATCATATTGCTAAGTATAGAGGTACCCTACGCAGATTAATAAGATTATATTGTTGTCTCCAACAGCTGAGTTGTGATTTGAAATCCGCAGAGTGTTAACGTGCAGATAATAATATTATAATTTTTTTTTTTTTTTATTAAGTTAAAGGCCTCCGATAACTGGCGAACCAATGGCTCGTTTAATACTTAAATTAAATCGTACAAATTAATATGTTTTGTAAATAATAAAAATTGTTTGAACGGTGCAGTCTTCGTCGGGGCCAAGTGCGTCATCGCGAAGATGCTCGGGTACGTCGAACTCTTACCGGGCCTCTGGAATATTACAATATAATCTTTAACTTACCTAAAAAAGATTTTCGTACAAAATGTAGTCGCCGCTCGGCGACACCTCGGCAACCCCTATTCCAGAACAGACAACGATTCGCAAAAAAAGAAACCGGCTACAGCTTTCCGCGATACGTCTAAGACGAGTATTATATTAAATTTTTATAATTTAAAAAATATACCTATAGATTATTGTTATACATCAGCCCCACGACAATTTTCTCAGATGTGTGCGTGGGTGGGTGGGTGGCCAATTATCGAGATCGTGCCGGTGGATAATGTTATTATAATATATTAAATTATAGAAAAGAGCGGTATCGAATAAACAACAACGACGACAATAAAATAATAACATGATAATAATATGGCGAGTGACCGCCGTCGCGTGTTAAGCATAATATTATATTATTATTATTATTGTTGTACATTATATTGTAATACTACAGAAATCATTGCGCGCAGCCTCCACCGTCGTCGTCGTAATATATTCGTGAAATAAACACTCACTTTAATAAAATATAATATTAAGACCTCTTCTGCGTTGGTCGTACGCTGTAAAAAATTAATATAAATATACGGTGGGCCACCGTGCTGCAGTGTTCGATTATAATATATATTTTGCAGACCCAAGTATACCGACTTATCGTATTTACTTTTCGTTCTATAATACTTAAATAAGAATATAATATTATATACCTATTATATATACGACGATGGACGTAAAACCCGAAGACCTCCTACATCGCGCATTCGCCTACATAACAATATTGTTATCTCTGTTGTATAATATATATTATATACCAGTGGCGTGTCTGAAGCTCGACCGATAGGGGGAGGGGGGAAGGGGTAATAATTTTTCACTCATAATGCGCAAAACGATAAATTTTGACGAATAATCCGATTTACTCAGCTGTTTTAATTATTGCACAGTGAATTGACCTATTACCTATATCATATATATAGGTAAGAAATAAGAATACAATATTATCTATGTAAGTTTTTTTGATATGTTTTTAATTCGAGTTGAATGCGTTTTAAAATTTACAAAATGTAATTTGCCATTTCGTTATGACTTGTTTCGGTCAGACGAAGACAACGCGTTTTCTTGACGTTATCTTAGTGGATAATAATATAGATAATCGAAAACAAAAACTCGAATTTTTTTTTTGTACGTAGTTTGCAATTTTTTTTTTCTAGAAGTTTTTAGTCTTTTTGTTCTTCAGCGGACGGCATTGCCTATACATTAGGCTACAAATATTATAATAAACGACGGTCAGACGTGATCCACGTGGAAATAAAATCGTGATGACGCGATAAAGTCACAGTCTGTGCGCATAATATATATAATATAAATATTGTAATATATAGGTAAATCATAATAATAAACAATATAAACTCTAACGTAAGTCTTAATAAAATAACAATTTGTCGAAAGTGCTCATTATACTTGTAGAGTATAATAGAGCCAATATTTACTAAAAATTAATGTGTAATATATGTTTTGAAGAAGATTAAAGTAAAATCAAAATATACAGTAAAATAAAATTCATATATAATTTAAAGTTTTGTTTTTTTCGCATATAAGATTTATTCGGTTATAAGACTGACTTTGTACTGGTCCCAAATCGAGTCTTATAAGCTGCGTCCACTGTATATATTGTTTTTTATTATATAATATAAGGAATTACGCATTTAACTGTTTACTTTATAATTTATATGAGCTGAGTAACGCGGACCACAGCTCATGTGTGCATACTCTTTGTGATTTTATACTCAACTCGTCTATATATATATGTAGTTGTTTTTTTTTATTAATGATATTTTAACTAAACATTGAAATATCTCGACAATTATGAACATAACATTAATACTTATAGATAATATAGGTTGGTAGAGCTCACATTTTTAGATTTTGAGGCCAGATTGCAGTATAAAATTGATTTATTTATGTATATGTTTATTAGGTAATTAAAACACCTAAACAATAATTACTATGATAAAAAAAATTGATTTATTTTTGTAAAAACGAGTATTGTTTCGAATACTTAAGAGTTACAAAGCTAGCAATAGTTTATTATTATTATTTTTTTTTTGAAACCACTGAAATTAACTTGGACAATTAGTGTTTAGCTGGAGTGTTGTATGTAGTACACGCATGCACGTGCAAGCACTAATTTCGTTTGAATTGCGTTTATTGTTGTTTTTTTTGTCATTCACTCGATTCCATTGTTTCAATTCAATTGATAATAATTACGTCGAATGCACTTTAAGTGTGTAAACTCCACAATTTTTTACGAGCGGCAATGTAAGTAACAATATACTACCCTTTTTTTTACGAGTCTCTATTATTTTATTGAATTTAATAATAATACGCACTCGTCAAGTGTGCAACGTAGATATTATATTATATTACTTATGCTATGGTATTGTATCCACTGTGTTTTGTTGAAAGTTTTTTTTTCTTCAAATTCAACAAGTACATATTACCTATACACACAACCGCGAGACTGCATAATATTATGGCGATTAAGTTTTTCCCTCTACTCTCGAAAACACAAATTTCCCGCACCATTCCTCGACGGCCGACAATACTATAAAGTATAAATTGTTTACTCGTCTCAAAATTTGACCCACCAGTACCGAATATATTATTAGTTGTGCCGAGGTGATTGATGATGACATCATTATTAGTATGATATTCAATATTTACTTATATTATTCTGATTGTATGTGATGCGTTTTTTTGCGTCATATATTATTATGATATCAAATGCGCAAATATACTAAAATATATTAATGGTAAATAGCCATCGCGAATCGTGTGCTAACGAGGTATATATAATCTTGTTTGCGTCTCGAGTTTCTCGATTTTGCTAGGATTTCTTCGTCTTTCAAGTTTCAATATCGTCGAACTGTCCGTTCGGATTTTGACAGATTGATTTTCGTGTTCGACAACACATAATACTCGTATATCTTATACATTGTACACGAATATCTCCTGAAATAATACTATGCATAATATACTAGCCGACACCTACGTCGTCTTGTGGACTACACGATTGTTATATTATATAATTATTACCATCCGATATATACCCGAACGACGTCATATTCGAGGCTTTCTGAGCCTGCTTAAGTCTTATACAAAATAAATTTAAGCTTTTCCCTCTACTCTCAAAAACCCAAATCTCTCGCACCATTCTTCGACAGCCGACGATATACTACCTATATACTATTGTTTACTCGTTTCAAAATTTAACCCACCAGGGCTGAATATATTATTATTCGAGAGCCTCGTCGTGCCGACGAATACATCGTTATGATGATACATCATTATTAGTATGATATTCAATATTTACTTATATTATCCTGATTGTATATGCGATGCGTTTTTTTGGTGACATACTCGTATATTATGATATTAAATGCGTAAATATACTAAAATAGCCATCGCGAATCGTGTGCTAACGAGGCGTATATATAATCTTGTTTGCGTCTCGAGTTTCTCGACTATTTGCGAGGATTTTTTCGCCTTTCAATATCGCCGAACTGTCCGTTCGGATTTTGACGGATTGATTTTCGTGTTCGACAACACATAATACGCGTATATCTTACACGAATATCTCTTGAAATAATACTATGCATAATATACTAATAGACACCTACGTCTTCGTGTGGACTACACGATTGGTGTATTATATAATTATTACCATCCGATATATACCCGAACTTCGTCGTACTTTATGAGCATGTATATAAGTCTTGTACAGGTGTTTTTTTAATATTAAAACATTAACTACGAATAGTTACAAGTCACTGCGCACATACTATTATTATTATAATAAATCGCGTCGCGTCAATATAACATAATATATACCGTGCAAGACAAATAGTATATAGCTATATTAGAATATACGTTCCTATACATTATAGGTACATATAAGCGGACACTCGAATCACGAAATCCTGTCACATCTCACATATTATTATTTATTTTAATATTATAACGAGCGTACGGACACAATACACACAACATAATATTATCAATGTACGTATTACGTATATAAGGGGTACTTGTTGCAGCTATCTCATTTCTCAATAAAAAAAAAAATTTACCGCACATTGAACGCTGCAGACACGACTACAAAAAAAAAAATCATATGCAGATGTGACCAAAGACAATACCACATCGATTATGCGACTCCGTTTTATTCTAATTCGGTTGGACTTGAACACTATATAATAATCGTTATGGCCAGCTAATATTTCTTTCTTATCGACAGTTCTAACTTCTAATTACGCACTTCTTGCCAAAGGCATCGACATACTATCTCTTCTCGATCGTTATCCATAAACAAATAATATTAATCAACTATACATCATATTTTAATCACGATTTGTTTAAATATTATGACTAATAATAATTAATGTCTTTAAAATATTATGTACTATCCTGAAATATCGTACCGCCGACTATATAATATAATATTAAATGGATCATATTACCATACAACATCGTAATCGTCAAACCGTTTTTAATTGTCAAAATGAGTAACCTGCTATAGTATTTCAATAAAAAATTTTTTTTTTAAATACTGCACATTAGCTGAAAAATTTGCCACATTTTATTATTATTATAATGCACAGTGCACACATACGAGGAGTGCATATTGCAGTTTTAAGCCTACTTTAAAAACAACTGTTTAATAATATATCATTAATTCGCAGTCTAATAATATGTATATTAATGTATAATATTATACGTATAGTTAGGTACTTCACCCGAGTGAAAACAAAAAATGAATTTCGGTATTGTTCAAACTGCATTGTATAGTCTATGACAGGGGTAAAAAACTTGCGGCTCGCGTCTTATGAACCAAAATTTACTTTTATTATGATTTTTTTTATAAAATGTATTTATTGACATTTTGGCTTTTGATATGTCATTGAATTTATCCACGTGGCTCGCGAAAATATTCATATTGGCCAACATGTATGTGTATATAATATAACTGCAGTGATGGAACTCGCGTTGATTTTTTAGGGGTTCTGAAAAAGACGAAAAGCATAATATACAGAGACCCATAGAGCACTTGACCCTCTCCCCTCTCATTATTAAAATTGAAATAACAATATGTAATATCAAACAAGTGTTGAGAATAATAGATTCTTACAAAATATTTAGATGCGTTTATTACAACATAATTATTTTTACAATGTTTACATTTTATAAAAATTTTAATTCCTTTCATAATATTAGAATAATTATTCTAATACTGCGCAGTATATAGACATTTCTGAAGTGTACGACCCCTTGTGACCCTATCGGTTTATGCCTCTTCTCTGCAGGGCTTACAGATGGTTTGAAATATACAAATTATGTTTTCCGGTTTCGAAATATAATAGACAGAACGCTCGTCACTAAGAAAATATTATTATAATAATATGTTCTTCAAAAATTTGTGACATTCACTCCAGTAGGTAGGCGCACACAATGTCGTCAGTATACGATATTATATATTGAAAACAATTGACGATTCTCGATCGCTATTAAAACGAAACATAATACCTATATACTCGATTATATTATGTTATGTGGTACGTAATAATAATAATAATAATATAATCATCTCGTGGAATGGCTATGGGCCGTATATTAATATTTGAAAACAAAATCGAAAATAGTTCGTTCGCCGTAGACATACCATCATCTCGTACAGCGAGTGAAGTGTTTAAATATTGTAAACTTAGGCGCCAAAAAATCCACTTGTACGGTCCGCTTAAAAATAGGCTTTTAAAACGTATCTTTATTAATGGGCTTTTTATCTTCAATTATAGGTTTTGGCGCCTCTGAAATAGAAACACACACACACACACACAGTCAATTAGGTCCGTATGACAGGCGGCACATAATAATAATAATAATAATAATAATAATATCGTTCTAAAAGTTTCGCGTCTCGTCGTAAAAAAAAAAAACAACAACCATACGTATATTATGTATTATGAACTAGCTACTGCTCGTTTTGAATTTCGATAGCGCCTATGCCCCATTACAATAACCGTTTGTGGCAATAAAATAATATTATATTGTTGTAATCATTAATAATAACAATAATAAACACGCGAAAACTAGCCGATTTCTAGCTTAGACGCATATTATACAATGTTATATATATAGGGTTTTACGATTTCATGAAGTCTATTTTCTAGAAATATTTCATGAACCTTTCATGAAGTCTATTTTTTAGAAATATTTCATGAACCTTTCATGAAATATTTTATTCACATAAAATATAAAAATATATCAAAATCTATAAAAAAAAAAAATATAAAAGAAGTTTTTTCAAGTTACACCATTATAGTTAGGGTGCGAGAAGAACATGTTTAAAATTACCTACCTATGTCTATTGTATGAATACACAAATTGTTTATTATAGTGACTATTGCAATAGTGTCCATGATGGCTTTCTGAAGATGGCCTAGACCAACTAGACCTAATCAGTAACCAGTAATCACTAATCAATAATCATATACTTACCAATACGTTAGTGAATTATTATTTATTAATTTATTATCATTATATTAATTCACATTACAATACAATTTCTCTATTATGTATTTTTCTTTTTTTTCTCAAAACGTTCATAATAATATTATTCATCTCCAAACAAATACAGATATAAAATAATACAATAATATTTAATTTACTACCACAGGTACTTTTGGTCTTTAGATTTATTTTACAAAATAAGATATGAGTAATAACTAATAAATACTAATATAGAATGTCATCTGTATCTATTCCTACTGCATATTATGTAAAAAATATATTTTTCAACATTTCATGAGTAGTGAAATTTTCAATTTTTAAATATTTCAAATTTAAAACTTTAATTATATATATTCGCGCCGTATAGCGATTGAAATATTTCTGAAAATCGTAAACTATATTATAAGTACTTATTGCATTTTTCGATTGATTCGTCTTTTCGTAATAGTTTGGGAATAAAAATAGATTATACCAAGCTCGTATGGAAATAATAAGATGATACCTTTTTTTTCTGTTATTATGTTTGATTTTGCGCCTCCTTGCATGCTCCCGATCTGCAGGGTGATGGTACTAAATGGCAGACAGGTTGGAACAGATTAATATTATTTATTCTAGTTGTTAGTCAAGTATTTTAGTAGGTTAATTTATACATTTTTATGTAAATTAATAAATGAATAATAATAATAATAGCGGTTTCACTGAAATATTTCAAAATGCTATATTTTATGTGTAATAAACACAAGTTGATTAATTTAACGTAAAAACACTCAATATATCGAATAATAATTACTAATATAGTGATATCATCTACGTTCCTACTGCATATGGAAATAAAAAATATTTTTCAATATTTCATTGAAATATTTCACGAGTAGAAAAATTTTCAATTTTGAAATATTTCAAATTTAAACCCTACATTTATAGATATACGTACGCGCATAACGATAATTATTATTCGACAATATTCGAGTGTGTGAAAATCGAGAGACTAATAATTAATGAAATAATATCAGCGACGACGCGATCATTCCAGTCATTGAATATTATATTATATGTTATTTTACGACACTTTATAATGTATTATATTTTTTTAAACGTTCTGTTCTCGACGTGGCGTGCACATATACATATCATGTACAGAGCATTGTTACGATACACATATAGTACGTAAAATTATATTAATATCCTTTCGGCGGCGTCGAGGGCGAACCCCGTTCTCGTGGTGTGTGTGAGTTCAGTGCGTATACATAATGAATAACAATATTGTCATTATTGTTGTTGTTGTTATATATTATTGTAATATTGTGACTATATATACAATAATAATAATAATAATATATTATGTTGGTACTTGGTTCCGCAGTTCGTTTTTGAAACGCGTTAAAACGTAAAAATCTAATTTATTCCACTTCCGTTTTCGAACAAATACTTAATATATTATACATACGCGTGCTCGTAATGTTCAAACACGTTAAATATAATGATATTGTATTATATACAATCGGAGTGCGTTTTTTTTAAACGTTGTCCCGTTTTACGCTTTAGCATAATATATATAGTATATTATTATAGATAGGGTTTTAAAATTTCATGAAATTTATTTTCTTTAATTTCATTCACGTGAAAAATAAAAATATACCAAAAACTATAAAAAAAAACTTTTCTCCACCTACACCCGTATAATTAGGGCGAGAGAAGAACATGTTTAAAAGTACCTATATGTCTATTGTCTGAATACACAAAAAGTTTATAAAGTGACTAGTGCAATAGTGTCTATGGCTTTCTGAAGATGGCCGAGACCGGCTAGACCTAATCAGTAATCACTAATCATATAATTACCATAATAAATTTGTGAATTATTATTTATTAATTTATTATCATTATATTAATATTCACATTACAGTACAATTTCTCTATTATGTATTTTTCTTTTTTTTCTCAAAACGTTCAAAATAATATATTATTCATCTCCAAACAAATACAGATATGAAATAATACAATAATATTTCATTTACTACCAGGAACTTTAGGTCTTTAGGTTTAATTTACAAAATAAGATATGAGTAATAATAATAATTATAATAAATACTAATATAGTAATATTATCATATACGTTCCTACTGCATATGTAAAAACAATATTTTGAAATATTTCATGAGGAGTGAAATTTTCAATTTTGAAATATTTCATGAGGAGTAAAATGTTTAACTTTGAAATAATTTACATGAAATTTTCATTTTTCAAATATTTTATGAGGAGTGGAATTTTCATTTTTGGAATATTTCAAATTTAAAACCGTAATTATAGATAATGTGTATTGGTCTCCACGAGCAGTATTGCAACAGTTGATGGTCACCCATCCAGGAACTAGTAGTAGCGGGCGTTACTTACTCTCAGTCGCAAAACTCGACTGGTATAAACAACCAACGCGCCACGCCAAGTCACTGACTCTATATAATTGTACAAGGTGCTTCACCAAGTAATCGCTCAAAGCTCAATCCCGTTTTTTCATTTAATAAAGAATTCTGATTTTCTGAATTTTTAAACAATATACTTTAAGACCACGTATTCAGATTCTTGTGATTTATTGTACAAATTTATTCAAATTCGAACGATTAAAGTTATTAAAATGTTTATAATAGTCCTTAAAAATGGTACTACAAAAACATAAAATATATGTAATATTAGATCTAGTATTTATTACTGGTACTTGGACCATTTTTTATAAATTATAAATATTGATATTAATTACGGAAATTTTCAAATGTCCATAGCCTCCATCATATCTTCCAAACCCATTCAACGGACGTATCCTTAGTAGGTATACGCAGAGTGAAATAACTCAAAAACTATTCGTTCGAATTTTGATTTTGATACATCAAATTTGCAGCTTAATTATTTACTGTCGAATAGAGAGGGTTTTTTTTTGAAAAACAAAAGTTTGTATCTCCACAGCGCACTCCTTAAGTAGTAGGAAAAATCAAGAATTCAAAAACATGGTCTTCAAGTATATTTCAAAAAATCAGAATTTGAAAAAATTAATTATTAAATAAAAAATGGGGGAGAGCATGCTTGGTGAATCACTCTGTATCATATTATACTCTGCAACAGAGTTGCGTGTCACCAGTAGTAATAATACAACTCGTGGTGGGCCCCGATGATTTACGAGACGGAAGAAAAACACCAGATATATTATAATATGTAATAATAATTATCTTACGATGTTTTGAATATCGAACGAAACGACGACGTAGGTCTCGGTACACAGCCATCATCATTGCTGCAGTAATATGTCGTCCCGAAAAATAAATCATAGTAGGGGGCTTAAATTATATTAGTTTTCTGACTTGAAAAATGGTTTTTCGCTCTGCTCGATAAACTTTAGCCGGTAACTATATACTGCGTATTAATATATATATATATACAACCACACTAATGATTTCTCGCGCTTCCCCTTTGCCGCAATCGTGTGACGAAACGACCAGGTTTTCATCTAGTACCAAAATCCCACGGGTGGTGACAAAAACAGGCGTTACATAAAAAAAAAAAAATTTTTCTTCTTTTTTTGTGCTTCTGGGCTCTGGAACGACGATACTATTTCGTGTTTCACCGGTTAAAACATCGATGGATTCGATTTGAGATTGACTAGAATTAATATTATAGTAATATAATAATAAGTGCCACGTGTTGATTTCGACCACTAATTCATTACTGGATTGTATCAAGACCTATAGATATTAGTTAATCATTGTTATAGATATAATTATTAATTGCTATACAAGCATAATTAGTTATTAAAAACGTAAAAACGATTTAAATTACCGCGTGTAATTCGACCGATTTGAACTTTATGGAATTTATCACTTTTTCGACAGTAATTGAAATAGTTAAAAATACTTAAAGGGCTGTACCGACGTCGTCCTGCGTCCACTCCTTCCCTCTACGTACTTTTGGTCATAAATTACAATAATATAGCGTGTTAGACGCTAATACCAGCCACGGCAGTTCTAAATCCACCGATTTAAAACACACTAGAAACTCTATACGGGAATGACAGATATAGAGCCCGCTCGAATCGTATATATATAGTCTCACGAGTATTATTATAATTTAAAATATCTAAACATATTATTATACTCAATGTTATACTTGTATTTATAACTCACAAAATATGTAATAATAATAATAGCGTGTGTGCGTGTGTGTGTGTATAATGGTTCCGTCGAACCTTTCATTCACACATTTCATCGTTCGTCGCTAAAGCGATGATATGATATATGTTCTTGGTTTTTTTGACATATTTTTGGTATCTGTCTCCGCGGAGTAACCACTGCAGTCGCGGGGGGGGGGGTGCGGGGCGTGAAACATGTGCGGTCCACGTGCACCGGAGGGGGCGGATACCCAACCCCCGTCGTCGACGACCGCAGCGATCACGTGCGATGAACTTCAACAGACACATCATCAAGATCGCATCTACGCCGCACCATTTATTATTGTAAAATTTAAAAATACCGCGCGTTTTCGGAAATAATAATAATAATAATGAATGAACGGAAAAACGTCGACGACAAACGAAATTGTACATGTATACATATTATATAGTGTATAGCTTTTGACAGATGCCTCTATATATGTCTCTCTCTCTCTATTATAATAATAATGTGCACTCAGATCAAAATTATATTTTACTCCAAACGACCGTATGTGTCCGTGTGAAATTTTCGAGAATGTGTGTCGTACGCCTGATGAGTTGATATATATATTATGGTTCGCCCATAATCCCATATAGGGTATCGGAATTCTATACATGCGATGGCATAATATTTTCTGTAAATAATGTACGCTTAATAATTAGCTAATAAATATTAGTATATTTAACCTTAAACTCGAATCAAGACCTAATATTAATAATTCAGGGTTCGGATTTTATAGCACTAAAAAGTACTGTAATATATAACTAAAATCACCTTAATATAATATGTGCTATAATATGCACTCAAAACATCAAAAATAGTAACAAAAAAAAAAATGTAAATCAAAATTGTATTAAATTTATTATCTTTTACTGACAATTAGTTTTATGTTAATTTTAATTAGACAATTAGACAATTAATACATTTATAAAAAAACCCAAAATTACCTTTTTCTGTTGACAAACTTATGTATAGTATGTGTAGTGTGTACCTATATGTATGATATGTTATACTGTGCGGCGTGCGGTGAATGAAGATATCGTTTGTAATGTGAGAATTACGTACATTTC
Organism: Neotoxoptera formosana; assembly: GCA_022818045.1. Classification (NCBI taxonomy): domain Eukaryota; kingdom Metazoa; phylum Arthropoda; class Insecta; order Hemiptera; family Aphididae; genus Neotoxoptera; species Neotoxoptera formosana. The sequence continues at coordinate 12,205,845 of CM040631.1, forward strand.
CCCACCCCCACCCTTTTCGATTTTTCAATTTTTTCCAACGCCAATATTTAGTGCTCAATTCCTGCCAATTCCTGCCGCCACTCCCGGAATTCCTGCTCAAAAACCGGCCCTGCAATAATTAAAAAACCCGGGGTGGGGCGGGGGAAACGTTTCCCCAGCCCCACCCCTGGTCGGAAATTGACTTTTTATACTTTTTCCAACGCCAATATTTAGTGCTCAATTCCTGCCACCACTCCCGGAATTCCTGCTCAAAAACACGACCCGCAATAATTAAAAAACCCGGGGTGGGGCGGGGGAAACGTTTCCCCAGCCCCACCCCTGGTCGGAAATTGACTTTTTATACTTTTTCCAACGCCAATATTTAGTGCTCAATTCCTGCCAATTCCTGCCACCACTCCCGGAATTCCTGCTCAAAACCGGCCCCGCAATAATTAAAAAAACCCGTGGTGGGGCGGGGGAAACGTTTCTCCAGCACGTTTTTGAGCAGGAATTCCGGGAGTGGCGGCAGGAATTGGCAGGAATTGAGCGCAGGAATTGGCAGGAATTGAGCACTAAATATTGGCGTTGGAAAAAATTGAAAAATCGAAAAGGGTGGGGGTGGGGAAATGTACGTGTGAGAATTTTCATGAGAGATTTATGAAAAATACAAACTAAAACATAATATTATGCAAAAATAGCACCAAAACTTCAAAAATAGCTCTAAAAATCTAAAATATTTCAAGTATGAATTATCAAAATAAAACTTCATATTTGGAGTCCTTTTAAACAAATTTATAGCTCATTCTGCCATCTTTATCTGTATCCTATAATGATTAGCAAATTTAATGCTATAAAATCCGAACCCAGCTGATTATTACCGTCAACTTAATTTTATTTTGCACATACCTATTAAGAGATATTCCAGTAACTGCGAAGAACATATCAGTATATAGAAAGTCGTTGAAATATCGCAAGGTTATATGAACTATGCTTTAGCATCACCAGTGACATTCCTGATTATTATCTTAAAGACAAATAGTTCCTGCAGGTGGTCGCTAATTATTATATAAATCGCTCGTCAGCTCAGACCGAATAGTCGGTCCGGTTTTATCTCGCACCGCGATCGTATCGGATGTGCCACCTTTTTAAAAGTTTATATAGTACCAAACGAAAAAATTCAAATCGTCGGAAACAATAATAATACGAGTTCAATGTGACACTTTCGAAAATATTTTTCGTAAAAACATCTCTATTCTACGTTTATTTTCCATATTTCCATATATTATATTATTATCTTCTCAGAAATGCGTGCGCGTATTCAAAACACGCTTTTTAAGTGCGTAATGCATAATATATAAATAAGATTCCGGACATGAATATAAAGCTCGGAATTCTCGTAAAAATTAAAATATATTATCGAAATCAACAACCAGATTCTAAAAACTCGTAGAAAATCTCGATGGTTTTGTTCGCCGTCTTACGCGCGTATTGCACATAATATATTATAAACACGAAATGAAACATAATAATATAATATGAAAGGCAATATTTTAGACGCCATCATAATAATATAATTATTACCAAACCCGTAAAATACCTTTTGAAATCGATAATATGACATCCGCATCACGATAGATGGGTGCGGGTATAATCTACTGCAGAAATGGATAAAATTACTCGTATAAAATTTAAAAAAATAAAAACCGCAAAATAATATTGTTTCAAAATCTGCAATCCATATAGTTATATGCGAGCGAAAAAAATTATTCGCCACATAATATTTCATTCTGCAGCTTTGCACTCGGACAACTTTTATAAAAGGTCATCTTCGCATGTTGTATATTATTATTATGCTACTAAGTAGTTTTGGACTAGTTTCTTAGCACGCCGTACGGATTCTGCGTATAATAATAGTCTACCTGTATATTATTATTATAGGCGTTAGACATACTATACTACATTGGTGTATTCGTCTTGTTATTATTTTCGTTTACTTGACAATTTTATTATATTTTCGTGCCAACTCGCACACCTCGAGGCAGCACTGCAGACAGCAGACGCGTATAGCAACACATAATATTATTATTAGGGTTTGAAATTTGAAATATTTCAAAAAGGAAAATTTCACTCCTCGCAAAATATTGAAAATTATTTTTTTTACATATTATGCAGTAGGAACGTAGATGATATTGCTATATTAGTAGATGTATTAGTTAGTATTTCTTTATTATAACCTAAAGACCTAATGTGGTAAATTAAGTATTATTGTATTATTAATTTCATATCCTTATTTGTTTGGAGATGAATAATATTATTTTGAACGTTTTGCGGAAAAAAAGAAAAATGCACAATAGAGAAATTGTATTGTAATGTGAATTAATATAATAATGATAATAAATTAATAATTCACAAATTTATTGGTATAAGTATTAAGTATATGATTAGTGATTACGTCTAGCCAGTCTAGGCCATCTTTAGAAAGCTATGGACACTATTGCACTAGTCACTATAATAAACAACTTTGAAAGTTTCTTGAAATATTTCAAGAAAATAAATTTCATAAAATTTTACAACCCTAATTACTATATTGATATTATCATCTTGCACCTGTTGCTGCAGAACACGATTTGTAGATCGGGTCGCGGGGGGCGCGGTCGGTAATGATAGTGCGAGTACCCTTGATAACAATATATAGGTACACGTATTATTGTGATCATTTACCGTTTTGATGAAGCGAATGTTTTTTTTTGACGACTTTCCCTGTACCTATATTATTACCTAAGTTTATAATATATATATGTATAGCAGGTTAAACGAGCACGGTATATATGTAGGTATTTTGAAATAAAACTGATTGGCCGGCACGCAGGGCTGCAGGTTTTGATTAGGTTTTAGGTATATTATATAACATGTGCGTACCTATACTTAAATTGAGTCTCACTGTACGTCTTAAAGTTTTTCATCTTACACACGGTTTTCGGACGATCGACGACTATATATATATAATTCTGATAAAACACATTTTTTTATTTTCCTCGAAACCCGCAGCTATATCATTCGAGCGTACACCTCGAGCAGTTGGTTTTTCGTCAAACCTTGAACCGATTAAACGGAATTCAATATCTATATATTATACAATACGTAGCCTCGATTAGTTTTTTAATCAATTTCCTAAAAAACCGATAATTAACCTGCGTGTACACATCGTACATATTGTTATCCGATTTAATTGATATCATCGCAGCAATAATAATAACTGTGAAGTTCTATAATAATAATTGCAGTGTAGTACTCTGCTCTGCCGTTCTGTACCTTTAAGCATTATAATAATATTATGCACACGCCCAATAAGTCATATTATTATATTTAGTCATGCACACATAGCTGCAGTGTAATATGCATTTATATTCTAATCCTATGGAATTATTAATAATTATCAGAATTGTATTTGAGTAGGAAAACACGTCGACCGTATTCGTATAATATTATTATACTGATACGAGTCGAAAGTCATAGTCCGTCCGTGCAAAATATTTTATTGGCGTTGTTATCAATTATTTAATTATCACGATGGCATAATATTATATTATATTTTCGGGGTATTAATTATAGCAGTATTATAACAACAGCATGATTATGTAAATTTAACATAAAAATCAAATAAATATCAATTATTAATCATATTATATAATATTACTTTTTTACACGATACGTTTTACCTATAATATTTATTTTATTTAAATCGTTCACGGACGCTTAAGTGCTGCCGTCTAAATAGTGTCTATTTACACGTGTGACTCAAAAACATTTCTGAACCTCAGAACCGGTGACGATAAAATATGCGATTAATATTATGATAGTAAAATGTTATATATATTAGTATTTTACGAGTACACACGCGTTTTATAAAATCGCATAATGTAAGCACATATTTCGTAAAACCGAGATCGATTATTATTATTTTGTTCCTCTCGCACAAGGACTTTTGTTAAAGAATGTTCGCCATTATAGTCAATTTAATTGTACATGCGAACCTTTAATTTTTTTCAACACCATTGTTACTGATGTTGTATATTATTTTAATAGTTTTGGCATAACAAATAATACTATAAAACATACGTTTGTTTTGTCTCAGATTGTATAAACAAAAAAAAATAAAAATCATTATTTAAGGATTTAATATACGTCTTAGGTATTTTAATTTGCTGTTATTATCGTGTTTGAAACGCGTACCTCGAGATTGTAAAATATTGCAAAGTTCAAAATATATAATATGAATCCGAACACGAAATTATTTATGATTTTCAAGAATTCCAGCCGCTGTCTCGAAACATATAGGATAATAGTATAAAAAATTAATTATAAGCTCGATATTATTATGAAATAGAAAAAAATCCGAACAATGCGAAACCTTATTATATAGTGCTTTTGTACAGTAATTACTATATGTTTATATATATTATTATTATTATTATTATTATTATTATTATTATATGTATTAGATTATATATTATAATGCATATTAATTTATAATAATAAAAAATGTATAAACATTTGTTCTAAAGATAATAATAATTTAACGCTGACTAAAACCGACACAATCGTATATCATAGTAGTTACTGTGTACGATCATCGTAGTTGCCGGGTGAGGGGTGGGAGTCGATCTTGGCCCGATGTACACAAACCGTACCATGTGTGTGAACGAGTTTTAAAATCGTCGTGTGCCTCGCTTAGACAAGTCTTCCGCTCCGCACTATTAAAATATTAAATTATTATTATTTACACGCGTCCGATATCGATTTAATATAATAATAATAACATTATCGTTAACCTTAAAACTGTATTTTATTTCGGTGTTTGTGTGTGTGTACGTTTTATAGTTTCAATAAAGTATATACAGTCGTGATATACCTATATAATTATAATAATAATCGTTTGCATTGTAATTTAATTAAATTTTTTATTTTCAATAACCGCACTATATAATACATAGTTAGATCCCTCGACATTCCGCCTCGCGATGATCGTCGTTCGTTTGAATAATTCGAATTCGATGAGATATTATGTCGTGTGATTCGTAAACGATTGAATCGAACATGGAAAATCGCGACCTGCAAAAATGGCAAAACAAGTAATATATACAATAATTATTATACATATATATAGATAGATAGAGTACACCTAGGTTTATACCTAAGTTTATACCGTGTATTAGGCAGACGATAATAATTAATTACATTGTAACGAATATATTTTATACTATACGAAATCGTTTTGAACTTTAATATGATAATATCATTGTGGAAAAATATTACAATTCCGCATGTATAGGTAATCCATATTATTAATATATTTTGATGCGTCCCAAACCGAACGATTGCGTGCAAGCTTATACTATATAATATTAAACGCAGTCATCACGATCGTGTCGACGAGATAATAAAAGTATACAATATCTTTTATTGAAATAGAAAAATTATGTTCAATCTGTGTTCAAGTTTACGACGAGCAAATGTGACATTGGTAGGACGTGGTGACGTGAAAGAACAAAGCGCGTCCAGCGACTATGTACACTTCGGTAATTCAAATTCGGGAAGAGGTGCAGGTTTAAACATTTTTGAAAAAAATATATTTTAATATGGTATTAACCCATCAAAGTAGGAGGTATTGTTGCTGAACGGTCCCCCCGCCCTCGAGTCATTCAAGTCATATTATATATCATCTTCATCCCATTTACTTATTGTGCTCATTTGTATGGATTGTAAATTTAGCTAATTTTAATAAAAAAAAAATATGATAATATGATGTCACGAGGTCATTTTCATAGTACCTAGTTATTTTGAGTGAAAAATCACACATCGTATTAATTATCAGTCGTATTATATAGTTTAACGCGAAATATTATTAATAATACGTAGAATTTTACAATCGGTCAAAAAAGTACAATCAAACGTTGGTTCGATTTAACATACTATTATTATCTATCATTATATAATATACAATATATTCGTTCGATATTTTTTATTATTTCATCGAAAAAATAAAAACTTTTGATGAAATAATATTTACTCGTCGAGAGCGCGATGGTCGGTAGTAATAATATTTTTACATATCGTTATTTTCTTCAACCATCTTTAAAACTATTATTTGTAGGTACATCCGAATCGTTAAAAAGGGCGCCGCGAAAAATGTCCATACTTCAATGTCATATAGTAGTTATTACACTATTTACTCAATTATATTATTGTTTACGATAATTTATGTATATACGTTTTGTGCGGTCTTCCCGCGATGCCTGCATTATTATTATTACTATTATTGTTGTACGGAGCGCGCGTAATTAATTTCTACTCCGTCGTCGTCATTACTGCATTAATTTCACCATTATAATAATATGTCTTGCTCGAGCCCTTGTTCTCTATTAGCACAACGAATATATATAGTGTCATAATAATAACTAATTCGGGACGACAATGACGAGCGTTGTTCCGAAAGAATTCTGTTAACAATTAAAAAAAAAAAAATATATATAAAAAAAATTTGTACAATATTCAAACGAAAAATCAGATTACAGGTGGTTGCATGTACTTGCATCGCCATATATGCGCACGTATATAATGTAGTTATATTAATTATTATGCCACTATAGAATATATTGCAGATAGTTTTAATAATATAATTATTTATTGTACACATTATTCGCGTGTAATACGTAACGAAAACGTTAAGGTCTGATTATCTTTTACCATAACTGGTCCATAAGTATGTATATATAATACAATAATGGTAGGTTTGAAATCGTCGCGGCCGTGTGCGAATGTACATAATATTATTATTTCGGCAACAGTAATATCGCATATTATACCTATGGCATTATAGGTTCGGGAATATTGTGAAAATAAAAATTGATTTTATATTAATAATTAGGCACTATAACTACTATTAGTACTGCTGCAGTTGTCCGGCGCGTCCTCGATTTCTCAATGGTACCTATATTATTATATTTTTCGGTCTCCGAATTTTAGTTAAAATTTTAACCGGGAGATAAGCAGAAAGATAAATTATCGACGTTTATAAATATCGCTATAATATCTATACCTACCATATTATTATAGGTAACCGTCTTTATCAATTACGGTGACCTACCATGCCCCTCGCGATACTTAATATATTATATAGATAGAACTCAGATGTTTGAAATGCGTATATAATATAGTGATAAATAGATAATCACAATTTAATATTATTATGTTGTTAAAAAATAATTAGATTAGTTTCGGTATAGGTAAATGACAATATAACCAGTACCTGATGATGGCATATATAGCTGGTATATGCATTATAATATTTTGAAACGTGAACGTTTAGTAAACACAATCAATTGGTTCGAATATAGTGTTTTTGAAATCCGCGTGTACCTTCATAATCGTTTACAACTACAACAGCGTACTTAGCATAATATTATTTATAAGTATTATTGTCCCTTCGCAGCTTTTTTTTCATTTTTCATCACGCTAATCACGCCATCGTATTTGACGGGCGATTCGACTTTCAAATATTCTACTTATATTACCTACATATATAATGTGATGATAAATCACTGCAGCAGTCTTTGATCGGAAATAATTTATACCTCACATAACAAATAATTACAGTGTACCTACATATTATATACATCATCGCATTTTTATATAATCGCTCGTGTCGTCCGTTAAATTTTTATTTTATTAAATAATATTGCCGTATTCTTTTACGACAACAAAAATAATTATTTCAGTTTTTATGAAAATTTTTTAAAAAATATATAACATGTTAAAAGTCATTTGTCGTGACGTTATGGTTAATAATTCGTCCGTGTGAAACACGAGTTTTAAAATAATAAATGTGTAATAATATTATTGTATGTGAACGCGGTAAATACGTATTTTTGCTCGAAGGACAAACCACCGAGCCGGCCAGAGCTGCAGAGACTGTGCACAATTTCCTCGGAATGCGAATTCGGTAAAATAAAAACGTCGAGGCGACCGTTGCCGGTCAAACGTCGTGTAATTGCCGATGGTGAAAAAATACGAAAAAATACGCTTTGAAGGAACAAAAACATAGACAGCAGCAGAGAGTTAACAACTAGTCTCTCGCGATCTCGTTTAAAACGTGTCGAAACAGTGCAATATGTATTATGGTTTTCGGAAAAATTACATATTATCATATATTGAACCCTAATTATTATACATATGCACGAGTGTTGTTTGAACTGATTTCGGTATTGTTTAGGTACTTGTGTATTATTAAAAAAAATGTGCGGCAAACTACAACTGCAGTATGCGGAGACGAAAAAAAATTAAAATAAATACATTGTAAAAGTAACTTTTAACGCGATATTTATACAACAAACGAGACGACGGGTGTCGGGGCACGGGTGGGTGCTCCTTAATGAGAACGTCGACTAAATAATTCTGTATAGAAAGTATATCGTTAATAATAGGCGTGTACATATACCTATATGTATAGGTACACTGCAGCCGAAGTGCATTGCGGGTATATATTTTGACATAATATAATATATAATACAAATTTTAATACCATCACGTTTCTGAAAGCGCTGCTAAACGCATAATATTCTATACGAGTAAATTTCATATAATAATATCAACATTGTTGTGTTTGACCCGCAATATATGGCGTCTCGTATATACGACTCGTGTTTAATCGTATATTCGGTCGTCGTATTTTCGTAATATTTTTATCGTCATCGCGTTTTTATTATACTATTATCATATATATTTAATATTTTTATCGATGACTGATGAGTTTGGGTAGGTATATATTATAATAGAAAGTGCGATGGTCGATGAACTCTGGGAATATTTCTTGAGAAATCTAGTTATTCAAATATTCTTTTTACGAGTAATTTACTACGATTTTAACACGATAACGATATTATAGGTGTAATATAATACATAATATAATATGCGCGCGCGTGCGGTGCGGTGTTTAAGTCTTCGGCGCAAACAAATCCTAATTAATCGCGGTTTAGGCGTTTCCCCCGACGCACACACACACACACACACACACACCCGTATTCGATATAATATTCGTGTAAACCAATATTATTATAACATAATGTTACATCGTGTGTTGGCTACCGTATGTAACGCGTTGGATTTCGTTAACGACTTATTATAATAATAATAATATACATCGGTACATTAATTTTATTATTTTTGAACCTCTCGAGCCGATCTCGGCTGCCGAATGGGCGCCTGTGCCCTCCTGAACGTCGTCGTCGTCGTCGTCGCGTACACATAATAATAATAATAATAATATTATACACAACATATATTATTATATACTCGTCGGAAAAACAGCCTTATATTGACGTCGTGCGCGCACACAGGAGTGGCCGGAAGTCGTGATAGGGCAGACGCACATGCGAACGCTTTGTATACAACATTTTATAATAATAGTAATATTATATTATATTATATGTGTGTGAGTGAGTGTGTGTAACTATCCCGGGATTTATGACCCACAAACCGTAACACAAAGGGGCACCCGCGTCCGACAGAACGCACAAAAAAAAAAAAACAGCGTTCACGGGCTCTAGGATATAATGATATTATTATTATTATTATTATTACTATCGTATCGTTTAATCATATATTATTACCTATTATTTATTATATATTATACGGGTCTCGCGTTGTACCCACATAATAATATAAATATTATTTAAAACGAAAATCGCAGTGATATAATAATATTATGGCTGCTCGGCGAGTGTCCAGTTCGATATTATGTATAGGCATAATAACGGATGACCGTCGCATCCTGCATCCTGTCAAACTCATTTTCAGAGTCGACTCTTTTGAGCATTGAAATATTGTGGTACAGTATTTTAAGTAAACATACCGCGCGGTTACGCGTATAGGTTCGAAGTATTTACACTAAAACCATACATATTATTATCATATTGTTTACTGTACTCGTATGTACCGTTTAGTGATATCTCAGGTTTTTCTTTACATTTTGTTTTAACGATAGCCTTCGCCATTTGGTTCGAAGCTGTCAGAAGAATAATCCTTTTCAGGATAATATACTCTCGATGTATGAAATATTTGTTAATTAATCGACAAGCGTTCATATACATATAAGGTCTAGTCGACCGGAGTGAGATGGCAAAGTATCTAATTATAATGGTGTTTGGATATTTTGTTCCGCGGACATTTTGTTCCTTTTTTGTTCCTTTTTTGTTCCTTTTTCAAAATAATCAATCGCGGAACTAAAAATCCTTAAATTGAACAAAATGTCTTAGAGCGACCATTTTGTTCATAATTTGTTCCTCTTTCGGGACATTCTGTTCCGTTTTGAATTTTCTGTTCTTTTAGGGAGACATTTTGATCCTTTTTGATATTTATTAAGGATCAAGTTGGATATTTTGTTCCTCACGGTGGACTTTATGTTCCATTTTATGAACAAAATATCCCCGCGGAACAAAATGTCGCACTAGGACATTTTGTTCCCTTTCAGGATTTTTAGTTCCACTTTTGATTTTTAATAAAATATTAAGAGGATTAAAATGTCTCCATAGAATAACAAAAAATCCAAAACCGGAAAAAAATATCCCAAAAAAGAAACAAATTATCACCTTACCAATTATAATATACCATCTCGCAACAGTTGCTGTGGTCCGCTCGTGTACACTTCAAAATATTATAATATTATATTTTGTTTTAATCACAATAATCTACTTAGAAAATGAGTATAGCCGGACTAAATATAATGGGCCACTCCGAACGGACACTCCGGGCCGGTTTTGAAAAGTCGGGCAAACCGTGCCACACATTATATTATTATTATTATTATTATACGTCTCGTGCCGTGTTATACTTATTACATTATAACGTATATTACCGCGTAGGTTCCTCCACCTCCGCCACCTCCACCTCCTACAATACCTGCGCATAATATAGATCGCTGCGCCCGGAACGATCGACGAGTCTCCCGACGCGCGTACCTTTATATATGTAAAGTCCTCCGGATAGTAACTCGCCGATGCAGTTCAGGAAACGACCAGGTCCGCGACAACAACAGCAGCAGCAGCATAGTATCTGTACAATAATAATAATAATGATGATGACGATAATATAATACCGACAACGCCACAGCAGTATAATAATAATAATAATATGATATTATAATAACTCGATTATATTATATTGTTGTTGTTGGTGTTTCACCCCGGAGCGGATCGACATTTTTTCTGCGGTAGGTAGAGCAGAAGCCGTCTACAATCGTATTATTATAATTATACACGCGCCCGTGTACACAGAGTATATTATAAAAGTCATTGTGTGTATATTATAATATTATTGTTATCATCGCGTTATATATATTTATAATATGACGTCACGACGACGACGACGACTACAGAGATTCGTCTCCGGAGGTTATCATCCTCGACGACTGCGGCGTTGTGTCGTTTTTTTAGCGGCGTGAGTACTATATTATACGTATATGAATATTGCTGGGTTCACCGTGATCCACGATATCTACCCGCCTCGCTGTACTTACCCACCCATGCCCACCCGTTCCTATACCTTCCAAACCTCGTCGTAGCCGCGTCGATAACGGTAAACGCGTACGATAGTTTTGGACTCGGGGAAAATAGGTGCGAGCCCGAGGGTGATACATCATGACAATAAGTCGGCGGTGTGTATAATACATATATTATATATAGCTGAAAAGACTCGGAAAAATATGAATTTTTCAATTCCTTCAATAAATATTAATTTGTAGGGTGTACCGATAAACAACGCGACTAGGTCGAACAATACTCGCGTATAATATATAATATTATATTATTATATTTACACAGTGTGTGTACAATAAAATACTAACAATATATGTATAAAGTACCTGAGTATAATACGCCTTTCGCAATATAATATAGGTACATTGGTTTAGGTAACCTAACCTTATTAGCAGGTTATTGGTTATAGGTGACATAGTGGTTTTTTTTTCAGTTCTTTTATTCGGACGATTTTTGCACTGAGAAAACAAATAACATCATCCGATTAATATTGATGTGTATCCGTCGTAATATTATGTTATTTTATTTCTGTGAATTATTCATTTTATTTATATTATTTATATTATATTTATATTTTCATCTCGGCGGTAGTATATTGTTTCAACAACCCTTATTTCAAAGTTTCGTCTTCTTGAATTGAATAGTTTTCTCTAATCACACGCATGTACAATATTTTAGGTTTATATAATATATGTGCGGTGTGGTGTAAGGGGATTGTGTTCTAAATTTCAAACCCTTGTGAGTTATAGTCTATGGATATTGAATTTTCAGGTGTAAATCTGTTATTATAATGCTTGGTTCATTTATCGATACTTTAATCGTTAAAATCGTAGTCAAAAAACACTCGCGGCTATAGAATATGAAATCCAACAGTTTGATTAAAAAAAAAACCACATATTTTCAGAAAAATAAACCACTGGAGTGACAGAAAAGTTGCACGCGCGGCGGTTGAGAAAAAATTAAACGTCTTTGTACATTGTAATTGTTGGTAAAATTATGCAAAACGCTATAATATATTATATAATATTATGTTATGTATTATATTATAGACATAACACGTTAATATTATCACACGACGTCTTGCAATCTTATAAATATTTTTCCTTGACCGCTTCAGCACGGATGCCCTGCAGTGGTCAAAGTGTGTAGGATGTCATCCGCCATTAGTTATACTTATTTTTAGTTTTCATATTATATTGTTTCGCCCCTCATATTTTCCAGATCAAAACATCCCGTTGTGAAAAATATTATAATTTTAAACTATATAATGATAATAATATTTGGTATTTTTTTCGTGAAAACTACAATTCGTATTATAAATTACCTCACACGACAGCGTCATACAGCTGCAACAAAAATTGAACACCCACAAACGTGTATTTTATCGAAATCGAATAGGAGCCGGGACCATCACGGTTCACTCTGAGATATTTATCTTTGAGATGGATAGGTCCTATCCTTGGCCGGGACACGATGCACATAATATTATTATTATGGTACGCTCAGTGCTCGAATTTGGGGAGAGGGGGCGCAGCTCAGCTCCTAAGCTAGCTTTTGATTTTAACTATAGCGTTCCCATACTATATTTTCCTAAGAGAACGCACACGTAACAAAGCAAGTATTAAAATATTAAATGCCAATGAAATATTTCTTTTTTTGTATATTATATTAAATTTTATAAAATATTAATTAGGTAATACCCACTGCCTATAACGTATGACTGATAATTTTGTTTTTGTCTTATCAAAAATCGAAATTGTTAATAGTTTGATAACAAATTTAATTTAAATCTAGTTTCAGCATATTATTATAATCTTACCAGTTATCAGATTTTTTGGATAAAATCACCAAAGTCATTTGTTAAAAATGTAAAAATCACATGTTGTTGATAACAAATATTTATAAGATTATACATTTTTAATAAAGGTTTTTGTTATAATATATAAAACATAAAATGTATTACATTTATTAATCTTGTTATGTATACTGTTACAAGTCGGTTGACCGTATAGCCTCGTGCTCGTAGAGTTTGAGTATAGATTTTAATAATAAAGTAACAAACACACGTCTAATCAGCTATCATTCAGGTTTATTAAGTTGAACACAATGACTAATGGTACTCTCTCCATTCTCCGCTGCCCATCTTCCAATATTCCTGTTCCTTATATCTAAATTTAACTAGGACAATCCCTCCTATATAAAAAGTGCTTATTTGCAGTTTCGGGATTGTACTTGCTTATTCTAATTCACAATCATTATTTAATTTCGTAATTCTACTTGTTTTATAAATAGGTACTACATTTCTTAATCGCTTACTAACTATTGTATCCGTGCTTATTACCTATGTTTACTAATACTTATTCATAACAGTACCCATACGTTTTTAAATCGAATATAGGATCTATAATAACGAGTTTTTTCTTTAAACTAGAGAAAAAAAAATGAAAGTTTGAAACGATGAAAAGTGTAAAATCATCAACATTTAGTTTAAAGTAATATAAGAATAATTTTGTTTTAACGTGGTGGTAGTAATTAGGGGTGTGTCAGGCCCCCACGAGTTAGTGTTAAATATTGTTCATTCGGAACGATGTTTATTCGATTTCTATTCGAGTTCCCCATTTCTTTCGATTTCCCGGTTCGAGCACTGCAGCAGGCGCGTACACGTGTTTAATAATAATAATATGATATATATACATGCATAATATGTCGAGTGTTGACATCCCTTCGCGTTCGATTCGGATCACTCGGACCAACGCGCATCTGCTCGAGCAGCCCCTCCTACGCGCGTAAAACCGTCTCGATTGGAGCGTATATACTTTTCGTTTCGGGGGGGGGGGGAAATAATAGAACTTTAATGCTCACGCACACACTTGATGATAACGCAGACGACGTTTCATCACGCTGTATATACGTTTTTAACTGTGTGCAGGTGAGCGCGCACGTAGTTGTAAAAGCAGCGAGGCGAGCGCCACAAAGTACGCGGCGAACCTGGAACACTATTTTTAGTGCACCCGTCGTCCTAACAAGCCAAAATATTCGGTGCCGGCGACGTTTCTAATTTTGTTCCATAATTCTTATACGCGGGCGACAGCTACGGCGCGACCGGCAGGGACTCTTTTCCCGGAATTCCTCTCCAGCGGCGGCGGCGGCGGTAGCTCTCTCTCTCTCTCTCTCTCTCTCCTTGTCACTCTGTCTCTCTGTCACACACTCTCTCTCTCTCACTCTCTCTCTCGGCCTGTTATGCCACTACGGTATTAAGCGAATATAATATTATAATATTATAATATTATATTTATAAACTCACCTATACGCGCACGCTCGCGTGTGTGTTTTTATTTATTTATTTATTTTATACATAAGCGGACGCAAGTCCTTTACAATATTTTAGCACGGTATATTAATAATGGTGTTTGGATATTTTGTTTCTTTTTCAAGATAATCAATCGTAGAACTAAAAATCCTAGAAGGGCCATTTTGAACCATTTTGTTCTTAATTTGTTCCGTTTTTGGATTTTTTGTTCCTCTATGGAGACATTTTGATATTTTATAAAAAATCAAGTAGGATATTTTGTTCCTCTCGGTGGACTTTTTGTTCCACTTTTGATTTTTAATTAAAAAACGAAATATCCTACTTGATTTTTAATAAACTATTAAAAAGGATCAAATTTTCTCCACAGAAGAACAAAAAATCCAAAAACGGAACAAAAAATCCAAAAACGGAACAAAATGTCCCAAAAAAAGGAACAAATTATCCCGTGGAATATCCGCGGAACAATATATCACCTTATCAATAGGACTACCAGCAGCCAATAAGATATTAGAGGGAGAGCTTATCATATATAGTTTGTCTAATAAGGGACGGGATAGATGATAAATCACTACATCTTGTGTTGATGAAGTTTATTTTAAAACGAATAAGGGAAAGGATAGCTGCTCACAATCGACATTCCCTAGAGTAAATTTTATGTAAAAACTTCGATAGTATATAATAAAGTGCGTCTGTTTTTGAGCGGAGAAAGATCGAATAATATGATTTAATAATTTAAACACCGTATATTATTAATACACACCGTCCGCGACACACGACCGTTTACTGTCGCGTAATGATAATAATAACAATAATAATGTCGTCTAATCATATTTTATTCTACGACCGTGTAAACGTATTATTCTTATAATAATATTACGTATGTGCGTGGGCAATCATGGGCGTAATGATATTAATATGCGCACGAGCAGCGTTATAATATACGAAAAAAAAAAAATAATAATAATAAATAACTGGTATTCCGCCGCCGCTCGGTTTAATAAAATTATTAAGTTTACGTACGCACGCACAACCGACACTGTCCGATTTGCTGTCGTCCGCGAGACGTCGAGGGCTGAACCATCTGTGCGCCCGACGCATACTTGGCTTCGGTCAGGAATTCGTTCCGTTTCCGCTCGTTTTCGATCGACCGATGTGTGTGTGTGTGTGTGTATTTTCGTTACCATATTATTATTATTATTATTATTATTATTAATATTATAATATTGTGATCGTTATAATATTTTATGATGTTGCGAGCGAGCGAGCGTAACCTATACAGAATTCCGAGGTACCTGTTTTTCAAGCTGCGCGTAAAATATGACCCATATAATATATAATAATATTATTAATGTTTGTTTTTCGCGATTTACTCGCGCTTCGATGTTTTTCGTTATATTATATTATTAGAGTTAGGATGTGTTGATGACTTTTACATTTTTTTCCCTTTGATTCTATATCATATAATATGCTCTCTTAGCTAAAAATTCGTTTTATGCTCCCTTGATTCAGAATATTCTAATTCTATTTTGCATTTTTTTTCCAATTTTTAGCCATAAGTAAATGCATTTTTTTCTTTTTTCAAGTCCTTTTTTTTAACATTTTTAAGTCATTTTTACATATTTTAGGTCATTTTTTGTTGCGCCGCGGAAGTAATGCGCAAGCAGTCCCCGCGGCGTCGTCGGTTATAAACCGGAAAAAAAAAAAGGTCATTTTTTGTAGTTTTTGTACAATTTGGGGCCATTTTTCTCAAATTTGAGATTTTAAAGAAAATTTGTATAGTATTCAAAAAAATAGTTTTATTATTATTATTGTGGGGTTTCTGTTGTGATTAAATTGAAATGTCTACGACTATTGTCTATTAATATGACAATTCATTTTTTAAATTACTCTGACTCCAACTATCCCACCCATTTTTTGGAGTTTTTAGGGAATTTAGAATTGTTGTGTGTTTTTAGGTCACCAACGTCCTAATTCTAATTATTATATTATATCATATGGTCGTGAGGTATTATACTGCACTGCCTGCAGTCGACTGCGGTGGAAGTCGGCCGGAAAAAAATGCTCGTCCGTTTTTTCAAATATTTAACAAAATAATTTGTAAATTCTGTGGACGCGAACGCCACGATTTCGCGAATCGTCTTGCAGCGATTCACTATTACAGTATTCCAATATTATGTAAACACGTAGTATTATTATAAGTATAGGAATATAATTTAATATAAATAACTGTAAAGTAATATAACGCATGGATAATAACTGAAACAGAACTGATGAAATCGAAATTCTTTCCGATCGTCATTGTCGAAGAGTGGTGAATAAATTATTTTTGATGTCAATTACATCATTTTTTTTGAATAGAGTAAAAGTTACTTTAAAAAATGAAGATTGCTATATATGAACCTTAAGCAGGTATTTTAAACTTTGGACTCGGATTTCGAAAAGCTGGGCTTTTTTTTGAACATTATTTATATTTTATAGTCGTATTTAGCCATAATTTAGGTACCTACCTAATATTATTCTTATACAGGATTTTCGAATGTTTAAACTTAATGTCACGTGCCTGCATGACGAAAACCGCGGTTTGTACACCAAATTTCCAAATTCCTACATGTAATGTTATATGAACATTAAAATGTATATAGTTATTATGTTTTGTAAAATTTGGAAGGTATGCGACGAATAAAAAAATGTGTTTATTTTTTAATATTTAACATCAAAACAATTACTATACATTTGAATATTCCACGTTTTACTTTCCAGCAATTCAAAGTGCGCATCACAATAATAATATTATTATATGCTGCTCGTGTGCAATTTTTATATTATAAACTGTCGCGGTTTGAAGTCGTTTTAATATTTTTGTATTTTTGAATAATAGTATAATATTATGAGTTTTAAAATATGTTTATAATAAAGCGCTGGGTTAAGGGTAGGTAACATTTTATTAATTTCTGTACGATATAAAATCGTTATTAGATTATAAAATGTGATATATAAATATGAACCTCGTCAATTATTGGCGATCAGACAATTTTGCATAGGGGACACGAACCAGGTGACCCTAAAATCTGTGGTTTTGTATCGAGTTGAACAGTTTTTTTGAGAAAGGTATAGTATATTATTATCGAAACAGATTGGACGATAGTACGATTAGACTTAAACGGACGCCGCCGTTTTGTAACCACTCCTAATTATTACATTATAAATTATAAATAAGAGATATATTATGGGTACCTACTACGTTTAAAAACTTAATGTTTTTACAGAGTAGAAGGGACGATGGCCGAGATGGCCAATTAATAAAATAATATAATATATCTTTACTAAAGCGACATTTATATTTTGACATTTGTTTGAAATACCTTTGGTCGGATTCGCGCGTTCTCGAATCTTATTCGCCCTATTTGGGGATTCTTTTAATGCCTAATTTATAGGTACTTATTGTCAAGTATTCGAGTCGTATGCGACCACGACAATCAAACCGCGGCACCTATAGTCGAATTAAAAAATATTTTATCCCTTTTATGCGTCAACAGTCGTACCCTATAAATCGTGTGTCGTGGTGTTATTATATTGTCGGTCCGCGACAGGACAAAATAACGATAATTGTACGATAATTTATATTTTGATTTGTACGTATGTCGTTTAAATTGGAACAAATAATATAATAAGACGGCGACGGTGGCGATCGGAAATTGAAAATATCCGTTTAGAAAAATCGTCGAGCAGCGGCGCGGGGCTTAAACGAATTAAATTAAATTGAAATACAATTGGTCCGCCGCCGTCGCTGTCGCCGGGGCCAGACGATTATTTCGTGCGTGTTAGCAATTTAACAGTATTTGTACAAAATTAAATATTATATTAATATGAAATTAGGCGAGAGAAAGAGAGAGACGGAGATGAATAAAGACGACGACGCGTACAGTTTGTTACATAATAAAATATAAACATCGTATTTAAAACGGTCTGTGACAGTTTCGTCGTCATCGTCGTCGTATAACCACCGTCGAATTATAAACGTTTTCGGGGGACGTCATTAACATAAAACGTCCGATAATGGCCAAAATAACATAATAATAAAAATAATTTTAAATATAGTATTACGAGCAAAACGAATAATAATAATATTATTACGAGCATCGTCGCGCGCGTGTTCGTTGAACTTCAAACGCTTTGTGCTCCGCGGTGGCCATCGAGCTATATTAATATTATACCATATATTCGGTATAGGTATATTATATTGCACGCCGTTTAACTCTATTACTATAATAATAATCGTAATATTAGCTGATAATATATATATAAACTCGTACGACGACGTGTTGTCGGCCGACGACGACATTACCTCGTGACGCCGCCGTATATTATGTAATTGAAACTAGACTGGAATTTTTCAAAAGCGACGGCCCCATCGCGGATGAGCCATCAATTTATTGCCGGGCCGGGGATTATTCTAGGAACACCGCCCCTCCGCGTGCTCGTAATAAAAACAAAAATAATAATAATAATATTAAATGCAATACGTATCATATATAATAATAATAATAATATAATACGTATAAACGGCGTACCTCTATATAATAGCCGCTTGCCGTGTTAAAAAAAAAAAAAAACAAATCCGATTTATGAGGAACCGTCAGCAGCGAGCCAAAAGTTGTCGTTATTATTATTATTATTGTTTTTTTTTTATGGACTGCGTAATGCTATACATTATTATTACACGAGGGCGTCGAATAATTTTTAGAGACAATCCCGGTTTGAAGATATAATAGTTACTGACGTGTGCGGTTCTTTTTCTACTATTCTTATATATTACTATTATTATTAAAAGCGTATATACGACTTTTCAGTAAAAAAAATATATTGTTTTACCGGTTAAAAGGTTTTTTTTTTGTAATTATTTTTGGTATCATCGTAATCGAAAACAAAACGCAAAAAAAAATGTATATATGTATTGATACTTATAACTAAACGATTAAAAGAAAATAAACAATTCAAGTTTAGTTTCATGATTATTTATACTATTAGCAATAATATTATACATGATAAATGTGTTAGTTTAACCAAAAGTTCAGTGAGCAACAATAATATAATATCAAATACGTTAAATTTATCATGAGAATAATGTACATAATATCGAAATTAATACCGACGAAATCAAAATAATTCTACGAGTCAAGAGACCTAAACGCTGGGAACCTTTGATTAATCCCCTAGGTCAAAATAAATTAAACGAAATAAACTTACAAATTTGAAATTCTCGACGAATCGAATATAAAATCAAGTGACAAGCGATATTGGGAATATATTCTTAGCTATACCCCATACCTAATCTCGTTATAAAAAAAGACATCTAACCGTTTATATACATATAAAATAAATAAAGTTGCAATAGTTAAAACTATAATATATATAATTATTAATTGCACAGTTCTACTAATTACGCGCAATATATTGCTAAAAGTGAAAAACATAATATCAACATTTAAATTATTATATTATTGTTTTGTATTGAATTGGACGAATAATATTATTATGAATAAATACTTTTGAACATACCTAACGTCGATACGATGAATAACGATGTATGAAGTCGCTGTTTGGCGGACTAAACGAATATAATATGACAATAATAATTCGAGTAGGTACTGCTCGAGGTATACGAAATATTTGGCAGGAACCAGTCGTGCGTAAAAAATACAGGATGTTTTTGCGTTTCCGGAACGAACTTTGCGATAATGATCTCTCATATTATACGAGTAGACACGAAAACCTATTATGCAGTTTGCGAACGAAGGACTTTTAAGGACAATTACTACGTATTATATAGGGTTTTAAAATTTCATGAAATATTTCATTCATATGAAAAATATACCAAAAATTATTGAAGAAAAAAATTGAAAAAAGTTTTTTCAAGTTAATCTTGCGAAACGCTAAAATATGCGTTTTGGGGACAAAACGTCTCTCTGAGAAACCATTGATATACGTATATATATAACTCATTTATATAATGGTTTAATTAATAATAATTTAATTAAAGTGAATACATCTACCACACAAGTATATATATAGTATATACGTATATAGGTGTCCCTAAAAGTCCCGCATTAAACGCGAAATAGGTTTAGGTTTTCGATTCCCCATTTATTATCGTCGTATAGTTTTAAATTGTAATTAATCGGTATAATTATAAGTATACAATTAATTTTATTATTTTAAATTCTTTATATTTAATAAAAAAAATTCTCCACGGATGGTATAGGTATACAATATCAATATTCGTTGTTGCAAAAATATGACGTATGGAAATGCTAACACACCAATTTAACTTCGTTAAAAAAACCCATTCGATCATTGGTTTTTCGACCAAAAAACAATTCGATCACTCGAACCATCGACCAAACGACTCTCACCGGAATAAATCTACCACACACAATAAGTTGTTGATGTTCCTAAAAGTCTGGTGATTCTCAAAACTCAAAGCGGGTTTAGGTTTTTGGATTCCGCGATCGCTTACGCGTGTAAACCCGACAACAACCTGTACGTCGTCGTATTATCGTCGTGTAGTTACATTGTAACTTAGATCATATTATATACCATAGTAAAATATGATCTAAGCATTGTAATTTTTATTTTATCATATCTTATCATAATATCATCACCGGAATCGTTTCGCATATAGTTTTGTGTCTACTCGGAAAATTCGCCATCAGGGTGATTGTATGTAAAAACTCGTGCCAATTCAACACGTACCGCGAACGCTGTAACCGTACACGCCGCCGCCGCCGGGAGTTATAATATTATTATTATTATGCGTCTTCCCGAGAATTATTAACGTAAGAATGCACTATTGTCACAAAAACTTTTTATAAAAAAAAAATAACAATAAATCTACATATAATACGATTAAAATATTGTCAACTCAGTTTTCATTGAATTCGCCGATGGCTCTTGATGAATGCTTTTGGATTGTGTAGTCGATTTTTTCCCAACAATACTTTTTTTATTTTATTTTTTTTAAACTATTCGTCGTTCGTTTTCGTGCATTGTATTTTTCTCGTGCATATTATTGTGCATTATTGTTATTGTTATATATTTTGTCGAACGGATTAGACGATTATTTAAATCAACAACAATTATAATATATTATATTCGGGGGGGTTATGACGAAACGATGAAATGGAATTAAATTAAACAAACAAACGGCGCGAGAAAAAAAAATAATATTAGTGTTTGTGGACGTTGGTGTGAAAATCGAAAATTGTGTCTACACGCGTATTATATAATAATACTGTTTTATGTTATGTAAACGTATTTCGTCTAAGGCCCAGAAAGCCGTGTATATAATATAATATGCTAATAAAAAATAACAATTATTATTATTGTTATTATTATTAACGACCCCACGAAATGTGCACGTGGACTATGACTGTTGTCGAGACCGTTTATAATATAATAATAAACGTCGGATTGTTTATAGAATATGTTATGGAATTTATAATATTCGACGTGGTGAACATCCGATTTTATAGGTTATAATATTAACTCACAAAATAATTATCTCACCCGAATTCTTTACCGTTCCATACCGGACGATAATTAATTTTCATAGCGGACCATCGAGGTCGTTTTGAAGACTTGCGTTAGAATATTAGGTGCATTATTATTATAATAATATTATGATAATGTTACACACACACTCGAATATCATTTGAATTTCTTATCATTTAGTCAACAAGTCCGTTACGACATTAAAACTGTCTACACGGCAGTACTACCTATATATTTTTTATATTTGGTTATGATAATAATTTGTTCGTCACAATAATAATATATGTTACACAGGGTGATCCGCCGAACGTGCGCTCGCTCATATTTTTTTTCCATTTAATAACACATTTCAATCTAATTTTTAGAATTTTTAAATATATACCTTCTTAAAGACAATATATTTTCAAATTCTTGAGATTTTTTGTACTACCTATACGTCATAATAAGGAGTGTCCTGTGGAGATACAAACTTCTGTATATCGAAGAAACTATTAGTTAACATTTTTGAAATAAGTACGTCAACGTTTTCAAAATATAATCTTCTAAAAAATGTAAAATAAAAAATTGAGGGGGGGGGTGTTCTCGTTTGGAAACCAAAGTTTGTATCAAAAACAAGCTTTGAGTGTATTTAAAAATTCCAAAAATAAGAATTTGAATAAATTTATTAGGTATTCAAGTTTAAAATGCAGGGGACGAGCATTCTCGGCGAATCACTCTGTATAATAATATGTATATTATAATATTATTATGCTACTAGAATCATTTATGCACGAGATTGAATATATGTAGTTACCCGGTGGCAGGTACATACCATAATATTATAACACAACAGTTAGATAACGTCATACACGTACCTATCTATGTATAATATTCTTCGTCAAATCGTCTCTGGTTGTGTAATCTGTTTACCTACGCGCGTAAACACATGTCATTATTTTTTTTAAAGAATTTCCTATACAAACATACCTATTTAAATTTATAGGAGACACAATGCTATTTTTAGGTTCCTATTATATTATATGCTTTCGTTTCGGTAAATAATAATCGTTCGCCGTATAATATATTATTTTAAATTCTTTAAAAGTATGAAGACCACTGCGCGGAGTCGACTAAATTAAACGATGTCCGTTTCTTCTTACCCCGTCACGGGACACGGCTGTCGTGTGTATAATTTATGTAAAATACGCGTATTTATTACAAAACTCTACTCCGGCCGCAGTTTATCATAATAATATACGCGTATAATATTATTATAATAGCGTTTAATTCGTTTATAGTCTTACGAATATTTTACCGGAGTCTATATAATATATACGTATATTGTGCAGTGCTTTCTAGATTGTATCGTTCAGGATACGTTTCTGTTGCTCTCGAAACCAATTCGTTATAAAAAAAAATATGTCGTTTGCGCTCGGTATCGTATTAATGTGTTAATAATATTTTATTGTTCCTCCGCCGTCGTGGTGGTGGATTATGGTAAATATTTTACTATTATTAAATAATTGTACGCGCAATACACGACGTACGGAATAATATTTGTTTTATCGAAACCCCCCCCCCCCGTCTGCTATGAATCTGTCAACACTCGACCCGTATAAATGTCACGATAGGTCACGAAGTGTGATAAACGTCACGTGACGTGTAAAAAACGAGTGGCAATTACCATCGTTCTGACGTACTGTTGGCTTCAACCCCTATCCCAGAACTATAACCACTGATCATTGCAAGGGTGGGCGAGTCAACGAAAATAACTAACTCGAGTTAAGTTGAGGAAACACGAGATCAATGATTTGGATTTTAACAGTTTTCAAAATATCATAAAATATTTAACTCGGTGAGTTAAAAGTTAATATGGAAAAAAATATTGACTTGACTCGGTTAAGCTTAAAAGTTAATCTACTTTTTTAAATTAGTATGTGGATGAGTGACAGCATTGTTTCTAATAAGCTGTCACTTATTTTACTTTACATAATCATAAAATATTTAAACTGTATACACATCTCAATTATAAATTAAACAATAATTATTAATTTTTATATCAAATAGCAATTTAAGGTCATACAATATTAATACAATACAATTTGTAATTTATAATTTAAATAAAATAATATAAATATTTGTATTATTAACTATTATAGTATTGGATTATTTTTATTTTAATATAAACATTTTTTACGTATAAAACTATAAAAAAGAAAAATTTCAAAACATCTTAAACTTAATGGATTGTTTTTAAATCAACTGAGAATACAGCCAAGGTATTCCAACTGTCAATTAAACTAGTTAAGTTCATAAGCTGATTAGAAAATTAACTAACTATTAATGTTAAAACAAAATTAACTTTTTAACTTAAACTAAAACTTTTTAACAAGTTAATGACCACTTTTGTCACATTATCCATAGGTATGACTATATTATTCTACAAGTGCACTGCGGAAGTTTCATATATTAAATTAATATTGTTGTTAATCAAGTTGCTATGTGGAGGGCAGGGCTGGATTTACGCCGAGGCTCGTGAGGCCCGTGCCTAGGGCGGCAAATTTTTGGGGGCGACAAAATTTGTAAGAAATTGAAAAAAAAATCATATAAATATTTTATGCATTTATGTAAATTTAACATTATATAATAATTAATAGGTATATATTATATATTATTGAATTTATTAGTAATAAATACTACATTTTTTTTCTCGGGGTAAGGGCGGCATATTAAAAAGAGCCTAGGGTGGCATCTGTTCTAAATCCGGCACTGGTGGAGGGTGAGGTGACGGCAGCCCATCTCGATGTTAAACTATATTTTTTTATAAAAACAAACCTTCTTGATCGTAATATTTTTTATATTTTATTTACTTTCAGTAGCTGATTATAGACGTCTGTGAAAAGGTTTAATCCAAATATATATACGGACAATATTCATAAATAATATATTATTATTATACGACTCGGTCGGACGAATAATGCTGCTGCAGCAGTACCACTTTTTATTTGATTGTTTTTTTTTCATCATAAACCGCACGACTATACCAATAGAATCGTTTTTTTTATTTTATTTTTTTTTTAACATCCGAGGCTTATTAGATCTCAAACCCCTTGCCCACAACACCCGCCACGTCACTTGTGAAATTCTTAGTCTCGTCGCCCGCCGTCTACATCGGAGGTCGGCAACCCGCGGCCCTCGTAGCTATTTCGTGTGGCCCGCGAGTAAAATTTATAATTAGTATAAAAATACGCATCGTGTACAAAAACCACGAACAACAAGATGGACTGGAAACGGTATCTTAAAACGTTGTTTGTTTGTAAATACCTTGTTAAATTTATACATAATATACCCGACAGTTATAATAATAATATACGAACTTTAATAAATAACCAAATTTGACATGACTATACAGCTTTGTTTAATATTAAACGAGGTATATTATTCGAATCGTGAAACATTTTTATTTATTTTTCGGCCCTTGAGGTCAAAAAAGATGACCTTTTTAAATCTTTTCCCCTGTAAATTCCACCGGTACGTTTTCAATACCGAAAAAAAATGTAAACTCTGTCGATTTAATTTTATAATTTTTATAAAAATTTTTCATTTTAATATTATTTAAGTAAATTTATTTATATACAGATATATCTATATATTCATATATAGATAGATATAAATACTATTGTATATTTTTTTTACATCAATTTAAGATAATTTATAGTTAATAATAATGATCAAAAGTTGGATCATAAAATAATATAATATATAGGTAATAACATTGGTTATAGTTACTATTTATCATACTATATTTCATAAATTAAACTAATTGGGTGCGGAACACTTTATATTTTCACACTACCACTTTTCGTCATCGGGCTTTTAAATCCTTTGTTTGTAATATGGTTAAAGTTATTTAAACGTAGCTATAAACTTCTCCAAGTTCGCTGACTATTTCATTCGCTGTATTCGTCTTGAAATCAACGGATGAACTTAAAATATGTGCCTATATGTTATGTATAATATTTTGTTGAACGTGTTCGTATCGTGAACGATTCGATATTATTAATAAATTATCAGTCGGTGTAGTTTTCTCAAAACGTTCAAAATAATATTGTTCATCTCCAAACAAATATAGATATGAAATAATACAATAATATTTAATTTACTACCAGGTACTTTAAGTCTTTAGGGTTCTTTTACAAAATAAGATATGAGTAATAACTAATAAATAATAATTAATAAATACTAATATAGTAATATCATCTACTTGCCTAAACTGCATATTATGTAAAAAAAAATATATTTCAATGAATAATATTTTATGAGCAAAAGTTAAAACTTTGAAATATTTCAAATTTACAACCCTAATTATTATAATATAATTAATCGATTGTTGTGTCTCGTCGTAGGAAATGGATCGAAGAGTTCCTGCAGAGAGACGGCCTGGGCACGCTGTTGAGCAGCCTGGGCGCGACGGGCGGAAAATCGCTCAAGGACACGATGGACCAGTTGCAGTGCGTCGAGTGTCTGCGCGCCGTCGTCAGGTCCCGGACCGGATTGAAATACATATCCACTCATCTGGAATACTCGTCCAACTTGGCTTCGGGTTCGTCTTGGCTTTTGATATTTTATTACGCGTTTTACACCGCGATATTGTCGTTCATACTTTCTATACGACGAATTACCGACATTTCATGATCTTTTAGAGCAGGCGGGTCTCCAAACTAAGAATCTCCAAAAACTTAAGATATTTTTTGTGACCCTGCTCGAGTACAAGTTTTTGGAGACCCCTGTATCAGCTGTCCGATGATTGTAAATAATAATTAAACTTGTAAAATACGGTGCATGATATAAGTACAACATAGCTTATCATCAGCTTTATATATTTATTTATTTATTTACTGGCTGAGAGCCCAATGCAATTTTAAAAGATATTACTATAAACTTAAGTGGGTTACACATACCCAACTTTACGGTTAACCAAAAAAAACATAAGTAGGTATAATGAGATACAGCAATAATAATAGCATAATAAATATTAAATAGTACAGAACATCAACTGTAAAATAAGTATATAATATTATCGATAAACTCCGTAAGAAAAAAGTTCGTTTTTAACCTTTGGACTACGAGTTGAAGGCTTGAAGCAAAATACAAGTAATTTATTGTAACAATATTCGAGGATATTGATAAAATTATAGAGATTTTTTAAAAAAAGAATATAAAACAAGAATAAAGTTAATCGCGACGAAACATTATAATATATTTATAATACAGTATTAGTTTGGCCATGATTGTCCTCCTCGACAATTTTTTTGTATTCAACATTTTCGAAACATGATTTTGGAAAATGTGTATAATATACGTACTAAAGTGACCTACAATATTATTAAAATTTATCATATAACAACGAAAAAAAAGATGAAATTGTTGTTTTCTTAAAAAAAATAATGAAATTTCCAACTTATTAATTTATGTATGTATTTCAAAGGTTTAATTACTAATTATTCCCATTGTACCTGTTACCCTATTACCAAGTCTGGCACCTATGTACGTTTAAAGATCAGAAAACAGCTGGAATGTGTATAAAAGGACGTAAACACGATGTACCTATTATAAACATAATAATATTAAAATATGACACACATATAATCAGTAACCTATAAAACGATGGTTTTTTTTCTCGTCATTTGCAGACAAACGCGCTAAGAGGGCTCTGTTTCAAACTTTTTTTGTTACTATTTCAGCTATCTCTTAAGATAATTTACAGAGAACTCTGCTGAGTATAATATTTTTACAAGCCCCTCGCATCGAGCGATCTTAAACGCTGCTGCACTTACCTACGGAATTTTGACGTTCATTCTTTTTTATTGCTCGATTTAAAACTCTCTGGTCCCTATAAAGTGTTTTCACTTTTTCAGTCTATTTTGGTTAAAAGCGAGCCCGTCGCAATAGTATTCATTTTATACGTCCCTCTCTTTGTTTCAGCTCTCTTTCATTTTGTTTCAATTATATTATCATTTACCGCACTCTCGTAATATTATAATATATTGTATAATACAATGCTGCCGGTATAGAGTACTCATTATTGCTTATGATAACAAATCTGAATTTCCTTCAACACAATATTATTATATAATAATACTGTCCCACCCGGCGTTGCCCGAGTTAAAGATGAAATAAGTAAGTGATATCAGAGTATTAGGCACACGAAAAACATCGCAATGGTGGCCTGTGCCAAAGATTTGTTTTTATACATTTATTTGTAAAAATATGTATATTCCATATTCCTACTAATTAGTTATAAGATATGTAACCATTGACAACCTTATAAATAAACAGAGATTATTCTTATGTATCTCATCAAAAATAGCACTTCAGTTTTTCCAGAATTGTTAGCGTATAATAATATGTACGTAAGAAAAACTGTTACTGTAACTAATAATTGTAACCAATAGCAACCATTTATAAAATACAAATTTTCGATTTTCATCATGAATTTCAAATCCTCTTGTGAGCACTTCTTTAAATTATACTTAAATATACTTTTTTCCGATAGAAACCTTCTCCGTTATATAATCTTTCATTTAAATAAAAAATTAAGACAATCGGTTGAGTAGTTCCGAGAACATTAGCATCAAAGGTTTCAATTTTCGGTTTTATATATTGAGATAATATTTTCCATTTAGGAATGAGTTCCTATTATTGTATTTTATATTATCTACACGACGCTTGCATAATATTTTACTAATTACGAGCCTGTTCTCGGGTGCCGCCGGCGACCTTTGTGTCCCGTGTACGAATATAATATATATTATTATATTTGTGTTTGCATAATATTCGATAATATTTTATTTTAATATTATCTAAACGCGACGACCGTTGTGTTCATTGTCGCGTTCAGGTGTTGTCCTCTTACGCTGCTCTATGCGAATGACGATTGAATTCACGTAACGATTAGTGCGCCGCGTTCGATATCGCTCGATCGAGTAAATTTTAAATTACGACAATTAATATAATATAATATTCGAATAATTCGTAATAAACGTATACGCAGACCGCGTCAACACACGATCGGCAAAATTAAAAACCACATCCATGACCGATGGCATATTATACTGTGTGACTATATATATAATATTTAAATTTTTTTAGCAGTACTCGTATGCAACAATACGACCGTAAAGCTGCAAGTGTACGAACTGCTGTGCGCCCTGTGCGTGTTCTCCGCGGACGGTATGGTCTTCGTGAATTCCGTCTTGTCGCACATTAAGGTGAGCTGGTTTAACGATAATATCAATATCGTCGCGGACAAATAATAATGAATGATTAAAATGTATTTCCCCGAAAATTTTCAGATGAAACAAGAGTTGCGACACGACCACGAAATCGTAGTGACGGAGCTGCAGGTGGCCGACACGTTCGCTTATCAGACGACTCTGATGGCGTTCGTCAACTGTCTGATACTCGTCGAGCAGAACCCGAGGAAGAGGACGCGCGTCAGAAACGAGCTGATCGGTGCGCATAATTTATTTGATATCGATTTTTTTTCTTATCAAATAATGGGAATTATTTATCTTTTTGGCGGCGCCCGGCGAAGAATACTTTTGAAATGCAGCGTGAAATGCGTTTTAAAAAGAAGTAGAAAACTATAACTATAACTTTAAGACAATTTAAATCGATTGTAAATCGTATATAATATATTATATATTATATGTAGGTGCGCCTAATAATAATTATTCACGAATGATGAGTTATTATTGATAACACGACGGAGCGGGTCAGTAAATAAAAACGAAATCAATCCAAACCATAATTTAAGTACCTAGGTACCTGTCGGAATAATTAATTTAACTCTAATCAGCGCATTTTTCTCGAATACTTTATCCGCTGTTCGCCGCCGAGAGGTACACCAGTTACATTTTGTTCGATTTTTTCGCGTTTCTGGTCGTATGGTATAAACCAATATTGTTGTTGGAATGATATCATGTTTGATTTAGCTCTTGGATTGCGGACGGCCATCGACAGCATGGAGGGCTACGAAGACGAGGCATTACAAATACAAATCACCGTGTTCGAAGAGCATCGGTTGGCCGACGAAAACCAATCGCCTCAGAAATCGCACCAACAACTGTTCGACGAGTTACGGTCTAAGGTATAAAAAAATACACACAGTCTGCCCGATCATCGTCTTATTAAATTATGTTACCCGCATGTTATATTGGGCGAAATACCTCTGATTAACCGACGAATAAATAATTTATAAAGATTAATCCGAAAATTCGAAATGTATACAAAATATAATTCACCTATTATATATTATATTAATTGAATTCGAGTAAATAAAACATGCTTAAAAATAATGTTATTTATATATTATATTATAATAAAGTCTCGAGCAATATTATTTCATCGGCAACGAATGAATTTCACAGCTAACATTTTTTTTTTCATATTTAATTTGTATTTATTTATGAGATCAGGAATGTTGATAAAAGTCATCAATATTAATCAATGATAAATGTAGTAATCTTTATAATATTTAGTTATCGGTTATGATGGTTTTTTTTTTTTTTGATTACGATTGATTAATCTTTTTTTCGTTCAATAGATATCAAACACGTTGTTCGACTCGTATTTGCAAAGCATTTTACTGCAAATGTCTGAAATGGATTACAGTGATAAAAAAATGTAAATATTTCAAAACACATATTATATTATTTACGATATTTATATAGCGTATTTCACGATTTATTAACGCTTAAATATTTTGAAATTTAAATTCAACGGTAAAACCAATACACAACGAAACGTCATATTAATAATATAAATTATTTTTCAGAACTGATATTTGGAATTTGATCAACGAAGTCGTCTGCAACGATCCGCGACCGATATTGGACTTGTACAGGAAAACTTCGAAAACACATTCTACGGGGTCTCAGACGGACGAGAAAAGACTCATCAAAGTCGTATCTCCGAACGCCCGACGGTGCAGCTTGAACATGCCGAAAGACAAGCACCTTACCACAATTAAACTCAAAAGGCCGTCGCTGCCCGCGCTTTCGGTGGTCAGCAGATCGGACGGACACTCTAATTATTCGAACGGGCGCCATATTATCAAAAACCCTCCCACCATTCAATGTTCTATATTTACTCAGACAGATCGCGCTTGTTTTTGTGACGGCATCGGACCCACCGCAGTCGAAGGTGGCAGCCCCGAGCTGAACAATAACCGTCCAAATCTATTAGACGTGAACCGCATAAAAAGTGATGAATCCCCGGAAGTATTACGCGGAAGCTCACCACCATTTCTTTCAAACCTCTCAGGAATTCCGCCACCTCCACCGCTTCCGATTTCGGCGGGAATTCCTCCTCCACCGCCACCTCCGCCATCTTCATTACCAAAAATTCCACCACCGCCACCGCCACTTCCGTCGACGGGAGTACCACCACTATCACCACTTCCTCCACCACCACCACCACCACCACCTCCATTCATGGCACCTCCTCCACCTCCTTTGCCCGGAATGGCACCTCCGCCACCTCCTTTGCCCGGAATGGTGCCTCCGACACCTCCTCCCATCACAGGATTGAGGTCCCCAGAAGCACTTTTAATGCCAGCCACTCAATCGTCTACAATACTGTCACAGTCAATAGACCTTTTGGGACATGGTTTAACTATTATGAATATTACTGATGGTCATAGGACAGTGCCTACGAGAAGAACGAATAACAATATTAAATACTATTCATTACCAAAAACCAAAATGAAGACTTTGAACTGGACCAAGGTCAACAATCAATATTTGGGTAAAGTTGAAGCAACTCAATTGAGCGTTTAAGTGTATTTAATCAGTCGTTTAAATCTTAATGGTTTATTTTATGTTGCGTTTTCAGACAAATCCGTATGGTCGTCAGCAGACCCTCCTAACTTAACTATAAACTTCAGGAAAATCGACGAACTATTTTGTCAAAAGCCCAGAGCGAAATCTTCACCTGCTGTCTTGTCACCCAACGGCGTCCCCAAAACGACCGTTGTAAATGTATTAGACAACAATCGGAGTTTAGCCATCAACATAATGCTGAAACAGTTCAAATCCGGTTCGAGCGAAATCTTAGAAGCGCTCCAATGTGGAACGACAATTCCTCTCGAGAAACTAAAAGGTCTCCAACGTGTTTTGCCCACGGACGAAGAGGTAAATTATAATATACAGCAATCCACGGTCGATTCGGTTTAGTTTTTACTGTTTTGAATTTGTAGATAAAATTGATAAAAAAAAAAGACGTCAATCTGCCTACCTTCGGATCGGCCGAGCTGTTTTGTCTGCAACTCAACAGCATATCCAACTACCAGTTAAGAATAAAACTCATGATCGAAGTACGTTTACAGTTTCGTGATTTCACGACGATTCGTGCACGATAAAAATTATTATACTGCACGGAATAAATTATTGAGATTCTATGTTTTATTATTTTTATACTTTTTTTTTTTAGAAAGAAGAACTTCCCGTCACAGTATCGGAAATACATGGTCAACTGGACAGCATCAAAGAAATGTGCGATGACCTGATAAAAAATCAGCCGTTCAAGCAATTCTTGTCGCTAGTGTTGTTTATTGGCAACTACTTAAATGCTGTAAGCAATATTTATTTGTAGAATATAAGAAATATAAATATGTTTAAAAATAAATTATCAAAATAATATGAACGTCGATTAGATGAAAACTCAAAATAAATATAAACCTACTAAATTTGAAACCAAATTATATTGATACACATCACGACTTAGCGTGAATAAAAAAAAACTAATAATAATAATATAGTTTCGTTGTATGGAAAAAGTGTTAGATTTTTTTAATATTTAGTACTCTTTTTTAGAAATTTTTAATGAAAAAAAAAGATAGAGATATTTTTACCTTTGTGTATATTCAACACATATGTATATGTATTTACTTTATTTTTAAATCATGCCATAAATACTAAAGTTTAGTTGTTAACATTGTTCTAAATTAATGCGTTTGTTGACACTTAGTTTGGTCTATGATAACTTCTCAGCTCATATTTTATAATTTTCCATACATAATGCCATATAGGTAATGTTGACTCATTCGAATTTCTAAATACAATACCTATAAACTTAGTAAAATTGTACATATACGCATGAACTTCAATTTTTTTTAAAAATATTTTCTTACTTAAAATATCTTTGCTTTGTAATAGTAACAAATTATTTGGTAATACAACAACAACATTATTTATAACTAAAAATTATTTTAAATATCTTGATAAGGACATACCTAATAAGTCATATAGGTACTTAATAGTTTGAAAAGAAAAGGTACTATAACTATAGAGTTAACTGTCAAAAAAAAATTATTCGCTTAAAAATAATTGATCAAGTCTCTGTTCATGCATTTGTTGCTCTTACAATATAATATTATTATTATTATTATAGATTATTATCTTAGTAGTTATTTATTATTTGTTTTAACTAGTTAGTTATTAATTTTTTTAAAGTTAATTTTACATATTCCAGTATTTAGATATATCTAGATAATTAATTTAACGTGTATGTATTCAACGGACTATAATAGTTAATTATTATTTTTATAGTTTTAAACAATATTATCATTTGAATAACTTTTAAACATACTTCTATATGCGAATAAAAAATTATTCAAAATATTTTTCCAATCACATAATAATATTTTAAATGAAACAAAATAATCACTGACAAATCACTCGATTACATTTTCGTTCGGATAACGCATTACGATCTCCAGTATTGCGAGCGCCCACTCGTGTTTTCGTTCACCTGTTGACGGCGTTAAACTCTTTCAGGGAAGCTACGCTGGAAACGCGAGCGGATTCACATTGGACACGTTGCCTAAATTGCTCGACACCAGAGCCAACAAACCCAGAGTTACTTTCCTCCATTTCGTCGTCGAAGTGGCGCAGACGAACCAAATGGACGACATACTGAGTTTCACCAAGTACACTGCGGCGCTCAGGAGTCTCTCGAGGTAATTATTATATAATAATACGTATAAGAATTGATGCGTGAATCGATTTTCTGTTTGAAATGTGTAAAAAAAATTACCTACACGACGACGCGGGTGAACTCGGAGCTGTGTTAGCTGTCATTTGGCGCCCTCGGGCAACGATTTTTAAGCGCCCCCCCCCACCTCTTAAGGTCTGACCTAGAAAGTATCTGGGGATTTTATCCCATAAAATCTGTTTATTTTTACAATTTTATTAAATTTATAATTTCAACATTTTACCATCACTAAATAAGATACCCAGGAAGACCTTACTCCTAGGTACACATACAAATACACATATCCAGGCGTGTACACAAAAAAATAATTTGTTGGGGGGTTTAGGGTTGTACACTTTTATAATGGTATAATAAGAAGTTAATACAATTTCTATGGTATTATTTATTTCTTAAAAAAAACTTTCAATTCTATGTAGGTTATACATTTAATATTTTATTAATGAATACAATTTCTAAAAATAAAATAACTGAAAAACCAAAAAGCATATTTATTAAATTTCAGGGGGGAATTTGAACCCCTAACCCCCCTCCCACTTATATACTTGCCTGCACATATCAATAGGTTCTTCTAATTGCCAAAAAATATAATAATATTATAGAATAACGATGTAGAGAGCCGGGCTTGAATAAGTCCAACTAAACGCGATTTAACGACGAAGACCATCTTTGTTGCAAACGTTACTTCAACGTTTGGAAATTCGTAGTCAAAATAAAATAAGCACTTTAAAAGTTATACTAAAACTGAGACTAATTCACTGGTATTCACCGATAAGTAAGTTAATCGTAGCAGTAATAATTAACTCTACCGGTCCGTTCAACAGCGAAGTCAAATCAAGTCTAAAACTTTATGGCGCTACTGTTCCCTATTTTATACATACAGTTGAAAAGCGTAGCTCCAAAAGTGGTTTGTGAACAGGAAGCGTGCCAAGGCTACTCGTA
The DNA here is from genome assembly GCA_022818045.1 of Neotoxoptera formosana. Taxonomy (NCBI): domain Eukaryota; kingdom Metazoa; phylum Arthropoda; class Insecta; order Hemiptera; family Aphididae; genus Neotoxoptera; species Neotoxoptera formosana. Next base: position 12,241,251 of record CM040631.1, read on the forward strand.
TTCACAAAACTAGTAGCCTTATTAGATACAATAACAATTCTTGGAACTAATATGAATATAAGAAAAATAATACTAAAAAAATAGTTGCATACAATAAATGCGGCGGATTAACATAATATTGTATATTGAGTAATCGACAGAAGGAGAATGTAATAATAAACTATAATAATAATATAAAATTCGGATTACTACAACGATCGTAATGCATAATAATAATATAATTAATTTTATTTCGAGTCTTGTATCACCAGTCGCCCCGCGTAGTTTAAAAAAAGCAAAGGCGTCGGCCCCTGGGCAAATCCCTCCCCCCCATCATCCCTTAACACTGATCAGGGTGGAATTTGCACCGGTTGGAGTGCGATTTGCATACATTACCTAGTTTCAGTTTATTTATTTGTTTCCGTTTTGGTTTCTATAATATAGGATATCTTTCTTGTCGTTGGAAGACGAACTCAACGTCAAGACTAAACAGATCAAAAAGTTAGACGTAGAGTTGTCGAAACAAACGAAGAAACAGATATACGCTCAGTTCTCAGGCAAGTACACTACTGCAATCGTGTAAAATTATAAACAATAATAGAAGTCGACATAATATAATTATACTCCAATAGTACTATTCTATACCTTTCAATGTAATTTATTGTCGTTATCATAATATTAAAATTGGTAGACTTTTATTCATATTATTTGTTAAATTTATCTAGCATAGCACTACACGTTTAATCGGCCAAGTCAGGGAAACATAAAAAAAAAAAGTAGGCATAAAGAGTCGAACGATCGATACGGTCGCGGGACCGAACCGAAACTATATTCGCAGATGAAAAGAGCAATATTACAAGTGTCAAATTTGGAAAGAATATTTCACTCAGTTATTAAATAATATAATATCATGGTCGGAGGAAATGCAATCGTAAATTCGTTCATATAAATACCTATATAATATAATTTCCACCGAGTACTGCTACATTTATCATGTGTTTATTTTAAATTCTACACATTGTATAATATATGACTCATTAGTCATTTTTCAACTTTTACTATTGTTTTGACCACCGTTATCGGTTTAAAAGATTAAATCATACAGATAAATATTATCACGAGCATTACGATGGATTTAATCAAATTTTATTTTTACTACAATTTTGTGCAAATTTTCTACATTGAATCATTTATATAAATCGTTATACTTCGATTTCGGAAATTGGATAAACGCGTGTACGCCTTATGTAATACATTTTTTTAACTTCGGCCCGTCAAGACGTGTTTATTAAATCTCAACTACGCGTATGTTCAAAAATAATGTGGCTGGGCAGCACCTAAAAAAAAAATCGTGCATATGATAATATTATATTCTAAACTTTAATAAAGTTTTCGAAGCAGACATAATATATTATTATGCATGTACTCTGTTCGCCGAGAGAACGTGGTCAGTAATGGTTACTATGGTACTGGTTAGTACTGCGGCATATGCTGCGTCCACGAGAGTCGGTCCACTTTGGGCGGTTGCGGCGGGGTGCGACGCGTTTTGGTTTGTGCGCAACCACGTTCTCTCGGCGAACAGAGTATGTTCGTGTGTTTTCAATAAGACTAAATGTTTTTAAACCTTGTTTAGATTTCATGAAGCAGGCTGTCGTTGATATCGAAACTCTGAACAAGGAGTACAAAAGTGTAACGGAGGTGATTCAAAGAGTGGCCGTCCACTTCGGCGAGGACGTTAACAAGTTTAAAATCGAAGAATGCTTTGCTCTGTTGGGAAATTTCTTCGACCGAATCGACGTGGTCGCCAAGGTAAGGTCGTCTTTGTTATAATATAATGTTCGAAATCGCCTAATTAAAAGCCATATACAGTTTGCTCGTCGCTTTATATTCGACGCAATGTGAACAGACAATTATCATATTATATAGTCCTTAACGGAACACGCGTTGTGCATGGTGTGTCGTAATATTCATTGGACCTTATAAAGTCGGGAAACTAATATTTTAGCTCAAATCGAAACGAATAGCTTTTTTTCGATTAGACACAACAACGATAATAATAATTCGATAAGTCTTCGCGCGATAATCGATACGGGAGCTTTTTAAACACCTTTTTGTATGTTTCCATCGACGACTCGCTGAAAATAAAACATTTTTTTTTTTTTGCTCGCGACACAGGAAAACGTCAACCGCAAAATCCAAGAGGAAAAGAATAAAATGCTCGCCGCGAAATTGGAAAAGGAGAAGGACGTGTCGAAAGCGGCCAAGAGGCGCGGCCGAGGGTCCGCCGCGGCGCCCAGGGACGAAGAAGTGTGCATCGTGGACTTGGTGTTGCGAGACATCAGGAGAGGATCGTTCAACCTGAGAAGCGTAAAATCCGAAGGCGAAAAGCACATCTAACGCGTACCGAATATACTGGAACGTCTCGTCGACAGCAGTGAAACACGCGCATATTCCACGCCAAAATATTATTATTATTATGTTTTTTAATATTATATAATATATATTATAAATAATTCCAGAAAGTCGATTGTGTACGACTATATTACAAATACGAAAATATACTGCATCGTAAGACTTTCTGTAGCAGAAACTATTGTAGAAGGTGTCAATCTTAGCAGATATGATATTATCGTAAAAACATTATGTAGTTGTAATAATTTTCAGTTATACTTTTATATTTATTTAATTTCTTTACTATTTTTGTTTTTTGTTTTTTTTTTTTTTTTTATGAATTATTGCGTTTTATTCGACTTTAATTCATATTATACTGTTCTTACCACTCTTTGTTCTCTCTTTTTTTTTTTTTACAATAATTTAGTATATTATATATTCAACACCTCGTGTACACATTTATATTAACGTTTTCGATGTCTCTTTGTGTTTATTTTTTTTTTATATATACTCTTATATCGAGGATTATGGAAACAACTAAAATATTGTGTACCATAATGGTTATGTAGGTTTTAAGCTTAATCTACTACAATCTAAAATATTTATGTTTTTTTAGATGAGTCATGAATTGTATCGTGCCATTATAATACGAGTTCAAATGATTTTTAATTTTTTGATAATGTCTAGTTTTCGAGTCCACTATTATTTCTCACAAAACTTCCAAATAAACTCAAAAGTTAAAGAGTTCTTAAAAATGTATTGAGTTTACACGATCGATGAAACTTTTTTAAGGATACCATACCAAAACGTTCAAGCTTTTTTGAATAACTTTGTAAAAAATAAAAAATACGATTATTCGAGCTGGATGGATTATTTATACAGTTATATATACTTTTGTTTGTTAAAAAAACAAATTACTTTTCGTGTTTTGAGATATTATACCTAATGTACTTTTACACAAATAAAAAATACAAAAACCGTATACATAATTTTAAACGTATTCAAAATCGTATGAAAATACAAATAAAGTATTGAAATAACTACCTATATTAAAATAGTTTACAACAAGACTGGTTTTTATTTATTATTAAAAACAATGTATTACATTAATAATCATGAATTTATACTGAACATTTTAATGATTTTTGACTGTAATAAAAAATATGTTATATTTAATACAAATATTAAACTATATTATAATGATAAATATCTAAATAATAAATTAAATAAATATATACCTAACTATTACATTTTCATGTTTTTCATTATTCGTAAAATTATTTTCAATAATTAAAAACGAATTTATTGTGAATCGAGTTTGCTGCTTTATGGAAAGATTTCAAATTCCATGCATTCATGTCTCCGCTCTGTTTTACTTATGTCATTCTAAATGAAACAAAAATGGAATGTGTATTCAAACAAAAAAGGTTTAATTTTTTTTCGTCGAGTGATTAATATTGTAGTGTATGTGTTCAATTTGAATTCAATGATAAATCATCGCACACGAAAAACGATTCTGAGTGAAGACCTTCACGCCCTCAGCCTTCATTACTTCGTATAATATATTTACATTTATTTTACCATTATAGTAAAACGGTAAGTCGAATTAACTATCTCCGAAATCAATGCATTTATTATATTATTTATATTTAATTATTATAGAATATTTTCATATTATAATTTATTTTTGTTATAAACTATTACGAGTCATTATGCCGACTAACCGTTGAACTGAAATAGGCAATAGCATAGAACTAATCTAAATGTTTTGAAAATGTCATTGTGATATTTTGTATAAAAAATATAACTATTAATATACCTACGTAAAATATTCAAATCCCCGAGAATAAAATGTATACATTTTTAAAAAAATAACTAAAATCGTTATGTTTTGTTTAAATACCTAATTTTGTCCAAATTTATGATTAAATGTCTATTAAAAAAATGTGTTTTCATATTTTTTGGTTCAAGTATAAAGTACTTATGAGGAATTTTGTGTTCAATTTTCGATTTTTTGCTATAAAATGTTGAACAATTTTTTATAAGCATTTAAAATTCAAATTTTGACCAAATTCATCAAAATCTCAAAAATTCGCAAATCTTTTGTAGTTAAAAATGTATTAAATGTTAAGGAGTGAGGATTGAAATTTTAAAACTAGGTTTATCGTAAGCAGTTAACACTTAATAATGCAACCAACAATAAATGTATTTACATGTTCGTTTTTTAAGACTTTTTAAGTTAAAATTCGGACGAAATTAGATACTTAAACGAAGAATTACCATGTTGGTTATTTCGTTGTAATTTAAAAATATTATTCGTTGGTACTTTTAAAGTTTATTATAATAATTTATAATTACAATGAAATGTTCAAGTGCAATGTTTTCATAAAAACATCAATTTAACCTAATGTATTATAATAGTAAAATTAATATTACTCGAACAGCAATAATATATTATAAAATATACTTATAGTACCAAGTACCAAGTAAGCTGACTGAACGTTTTCGCTCGGAACCGTTTAAAAAAAAATTACAATTTTATGTTATTTAATTAGGATTTGTATAATTCATATCACTGTAAGAAATACTGAATTTGAATGTATTGATTTGCCACAGATCTGCTAAAGGCGATACGGGACTATTATATATTGGGACAGATTTAAGGATTAAATTCTCAGTTTTTTTCGCCAAAAATATTGCGTAGGTCCATGAATTGACGTCATTGTTAATATTTTCGGATAGCATATATCATTATTTGTTGCGGTATAACGGTTGCGATAAAATGTATTTATAACTGTTATGTCAACTGTAAAGTCTACCAACGCATAAAAAATGTATAATTTACTATATTATTACTGGTATAATAATATATACTCTTCCGCGTTGACTCATTTCAATAATTATTATCACCACGGATCTCCGACCTTTGCACAATGGGTGTTAGTGCTTATTTTTTTGTGACATAGAGTGTGTGTGTGTGTGTGAAAGAGAGCGAGAGAAAGAGAGTGAGATGGAGGGATGACTACTATAATAGTATCAACATTCGGGGTTTTCGTCATAACACTTCTCACCATCTCGTCTGCTATTTAGTTATTGTTGCATTTTTGTTCGACAAGTTTGACAAAGAACTCATTCATACTTATATAAACATCGCGACGCATTCGTTCTTGATTTAATACATATTATGAATCCACAAATCGGGATGTAACCGAAATATTGGAGCTGCAGTGCAGGACGCAGAGTTTTCGAGAACGAGATAACCAAAACTATTTTGGGTCTGCTATTTTGTTATTGTTGCATTTTTGTTCGACAAGTTTGACAAAGAACTCATTCATACTTATATAAACATCACGAAGTATTCGTGATTCGCAGAAGTAATCTTTTTACCCGAGTGGATCATCGTCGTTGAAGCAGAGACGAGCGCTCAAACTTCCATAACCAAACGACTCTGGGAAGTCCGAACACTTGTTGCAGACCGACGACGACGGCGAGAAAACCAAGCGACTGCAGGACGAACGCAGAAATATTGTGAGCATAAAATAATATTATATAACCGTCTCCTTTGGTCTATTGGTCCTTCGTGAGTTTAGGGGAGTTTTTTTTTTTTGAATATTTAAAGAGAATACAAGAGATTAATATACTGGAAACACAATTACATTCAGATAATAAATTCTAGAATCTGTAAATAACTGTGTCCGCAAAACTAATGTTCTATAATATATTTAATAATTATTATCTTTTGCATCGAAAATGACGTTCTGCCGCGGACAATGAATAATTAATAATATCAGCTAAAATCTTAAAATTTTAAAATAAGCTTATTGATTTATGGGTATTTAATAAATATCTGTTTCAGAAAAAGTATAATGTTCTGGAGTTGATAATTTAAAAACAAGCCAATATTGGTCTGGACATTCGATAGATAATTTTGCTAGTTTCGCCGATTATAGATGACTTATAAGTCTATAATTTTGATTAGTTTCGTAATCATTGTGAGTCGTTCCTCGGTATTCGCATATTTAGGCCCCAATAGTTTTGAGACAATATTTATATCAAAATATTTACAAGCGTTCCATCATACGGCTGCAAATACGTTTTTAGAACGTGTACGGCAAAGCGACACGGGCATCATCGACATAAACGGACTTATACCAGGAGTAGATACATACGTCGATTTACTCGACCTCATTTCTTCGGATATTTCATCCACACCCAACGTGGGGTGTGATTATTTGAAATTGCATTTGCGAAATCCTTTAAAGGGGCTTTTGGAATCCAGGTATAAATATTTGACAGAAATCATAGACAGTCGTAGACCCGAAATAGTCGACGCATATCTAGACGTTCATACTAGATGGGTGGAAATAGCGTCTACCATTAATAATATTTACGTGGCCAAGTGTTCGCGTCATAACGAACCGTCTTTTGGCTCCGTCGCATTTGACAAACAGATGTCGCTGTATCAGTTCGTATTCTTTTGACCGGACCCTTTGCAGATTACGTTAATTTCACATAATCATTTTATTCCATAAGCGGCGCATTCTTTGTCCGATATATTTGAATTGGTCATCACGCCGCACCATCATGGACCACTGTGGATTTTTGGCGTTTATTATTAATTGTCTCCTAGCGGTAGACTACGCCTGTTCTACCAATGTCGTTTTTTACACGGGACCAAGTCTTAGCGGACGCGCCAGTTCTCGGTTGCTAAACGACAATCAATGTTATAAGGTCACGCGTTCAGAAATTGAAAATTCTGAGTCTATATTACTGCCGCCTGATAAAATGATTCGACTTTATGACACATATGACTGTTCAAAAGAATACTTGAAGTTTTGCGAGATATATTGTCCGTGTTCGCCATACGATTTGGGCGTCTATGCCAATAACGCCAACTGTTATATATCGTATATTTTCTCAGGCAATTATCTTCCTAAACATAATCTCAAGTCTATTTATGTACAGTCCATATACTTTAAAACTACAACTATTGTATCGGAATCTTATGGTGACGGTCATCCGGTTGATGATTCGAAGTTATAAACAAAAAATTGTTTCTATACTTCTATTTCGATATTTCCAAAGAGATGGTTCAACTGCACAGGCTACCTATAGATTTTTTTTAATATACATTTCTCATTTTTTTTTAAACCTTTATCTCAAGCAGTACAATATGAAAATAAATTAAATTTTAGATTTGGGTAGACAATTATTGCGTATACTGCAATGTCAAAAGGAAACGCGAAATTAAACCTTAAATTGTTATCGGCTCTGGTGAATTAATTTCCATAATTCCTTTTATTTACAGAGCTATATTTTATAACTATAACTCCACAATAGTGAATACCTAACTAGATATACTCTCATATTTTGACGCGTCTCAATTTAGCCAATATAAAGACAGATACTTCTGCAATAACTATTGAGATACTCAACAGCAGAGGCGGTTGGATGGAGATAAAACGTACCGAGCACATAAACCATAATATATTATGATATTAAACAATGATAAAATGCATAATATTATAACTCTATATTAGTACAACAGAAAATAAAATCATAAACTTAACGTTTACCACAATCTGTTGTATTTGTTTATAGCGACAAGATTAACGCAGATAATATTATGACCAATATGAAACCGATTTAAAGGAAGCAAAATATATTTTATAATATTATGATATAAGATTTTCGCATTGGACGCGTCGTTCAATAACGTACGAAATACCTATAACCGGGATCTGGGGGGGAGGGGCGAAGTAAGACCGGCGTGTTTAGACGGACAACCAATTTTAGTTATACTATCGCGGTGAAAAATGGATGTAACTAATACAATTATATAAAATAAGTCGAAACAAAAATCTCGACAACAAAAATTATAATGACCAATAGATCGATAGGGGACAAGTATAATATATTTTAATTATGTAAAAAAATATAAAAACGTGTAAAAAAAAGTATACAATGTAACATTTTAATCCACAAATATATTATTGTACTAATCGTTTAAAAATTACATATTATCTATATTAATTTATTATTGATATTGTAATAACAGGTTATAATAATAAAACTACGATTTACTTTATTTTTAGTTTTACTCATTATTTTGTTTTATTTTTCTCCCTTCTCTCTAGTTAAAAGCATATAAATACATTAGCATTATTATTATTATTATATATAAAATGTAAATCTTATTAAACTTCTCGATAACTACGAATAATTATATAATAATTATATTATAACTATTATCATTATATTTACATTGTTCTTGTTCATTCTCAATTTGGTTTTGTTTTGTAATTTCTTAAGTGATAAAAAACGATTTAAAAAATAATACAATTAATGTCACAAATTCTCTCTTTTCAGCACTTGCTCTGCTTTTGGAAAGAGAACCAATGTGTAATCTCTGTAACATCTGTGTTATTTAAACTGTTAATTTGGTGCCAAACAAATGTTATTATTATTATTATTACTAACTCTAATTATAAAAAAACAATGTAAAGAAAAAGAAAAATATTTTATAATTACTAATCAGCATTTTAACTAATCGTTGTAAACAAATGTCAAATTAGTTTTAGTAATAATGACCATAAACTTATACAATTGTAATTTAAGATTCTCTAGCGGCGCGATAAATGTATCAATTTATTGTATTTTCACAAAATTGATTTTGTTTTTTAGTGCCAACACATTTATTATATTATATATTATTATTACTATTATATATTACACATAATTAATAAATAATTTGAAAGATATTACACTAAAATGTTCAAGCTTTTTTGGGTTTCGGTGTAAAAAAATAACAATACAATTATTTGGATTAAATGGATTATATTTTATACAATTACAAACTTTTGTTTGTTACAAAACCAAATTATTGTTCGTGTTATAAGATACAGGTACTTAAAGTACTTTTACACTTATAAAAAATACAAAAACCGTATATGAACACTTCATTTTAAATGTATACAAAATTGTATTATACTGCAAATAAAGTATTAAAATAATTATATTCGAATAATTTATAACAAGACTGGTTTAAAGGATAGGCAAATTACTCAAAAAAAATTAACTAATTACAATTTACAAATTACTTAAGATCTCAGTAATTAATTACAAAATATTACAAATTACATTGAGTTGGAAAATTTAATTACAAACCACAAAATAAAAATAACAATTAGATAAGTAATATTATATTAGTAATATAAAAAAGTAGAAAAAAAGTTCTTATATCTTGGTTAAAAACTTTAAATAGTTGTGATTTCCTTAAAAAAAAAAAACCGAACTTTTCAAATATTGCTCATCGGATAACCTTGGACTGGTAGGCGCCATTATAGAACCTGCAAAAGAAAACAATCTTTCTTCTGAGGCTGACGACAATGGTCTATATTTAATTAAATGAATTATATTTTAAATATTCAAGCATTGCAATGTATATATTATTATTTGTACCATTAAGAAATTTAATTATAGTTGTTTAATTGAGTAATTCAATACCGTTTCGAGAAGTAGCTACAGAAGACTGGTCAGGTTTTGGGGACATACATACTAAAAAACTTTCCTCGTCATCTGATGTATATTACAATTCATATAATATCGAGTATCAAAAATAACAATTTGTTTAGCTTTATTTATACAAAGCATTCGTAGTCTATTTTTATCAACTTAACTAAAATATCTATAGGTACCTTATGGAATTCAACGAATTTTGGATAAGTGATGAAAACAAGTTGTAGCTAACATTTTTGAAAACAGTTTTTGAATCTATGATGTAATTTGACACACACTATAGAGTTATTAAATTAGAAAGGTACCGAAAGTTATTATTTTTCAATTGTTAGAGCCGAATTTTAAAACCAAAACCGCAGTCTCTTCGGCTTGTAAATAATTAGTTGCGGATTATTTCATTAAAACAAAAAAAAAATGTAATTTCGATAATTTTCAATTAGTAATTACACACATTTTTGGTAATTAATTAGGTACAAACTACAAGATACTTCAAAAGTATGTATTCAAATATCAATATTACAAATTACTGTAAGTGAAAAGTGTCCAATTCTGACTGTATTTTAGGTGTTATGTTTTTTAGGCTGAGGCGATGGCAAAGAGTGACGACATATAATAATAATATGTATGGTATTGATTTATAATAAATGTACCAGCTATTATAAGTTCTATTATAGCCATATAATACTGGCACCTAATGATTTGACTTCTGTTTACAACTGCAATCATGCAAAAATCTGACGAAAATGACGAAAATAAATGCATAAATATTTTTTTTTAAATTTTGAAATGCTACAAACCATATATTATGAATATAAAACCTGGTGTGGGAAAAAATAAGCAATATTAAAACAAAAATTATTTTGTTCTTTATTAATTATCATTAATTTAAAAAAGAATAAAAAGGTTGGACTTTCTGAAATGGATATTATGTTAAATTTGAATTTAGTGATAGAATATAATTATTGTATACGAAAAACGATTCCTATCGGAGACTTTATAATTTGGACGAAATTACTGCAAATGAGTATAAAAATCAACTATGTAAATAGACTTTTTAGATTTTTTGGATAAAATATTAACTACGACAAACATTGTTTTAAATTTTCAACCCATAAGTGTGCAAATTAAACATTTTATACATTTTTAACTACGAAATAATTTGCAAACGTTTAATATTTTGGTTAGAATTTGAACTTTAAATGCTTATAAAAAAAAATAATTGTGTCTATGGATTTTTGATATTTTTGAACTGCTATTATAAAAACCTATTGTTATGAGAACCTTGTATTATATTTTTGAGTTTTTTGACCCAACAAAAATCCCATCAATATTATTTTAATGAAAAAAAAAAAAATGTAAAAACCGAACAATTGTTGTGTCTAAAATTAGCTTAAAAGGTGTGAAAATATTTTTAACTTTAAAAAGTACTTAAACAATTATAATTCTAATTTTGAGTTAAAAAAAAATACACAATCATCTAAAGTTGTGTTTCTGGTTCCTCAACCTGATAATAATATGGTAACCCATTTAATTAAACCCTTCTTCTGGCAGGTAACCATAACAGTTCTAGATGTATTGTTATAGACACTGGAATAGGTACAAGTGTATAATATAATTTTATTATTTGATAAGATTGAGACCCACCAAGAGAATATTTTGCGATCCTAACTTTGGTCGTGACTCGTAGGTCGGCGGGTATCACCCATCCAAAGTATACCACCTACCGATGCCCGAGTGTAGATAATTATAACTTAGGTGCACTGGAAGATGCACCTAAATAATAGTACGTCTTTAATACTCATTTCTTTTTTCCTTTTCAATTGTGAGATAATTTTTTTTCCATCATTCTACTTTTAGACAATATTTTACCGACAACTCTCGATAGATGGCATTTCATTTTTTTAAACATCTCGAGATTTATATTATTATCTTTCTCCTCAGACTATATTATTATATTATGTATAATATTATAAAATGTCAGTATTTATAACGACGATTTTTATTCAACTGCAGTTATTGTGAATTATTAAAATTAATTTCATATTTTATATACGTTTCTGTAATACCGATCGATATCATCCCGTTCGCATGCATATCGGCTGTCTCGTCGACCATGAAGTAATTTTCAATCGCAGATGACTCCTACATTTGCTATTCGTCCTAGAAAACGAAAATATGTAAAAAAAAAAAGAAATACGGTAAACGGTCAATTTTGTCCCATTAGTCGTTGTTCAAAAGACGACAAAGAGAACTCGATATACCCACGAAAAATATACATTTACGCGGCACACAAAATACTATGGGGAATGGTAAACTCCTACAAAAGATAGTGTTAACTCCTACAAAAGATAGTGTATTAAAATAAATTAAAAATCAAACTTAAAATATATATCATTGTAGTTTCAATTTTCAGTATTAAATTAAACTATAATAATATAGTCATATTCATTTACGTTTATTTTTGTGGCATATTATGGAGATAAACTCTAAACGTGAAATTTCGCCCCGTGTATAACACACAGCGCATAAACACATTCTATTCATAAGTGTTTGTATTTTATATTTATTATTTTCAAGTTATCATTTTTAGCTTTTTGAGCTTTTCAATTCCAAAATCACGTATTCAATAAAATGTTGGAATGTAGGATATTACCCAATTTTTATTTTTCAGGTAAAATGTCTATATAGGAGATTACAATATCTTTTATTGTCAGGTAAAAAGGTTATTCTTGTAGGAGCTTACATTTGGCCCGAAATATGCGGTAAGAAACATTTTTCAGAAGCCATAAACATATTTTATTTTTTTCCAACGCTTTCGTATCACACACACACACACACACACACACACACACACACACACACACACACACACACACACACACACACCCACACACAGTTTATTAGTATTATAGCAGTTTATTGCACTACATTATACTGCAATATTTTTGTTCAATAAAATCTCAGTAGACGATCTAGTATCTACTTGACGTGCCTGCTCGGAAGTGCGTGTGTCTATCAACGGGTGACCGTTGTCCGTTCGTATTTTAACTAATCTGAGAAGATAATATTATTATTATTATTATTCTTTACTTCGTCATTATAGCCTCCCTACAGGAACAATAACACGTATTTAAAATTTGGAGAGGAATAATGGACGATCGGATGCAGTTAATAATCTATACAATATTTTGTAAAACATAAAATGATTGAAAAATACAAATTTTACTTCTTGATGACTGCTTGCCCTTCCTCGGAAATACTGTGTATACCCCCCCCCCCACAAGAGTGGGGCGCACAAATGTAAAACCCTATTAAGACAATAGATTCTCTGCGGAAATGAATCATTTGCAACGAAACTTATCCAAACAGTACAGCTTATATCATTTAAATGTATGACAATGTGTGTCCACATATTATTGACGAGTATAAATAATAAATATATAGATTGTAAACATGTAAGTGTACCAAAATATAAACCAAATTATAAAAAAAAAACAATATATATATTTTTTAATTTAGAACTATTTTATTTTACTTAAAAACGACGTACCTATCACAATGTATTTCGCATTTTATTTTTTTCTGGCCAAATATTGGTTAGGCGTAAACAGAAAAAAATGTGCGCATGACGACGGATGTACGTTGTTTATGTACTTTTAATTTTATGACACTATCGTCAATATATATACTCAGGGAAAAACCGCTGCAGTAATATAATTCAAATCGCTAATAAAAGTCTGTAGAAGAAAACACATTCATTTGTCATTAGTACTCACAGCATTAGCTCATCTATAACGATGAATCGGAACAATAATTGTCCCATCATAAGAAACACTCCTAATAATTGGAGACCCAATCATCAACAAACGTCAGTTAACGCGAATCGAGTAGAAGAAAAGCCAAGTTTTTGGTCAAGGGCCGGCAACGTCATTCAAATGTTGTGTGGGCGCCGCCACTGCCACACGAACAGAAGTATAAATCTGCTGTGCACGTTTTTCGAAGCCGGCAAAAGGTACGTAATATTATTCTTAACAGGAATTCGTTTTCATTATTCTCAATACCTTATGGCTTATACAGATGTATAGGTGCGAGCAGGCTCCCGGGTACGTGTAATCAGAACTGTCGAGGAAACTGACTTTTTTAATAATAAAGGGGAGATTTTTTCGCAAACGAAATCGATACGAGTTCTTTAAATATAACAGACGGCCACGTAGAAATATTATGTCGATAAAAATGTATTTACAGTTTTAGTGGTTTTGATTAGATTTGGACTTTAGAAGCGAGCTAACCTCTTCCCTCCGCCTATAAAACTACACCACTGATTCACATATATTTCGCAGTATTAAATTTGTTATACATTTTTATAGGAACGACAGACAACCAAAATTTACCAACAATAGTAATCAAGTAAATTATCCAGAGAGACGCCAATCACATACCACAGAAGTCGAGAAAATACCACAAACCAACCACAAAACGTAAGTACCTGCCTAATAATTATTTTTGATTAATTATAGACTTAAAACGTTACCAATAAATCGAAATATTTCATTTAAATAATTGAACGATAAAATGATGTTAAAAATACAATGTATAAGCTTTCAGTTACTACGCAACTACTAAACTGCTTAAAAGGAAAATTCCAAATTGAATAATACAGTTTTCCGTTTTTCTTCGGGGTCCGCCTTACACTGCATTATTTTCACTGTACTATATTATAATATTGAAGTCTATACCTACACATTTACTTACTTACTTACTTTAGTTATTGTTGACTAAATGCTTACACGGTTTGTTATGTGTTCTTGTCGTACTATTATCGAGTTAAAAGTTATATGTATGCATTAATCGGTCAAATAATTACATTTGTATATAGTTAATATTATAAATTGTTTTAATATTACTGAAAAGTCGAAAATAAAATATGACATTTCTAACAACATTATTATTAAATATTACGATACGCAAACCTTTACAAACAAGTATCGATATATCCGTATTAATGGATGTTTTAATTTTTGTGTTACAGACAAAACTATGACGAAGAATCGGCAAAGAGGAATGCGGTTCTTGAGGGTCTTGGTTTTGTGTGCAATAGCGAGGAGATGAAACAAACAATGAGAAGAAACTCTGAAAAACGATCATTATTACAGAAAACCAATTATAACGGCCATACCCAAAATAATACTGGATATGGCCTGAAAAGTCATACATCACCTAAACCACAGGTAAATATATTTTTGCTTATTTGCTGAAATATATTAGTGACTAGAAAGAACATTTTTTCTCATTAAATCACAAGTCTTAAGTCAACTGTGAAAAAAATATTTTGGTTAGTGATATAGAAACATTAAGGGTAGTGTGTTCTGAGGTACTCAACTAATTAAAAAAATTGTTATTTATAATATGAAAAAAATAGAAGTTTAAGACAAACTTAATGTTTTAATTTGTAAGTTATTTAGCTACGGGCTTATAGTTATTTTATGTTAATACTACAACATTTATGAGGGTTTAGTTAATCTGATTTAAAATAAAAAAAAAAGGCTATGCTTTAATAATTACCATACAACAATATCTGATCAATATTTTTATCATTATCTCTGTTACTTTCTTATATCAAAATATGAATTTAAATTTGTATATAACAATTTTTAACGATATTTGCTGTGTTGTAGAATTCAATAGGTAATTCTGATGGATATAATCAAAAAGGAAAACAACAAAAGCCAATTCCTTCGAAGACATATTACCCGAAAAACAATCTTTACAACCAAAATGAAAAAAATGAAGTAAGATAATAATTCTAGTTTTAATACTGTTCTAGTTAACTTATGTGTACAATATTTAAAAATTGCAATTCCACACGCTGTGCAAATAATAAATTGTCAATTATTTCATAAATAAATTAAAGAACAATCTTTACATATTATAATAGCTGAAATTATATTTAAATTATGTTATACAATGGTTTTTCAAAAATGTATAATATTTAGAACTTTTAGAAATTTTATTTTGACTAGTGAATTAACAGGATTTATATGTCTAAAATTATGCTTTAAACTTGTGTACAAGTTAAATACATTTTGTTATTTATATGTATACGTTAGAATCGTCAACAAAATGTAACAACTCCAAACAACACTTCTTGCTCAAATAAATTGGACTTTTCAAAAACAGCTAAAATGTTCTATAAAAATACACGCATCCCTGCCAAATATTGGTCGATGAGATACATGCTGTTTTCAAAGTTTGATCGCGGCATAATTATGGACATTGGTAATTGAACTATTTTAGGTTTAAATCTCGTTTTTTGAAACCACATTTTTTCGTTTACAGAAAGCTTCTATTCGGTGTGTCCCGAAATCTTGAGTTGTCATATAGCGAAACGATGTAAGAACAACACAGTTGTAGACCCTTTCTGCGGAGCGGGCGGAAACATTATCCAGTTGGCGTTTACGTGCAAAAAAGGTTCAATAGTTATTACGATGATACATACATACTATTTTTTACTCGAAAAGAAAAATATATTGAAATATGCATTTTAATAAAACTATATTCGTGTTCAGTTATAGCAGTCGACATCGACCCTATCAAAATAGAATTGGCTCGCCATAACGCCAAAATATATGGCGTCGCCGATAAGATAGAGTTCATCGTAGGAGACTTCTTTGAAATTTACCCGACTTTGAAAGCAGATGTATTGTTCATGTCTCCACCATGGGGAGGTCCAAGCTATTCAAAGTATAAGAGCTACAGTTTACAGTCCATGTGTGACGGTCCCGTAGGGGGAGGTCTTAGAATTTTCGAAATCGCTAAGACCATTGCACCGAATATTGCATTCCATATGCCTAAAACCACCAACATATTAGAAGTAAGGCACCCATGCGAGGTTTATGGACACTATTATAGTGTTAAATCAATTAAACTAACCGTTATATTAATACGAATTTATAATTTTGCAGTGTATGTATTTGGCAAATGATTTTGGAAAGGTGGAAGTTCAGCAAAACTTTATCAATGGACGGCTAAATTCAATTACCGCTTTTTACGGACAATTTCAGAAGAACTGACAGCCTTCAGTGATTATTTAATTGTTATTGTTTTTGTAGTTATTGTTTATGTTGTTATTGTTCTTAAGAATAAAGTTATATTGCCCATTGTTATTATCATTTAAACGAGTATTTTATTGTAACAAATCGATATGCATCTATCTTATATATATAAATATCTTATCTCACTATATTATTCAAAGAGACAGCGTTTGTTTGTTTGTTCTGTCAAAAAGTACTCGACGGATTTTAGTGCAGTTTTTACTATTAAATAGGTCCCTAGACTCGGGAAAGGTTTTAGTGTATAATTTGTTTGGAAAAATTAATTGGATGCCAAAAAAATAACAAAGGTGTACATTTTATAATTTAAAAATATAAATTTTAAGCGTTTACACTGTTTAAATGTTTGATGCAATTATTATTATTTTTTTAAAGTTAAATTCTGTGGAAGCACTATCTAGAGCACCTTCGTGATTTTGAAGATGCTGCTATCGATACTTGTTATATGATCGAAATAGATATAACAAATGCTGAGATTCTTTTTGCTAATGAATTTTATTCAAATGTAGTATCCCAAAACAATATCCAAAAATATCTGAAGTGGCAAATTCTCATTATTTATTAATTCAGGATCAAGTACAGTATTATTATAATATTCAATAATGTTTTGATTGATATTTAGTTTGAATAATTTTTGACCTAACATTGGTCAACACAATGTTCAAAATGTGATATCTCCGTATTAAAAGTTATGTTCAGTTTCCGTCGAAGATAAACTCGTACGAAATGATAATATTCTAAAAAAAATTTGTAAGTCAAGATTTATCACACTGGCAAAATGTTAGTTAATTTCTAGTCCAGGCATAATTTTTTTGATTTTATGTTTTCCCAAAAAATAAATCCTCCGTGAACGATCTACTTGTGTCTGCTCGAACGTTCGTCTGTCTATCACCGGGTGACCTAATAACTATTTCAAACCTAATCTGAGAAGATAATATTACGATTATTACTATTCTTTACTTCGTCATCGAGTCATTTTAGCCTATCTACGGGGACAATAACACGTATTTAAAATATTCGGAGAGGAATAATGGACGATCTGAATATCATCTGATGCAACCAAACTATATTATACCGGACGTTCGGGAATAGCGAATAATTTAAAATTCGAAATTTTATTATTAGATAACATCGTATAGTGGCTAAAACTTTTCGTATGGCCGTGTAATAGTTGCGTCCCAATAAACCTATCTTTTTGACGTAAATAATATTGCGTCTCGGGCGGTATTCGATATTTTTAAATCGAGTCCCGGGTATTTTTCTGACGACTAAATTTCGTTTTATTATTTCCCCTTCCCATTTTTTTTTTTAGATTCGAGAGTAACCAGTATTGTGCTCAGATAACTTAGACATTGAAGATTTATCTAGATAAGATAACCAGAAAAATAAAAGATAAAAGCTGAGATAATCACGTTTTTATATAGATAAAAAAACAGATAGTTATATAGACCTAGTTTATAGGTTTTTAAAAACTTTACAAATTAAATTATCATATTTACACATACTTATAAACTCATATTTTAGATTATTCATTATAATATTTAAAAAAACAATATAGATCCAACTAATGAATTTGAATAAGAAAAAAGAATGGTTAATACATATTCATAATATATTGAATATTTTAAATTTTATTTACACCTCATTTTAACGTTTAATTAATTTTAGACACAATTCAACGTCATAAAGTCAGAATAATATAGTTAGAATTTGCTTAAATAAACATTCCTTACCAGGTTCTACCTCGCATAATTATAGAGAGTTTGGTGTCTTACCTGTTAAATTTTTATATAAAAAATTTGCTATCTGTTCACCTTTAAAAATTTCAATAAAGGCCTTGACGGTCAAAATATTGTGGACAAAAAAGAAAATAGACGGTATAATATACCAGTTGATTACCCATACAAATCTTTTGGTCAATCTTTTGTCAACTATTTAGGACCTGTGTTTTTTTAACTCTATGCCATGTCAGTATAAAAAAAATATTCTGCTGTCTAAAAATAATGCTAACAATAGTTAGTGTATTATTGGTTGTTCTCTCAAATAATTTAAAATATTTTAAGATCTACTGCTGTATTTAATTTGATTACTATTTATATATACTTGTATCCTTTTGTTTGTTTTTTAATTTGTTATATACTTATATATGGTTATAGTTATTATCTAAGACTGTATTACTCTCTATATCTAACACAAGCTTTTAGCTTAAGAGAGATAGATAATCATGAATAATTTTTATAATTAAATTTTTGTAAGTTATGATGATTTCAAATAAAAAAAAAAAAAAGTCATATTAATCAAAATGAAGTGAAATCCATAAAACATTTATCTAGTTATCTACAGATAATCATATAAATGTTTTTTTTCTAGATGAGATAGAAAGATAGTGTGCATTTATTTTATTTAGATAAGATAAAAATGTAAAATAATTATCTAGATAACACACATCATTGCTTGGGACGGTCAATAATATTGTTATAATATATTGGTAGAATATAATATAATATAATAGTAAAATGAAGTAAGACCAAATAATGTCCAAATTATAAATCGTTTGTTAACAATAATTGATATTGGGTTTCTATAAGTCTTATAATATTCAAATTCGTTTTTGTGGATTTTCCATCGGCTACAATTTATACATTATGTCCGTGGAGAACAGGACCGGAACTAACATATTATATACTTTTTTGTACCTTTTACCGAGGCGCAACTTACAATTTCACACATTTTCGACGATCCAATACAATGTACTGCCTACAAGCACTCCCTACTAAAAATTATAAATATAATGATGATGTGAATTCGTACACTTATTAATAATATTAATATATTATAATATTATAATATTATATGGGCACCATTTTATTTAAATAAATAGTTATCATTGAACATATTTTAACTCGAGAATGTGGAAACATCACACAAAAGAGAGTTCAACGGTCAAAGGACGCTACTGAATTCATCTGGATGAATGCAAATTGTAAAGTATATATTATATATATATAGCGTGACCGTTTGTCAGTGAAAGCAACCGAAGGCTAATCGCATGATACAATGATATCCAAAACTGCATATTATATCTACCCAAATAATTGTTTTTTTTTGTCAGTAACGTCAAAACAAACACTGCTGCAAAACCGTTGCAAATGATTTGAACCAAACGTGTTATTATTTTTTAATTATTTATTGTAATGAATGAGAACGGTGACGGAGGAGTATTTGTTCCATACAGAAAACGTTATTGGTTGTGTAAGACGTATCGTAAATAATAGATAAAATATTACATCCAATTTATGTTTCGGTAAAATCGTTGTTAAGGATTACTGTCATTAATATTAACATTAAAGTAGGTAACTATAATAAACTCGTTTGGATTTTTTATTAAATACATCGACATTTTCAAAATAAAAATAATAACCCACTAAATGATTTACAGTAAAATGAAAGAGGGTTTTTATTTGAAAAATAAAATATAGCATCGCAACTGGACATTCATTTAAAGTATTACAAAACCTCTCAAGAATTTGAAAATATGATCTAACGATCTTAGTATATTTGAAAACTCCAAAAATTAGAACTTAAATTACATTTATTGTTAAATAAAAAAACGTTGGTGAGCTTGCTTGGTGATTCAAACTATATAATAATATAGTATAATACTGTATAAGATACTCGTGCAAACGTTTATTTTTAGAAGATAAATAATATAAAAATATAGAATAATAATATTATTATAATCTATTAGATGCAAAAGTTTTGTACAACGTATTTTTGCTCCTTGGGTAAGAAAACGAGACATTTTTTTTTTAATCCAGCTTAAATGAGTAATAAAGTATGTGTTTTACCTGTTAATGAGCTTTTGAAATTATTAGACATTGGATATTCATCCGTAAACTACCGATTTCTCAAATCAGGTAAATTAAATCGTAGTGGTGCACGTCGTGAAAAGTGTTGTTATAATATACTATTATATTGCTTCCAAATAACCGCCTGGATGCAATTACTTAAATATCTACCTACTATCTAGTCACGAACAGTTTGCGAGATAATAATGTTTAAAGTTCAACTACCATAATATTTGCGTGCCGAACAATAATCCCCGATGGGTTCATGCAAACTCGAATCGCCACGATAAATGTTACATTTTAGGGAAACAATAATAAAAAATCTAATCCGTAAAATGGTTTTTAAAGTCTTATAAAATATAACTTTAATGCAAATGCTTCCTAACCTACTTACGCATATTCAAAATAAAATGTTATCAACGGTATACCTATACTTATTGACGTATGCTCAGAATAACATAAGACAATTGATTTTCATGATACGCTTTCAAGATATATTTTTGATTCTTCGGGGTTATATAATAATTAATTCACATTTTTTAAGCCTTTGAATGCTTCTCGTATTATCTATGGTTAATTATTATTTGTTCGTGCGATGTTCGTAATCATTTTGACAAATTAATTAATTAATTTCGGTTTACTACTTAATATAAATAGAGCGAATCATTTTTAATGCAGAAATAAATAATAAATAGGTAAGTAATAATAACGCAAAAAACTAATTCACATATACGAGAATTGAACCTGCTGATACCTGCTTGATAGTTTTCTACAGACTTAAAATAAGTTATTATTAAAATGTATTATCATATCGTATGTTAATTGAAGTTATATATGGAAAAAAGACGCGTCTCCTAATCTAACCCTCCTGCTCACATCTCAGCTACCTTTTTATACTTACCTGTATGTACTAACTCTCAGCGGTTTATTTAGTTGACACGTCTTTTTATGTTATACGACGCCCGAACGAGCCTTCGGACGTACAGGTGGAATAACATTTTTTGTTCTATTTAAATTTGAATTGTTGATTTGCCATAGGGATACTCGTTAGCCGGCAGCAACAGCTCTCGTATGTTTACAAAAACGGTGTATTGACGTTTTTTCACGATACTGAAATAATAATAGTATCTAATACTCTCAAGTGTCTAAACTAAACGTTGTCTTCAATACATTTTCGGACACGGTTCGACGTGAGGTCGCGTATAAATATTATACGAAATTAAATAATTTTTAAGTATAGCACTTTGTGCATAGGCTGATGGTTGTGGCCGTCGTAAGTAGTGTTTGAGAGGACATTAAATCATAAATTATTGTAGGGGGAAGCATGTCGAAACGCGTAAATGTATACAGAACAGAAGGTCAGGAGCATCTAATGAGCCATTGAGTAGAGAATAGGGCGAATACAATTATTTAAGTCAGCGCCTGCAGAGCGTCGGGAAACAATAGTGAGAATTTTCAAATTATTTTATAAAAGAGAGTACCTATATATTATTATAATCACGACGATGGTGTTCAATCTTAGTGATATGGGTAACGTATGCGAGAAATTTGTTTTCCGATAAGTAGCTGCAGGTCTTTGGCAAAGCAAGGGTTACAAACAACCACTCTAAGCTAAAACAGAGTACTAAAACCAAATTCAGAACGGGAAAGCAGTTGACAGAACCTAATATTTTAGAGCTGAGCTTTGTGCAACCCAAAACTCCGAGAGCCTTATATCGACGGTAATACAGATAATATGATGGTTGAAGTTTAAGGCAGGAATGAAGTAAATTCCAAACATATACATAATATAATATAAAATACGTCACATGAAATTACTATAGAGAGTGGGGACAAATTAAAAGCAAAACAATGTCCATTGGGCTTAAGCACGAAAATCGTTGAAATTAAATATAATCAAGTAATTTTTTGAAGACCATAAATAATCGTCTTGTTGGCAGACTCGATCTGCACGTTCTCCAATCAGGTACTTATATCATACGACATACATTAGAATGTAAGTACCTCTGATAATATTATATTATTTTCAGTACGTATAGATGTTTATTGCTTAGACTTTAGACAATATAATCGTGTACATCTGCCAATGCCTATATTAGATGTTAATGTATACGGGGTTAATATTTTAAAAAACTGACTAACATTATATTTTGTCCTGTCAATGCGCATTCGTTTCCACAATTAAAAATTACAACTACACAATACACATGTACAACATTAATAACGTTATGTCTTCATAATGATTTCCAATCAGTAATTTCGTCTTATTAACAAATGTTAAACAATTCTAAATTCCACAGACGAATAAAAATGTTGTTCTATATTATATGTGGATATTATAATATGATTGAATAGAGAGCTCGATTTGTCTCATTACACGTGCGCGTTGTCCGCGATGTTTGAATTACCTATAAAAAGTACTTTGTACCTTATATTATGATATGGCAACACAAATTTGTGCACCACGATTAACACATTATTGAAGTCGTAAAATGCGATAAAAAATGTAAAAAAAAAACGAAGAAAACTGGTTCTTGTCAACAATGATCAAATAAATCATTAAGTATATTATCAATTAAAAACTAAATTATGAAAACATCGTTGCAATATTTAATCGAAAAACCTACGTCCGTCGGTATAATGATAATCAAATGTCGCCACCGTCCGAGCTATAGAAATAGTGAACTTTATAAAAATAAATATTTTAAATGTCGGTAATTTATGAAAACGAATTAACATGGTGGAACTCTGCGATTAATGCGCGTAATAAAACTATGATATAATATTATTATGATAACTGAAACATATTTTACTATATTTATATACACTAATAATGTAATGGGCTTGCCTCAAATACATCATAATATCTTTGTAAAACTATTATGTCGTCAGTCACAGAAAACTATAATATATAAGACGACGTGGCAATCTGCGAGCAGCCTACTCGCTTACTCTCTTACCAGACATATTTCTACCAGTGTTTTGATAAATTTGATTCGCATCACATTCTTTTCATAAACTTTCACTACAAAATATCAAATTTGCATTTTTTTGCATTTTTTTGCTATCTCATCATCAGTATTTTTCCAATAATTCCTTAAACCAGATTAGCTTAAATTCTAATATTTTGATTTTTTGTTGTTTGAACATTTAACTAATACAATTTTAAGAACCGTAATGGTTTAAAACGCCTTCAACCCCTCGGACCACCGTGTCTTATTTGTGGCCCGCGAACACATTTTAAGTCTAATATGTTTTCTATATTATATTGATGAGAACCTTTTTTTTTTTTTGCTTAATAACTTTATTACGTACGGTTCGCAAAATTTAAAAAAAAAATAATAGGTTGAAACCCCTTGGTTTAAAAGCTAACACATCAATAAGAATATTTAAAAAAATATACAATATAATTCAAGTCTGTTCCATCTATTTTCATATGATAATTCATTCACACTGGATACTCTCATACTCGTACTCTCGTAATCTCTCGTAAGTGTGGTGGTGTGCATATAACTGTACAAACAAACATACGAACTATTTTTACTTGGTAAATGATAATAACTTATATATTTTATAAGTTAAATTATAACAAAACATATAAAATAATTCACTATAACTACCTTAAATAAATTATTCATTTTTCAAATATATTTAGATACTTATAATGGAAGGTACCATTTATAGTATTAAGGTACTTCAAAGTTCCAGTGCTTCATAAATGTTCAACATTTAAAGTCGAATGTCAAGTTGATTTTTTTGTCGCTAAATGTTGTT
Organism: Neotoxoptera formosana; assembly: GCA_022818045.1. Lineage (NCBI taxonomy): Eukaryota > Metazoa > Arthropoda > Insecta > Hemiptera > Aphididae > Neotoxoptera > Neotoxoptera formosana. The sequence continues at coordinate 12,265,870 of CM040631.1, forward strand.
TGACCATTATTTTATTTTTGTTAAAAATCATTTAAATATTAATAATATTCAAATATACAACCTGAGAAAAGACTTACTTAGAGGTAGCCTAAATTATTATGCAATCAGGAGTGCAACCCCAATGATAAAGACGCGAAACTTTGGTAATTATAATTGCCAATTAAGAGTTGAGAGAGTGTCATTAAATTATTACAAATTATACACACCGTCACACCAAATAATACATTCTTAGTAGAATTAAATTTAGATGTATAAATAATATTAGTGTAGATAATATTTTAACATAAATTATAAATAAACTTGGATATTGTTTTCGTTTACTTACTTAAGTTTTCTTATTTACAAAAATACTATGTTATTATTTTTATAAAATAACAATTTAAATTGAAAAATATAATTTTTTCTTGGCCTTTCTTGTATTATAAAGAATAGTAATTTTAAAATTATATATTTATATTTTCTTCGTATTTTAAGACGGTATAACAATAATATCGTTGTAGAAACTTTGTTTTCAACAATTGGGTATTTCGATTAGAAATTGAACACTGATTGTAATAAGTACCTATGTTCTTTTAAAACATTTTCGTAGTTTTTAAAAATATCGTAAACAACAGTAGAATTTTAACTAGGTGAAGAAATATATGCTCCTGACACTTGACATTTTTATTGAATAAGCAATACTACTTATTACCTTATAAATGTAATGTACTCAACCATATATTATATTTTCCGGAATTTTTTTTTTTTAATTTGAAATATTTATATTATTTATACAATTTTATGTGAGATGAATTATTATGACTACAGTAAATCGAACTTAGTATGAATTAATTAAGTGTTGTTTAACTTAGAATTCCTAAATTCAATGTTCGTTATTGTTATATTGACTAATTTTTTTAAACCCAAAATGTTATATATATATATATATATTAATTTAATATTAATATTTTTATATTTAATTTTAATATTATATCATATATAAAAAATTATAAAATTTAAATTATATTATTAAAGACAATTATAATTACCTATTAAAGTACTAATAATTGTCTAAGTAATAAAGTTTAAATTTTAAAATGATTAAAAATATTAGTGAATATGACAATAACTGCACAATTAGTAGATTATAATATATACAATATAATCTACTAATCTAATCAATTTAAGTATTTATCAAGATTAATCTATCATCTATAATAATATGAAGCACAACGGCAACGTTTCATACGAAATGGGCGCATATGGGCTAAAAATCGGCAGGTAGTACCTTATCTTTCGGGCGCATTTGACCATATCCCTCGGGGCGCAAATGTACCACTCTGGGGCGCAAATAGGCTGTAGCCGTTGAATTTACCTTTTTTTATACACCATTATATTTTTTTTTTTTATTTTTTTTTTATTTAGAAAATGTACAATCTGTATTAACAAAAACACAATAAGTAAATATCATAATATGTACAACCCCATTATATTTAAAAAAAAATTTTCACACTTTTTGAGCAAATCGTAAGAGTAAGCAATTGTTGGTTTTTTTAAAATTTGTTTTCAAAAAGCTTGAAAATGTAATACAAGATTCATCATAAGTTGTTATAATATCAGTTCAAAAATAATTAAAATACATAGGCACAGTTTTTTTATAATCATTTGAAGTTTACATTTTGAAATTCATCAAAATCTCGAATGTTTGCAAATTATTTTTAAGTTAAAAAATGTGTAAAATTGTTATGCATAAATTAATTAATTTTGAAATTTGTATGATTTGTTGTTATACATAATTTTTTTTCATTATTCAATACAATATTTGCTATATATAAATAAATCTTAAAATGCTTATAACTGCTTACGTGAGTACTATAATTAATGTAAAAAACTATGACTACTGTTAACTTATCTCGTAATACTTGCAGTAAGACTAATAAATAATAATTAATAATATTATACAATATTATAACAATGAACAATCAAAATGTTGTTCGTTATGATAAGATGTCTTGAACCCGGTGTTAAGATGACACTACACCCGCATGTGTTGTCTCCGTCTTACAAGTGCGTAACACAGCAAATTTTACGCTCAGCAGATCACGCGAAGCTCCGTGAATTTAAAATTTAGAGTGAATTTACCTCTTATAAAAATCAAAGGTAACATTATTATCGAGGGCTTCTCATTGGCTTTTTATTATATTTTAATTTAAAAGAGAATTATGAGTATTTTAAAATTGTAAATTGTTTGTATATCTTAAAATACTCATAACTCGCTTTAAAATTAAAATATAACGAGAAGCCCTGGATAATAATGTTACCTTTAATTTTTATAAGAGGTCAATTCACTCTAAATTTTAAATTCACGGAGCTTCGCGTGATCTGCTGAGCGTAAAATTTGCTATGTTACACACTTGTAAGACGGAGACAACACATGCGGATGTGACGTCCTCTTAAGACGTTAAATTGCCAGTTGAACACCAAACACGAAAAGCGGTACTGATGTATAATAATTATTATCAAACGTACGTTCTGGTCATATTTTTTATTCGCTTTTTTCTGTTCCTTTACGCGCGAATTCAGTACAGCTGGCAGCTGGTTGACTGTCAACGAGTATTGCGTAATTTCTCAAATGCTCATACTTTCATAGGAGATGACATTTCTTTTTCAACCGTTTTGGCGAGTTCAATAAGAAAATATATTAACATAATATTATAAAGTGCCTGCTGAGAAGCACGTGGCATCTGCGAAAAGCATAGGTGATGTATTCAATATACATTTATTTTCGTTATTTAATAATGAAATATATAACAAGCGTATTTAAATGTATCACAACAAATTTTAGGTTGCTGGTATACCATTTTAATCGACACAAACATTTATTGAAAACTGTTTAGTAAATTTAAAATAGATAAAAAAAATGATAATAGATAAACTATGTAATAGGAAAACGTGAATAATATAATATTCAAATATTCAAACATTTAACGAATAGGTATTATAGTTTAAGTTTAATCAGTTCTCGTAGAATCCAAAAGATATACGGTGGACAAAGACAAATTTGGATGCAGAATACTTATTTTTCAAAGTTAATAAAATGTCTGTTGTACTGAACAAACTAATTTTTTAACTTAAATAAAGGTTTATCTAAAAATGTGACTTTACCATTCAAGTACATTTTGTTGTTGGAATGACAAAATAATATAATATATCAAATTGACAATTTATTAATTATCTACAAAACATGTTTGTCAATGTTATACTAATAGCATTTTCTCCAGTGTGGTCTTAAAGTGTATATAAAAATAAAGTAAAACAATATTATAATCTATATTAGACGCTAAAATTGTGTACAACTCGTTCTTCAATATTTAGATTGTAGATAGTAAGTATACCAAAATATAAACCATAGTATAAAAAAAAACAATAGGTATATATATTTTTTAATTTAGAATTATTTTATTTTACTTAAAAATGACGTACCTATCACAATGTATTTCGCATTTTATTTTTTTCTGGCCAAATATTGGTTAGGCGTAAATAGAAAAAAATGTGCGCATGACGACGGATGTACGTTGTTTATGTACTTTTAATTTTATGGCACTATCGTCAATATATATACTCAGGAAAAAACCGCTGCAGTTATATAATTCAAATCGCTAATAAAAGTCTGTAGAAGAAAACACATTCATTTGTCATTAGTACTCACAGCATTAGCTCATCTATAACGATGAATCGGAACAATAATTGTCCCAACATAAGAAACACTCCTAATAATTGGAGACCCAATCATCAACAAACGTCAGTTAACGCGAATCGAGTAGAGGAAAAGCCAAGTTTTTGGTCAAGGGCCGGCAACGTCATTCAAATGTTGTGTGGGCGCCGCCACTGCCACACGAACAGAAGTATAAATCTGCTGTGCACGTTTTTCGAAGCCGGCAAAAGGTACGTAATATTATTCTTAACAGGAATTCGTTTTCATTATTCTCAATACCTTATGGCTTATACAGATGTATAGGTGCGAGCAGGCTCCCGGGTACGTGTAATCAGAACTGTCGAGGAAACTGACTTTTTTAATAATTGAGGGGAGATTTTTTCGCAAACGAAATCGATACGAGTTCTTTAAATATAACAGACGGCCACGTAGAAATATTATGTCGATAAAAATGTATTTACAGTTTTAGTGGTTTTGAATAGATTTGGACTTTAGAAGCGAGCTAACCTCTTCCCTCCGCCTATAAAACTACACCACTGATTCACATATATTTCGCAGTATTAAATTTGTTATACATTTTTATAGGAACGACAGACAACCAAAATTAACCAAGAATAGTAATCAAGTAAATTATCCAGAGAGATGCCAATCACATACCACAGAAGTCGAGAAAATACCACAAACCAACCACAACACGTAAGTACCTGCCTAATAATTATTTTTGATTAATTATAGACTTAAAACGTTACCAATAAATCGAAATATTTCATTTAAATAATTGAACGATAAAATGATGTTAAAAATACAATGTATAAGCTTTCAGTTACTACGTAACTACTAAACTGTTTAAAAGGAAAATTCCAAATTGAATAATACAGTTTTCCGTTTTCTTCGGGGTCCGCTTTACAGGCCCCCTAAACTCTTCCCTCCACCTATAGAACTACACCATACTGATTTTCATCTATTTAGCAGTATTAAATTTGTTATACGTTTTCATAGGAACGACAGACAACCAAAATTTACCAACAATAGTAATCAAGTAAATTATCCAGAGAGACGCCAATCACATACCACAGAAGTCGAGAAAATACCACAAACCAACCACAAAACGTAAGTACCTGCCTACTAACTTTTTTTGATAATTTATAGACTTAAAACGTCACCAATAAATCAAAATACTTCATTAAAATAATTGAACGATAAAATGATGTTAAAAATACAATGTATAAGCTTTCAGTTACTACGCAACTACTAAACTGTTTAAAAGGAAAATTCCAAATTGAATAATACAGTTTTCCGTTTTTCTTCGGGGTCCGCCTTACACTGCAGCATTTTCACTGTACTATATTATAATATTGAAGTCTATACCTACACATTTACTTACTTACTTACTTTAGTTATTGTTGACTAAATGCTTACACGGTTTGTTATGTGTTCTTGTCGTACTATTATCGAGTTAAAAGTTATATGTATGCATTAATCGGTCAAATAATTACATTTGTATATAGTTAATATTATAAATTGTTTTAATATTACTGAAAAGTCGAAAATAAAATATGACATTTCTAACGGCATTATTATTAAATATTACGATACGCAAACCTTTACAAACAAGTATCGGTATATCCGTATTAATGAATGTTTTAATTTTTGTGTTACAGACAAAACTATGACGAAGAATCGGCAAAGAGGAATGCGGTTCTTGAGGGTCTTGGTTTTGTGTGCAATACCGAGGAGATGAAACAAACAATGAGAAGAAACTCTGAAAAACGATCATTATTACAGAAAACCAATTATAACGGCCATACCCAAAATAATACTGGATATGGCCTGAAAAGTCATACATCACCTAAACCACAGGTAAATATATTTTTGCTTATTTGCTAAAATATATTAGTGACTAGAAAGAACATTTTTTCTCATTAAATCACAAGTCTTAAGTCAACTGTGAAAAAAATATTTTGGTTAGTGATATAGAAACATTAAGGGTAGTGTGTTCTGAGGTACTCAACTAATTAAAAAAATTGTTATTTATAATATGAAAAAAATAGAAGTTTAAGACATACTTAATGTTTTAATTTGTAAGTTATTTAGCTACGGGCTTATAGTTATTTTATGTTAATACTACAACATTTATGAGGGTTTAGTTAATCTGATTTAAAATAAAAAAAAAGGCTATGCTTTAATAATTACCATACAACAATATCTCATCAATATTTTTATCATTATCTCTGTTACTTTCTTATATCAAAATATGAATTTAAATTTGTATATAACAATTTTTAACGATATTTGCTGTGTTGTAGAATTCAATAGGTAATTCTGATGGATATAATCAAAAAGGAAAACAACAAAAGCCAATTCCTTCGAAGACATATTACCCGAAAAACAATCTTTACAACCAAAATGAAAAAAATGAAGTAAGATAATAATTCTAGTTTTAATACTGTTCTAGTTAACTTATGTGTACAATATTTAAAAATTGCAATTCCACACGCTGTGCAAATAATAAATTGTCAATTATTTCATAAATAAATTAAAGAACAATCTTTACATATTATAATAGCTGAAATTATATTTAAATTATGTTATACAATGGTTTTTCAAAAATGTATAATATTTAGAACTTTTAGAAATTTTATTTTGACTAGTGAATTAACAGGATTTATATGTCTAAAATTATGCTTTAAACTTGTGTACAAGTTAAATACATTTTGTTATTTATATGTATACGTTAGAATCGTCAACAAAATGTAACAACTCCAAACAACACTTCTTGCTCAAATAAATTGGACTTTTCAAAAACAGCTAAAATGTTCTATAAAAATACACGCATCCCTGCCAAATATTGGTCGATGAGATACATGCTGTTTTCAAAGTTTGATCGCGGCATAATTATGGACATTGGTAATTGAACTATTTTAGGTTTAAATCTCGTTTTTTGAAACCACATTTTTTCGTTTACAGAAAGCTTCTATTCGGTGTGTCCCGAAATCTTGAGTTGTCATATAGCGAAACGATGTAAGAACAACACAGTTGTAGACCCTTTCTGCGGAGCGGGCGGAAACATTATCCAGTTGGCGTTTACGTGCAAAAAAGGTTCAATAGTTATTACGATGATACATACATACTATTTTTTACTCGAAAAGAAAAATATATTGAAATATGCATTTTAATAAAACTATATTCGTGTTCAGTTATAGCAGTCGACATCGATCCTATCAAAATAGAATTGGCTCGCCATAACGCCAAAATATATGGCGTCGCCGATAAGATAGAGTTCATCGTAGGAGACTTCTTTGAAATTTACCCGACTTTGAAAGCAGATGTATTGTTCATGTCTCCACCATGGGGAGGTCCAAGCTATTCAAAGTATAAGAGCTACAGTTTACAGTCCATGTGTGACGGTCCCGTAGGGGGAGGTCTTAGAATTTTCGAAATCGCTAAGACCATTGCACCGAATATTGCATTCCACATGCCTAAAACCACCAACATATTAGAAGTAAGGCACCCATGCGAGTTTTATGGACACTATTATAGTGTTAAATCAATTAAACTAACCGTTATATTAATACGAATTTATAATTTTGCAGTGTATGTATTTGGCAAATGATTTTGGAAAGGTGGAAGTTCAGCAAAACTTTATCAATGGACGGCTAAATTCAATTACCGCTTTTTACGGACAATTTCAGAAGAACTGACAGCCTTCAGTGATTATTTAATTGTTATTGTTTTTGTAGTTATTGTTTATGTTGTTATTGTTCTTAAGAATAAAGTTATATTGCCCATTGTTATCATCATTTAAACGAGTATTTTATTGTAACAAATCGATATGCATCTTTTTTCCAATTTTTTTTTCACAGAATTGTTCCAAAAATACCTCCCTGAGTGTCATCACGTCGCCAGATTTTCAAAATTTTGATTTTAAAGGGTTGAAATTGGCAAAAATAAAATATTTTTACGTGTAATTTGTATAATCTATATTCATATATAATAATAACAATAGCAGTCGGCCGATAACGGGGAAATACGGTACGACGCACAGTGGTCCAAAAAGTACATTTAGTGCGTCAAAATTAATAATTATTAGATAATTACTTTAAATACTAGTGTAAACTGTATAATATATGAGTATGTTCCATTATTTCTTAATTTACGGAACAGTGTTTTAAACGTCAATTTTTTTTCACGAACATTTTCTGAAATAATTTATTATATTCGATTTTTAGAAATAAGTTTAGAAATAATTTATTAACATAATCTAAACTATTTTTTTTATTTTTACACATACACGTATTGAAATTGGTTTGTCTAAATACACAACTTGAATGTAATACCTAAAATTTTAATGTCTATTGTATTTATCTCATAAAGTAATAAGTAGGTATTGAATTTTCTACGGTTATAACACTTCCAGAAACTCAAAGGCAGCTAAAGGCAGATAAATTATACATTATTGAAAAGCTGAGAACGTCTACTATAACTCACAATAGATCATTATGAGGCAAAACCTTGCCATTATGAATCATAGCATTTTAAAATCACGAAATCAACATTTATTCACAATAGCTATACCAATAAAATACAAAAAAAATGTAAAAATAGTACCATTTTTAAAAAATTGAACAACTTACCTTCAATTCCGATGTCCATATTAAATTTTTAAAGTTAAAGAAAATCGCATAATTATAACATTTTATAAAAATAAAGTAGGTACTTCAATTGTCGCTGTTCACAGGAGAAATGAACAACTTACACGTGTTTCGTTACGATAATGCATTTCTTAGCTGCAATTGTTTCGATATAGATGTACATAATTTTGTATTTGTAATCAGTATGTTATACACAACCAGTTTATTATAAAAATAATATTTATTTGACAACTTATATATTTCATACATTTGACGCTCCAAATGTACTTTTTGGACCACTGTGCGGCGCGGTCCGAGGGTTTCCGTCTACCTGTTGTACTCTGACCTTTTTTTTGTGGGTGTATCTTATCGGTGGGTGGATATGAATAATTATTGTTTCGACACGACACTACACGTCAGTTAACTATCGACGGTCGTACGTATCGTATCGCACGATTGCAACCGCTATATTTACGACGTAGGCATACGAAATTTTAAACTACAAACTAAAATATAACATTTTTATTAAGTTAAGAGTTAGTGAAAGCCATATTACAATAATTGAGAAATTGCGTATAGAATCATTTGTAAATATATTTTTTTTTTTTTTGTTTTATTTATAATTTGCAGCTACTATTATTATTTAGCACTTGATAGCATATTAAGTAAAATAAATTATTTTCTTCTTTAAAATACAACAATGGGTGTTGATTTAACAATTATATTTTCATTTTGAGAAAGCAAAAACTACGCACGGGCGAAGCCGGGTAATTCAGCTAGTATTATAATATAAAGAGACAGCGTTTGTTGGTTTTGTTCGCAAAACTCTTAAAAGTACTCGACGGATTTTAGTGCAGTTTTCACTATTGAAAATCGTGTATTAATCGATGAATTTATGTTGGACATTTTTATGATATTCGATTGTATTAAAAAATATACATCTATACTAAAAAATATCAATTAAATATAATATATAACGATAAATATCTAAATAATAATTTAAATTGATATATATTATAACTATTACGATTATATTTTTATGTTTTTCGTAATTCATTTAATTTTCTATTGAACATTTTAACGATATTTGACCGTATTAAAAACTGTACATATTTAATACAAATTATCAATTAGACTACGTAAAATCAAGTTATCTAAATATCTAAATAACAAATAAAACGCATATTATATAACTATTAAAATGATTATTACATATGTTTATGTTTTTCACACCTCATATAATTATTATTTATAATAATTGAAAACGAATCGCGAATCGAGTTTGCTGCTGGACGGAAAGACTTCAAATTCCTCACGTATTGGTCTGCGCTCTATCTTACGTATGCTAATGTCGATTTGCAAAAACAAAAAAATGGGGTTAAGTAGGTATAACCACTCTGCTTTACGGCAAGTGAGGGCCGAGTGTACCTCGTCATTGAGTAGGTCACTGCAGTAATGTATGTGTTGGATTTGAATTCAATGGTAAATAATTGCACGCGAAAAACGATTACGAGTGAAGACCTTCAGCCTTCCTTACCTGTATACTTAGTACTTTTATGATAGTATTTATAATATTGCTATTGCAGTAATTTATTTTACTATTGTCGAAACGGTAATAGTCGAATTAATTATTTCCGAAAACAATGCATTATTTATATTTAATTATCATTACTAATAAAATATTATATTTATATTAATAATCCCGTGCACTTCGTTGCCCGTTGAAACAAATAATAATGCCAACTCTATGTACGAATAATATGTTTTAGTTTATAACGCAAAACGGTTAAAATATTGTAGGCAAATATCGTTACGACAATATTGAATTTGGTCCCACCCGGCGTGGCCTGAGCCGAATATTAAGTTAAGATTAACCTCAAGTGATATACATATTATGCGTCTAAACGACCGGGCAATAAACTTCATCAGAGCAGTATTTGATCGCACTTAGACAATCAAACTGCGGTGGTTTGGGGACCCCACGAGGAGCTATTAATAGTAAGTGAAATCAGAATATTGGGCACACGAAAAACATCACAACGGTGGCTTATGCCGGAGATTTGTTTTTTTCTATAAATTTATTTACGAAAATGTGTATACCCTATATAACCTTACCTGCAATAGCAACCATTTATAAACAAATATTTCCATCGTAAATCTCAAAGTCCCTGTGTGAGCACTTCACCTCACCACCTTGTGAATCTAAACCATCCAGAGAGTCACCCGAATGCATACAAAAAAATTCATTCAAATCGGTCCAGCCATGTTTAGGAGGAGTTCAGTGACATACACAGTAGAATTATATGTATAAAGATATAGTTATAAGAGAATATCTAAACGGTTTATTATTCGTCAGTAGGTGTATTATTCGTTATCCGTTGTCAATGTGATTTACTGAATTCATCCACCCCAGGTGGGTGAGTGAAATCAGAATTAGGAAGGTACATATGAGAAATATTGCAAAGTTATAATTTTGTAACACCACTTGCATATTAAATTTTGCTAGCCTATCCGGTAAACTTTTTATTTGATTTTTAGCTGTTGATCTGGAAACGACTGGCAACGTTTGGCGAAAATCTTCAGCCTGGAGAACCATCGCAGCTCCGAAGAGGTCCTGATTGCTGTGCTAATCTCTTAAACGGTTTTAATTTATATGAACAAAAAAACACGTACAATTTTTTAGTTTGTTGAAATTTTTTACAAGTGATTGTTGGGCGTAAAAAATAGGCCCCTTTTATATGATTAAAACTTAATTGAATTTTATATTTAATATATTAATAAAATAAAATATACAACTGATGGAAACCCTAAAAATAAACAGAGATTATACATAAATCCTATCGAAAAAAGCATTTTTAGTTTTTTAGTATTTAAACTAGTAACTGGTAAGACATAAAATATTCAAATTTTTCAAATGTCTGCTCAATTCTCTTATTTTTTTCTTACATAAGAACCTTTTCCTGATATTAACAAATACAACACAAAAAGATTTAACGAAATCAGTAAAGCCGTTTCGGAGGAGTTTGGTGACATACATTTTCCATTGTGACACTAGATTTTTATATATATTATTTATTTTTGTTATAAGCGTTTGAGTCAATATACCGACTAACCTTAAAGCGATTTAATTAAGTTCGTGGTATACTAATATATAAAAATGCAATAACAAAGAATTGATTTAAACATTTTGAAAATGTCCTTGTCAATTTATTGGTTTCAGTATATTAAAATCTTTATGAGGAACCATTTGTTTAATATTTTCAATCAAGTCTAACCTATAAAAGTTGTATAATTTATACATTTTTAACTAAAAACTTAAAATGTTTGTCAAAATTTGAATTTCAAATGTTTATAATTGTGCACATGCACGGTTAATATTTTCAATTTGTTAAAAATATTAAGAACTTTGAGGACTATTGTATTTATCTTAGAGCTTTTTGATCAAGTGAAATTTTTCATTGATACTTATGTAAAAAAAATAACAAACAAAAATGTTATATGGTAATAAATAGCTAAAAAAGATTCAAACAATTTTGAAAATTATATCATGGTAGACAATGATAATATGTTATCATGTGGTGAAAATTTCAAGTATCTTACTATGATTTGTTTTTGAGTTACATTAATGATTTTGTCAAAAAATAGTGTAGCTTAAAATTTCAGTTTTTTTTTTGTTTTTCCCGGTTAATTTGAAAAGTACTAGGAATTGTTTACAAATAATTATTTGTCTCCCCAAAGACACAAAAATGTAAAATTTGAATTCAAAAGAACAAAATCAATACATTCGTTGCTCTGCTCAAAAATACCCAATAATGATCCAAAATTAAAAAAATTGAGTTAATCAATAACAAAATATCTTTCAAGCAGAAGAACCAGAAAAATACATCATAAAAATGGACGAATGAATTAATGTTGAACGTCATTGCGTATTTGCGTGCACTAAAAAGCAAAGCTTGCGTAAACACTTAAATACAACCTTCTGTTATAATAAGAATTCACTTTTGAACTGCAGCGGCTACCGACATGGTAATATTTTACATTTAAAGATAAACGTAGTTTTATGTTGAATCCTACAGTTATCAATATTTGATTAAAAGTTTTGACGTGCAATACACATTTTATTAAAGTGTTCAGCTAGTGCAGATTCTACTCGGGTAAACACTCATTTTTTTCAAAAAGCATTAACGTTTTTGGGAAATTTTATTTTACATAGTTTTAAACCATTACAATAAACATTATAAATGTTCTTAAAAATGTCGATCATCGTTTTTATTTTTACTTTTGTGAACGGACTGCAGATTTACGTTTTTAATTTCGCATTCCAAATATTAATATTTTTCTGATAGTTGCCGGATAAAAAATTGCATTTTACATGAGTACAATTAATTAATTATAAAATGTTTAGTTTTGATGAGCGGTTTGGAGTGGTGCAAAAGAACCTCACAAAACGTCTGTCCACTAACTCCGCTCATCGATGCTTTATGTGTCTTATAAGACTTACTACCCAATTAAATACTTGTTTTAAATTCTCAGAAAAATATTCCCCTTGGGAGTATTAAGTCATAATGTTATTAAAAAATGTAATTTTTTTTTAATGTGACTTGAAATTATGTATAGAATAGAATTCCACAAGCGTTAATAGTTTTTTTCGAACAAGAGCGTTTCATATCTTTACAAGAATCACATTAAATAATACTGATTTTTGTACGGAGTGTAATAATAATAATAATAATAATATAATAAATTAAATTAAAAAATAAGATTAAATCAAACGCCCTCGGATATATTTTTCTATGATTTTTTTTTAATTAGTATTTACTATTCTTACTTCAAGTGCTTCTCAAATCTCTTCTCGACATTTATCGATGATTTATCAGCTTAAACTTGTTTATGCTTAATAAACACAATATTATGATTACATGAAACCTTGGCGTGGCGTCATCTTGATAATATGATTAGGAAATTTGTCTGGTAGGTACTAATCGTAACACATTTTTATTATTATATTCTTACCCGCGATTGTTATACATATTTCATACTATTTGTACCTACGAGAAACTATTTCGAAAAATAACAATACTTATATAAGGATAATTATACAAAACGAATTGCAGACCTTTGCAATTTTTGCATTATGATTTACACGTTTTTCCGCTGTACAATTTTAGATTTATTTTAATAATATTATATATTGATCAACACTAAACCTATGTTGAGTCGAAATAAGAAAATTTACAACATAATGATCTGCAGGGCTCGTAAGTGCATGCCCTAAAAAGTGCCTAAATAAGCATGCATTTGTGCACTCAAAATTAGAAAAATATGCATTGAGATATGCCTTAAAAAGTTATAAAATATGCATTTATGTGCACTAAATATCTAAAATTATGCACTTAAAAAATGGTTACTTAAATAAATCATAAAAAATGTTTGAAAAATTCTATTTTTAATTGTATATATATTATTTTTAGACTGAAACACTGATAAACTGAATGAAGTAATTACTACTATATAGCTATTGAATTTTAATCATTTTATGTTGCGACCGAATTCCCAAACATTTTATACATTAATATTATAATGACAAATTAAAAACGATCGCTTTTTTTTTCGTTAATTAGTGTTGATTTTTTTTTAGTATTTCCATAGAAAAATCCATATTGATATAATAACATGAATAGGATTATCAAAATCATGTAAAATATGAAATATGCATAAATATGCCAAATAGACAAAACATAACACATGCAAAATAAGACTTGATATATTTAACAGTGGTACCTTGAAATAGATTTCTATGTCATTAAATAAAACTACAAAGTGCAGGTCTGTTAATCTTTTTTCTACGGGTCCGTGGCCGAATTTTGAAATACGGATGTTTTGAATAAAAAAAAAGAAGATGGACAAGTGGTGTGCTGTACATTAGGTGTTGGGTGGGTCACTGTTGTGGACGTGTTAAAATAGAATTAAATGATATCAATTAATCATATTGTATACGAAAAACGATTCTGAGCCAATGCTTTGTCGGGTCGATTGGAAATTATTTATTTTTACGATATTATAATTGCTCTTAAAATAATATTTTATATCCGAAAACATTGCATGTTTGAAAATAACATTACTGTGTATCAATATATAAAAATATACTTTAAAAGTCGCAAGTATTCAAGCATAATATTTTTAAGTTCCAAAGACATGTTATAACTATTACATAATCGTTATTCTTCGTTTAATTATTATCTAATTTCATCCAAATTTGTACTTAAAACGTCTATGTTCAAAAAAACACTGTGTTTATTTTTAGATTTTCCGTTACAGTATTTACGATAAACCTTGTTTTAAATGTTCAACCATTAGCTATAAAAATTAAACATTTTATAATTGTTTGAGTAATTATAACATTTTCGAGATGTCGATTAATTTTGTCAAAATTTGAACTTAAAATGCTTATAAAAAAATGAGTGTCTCGTTTATCTTTTTAGTTCTGAGGTCACACACTAATTATCACTTATTATTTATTTCACATACATTCACCCGATACACGAATAAACGTGATTAAAATAGGGTGGCCATTTTTATTTTTAAAAAACCGGGAAAAACAGTATTATAAGTTAACTATTAGAAAATAATCTTCTCGTTTTTTTTTGTTGTTATTTTTATATTTTACAGTAACAGTTAAAATAATTGTTCATAAGCTCAATATAGTTTAACGTCTTTCGAACTTGATTGAAAATACTGCCATGCACACCACTTTAACCTATTGGCTTAACAATTTAACATAAAACTGTTCAGTATATAATATTGTTTTGAATTTGTTTCATAATTTGATTTTTACTCTTACACTCATAGTACAATAATTTTGAAATAACGCCGATAAAAGGATCAAATCGGGACAAAATCTTCTAAGAACTGGACGAAAAGCGTCCCTTTTGAAGTCATCCTGGCTTAGAAACTTAAACTAATTTCATCTCTTTATTAAGCAGGGCGGTCGGTATCTGATTCAATATTACGCAGATCAAGTACAGCCAACTCCGTAACACGATTTTTACAAATGTTTTTTGTAGTAATAATAATAATAAAAATGTAAAAATGTATAAGGTCGGTTAGTGCAAAAACAGTTCAGACCATAACTCGGACAAGTACTGTTCTTTTACATTAAATGTTTAAGTTGTGTAACATGAAAAAAAAAATGGTTTTTTTTTTGATCAGTGAATCGCCGATGGGCACACTCTGCTTGTATACATATTGAACAGATATTATATGATAATATGCAATAATTAGTTATTGTGATGATTTGTTTTCACTCATCGACAAACACAAACATCTATTGTGAAATATAATATGACTAATTACCTACAGTACCTAATTTGGTATTTTTTACATTAATGCATATTTGCATATCTAACAATATTATTATAAATAACAACACTGAAAATCGATTCTAGTTAAATCAAATAAAAAATTATAATCACATCATAAATCAAATTATCGTAGTGTAATAATAATACCAGGTATCTCATATTATATATTCAACGTTGTAACATAATAATATATATTATTATCGTTCAAGTTAACGATTATGTAACAATACAGAAAAACAATATACAATATAACTATTATAACTATACATTTGTGAAGGTGTTATGTAGGATGCATACTGCGTAGGGTTTTAGATATTTTAAATATTTCAAAAATGAAAATTGCACTCCTCGTGAAATATTTCAGAATTGAAAATTTCACTCCTCATAAAATACTTCAAAGAAATATTGAAAAATGTTTTTTTTACATATGCAGTAGGAACGTAGATGATACTACTATATTATTATCATTTATTAGTTATTCCTCATATCTTATTTTGTAAAAGAAACCTAAAGACCTACAATTATACTTGGTAGTAAATTAAGTATTATTGTATTATTTCATATCTGTATTTGTTTACGGAGATAAATAAATATTATTTTGAACGTTTTGAGAAAAAAAATAAAAAATACATAATAGATAAATCGTATTGTAATGTGAATATTAATATAATGATGAAATAAATTAATAAATAATAATTCACAAAATATGTATTGGTAAGTACCTATATTATGATTACTGATTAGGTCTAGCCGGTCTAGGCCACCTTCGGAAAGCCATGGACACTGTTGCACTAGTCATTATATAATAAACAATTTGTGTATTCATACAATAGACATAGGTAATTTTAAACATGTCCTTCTCTCGTCCTAATATACGATTTACCCCACGAATTTATTATTATATGTATACTATGTTATGTACATTGTTTTTGTAGGAACAATTAATAATTCAATTGAACGTTACCTGGTAATAAAAATTAGAGAATTTTGTTCTTCAAAAAATGTATAATAATATGATTCAGTAAATTAGACTGATAGAAATTATTATAAAACGTCATGTATACCTCTTATATTGTTTTTGTATAAATAAGTTATTAGTTTTATTTTTTTTTTGTACAACATAACCTAAAATAAATTATTTAAAATATTATTATATGTTTCTATATTATACCGGACTTTTTATGCCTCGGACTTTTTTCCTTGCAAGGACTATCTTACCCCCGAACTTTTTGGTAGTTTACCGCCCTATGTATACATGGTGATTTTCCTAGCATGTCCCCCTCATTTTCCCACTATTAATTAATTTATTCAAATTTCGTCTTTTTGTAGTTTTAAGTTTGCCTGCTTCATCTGTTTATCACGTTTGTCGTTATCAGCTATTGTATAGTTTGATCGAATCGTAGTTTGATAGCTCAGTATAGCTTTATTTAAATATCTTTATTTTATTATCGGGGCTCGTACGTTCATGCATTTGCATATCTATCTTGCTAAGTCGTATTTAATGCTTGATGCCATAGAAATCCATTTAAAGGTACCACGGTTAAATATGTGAAGTCTTATATTTTTCATGTTTTTGCATATTTTGAGGTTTTTTGACTGTCTGGCATATTTATGCATATTTCTATTTTATCGGGCATATTATACATGATTTTGATATTCCTATTCATATTATTATATCAATATGCATTTTGATATAGAAATACTATGAATAAATCAACATTTGACGAAAAAAAAACACAATCGTTTATAATTTTTCATTATAATATATTATACATTTATATAAAATGTTTGGGAATTCAGTGGCAACATAAAATTAAATAGCTATATAGTAATAATTACTTAATTCAGCTTAACGGTGTTTGAGTCTAAAAATAATATACATAATATCAAAAATAGAAATTTTCAAAAATTGTTTATGATTTTTTAAGTATGCATTTTTTAAGTGCATAATTTTAGATATTTAGTGCATATAAATGCATATTTTCCCAATTTTGAGTGCATAAATGCATGTTTATTTAGTCATTTTTTAGGGCACAAACTTACGAGCCCTGCAGGTTATTATACTCTACTTATTATCGTACGAGCTCTCAGATATCAAAAAAAAATAATATAATATATTGTTTGTCGGCGAGGTGGTTTGTGACGAGCAACTTTCTGCGTCCGGCAATCGTATTACCGTCGTTGAGTTATGGTTGCCCAGAAGTATAATATCAAAGGTGCCATTTTGCGAGGCAGGTCGCAACAACAAACGTATATTATAGTGAGTGTAAGGCCCCGAGGCTTTTAATAATTTGTAACAGTAAACCCGCCGTGGAAGTAATTCGTGTCAATATAAATAATATTGTTTTTTTTTCTGATATAAATTTAAAACAAGTTTTTCTAATATTCTGCTCGAGTGAAATGATACGGCGATATTATTATCCCGACATAGGTATAGTATGTACCTATAATGTTATGCTGGTTATATCAAGGTTAATAACCGGTAAGTAACATTATTCTCTCCGTTTAACATAATTTACCGTAACGTATATTATAATATATAGGTATAGGTACCTATACGTATGAATAAAAACTCGAACGAGTAGTTTTCGAGTTATTAAACTTTAAGTATACCTATACACAAAAGGTTACAACAGCGGTTTAGAAAATGTAAGCGTTATTATATACCAGGGCTGTGAATTTGTAGGAAAGTGCATTTTTTTTTTGGTGATTGTGAAACGTAGATTTGAATTATGTGACTACGAATCCATTTATGCAACTTTTATTTTGCATTTTTAACTGTTTAGGTCATTTTTGTGCATTTTTAGGTCAAATTTTATTTTTTTAGTACATTTTCCAGTATTTTTAATCAAATTCCGTCAGTTGACATGTTTGAAAAAAAATTGTTTTAAAAATGTTTCAGGTGAATAGCATTAAGTATATAAAACATTCAAATTCAACCTTTTTTTTTTTTTATTAAATAAACACTTTTGTATGTATGTAATGTACTAATGTATAATATCCTGTAAATAATATTAATATAAAAATTAAATTAAAAATCATTTTAAATTAATTTTATACTATATAATTTTTGGCATCTTATATTCCTTTTTTTTGCATTTAAAGTGCATTTTTTATCGCATTTTTTTGACATTTTTAAGGTTCTTTAGTGCATTAAATTCACAGCCGTGGTTATTACGATAATACGATCAGAAAATTATACCGTCCAAAATGTCTAAATAATATTAATTTATTAAAATGTTACGATTTGTAAAAATTGCCCCGGTATAATATTATAAGTTGTAGACTATAATTATTATCATTACATATTTTCTATAAATCTATTTGATATTTTATGTAAAACCATTAGGTTTAGGGCTTCATTATCGCAGAGAGATAAGGGCGTGTCACTAGTGTGTATAATATGGTGGATAACTTTACAAAACTGCATGGCTTTAAGTAATTTTTTTAAAACAAAGACATAATTACGATATGACCATATAATATAATATTCGATATGTTTACTTTAAACGTTTAGAAATAATTTGTTCGGCGTCCAATAATATTATGAAGTTAAAAATATAAAGGTTGTCTTTAAAAGTCGATAGTGGTTTTAAACTTATAAGCAGGGCTCGTAAGTTCGTGCATTTGCACAACAATCTTGCTATGTTATAATATATTTCAATGCTAGCGATGACATAAAAATCCATTTCAAGGTTAAATATGTGAAGTCTTATTTCGCATGTTTTTGCATAATTAGAGGCTTTTTGCCTATTTGGCATATTTCTATTTCCACGGACATATTATACATGATTTTGATATTCCTATTCATATTATTATCATATTAATATGCATTTTTTTATGGAAATACTATGAAAGAATCAACATTTGACGAAAAAAAAACCGCGATCGTTTATAATTTTTCATTATAATATTATAATATTATATATTTATATAAAATGTTTGGGAATTCGGTCGTTCGTACATCATGAGCAGTTCACGAAGGCTCAAGAATAATATTTAAAATCTATTTTTTTTAATTGTGACATAAAGAAATAAAATATAATATTATAAAAAAATGAATGGATAATTATCATGTTATTTCAAAATCGTTGATGATCTTTTTAATTGCATAATTTTAGATATTTATAGTGCATATAAATGCATATTTTGCCAATTTCGAGTGCATAAATTCATGCTTATTTAGGCATTTTTTAGGGCATGAACTTATGAGACCTGCTTATAGGGATGTTTTTACACTCTGGCAATTCTATCGTGTCTTCCGCAATTTCACACACGTCGTGCTAAAATCCCAGTGTTTTAGTTGGCCGAATGACGCGTGTGGTTATCGATTTTAATGAACCACGTTACCAAATACCAGTTGTTAGCTTAAAGTCGAAAAATATTAATCTATTATATCGACGTCTGCAGGTTACATAATATAATGGTCAAATGTTTATCTGTTTGTATTACTTATATACTACGACTATTGAAATGTTTAAAACACGAAAGGTTACACGTTCTAACCTCCAACCAGGTATTCTAATTATGTTTACCGACATAATGTGATCAACACATACAATGACAACAAAGATAGTACCTTTAAAGTAAAAAAAAAAAATGTAGGAAATAAAATATATTATGTTAAAATCCCATCACGTATCTGTGTTTGTTTAATTTAATGGTTAATAGCATGTATTAGCATTAAGCGATATATATTTCCACGATATACAATAAAATATATTGTCAGAGAGATAATTGACGAGCGATTTATTTTAATTATTTTTTACTCGGTTTGTACACATAAAACACATTACCTAAATGAGTACAACGCCACCGAATGACGCACGAACGACGAAGTATTAAATAAGTCATTTAATATACATAAATAATTCGAGTCGGCTAATAACCTCGTCGTCAATAGCTGATACCTGTTGAACAAAATTAAAACTTATAAATGTATATAAAATTAAACAAAACCAAATTTTCTTCAAATTTCGCCTATTATTTCACATGTCATTTACATCCGTTTTACTCGAAGTCACAAAATATAAACACTTACTTACAAGTGTTTCGTATACAATTTTGTAACTGTAAATATATTTTTTTATTATTATGACGTCGTCGTTGACACAAAAAACTCTCCTTCGTACTTAAACCTGATTTTTCGTGTTACGTTAAAAAAAAAACAAAATAACCCGATTGAAAATGATCTGCATTTATTTTATTTCGTGTTACAGAAAAAAATTATATTTTGAAGAAAAAAAATAGTTATGTTAACAACGTAAGAATATATTTAATAAAAGGAGATTTTTTATTGCCGCAATGGATGTTTCCCGCATAATTTTAGTAAAAAACTTAAAATGACTAGAATTATTGTATTGATTTGTTGAATAAATTGAAACAAAACAAATAAAATACTATAAAATAATTAATTATTTAAATTTAATCGATAAGTCGTAAATGCCTTATTTATATATTAGTTTTTGAGAGGAATGATGAATGCATTGGATCCACCACCTTTCGGAGTTGTCACTGCTTATGGAGCTGTAATTTTAATCTTCAACTTTGATGGTTATATCTGGTAGAAAATTGTTTCAAGAGGGTCAAAAGTAAAAACTTATTGGAAATATAGAAATAGTAAAACTAATATTTCAAAATTATTGGTAATACTAAAATTTATTTTTAATCTTAAATTTACGCAATACCGATTCCTAATAAAATTAGTTTTGTTGTAATTCAAAAGTAAATAACCATAAATGGGTAGTTAAGATTTTCAAATATATATTTATACTAGCAGAATCTAGACATGATACCTAAAAATAATTTTTCAAAGTATTTTGTACTTTTGAGCTTTTCATAGGTTATCATTAGAAAATTGTTGACTATTTTAATGTTTATAAAAAAAATGTTTCTAAGTAAAAAAAAACCATCAAAAAATAATACGTACAAGGTTCCGTATAATATAACTTATAAGTTATTCTAGTGATAATTAAAACATTTTAAATGTCAAAAATACAGCCTCGGTTTTTGTTTATAAGCATTTGAAATTAAAATTGCATTTAATACAATTTGCTTTTATTGCATTTAAGAAACATTTTGTTTCCAAAATGGTCGGCAGTCATATTGGTTTTTTTCTGGGTGGTTCATGGTTACTCGACCCACACTAAATAAATGCTCCACTGAAGCGCTGTTTGGCATCGGAGTATTGAATTAGATGAAAAACTATTTTAATTGAGTAAAGATATGATAAATGAATAATATTTAAAATATTATAAACATTATAAACATTAAAAATAAAGAGTATAGATTTTTACTTTTTAATGTATTGGTAAAAGGTTTAAACCCTAAACGATATCTTTAGTTGGTGAAGTTTCCAAATATTATTGGTATTAATTATTTCATAGCAGGCAACAATATTTAGCCGACCAAATTTTTAGAATTAAATGTTAATGTTTGAAAAAATACCAAAATTATTAAATGCAAAAAAAATGTTATTTACAATTCCATCGAGATATTTTATGCTGAAAATATATTTTAAAAAAGTAATTAAATACTCAAATACTTCACATCGCTGTAGATATTTTTTGTTCTGATTTTGACGAAATTGGATAGTTAAATGTAACGATTTTAGTTATTGTTTATCTTAAATCCATTCAACTTTTTGTAATTTCTTGTCACGTACATTACTATTTTATAAAAACACAAATACACAATAAAGTTTTTAAATTATTTGGACTACCAATCGTTATATACCTAAATCAATTGTATAGGCTCCACGCGTGAGACAGTTCCTTGATTTTTAGTTTAATCTCTCAGGTTTATATTATAGAAGTTAATAAATCTATTAACACGAGAATTATATTTTCTTTGTTCTACAATATAGTATTATTATAATATACTACCTATAAAGATTTTATCAAAATATTATAGCTAGGTAGTTTTTTTTGTTGATCCAAGAGTACCAAAAAAAAACCCAAAACCGCGCATTTGGCACGTGTATATGTTGTGTTTTTGCGTTAAAAAATAATATAATTTATTATGGATATCAAATAGGTAGTTTTAAAAAAAAAAAAATTCGATTAGCCGATATGTTTAGTCTTTATGTATTGGCGAATAATTATTATTATAATACCGCCGGCATAACGAAGTTACGATATTATTATTGTGATTATTACGACTGTTGTTGTTCGCACGCGGATGTGAGTCTCTTGTATTTTATGATAATGATATATTATATGCACGCAATAAATTATTTACGGGTAAGTTCTTATTTTTTTTCGCCGAAAATTTTGCGAAGGTCGTCGCCGAATGGTCGTCGGCCGGTGAAGCGCGAGAGGTTAAACGATGATTAATATTTTAGTATCGCTAATGTTTTCCGATAGCAGTTTAATAATAATGTAATATTAAAAAAATATATATTATGTAGTTAGGTTCCCATATTATAGTGTTATATTAGTTATTATTAATTATCATAACGATCGAGACAAAACTTATTTTTCGTTTCTGATCTCAATGATCGATTATTGTTTACCATATAAAATATATAAATTAAGTCAATTTCAGCCTTCCCCTTTTGTACAATACTAGAATAAAAAAACAATATCGTAACTTGAACGCGTACCACGTTTTCACACTGATTTTGGTACTCAAAGTCCACTAATAGAGGTGTTCTGTTTCTTCTTAAATATAATATTAATTTAGATGATTTCGTTGATTTCAATAACTATATAAGAAATATTTATTGTCTACTCGTACCTTATAGTATTTTAAGACAATGGTATACATTTTTTTTTTTATTTATATAATTTTCAATGCTTTATTATAATACCAACTCGGCTCCTCCGTTCCAAGCATAATAATAATATGCTTATTGAACGAGCTTGCAAATTGTTTAATTTTCTGTTGTTGCAAAATAAATATATTAATATTAATCGTAAAGTCCACCGCCGCACTTTCAATAATAATAATATGACGTATCAATATATAATATTATATTATTGGTATATTTTAGTTTTCCGCGTCGACCCAAATCCATTATCACCACGGATCCTCGACCTTTGCACAGAGTGTGCGTGTGTGAAACGGCGTGAGAGTGAGAGAGTGAGAGGGAGGGAGACAGACTCGCTATCGGTCCGACGGAAAAACCGAAAAATACGCTTACGCCCGAGCCGATAAATAATAAATAATAATTAATAATTAATATATTATCTTGAAATTTATTTTTTTTAATAACAAAGCAACAACGTGTAAATAACAACGATATAATGTACATAGCAACTTTGCCGCCGCCGCCGTCTCTGTGCACGCAACAACATACATAATATATAAAACGATATCGCTGACCAGTTCTGGTTACGACCACCGCCGCCGCCAACCACCGCCAACCACCGACCGCGCCGCTCATCGACCGCCACCCACCACCTCGTCGTCATCACCAGCCACGGCCAGCCACGATTTGCATTAATAATATTAAATACACTGGTAATAATAACAATGTAATATATTATCGCGATGTACATCATTCATTTATCGCGCGCGCGAAAAGGGCATGTTATTATAATGATAATAATAATATTGTAGGCGTATACCGCGGCGCCGGATTAACCTCGACCGCGGTACACAACACGTTGTTAGATAATAACAAACGCGTGTGTGCGCGTATACGGTCGCGCGTGCGAAAAGCCCGTCCGCGGGTCTCCGCTTATAAGACGGCGCACGTCCGACGAACGATCGCAGTCGCAACCCGAAAATCACAAACGGTCTTCCAACTGAACTAGTATTTTTTTTAAACACTTCGTACATTCACCAACAGCCGTCATCATGAACACTCTGGTAAATATAATATAATAATTAATAATATATAAAATTAAACTCGGTCAAAATCAAATGATCGTTGCATGTAGACTTGGATGCCCGACGCCCGTGTGGGATTTTAATAAGGGTTCGGATTTTTCGAATTTTCCGCAATCGTCTATCGAATTTGAAAAACGTATCACACTTCGATTATAATAAATATTATTTTATACTATACTGTCCGATAATTATTTAGGGGTGACAAAATTGTCTTCCCTCCAGGGGAAAAACGCTCTCGGGCCTTGTATAGAATTGTCAGATTTTGATTTTTCATCCGAAACGAGAAGACTTTTTACAAGCCCCGCAATGTACTCTTACTTTTTATTTTATTCCGTAAAAACAAAAAAACTTAAAATTGTCTCAATATTTAAAAACATGTATCGTGAAGTTTGAAATTAAAAAATTGAAAAACGGAGGTCAATGCGGCCTGTGGAATATTACCATCTATAAGTTTGAAAAAAAAAATGATCGATCTGGTTAATTCTACAGAACAGGATCTTTATTCCAGTAGAGTTTAATTGTATCTGTATGAAATGAAATCGACGTGCCTTAAGTGAAAATATCCGAGAGTATTCAAAATATTATTGTCACTATTATTGTCGTTTAAGTTCGTTCTCGAGTGGTCATCAATACCATAGAAATCATACGTTTTAATAATATACATAGTAATGTATATATCAACTATTCAATTGATTTAAATATTATATTGTTTCTATTTTAATATTTTTTGATTTAAGCAATAACTGTTACAACGATCCATAACTATTATTTTAGTATTGAAATTTGAAATATTCAAAAAATCTCCCAATATGCCTTTAATAAACTTTTTATTATCTCTTCGAAGTCTTTATATTATATAAGTCATATTGTATTGATGTGAGCAGGTACCAGAAATATGAATAGTTATTTTTTTATTTCTTCAATCATTTTTCTTTTCGTACGATCCTCGTCGTCGAGCGTTTTGCCTCCTAGAGAGAACTATATTATCCCGATAGTGATGATACTTTCCGCTCAGAATTCTGTCTACATTGTTAATTTGTTAACTTTACTTCTTCGGTGCTTTTACAACTTTTAATATAACAAATATTTACCTTTTGCACCAATATGATGGATCTAAATGTGCGTTCATAGCATAGTTGGCTGATTAAGTATAAATCGAGCTAAGCTTAAATCACCTACGACCCACTTATCGAACAACCATGAAAAATTCATTCTGAAACATAAAACAATAATTTATATTCAAAAACTGTTGTGATTTGAAATGAAACAAAAAAATATTTTAAAAGGATAAAATAAAACATGATGATTTATTAAATTACCCATCGGCTATCATAATACCTACACCTAATAACTGATAGTATTTTTTTATACCTATACCTAGGTATTTTTTTTAACTACCAAGGCTAATAGTATAATATAATTGTTTTGTATTTAACTATCATAATCGTTATTGATTTTTATAAGTGATGGGCAAGTTTTTTATATGCTCTAATTGGTAAAAAAGTATTATCAGCTCGTTTATGTTGTTATTGTTATTGTTATTGGTGTTTTTTTTTTTTTGTTCACTTATATTTGAGAAAACAACGTTTGTTCCGATATCCCTGAATTTATTACCATGCCTACCATAAATAGGTACAATCATTCTACTACTCAAAAAATGTACTACTTATTTCATGACACGTGTACAACTATCAACTAAAATTGATTGTCTATTAAGTATGTAGTTCAAATGCATTTTTCGTATTTTTTAGTCAATCGTATTGGTTGTCGCACTGGTCGGTTACGCCGCAGCCGGATACGGTGGTGGATCTCAAAACCACGGAAGTGAATACCAACACCAACAGAGCGGCTACGGCAGCGGTGGTAGCCAGCACGGCGGCGGTGGTAGCCATCACGGCGGCGGTGGTAGCCAGCACGGAAGCAGTGGATTCGAAGAACATAGTAGTGGATACGAAACCCACGGTAGCAGCAACCAAGGACATGGTGGTAGCAGCCATGGAAGTGGCAGCCACGGTGGTGGCAGCCATGGTAGTGGCGGACACGGTGGTGGCAGCCATGGTGGTAGCAACTATGGTAATGAATACCAAGAAAGTAGCCACCACGGATCACATGGCAGCCAAGGTTATGGAAACCAAGGACATGGTGGTTCATCACATCATGGTCCAAGCCATCACGGTAGTGGTCACTACTAAAACTGCAATCGCACAGTTAATGCCATCCGAATCCCCCCCCCCTATAACGCCATTTTCTGGGACGTACGACTTAAACGTCAATATTATAATATAGTTTTCGACTCGTAATATTATTTATTGCATTATTATTTATTCTTAAATTGTAAATTTGGTTATAATATTATACTTAACCTATATATTATACATTATATTATATAAGATTTCAAATTGTAATGATTAAAACGCAAACAATTAAACATTTTTCTATAAACAACTATATAGTATTTTGCATTTACATATAATATACAATATTATAATCTTCCTGATCACTAAAATAGCGGTACCTACAATGTGATGGTAAAACGAATAGAACGTTTGTCATTCGTCGACGACACACACACGACAAAAGGGTTTTGTACCCATTTGCGACAAAAAAAAAAAAAAGGTAAGTTTTTCAGATCGCTCGTTTGCATTTTACATATTAACGGATGACTTGGTTAATTCATATATATTTTAAAGACGTCGTAACGTATAATAAAGTCATTTTTATAAGTCTATAGATTTTAAGGCTTTATGTATATAATTGCGTATAGAAAGATTGAAAACGAGTTTCATACAATCAGTTTTATTATGTTGTACGATGTAGCACATGGGTGGCCAATCCAAATGATCTTGCCGGCCACTTTGGAAATACATTACGATCCCGTGGGCCTTTTTTTTTTTATTAAAATAGAAAATATTTACAATTTGTATGCAAATAATACAATAAGTAATAATTGTAAATAGTAATAATTTTTTTTTGTAATGTTTGATAAATCTCGCCGCAAAACTTTCCAAGACGGTACGCGGGTTGGCCGACCGGCCATCCCTGATGCAGCAGGTACTCCGTTATCTGACATCTTAGGTAGTGGTGTATTTTCAAATTTATTATGGGGGGGGTCAAAATATTTAAAACATATAATATAGATTAATATTCTCTTTCTCTGTACCTATACGTAGCAAGTTATTAATGACTTTTTAACCTTTTTTTTTTCTGGGGAATCGAGACCCAGAAACACCCCCCCCCCCCGCAATAAAGGCTACCATTATTAATTACCTATACCATTGTATTGTTGTTGTAAACAATTGTCAACACTTTTAATAATTTTCGTTTATCAGTTAGTCAATATTCAATTAACGATGGTGATTATTTTTGTTATCAGTTTAGTATACCAAATATACCGGTCAAAGGATGCTTTTTATAATTGCTCATTTGCGTTTTTATTTGGTGAGTTTTGTAGCTTGTTTTTTTTTTTTTTTTAAACAAAATTAAAATCTAAAAAACATAATTTTTTACAATGCTAAAAACAATAATATCTCGTCTACTCGTTCGCCTGGGCCAGCTGGTCGTAGGTAATAACTAATACCGAGACCGTGAAAAGATCACACGATTACGAATAAAAATAATATTTTAAAAATAAATCATTTTTAAAATTGGTAATTTGTTTTCTTATGCATCGTAATAAATCGAATCCCTATTACAGCTTGTAGTGGTTTTTTTTTTGGGGGGGGGTTGTCCCCACAACTTTTTATTGGGAACACCATGTGTATACCCCCCCCCCCCGTGAAAAATGCCTAAATACTTTCCACTGCAAGTAAACGAACGCCGCCGTCGCCGTTGTAACGATCGTCCCTAAGTAGGGCACGACTAATGTGCTGAGTGTGGAAAATGCCGATAAACGACTGCTGATTAAGATTTTTCCGCACGCGTCAAGGTGACTACCGAGTACCGACACAGGGCACAGGGCAGTGACGTAGTGTCTGACTAGTTTAAAACATTAAAATTGTAAGTAAAATACGTATTTTCCATCGGTTGATTTTTAATACCTTTAACATAATAATATAAAAGTACTCTACCATAATATTTTCTCACTTATAGGCTGCAATGGCTGCCTAGTGACCGCAGTGGCCTTTAACGCCTCTTCTGTTGAGAGTTTTGGTTCTTAAATTGCTGCCGAATTAAAAACTGATAAATCATTGATCGTTTTGTTTCTATATTAATAATTTTGGAAATAATATTTTATTTACGAACTTAACGATACATAAGTGGCTATTTAGTCTTTGGTTTAAACTTTAAACAATAAACTAGTAATACTATACGAACTGTTATAGATTTTATAATTATATAAATAATATATTAAAATGCAATACGTCGAAGAAAGAGAAACTACTAGGAAACTATGAATATTGGAAACCGTAACCATCAAAGTAGTTCCTAATCTTTTGTAGTTGTAGCGTAGTAATGACGTACATGTCCCCAACCCCACCCAATCAAAATCTTGATATTTTTTTCAAGTCAACATTTAGCAGTCAATTAGCAACAATTTGCAAGGCAACTTTCACAATTTGCAAGCCTTTAGTTTAATCATAAAACAAAAAAAACTGAGGGTCGGGCTGGGGACATATGTCCCCAGCCCCACCCATATCATTAAAGGCACATTTTAAAATTATTCTTGGACCATCATTTAGCAGCCAATTAGCAACGATTAGCAAGGTGGTCGCACAAATTTGCAAACAAATATTTCGCCCGCAAATGAGGTTTTTCAAAATTCGCACATGTCTCCAGCCCCACCCCGAATCGACATAATGCGATTTTCGACCTGGGATTCATGTCAACATTTAGCAGCCAATTAGCAACGATTAGCAAGGTGGTCGCACGAAAATCGCATTATGTCGGTTCGGGGTGGGGCTGGAGACATGTGCGAATTTTGAAAAACCTCATTTGCGTGCGAAATATTTGTTTGCAAATTTGTGCGACCACTTTGCTAATCGTTGCTAATTGGCTGCTAAATGATGGTCCAAGAATAATTTTAAAATGTGCCTTTAATGATATGGGTGGGGCTGGGAACATATGTCCCCAGCCCCACCCTCAGTTTTTTTTTGTTTTATGATTAAACTAAAGGCTTGCAAATTGTGAAAGTTGCCTTGCAAATTGTTGCTAATTGACTGCTAAATGTTGACTTGAAAAAAATATCAAGATTTTGATTGGGTGGGGTTGGGGACATGTACGTGTAGTAATGAAATAAACAGATTTGCGAATATAATATGCGACATTGTAGTGTTTAACTTTTTTTTTTTGTTGTCTTCCAAACCATCAAATCGGATTATTTTCATCATTATATGCAATTAATAATGTAATACTAAGTACACACATATCATGTAGCGTGAATAATTCTTATGATAGTTAAAACAATATGATAATGATTATACTACTGCAATAATATTGATTATAGACATTATTCATAATCAACTCTATCTGCAGTCAGTTTATTGTGTGTTTCTTCTTTGGATAAAAAAATATATTATTATATAAACTACGTCGTCGTCGTGCGTGTTAGGTTAGGCACCTACACGAGAAAAACCAAAGCCAACAAAAACGTATAGGTATATAGTCGTATTTTTTTGCTCGTGAAGTTCAAGGTTACGCAGATAGTCGTGAATTTATTAGACTGTTGTTAGCTACACAATATAAGCCGAAAACACGTTTTATTCCTATATATACATGTTATGTGTGCAATATACATATTATATCTATATAATTTATATACATTTTGTACATACAGACGGTTGTTATATAACATATTATATTATGTGCACGTCACACACGAGTTTAAAATGTTTTAATATTGTAAATTGGTTTACTGACGTAGAACATGATATTTTGTAGAAGACGCCGGAGTATGGAAAAAAAAATCAGAAGTATGATTCATAACGTGGTACACGCCAAACAATATATATTATTAATTATTATTATTAAATAAGGAGAAGCGTGTAAAATAATAACGATATACATAATATTATATATTATTATATGCAACGTCGCGTGGGAAGGCCATAGGTGGTTTGGTTTTTCCCGCAGTCGAGTTTTCACACGTGTATTATAGTTGTAACAATATAATATATATAATTATTATTTAACATAATACACCGACAACGACTCTGCAGACGGCGATTAATTGTTTTTTGTATAATATAATAATGGCGTGTGTTTAACGTTTATAATAATATACCTGTACAGTCGCGGTTATCAGGTGCGTTACGCTGGCATCCGCAGGTTGGAATAAATACTCAAAACCAGTACCAAAATTTGTTATATAATTTGTACAAATTTGTAAAAGTATTTTGAAAATTTGTACACCCCCCTAAATGGGAGAAAAACACTTTTTCATCTCGGATGCCAGCGTAACGTTACTCCAGCATCCGCATTCATAATTTTTATCTTAGACACTCAAAACCAGTACCAAAATTTGTCATATAATTTGTACAAATTTGTAAAAATATTTTGAAAATTTGTACATCCCTCCAAATGGCGAAAAAAACACTTTTTCATCTCGGATGCCAGCGTAACGTTACTCCAGCATCCGCATTCATAATTTTTATCTTAGACACTCAAAACCAGTACCAAAATTTGTTATATAATTTGTACAAATTTGTAAAAGTATTTTGAAAATTTGTACACCCCCCTTAATGGGAGAAAAACACTTTTTCATCTCGGATGCCAGCGTAACGTTACTCCAGCATCCGAATTCATAATTTTTATCTTAGACACTTAAAACCAGTACCAAAATTTGTTATATAATTTGTACAAATTTGTTATCACGTTTCCGAAATTTGTACTCCATTCTAACCTCTAGATCTAGATTAAAACTGATTGTAATAATACGTTATTTAAAAAATAGTAGAAATCAATCTTAAAAATAAAAAAATAACAATAAACATTTTTATAATAAAAAAAAGATAATAATAAATATAATATCTTATTAGGTTATAAAATCATTTAAATTAACTGAAAATTGTAATCTTGAATAAAATATTACAGATGTTTCTCTTCCTCAAAAAACATTCTAAATAAACTAATAAATCAAAAAAAAAACTTAATCCTTAAATTAAAGACAATTGTAAAAGTATAAGTAATTAAACCGTAAAAAACAATAGTTCTACATCATTTTCACTTGATATACGTGTGTTTTGGACTTTGCTTTTTGTGTCATCATATGTTTCCCATTTACAGTTTTCTCTGAAAGCAGATGCAGTGTCCCATGGCATTTCGCAATCCTCTCCTGTCTCCTCCGTAAAAACTTACTACTCCTCTTAATTTGAATATTTTATTTCCAACTTAAACAAATTTTTCCAAATCATCTAATTTTACTGTAATTGGAAGGGCGTAGTTTTGTTTTATTAAATGAAGTGGAACACTCTCAATATTTCCCGTGCTAGTTGATGCTTCTAAATCTAAATAAAAGCAATTAATTACATAAAATATTTATAAATTTCTATGGTTCTAGCTAATAATATTTACCTGAAGGAATCGAGTTCAATTCAATAATTATATGTGTTGTAGGTTCTACTGTTATGTTTCTTTTATTTCCACAGAAAGAGCAATGTCCTTACAATATGTATAGTAAGTATATAATAATATAAATATGTATATAATAATTTAAAAAATATTTTAACTAGCTTTACTTCTGAAATTTTATATAAATGTTGATAACAATATGATGCTCTGTAAAATATTTGAAAATACAAAACGAGTACAAGATTCCTCATAGAAATAAAAATAAATAAATAAAAGCAGAGATTTAAATACAATTAATGTTTAAAAATTATTTTTTTTTACAATTTAGTAAAAGAGAAGTGGATGATAATGGTAGCAAATATAATTTTTAATATTTAATTTTTGAAAATAAACCTACAATAGGAGTAGGTAGTAACTAGTAACACTAATCTATATATTAATTTCTTAGTCTATCTTTAATTAAAAAAAGGTTAGTTCTACGATTGTATTTAAACACATTAAATGCTATATTATGATAAATCAAACAAAAAAATTAATTTGAATAACAGTATATATTATATAACATTATATTATGATGATTAATAATACTTACCATTATAACGAAGGTGAAATTGAATATTATTACAAATAATTGAAATAACCAAAATAAAAAATCGAAAATCAGGAAATCTGATCATGGAGAAATCCAAACGACAAATGATCGTATTAAATACTAATCGGTAATCATCAGACATCAGTAATCTCATTATTACAAAATTATTTTTAATTTACATTATTTTCCAGACCAAAATAGCTATTTATAACAATAGAGGAAGGTCTATTTTTTTATATATATATAACAAATGAGATGGTCCTAACAATGATGCACGTTAAGATTAGGAAAAACCAACAAAATGTCTGCTACACGTGTATAACTACAACACAAACTTAACTATTACCATACCGTTAATATAAAAACGGCAAGTTATTTATCATATTTTTTAAATAAACAAAATAAAATAATATATTATGATTAACAATTATATATAAAAATAATACAAAGAATACAATTTTATTAATATGATATAGCTGAGTTACTTCATCATTATAGACTAATTTAAATTAAACAATAGCTTAATAAAATGAAGAATCTCTACCAGCATTGCTCATATTATCTCTAAGTATATTAATAAGGAATATCGTACGTAATAATACATAAAAATACAAATACGTCTGTAATTTTGTTATATAATTTAAAATTATTTATAAATAAATCATGATTATATACTACAGCTCTACGGATAATGGAATAACGTTATTTTATTTTTAAATACAAACGGACGTAAGTCCTTAACAATATTTTATGCGTATACACGGTAGTAATAATACAATTATGTTATAGTAATGACAGATAACAAACTAGGACACATTACATTTTATAAGTTACAAATATAGACAAAGAACAAAAAAGTGAATAACAACAAAGAAAGATATAGGGCGAGACATGCTAAACAAAATCAAAGGTAATGGAATTACCCGCACCCATTAAGATATTAGAAGGACAGTTTATCATATAATTTGTTTTATATGGGACGGGATAGAATAAATCATTGCATCTTGTATTACGGTGATTAACTTTAAGACGGATGAGGGAAAGGAGCTCATCACAATCGATATTCCCTATGAGTAAACTGTGTAAAAATTTTGACAGTAATAATGTGCGTCTAGTTTTGAGTGGAAGGAGATTGGTAAATGATAGTACTGAATCATAGGAACTATGAGGTGGTCTATAAATATTAAATTTGTAGGAGATGAAACGGAGGAAGTTATTTTGAACTGATTCGATCGCATCAATCTGTTTAGAAGTGTTATTAGTCCAAATTAATGGACAGTATTCTAGGTTTGAGCGAATAAGGGCACAGAATAAAACATTTAGAGATAGATGATCTGGGAATGATCCACAAGTTCTTTTGATAAAACCCAGGTTGCGCATTGCCTTATTTTTTATCATTTCAATATGGGCTGAAAATTTTAGTTTAGAATCGAAAATGACACTTAGGTCTTTAAAGTTTGTTGATAATTCAATATCATTCCCGGAAATATGATAATTATAATCGATGACATTTTTACTTAGGCTAAATCGCATAAATTTGCATTTGTTAATGTTTAATAACAGGTGATTAGTTGAGCACCAGGATTGAATGTTATCAATATCGTTTTGTAAGTCAAGCGCATCACCTTGATTGTTAATTATTTTTACCAGTTTAAGGTCATCTGTAAAAAGAAAAACACGAGCATTTTTTATGACATCCGGAATGTCGTTTATAAAAATATTAAAAAGTAGAGTAGAGAGATGATCACCTTGCGGGACCCCGGATGGTACAGTAAATTGATCTGATTCAAAGTTCAAATGTTTAACAACGATATTACGGTTTGGGAGAAAAGAGTAAAACCATGAAAGCAGAGGGTCAGAGAACCCAAACAGTTTTAATTTCATAAATAGTATTTTATGGTTTATGCTATCAAATGCTTTAGACATATCAGTGTAAATGATATTGGTTTGTGAACGGGCTTCGAAAGAGTCAAGTATTATTTGTTTAGTAATAGCTAGATTACAATTAGTTGATCGCTTAGGTCTAAAACCATATCGATGACGAGTGAGAAATGAGGAGCAATAATTATTAATTTTAGTAGAAATTAGTTTTGAAAAAAGTTTAGGAATAACTGATATTTTTGATATTGGCCGATAGTTGGAAACATTTGTAGGGTCCCCTTTTTTAAAAACAAGGTAAATAAAAGAGTTTTTCCATAGGTCGGGAAATATACCGTTTTGGAGCGATAAGTTAAAAATATAGGTTAAAGTTGGTGTTAGTATAAAACTACAGTTGTAGAGGAAAAAGGCTGGAATGTTATCAGGACCGACGCTACAATTGATAGGGAGAACGGAAAGCTCATTTAAAATATCGACCTCCGTAAGCGATATAGACGAAAGGGAAAATGAATGATTACTACTTAAAGAATTATAAAAACAGGAAACAAAAGTGGTTAGTTTGTCTGGCTGAGGGTAATTTTTAAAGAAAAATTTAGCAAATAAGTTAACAATATCGTATCCATTATCAGCTGACGCTGTATCGAGCGTAAGGAGATTTGGTATTGAATTATTATTTCTACGGCTATTAACGTATTTCCAGAAAGACTTTGGGTTTAATTTGACAGATTGTTGAACTTTATTAATATAGTTTTTAAAATCGTGTTTAGCAGTTCTCTTACAATTAGCTCTCAGACGGGAAAAGTTATTATAATCTGATGGGTCATTAAATTTTTTATACAAAGAATGAGCAATTTTTTTATGTGTTAACAATATTTTTAGCTCGGTAGAATACCAAGTGGGAAATCTGTTTGTCGAAACACGCTTTTTTGGTACAAAGGTACGAATTGCTTTGTTTAGACAATTATAGAGGTGGTTAATTAATTCATTAAGGCTAAAGTTAGTAAAAGTATTATAAGATAAATTATCAGCTAAAAATTTAACAATGTCAATATAATTACAATGCTTAAAATCATAAAAACAGTGAGTTGGCTTAAGTAAATTAAACTGATTATAATCAAATGTAACATTAAGAGCTGGGTGATGTTTATCTAATGGTAATAGTGGGTCAGGATCGTTAGAAACATTAAGGTGAGTATTTGATAAGACTAGATCTAAAGTTATATTATTTTTGTTAAGAACATGGTTAAGCTGGTTAAAGTTGAAATAAGATAGCATATTTACAAAATAAGAATCAATTTGAGAAGTGCAATTAATTGGAAGCGTTGAATTAGTCCAGTGAATTGATGGTAAATTAAAATCCCCTAATATTATAAATTTTGCAGATGGATAGGCTAAGTATAGATCATTTAAAGCGGAAAAAACATTTTCATACGTTATAATCGGGGAACAAGGAGGTATATAAATGCAGCCAATTATAAAAATTGTATCACCTATCTGTAAGTGTACAAAAACAGCTTCAATATTATTGATAGAAGTATTTAACATTTTACACTTAATTGTATTTTTTACCGCAATTAAGACGCCCCCACCATTAGAGCGGTTACTGTTTAGCGGCGACCTATCACAACGAAAAATTATAAAATAAACAAAGTGCAATTCGGAGTTACATATAGCAGGTGAAAGCCATGTTCCAGTAAATGTAATTAAATCAAAAATAGAGGTATTTAGTGAGGGGATTAAAGTGCTAATTTTAAAGACCATGCTCCTCACATTTTGATAGTAGAGTATAGCAGGGTTGAGTTGGTGACTAGTTTTTTTGAACCGCAGAGGAGAAGATAGATGGTTGACCCTTATAGTATTTTATTGTTAGATTTGGCTCACCTTTTGATATACGAACACTTAACTGGTTGCGTAGATCACGAAGAAATTCTCGCTGATAAGGTGACTTATCACTCGTGAGTCTAATATCTTTAAAATTTTGTTCAGATTTCAGGTTACGTGATAACCCGAGAATTTTAAATACTTCTGAGGCCGCTTGCAGTTCAATTTTCAGTGGACGAGACTTGTTATTAGGTATGCCTAGACGAGTAATTTTTATTGGTTTAATGTCCGTTCCGAGTTTATTGAAAATGCGTGTTATTGAATCAGTATCAGTGGTATTGTTATGGCTAGATTGTTCATGCACATTAAAAACGATAATATTTTTAGATCAATTTTGACGGTCGATAAATTCAGCAAACATGTCACGATTATCGTTGGACTTTGGAGCAGCTGATTCCAACAGGTCGACACGGTTTTTGATAGCAGTCAAATCATTACGAAGTACACTATTTTCATCTTTGATACTTGATAATTGGGAGAAGATTTCGTGGAATTTATTGTCGAAAGAACTAAGTTTTTCATTTTGCGCATTGACCAGATCAATAAGTTTAGCTTGCTCTGCACGTAAGTTATCGAGGTGGCTGATAATTAATTTCAAGTCGGGTTCGGTAGTAGAGAGCGAAGTAAGAGGTTGAATAGAGTTACCAGCGACAGAAATAGTATTTTTAGTTTTTTTAGTACAAGTAACACAAGACCATGATTTATTCAAACTATATTTAAATAGTCAATATCATCTTGTTTCAACGAAGCACAAGTAAGGTGGTATAATTTAGAGCAGGAAGAACACGTAGTTGAGTCGTTTTGGCCGCGTTTAATACTCACGGCACAAATAACACATAAACCCATATTATATGATTGATGTAGCGATAAGAGGTAATTACTGGTAAATACTTATAGAAACGCGGAGCGCAACTAAAATGGAATAACGTTATGCTGGCGACCGACATTAAATGTTGATTTGGCACATGTTAGGAGGGTGTACAAATGTCGGAAACGTGATAAAAAATGTGTACAAATTATATAACAAATTTTGGTACTGGTTTTGAGTATTTATTCCAACCTGCGGATGTCAGCGTAACGGACCTGCGGTTATCGTCGTTTGAATCTCAGATCGTTGAGGGTATTGGTCTGTAATGTCCAGTGCTCGACTGTAGTGGCGGGGTATTTTTGTGAGACCATTGTCTTAAAGCTAA
Source organism: Neotoxoptera formosana (assembly GCA_022818045.1). NCBI lineage: Eukaryota > Metazoa > Arthropoda > Insecta > Hemiptera > Aphididae > Neotoxoptera > Neotoxoptera formosana. Next base: position 12,303,441 of record CM040631.1, read on the forward strand.
AATATGGTGGAGGTGGCGGTGGTGGTTGTGGAGGTGGAGTGTAGGTACCCACCTAGCTCGGTGATACCCGGTTGAGTACGGTCGTTGGCTGTTTATATTATATTGAATGTACCTACACGTGGTCACAGTCTGTCTGTTCTGTTGTCTCGTGCTTGTGTGTTTTTTTTTACACATTTTACGAACTTTATGACGGAAAATAATGAAAATATACAAATTGTTTTAGGCGAATTGTTGAAGCGGTGATGTACAAAAAATGATTGTACAGCAACAATCTATTCTGGGCAAGAGCAAAAATATCGCACTGATAAAATACCAATAAAAGATTTTTATTTATAAATATTTATGAAATATTCCAATGTATTTCATTTTTTAATAATAATATTCTACGGTGCAAATAGTGGCAATCTTCGGGCTCAATCGTGTTGTTTTTGGGGTTTTTTGGGTATCCTATTGTTTGATCGCAGCCGTTCTCAATCGGGTTGTGAAAAGGTCAATCGGATTCCAGCCACCTAGCTAGTGGCCACTGCAGGGGCAAGTGCAGGGTGACGAGAAAGAACTGGGTGTTTTGTGTTTACAGACAATACGACGTATGCTATAGTAATATTATTAGAAAAAAAAGAATTCTAAATAATATGTTTTCAACATAAATATAATATAATAAGAAATTGTGATAACTATTAATGATTTTAACGATTGTTTCTTCTATGCTGAACATTTTTCAATCGTGAACACAACTGGTCGTTGCCAGGGTCCAGCCTTTGAATTATTATTATAATAGAGTTTGGATTAGAATTTAGATAATAATTAATATCGATTGACTGACACAGATAAAGTAATATTTATCGATAAAAATAATAATAATATCTATATCGATTCGAGTTCAGGTGGTCGTTGTTATCAAGACTACCTGTTGGATCCAAAAGTAAATAATATTTGATGTGACTATTTTCAAGTATTTTTTTATACTTATTCAAGTACTCAGTAAGATGCACCGTACCCGACTTCCTACTTTGCCCGTAGCATAATATTAAAATCTCGAGTCACGATGTTTGTCCGCGACGATCAACTCCGAAACCATACATAACCGATCTTGATAAAATGTTGCTCAGTGTGTGGACCAAATTAGTCTGACTTGAGAGATAGGATAGTTCTTATCACGATTAATGACCTCAATAATACATTAAATGTTTATTCTATTATATAGGACAACGGATTGTAATTATTTGTGAGTTCCACAAGTTTCGAACAGATGGCGGTGTAAATTAGTTAAATTATTTTTTCATTTCAATAATAATTGTGCTGTGTATCGTTTTGTATGTTATTATTCTTAACTATACTGTTGGAGACGGTTCTAGAATGATCGAGGAGAACAGTCTCGATCGTTCCATAATACGCCCGCGGTTGCCATTGGTTACGGATAATATTTATCATTATAGGATTTTGTGATATGATTTTTGAATATCACACATAACTATAAACCATCTTTGGACGTCCTGTCTGTCAACAGACATTAGGCACCTACTGAAAATTATTTGAAATGCCACCCAAAAAATCAAAAACAAAAATTAAAAATGGATGTTAGTTCGTCCGAATAGTTAATACACTCGAAAACTCGTTTTCAATAAAAGTTATATCAATAGACATATTATTATTTCCACTATTATTATTTTTACTATCCATTTGTTGTTACTGTATTGTATTATTATATTATACTTAAAATTGCATGTATTACTTGTAATTGGAAATTATAAAATATTATTTTTATTATATTGACATAATCTACATCCTGAACGAATTACAGAAATTAAATATCTCCCGTAATTTCAAGATTACGACATATTTGTTTATTTCTTCGATAATATGTTTTAATTTATTCAATACACACAAACAATTTCTAAACAAGTCATGAACTTTGATATAAAAAACCGTATAATTCAAATTTAATAATTATAATATGATTAAAATAATATAATATAATCACAAACAATTAAAAATAAAACGATGTATAATTAAATTATTACAAAATAATGTATAATGTTTCGAAATTTAATGACCGCAGAATGACGTAGGCGAGAGAGAAAAAATGCAAACGTTTAATCTGATATCTATAGAAGTGGACAATTTTTAAAATCAAAAAAATCAAAAATTTCTGAAATTTTACAAATCGAATATAATAGTCAGAAAAATTGAACATTTACTCGTTGAGTTTGTATATTATACAAAACGCTCAGGACATTTCCTGAATATGATAATTAGTGACACACGCAATAATAATAATATTACGGACTGCGTATCATCGTGTGAGGCTCTGTTGTATTGAAATTTATCCGATTGTTTTAGAAAAGTGTACAATTTTTTTAGGAAATTTATAAAAAATAACAAGCCGACTAATATAAGTCTTATCAGTTATTATCGTACAACACTCGGATTGATATTGGGGTTACGGTTTTTGCTCTTGGGTCCGACTGCAGCCGATCGAATGCTGTCTGCAGGCCTTTATAATAATATTATAATATTATGTTACTCTATTTAAATATTATACGCATAAAGTATGTTAGCCAAAGTGCGGTTTTGCGGTATCCTACTCTCGGGTACGGTATAATACAGCTGCTGCAGGCAGAGTGAAAAGATAATAATAATAATAATATAATTTACCGTTGCTGTTAGTATAATTTTTGCCGGCAACTGGTTTTAGGTATATAAGTACACGTGACAAGGCGGATATCGTAAATATTATTCGTTTTCTGCAGCCCAACCACAATTATAATATATTATAATCCTGTTTGTGTTTTAATAGTTACCGACGAGGAAAACATTTTATTATTATTATTATTGTCCGTCTATTATAATACGTTCTGTGCAAACTATATTATTCCATCGCACGACAGTCATCGTATGTCCGGTGGGTTTTACTCTGCAGCATTTAGTAGTTGTTGTTCGTAATATTTCAAAAAATCGTTATTAACTATTCGTGCGACGTCCGAACGAGTTGCGCGATGTTAACCGCATACGAATCAACACACACGAATCCATTGTAAACATAATATTATAAATTTATAAGGATTGCAAAAAAATGTCACAACTTTTTTGCTCCGTTGTCACAACTACATCACCAACAGGTGCTACCCGGGTACTGTATAGGTGGGTACGGTACACAAAAATTATTATATTTACGTCCAATCGTTGCACACTGATGCACAATAGTTAATAAATTTTTTTGTACGATAAACTGTTATATTGTAATATAGATATTATAATCACGAATTGTTTGTTAAGCGTCAAACTGCAAAGGCGACGAGGGCGAGATAATGAAAATAACCTACTCGAGTAAAGTTAAGTCGAAGAAACGCGAGATCGATAAGTCGGACTTTAACAGTTAAAAAATCATAAATTTAACTCGATAAATCAACTTGACTCTGTTTAAAAAAAAGTTAATCTACTTTTTTTAATCTAGTATGTGGATGAGTGACAGCATTGTTTCTAATTTCCTAAATTATAATTAGCAATTGTGTCATAATGTACAGTGTATATGTACATATTTTACTTTACATGCGATTATAAATATTTAAACTATACACATCGCATTTAATAATCAAACAATTATTAATGTATATATCAAATAGCAATTAAAGGTCAATAATATTAAAGCAATACAATTTGTAATTTATAATTTAAATGTTTGTATTATTAACTACTTTAGTATTGGATTATTTTTATCTAATATATAAATATTTACGTATAAAACCATCATATAAAAACGAAACATTTCAAAACATCTTAAACTTCATGGAATATGGATTGTTTTTAAATCAACTGACAAAAGCTAAGTTATTTCAACTATCAATCAAACTAGTTAAGTTCATAGGCTGATTAGATTATTAACTAACTAGTTAAGATAAAAAAGTTCAAACAAACGTAACTTTTTAACTTAACTTTAAGCTTTTTAACAAGTATTAATGCCCACCTTTGATAAACTGAACACATTATTATTATTCGGTTTTAATTTATTCGAAGTCAATACTGTAATGATATATTTTTGTAGGCATTACAATTATTGGTATTCTGACGCTAGGAAAGTTCAATTTGGAGTGTGTCACTGGAAAAAAAAAGTGAGATTATATTGAACGATTCAGGTCAGCAGCTGCTTGCAATCCTAAACCTGCGATCATTTATTGTTATTAATATTGTTAGCCTAAAAAAGGCTAGTTATATTGTAACACGTTATTATTATTTTTATTCATTTCGTGCGACGTACATAATATAATCGAAAAACAATTCATAGTGAAGGTGTCAGTTATATCGCTGAGTATATTGCTGAGGACAGTTGATTTTATGCTCGTGTATTATTATAAGGTATTATTTAAATCATGTTGTTTTTGTTTTTTAATTCGGAAGGTTTAACTTATATTGTTGCCAAAAAATCGCATTAAAATCAGTACCTGAAATCCACGTAACTGATAAGAATAAGTTCACGGTATGAATATCTTAAAATTAGTTTTTAATATTTTTAAAATATCATCGCACGACGATGTACATGCAGAATGCAGATACCGTGACGGTATCGTGCTCGAGTAACAGCGGAAATCTCCGCTTAGAATTTAAAAGCTAATCATACATTATATTATATTGCACTCAAAAATTTGAGTACCTACAAAAGTATTTTATAGAATATATATACAACTACACTGATGTACATTCAGATCTATCGATGGTGACAGTGATTTTTAATCGATTTATATACATATAAGACAGTATAACTAGAACACTTCTCGTCGCAATCCCACCGCCGAAGTCCACGGTGAGGAAGTCAATAGAATCCCACTCTGCTGCGGCCTATAGTGACTGGACTTAGTCGGTAGTAAATAATAATTAAATAATTCGGTAAATGACCCACGGATAACGAATAATAAACCAACTGACTAATAATAAACCGTTTCTTATAACTATGTATTATATAAAAGTGAATGTCTGTCTGTCAATCTGCCCTTCTGTCCTTTATGCATTCCCAATCCGTTCAACTGATTTCGATTAAATTTGAGACAGAGATAGATTAGACCTCTGGGAAGAAGATAGGCTATAATCTTAAAAGGTCGAGGTCCAACCCCGGGAGGTGCTCACACAGGGATTTTGAGATTGGTAACCACGATGGTTGTTATTAGTAACCACGATGGCTGCTATTGGTAATCTCTGTCTATAGAGTTGTCAATGGTTACATATTTTATAACTATTATATAATTAGTAGGAATATGGCATAATATACACATTTTTGCAAATAAATTTATAAAAAAAAAACAAACCCTTGGCATAGGCCACCTTTGTGATGTTTTTCGTGTGTCTAATATTCTGATTTCACTTACTTAAGGTCCTCGCAGGGTCCTTGACCCACCACAGGTGGACTGTTTACCCTATAATATACTGATCGCATATTTTTCACGATCCTAAGCAGTCAGATTACCTAGCTGGCTTAGTTTCATTTAAATCACTTGAGGTTATCCTTATCTTGATCTTTGGCTCGGGCAACGCCGAGTGGGATTAAATTGAATATTGTTGTAACGATATTACTTAGTATACTTCTACCGTTATATTATAAAATAAAATATATTATTCGTACAGAGTTGGCATTATTATTTTTTTCAATGGGCAACAAAGTGCACGGATCAGCTAGTTTTCAAATAAAAATTCAAAACAATATTATTATTGTTTATACATATTTTCAACTATCAAGTGATTCATTTAAGTTTAAACGAATTAATTAATATGTATGACTTTTTATATTTTGTTACTCATATTATATTTTATTACTATCGAAATTACTTACGATATTTTATCTTGTAAAATATTATATAACTATTAAAATATTATCCTAATGCAGCTAATAAATCAACTATTAGTCTTAAAATAAAATCGAGTTATTGGTCATAACACATAACTCTATAAGTCAACTAATTTGTTCGTTTGTCATTTAATCGTTTTTCGTTAGTTAGTTATTCAATTAGTTTTTTGATAATCATTAATCTTTTTTTAATAGTCGTTAATCGTTTTTCGATTGTCGTTAATCCTTAAACCAGCGGTCATGGAAATCGTAACCGACCATATTAGTCGGTTGTTTATTTGGAGTAAAATATAAGCCAAGTATAATGTTTTAAATTATTCAGCTATGCAAATATTATTCGGTTGTGCCCATCACTTCTTAGTCTGCTCTGCTAATATTGAGCTGACCGGCGCAACGTGTATGCAATTTAGCTACACGTCTGCGTGAGCGTAGAACAGCAACACTCGCCGTAAAACGTTAAGACTATTATTATATTTAAAACACCGTGAAATATATTATCTAAACAAAAACACTACGCCAAACTCCGTGTAAAAAAACGCTCAGTATAAAAAAAAACCAACTCAAAAATTTGTGATATCATTTTATAGCTATGTATTTAAACTATATAGGAATAGATATATTATTATAATTTATGTTAAAATCCATTCCAGAACTTAGCTGGTGACTTTAAAATTATAACACTTAATTAGTAATTTATAACAATTAAATTATATAACACTTAATTAGTATCACTCATTTTCAAAGATAACATGTATACTCAATACGAAATGAATTCTCATGAGTTTTAACTTTTAAATAATGTCACCAGCTAAGTTCAATTTATAAGCAATGAATTTTAACATAAATTATAATAATATATCTATTCCTATATTATAGTTTAAATACATAGCTATAAAATGATATCACAACTTTTTGAGTTGGTTTTTTTTTATACTGAGCGTTTTTTTACACGGAGTTTGGCGTATAGTGTTTTTGTTTAGATATCACTAATTTTTTTTATGTTATTATTATTATTATTATAATTGTTATATACGAGTCATTCTCAAAATTTAATGTGTACGTATTTTGATACTGCAGTCAGTAGGTACCTACTCAGTTAATAACACACAGTTAAAATAATAATACAAAATTTTATGTATAAAATACATAAAATAATACACAGTCAAAATAACGTGCGCGTATTTGAGGTTATAATACGGCATTCAATAGAACATGAAACGCTGGGCGTGCAAGACGGACGGCGGTCGACGCAAGAAAGAACAATATTGAATATATACGCAAGCCGTTACGTATTAACTGAAAACACCGCCGCCGCAAGAGCTGTGACAAAGCACGCGCGTACGGTCAGTGCGTGTGTGTATCTCCTCAGTGGGCGGGGAACTTCATGCGGGCCGCAGGGAATATTATAGAATAACATTTTCTTTTTTTACCATAAAAATTCATAATATATTTGGCTGTAATAACTCCATTTATAATGTTCAGATCGGATTAAAAAGTGCAGCATGCACTTCTACGGAACATTTCCAATAAGGTTGGTGCATTGTCAAACTAAATTATTGTACGATAAATTAGGTATGCACTATGCGTGGACAACTATTTTTTTTCGTGATTTCAGATGCTTCGTGTAATTATACCCGGCAGTTGTCGCGCGTTGTGATTGCCGATGCGTTCATTTTAAGGCGTTTTTTTTTTTATACTTGGCGCGACCCTGCCGGGTCGTTGGATTATCACGATTAATAATACACTTTTTTTTTAATTTTCCAAAAGTTATTTTAAGGACTTAGAAATGAAAATTCCGAAAATCGGACTTCTTACGGATCCGGATATAACTACTATCTCCTCTACAATTTTGTTCATATAGGCGTTTTTACGATGAAACCACTCGGTAATCCATGTTATTGGAACTCGCAAATATGTTTTTAAACGAATTTTGTCAGAACGTTGGCTGTGAATTTAACAACCACCGAAAAACGGTTTAAGCTGAGATTTTTGTCTCAAAGTCTATGAGCTGATTAGTCTCTGATTACAGTGTAATAGTAAGCCTTACACTACACTGAACAACAATATAATATCTACAATCGCAGCTGTATCTTTACGTGATATAATAATGATATAATATGTTTGATTTAGATTATTTTCTTATACTCTCGTGTAAAATATATTAATTTTTTTTAATTTGTTGCATTGGTGTACTTGTTACGGTTCATAGGTAACCTTTACTTTTGCGATTCATTTCAAAGAGCATATTAAATTATATTGAATTGTGCGTGTCTGTTTTCAAAGTTCAAGACGATTTTGTTTATCATATAATTAGAAGAAATTCACTTTCAGCGATAAAAAATAAGTAGACAGTTATTAAAATACACGGCCATCGTCGTGACTCTAATTATTCGTCACGGTATGCATCATTAAATAATAAAAATACTACACTATACGATAATGCTTATAAAATATAAAATAGTTTTGATTATTATTATTATTTTTTTTTTTATTCAAAAACCATCATAAATTACATAGGATACAAAAATATTACGTTAGATTACATGATTATCTATCTCTTTTAAGCTTTTAGCCTGTGTTAGAGATAGAGAGTAATAATATTTAATTCAGAACTATACACATATTATATTATATGAGTAGCACACTAAGTGATGAATGAACAATAAAAGCGAGGAGAAAAAAATAAAAAAGATTAATACAGATAAATATATATTTTTAACAATAGAAAAATTGTAAGAATGAGAGATGATATTAAATATTACATAATATAACATTATCATTATTATTATTAAGCCACCATTGTTGACAACTCGGGAACCAACTCTGATATAGGTACCTTTTGAAACAACCCGGGAACTAATTCGAACGTTTCGGAACCAATTCGGATATACCCGCGATGACGTATTTACGGGAACCCTCCCGGGAGGTCTCAACCCAGTGACGGATTTAAGGGTCGTTTAGTCGGCAAATACCGACGAGGCCCCCTCCTTAATTGTGTACTGAGGCCCACCTAAATTATATATTTGATTTTTTTAAATTTTGATCAAAAAAAAAATTGTATATTGCAAGCTGGAATATTATTTACTATTGTTTTATTAATAAAATAATTTAAATATATAGGAATACTTCAAAGGTAGAAAATTTTATAATTAAACAAATTAGAAAAGATCGAACTAATAACTTATATACGTAAATCTAAGTTATTCTACATTTCTACGTAGTGGGCATTGATCACAAATAATATTATTTATAATAATAATAAGTCGCTACGTAATAAATTAAATTGAATATTAACATTTTTCAATTATGATTAATTGAATACAGTTTTCGCTATAAATTCAAAACATACTTACATTATATTAAAAAATATGATTAACTGGGCTGTGGCCTGTGAATTTAATGCATTTGCACTATGTTTTGCATATGTTTTTACATTTAATGGGTTAGGAACTTAGGACATTGTTTCCGTCGCAGAATAACTATAAAGTTTTTATTGATATTTAAAATAAGTATTTCTATTATTATATTTATTAGAAATATTAGAAATAGAGACAGTGAGTAATGACAGCCCCCACACCACCAATTCACTAGTATTTCTACATTTTGTCATATGAACTTAACAATGGATAAATGTTTGATTGTTAATGTTTATTTTTCTACAACAAATTTAAAAACTTTTTTTACATATTTATAAATTATAAAATACACACTTGTCAATAAGACTTATTTAAATAAGTGAGAGCATTTTTATTGTCAGAATGGTACAAAAGTTGTTCAATATAACAAGAATACAGGATCTCAAAAAGTTCTTCGACAACAAAGAATAAAAAAAACCTATAATTTACATACTTAATATAATTGAAATTATTATTTTTATTTTTATTTATTTACTTATATTTTATATTATTATTTACATACATTTTGTACACTAAAAATGAGTTTTATAAATTAAAAAAATATTATTTCTTTTTCACAAAATTTCTATTTCTCCTAGTTTCTATTTTTTTTAAACAACCTTTAAGTTTTTTAAATAGAGGTTCCACTATATTTATAACAAAAAATGTAATTTGGATTCAATCAAAAAATAATTTACTGTTATTATAATATAATAAATTAATAACAGTAATTATTATAGTACAGTACTATATTATAGTAATAACAAAATAATTGATTGTAAATTTATATAATTAATTGATACGATGCTTTTTTTTTTTTTGTGATTTCTCAGAGGTTCTCAAAATCTCAACTATAATTTAATTGTAAAAATAAAAACATTTTATTTTATTTATAAAAATAAAAACATTTTTTTTTAATTATAAAATTCATATAGGTATTGGTTAGTCATTGTCGAAGTGAGCGGTTTAGTAGAATAGGTCTAAGTATGTTACGGATACATTTTGTACGAGGCCCCTCTATGGATTTGCCGACTTTTTTTGAACCCTTAAATCCGCCACTGTCTCAACCACCTCCCCCCTCAAAAAAAAAAAGGTTAAAAAGTCATAAATAACATGTTACGTAGGTCCAGAAAAAGAGAATATTAATTTATACTATGTGTTTTTAATATTTAGACCCCCCCCCCACAAGAAATTTGAAAATACACCACTGGTTGTAAGTGACTAAAGGCTCGTGTGACTGTGATGGAGGTGTGGAAGAATTACGTAGTCTATGTGACCAACAATCTGCATAAAAGTAATAATAATACCACGCTAAAAACCGTGAACTTTTTATCACCAATCTAATAATTAGTCACGCGATGAGAAATCTGAAATCATATTTAAATACTCTTAATGAAGTTTACCTTGTATTGACCATTATTTTTTTTTTCGATTTTTTTTTCAACTCTGTGAGACACCTGTTTAAAAATTCATGATTTTTGTATTTAAAAATACAATTTAAGTAGAAAGATTGATATCGCGTTAATATTTCCACGACGAATTTAAATATGTTTTCTCGTCGTATTTCTAACTTCCTCGATATGATGGAGAAAATGAATACTAAAAGGTTGTACAGGTGTTTTCGTCAAAAAGACAATCGCCATCAATTTTTTACGGTGGATGACATATGCACCAAAATTCTAGGTAGGTTAGTAGGTATAGGCCTAACAGATATTAAATTCAGAACTATATCGTTTAAAAACTCCAAACGTTTAATCTCAATCTACAAATGTATTATCTGATTGCGATGGATTGTCATCACATATACAGTATGTGAGCAGTTTTGTGTTGTAAAATATTGTAAGTACCTATTTCGTATAAGCATTTGTGTAAGCGTCTCATTCGTTGAAACGAATTACAGCTGAATCATAATATCATCGACGTTTAAAAGATCAATTTTATGCGAGGCTCATTGTTCCGTACTCATAATAATTGATTTATTATATTAAAATTGCAAAGCGAAACATATATTTATTTATGAACTCTCCTCCTAACAAAAACTTAAGGAAAAAAATCTCAAGAAAGAAATAATTCATTGTACAATGGAAGAGTTGTTGTCACTGTTGATTAAAAAATCAACCAATTTATTAAAATAACCTAACCAATTTTTTATAAAATCGAATAAATCAAACGAATTGGTGCTTATGTCCAATACATGTTGGCTCAAATGATATGTAATTTTTGTACCTTTGGCGCTTTGTCATACAGCCGATTTTTGTTGCCTTTCATAAACCGTACAACCACCCGAGTCCAGCCATTGACAAATAATAATTATAATACGTTTTTTTGTTTGTTTAAATTAATTATTACATGAAGAGGGCCCAAGGCCGAAACTAGTAGATTTGATTAAATGTATAATAATTTTTGCATATTTTATGAGTTTTTATCAAGATTATTCATATTTTTTTTCTAAAAATAATAGTTTTAAACGTATAAGACATCACACGGTAGTTTTATTCTTTTGTATATAGTATTTGCATTTGATTAAACTCAAAAATCAAGGTAGACAATATTATTATAGATTTCATGACGAATAAACATAATAGTGATTTCAATTTACTATATTAGCATTAATTAATATATTATCTATGCGGTTAAACTTTTAACGATATTCCGGTTTATATTTAAATATTTAATGAATTTTTTTCAATTATTGAAAAACTTGTTTCGTCTTATGAATAATCAATTATGATATTATGATTCATAGCAGAAACAAAATAGCAACCTATTATGATATAAAATAATGTTTATTTAGGTATACCTATCTACTACAGCTGGCTAATGCACTTATTGCATTTTTTACCCTCTCGGTAAAATCATTTTTTTTTTCAAACTCATTCGCACATACGCACTATACGTCATATTATAAAAATAACTACTAGGAATTTTCAGCCGACTAGCTGATCTGATATCGATTTAAAAATCAAGAAAGTAAAATCAAAATCAAAAAAAAATCTTCTATTTATTAAATATTATAATATTATGTATAAAACTTTTTGGTAGGTGTACATTTTACCGGAAAAAACATAATACTGTTTGATCGAGGAGGAGGAGGAGGAAGATGAGCTGCTTAGTTATATCATATTATGGTATTATTGTTAATAGTGTCCGTGTCCGTGTCCGTGTCCGTAGCCGTGTCCGTAGCCGTGTCCATAGCCGTTTCCGTAGCCGTTTCCGTAGCCGTTTCCGTAACCGTGTCCGTAACCCTGGTTACCTCCGTAGTATCCTCCGTGACTGCCGTAACCACTACCGTATCCACTGTTGTAACCGTGGCCGCCGTATCCTTGGTTGCCGTAACCACTGTAACCTGGAAAATAATAAAACGGATTTGTTAATATGACGATGATGATGATGATGACGGACATCGTCGTAATAATATATAATATACGGTTATCCTTAAACCACGACTTACCGATTCCTATTCCGAAGCCGCTTCCATAGTTGTCGTATCCTCGGTGACCTCCGTAGCCTCCGTAAGATCCGCCATAACCACCGCCGTAACCACTGCTATACCCGATGAATCCAAGAGGTGTAGCTGTAGCGATGGCCAGAGTAGCTGCCAAAAATACACACTGCAAAAATATACAAAATAATTATTATTATGTATTCACATATTATATACTTTGAACAAAATATTATATAAAAATCTGAATAATATTTTGGTGGCAGTCGAATAACTAAAAATCTAAAAAATATTCTCCTAATTCAATATTTTTCCCATTTTCTAGTTTTAAATAGTTAAAAAAAATTGAAAATGTAATACAAGATTTCTCATAAGTTTTTCATATACTATTAAACAATAAACAATATTATCAAAAATACAATATTTTTTTATAAGCGTTTAAACTCATATTTTTAACAAATTAAAAAATATTTTATTTTTTTTATTTTTTATTTTATTATTGCTTCTAGTAAATAACTATTCTAGACTAAATACTTTAAAAATATTATTAGTGTGTACTTGAAACTTTTAAATAATATTGTTCTTTTTTTTATTCTACACAGTGACATTTTCAAATGCAATGTTTTTGGAAAAAAAATAATTCAACCTACTGCATTATTAATAGTAAAATTAATTATTTTTACAGCAATAAATATTTTATACAATATACTTAGTAATGTAGGCTGACGAAATATATTCGGTCATTTCATATCCGAAGATTTTTAAAAATGTTTTAAGGACTGAAAATTAAACACAAGGTTTCTCATAAGTTTTTCTAAGAGCAGTTTAAAAGTGTTAAAGATACAAAAGCACACTTTTTCATAAGCATTTAAAGTTTATATTTGATCATCAAAATATAGAAAACGTTCAATACTTATATCTAACTATGTAAGGATTTAAAACTTAAAATAAGGTTTCCTGTAAGTAAAAAAGCGAGTGAGTTAAAAATGTATCCAATAAATCTAAAAAAAAATATTTACACGGTCGATTATTATAGACAGTTTAAGTTCAAATTTAGACGAAATTAGATATTTAAATGAATAATAACAACGTTAGTTTGTTGTAATTTAAAAATGTCTCTCGTGTGTGCTTGAAACTTTTAAAGTATATTATTATATTTTATAGATAAAATTACATTTTCAAATGCAATGTTTTGCTAAATAATTAATTCGATCTACTGTATTATTAATATTAAAATTAATTATTACTTTAGCAATTATTACTTAATAGAAATACTATCATAGAATACACACTTCACTAGTCATGTAGGCCGACAGACCGTCTTCGCTCGGAATAATTGTATACGACGATTTTATATTATTGAACTCAAATCTAACGAATCCATTACGATGAATCACTCGACTCGAGAGCGGTACCCACTTGCCTACTTTTAATATTATACTCAATCGTGTTTTATAAAATGTATTTAAATATAATTAGTTTGAGATGAAGGCGATGTGGTAGAACAATGAATTTCGTAAATACTACTCGAAAGAATGTTTAATTAAAAAAAATAACTCTGAGATCATGAAATTAATATTTATTTATAATGAAACACATTAAGTACCTAAATCTTTATAGTTCTATAGGTTTTCTTAAATACTGCAGAAGCCGCCGCTCATTCCCATGGACAAATCGGGCAAAGAGGTTTTCCGATTAATCGAGTCAATATTATTATAATAGCTAAATCCCGATCGTGTGGCTATTATTAATTTTGATCGACGTTTTATTCAGTCTTAAGAAATATTAATTTATCTGTAAAATCGTATACTTGCTTCGGCAATATTAAAAAATATATACTATTAATATACCTATTGTATTATGACGTGTACCTATATACCGAATTGCAGAAGTCTGGATCGAATCCAACAGGTAGGTAACTATAATATAGATATCATAAAGTTGTTGTTATTCCGCGAGGAAATTTATGGAATTTTTGCCCCGAACACGAGCGAGAGTGACGACAGCGATCGCACTCGATAACGCGTTAGGGTTCGGTTATCAGAACTAGTGGCTGAGCGGAGAGGTGCTATTACAGGGCGGCGGATCGGGATATAAATTCGGCCTGGGAAATCTGTAAATATATGTCGAGTCTTTATGAAAAAAAAAATATCCGTAGATCAAACTGTTCCCGTGTTTACAAGTATTATAATAAATTGATAAAATCCAATATTAATAAAATATGTAAAATATGATAATAATGATATTTATAATTAAAATCTGTTATTCTGGAGGAGAAAAAAAAACACACTACGGGAGGACCGCGGCTTACCCCGGAAAACTCCCGGTGTCCCGTATAATATAATTCGTAAAAATACGTACCAAGGCGAGTTTGCTGCTCATGTCTGCTCCTTTAGTCCTCGGTTTACGGAAAAATTATTTATCAGCAGCGGACAACTTTGTGTTGTACTCGGCGGATTTCCAGAGACGTCTGATTCGATGTCGTCGGTCGCTCGGCGTTTTATTTGCCGGCCGATCTGCCGAACGAGGTTTTTTTTTCCACGTTTTTTGGTTTCCGCGGCGGCGGCGGCGGGACGTTGGCACCGGTTTGGCCTTGAGATTTTGACCACTGCCCGAAACCAGTTTTGCTCGTTTTAAGTTTTTTTTTTTGCACGCAAAGATCCGCAAAACAATATTATTACTATATCATTATATTATGGCCGTCTTCAGAGAGGTATACATTAGTTCGCCCTTTAGAGTACGAGCATCGTTCGGAAGAATAAATTTCGAGATTTATACGCGAGATATCGCGGATAATAGTAATATAATATTATTATGCTAATGTGTATAGTATATAGTAATGTATATAATATTATATATAATTCTCGTATAATATAATATTATCATGTTCGGATCGCAGCCCGATACCTATAATTTGCACGGCGGAGAGACGACGACGTCGTGTACCTCTGTATATTATATTCGTTATTAAATCGCACACAATATTATAGGTAGGTGGATTCGTTAATCAACAAATAAAGACAAAAAAAAATAGTAGGTAAATCATTTTTTTTTATATTGTACTTATATTACACTATAATATAAATGTTACGAGTTCGTCTATGCTGGCGAGGTAAGTATAATATAATGAAACGTATATCGGCCGCGGACACCTGTGTGAATATTATTCTGTTTACGTTTTGGGAAATACCAAGTCGGAAGACTTCATATCGTGACGATGAAACAATAATAATTTAAAGGGCTGTGGTCGCATGACTTTGCACTAGTCTTGACATAATAACCATAATAATAAAGGGCTGGGATATCGATGAACTTTGCATTAGTTCGTTTTGTAACATATATACGTTTCGTGTATTTTTAAATCATAATAAGAAGTATTTATTTTGAGTTTTCTAAAGCATTCAGTCTACGCAGACCAGCGGTTCTCGACCTATGGTACGCGGAAAGCTCATATGTGGTACGCGAAGAAAATCTCCATTTATAAAAAAAAATTGGAATGAATCATTATTAACATTAAATATTATTTGGTTTATTTGGACTTACTGATATGGAGCCCGACATTGACGTCGTCGTCCGTTCAAAACAACACCAACCGTCTCATTGAAGTAAAATGTAAACCATTATAATATTATAATAATAATTGTACATATCTAATTTATTTTTGTGCATTAAAAACTCATTTTGTCATCATTTTGTATTTTGTAATTCCTAATAAAATAAACGTAAACATTATTAAGAAGCAAAAAAAAGGTCAGGTGGTACGTAAACATTTCCAAACCGTGTAGGTGGTAGTGTGGTACGCGCATATAAAAAGGTTGAGAACCGCTGACGTAGACGATTTGAAACCATGCAAAACTGCGACGACTTTATTAAAATTCATAAAAAAAAAAAAAAAAATGTTTTGTTTAAAATAAAAATAATAAAGTCATTTTTGTAGGGTCATTATTTTAAATGTTGAGCATTTTATGGATTTTTTTCAGAGCATTACATTCCCAGCCCTGCTATTTAATTAAAATGTTTTACTATGCTATTAATTTTTAATTATAAAAATAATTTTTTGATTATCGATACAACTTTCAAGCGCGTTTAATAAATGTATAACATAAATATCGGGTGACTGGAATATGTAAAAAGGCAGCAATTATTGTTTGTATTTATTTTTTTACTTTTGAGTGTGCGTGTATAGATTAAGAGGTTATCCAAGAAATACTGTACATATTTTTAATGTCCGTCTTAAACCATTATAACGTATACGTATACAGTACCTAATCGTTTTGTAAAATATCGTCGTTAAAAAACAATTATCGGATGGAACAAACACGACGAAATCACACTGTGTGTATTAAACGTGACGCAATACTCGCTCGTGTGTTATTATAATATTATTATTTTTAAGTACACACAGCTATAGAGTCACAGCTCGGTCATCGTTTTTCCTCGTCATGCCGACTCGATGGACGACCACACTAACATCATAACGTCCGTTTGACTTTTTTCTTCCCACATAAAATACCTATATACCTGCTATAATTTATAACATTGAAAATAATTTTCCAATAATATTATATTATTACTAGGGCAGAGGACTTATTGTAGCTCTAAAAAATTACCGAAATATATGCACTTAAATGTACAAAATATGCATTAAAAAATAAGATTATTTGTATGAATATATTTCATTTAAATTTTAAATGCAACTTACAATAAGTATTAAGTTATTTTAATAAGCTATGGGTTTTCAGATACTTTCAAATGTTTCAACTTCTTGAAATTCTAAAAAAATAATTGATAATTTTGTCCAATGTCTGACGTCGACGACCCCCCGGCCCGTATCGATAATGAAATAAAAACATCGACAGTTAAAATATTAATAAAATGATAAATTATTTAAAATATGCATCTAAAAGTATAGAATAGATGAAAATATATGCCTTAAAACCAAAAAAAACTCGCTGTTAAAATCTGCTAAAACATGAAAATTTAAAAATATCGTTTTCTCAAAAATGCGTTATCCTCCGCCACCGAGGGTCTGGACGATAATGAAGGAGTAATTTTTTTTAAAACGTATAACGACTATATATGGGCATAATATTAAATCACAGCAGCAGATAAACACCGAGTGTCGTATTTATCGGATTTCGATAGACATCGACTAAAATTTAACTGTCCACGCATATAGTATAATAGTATGACCTTATGACTCGATAAAAAAAATATGCGATTTGAGTAGTGTGTTTTATTTGTGGAACACGCGATAAACATAATAATATATATGCTAATGGGTCGGCTGCAATTTGTCCATTAAGTGCGTTCTATGTGAGTCTATATTGGTATTCTCTATTTGTAAGCTGATATTATTATTATTATTAAGTATAATATGTGATTATTTTCCTTCGCCGTCCGTCACTGCGATTAACTATTATTATTATTGTTATACAAATCAGAGGCCAAGTAAATTTTTCACGAAATTTGCATCATTATATATCGTTTGTTTCACTCGCGTCGCAGGTACAATATAATAATATTAGATCGTGATCGCTTTCTACGTTTTTCGAATAACAATATGGTGTTGTTTAGATCGACGAACTCTGTGCGTTTTGTAATGCGACAATGGTGGGTCGGAATAGGAAATTAAAAAAAAAAATTCAAATTTAAATACAATTTGAACATAATACATATTGTTGTGACGTGCCCGTTGCTATTCCAGTAGAGAAGCGTCATTATAAAATTGTTCGATAAAACTGTAGACAACTATATTATAAGTATATCCAAGGCTGGGCATTGACGAGTTAAAAATTAAAATTAAGTTAAGACGTCAAGTTAATATTAACTAAGTTAAGTAACTCGTTACTTTTTTTTTGAAACTAAATTTTAACTTAATTAGTTAAATTGTCAACATATTTAACGTGTTCACTTCAAGTCAATTATACACAGATTTCTTAAAATCAAGTTACATTTTAAATTTGATACAGCCCATTGATTTATAACTTTGTTGGCTTGAGAAATATTAGATAAAATAGAAAATAAACGGGAAAATGTATAATTAATAAATGCCCACCCTAAATCCTCAGTAAAAATTGCTAAGCACACTACATGTGCTTAACACAAATTACAAATTTGTCGTTCATTTTGTAGATAACCTTATTTCTTACAGGCTTGAAAATAATTACGTTTTTAATCAAGTTAATTTTTTTTATCCATTAATTTTTAACCTAATGAAGTTATAAAAAATACTTGAGTTAACTTTTTACTTAACTTAAATTACTTTTTCCTAAATTAACTTAACTTAACGAGTTAAAAAAAATCGTTGACTCGCCTGCAGCCTTGAGTATATATAAATATTATAGACTAAACTGTAATATTACAAGTTGATGATTTTGATTCGCAGAAGACTTATCAAAAATAATAATTCTTTTTTAAGAACGATTAACCCTGCTCAAACTCGATTATCTCGTTTGATCTCGATATATATTATTATTCCTAGGGTTTTAACAATAATGAAATTTATTTTCTTGAAATATTTCGACTACGTGAAAAACAAAACGTGTAATATAATATACAGTTATACTTGAGCGAGAGACCATTTTTTAAAGTAAATTAATTGTATTTGTAAAAAAAGATAAATCCGGTAAAAGTCGCTTTGTAAATCTATATTAAAAAATTTAAGAATGTACTAAAGGTACAAATAGTACTCGTAAAATCATGACTCGTGAGATCATAAATTCACAACCCATTTCAAATCTAATATAAAAACGTTTGATATTTTATATTTGGTAGGTACTTGTTACTTAATATTGTATGATAATTAATATTACAAATATTATAATATTATAGTTATCATTTATTAATAATAATATGCTAGTAGTTAGTCCAGTGTTGTATAAGATACTTTTAAAAAAAATATGTTTGTGTAAGTATTCAATAGTTAAAAATAAAAAGTATTCCTACTAATATAAATACCACACGAAGAAAAGTATTTCAAATATTTTCAATAACATACTTAAAAAATTAGCGTTTTGATACAATTTTGATTTTTATTTCGTTAATTTCCTAGTTTTTTAAACACAAATATTATTAATATACTTGTGTAAATTGTATCGATTATTACAAGGTTGGGGATTTTTTGCGTTTGCATGTTTTTTTTTGTAATGGTCGTAGATTATTGTAGATAATATTATATGCTATAAATTTGTCTTATAAAATTGCGACATTAAAATATACAAAGTTTGAATGAGCAAATTTCGTCATATCTTAGAAAAAGTGTCTATTTGATCGATTTTCAGCATACCTATATTTATTGTGCACATTTTGCATTTTTTTTTTTACTTTTATGTCGAGAAAATCGTATTTGAGTAAAATTCAAAAATAAACAACCTTGTTGTTGACAACACTGTATAGTCGTGGTAAGACTTAATAACATATTCTGGATTCGAGTTTGTGCGGAAAAAAAAATCAAAACCAGTAAACGTGAACGAATTTCACGATGTCTGCACATCATGTTGTTCGTTATTTCTTAACTTGGCCAGTATACGTGTGCAAATAGCAAATTTCTTTAGAATCTAAGTCGTTATACTTCACGAGTTGAAATATGCCCGATTTATAATTATTTTATAATATCCAATTATTATTAAACTCGTGTATAAATTATTTTTATTATACACCTATAAGTACCTATTGTTGAATTTTATTTCTAAAATCATTCAATGTTTTTTTCCAAAAATAAAATAAAAGATTAGCTGCTTATTTTGACGATTTCGACTGCATATTTTTTCGATAATTTTAAGAGCAACAAGCCCCGAACCCTAATTATTAAATTTTATTATTCAATCGGATGCTAATTCTAAACAATTTTGTAACATATGTTGATATATATATATATATAAATATTATATACCAATACTTATTATTATAGTTGTTAGTAACTACTCACTTTTAAATGCTCTTTGAAATTTGACTTTGAACGAGTAACAATAATAATTATGGTTCAAGTACCTATCGTATATTATGTTACTAATAAAGGGCAAATTTTTAAATACTCAATACTGAAATTTAAACAAATTACAAACATTGACGTCATAGTTTGGCTTCAAAAATCACAACGAACGATATAGACCCGATCGTTATCGGGTAGTAATCGATAACTTATAAACTTATAACCATTAACGAAGTAATACATTCCTAATCTAAATTTCTAGAGATATTTTTAATCTAGTGATGCTTTTGTTAAAGTAAATTGGGCTAAATTTGGCTTAATGGTCCTGAATCATATATTTTATAATGTAGACTTAAAGTATTATTCCCCATCACATATAACCACCAAACTCGTCTAAAACAGTCTGTAAATCTGAATATACCAGTAACCACTAGTACCAGTGAAGAATTTGGTAGGAAAATGGTTATGAAAACGTTGGTATTCACCTTTGTATTATGCTTAATAATAATTTGCACACTGTACAGAAATAAGTGTAAAAAGTATTTAAAAAATCTAAATCTAAATCATATGAAGCCATGATTGCACAAAAAACTTAAAATTGTAATTTATCTTCTAATGTTTAATCTATAAAAATTGTTGTTTGTGATGTATTGACCTTGCTGTACCCGCCACGAGCTTTGCTTTTGGGGCGGCGTCGTAAGCTTTTAGTTTTTGTCGTGTCTTCGTGTAAACATATTTTTTTCACGATAAACAATAAATTATTATTATTATTATTATTATTATTATTAATGAGTGGACGATTTTTTTTATATTTATATGTAAAACAGCACATCGAGGATTGAGATTATATGTGCATTATGTCTCATAGGTATTATAATATATGGCAAGGTTTGGTGTTTTATTTCTCTGTTGGTGACCTTGGCAAAGTCGTCACGAATAATATGACTTCAGTGTGTTTTATGTCTTAAGAAATTATATTTAATATATATATAATATATTAGTTTTGTTATATTTTAATAAAACCAATTATGATTCTATATATATATATAAAGTGCAAACAATAATGATTACGATATGGTATTTAATAATTATTATTTGAACAACTGAGACTGATTGTTATACAAATAAAAAAAAAATAAAAAATAATGATGGGTCCGACAATTAAATGATAATATAATTATCCAATTTCTGATGAACTATTTAAGCCTCGCGATCTCATCACTGGGTGCATTGTCTGTGTTCAGTATCCAGTCGATTGACAGTCACACAAATCAAACGAAATCGAACGACGTCCAAGTGCGAAGTGCATTGGTAAGTTTAGACGTTTATTATATTTTATTTTATTTTACAACGGTTTGGACTCTTATAATACGTAAAGGTACAATATTATTTGCAAAAAACTCATATCGTATGGATTTTACATGAAAAATAAAAATAAATAAATAGCGGTATATAATAATCAACGTACTTTGAATAAAATCGATGCAGCACGTGTATTAAACATTTTTTACGTAATATTATGTTTTCCTCTTAAATCATAAACCAGTACATCATATTTTTTTATTTTAATATTAATCTAATAAATAAATATCGTATCGAGTTTATAGAATTCAATAAAATATCATTATTTAAATTTATATGTTTAAAGATTCTGAGCGAAGACGGTCCGTCGGCCTTTATTACTGAAAATCTCGTAAAAATAAACTTTTCGTTTGTATTTAAATATAGAGAAACAAATAAATAGACTTAAAAAGTAATCGAGAACAAAATACGAATAATTATTTAAATATAATGTTTTTTACTTATTACTATCAATGGCTACTTATTTTTTATGATGTCTCTGTACGTTAAACAGTGTTGGTGACAGTTTTTCCAAATTTAATAAATATTCCGAAAAATATCCCGACTTGTACAAATTTATGGCCTTCGTCGCTGTGCCCGTGTATTATATTTTCATAAATTAATTTTCATTTTTTATTCCTTAAAATAATAAATATTTATAAGAAGTACATGACACATTTAATTACCTACTCAAAACCAGTATCTGGTAGCCTTTAGTTTGTGGTTTAAACTTCACGTCACAATAATATACAAATAAAGGTTCTGACGAAAACAATCGACAATAGTTTTTCGAGAAGGCTATTTCAAGTGAAAAATTACAACGTTTCAACGATTTTACTTCTGATTAGAAAAAAATTATAATTAATTATTTACCGAAACAAAGACGATATTATTATAAGTATTCAAATAAACGTTTTTCATTTTCAAACATAAATTCATCCAGCCCGGTATTTAATTTCTTTAATTTAATAAGTGTTTTAAATATTATAATAGTATTTAAATAAACGTACTGAAATACTTTTACTCGATTACTTTTCAAGGCTGAATTAACTAAGTATATAATATTATGTTATGATATTATTGCTATTAAAGTAGTTTATTTTACTATTAGACATTAGTAATGCAGTAGGTTGAATTAATTTTTGCCGAAAAAAATTCATTTGAAAACTGTATTATATAAAAATATACTTCAAATGTTTCAAGTACTCGGTTAGAATATTCTCAACGAAATCACTAAAATGGTTATTCTTCGTTTGAATATCTAATTTCGTCCAAATTTAAACTTAAAAAAAAAATGAATTTTTATGTTTTTCAGATTTTTAAATTGTAGTTTGTGTGAATTACTTATGTAAAACATTGATTTACATTTTCAATCATAAGCTATAAAAATTGAACATTTTATACTTATACAAAAATAATTTGCAAATTTTCGTGATTTTGACTAGTTTTGTGTAAACTAGAAGTTCAATTACTTTTAAAAATATATAATATATAACTTTAATATTTTTTAATTCCTATAATAACAACTCACGAGGAACCTTTTATTCAAATTTCCAGCTTTTTGACCCCTCTAACATTTATCGACATTTATGGAAAAAAAAAAACTAAAATGAAATCGAAAATTTCTCATACCTATATAAATAGTTGAAAAGTGTAAAAATATTTAGAAAATTGTCACAATAATATTTGGTAAAAATTGAACATAACTACAGTTATTACTTTTGAGTTACACCAAAAAAGCTAAATCGATTTTGTCGAAAACTGGTTTTGTGTGAAAATCCGCGTTTTTCTTTAATATTTTTTTGGTTTTCCCGGCGCTTTTGCAAATTTCTTATAGTTATTTATTACTTTTGACCTCCCAAAGTACCGACTAGATTTACTCTCCTACCGGAAAACCCGCCGAAGAAGAAAGCATATTATATCGTAGCATTTTTGCAGACAAAAAATAAAAATTCATAAATAAAACACACGTCGTCGATGGGATCAATATAATATATTACATTCATCTCTTCACTCGGAATCCAAAATATTATTACGTTTATTTTATTTTCAATAATATTATACCTGCAGTCATTCTAATATATTTACGATTTTTAGCATTATTATTTATAATATAATCCCTCCTCTATAATTCTATATTCTTTTTTGTCGATGACAAAACGATCATATTATTGATATTTATGGTGTGCTCGATACGCCCGCACGAACAAACGTTACTAATATCAAACTATTGTGAAAATCTTGTGAAAATCTTGTTCGTCCATTGTTTTGATTTTTATGTTTACAGCCGAATTCGATTGACACAAGTCGTACTACACTCAAAGTCGAAATGAACCGTTTCACTCAACTTTTGATCTTCGCCATTCTGTTGGTCCTGACCATAAGCCAAGTGTCGGCGTGCCGCGGCAACTGTTGGACCGACGAAAAGTATCGCGACTCTTATTGTTCGGAAATTTTCCGGTACAAGTACAGGACTTTCGACGTGGCCAACGTGATGTGCCACTGTTGTCGCAGGTGAATCGAAAACTTTATAAATAAATACAAACATCGCAATAGTCTCCGGGCTAGAACATTACTTACGGGTCGTTTATCAGTGTTATTAATCATTCGCAGAGTGTAAAGAACTTGGTGTGATGTGTGTCAATTGCGGAAACTCAAGACAAGCATCGCCATATATTATTATAATATCATACTATCAACGTAACACTCAAAAGAAAACCAGAAACTCCAAGTCATGACGAAAGAAAAACTCGATGACATTAAGCTTAGTGTAAAACGATTTCGATTAAATAATTGGAAGTACATTAATATTATATTATCATGCACTGCGATTTAAAATAAATTAACATGTTGTCTTGCAATCGTCTTTATAATAATTGTCATGGTATACAAAAAAAATAAATATTACATTATAATCTTTATTTGTTAACGGCACAATTATTATTATTTATAATTACTATAAAACTATTAAAATGATAATATATTGTTCTAATGGTTTCTCGTTTCGGGAACAACAAAAATGGTTTTAACGATGACAATAATTCCATGATAATATCAGTATATCGCAGTACGGTTATTAAAATTTTATAATTTTATAATTTAATTATAAGTATACTTAATAGGGATTAATGTCTTTGCAACACTTTAAGTACCTATTAACTATTTTTTCCAAATCTGTTTTACGACAACACGACGTGTCCTATAAAGATATCAGACGTCATCAGAATAACTATTGATAGTTATTTTACATTATGTGAAATAGGTGTCTACCAGTAATAACGGTCGTATATATTTTTTTTCGTTTTCCGTTAGCTTTTAACAGCTATTTATATTGTATAGAACTCAACAATGTTTAACGACATGTTCTGTTTAAAATCTGTTTCAAATATAAACGACACCGCGAATAATATACGACTAGACTGACATTTCTTATGTGATTGAGTTAACCGAAAACTTTAAGAATGTAACAAAACGACCAATGGCATATTTTGAAGTCAAAGCAATTAAAATAATTATCACATAATCTTATATCGGTCCATATTATATTTTATATTATCTTATTATTTTGTTCAGACTATAAATGCCGTGTTTTATTATTTAATAATTATTTTTTAACACGATAACGTGTTGCCAATTCGAGATAGGTAGGCTATTATTAGTGAAACAATAACGCAACACTTAACATTAGTGTCGACATATTATTATTATTTTCTTCCCTCCGCACAATATTATGATGATAATCGAATCGACAATTATAACCGATGCACTCGTAAATCGATGACGACGATGACGACTCGTCAGTCAGATATTTTCCTCGTTCGAGTGACTTACTATAAAGCCGACGCAAATTATCAGATCTGGAAACAACAATAATTTGTATATTTTGATAACGTAAATAAATAGTTGTAAGGCGAACGCGGAACAATGCACAAGGTTTTGTGTTCAAAACGAATAAAGTATGGTAAATAATGATAATAATCAACAAACTTGATTTTGCATTAAATAATTGGCTCGATCTTAAGTCGTACCACGAGCAATTATTATATTTAACCTTGATAATACATCAATAATATAATTTTAACAATATTCTTTAAAAAAAAAACGAAGGTACATATTATTTTGTTAAATACTTCTTACTCGTCTGGGTGATTTGGTTCGTATTTGCTTTTCTCGTGTAGCATTCAATCGATACCACATATTAATCAAATCAGTCCAGTCTTGCAGCACAGTAGAGCTGATATAATTAAATATTATGTATTACCACCTGCAGTGTATCGTATTCTGCAGGTCGTTGTGCTCGTTGACCAGAAGATGGCGTAATAGTTAAAAATTTTAAATGTATAGATAGATGGCTCGATGATAGCTGATCATGGTTGAGTTGTTGGAGTTTTAAGTTTTGAGTATTTTGCTCGTGAGATACCAGAAAATTGGACGCCGGGTGTAGCTAAAATGCCTATCCAGGACGCCGTGTTATCATAAAATATTTTATTTTCTATTTAAAATGTGTCCTGCAGAAACACAATATTATTCCTGTTTTGATTAATATATTTCAATAGTAGCTACGGTGCTCGTAGTCTTATGAATGATAAATTATTTTAAGATGAAACGGGTTATTAATAATTACTGTTGTGTACAAAACCTTGAACAATAAATTATTATTCATTGTTTTTATTTTACAAAACGCATTCATGTGATTGATTAACGGTTATGGTATCACAATGATAATAATAAATTTGTGGCAGATAATATGAGACATTTACTTGGGACTGTAAATCATCTAATCGTCTAAACTCTAAATCAACGGTTTTTCGTAACCGTAACTCATTTTCGTAAGTACTTGCACGAAATTACAACAGCCAGTAAATTGTATGTGAGGAGTGCGTACATAATATTATGTTTATTGCACTTCAAAAAGGCTAATCGAATTGCTTCTCGATTTCAAAACTACGATTAACTCGAATTACTCGTCTCACATTAATTGTATCTGACCATTTAATACTAGAATTTCTTCCGATAAATAGTATAATGCATTCTAAATAATATTTAACTTTAAACATTATCTTATTATAATCTAGATATGAATCGTGACCTATATTTATTTTAGTTATATTATTATTAAGAAATATCAATGACACGAGTTTATGAAATACTTGAAGTCGGGTGAAAGCTGTGGATTTCTATTTCTGTATAATATGGGTAAATAATGTGCACAGATTAATATATAAATGGCATAATTATTATTGCACACTTAACATTTGGTTCAACGATAAATGACAATTGGTACTTTTGATTTCATTACCGTTACATATAGGTACTTACACTTGTATCAATATTATGTATCATACATAAAAAAATTAACTATTGATTAATTAGTAGCTACATTTCAAGATTTGATCATTTTAATTTAAAATTTAAAAAAATTATGTTATTTGTATTGTTAATGATTATTGTCAATATAATATTATATTAATATTATGTAATAAATTAATCGATAGGTAATAATATATTATCATTTATAAATCAGAAAGTAAAACTTTAGATAAATTATTAAAACTTAATTGTCAATAATTTAAATTAACAAGTAATTAATAAATAATCGAAAAATAGTTTCATGTTTTCCTATATAGTTATAAATCTTAATTAATTCAAATAAATCGACGGACGTCCGCCCCTCTTACGAGAACTACATAATATGATTATACGAAGAAATGTGATTATTGAACACGACGCTTTTGTGTATTACTTATATTTATGGTTTTAAATTTGAAATATTTCATGTGTAATATAAAATATTTCAAAATTGAAAATTTCACTGCTCATGAAATATTGAAAAATATTTTTTTTTACATATGCAGTAGGAGTGTAGGACCGTTGATGATATTATTACTATATTAGTATTTATTAATTATTATTTATTAGTTATATAACTCATATCTTATTTTGTAAAAGAAACCTAAAGATCTAAAGTATCTGGTAGTAAATTGAGTATAATTGTATTATTTTGAACGTTTTGAGAAAAAAAAGAAAAGTTCTTAATAGAGAAATTGTAATGTGAACAGTAGTGAATGGTAGTAAATGGATAAATAATAACTTACAAATGTATTGAGGTAAATATATGATTATTGATTAGTAATCATACTGATAAGGTCTAGTCGGTCTAGGTCATCTTCAGAAAGCCACGCGCTATTGCACTAGTCACTATAATAAACAACAATTTGTGTATTCGTACAATAGACATAGGTAGGTAACTTTAAACAATATGTTCTTCTCTTACCCTAATTATTATACCAGGTTAACTTGAAAAAACTTTTTTTCTTTTTTTTTGGTATATTATTTTTATTTTTCATGTAAATGAAATATTTCATGAAATTTTCATGTTTATAACCCACCTCCGAGCATTATAGAAGTTATTTGGTGTAAAGTCATAACGCTTCTGCACCGTGTGGGTGCGTATTTATATCGAAGAGACGAAAAAATAATCATATCTCCGGACACCAACCCGCGTAACCAAGACTGCAGAAACTTGAAGTCTCCAAAAGCAATCAAAAATGTATGAATTATATTAATAATAACAATATGGAAAAATTGTATGAATAAAAAAAAAAAATTAAATCGCCAATAGGTAGCTATACCGTTTGATATTATTGTATTGTATACTGTTTCATAACTTTAAATTATCGTTTCGAATCTTTCACTCTACATACGCTCATATTATTATTATCTATTTGATGTCGAGGTACAACTTTTATTTTATATGATATATAATTATTTTCATTTTTTGACGCAGTAAACTTCTCTATACCTAGTTATAAGACAAAAACATTCACGTGTAACGAATTATAATATTATCTACATCGCCCCGGTGAGTTCAACCGGGCCATGACATGATCTCAAAAACGAGCCTATTACCGGGAATTTCAAAAAGTTTAGGGAAACTATTATATTTTAATATTATAAATAATACAACAACGGTGGAAAATTTCAAATGTCTAGGCTGTAAGAATCATATAATGCGTCCGTGGTTTTCTATGTTTTACTCCGGTTTTATGATCAAAAATGTTTTGATTAATACAATTATATCAGTGGCGGCTCAAACTTTTTGAGTCTTTGAAGAAAATTGTTGATTTCAAATATTTTCACCACAGCTTTCATCAATTTTCTTCGTTCGATAAATTACTTTCTGTCCAATATTTCGAAATTAATATGAAATGCGTACCAATTTGTTTTCGCTTAACACATATAATAATATGTCATATTGGATGTCAACTATTCATTTTACATTTACCTGAATATCTACTTTAAATAATAATAATACATTTTTTAGTACAATTATAACTGTTCGCGGTGGGGGGGGGGGGGGTGGTTTCCTACAAAACAAGTTGTATCGATCGTCTGTACTCGAAATTTTCAACGATAAATTTTTTATCTGTGTCTAAATTTGTACTCCTCAATCAGTTGTTTTCAACCTTTTTTGTTTCACGACACCCTTAGCCAATAACCACTAGTATCCAACACTGTGTCGCTCTAACATCAATATACTAAACAAAAAACTGTGCATTTTTTTTAAAAAAAAAGTACGTTGAAAAATAATAATTATACACATTATTCGAGTTGCAGGATTCAATAAACGGTATCATTTTAAATCGACAAATAATTAAAAAATAAAATGGGAATATTGAAAAATAAAACTGATTTATAAAAAACTAATGAGAAATTTTAGGGTTGATGGTGGAAAGAGCGAGTCTCATATCGTCTTCTGGTGTTGTTTTTATGAATCTTAAGCGTTTTTTTTTGCTTTAATATTAATTGTGAGTGTACTAAATCAAAAAAAATAATTCTCTGGATATCTAATGTCATCCCTGTGGATGGGTCCATGTAAACGGTTGTGACGTACTTTTTATTACCATTTGCCACGAGTGTTTGGGCCAATGCGGGAGGAATGAAATCGTGATCGGGTAGAGAGACACACCGCGGTATGTTGTGCTGATCGCATTTTGTATTCACAGGTCTCTCTGATTGAGGGCAAATGTTAAATTTTCAGTTTGGTATAGTCTACGACTGTTACAATATTATTTTCTGGTTTAAACGTATATTTCTGCGCATCGAGGATTTTTTTTCAACTCTTTCCGCGCATCAAAGACGATTCATCTCGCGTACCCGCAGGTGCCTACATTAAACATGGCAAATAAACAAATAATAATGTAATGTAAATGTAAAATAACGAACGAACCAGAGGGGAATATTTTATATCGTGATGACGTTTACAGTTCAGCGAGTGAAAAAGTTTCTTTTTAAAATACTGTACAAGCAGCGTTTCCACAATTTAAACTATTAATTAGTAATTAATAAATAATTAAAATATGTTTATAATATTTTCTTATATGTTTAAATCTTAATTAATTCAAATAAAAATAAATAATTGTAATTATAATGTAAACATGTTTTAATATTAAATATTAATACATAATATTAATGTAAATCGTATGCCAATGACCTTGTTGTTAAAGCCTTTAATTCCCACCTCCCACCCACAAAACAAAAAAATAAAACATAAACACATTTTCCATATATCATAAATAACAATAAATTAATAAATACCTAAGATATAAAAAGATCGACAAGTGGGAACCACTCTGCTGTACAGTTAGGTCAATGTTATGAATTCAATTTTATAAAATAATTGTATACGAAAAACGGTTCTGAGCGAAGATGGTCTGTTAGCCTATACATAACTAAGTGTATTTTTTAAGATATTATTCCTATTAAAATAATTATTTTTACTATTAACTATACAGTAAGTTGAATTAATTTTTGAAGAAAACATAGCATAGCATTTGAAAATTTAAGTGAGTGTATAAAATATTATATTTTACTCTAAAAATTTCAAGCACAAACAGAAAATATTTTTAAATTACAATGAAATAAATAACATTGTTATATTCTTCATTTAAATATCTAATTTCGTTCAAATTTAAACTTAAAATGTCAATAGAAAATTAATTTTTTAATATACATTTTTAATTTTCTGGTTACACTATAAACTACATACGAAAAATGTTGTTTTACATTTTCAATTCTTAGCTATAAAAACTGAACATTTTATAAATGTTTAACTACAAAACAATTTGCAAATGTTCAATGATGAATTTTGGTCAAAATTTGAAGTTTAAAAGCTTATAAAAAAAAATTGGCCCTATGTATTTTTATTATTTTTGATCTAATATCTACTATTTTAACAGCTTATGAAAAATCTTGTATTACATTTTCAAGCCATTTGACCCAACGAAATTTTTTTTATCGAAAAAAAATTTTAAAAAACCAAAAATTTCTTAGGCCTACAATTAGCTCAAAAATTGTCAAAATATTTTAAAAAAATTTTGATGTATGAAAAATGATAATCTCAACATTTGGTAAAAATTTCAAATATCTACGATTATTCCTTTTGGAATTACATCAAAATAAGAAAATCGTTTCCAAAAAAAAACAGGTTAATCCAATGTCTAATTTCAAACGCTCATAAATTGTTTGACTTTCCGATAAACTTATTTTCTCTTTTAGAAATGTAGAAAATCTTATAGAAAATGTTGTATTGTATTTTCAGTAATTAGATTTGAAAAAAAAAATATTATGAATTTCCTAATCAAAAAAGACTTTATTTCTTCTATAAATAGCCGAAAAAAAGTCAAAATATATTGAAAATTTTATTGTGAACGGAAATAGCTTATATAAACATTTTGTGAAAATTTCATAATATATTATCTACTGTGATTACTTTTGGTAATTCATTCAAGTGCATATTTTGTGTCAGTGAGATATCGGAAAATCATTGGACTGCGGTGTAGCTAAAATGCCTATCCGGAACACCGTGTTACCATAATAATATTATATTGTATTCCCGACAGAAAATTGAAAATACACTGTGAGTGATTTCAAAAAGGCTAATACTAAAACATTAAAGTTATTTAAAAATATAACACTTTAATGTGTGTCGTTTCACTCGATTGGATATTTAAATTTTTAAGAACTTTATTTGTAATATTGTTTATTGCCCTCTGCTGCTAATAGCAAATATTTTTAATGAATGCAATTAATTGACGTTCTAGCTATTAAACTTCAATTTGAATCCAATGTGTTTCGGAATGTATAATACATTTAAATCACGTGTTCTTTGGTTATAATTTTTTTTTACGAAATATCTATTATAATAACAAAAATGCAATAAATAATATAATGACTGTACTTATAATAATATAATGTATTTTAATATTTTATTAATATGTAAAAACGATGACAACGATCATTTTATAATATTAGGTTGGCTGGAAGTATAATAGTGACTATATGTAGTTAAAATATAAAACCGTACTGGTTTTTTTTTAAATAACACATATTAATATATTATATTTTTTATACTATATATGTATATTTTATAATTTGTATCGACAGTCACTTCATTGAATACAATCGCATAAGTTCTATTATTTTTTTATTTTAATATTATTTAACAGTAAATTGTTTAAATTGTTAGTACACTATTATTATTTTTTAGTAGATTTTTTTAATCTATTTAAATTTATTTATTTATTTAAATTGTAAATAGATTATTTTCAGTGAATAATTTTTCATCGTGATAATTTTTTTATTATTCTTGCATTTTGGAAGTTTCTAATATTATCCACATCATATTAGCCATTATATTCAAAAAAGACAAACAAGTTGTTTGAAATTTTAGAGATCAATAACGATAAGAAAAAAAAATGTTTCTTTTTTGTTATTCGATTATTGAAATAAAATAATAGTAAAATATATATATTTTTTTTTATAAAGTTTATTAGGGCTTCAACTACAGAGGTTTTTAGCCTACATTCGATTAAAATTAAAATATATATTATGTAAGCGAGTTTAGAATCTAATTGTATTTATGTTGCGACCATCAACTAGTAGATTAATAATAATAGTAAATAGCATAATATTGACTAAGTAATTTAATAAAAAAAATTAAATTTATATATATTTTTTCAGGTATTGAGTGTTGAATTCAGTAGACAGAAATATGGACAGGACTACCCAACAGTGGTGTTAACATAAATTGTATTTGTAGAGAAAATTTGAATTTATTTTAAATTTGTGTTTTTTATATACTCGTGTCAGGCACAAGACAATTATTCCCGTTTTTTCGGACTATCGATGATATTATTTTACACGTTTTGAATTCAACACTGACGACGAGAGTAATGGGAAATTTTCGGACGGACTAGCGATACTAATTTTTTTTATTAAATCAAAGTTTTATCGTTAAACAATATTTTTGTTTTAGCTTAAAATACGCAAAAATAATACGATAAATCGTTACAGTTTCTCTCGTTATAAATGTCCGGCAGTTCGCCCATTCTCCTCTGCAATGTGGATTCGGCTAATAGCTTAAACTCGGGGAAACCATAATAAAATAGAAAAACGCACCACGTGCAATACCTCGTGCGACATTATGACTTGTAACAAATTTGTAGAACTATTATTTGTGGAATCATGCAGTAGGTAATTCCAAGTATATAATATAATATGATTTAATGACAGTCGCGATTGTCAGGAGAAGAAACAACAACAGACAACCTTCCAGAAGATCTTCAAACATATTTTTAAATATGCGCCAATTTCTTCTGTTGATGTTGGCCGACAATTGCTATTCATTTGTGTTTGAAGACCTGTCAAAATCCCTAGTTGTAAATTGTATTTCTTGAAGTAAATACAACATAACATACCATATTAATTACTTTTTTCATATTTTCCCCCATCTTTTAATTATTATTTTTGCCAAGCACGAAAAAAACTTATTGTAAAAAATAAAAATTAAATGCATATTTAACGCATATTTTAGTGATTTTAAGCTCATATTTGCATGCATATTTTGATAGTTTTAAGTGCATGAACTTCCGGGCCCTAATTTACAAGTTTGAAATAATATCGATTTCCATTCAATGTGCTAAGGCGGTGAGGAAACTTGCAATACGTTATTATATTGTAGTTTTGTAACGTACAATCATAATATAAACATATTTTCATACCTATATACAAAACGTTTATACTAAATTAATGTTTACTGTATACGCTGACTTAATTTTCGCTGATTTTTACTAGTTGATAAGTTATTCATTGTCATAAACAATGATTTATGTAATTCAATATTATAAATTATTTTTACCCACTTATCCGCTTATTGTAGGTACCTACTTCGAGCACATAGTCGATATATCTTGTGGTACTCAAATACATAGTTATCAGATGGGTAAATAGGAAGTCAAAAATATTATACTTCAAAGACATTCTCAAATAAGTATTAAATATAACTTTTTTTAATTAAAAAAAAAAATTACCATCTTAAATCAAACATACAAGAAAGTTATGATTTCATTTTAACAAAAAAAAATAAATAAAAGTCTTAAAATGAAGATCACATTTATAACAATAAAAATTTTAAGTTTAATACATACTTACATTTAAATAAATAAAATTATGAATTTTAACATTTTCAATATATACACAATTCAAATCCAACGGATTTATAATGTTTTATTTTTTTTATTTCAAAATTACGTTAAAAATGATGGACGATAAATGCACTGGTTCAGAAATGCATTCATCTTAAATTCTTAAATCTAATAAAAATTTATCATTAATGACCAGTTTTACAGTAAAAAAAAAAAAAACATAGAAAAAAAATTACAAATACAAATGATCAACACTTCACTGGAGGGGAGGGGAGAGGAGGGCACTTACAAAACACGCTAAAACCGAGTGGTAACTATAGTTTTAAATTTTATACAATAAATACGCAAGGTGGCTATGATTCGGAGAACACGGTGGACATTTGGAAAAAGGTGTTCTCGTCGTACAGCGAACTCAACGACGTGGACATGTCCTTGAGCACCATGTTGTTGCTGCCGTCGAACTCTTGGGGCTCCTGCACGGGCCGGAAGGGCGACGATTGCTCTTGCATCGGACCCGCGGCCTCCACCGCCGTCGTCCCGGTGTCCTGTTTCCGGTCCAGATCCGTGTAGTACTGTTGCTGTTGCTGCTGCTGTTGCTGTTGCTGTTGCTGGTGCTGGTGCTGGTGCTGGTGCTGGTGCTGGTGCTGGTGCTGGTGCTGGTGCTGGTGCTGGTGCTGATGGGCGTGCTGACTCAGCTGTAGGTGGTGGTTCGGCCTCGAATAGCAGCCGTTGAATTTCGCGCCGTTGTTCTGATGATAGCCACTGTAATAATTGTTGTTGTTGTTGTTGTTGTGCTGTTGGCCGCACTGCTGTTGACCGCACTGCAGGTTGTTGCAGCCGCCGTTGTTGTAGTAGCCGTGACTGTACGACGACTGCATGCTGTGCGCGGCGGCGGCCGCCGCTTGTCCCGCAGCCGCGACCTGTTGCCCTCCGTTACCCACGGCGGGGGCGGTGGCGGCGGTCCTCTGGCACCTCTGGTACGCGTTCGGGGTGGCGCTGTTGTCGTCGTAGTACCCGTTTTCGTTGCCTTGCCCGTGGAACTGCATACCGTTGTTGTTGTTGTTGTTACTGTTGCTGTTGTTGCTGTTGCTGTTGTTGTTGTTGTTGCTGTTGTTGTTGTTGTTGTTAGTCAGCTGGTAGTGTTGATTGTTGTTGTTGTTGTTGTTGTTGTTGTTGTGGTTGTTCTTGACTTGGTGGTACTGCAGCCCGTTGCTCTGTCTGAAGTTGGCGTAGTTGTGGTTGTAGTTGACAAAGTCCTGGTTGGACGAATACGAGTACCGTCCGCCGTTTTGCCTCTGCTGCATTGTCGGCCCGAAGTTAAAGTTGTTGTTGTTGTTGTTGGTGGTGGTGGTGTTGGTGGTGGTGGTGCCGAACAACATCGCCGGATGGTTCACCTGGTACGGCCTCTGGTTCTGGAACTGAGGGTTGTACGCCGAACCGGGCAAGCCGTGTCCGTGGCTATGTTCCTGTCCCTGCCAGTTGACCGGCAAACTGTTGCTGCGCATGTTCCGGTAGCTGTTGACCGGAGGCGCTTTGCTGCTTGGCCTGTCGCTCGGAGCCGGTGGCGGAACGACGGGCACCGCGGGATTGGTCAACGCCGGACCGTTGCCGGCGCCGTTGGTCGCGTCTTGGACGATGGGCGGGGTCAGCGTGGGAATGTGCTCCAGAGCGGATTCGGTCAGCTCGTTGATGGTCTTTTCCGCGTCGAACGCGCCGAGATCGTAGTCGTCGATTTTTTCGCTTATCTGAAATTAATATAAATAAACAGAAACCGTTAATAACACTGGACCTACGAGTATAATAACGCGATGGTTTATTATTAGGTATATTGGATTTTTATTCACTCACCATGTCCTTTATGACGTCGTCAAAATCGTCGGGTAGGACCATTTTGCTCTCCAGCGATTCGCCCTCACCGACCTCGTCGAGGTTGATGTTCGAGTTGGGATGGTGTACGGCCCCGGCTTGGCGGGTTTGAGGTCTCGACATTTTGGCGCTTTCTGGCAATTGCCTGCATTCTTCGGTATCGGTAAACGCCTGAAAACCGACATTAAAATAAAATATTAGGACGTCTACGAATAATCAACGGTCGTCTGTTAGGTACATACGTCGATAACAGGGCCCATGGCAGTGTTTGCTTGACTAGGGGAATAATCCACAGAAATCGGATCGTATAGGGACGAGGCGTTGCTTAACCTATGATGCTCGGAAGGCACCTAAAAAAGTACAAAAGTTATTCATTGAACAATGATGGCCGAACTGTTTTGCTTATCAAGTAGGTATGCGTACTTGACTGCTCCTACGACTGTATTCAGACTTCATGCTCCAGTAGTTACTAAACGTGCTTTCTCTCCGTATAGTGTCTTGATTAGAGACCATTTTCATGTCAGTCAATTGTTTGTTTAATTCTTGCATACCAGAAGTACTTCCGTGTCCTGGACTCAAGTCGGGCATTGGGGATAACTCGCTGGCTGCGGCGTGCTTCAATCCGGCATGCGGCACAAACCGTCGCATCCTTCGAACCATAGGCGCTGAAGTGACCATTCCGACCTCGGAGTGCATAGGGATGAAGTCGAATAACTACAAAAGTCAAATAAATTGTTAACCATTTTAATATTGCTTGAGCCGTGAAAAACTAAATTCGGCGCTGCCGTTGTTATTGGACAAATTATTTAGTGAACACTCACGTCGGATTCGTGCCCGTCTTCGACCCAATTGTCATCCAGAGCGTCTGCGCTATGGTTGCTGTCACTAATAGGCTCGTCGTGAAACATTCTATTGCTGTACGGAACGCTCATAGGACTGGGTTGCTGGCCAGGAGAATTTGTTTCCTACGGGAAAGAAAAAGAAACAAAAAATGATATAAATAAGCCAAACTAAAATCAAGCCAAATAGTGTTTTTAAATTCGATTTATTTTAGGTGCCATAGGTATACGTACTTCAGATTTTATGCTCGGACTAGACACGCTGACGGTTTTGGCACTCATCGGCATCTCATCGCTCCGATACGGTGACGCGTCGTCGGCACCCGGGCCGTTGCCGCCACCTCCACCGCCGCCACCGCTTCCTCCGCCACGGCTGTTGTCGCCGTTTCCGTTGCCCTTGTGTCGTTTATGCGCATAGAAATCAGCCCCGTGAACCGTCTTGACGTGTTTGCGCAAGGAACTGGGATCGGTGTAACGTTTTGTACATCCGGGAGCTTTACATATGTACGGTTTCTAAAAAAATATACAGATTCGGACGTTAGTGCTATTCCAGCGAACGATATTCTACAACCCGTTCTCACCTATTCAATTTTCCCAACTGATTGCATACACACAAATTAAACACATTATATAGTAGGTATATACATTTTAAATCTATACGATTTCACCGAAACAAACTTTGAAATAGAAAAAGTATATAATTTTTATACAGTATATTATACAATATACATTATAATATATTATTATACTCATCAGTGCCCACCCGTGATTCAGATACAACTAATATTATATAAACATTGTATAGTATATTATTAACATAAGTCACAATTACCTCGCTGGAATGAGTGCGGTTTTGATGTTTCGCCCTGTCGGAAGCGTTGCTAAAGGCCTTACTGCAACCAGGATGTTCGCAGGTATAGGGCTTTTCGCCGGTATGAGATCTGAGATGAGTTTTTAGGTTTTCCAACCTCGAATAAGCTTTGGTGCAATTTTCAAACTGTAATATACACATAATATTGATTTTTAATACCGCGTTGACGATAAACATAAAATATTTACAAATGATCGAATTAGTATATTATTACATGTTGGTTATAGGTACATTTAAAAAATGAATGTATTAATTATCACGGTTTAGTTTTTTCATAAAATATTATGTATAAACCCGACGGCTACAGTCATACATAATATACGATCGATTTATATTATGTTAACAAATCTATAAGAGATAAATCAATTACCGTGCATTTGTGTGGTTTCTCTCCAGTATGTCTTCGCATATGTACCACGAGCATGTATTGGGCTTTGAATGGCTTCTCGGCTCTAGAACAATCCTGCCACTGGCATACAAATGATTTTTTGTTCGCCTGAATGTGATCATTAACGATGTGCTGCAAAACACAAGAACATAATAATATTATAAAGTCATCGCATTATCATTATATAAAAGAAAAGCGGTGAGTGTATTAGTATTCCGGTGTTGTTGTGCGACTGGTGTTGAGTGGAAATTAATTTGCTTCGAGCAATTATAGTTACATTTCAATGAATTTGGTGTCGGTGTACATATGATATTAATTATTGTGGATTGAAAATAATATTGAAAGGCGATGAAGACAATAATTATTATTTTATGTACCTGTACTAATACAGCCTGAGTCTGGTATTCTAAATTACAGTTCTTCCAGTGGCAGTTTGTCTCGATAAAATCTGGTTCCCCTTTGAGGTCACTGATGGATTCCGGTGAGTTTTGTTTCGAGTCTTCGACTATCTTCTGAGTAGTCTTTTTCGAAGCCGATGACGATTTCGATTTGGACCGTTCGTGTTTGACCTTGCACATATCGTTGGCCAACATCTATAATGACCAAACGGGGACGTTAAACATCATCATAACATTTATACATATCGCCCGACGGATATGAACACTTGGAGGAAACTACTTGCCTGTGAACTGCACTCCTGCGAGGGTACCGGTAACATGTGTAGGTTGTACGAGGGGTGGTGGGCGGAGGACGGCATGGCGGCGGCGTTGTGCCACGGCAAGTGCAAGCCACTGGCGGACCGCAACAGCTGTTGGACTTGCGGCGATATGACGGACGGGTGGTGTTGCATGGTGAACGCCAGCGGGTTCAGGTGGCCGTACGAACCGGACGTGCTCGAACTCCTGGAGCACGAGGCGCCATACGCTGCGGCGGCCGAGTAGAGCGCGCTCGGCGACGACCGGATCCGGCCATGTAGCTCCAGGTCGGGGGACGGCGACACGGACAGCGCCCGTTTCTTGCCCTGGCGCGAGAAGCTCTGTGCCAACGGGCTACACAGACCCGAACCTGTTGATCACGCGATTGGTTAACACGACGGCTATATATAGTTGTACCGAGTACCTACTGAGTACGTAATCTATTATACAGGGGGGGAGTAAGGTACCAACCGTTATAAAGGGGAAGTGAGAAAAACTCGGACAGAAAGTTAAGACAGAATTTATGTGAAAATCTACAGGTAGTCGTTTCAAATCGGGGTAGGTATCACTATTTATTACTAATTTAATGAATTGCTTCGATTGTATGTTCCTTTCACTATTTTGTAAAAAAAAGCAAGGGAAAAGATGGTGATAAATTGTAAATATATAATGAGCAGCCTAAAAAATTGTATACAAATACACAAATGTAGTTTTAAAAAAAAAAACAATTTCTGTCCATTAACTATGTACAGTCAAAACTATCGTTTGGCAATATCATCGTTGTTATTATTATTATTATATGTTCATCGTGTACTTACTCAGGGAACCGACTGTTGCGAACGACGAACAGATATCCATACAGTTGAAACGGAGCGGATGGGGGAAATCGGCGGGATGGGGGTGCGGATGGTGTGGCGGCAGGACGCCACCCGCCCCCCTCCGAACTAAGTCACCTGATCCTCCGACACCGCAACTGCCGACCAAGCTGTAAACAATCAAATCACACACATGGCTATAAATACGCGTACATAATAATAATTACGACATGATGATAATATAATATAGTATAGTAAAATGTATATCGGTAAAATTAGTATCACCGGTGCAGGGACCCTACTGCAGCGGGACTGGAGGAGCTGGTTACCGAATCGACTTGCACCGCGGTATACAAACAGCGCTCGCTAAACAAAACCGTAAACTTTGCAGGCCTCATAAAACACAACACCTAACACGCCACAGGAGTCGTGTGTCTATATCCGTGTGTCGGATGGTTATTTAAAACCTTTACGCTTATATTATGATACACTGCGCCATATTATTTGTATCGAAAAGCGCCGTTCGCGGGCCAAAGACGTCGTACCGACTCGTAAAATATGTTATAATTCTGAACGAGTAAACTCCCCTTTCGTATGTATATATACTAATTATTGTCACTGACGCGAGTTTGTTCCAAATGCCATAGAATAAAAACCAAATCGTTGCCAATATTATTATCTCTTATTCGTGCGAGCGCCGTGTTC
Source organism: Neotoxoptera formosana (assembly GCA_022818045.1). Lineage (NCBI taxonomy): Eukaryota > Metazoa > Arthropoda > Insecta > Hemiptera > Aphididae > Neotoxoptera > Neotoxoptera formosana. Next base: position 12,344,049 of record CM040631.1, read on the forward strand.
ACTAAAATGGAACAACTCATTATGCACTAACGCGAATATACTGTGTATGTCTGTGTAAATATTATAACCACACACAATGCGATTCGTTTGTTTATTGTTTTAAAGTAAAGAAACTCTTGCTACGTCCTATAGATGTTTTAAAAATAACACGAGGGAGAATTATTTTAAAATACGATAAACAAATAATAACTACTTACATAATTCCATAAATCTGACGGAAAAACATATTGTAGGTTTTAAAAATTATTATTAATTGAATCATGATGTATATTTATTTGCACTTCGCATGTACCCACATATTTTGATCGTTAAATTAGTCTACCCTGGTATATAATATTATGTTCGATTTACTCCAGGTCTCTCGCGTGACTGTCGTTACAAATCCGTTCGCGACAAAACAATTTTCCGACTACCTCCTACCTAATATTTTCAGTGTGCCAATAACGGAGGTTTTATTGGTTTAGGGTATATTATACAATACGGACGTGGAAATATCTAAACGTGCGACGAAAGGGATATTACGGAGACAGGATGATGACGATTCGTAATGGTCGTCTGGTGCGGAGCATACTAGTTGCCTCCCGAAATATACGAATTGCCTCCCATCCTTATCGTAAATATAAAGGTTAATATACACTAGTTGCCTCCGATGACCAGGTAGTTCATAATTATACACGAGTTGCCTCCCAAGAATTTCACACTAGTTGCCTCCTGTATAGAATTAAGTAGTGGTTCATAAACTTCACTAAAAAATCGACATAAATAGATGAATTTATAAAATTTTATTTTTTTATTTTTTTTATATTTTATTATTATTAAAAATAGGAGACTTAGGTATATAATATATTATATAGGTACATGTACACAAAAAATAGGTACACAATAAAATTATATTAAAAACAATAATATAAAACAAATATTAATTGATAATTTTATTTATAATTTTATAACACATGTGTTATGTATTATAGGTACATTATAAATTGTTTTATACTAAGTCATTAGGTTGTTAAAAATATAAAATTGTTCAGTTAAAAAATTTCAGTCTTAGGTATAATATACGACATTTATATAAAAATAACACAACTATAAAAATAATAAGTCAAATAAGATAGGTAAAATACAAAAAATTATTTATAACATTGCTTAGATTTATATTTTTTAGCCAATATTTGTAGGTACTACAATTTGATATTTTTTTTTCATTCAGCTTTTTTATTTGAGTATTAATGAAAATTATTTTGTTTCTAATTTGTAATCGACCATGTAGTTTAGGCTAGTTAGAACTTTGTATTAAAATTACAGTCTCAGTCTGAATTAGTTTTAAAACTTCGATAAATTTATATATATTAGAATGCGGAGACTCAAAATAGCTATTAAATTTGCTATGGAAAGATTCGCATGCATTGGTTGTGCGCTAAATGCTCGAACTTTTTTCTGCCCATATATGAGTTCAAAAATGATAGGCCAAATATGCATTATCTTAATGTTTAGTCGTTAGATATAATCGTATCAAATATCAAACATAACAAAAGTCATAAATTACGACTTTGAAATTACAAACTTATTTTGATACATGATAATATGTTTGAAAATGTTTAGAACCACTTGTGTATTTATTACCTGGCTATTAGAAGATTACTAGTACTAGACCCTATTTAATACGATAAAATTTGGGGTACGCCGGGAGGCAACTCGTATGTAGTCGGGAGGCAATTCGTATAAAAATTATTGACCTTTTTGACTTTGGGAGGCAACTAGTGTGCGCCCGTCTGGTGACGGTAACTGAATATTATCACATATTATTATATATATTTTAGGTACGTCGTCTTATGGTAAAACTCAAACGGCTCTGCGACCGTCGTCGTCGTCGTCTCGGAGCGGATTCGTAAAAATAAAAACGAAAACCGACCGACGACGACGACGACGACGACGCACAGTTGTTGTATATCAAAAAACGTGTTCGGCGCTAAACGAATCGTGTCGGCTGACAACCTATATATATATACATATATAAAATATCACGGATAATACGAGGAGCAGCAGCAGAAGGAGCACTGTCGGCTGTGTATAAAAATTCCCGGACAAGTCGTCGGTGTTGTCCTTTTGGAAAAGAGAGTTTTATTTTAACGACGATAGCCGGGGCCATGTGCGGCGGCGGCGGCGAGCTGTTGATTTACGACACTATTTTCAGATGTCGGCGGCGGCGGCGGCGGTGGCGTATTATATACCTCCACACACATATATAGAGGAACATATTATTAAATATTATATATACCGATACACACTCGCGCGCCGCACTTAAACGTATACATACGATTGGCATCCTGTGAACTATTTCCGGGAGAGGCTTTTCATCGTAATATTTTATTTATTTTCTCGCCCGCGTTCTTCGTCACGGATGCTGCAGCAGAGTGCGCGCGTATATAGCACGTTGCCAACTATATATAATATACATACACGGTGTACACGCAGTGATTCTTTCAATGTCGATCGGAAAGTATCCTTAGAAAATCCAAAGGGATTTTTTTTAACGTTTTAAAAAAAAAAAAAATGATAATTATCGTATATATTGTAAAACGATATTGTGTTTGGTTAAAAAAAATGCAGCTCGAGATATTGGCCGGACAAAAGAATCGCTCTGTATACTCTGCAAGACGTGTGTGCACCGCACACGTGCAGTATTCATAGCAATATTATAATCGAGACGACTTCGCCATATCAATTATTATTATTATTATTACGAAGACGCTTTTTTTAGCGTAGCTTCCGTTTCGCTCGTTCGAGGCGGCGTTATAATAATGTATACGGTCGTTAATATATTATCGTCATAATAATATTGCGCAAATATATATGTGCCTAGGTAGTAATTATTACTGTCGATACTGTACGCGTATCGAAAATTAAACGTAAACATATATTACAATATTGCAACTCGATCCGTACAGTACCACACGGCTATATTTTAATCTTTCAATAATTATAATCCTTTAACGTTCGGAGGAGTTATTCGTGACCGTATATAGTTTGGACGGACCTCGTGGGTCATTGCTCATTAATTCCGGCGAGCGTTATTCAAACACACGATTATCGTAATAATAATAATAATAATAAAGCATTGCAGGTCTATTATTATTATTATTATAAGTCCTCAGCGTTATTTTAACATTCCCGTCGCGTCCTATCCTCTATCGCCTCATCGCCGTTCCATATAATATACCGATGATACACGGCAGCGACGACGACGACACTCTACGATTATATTATTATATTGTTGTTGTATATTCATCAAACAGCAGTTTACTACGGGGCCGAGCGTTACAGACATGTTAATTCTTTTCATTTTTTTTTTTTTTACCGTACGGCGGCAAATTGAATAATCGAACAAACTAACAAAAAAAAAATCCTATTGGATGCGAGAGACAAAAAAAAAAATATTTCAAAGTAAGAAAAAACCGCGCACCGTTTCCAGCTCTTTATCGTTGCACCGGACGACCGACGACGACGACGACGACGCATGATTGGTGGTGGTTTAGGCATGTGTTCAATTTGTTAGATCACAGATAAACATTTCGATATAATAATGCCAGTGATGGAATGCAACTGGCCGTGAATTTCTCAGAACCGAACAGCAGGACGCTGAATTTTGAATTCTCGCCGTCCTTTTTTTTTTTTTTTTTTTGTTCCCCCACCCCCATTATGCCCCGGCTGTACAGATGTATTGAGACTTGTTCTCTCTCCCGACGTCCAAGCAGTTTTATTATATTATTATATTCTCCCTTTTTCCGAGTCTTTGTAGAAATATCTTTACCCTGTGAGAATTACACACTAAAAAAAAAAAAATCAGGTGTACCTCTACATTCAACAACTCGTATTTTGTGATATGTATATATGTATAATGTATATAAATGTTTCTCCTTTGCGCACACACGATATATTCGATTAGTATATAATAATACATATTGTGGACCGGTCGAATACTACTACGAGGACGAGAATGAAATATTATTATATTATACTTCTTCGGGGGTTGGCGCGTAGACAGACACATAATACTGCAGTATTGTTATTCGTATCGCGACTTTCGTGGCTGTAGCCAAGTCTCGTGCTTGGCTGATGAAGCGCGAGAAACGCGAAAATATGAATTTTATCACTCGTTGCCCGATGACGTAAAGAGTTAATAAAAACACCAGTTTTTGACGGCGGACATAATTCTGACAGCGGAACAACGACGCCGCCGTCGTCGTTGGCCGGTGTCCAGGACTTTTACGAGATATACGTCTTATGATTGCAATATATCTGCCGCAATTATATAGTACAGTTTTATATATTAGGGTCGACGGAGACAAAGTTTATCGTCCCAAAAGGAAACTCGAAAATAAACCAGATCAAACCCGCAATTTTCTCGCAGATTTCTAAAATAGTTTCTCACCGTCGTAATAATATTTTTATACGCTGCACGGCCGAAACTATTCAAATTCCAAGAAACTACCGTCATCCGAAACTCTGACGGAATGTGTCGACCGACCCGACACCGTCGAGTATGACTGCGACTGCGGCAGCATAGTAATAATATTATGTATTATTGTATGCGTACCAAATTATTCAACAGGTGCTTCCTACCGCGACCACGGTATAATATTATAATACTATGGTATGGTTTAATAATATATGAATCGGGTACCTACGATATACGAAGACTACAGACTACTGCGGTAAACTACTACGGGAGGAAAAACTTCCCTGACTCGCTTCTTCCCCTACCGAAAATAACCTCCCCCCCCCCGAATCTGGACTCGTCTCTTTCGAAGCTACGAACCTGTGGGCGCATGGTGTGCGTCACTTTAAAGTAGGTATACGATCCTGGATTGCGTGCTGCTATACGTTATGCAGGCGTATGACGGGCGACGGTTATTGCCGCGGGCGAGCTCCTCGCGGACTTAAGCACGGCGGCTGTGACTCGACGGCGACGACGACGGCGGCGGCGGCGGCTACCAGGACGACGGGAGAACGACGAGCACGACGCGCACATCGCACCACAAAACCGAATCGTCGACTGAGGCATCGCGCGCGCGCGGTTACCGCAGCCACGCCACGACGGACCACCCAAGTGTGTGCGACTGCGATGCGGACCGGAGTGAGACGCGCGCGGTGACGTCACGACGACTGCGACTGCGACGCGGTGCACGGTGTAGGTAGGTAATAATAATAATATATGATAATAATATTTACAACAATAATAATACCGTCTCCCGATCTCCTCGTCCTCCTCATCCTCGTCCTCCTCCTCTGGTCCATAATATTATTATACGCGGTATCATCTCGCCGTCGAGTTATCTGCAGTTTATTTGATTATAAGCTAGCCGATGCTGGAGCGGGTAGACTCGGTGGCGTCGCCCGATTAATATTTGCCACTTATACCTATTAGCGATTGTCGTCACTTATAGTCCGAGTTTATAAGACGATTTGACCTGTTCTTCATAAATATTGCAGGTGCTTAAAAATCTACTGACCCAAAAAAAATCTCCGAAAAGGTATAAAATATAATTTTCCGTGTCTTGATATTAAGCCTTTGAGATCGGAAAAACTGAAGGGATGGTGTCAATAGTGCAACAAATGCTATTTCATCTACGAAGGGCTCTCTTTTGAGTCAAGCACTTATTCGCAAAAGATTTGTTATTCCTAGCCAATTTTGTCGCAGTTCTCTCATAGGGTTCTATATAATATAATATGAGCCAGCACGCTGTTTGCTCCAGAGTGTGTGTGTGACGCGCAACCCTACCCTTCCTACCCAACCATACCCTTATTATAGACGAAAAATCTGTTGCCAAATATTAGTTCCGTCGAGAATTTAATATTATATTATATTGTCTTATTATATCTAATTATAGGTACACCTCCCGGACGTGGGGTGGACATTGCAGTACATCATAATAATATTATAATAACGTCTGTGCACGGCGAACAACAGGTGTTACGAGACGCGATTTGATGATGATATTGTACGCCGTGTCCATCGCATACATGGCGGATAAAATTAATAATAATTATCAACGAGGACGAACCAATCGCGAGAACGGTATCGGTGAGACTATATAATAATATTATATTATATATACATTTACGCCGTGATATCGTTATATATATTTTATATTTCGGTATAATTTTGTTTTCTCTCTCCCGCCCGCCCAACGCGCGTACTTATTATATCACATAGTACGATGATATCTAACCTACCCACATTATATCATATATATATATGTGGGTACCCACCATTACCGACTGTTTTTCTTTTCGGCGAGTATATACCTAGGTATATGATATGCAATTACATATTATGTACGGCCGCGGTTCTCCCGCGGTCCGGCGTTTTTCCCTCCTATACACCACGACCCGCGGAGACCCAGCCGCCTGCTCACGCGTTATATTATTATTATTATGTAGTTTTCGTCACGATTTTAGTCGTATTTATATTTTTTTTTTTCGTCCGCTTTTCTCGTCTTACGGCCGGCAATGATTACACGCGCTCACGGGTACCCGCTATATATTTATATAATATATATATATTCGTACACACAATATTATGATATTATACACGAGCGACGTGTACAGAGCGCAGTAAAGAGTAATGTCTTCATACGAAGGCCGTCGTCGTCGTCGTCGTGGACGTCGAAGGGGGACGGGCCCGACACGCCGCCGCGTCGCTGCGGACTGCGGTGTAATACGTACATAATATATAATATATATATAAGTGTATGTGCGTTTATATATATATATGTGTGCGTATATATATATAATTTATTATATTAAAATACGACGGCGATGGACGCGCCCCCCTCGCGCGCCGCGGTCCGACCTGCACCTCCGCCATTAACGCGCTGTGCACCGCGAGCCGCGGGGTCGTCGGACGGGTTTCTATTTATGATATCATTATATATATATTTGTTTATTATTACATGTATATCGTTTCACGGGCGAAAAAAATTTTAGAAAAAAAAATCGGGGGGCGTAGGCGGCGGTTTTTCCCGGAGGGGTCACTCGCGCGCGCCGCCGAGACGTACTCACCTCCCAATATACTATTGCAGTGCGCACATATATATATATATATATATATATATAGGTCGTCGTCGTCGCTGCAGCGTATGTATTGTACGCATTTGATCCCATTATATACAATATAATATTATTCTATTATGTATATTATATTTATATACGCGTCGCGCCGATGAATCGGTCCAATTAAAGCGACTGCGTCGTAACAATATCGTCGAATATTATCGTCATCGTCATAATAAAAAGCCGGATAAAAAGTCGGTTCGCACGCGTGCAGTTGCGGGGATACGCGTGTAGGAGTAAGACATATAACATGTACCTTGGTATACAGGTATACAGGTATACAGGTATACAGGTATATGCGAGCGAGCGATGATTTACAACTGGTCGGGCGATTTATCGTCGCCGCCGCCGCCGCCGAGTGCTGCAGTATATATACGCTCGAGCCGCCGCCGAGCTGGACGCGCGTATATAATAATATATATATAATATAATACAACACGATATTATTATTATATCGTATATATCACATCGTACCTATATATATACCGCCTCGGCTGCAGTCACCTATAGCCGAGGTATAATATTTTTTTCCTCTCGTGAAATGTCAGCGGGCACGACGACGACGACGAGGAGAGAAAAAACCGCGCACGCATATTATCTCCATCGGACGTGTAATTTACAATAATACTCGCGGGGTCAACATTTATATACACACGATATTATACACACACGTGTGTTGTAGGTATTTGTGTACATATATATATACGATTCTCCACTCCTACGTATGCCCTGCTGATGATGAATAATGGAAGCACATAAGTCACTGTACTACTTATATAGGTACGTATATATACGTATACAATAAGACGTATTATTATTATATATGGACGAATAACGGCGATACACTATATATATATATATATATGCGAGCACGTGTATATGATATATATTGCACGGTGCAGAGTTCCGCTTAACGTGATCACCACCACCGCCGCCGCCTCCATGGCGTACACGTCATTTTTTAAAAATTATTATTAAACGTTTATATTATTATAACACATTTTAGAATAATTAACATATTATCATAATATACCGAATGAAAGTTTAAAGTAAAGAGAAAAGAAACAATCAATCTGCAGTATACGCTTGTATATTGTAATGTACTAGTAACACGAGCATGAAACTAAAAAACGTAAACATTTTAATTTCTAATTTCCGTTTTCAGATGAATACGAATAATGGTAACTAAATCAAGCCTCGTCGAGTTGGTCAATATGTACCAGACTGCACGCGTGAAATACATACAACAAATTTGTTGGTAACTATTGTTGGATTATTCTCGAACATTTTCGGTACCTATATATCACCGGACTTTTGAATATCTCCAAAATGTCAGTGTATATAAGGACCACGAGTATCCGAATAAGTAAACATATGTGACTACAATATAACAAACAGATAAGTATAAAAATAAAAAACGTAACATAATCTGCAGCTTCGATTTGAAGCTAAAAAGAACGATTGTATGAAAAACATGATTTGACAGTATTTACCATTATTTTAGCATAATAACATTATAAATATATAGTACGTTTTACGATAACTCGATGATATAATAATAATTAATATTATATATTTAAATATAATGAAATGCTGTTCCGAGACTTCTGCGGGCGGCGTGCGCCGTAACGTAATAGGTACGTCGTAGTATATACTCGGCGTGAAGGGGGGGAGAGGGTTAATTAAAAAAAAAAATCGACGGACGTGTAACGTGTAGTTCAGTACTTGTAGGCTGCAGCAGTATATAGGTATGTACATATATTATTATATACATCATGTAATGCTCGATCATTACTATACTATATATATACGGGTATTAACGTGACACGTCTTAATTAACGCGCCGGTACGTAATAATATAATATAATATAATACGGTCCATTGTTGTAAAACGATTGCGGACGAGACGTCGAGCTGCAGAAGTCGCGACTCGTCTACATAATAATATATATATACGATACGATAGGTACGGCTGCGGCTGATGCTTCGGGAGAGGAACAAAAGAGAATCGTGAAAAACGTACATAATGCGCTCTCGGCGTGTGCATTATAACGCATAATAATATAATATTGTATTATTATATATATATACATCAAAACTCGAGCAGACGCGTATATCATATACTTACGACTAATGCGCGCATCGCCGAGTGGCGGGTAGGGGAGGGGTAAGGGTTAAGGGAGTCGCGACAGTAGTCGTATAGTGGATACAATATAATAATATGGGAAACAAAAATAATAAATTCCAAACGCGATGCGGTGACTATTTATTTTATTTTAAGGCACTGCAGCACAATATAATATAATATACGCACCGGCGGAGCCGCTGCAGCCTTGTCGTGTGTGTGTGTGACGAACGCGAGAGCATTTCAATGCAAATGACTATTAATTTCTTACTGTTCGCCTAATGACGACGACGACGATACGTGATGATTTACATAATATTTCTTTGCTCAAACTAATTTTTACCCTCCTATATACTTATATATAATATTATATTATTATAGAATACCTACCTCCATATTGTATACCGTATAAAAATGCTCGTTTGTTTGTTTGATGTGTTTGTCACCCGCTCTCAACAAGTGTGCGTGCGTGCGTGTTCGAAACATTCAAATCAGCTCGACTATTGTCACGCGCGCGACGACCGCGTTTTAAAGACGACATTATACACACACGCGGAAAACGTGTCTGCGTACAGGTAGACGACTCGCACGCACGCACATTGACACATCAGATACGATGTCGACGTGTATATTATAATAATAATATATATTATGTGTGTGTACAAGACGACTCTGTTTGCACACTCCGACGAGATATGCTGCTGCTCGTTTCAATCCGAACTCGTATCGATATAATATTATATAAATTAAGTCATTCTTTTCGGTAAATACATACGCCGCTCGAATACGCCACCCCTCTCCGCGATCCGTCGATATTATTATTATTATTATTTAGCGTTTTCGTAAATTACAGTCGACGGCGGCGGCGGCGAGGCGGTGCCGTAAACGGTATTTAATTACGCGCGAAAACCAGTTCCGTGTATATAATATATATTTGGGGGCCATGATAACATAATATTATAAAATATGTTATAACGACATCATAATATATATATATATATATATATATATATGCTTATGTATAGTAGTTATATCGTGTGTGTGTGTGTGTGTGTGTGTATATAAACGCGCGCGAGCATAATTTATTTAACACACGAATTAATTTCTCCGTCGTAAATATTTTTTTTAATCGGAAAATAATATACGGCGCGCGGATAGAGGGGATAATATCGTGTGTGTCTATAAACGTCGGTTTTTCGGACGGAATAATATTATTATTATAATAGCCGCGGCGGCATTATCATTATATCATTATAGGTATTTCGGGTGAGTTGTGTTGTAGTCGCTCGTACGCGGATATACGAAATATTTTATTATAATATCGTTCGCAGGCGTGTAGTTATAAAAATACGTGTGTGTGTGTGTGTGTGTGTGTGTGTGTGTGTGTGTGTGTATTATTATAATAAACATTATTTTTCGACGATGGTGCGCCGCGGTGAGATCCTGCAGCTACGCGGCGGCGGCGTAGGAGACGGAATATTATACGACCGGCCGTGGGTGGGGGTGGGGGGGGGAAGGACGAGCCGAACAAATGAAGTGATTATCTTGTAACGCGATATATATACAATCATCGTAATATATTTATAGCGGGACGCGGGGGGGGGGAATTACTCGTCGACCGTAGGACGAGAGGGTTGAGACGCGACGCGAATACCCAATAACGATTGATATTCGTTAGCACTTAGTGTTCACGTACGCACACACTTATAATATTATTGTGTGTTTGTCTTATATACAAGTAGTAATATTATAGTAGTCGTAGTAGTCGTAGTAGTAGTAGTCGTAGTAGTAGTAGTAGTAGTAGTAGTAGTCACGTCGTCGTCGTACACATATATTTATATTATATGGGTATTGTATATTATACAACACACGAATAATAATAATAATAATCGTATAATATTATATTGTACGCGGCGGAGGAGGATAGCTGATGATGCGCGCGTCCTGGACGCGAAGGACGACGACGACAACGACGAAGATGACAGCGTTGCAGCAGGACGAGGAGAGAAGAGCGTGTGCACGTGTGTAATGTGTGTGTGTGCGTGTGTCGTTCACGTGCACCTTGTATGTGCACGTTATATTATTATATGTAAATAATATAAATCCCCACGATTGTGTTTTGCCCCGAGACCGGGATTCAGTTGTTATTTATTATATAAAGTCGTTTGTGTGTACGGTTTTTTTTCTACTTCTTCTTCTTCTTGTTCTTCTTCTTCTGCCGTATACACTATTATATTATTATGTATTATATTATAGTGGCGACGAGGTACTTCTCTCTCCGCGCAGTCATTTCCCCCTTGTATATTACTGGTCTCGTTGGCATTCAACTGCTGCCTGCTGCTGCTGCTGCTGCTGACGACTGCAACGACTACGACGACGACGACCACCACCACCACCACCACCACCACCGCCAACACTATACGGCGTACGCAGAGCATATATATACAGAGTGCGTGTGTTATAATAATAATAATATAAGAGATCGGGACGGCGATTCTGTGCGAGTCTTGTTCTTCTCCCCCCGCGCGCCTCGTCTCGCCGGACGACCGGCTGCTCCTGCTGCTGCCGCTGCCGTTATGCTCACGTCCCTCTCGCACATCATATTATCATATGCGCGACTATCTTTCTCCGTCTCACTCGCGTATCTCTTCTCGCGCGTGTGTGTATATATATATATATATATATATACATATTATATTGTATATATATGTATGTACATAGTACTTCTTATCCGCCGCCGCCGTGGCCATCATTCCACGAGCCTTATTATACCTCGCGCGCTTCGTCGTCGTCGTCGTCGTCGTCGTCGTCGCCGCTTCCATTGATTTACTGACCGCACTCTCACGGCCTACGATATATATATATATATATAATAAAATAATATAATCGTATATATACAGCGAGATTATGCGTGCACAAAGAGGATGTAATCAGTGGGCTCTTCTGATTTCCCATATGTATTTATATATTATATTATGTACATATTATAATATATATATTTACACGTAGGTATATATATGCGAGCGGCGACGTCTCTTTCTGCAGCTCGCCCGTCGCTTTGTATATAATCTGTATATACCTGCCTACGACCTACCTATATATTAAATATATAAATCACGACAGAAGCGCGACGACTGCAGGCGGGGGGGGGGAAGAGAGACCTTGTCGTCTTGAACAGTCTACATATATATAATAGGGCTTACTCCTATGGAGATATTTTGCATGTAGCACGTGTCTGCGCACCGGATCGAATGAGTGGTATAAATAGGTATGCCTCTACCTGCTGTACATAATAATAATAATAATAATATATATTATTATATGATCCTTATGATATATATAGTAAGTATAGGTATTTGTATTGAAGACGACGACGACGGCGCAGCATTGAGCGAGTGCGAGTATATAATATATATACGTGCATATAGGGTCGCAGTGGGGTATTCGCGCCGAGTGGACCTTATTGTTCACAGCCTTGTCCGACATCGCGGTAAAATGCCCATCATATATATATATATATATATATATACATATATATGCGACAAGTATAATATGTAGAAGAAGAAAAGAAATATCACAATGGAACACAAAAGATAGTATATATGATGTATATATAGAGAACTCGCACGGTACCGGTTCTTTTTTGCTCCGCGTTCGAATATTATTATTATTATTATTATTATGTATCTCATCCTTGACTAAATGTATTTAACAATTTTCGGGTGAAAAGGATTCCGGTCGGACAATAATCGTTTTAATGCGCCCCGGCCGCAGTAAGTATATATATAATATAATCTCGGACTCGACGGACGGTAAAAGAAAACCGTCATCGTGCGTATACCTTATATATTATGCGGCGATGATCTTTTCCTTATAATATGCGATGTATTGTAGGTATGTATGTACCGATGCATACTCGGTGCAATGAATATAAAGCCGAAGCCGTGGCTGCACATGAAACGTGCAACTATATATAAATGCAAATGCGCCAGACACCTGTTTGTTGTGCGTGCAGTTGGAACTCGTAATGATGTTTGGGTTTGATATTATTATACACGCGAGTTTCGAAAAAATTAACGACATAATAATTGTGTGTGTGTTTTTAATGGGTACGATGAAATATAATAACATAACTTATATCGCGAATTGATATAACGTTTTTCGATGCAGACGAGAATATTATAATATTAATAATGTGCTGCATATATAGTATTATAAATGGTAAGTGTGAACGTAGGTATAGCCCGGTCGATTACCTACCTGTTAGAGTCTGGATACGAAATATTTATAGTATGGACATTATAAAGACAAGTAAGCCAATCACGTCCATAAAATTTATTGTATATTATATTATATGGTTAACGAAAACGGGAGAGTAATAAATGGAATTTAATTCGTTCCGATTAGCGAGAGTATATATATATATTATATTATATACACACACACATTTTTTTTTCACTTCCCCTCTCGTCCCGCGACCGCAGAAAAAATATATATATATACATATAAGACGTCTGCAGAGCGTCTCATTTCGATTGAGCTTTCCGCCACAAAACAGCCGTTAAAAAAAATGTATACATATATATATTATTATATATCGTATATAAAAATAATAATAATAATGAAAAAAAAAAAAAAAGACTACAGGTTTCGGTCGTCAGATAAGCGCATAAAACTGGTTCCTAATAAATCTGTCAAACCCCATAATAGCATTTAGCTCGTGTTTCAGTTCTTATTTGGAACCCGTTTATTTATTTATTATTTATATATTATATATATATAAACACGGTATACACACACAGACACGCGCACGCGTTATATATATATACACATATGTGTGTATGTTTTTTCACGGACTCACAATACACAAAGACCTATTAGCGAGCTTATTATTATTATTATTATCATTATCATTATTATTAATACTATTATCGTGTCTGTCGTTTTTATCCACTTTCGGACGACAGGCCACGGCGCGGAATGTGTGCGGCTGCGGCGGCTGAGACACGGTGGTTGCTGCGCAGATTCGCCGGGGCCGGGAAGACTTTATAACAATAATGATAATAATAATATTATACATCGATAGACTTCTGAACATTTTATTATTGTCGTCTTGGCGGCGGCCGTCGATAAACGGTCGTCGCGAGCAGTAAAATATACGATACGCGCGCTCAAACGGCGATGGGACAGTTATAATATTATTATATTATCGCGGCAGATTCCGATGACGTTCCACACTCGGTCTTCTCCGTCATTTTTGAAATAAAAAACGAAATCCGAAACATTAGACAACACTATCATATTATAGTCGGTATAAAATTTGATTGTTATATCTCCGAGTCCGACGATTTCTTATCGGTTTCGCCGCGCCCGACGACGACGACGACGACGTGAGTATAATTTCGTATATAGCCTCCCTGCAGGCATAGGGGTTGTTGTCGTGTAATAATTTGCCCGAGATTTCTCACCAACGCCGTCGAGGGAGCGTTATAATATAGTGTCGAAACGTATACGCGCGGAGTGGGCGTGGTCATCTCGGGCCCAGACAACAATAAATAATATATTTCATCAATCTATCCGGCGGAGAGCCCAATTAAATGCACGTGTGTGCGTTTCCAGCCGCCGTTGGCCAATTAGAAGGGTGGTGGCGGCGGTGGCGGCGGAGGCGGTGGGGAGCGAGCCGCCGGGTCGCGGGGCTAGGGAGGTGCGCGCAGGTAAACAATTAGTATGGACGCGCGCGCGACCGTGGCGTAGGTAGATCGGACGCGTATATAAACAACGAATTCCGAAGACGGTAAATTATAATATTATTATATTATTGTCTCCGCGGGCGAAACACAAGGAAAATTAATGAAATAATGACATTATTAAAATCGCGATGACTAAACCTGCACCGCAGCAGGATAGGAGGGATGTTTAGGGGATATTGCTTCCTTTGGTCAACTTTGCCCCCCTAACATAGGTACATCGGTCCAACTTGGAGTTGATATATATGAAAATAGTGTCTGTCTTCGCAGGCCAACCGGTCTAATTATATATATCGGAAATAAAGACGTTTTACTTTATTAAAAGTTTGACTATAATTTTTGATTTCTCCGATAGACTATAGGAACATATTATTATTGTTGAGGTTTGATTATTACTATTAGAACAGTATAATATATTTTTGTGTGTTTTTACGGCGTGCGCGCAATAAACGAAAATATTTAAATCGTTTATACAATAAGGTATGCAGACGACGGCGTGTTTGCAGCCTATATATACATAATACGAGTGTAAAAAAGTGTTTAAAAAAAATTAAGTCCTGGCAAAATAAATACGTTCTACCAAATCTCTTACTTCCACTATATTATACAATATACGCGGGTAGTGGGTACTATATGTTATGTGGGAAAAAAAATGTGTGTCTCTCTCCTCTTTTTCTCTCTCTCTCTCTCTCTCCCTCAATCTTTATGCGAATTCGTCGGTTTTTTTTTCCGTTTACCTATACACATATATATATGTACGATTTTTTTTTTGTTTTTGGTAGTTTGGACGACGCGGTCCGCAAAACGGCGTGCACCTATATATATACCCACCTATATAATATATTATATACACATACATATATATTATACGACGCGCATTGGTTTCATTATGTATAAACGAGCCAATTAGCCGAATCCGGTTCTCTCCTACTATCCGCTCGGTCCGTCTGTGCGCGCAGAGAGCTCAGGTCCCCGCCGCCGCCGCCGCCGCCGAGTGTGTGTGCGTTAGAAACTAGTTTTTTATTTATTTTTTTTTTTTGCCGCGCTCATGCATACGTGTATATGTTTAGTATACGCGTATATTATATGCATGCATATATATATATATATATATATATGTATATATCGTTTTTATGACTTTATTTATTTCGAAATTGGCCTCCGGTGCGGATTAGCCGTTTGTGTTTAGGGCCGTGATTTAACGCGTTTCTCGGCCGGCTCGATTGTGAGGCGTGCACGCATTTATAATGCCGCCGCCGCCGCCGCACTACCGGTGTCGGCGGCGGAGGGGAAATAAGTAATTATGTTTTCCGAAGTTTTCGGCCGGATAAAACGGCATAGTTAAAACAAACTGGTTTTTTATACTCCTCCGTCGTCGTCTCTGTGTATATCTCGTCCGCGATAGAGTAACAACCGCTTTTTTCTTTCTTTTCTTCTTCTTTTTTTTTGGGAGGTTGTATTATATATACCTGCGACGTTTATATTATACATATATATATATATATATTGACGGCGTAATAATATTCGGTCGGACCGCCTATTTTCCGCCCCACCGACAGCCGCGGGAGCAGCGCACATAGGTACGCACACGTCGACGTCGCGCGGGCAATGGCTAGTGGAAATTTGATTTATCACGAGTTAGAAAAATTATTACACACACTCCGATAGAAAAGAGAAAACTCGATCCGGCAGCAGAAACGACGTAAGACATCACCGCACCTGTTTGCGGTGGCGGCGGCGGCGGCGGAGGCGGTTCGTTGCCCAGGGAACGAGGGATTTCGGAAACACATTGTTATACCTATGTTGCTCTTATAGGTATATACCACCTAACAAATACGGCACAGCAGGGCTGGATTAACGCGAATATAAATGTAGCCGAGGTGTCGTGACTATTGATGTGATGACTTGTCTTAAATTCATGTGGACCGGTAATATCTATACTATATACCTAATAATGGAAAACCTATACGCCTTACGTTTTGAAATCAAAAACTATATATTCGCATCTAATGTTTTAGAAAATAGATTAAATATTACGATAAACGCAAAGTCTTCGACGAAGAATGGTATTATACGACGTTATATAATCACAGAACGTTTTTTTTTTACCGGGCTGCCTATATCGTGGTTTTTAATATTACCTATATACTTTTGGTTAATACATATATATTTTAAAAGCTTGATGGTTTATAATATATACTTTTTTTCTGGAGGGAGTGATTGTTGAGGGCTATATAGGAAAAAACTAATGTTCTTAGGGGCAATCTGTTCGGCTTAATCTGCAGGAATGACGCAATAATAATTTATTGCTATTGTTACTATATATCATCATAATGCATGTGCGGTGATATATTCTATATTTTGGACTGCGGTGGATAACATCCTCATTGCATTCAATTGGGTATCCATTTATAGTAATTGAAATTAATAAAGACTTGGCGGCAGCCCCGTGATTTGTCTTTTGTCCGCCGTCGTACATATATATATATATATATATATATATATATGGAGCAATAATTAACGACAATTGGCGAAAAGGACGATGTGAATGCGCACGCACAGCCGCCGCCGAATAATATGATATTAAACATAATATTATATATTATATTATGTGAGCGGGCCGAACTAAAGTCATATATTATGTGTTCGAGTCTCAGGGACGAACGCGGGTTAATGGCCTCGGGGCACGGGATCTCGGAATCTCCAGGATATTGGATTGTTTTTATGATATATATAATCGTCGATTATATCAGAATTTACATCGGTTTATACGTCGTATCTTAATTTTTTGTATATTTTATAGTAATCAAAGTCAACAAACTCGGCAAACGGGTGCGTTCTTCTTAGGCAGTCCATCATTATAAAAACTATTAGTTCGCTGGAAAATCGATCTAGGAAATTGTAAAAAATAAAGAGCAGTGTCGAATCGTTTACCGCCCTGCAGCTGCGGTATTTGATAAAAATATTATATAATATTATGATACCAAAGACTTTTTTTTCTACGACTACATATAATATGTACGGCCAAGTACGACTGCGGAAATCCGGATTGAACGTGAAAATTGCCACGTTTATAGTAAAGTAAAGGAAATATAGAGAAGCTGCGGCCATATAATCGCGCGAAAATATATATATAGAGACACGATATTATACAATGGACCTTCCTGTGCAACGCACACAATACTATATAGTATACCCAGAGATTATCAGTAAAAAATACACCTCTGCAAATTCTCAAAGAACAACGGACTTTAGGTCGGGGTAAAAAAAAAAATAAAAAATCTCGACAGAAAATAAGATTACAATATAATATGTTATAGCCGCGCGTTTGTAACGCAATCCCGCGAGTATTATCGGTTCTTTATATCGTGTGCGGTTATTTTCTCTTTAAAATATTATTATTAATATATCGTATATCATATTTTATTCTATGCACGTTTAGTGGTGCACATATTATTTTCCCATATGTACGTTGCTTTCCCGCCGCCGCCTGCATAAGTCACACATGTGCCTAAAATGATAAAAAAAAAAAAAATGCAGATCCGCAACGAGACCCGATCGAAAACGGAATATTCAATAGTATGAAAGAATAACGGGAAAAAATATGAATATACGTATTTTCAATCAATTCGAATTCCCGCACATCACGGATAGAAACCTATCGAAAACACACGCCTTTTGTTTTATAAATATTTATTAATACTATATTAAGTATCTGCAGCATGCAGTGTACTCCGCTATAAATAAACAATATTTAAGGTCAGTGTCTATATCGATATTCTTTGAATAACGACTAATATATAAGACCAAAATTTGTTTTCATGAAAAATACGGACGTGTTGTACATTATAATATTATTTTGATGACGTGAGAAAAATATCAAATCAATATTATAATATAAACGAACCGTGTATTATTGATATACATACTTTGGAGACCTGTTGAATCAATATACCTACACAATATATTATATATACGTTCGATTGGCTGCCGGAACAAACTGCAGCAGGGTGATGGGCATCATATAATAATAATATAATAATATGATCTGATCACTATTTACAAGCAGAAACGAGACGCAGACGTAAAAAAATACACGGCCGTACTGCAACCGTAATAAAACGCATTCCTCGCGTGATGGCATCGCTCGCGGAATCTAAAACGTTAAGAAATTATAGCTCGTCGCCGCAGCCGTAAACCGCGCGCGAAAATCGTCGTGCAAACATATATAGGTACCGTACACACAACAACGACGATAATGATAATGATAATAATAATAATAATTGTCGTCGTAGCGTTTCGTACGGGTAAAAAAAAAAATAATAATAATAATATTGCAATGCGCGCTGTGCGTGCAGATTATCGCCGTTTTTCCCAAGCCGAGCGAACGACTCGCGTACGAGAATAAAATAAAAAAATAAAAAACAAACCACCACCGGCTGAAGACGGATGTAAAAAATAACGTCGCGCAAGTATCCGAGATCGATTTCGAACGCGTATTCGAAATATGCTCGCCGCGCAGTGCGTTCTTGTCCGAACAAACGTTTTTTCTTTTTTTTTCCACGTACATTTTTTCCCTTCACATATTATTATCATTATTATATTATTATTATATCGTCCTACATATTATTATTTTATACATTATTATTATTATTATTATTATATACGACGATGACGACAATATATATATATTATTATATCGCTGCTGCAGTGCAGTGTAGTAGGTATATTGTACGCGTTATTATTATTTTTTTTCTCTTCTTATACTTTTTACAACACATACCATTACCGGTCCACCACCGCCGGTCGCATATACGTATAAGTGCGAGCTGCAGCAGCAGCAGCAGAGTGCAGTACGTGTATGCGTGTGAGTACGCGCGGCGATACAACATTCCTGTCCCGTGTCTTCCCCGCAGAGGCGTGAATTCTTTTGAAAAACCTCTTTGCCCACAATAATATAATATATAATATAATATACACACGCACGCACACTGCTGCACTCGACGGGCAGTGCAAAACACTATAATACCCGCGCAGCTCAGCGACATTGCGCGTTTATTATAATATAATATAATAATAAAAAGTGTCATAAATGCGCCGAGTATACTGCAGCGGCACAATACAGCGGAGTGATCGTCTTTGTCCAGCGCCTTTCGCGGAAATTCGGCACAAAGGGGTACGCGTGGGTGTCGGCTGCTGACACCCGTTTAAGTCCCCGATGGGTGGTGCACCACGCTGTGGCAGTCGAGCGGTGTCGCAGCAGGCGGAGGCAGCGGCAGAGGTGACCGCCGCGGCCGGGTCAGAGGTGAACAATATAATAACACATATTATTTAATCGTTGCATTACGTCAATATATATTGTATGAGACGAGCTGCAGTGTATTGAGTAGCAGAGTAGCAATAATATTCCCGTGAATCGACCCACAATAAGTATAAGGCTCAAATATAGTTCTGAAGCGCATTGTTGTATAGTAAAATGATTTGTCACATATGTTACCTGCAACAAGTGGTGTTTCGAAAAATACGCGATAACTTTAATACACGATTAAAATGAAATAATATGATGTTTTTAGTTTTTAAAAAAGTTTAAGAAAGTGCAACAAAGTGCAGCAGTTCCCGTTTACCTATATTATAATAACAGACAGAACGTTTTTCAAACGGAAATCTGAGCAAAGACGTTAAATTGCAAAACAATTGGAAATCATCGTCACCTTCGTCGGTCATCCCGATCAGCGTGTGGGAAAAGTTCGGACTGCAGTCCATCAGCAGCAGACGAGAATAATGTAATTTTTATCATCATCACTTGTCGCGGAGGTTTCGTTTTTTTTTCGCCATTCTCAGTACAAAGGTCTTACATTATATTATTATATGATATGTGATATATAATATTTTATGCTATTGCTTATGTGTGATGGGAACCGTTTGCGATCCCGTCCAGGTCAGCGTTTTGCGGACACCTATGCGCCGCGGCGGTCGTCGCTTATCATTATAATATATATTATTATTTTTCCGCGGAGTCGCAATCGCGTCCGCGCCGATAGGACGGGTCGGTCAGATTTCATTTAGAACAGATAAATCCGATGTGTTTTGAACGGAGGCGGCGGCGGGAAGATCGTTTATTTATAATATAATATGATATCTTGTTCACACGTTTCGGTTTTTATTTTGCCGCCATAGACGGGCCCTAGAAACGCGATTGCAGTGCGTTTCTCGCCGCGGACGACGTGCATATATTATATTATTATATTATTATCATTGTACAGCGCCGTTCTCGGCGTGACGTGTTTAGTGTTTACTGTTTTTTTTTTTTTTTGTCAACACCCTAAGGACACGCTTAGATTTACAACGTCTCCGACGTCATATATAAGTAACTATTATTACTTATGTACGTGTTGTTATGACCGCGGTTCGGTTCCTATATACATAATATATTATATTATATACCTCGAGTATACAACTACCCTGCACACCAAATAATAATAATAATAATAATAATAATAATAATGTGACTAACCGGCACTGCGCCTATATAATATAATATTATTATTATATTACACGCGTTCACCTGTTGCGCACTTGTCAAACGTTTGACGGCCGTCACGCCGAACGAAATCGGTAATTTACACGCGCGCGAGCGAGCAGCTCATCGTCTGCCGTATATTGTATATAGACGAAACGCATAAAACGCTAAACGTTTTTAACAATAATACACGGCAGTATACCGCTATAGTATACCGCGGTTATATATTATATTATATACGACTTGCGAGTGAGTAAAACGTCGCTGCAGCGAGTATAATACATATTATTATTATACGGGCCCGGCCAGAATGCGACGATAAAATATAGAGATGAGGATATTATTATTATGTATTATATGTGTGTGTATAGAGAGACGCTCACGTGTAAACCAGTTTTCTCCGTGTCCTATATTATACTTAATTTTTTTTTTGGTAGAAAAATAACCAAACGCAATATACCTCTACGTTATAACGATATTATTTTCGACGAATCGAAAACTCGTAAATCGTCGTAGTTATAATTTCCTCGTGTCTGCAGCAGTAGAATAATACTACGCTGCAACATAGGAGCGGATGACGCGTTCAGAAGAGTAATAATGATATGAAGAGGAAGCGGCGACGAGTTCCTACACTCACACGGGGATGATTGCTGCAGGGGTGAGGCGGTAAAATGTATACCTAACTAAATTATACCGAATTATATATACGTTCAAATAAATAAATATTGTTACAATAATAACTGCTGCTGTTGTTGTAATATTTCAACAAACGACGTCCTCTACCGGACTTCGATTGGCAACGTTGTTTCTAGCATTTATATTAAACCGTTTATATTTATTACGATCGCCGCCGACGTCTATGCAACTGAAGTCTCTAGGGGTCATTGTGGCGGGAAAAAGGTCTCTTCCGCCGACGCCACTGCTGTGAACGCAGTCGACGATTATTACGAAATCCTGCTGCAGGAGTTTCGTTTTTGGCCCGCGTACCTAATTGCAATTTTTTTCGGAAAATAATTTTATATCATCGAAAATATACTAAACACAGCGGCTTGAGACTGCAGAGCAATGTACTGCAGTAAGCGTATATAGACGACACGATGTCGGTCAAAATATTATTTGATGAGTCACGACGATCGTCGAGCGGCAATCAGCCGTTATATAATATACTGCGGTCGAAATGGGTTCACAATTTCATATTATGTGACACTGACACGTTTAGATTTTAGGCTGTTATTAAATTTTTTCAAAGAGCTTCAGACTTATTCCACACGCGATATCCGTGTAATTGTTTTACTGCACACGTGTGACCGAATTGGCAGATATAGCGACGATATGACACGAACAAGTCTTATCGGTCGTTGTATACACCCGAATGTGACTGCAGGTAGCGTATAGGTATAGCTGTACAATAGCCCGATAACACGAGATAACATAATAGATAACCACTATGGTTACTTAACTCGTTGCATTTTGCTCATCACAACTTTTTATAACTCATTTGCGCCCGAAATCAAAACCATTTGCGACCGGAATATGTTTAATAAAAGAGCGTCAAAACCGAGCAACGTTGCCAAACTGTAAGCTGGAATATGATGCAGAACGTTTGCGGACTTAATATTTTTTATTACGATTGCGCACTCGTGTAATTATTTTATTAATAGCTGCGGTGTACATTTCCACTATCAATTTGGGCCGAAGCACCACGATGATCTACGAACCGTGCCCAATCTTTTCACGGACATTTTAACTTGCAATTTTATTCACCGCGTCCTTCAATACAATGTTATTGAAAGATTAAAATTTATTCAAGTGGAAACTTATTTAAAAATAAGGGAGGTAAATAAAGGCACGCAGTGAAACCTAGACGAAATTAAGAGAAGCAATTCGCATGTCGTCAACGTTGTATATGCGAAATGGGCGCATATTATGAGCTATAAATCGACAGGTAGTACCTTTTATCTTTGGGGCGCATCTGTCCACATCCTTCGGGACGCAAATGGGTTGTAGCCATTGTTACCTACCAATATTTTTAAAAACTCAAAATTTGGAAAACCCAAAATTTAGAAAACCCTGAGAATGTACCGATGATGACGGTTACAACAAGGCAGGTAAACTACAAGTCATGATGCACATGAAATAATACCATATAATACTTAATTTACTACCAGGCACTTTAGGTTTCTTTTACAAAATAAGATATGAGTAATGTCTATTTTTATTTCTAATGTTCATTGAAGCGACCTCAATACGCTTATCGCAAGTGGGTAGTAGGGATATCATGTGATCATATTTATCTACATATATTTCACCATATACATGATACTACCGTACTTCTCCAAGAGGAGACATGTGCAGTTTTCATTTCTAGTGGAGCGAGACCTAGTTGGTAACCGGATGACGCAATCGGACGACTGCACGGGAAAACGGCGATTGCGTAGAATCACACAAATTTGTTTGCACTATTGCTATGAATCGAACCGATAAGTGTGCGAGTCGCAGTAAACTGCTTGACCACTGCGCCACTCCGCGGGTCTCAATAATAACTAATAAATACTTATATAGTAACATCATGTACTGCATAATATTTCACAAGGAGTGAAATTTTCAATTTTGAAATATTTCAAATTTCAAACCCTAACACAATATAGAAGCGGTAGGTATAACATTGTTGTTGTTGTTGTTACCTGTGCGGTATCGGTTGGTGGAACGCGCCCATGCCGGACGTGGACGGGCTGGACGTGGCGGGCGGTATGAGGCTGGGGTTCCATATGCACGATCCCCTGGCGTCCGGGGGCGGCGGCGGGGCCGCGGCGGCCGACAGCGGGAACTGCAGGGACAGCCCGACGGAGTAGTCGAAAGGGTTCGGGTACAGCATGCTGGTCTCCTTGTCAGGCATACCGGACGGCACCGCCGCGGAGACGGTGGAGGTGCTGCGGGCCCTGCGGGCGGTTTGCCGAACCACGGCCGAAAGCCGCTGACCGTGCGACGGCCATACACGCGACGCACCTGTGCTGCTGCGGGCGGGACGTGTGTGTCGTCGTCGTCGTGGTCGTCACCAGTGCGACGTGCGTGCGATACCTGCTGAGAGACGGACAGAAAAAAAAAAAGATATATTGAAATGTGTTAGGTATTCGGTGGAGAAAACGTGTCGTGGTCGAGTTCTTATATTATTATATTGCAGTCGGAGGTATTATTTATATATTTTTTTCCGCCTCCTCCTCCGACTCTGTTCGTTCGCTGCACAATGCGTGTCCGTCAGGGCCCCGTCGTGGGGGTGGACGTTACTTACGGACGACCTTTTATAAATATTCGTACCCGCTCACTATAATATATAAAAATAATAATATATTATATATTTTATAGTACCCATAGAGTTATAGGGCTGCACTTTTATATTGTGTGCGGTCGGAGCCTAACCTAACCTAACCTAGCCTACCTATATATACCTTTATTGTATAGGCATGTCGCGGTCGTAAAACGGGACGTATATAATATGAAACGTGTATATTATTATTATTGTACACGAACTGTAATAATAATATGCTACTAATAAAGACATTGCCGCCGCCGAAAACGTAAATGTAATTAAGGCGCCATGTGCGGCTCGCGCGCGAGATCGATTGTGGAGGTGAATTCCAGCAGGACTGAGCGCTCGTCGTCCTCGTTTCTTTCCCCTCTCGGTCGGAGCCGTCTTCGATTATTATTATTTATTCGAACAATACGCATACGTCGTCGTCGGTCGTATTATTTCTATATATCTGTTGCAACGCTCACACGCACACACGATATCACGATATACTATTGGTCCGGATGCGCGTTTGTATTCGTTGCGTTATTATTACTGTATGCAGGTATACCCGACGTTTCCTTTTGTTTCTTTGGCGCATATTATACAGTCGAAATTCGACCGACGACAAGACAACAACAATAATAATAATCATCGAATATATCTTGCGCCTGCGTATAATATCTCCATCGCACGGTCGTCCGCGTCCGAGCCGGGATAGGTCGCCTCTCGGATATTATAATCCGCCTATAATTTGAAACCTAGGCGTATGATTATACGCTCGCCGCGGTGGGTGTTTTTCGTTTGCGAGGTAGATAATAATAATAATAATAATAATAATAATAATAATAATAATAATAATATCGTGTATAATATTATTACAATATTATATTGTGCGCGCGTGTACCTCGATCTGCGGCGGCGGCGGCGGCGGCGGCGGCGGGCTCTCCTCTCCTTCGGGGCCGGTCGACCGCGCGCGGCGGATATAGACGACTACGACGACGACGACGACGATGATGACTTTATCAGCGCGCCGCGGCGAGAGGATGAGCAGCAGTCGTGTTGTACCTATACGTAAGTACGACGCGTCCGCGGGTGTGTGCGTGTGTGTGTGTGCGTGTACGTGTGTAAGCGCGCGCGCGCAAGGCAGTTCGTTGCACTGCCGCCGCCGCTGTTGTTGTTGCGCAGTAATATATATATATATATATATATATACGCACACACGCGGACGCACACACGCACGCGCGCCGCGAGACCGAAGTACGAGTTAATAAAGACATTAGCGCACACGGCCCCGCCGCCGCCGTCGTTGTGCGTGTGCGAGTGTGTGTGAGCGTGAGTACGAGCGCGCGTGAGTGTGTGTGTGCGTGAGTACGCGGCGCGTTATAGGGTTAGACCTTGAACATCCTCCGCCGGCGCGCAGCCTCCACACGAATTCTTGTACGCGTTTCCTCTATATATATATTATATTATTATTATTATTATTATTAGAGGAGGTAAGCACCGTCGTCGTATTATATACGCGCGTCTATATTGTGGTCCGGGTTTTTTTTTTTTTGTTTTTTTTTATGTGTTTTACTACCTACCCTATTTTTTTTTATTTCGGTTCCTCCTTATTAACGGGCCGGTTCGGTTTTTATTGTTTATTACGAGACGATCGACGAGTATGCGATGGATGTACATCATAATATCACGTACAATAAACGCGTATACCGCGGGTAGTGATGCCCGCGACACTCCGAAGCGCGAAAGACGATAATGTTCGTCAACGGGATAGTTACAATTTTGTGTGTTTTTTTTCTTTAGAAACGGTTAACTCTGGAGACTTTGCGTATGTCTGCGGATCACTCGGTCGACTCGAATTTAAAATGTAAGACCCTCCCCTTGGCGGCCCCCGACAAATTCGTGTGCACGCGCGTCGCCCACGCAATATTATAATATAATAATATATAAGATATCGTCGTCGTAAAAGATGTACCTAACCTAAAGACTGCTCGTATTAATGATATATTATGCTGATAGTGTATTGTGTATTATGCAATTCGATGTATTATAATATAATATGGGATTTAAAAATTTATTTTCTGAATTATTATTTCATTCACTTGAAAAATAAAAAATACCAAAAATTATAAATAAAAAAAAGTTCTTTTCGAGTTAACCTCGTATAATTAGGGCTAGAGAAGAACACAATTTTAGTGTCCACGGTTTTCTGAAGATGGCCTAGACCGGCTAGACCTGATCAGTAATCAATAATCATATACTTATTACCAATACATTTGAGAATTATTATATTTATTCATTTACTATCATATTACATTAATATACACATTACAATACAATTTCTCTATTGTGTAATTTTCTTTTTTTCTCAAAACGTTGAAAATAATATTATTCATCTCCAAAAAATTACAGATATGAAATAATACAATAATACTTCATTTACTACCAGGTACTTGACACTTGTCTTTAGGTTTCTTTTGCAAAAATATAAGACATGAGTAATAACTAATAAAGAATAATTATTAAATACTAATGTAGTAATATCATCTACGTTCCTACTGCATATATGTAAAACAAATATTTTTCAATATTTCATGAGTAGTGAAATTTTAAATTTTGAAATATTTCAAATTTAAACTCCTAATTATATATATATATATGCAGATTGCAAGTCCAAATTATGGGCTGATGGTTATGAGTGTTTGGTCTTAATTTTATTTTTATAAAGTAATGAAATGAAATTAATAGAAAATAACATTTTAATCGAATTATTAAATCGCACCACATATAGTTGTAGCTGCAGTAATCAGACGTTGGGAATCCAAAAATTCGGTGGTTACCTTGCTGATCTGGCGCTATATATATAAACGTTTTTTGATTTCGAAACAATATCGTAATATCAACATAGCTTATACACAAAGCAGCGACGACAGTCGTAAACACTATTCGCATCGCACACGCGATCCTAAAGTGTTTGATTCCAAATTTCCAACAGATTATTTCACCAAACTCGCGAGTGTGCAGATTGACAGTTTTCATTTTCACTTCGCGAGAAGACGCGTGTTATTAAAAAACATATATACATAGACGCTATAGGTAATTATTGTGTTTATTGAACGGCGTAAAAAGGTGCTCCGGGCGATAGTGCAACTGCAGGTGCAGCAGCGGTATATATACTTAATTAAGTGCATTATAACATTATTGCGGAACGCGCATCGTTTATAGCGAGTGAGTGCAGTGAAAAAAAAAAAAAATTTACACCGGTTACTATATATTATAATATACAGTTAGTATTCGCGTCGGCCGAAAGGGATCTAATTTAATATATTATAATATATTATAATATGTTTATCGCGTTTGACGGTTGCAGCAGTCCTTAGCCCCCGGAGCCGCGACTGCTTTAAAGGATAATATTAATAGGTATATATACCGCTCGCCACTCTTGTTTATAAAAATATATATATTATAATAACTGTACATTTTCTCTCCCGCAGTATAACATAATATTATATAATATCATATTTATCGTAAAAAATAGTATACGGTGTGCGCGCAGTCAACAGATACTCGTCGGCATTGTACAACGAGGATCGTCTCAATTAGCCAATTAGCCACTTCGTCGTACACATAGGTAGGTAGGTAGGTAGGTAGGTAGCGTAGTTAACGTTATAAACGCGATGCGTGTTCGAGTGTGTATAATATCATAGTAATTATTGTCATAATAATAATTTATCGTACACATTATAATATTATCGTCGTCGTCGTACGGAAACGGTCGAGTCGAATCGACGTGCGTGTTTGGCGGCGGCGCACTTATACGAGGATTCTTCTCGCTGAACATACTTACAACTATATACGGTAGTGCGGTTTAAAACATAATAATAATATTATTATACGTCGGACCTAGTCAGAGTCTAGACGATCCGGTCGGGGATCTCCGGTGACGGCGCGATGATATGGTTATAACCACGCGTAAACGGTTTTGACGTTCGATATTGCGTTCGCGGTATCTACGCATAATATTAATATAATATTACAAAGCTGCTGCTGATGCGCATTGTCCACCGACATAGACGTCGTCATCATCACCACGGAGTTAAGTATTATTTACAAAAAGGAGTGTGGAGTGCGCCGAGTATTATTAGAGCTATGCCTAGGTCACAATGTACCTAAATATTATTTGATTTGATGTGAATTATTTACGTCTGTGCTGCACTGCATACATAATATTATAGTAGTTAGGGTTTTGAAATTTCATGAAAAATAAAAATATACCAAAAATTAGAAAGAAAAAAAATAGACAAAAAGAGTTTTTTCGAGTTACACCTACATAATTAGGGTGAGGGAAGAACATATTGGTTTATCTGTGTCTATTGCCGGCTATACCTAATCAGTAATCACTCAGTAGAGTAAAATTTTCAATTTTTAAATATTTCAAATTTAAAACCCTATAAATTAGTAGTACGAGATGACGACGACGACGACGGTGATTATTGTGGAAACCGCACACGCCATTATAATATTACAGTAATTAAACGAATCATATTATTATTATTATAAAAATACACATATTACCTAGCAGTAATGATATATATTTTAAGAAACAGCAGCAATAATGCGGTGATATTCCTTCACGATATATTATATTATGCAAATCTGACGGCATGAATAACATGAGTGGGCATCCACTCGGCAGTGGGTAATATAATATTATACATTATTATTATATTACACATTATTATTATGTTTATCGTTAAACGGACATTGTCGGGGCACAACGAGAAAACGCATATTATTACGTATTATCGATCCGTCGGGACGAGAAAATATGTGCATTCGTCTGCAGCGATGCACAAAAGACCGCGAGTGCATTATAAGACTACGCGTGTGCTGATGCAACGACTAAAAACTATACATTATAATATGCACTCGTAACGCATTAAAATAATAATAATATTATTATCTCGTCCAGCGGTAAACTTTCCCGTCGATATACAATTATTTAAATGTCCGAGCGGAGATACGCGGCGACGATAATATTATTATCATAAATTATGATAATAATATTCAAATCCGAGAGTGTTTTCCAGTTCATCGGTCGCATATCCCTGCTATATAATATAATAATATATTATCTACACATTATTATTATCGTCATCTGCAGT
Source organism: Neotoxoptera formosana (assembly GCA_022818045.1). NCBI lineage: Eukaryota > Metazoa > Arthropoda > Insecta > Hemiptera > Aphididae > Neotoxoptera > Neotoxoptera formosana. The sequence continues at coordinate 12,374,011 of CM040631.1, forward strand.
GAGCTGTCCGACGTCAATATTATTATCAATACATCCGAATAGTCGATTGCGGCGTGAACCGCGAGGCATCGAACGGCTCGACGACGGTCCGACAACGCCGCCGTGAGACAAAGGAAAAACTCTAAAACGTTTAACCGCGTTCGACGTTATAATTATTATTGTTACGTATGTTTGTATACCGCGAGTTTTCGAGTACCTAATGGGAAGAATATTATTATTATTATTGAATACGACGACGACGACGACGACGACGACGACGACGCCGGTGTATATAATATTATTCTGTATGTATTAAAAATATAACGCGTACGAGATCGATAGTGGAAACAATGAACACCACGGCTCTATTTTTACCGCAGTAATATAGCAGCGAGGTACTTGCGACAGGAGCGTATATTAACTCTTTCCGTCGAGACGATGACTATATTATTAGGTATATATTTTATTATAAATCATTTAATGTGGCCATTAAAAATCTGTTAAATGGAGGGCAATACGCAGCTCGCTGCACCGGCGTTTGTTGTTTCTGTACAAACAACTTACTATAATATACACATTAATCCCGTTCTGTGGGTCCTAATCTCTTGTAAGCTAAAAAGGTTCGACCAGTTAAGCGGCTACAGCGCCCGACACTCACGATGCGTATCGTTTAAGCATATATTTGTATTTATAATTCACTTTTATTTAAGGTTTAAGCGCGGGACTTACGCTCTCGATTTGTATCGTCGTGTCATATATATATATTATGATAAGTGTCTGCGGTAATACGCCTGACATCATATTATGTACCTATATAGCTGGGTCAGAAGACTACTTAATAAGATTGATTCTTGTTTGTTTCCGCCGTCTATTTTTTCCTATACCAAGTCTTTTATTTTATTTATGACGATGAAGTACCTATAGCTGGTTTGTATGCTTATAGATTCCCTGTATTTTACCGTGTAAATACAGAGCTTTTAAAAGCTAAATCTTATAATATTAAGTACCGGCTTTATATTTATTTGGGAGGTAGTTAAAAATAATAAATATACGAGTTTGATCGCAAATCAACGTAAGGTAGTCACACAATAATACGAGATGACAATAGGTGAACATTTTTGAGCGAAACTAAAGTGACACTACAGAGAAAAAGGGCAACGTTACTTGCATTTAAGTGTCAAAACACAAAATCTAATCCTTTGAATTCAATAGATAAGAAATATTTCGTGTACCTAACCTATCCGCTATAAATATTATAATATATGATTTCAACGCATCAATACGTTTCCGTATATCATGCCTCTCAAATAATCCATTGAAAAACGTGTTCGTGGAAGTTAAGGATTAGAGTTGTAGGTACATAATATAAAGGAATAAAATACTAAGAAGAGTATATTAAGGGTAAAATATATATCATTGTATATACATATGGGCCACGACGCAGAACACAATAAAATGTAACCCCTCAAACCTTTATATTTCAGGTAAAATATTGTCCCGGACAAAAGAAAAGGATGGCGTAGGATACACTATAAATAATAATGGTAGGTGTATACAATAAAAACATTTTCTTTTTCAGACAATTCAAAATCAAAAGTGCCAATTTGTATTTATTTATGCGCGTCGAGAGGTGCGGACGAGAACGTTTTTATAGGTACCGAATGTCGTGGAGTTTGCGGGTAACGTGTACGCGGGTAGCTGCAGTTCGAGTGTGTGCTCGTAAAAGAGTTTATATGAGATTATTAGAGAGAAATAAGAAAACTATTTTTCGATTGTCGTTCAATTGTCGAACAAAATCACGCGTAAACGACCTTTTTTTTTATATTTCTCGAAAAATCCGCTTATACGCCAAAACGTGATGGTCGCCGCCGCCGCGAGTATCAAATATTTGTATAAAAACGTTCGATTAAGACGAGGAAATTTAATATTTCAAAAAAAAAAAAAATAATAATAATAATAAACGACTCGATTAAACGAGCGTAGGTATAGTGTTTCGAACGTTGTCGTTCCGTGAAAATGACGAATGGACGATATTTGAGCGAGCCGATGCGGTCAATAATATTTAAACGAGTCGGCTAAAAACGAACTAATCGCGAATATGATATCGATGTAGATGATCGGAAAGACGACACAATAAATAATTATTATTGAATTCCGATTTCCGACGCTCCGAACGGGGTGATATTTGACGATATCGATTCAAAGAATTATTAATCGTTATTAAAATTTTTATTGTAATGCTAAACGGGCGAATTCGAACGGATGTATAAAATATTTTTTAATACGTTTACAATTATTATTATTTTATACACCGTCGTGAGATGTGGCCGTCTTGGTTGCAAAAACAGTAGGACGTATTTTATAAACGACGCTTTTTAATGGAAATCATAAAATATTCGTATACCTATATAATCTGTATGAATTATAATATATTTATTTAATGCAGACGAGTTTTAAAAATATTCGTATTCGAATCCGGGAGTCAATAATTTACAAGTTCTTAAAAAAAAAAAGTGACCACAGAGTTAATAGCTTGACAAAGTGCACGGGCATATTCGTGTATGCGAACGGCCGAGGGAGGTTCATTCGGTTAGCTTATAATTTTGTTCAGTCTGATGTCTATTCAACCGTGAAGACTGAAAGGATTTAATTTGAAAATACGTCAGAATTTAAAAATATTTAAAAATACGATTTTACATTGTGTTGATGGCTGCGTTGACGTCGACGTTGTAAAATGTTCTAAGTGAGATCGTGTGTAGGTGAACGTCGGAAATATCATAAAATAATAACCTCGTCGTCCGCGGAAGAGACATTCTACTGATATTACTATTATACTGATATTATTATTATATTACTATTATTATTATTAGCTGGATAGTAGGTACTCGGTGTTTATTGAAACTACTGCAGATATGACCGTAAACTAATTGGTTAATTGCACGTTATTGTTTTCTGCGGGCGTGGAACGAAAAGAGTATAATACATTATTTTTGATAATTTTAGTAAAACGCATTCCTATTTATTATATTTTGCAAACAACGACCGCGAAGGACTACATAATAATATGTTATTAGTTTGGCGCACACGCGATGAATCTTATTTATTCCGTTATGCGTTTTTTTTAATTAGGCAAAATACGAGACTACCGATATATCTTAACACGAAATATTATTAATTACTCGACGGTGGTTAAGTATCGTGTGTGCCCACCACCATAATATAATAATACTGATATATGGCGAACGTGCAGAGCGACGGAAACGTAATTACATTCCGAATTCGTTGGTTTTAATTTAAAAATAATAACAATCACGCGCTCTTACGCGTATATACGAAACTCCATTATCCATAATTGTTTTCCTATAAAATATTTTTTTCATAATAGTACGTTATACTAATTAATTGATTTTTCGATCCGGGCGTTACGTTATAATAAAAACCACAATTATTTATTATTTATATATATACCTAATATACGTTTATTATATACGTTGATTAATGAAATAGCGCGTGTGCAACAGATTATAATGTAATTTATTCTGCCGCAGTATATAATATAATATAATATAATGTAAATCGTCTGAAATAACGTCGATATACGCGTATTCGTATTACAACATAATATATAAACTAATAGTTATGACTTTTTTGTCTGTAACATGGTAAAACCATTAGAAATGTACATCCATTAATCAATATTATAATGTTTTGTACGGGTACCTATATAAGTTTATACATAAGTCGCATGTAAATGCTATGTTTGACATGTTTGTTAATATTTTTAATCGATCGAAAACATCGTGTGGTCGAATGAGCATTCATAAACAATTGAGACGTATATATTAAACAGGTATATAATATTTGGTATTATATTATATGCAGCTGTATTATATTATAGTATAAGTACCTATTACTCGTTTTAACGCAAAAAAAAAAACTACCGACAAAACTATAATAATAATATAAAGGATCTATTGAGATCTACAACTGCAGTAATATAGCTTTTATTTCTGGTTTTAATAAACAGAAAAATGAAATCAGAGTCATATAAAGGCTATGCCATTGGGTATACCGAATAAAAAGTATAAGATTTAAATCACGATCAAAATCGTCAACCAACAAAGTTGCCGTACATAAAATAATCTGAAAGATTATAAATCCATAAGAATTAAATAAATAACTTATTAAATGAATAAGAATTTCTACAAATGAAACAATATTGCGAAACTGCAAAACAAACAATAGAAATATATAATAATTATTCGGTTTTAATGAAATTTATGCGAAATTCACAAATCTTTTTCTGTATATTATTCTATATCAATGATTAGGGCGTTGCAATTGTAGATGAATGAATTTTTTCAGCTCATTGTAGGACGTACAAAGTGTAAACTGTATAACAATGAATAACTTTGAAACTTTTTTTTACAAATTTTGACATTTCCTATTTTTGAGGTAATTTGTTTGCATTTTTATTGGATTTTATGTTATCTTTTTAACAATGTCAGTCAGTTAACAGTTGTTCATACAATTTATCGATTGTTTTTCGCTATACACAGGCCGTTAATTAATTAAAAAATATATAACATTATTATTAATATATTATATAAATAAATTAAAAAATTGCACAAATTGGAAGCGTCTACTTTTAAATACCTAAATTGTATAAGTTTTATTTTTTTTACTAAATATGAACATGAAAAATAAAAATAAAATTTTTCCTTTTCCGATAAGACTTTATTTTTAGGCAGTTATTAAAAATGTTGAATGCATATTGATGTGCATTTTTATTGGAATTTAAAGTGCATATTAAGCTGAACGTTTTTGATGATTTCAAATGTATTTTTTCTAGGTTTTAAAGTCCATCATCACCCGTAAGATGATTTAATAGTTAAAAGTGATTTTATGGTGTATAAAAATTAAAATATTAACTGTCCTCATAATTTGCACAAAATTCGAGGGATTATGATGTTTATAAATTGAATGTCGTGCAGACGCGTTTAGCAGATAATAATATTTAGAAATCGATATACAGTGAATATAAGGGATGTGCATTGTTACAATATTATCTAGGCTCAAACCTATTTGTAATAATATCATCCGATGATTTCACTTCACGTCGGGATTGCGTGTTTATCGGCCGGGTTGACTTATTATAATAAAAAATGTATAAAAAATGACTAATGATAAAAACGAGAGAGAGAGAGAGAGTACTCACCGATTATTCCAAAGGCGATGTATTATTACGAGGAGTTCAGTCCATGCGGCGCGAAAAACGTGTCCTGTCGACGGTAAAATCACTGGAGAATCAAAAAATTCGAAACACGGGAATAAATATAAAATAATTTATCGTTTGAAACGGCACTTGTTCACTGTAAAATATAAATAAATTATGGTATAGCTGGTAGCATTCGGCGCACTCGTTCGCGGGCCACACGATATATATTATATAATATTATAAAAAATATCTAATCGGAACGAAACGATCACTGCTCGCGAAACCGAAAGAAAATACAAAAATATGTATTGTGAAAACGAAAAAACAGATCGGCGCGCAATCCTTTCGGAGGATCGAAAAATCGAAATCGAAAATATAAACAACGATTATTATTATTATAATATTATCAATTATTATAATACGATTATCGTCGAAGTGGTCGGAGGACCCCTGAAAAATATATTATATTTATTGCGACGAGATGAAAAAATAAAAAATAAAACGCACACGAAAAAAACGGAAATAGCACACAATCACACACACACACACTCGCGCGCGTACCGTAACGATCATCAGCCGAGATCCGAGTGCAGCGCGGTCTCGACGGCCGCCGCCCGAACGTCCCGGCAACACGAGCGCCGCCGCCGCGGCCACTCCTCCTCCGAAAACGGGATGACTATATGGGAGCGCGCACGTTGCCCGCCACCGCCGCCGCCGCCGGTTGACAGCTCCATAACGACTCATTTAACTCTCCTCCGGTTCACTCTCTCTCTCTCTCTCTCTCTCTCTCTCTCCGATAGAACGGCGACGGGTCGCCCGTTACGATATAATAATATATTATAATATTAATTTAGAGCTCGGACGTTAAATGACCAGTGTGTTGTGCGCGCGGATGACTTGAAAATTATCCAGATAAAAAAACATATACCTACCTTAGGGTTGACAGATTTAAAAATCACCAAACCGGGACAACATATTGAATAACCTTTTTTTTATATTGAAATATTAATATCCCTTATTTTATATTTATTATTTTATAATTAAAAATACAACAAAAAGTAATAATATAGTATAGTTATTATTCTCTTATGTATATATATACAATTTAAAATTATTTATAATACTTAAATTAAAAAGTTATTTTAAATTTATATTAATATTCACTGAAATCTTACTTCTTTACTAATATGTTTTTTGTTAATGTATGCATCATCAATCATCATCGATTTCATCAAACTCTTAATTTTCCGAATCTTTTGATATTTGAGATACAGAAGCTGCTGTTACTGGTTTTTTATTTGTGGATGAATATTTTGCAGTTTTATGAACTCGAATGAGCAGTTCTTTATTTTTCGTAATTTCTTCATAGAATTGTTGGCAGGATTTATTTTCCAAATTTGTCTTAATAACTAAAAAAGCCTTTACATTTTTGATACATAAATCACCTCATGACTTTTTCCAACAACTATTCATTAATGAAAATATTATCTCCATGCAGCGTTAGAATGCAATGATGAAATTAATGTGAATTGCTATTATACTCATAGAAATGCATATTTTATTAGAAAAAACAAATTTGCAAATACAATATTATACAACTCTTGAGATTTTTGTATTTTATTTGGTTTGATTTTAACTTGCATTTTCTATATTCCATAATACCAAATACTATATTATAATAATACGGTTTATAGACTCAATAGTTTAGTTTTAATAAATAAATTATAACAATATGATAGGAATTTTACTAAATTAACTTGGCGTAACATTAGATAGTAAAAACTTCAATGGAATATTCCACAAATTAATAATTTATACTAAAATAAAATCAAAAGTGTATGGCGGTCATCGTGTGTAAACTTTTTTATTAGGTATTTCGTTTTTGAAACGAATAGAGTGGCCGTTATAACTTTGCCGCACAAACAGAATATTTCAATTTAGAAAATGTTTGTTCGAAAGCCAAAAACACTTAGACCTCAAATTTATGATTATATATTATTTAACCTGAACTATCGCAATCAAAACGTGTAAAACGCGACGTTTTCGCAACGACACGGTTGTTGGTTGTGAAATAACACCGCGATGACACCAGCTAGATTCGGTCGATTTAAGACCGGAAGTCTATTTTTGATCCCGAACAGAAAATTAGCCAAATAATAGAAATTACTTGGCACCGCGCTCTGAAGAAAGCAATTTCGTATTTTAATTTTTTTTTAATTTTAAGGTAGAACGCCATTGGTGGATTTGGTTGGCCTGAATTGTATGGTTTTCAGACGATTTAAGATAGATTTTTGGTGAACAAAATAAACGTTTATACAATTAATAATAATTAATATTATATTTAAATTACTATGTATTTTTAGAAAAAAAAAATATTGGTCAAAGAAATAGTATAATTATATTTTATTTGTCGTGAGAGTTAAAATAATTTCAACCCACAAACTATATTATATTATATTGTGTTTAATTAACATATTTGACCAGACGATATAGTTATAAAATATAAATAATATGCTTTCAATAAAATAAACAAAAAAAAAGAAATAACGATCATCTAAACAATTGTAATGATTTGTATAGTATTATTATGTTTAAGAAAGAATTAATATCAATGTTTGAGTACGCGAGCAGTGTTTAAAATGTCTTTATTCTTAAAATGGATTATAATATTATATAGTATGAAGTGATGATATTGCACTTATATAATATTATATAAACATTAAACATAATATATATACAGCGTGTGATCCATTTAACGTAAGACACTCAATATATCAAAGAGTATTTACGTTTTTGATAATATTTTTATTACATTGTATCAAGTCGTTACAAAACAATATTTTTTAAGTTTACAGTTTTAATTGTATAACCCAAATCAGAATATTTTTCTGAGTATTTTGATACATACAAATCGAATTTTGGCGAGTTGTTTTTGAGTTTTAAGTATTTGAAGTTTAGATAAGCGGAGTAGTGGACCACCATTTTGCTGGGTACCCACATACTACCCCACACTGCTCATCTAAACTTTAAATACTTATAACTCATAAACTACTCAATCCAAAATTCGATTTTTACGTATCAAAATACTCAGGAAAATATTCTGTTTTGGATTATAAAATTAAAACTGTATGTTGTAATGCAAAAAAAATAAAAACTTAAAAAAATAATAAGGTTAAAAAATATTTTGAAAAATGTTGTTTTGTAACGACTTTATACCATGTAACAAAAATATTTCTAAAAACGCAAAATACTCTTTTTGAAATAATGAGTGCGTCTTACTTTAAATCGATTAAGCTGTATATTATGTTTCTATAATAAACTCGTATATTATAATGGAGGTAACTCGACGTATTGTATTTTTTTTTTTAAACAGATAATATTGTTATTATAGGATTAATAATTCCGGATAATAAAAAGAATCTATTTATTTCAATATAATATAGTATAGGAGCGGTATACCTACGACGCTTTTCTTCACTCTGCAGAGTGGCAGACATTATATTAAATAGTTGCTAATACGCGTCTTGCGAGTGGTTTTTATTTTAACCCATTGCAGAAGTAGGTAGGTACTAAACAATCGTCTGTTCGTACATCGCGAGTCTTAATAAGTCGTTAAAATATTGACCATCGAGCATTGTGTTTTCGACTTACTACATTGTAAATAATTGATCTATTAATACGCTCAAATACGAGTACACGTGCGGCTTACCGAAATCGTTGACACCATAATATTATCTATACAATTTATTATAATAATATAGTGATGGGGTTAGCGTATTATTAATCCTCTCGAGTTATTTTTTTTTATTTTCTGAATACGCTTTACTCGCTCAAAATCGATAAACTATATTAATTTAGCTGCGGTACAGTTGACATATTTTCTCGACGATATTGGAATATTATAATATTATCACAACCAACATATTATACGAAAAACGTTTAAAATATTAGATAGGCATTTCGGTGTGTTTTTAACCCGCTAGTATTTGAATTTTCCGGAAGACCGACAATATATTGTTTGCTTAGGCTGCTGTTACCATATTATATTATGTACCTCCAACAACTATTCGACTGACGATCATTATTGGTTAATAATCAGCTCATTGTGCAAACATATTATAATATATATATATATATATGATTAAGTGAAATATATATATATTATTATAATCCATAGTCAAACATAGAACTATAAAAGTAAAAAAAAACTGTTGAAGATTTGAATATAGATAAAATACTTTTCTAGCAGCTCTGGCATTACAGTGTACAGCTATTGATTAAAAATTAAAACAAAATACAAGTATACATAAATAGGTGCCACTTCACGTGTCATTAATTATTAGCTAATTTCATAGTTCAGCAATTACATAATTTACCAATTACAAAATTATATAGTTGGATATCCATCACATTGTATAATTTTGTAGATTTTTGCCAAATAAACAGCTGTTATTCATATTATGTTTTTTTATCTCTCGTAAAATTATAAACGTCTTGTTTTATACATACTACAGGTACCTACTGTTTAGGTTGAGACTTGTATAATAATATTATTTTATAAGATAAGACATATTGGAACCCAATTTTTAATTTTTAAATCGTTAGACATTCTATGTTACTATTACAGTTATCAACAAAACATTGTTAAAAAATGACTACTAATAACAATCCTAGCACCGCCGCTTCTTCCTTATCAATAATCTTTTGGAACTCTAACGGATTGAAACAACATAAAACAATTTTTTTTTTAAAAAACGTTAAGATGATTTAATTTCTGCCACGTTAGTAAACATGCAGCTTCCTTTACAAATTATTCATGTGAAACTTTTATTATTTACCATCATATAATATATATGTAGATACCAAATTTACTTATTTACTTCTTCGATAACTGCAGATTGTAAATAATATATTGTCTTTATAAATAGAAAAAAAACTGAACGTTTTTTTAAAACTGTACTATAATAACTATATAAAAATATAGGTACATAACTATGTAGAAAATGTGTCTATTTGGAGCAAAAATTACGGATCTCTGTCGTTTTTTCGGCTGCATCCTAGTTTCGTCCCAATAATAAAAATTGAATTTAAAGATATACTAGTTCCGTCGCGGGTGTATTTAACGGATATACCAATTCCGTCCCGTGTCAAATCGAATTTAACAATATCACTTGTAAAAAAAATATCCCATAAATTCAATTCAATTACAAATTTGTAAACATTTATGTTTTTTGACTATTAATATTATGGACAGTTTGACTTTGACTATTTAGTATTTACTGAACTTTTAATTATTATTATACATATATATATATATATATACTGTTACGATTAAATTATGAAAATGTACTAATATTATGAATATAAATACCTATATATTTATGTATGCATTTTAGAACAACAATATTTATACAAATTATTAGGGTGGAATTAGTGTATACCTTTTTTTAACTGGGACGGAAATGGTATATACCTTTTTTTTAACAGGGTCGGAATTGGTATAAAAAAAGGTTCTCGGGACGGAACTGGGATGCAGCCGTTTTTTCGGATTTCTTCGCTGACTATAAAAATATAATTCGCCACGAAGTCGACAGTGACCGCAACAGTTATGCAGTATTATAATATCATTATTATTGTAAAGTAGCTGCGCGGCGGTGGCAGAGAGAAAAAAAAAAAGGTAAAATTATAAGGCGCAGGTATTACACCTCGAAACGTATCGGTAAGAATCCCCGCCGTTACGTATTTATTATATAAACGCTCGGCGATAATGTCTGTATTACGGCGTGAACGGGACGCATCCGATCCTGCTGCACACGTGCATTATATTATATATACCTGCAGTACCTACATATTTTATGTATAAAAATATGATATATATACGACCCACACGCACCCTGCTATCCACACTGTTATTATTATTATTATCACCCGTAGCGAACGCGTCGGGTCAGCGGGGCGGCGGGGGGAGGTGCTACTAAAATACAATATACTTATAACGACGGCGGCGGCGGCGCGTTTACCTGCAGCAGCACCGCGCGGCAGTATTGTATTTTATTATAATAATAATAATATATATATATCGCTGCTGCTGCTCTGTCGGGTTGAAAATCGGTTTGAGCCGGTCCTTATAATATTTTTTTTCCTCCCAAAATCGGATTCGAAATCGGTAGGGGCGGTTACCCCCCGGCTCGAACGATTGTATATGCTCGGGGGTGTGATGGCCGCGTCGCGGTCTGATAGGAGGTGCAGGTGGGTGGGAGGATCGGGGTGTGATCGGAGGTGAAAAAACAACACACACACACGATTTTTACGAGTGTAATATTATATTATGTACACGCAGGTCACGGTGTGCGAGAGGGCAATCGGCGGCGGCGGCGGACGACGACGATAATGATGTTTTCTACACCGAACGTCGTCGTCGACAATAATAATAATATAATATACACACGAATCGTATATTATTATTATTATTATTATTATTATATTCTCTCGGTGTGCCTAATCAAGGAGCACACAATAAAACGCCTCGCCGTACCTACCTACCTACCTACCTACCTGCCCGACTGCATAATATATAATATAATATAGTAGTTATAACGATAATAATGCAATGTGATTATTCGACACTGTGCTGCAGGAGGAGCAGAGGGTGTGTTGGAAGGTTGTTATAACACGCACGTCGTTATGACGACGACGACGGAGATGATGACGATTTAATAATAATAATGCTCTGATGACTGCGGTGCAGTTTGCTGCTTAAAATCGCATGATGATGTTATGATGTATATTTATTAGGTAGAGAGTATACTGCAGCCAATCGTTTTTACCTTATTTTTTTGTCCCTGCACGAAGTACGATAATCGTTTACCGACAAGTACCCGGAGGTCATGAAAATACGTAATTTAACTCGAGAGGGTAAAAAATGACGGGCGAAAAATAACATAAATTACGGAATCGTTCAGATCACTGAAACAGTTTGCTGCTTATAAAATCGCATGATGATATTATATGATGTATATTTATTAGGTAAAGCATATACTGCAGCGAATCGTTTTTATTTTATACGTGATTTAACCCGAGAGAGGGTAAAAAAATGGTGGGCAAAAGTTTTTGTGAGTTTAAAACAAAAAATAACATGTTGTACGGAATCCTTCGGATCACTGAGCAAAATCATCGGCATTGGTAAAGCGCGTGATCTAACGGGAAAACAGTAAATAACTAGTTAAATAAAAATTATAAATAAATATGTAATATTATGTAATAAAAATGTAATTCAATAAAAAAAATATCTATATTTAATAAATTAAAGTTTTTTGTGTCTACAAAACAAATGATACAACAGTATTAGTCAAAATATGATAGGTAATTGTTACAATATTACATTTTATGAAACATCAACTTTTTTATATCTTCCAAAAAATGTATAAATAAATTTCTTAATATTTTAAATTTTAATATTGACCATAAACATTGTATTGTTTGCGTGTTAGCCCCATTTACTTAATAGTAGATCACGGCGGACCCGGACAAGCTTTACCAATGCCAAATCATCATATTTTAACAATCAAAATATATTATATAGTTTTTATTTGTGTCCGTATTCGGCATAATATTTTATATACTTGCAGGGAGCAATCGTTTAGATAACGGAGCGATGTTTGACGCAAAGACAATTATTATATTATTATAGACTGCTCTAATGTTTATAGGTAAATCTTCATTTCGATGTGTTTTGTAGGTGCGATCAGTATGATTATATTATTATGATATTGTATAGATATTCGGGGGAAATAAATAGCTTTGGGCAATTAAACTTAAGTCTAAACAATGCCATCACCATATATATTATATAATAAACGATATCGGGACTCGGGAGGCCCGCTTGCAGGAGATAAATTACAATAGACAGATCGGTAAATTTGACGAGTTAAATTTCAAAAATCACACGCCAAGCTGTCCGCGGGGCACATTATAATAAGTGGGTAAACGCATAAAACACGCACACGGCGACGACGCAGTAGGTATATATTATATTCTAGAAAAATACAATCGAAAAGCGAAAACTATTGACCATAATATATAGTCGCACGGTCCGACGATAATTATTATTGTTGTTTTTAAATATTTTTTAAACAGCTCAATAATATTATCATTGTGATTGTATATTATGTGAAAAGTGGTGCACAGGTAATAATATTATTATTATAATAGTCGTTGTGTTCGGTGCGAGCTGCCGAGTCGCCGGCCGCAGTGAACGGTATGGCGCATTCCGATGGGAAATTTATTTGGATATACCTAACAATAATAATAATAATAACGCCGAGCGTGCGTGCACCTATATATATATATACATAATAGTATGATTTATATGATTTATTTTATTGTAATACGTAATAATAATAATAATAATAATAATAATAATAATATATATTATTGTACGTACGACGATCGCTCACCGACGAGCGCCCCGCGTGATACGACCACCCCCCCGCTGAGGGCCGTGGAAAGGGACAGGCGCTTTGAAAAGTACAATAATATAATAACAATGCGGTCAGAGAATATTAAAAAAATATGTATACGATATATCGTGTAGGTAGTCGTGTACTGCTGCTGCAAAGGAAAACCACACGCGGGCCACGTTATAAACAATAACGACCGGTCAGGGCGGGAGACTTCAACAATATAATAATAATATTATTAGTCAAATATTTGTTTATTATAATATTAGTCGTCGCACTTACGTATATCCGTGGGTACAAATCCCCTTATAGACCTCCTCTTATAGTATTTTAAATATTCGTTAGTATCTCGGTTAACTGTGCGTATAATATAATATACAGGGTGATCCACTTAACGTAAGACACTCATTATTTCAAAAAGTATTTACGTTTTTGGAAATATTTTTATTACATTATGGTATGAATTCGTTACAAAACAACAATTTTTAAATATACAAATTTTTTTTGAAAAATGTTGTTTTGTAACGACTCGATAGGTACCACGCAATAAAAATATTATCAAAAACGTAAATACTTTTTAAATATTGAGTGTCTTACGTTAAATGGATCACACTGTACACCATCTTATAAATAGGCCTATTACCTATATCGTGTATCTCGCCAAATTTAAACAATGTACACAATTATTATAGGGTTTGGATTTTAAATGTGCTCCAGAGAAAAATTAGAAAACACCATCATATATAAAATATAAAAATGTTTAAAAATAATAATAGGTACGTCCAATAATGTACATTATATTGTACAATCTCGATTTCATCAGCCTGCAACAATAAATCCGGACGCTTAATAAAGTCATTATAAACACGTTTTGGAGTTAAATGTTTAAAGTATTATATAGGTACCTAGTTTGTAGCGACGAGAGGCGAGAGCGCCCCCTCTCAAAAACAACGAAAACCACACCACTCATATAGACGGTACCTATAAACTGTAGCAATAATAATATATTTTAGTGGTCGTCCAGTCTTATAGAAACGAATAGAATATTTAAGTATAAATGTTTGGCATTGTATTATTTTTTCGGATTTGGCTTTTACAACCCGATATAATATGCTCGTGTCAGAAACCGTAAAAAAGGAAATTTGTGCAAAACGTCATATATTATTATAATATATTATGGGACGATGATGCAATTATCTTACTTTTTTATTAGGTATATTAATAGAATCGGAGATCGACGTTGTGAAACAACAGTTGTCAGTTAGAATATTATTATTATAATTATTGTTACTTTACATACATAATATAGGTAGGTATAGTGATGGAAATCTGCATGACTCAATATTATTATCGTAATATAAAATCGTATCGTACCTATATTATTAGCGTAGGATAATACTATATAATATATTAATATATTGTATCGGATCGAATAATAATAATAATATTATTATATTGTTAATATGTATTGATCTACACGGCTGAATATTATAGGTCGAACACCGCCTTTGCCTTTTTGTTTGTTTTTCTTCTTCCACTGCAGTTTCACACTGTTCTATATACCTATGAGTAGGTACATGGTCGAGTGTACACTTTTACTCGGCAAGTGCACGCACATTACGACGTAGGTGTATAGTATATACGCATAATAGTAATAATAATAAAAAGAATAAAAATAGAAAGAATAAAAATAATAATATGTATTAAATGCGCTTACACCCGTCGATTATTGTCGCAAGTTTCGTAAGTGGCGCGCAGTTCAAGGTCTCGAGGTCCGGCTCAAAACGCGCGCAGACGATATTATATACCTACTCGAAAATGTAAACACGAGCTTAAAATATTAAACTTATTGCAAAAATATTTGGTGTATTTGCATTGCACGTGACTATATTATTTGAACTGTAGGTATAATAGTATTTATGTCAAATATCGAACTGTCCGCGCGTGGAAATGAGTTGTAATACTCTGCAGCTATGATGGTTCGCGATTAAAAATCTAAAAGAAAAAAACCACGGCTTACGATCAAGATAACAGAAATTCGTTTAGAACCCTACACCTATAGGCACTTTTAGACGACGAGAGTGCAGGAACGAGGAGCGAGAGTCTTCTCTTTTTGAGAGAGATTTCTGGAAGAAATGTTGATCTAAAACAGAGGTTCCCAAACTATTTTTCCCCGCAGACCACGGGCCAATTTTCTCCATTTTCATAGACCGCTAAAATTGAATTTTTACAAATTTATCTAAGTGTTTTTATAGCTTATATGGAATTGTTTACTTGAAAAAGCTTTACCGTGTAGTGCAATTTTTTTAAATAAAAAACGTGTTGTTTTTAATAATACCTACCTTTATTTCTTTAATAATGACAATATTTAAATAATTTTTTTAATAATTAAAACGATAGGAAATGCAAATTAAATGTAATAACATAGAAAAAAATTCAAGGTTAATGTTAAAAAATGATATCTTTAATGGGAAGGATGAGCCTGATGCTTTGATAGTAAATTTTCAACATTTGCAGGCTTCAAATTAGTCAGGTTTAATCTCAAATCTCCTCTATCAGTGATTTCCAATCTGTTTCTTTTTTTTGTAAGAAGATTGACAACTGTGCTGAAACCCTTTTCCACGCAGTATGATGACGGAAAAGCTATCGAAAACTTTCTTGCGATACTCCATAAAGCAGGATAAGTAACAGACATGTCTCTCTGAAGCCAGAATTGCTGATAGCCATTTCTAAATTGTACCTTAAGTTCTTCGTTAGTACTAATTCCGATCAGTTCTTCTTGTAATACGATATCCGATTCTTCAATGTCACTGTAAGGATTAATAATCCACTGTGGTATTTCCATCGTCAAAATATCCTCAAATCTGATTTTAAAGTCAGAGTGGAGGACATTTAAATGTTGAACGTAGGCCGAAATGTCATCATCCTAACAGTTCATATGTGACAATTCGGGAAACTGTGAAAATTCACGTCGTCCAATGTTTTGCTTCATTAAATTAATTCTGACCAGAAAAGCTGCAATGATTGATTTTGTTTTTATTAAATTTAGATTATCCCCTTGTAACTGCAAGTTAACCTCATTAGATTCGAAAATATCGAAAATATCTATTCAAAATTTGTTTTTAAGTTGAAGTTAAAACTTTGACAAAATGCGTAAGAATAATTCAATTTTTTATATTAGCTAAAATAATAAAAAAAATGTTATTTTAATAGGTTGGATTTTTTAAATATATTTTGTATATTTTGTATTAAGATACCTTATAATTTCTTCTCACATAAATTTAAAAATATGAAAATTACACAGTTGTTATATCTTTTAAGCGTTTGGAGTTCAAATGTTGACAACATTTGATATTCAAACATAAAATTAACGATTATACCTCAATACCTACTTAAGTTGTGCTGAGGTAATATTGCTGTAATACAACCGACACTAATTGTAAAAACTTTATCAAGTCCATTATTACATCATATTATTATTTTCTATCAAGTATATAATATAAACAATGACAATTTAAAAATATTTTGACTAATCTTAAACTATAATTATACCGCGAACCTATATTCACACCAGTTCAGTGCTGTATAATGCAGGTTAATACTTACATAATTTAAAATATGCGATGTTTTTGAGTAAAACTAGTTAAACTTGACAAATTAATAAAATATAATAATGATAAACATTTTAATTTAGTATTACATTTATTATCCTAATAAGTAATAAAATATAGAGGTCGACAGAATCGTTTTGCGTACGCGCAATAATTAATATTATAACACACATTACAATAATTATTGAACTGAAATCGATCACATCCATTACTTACTCAATGACAAAGTACACTCGAAATCTACATATATACAGTTTGTTTAATGATTAATTTTTTATTGAATTTTTTTCAAAAAATCCTCGGCGCCAAAGGTCATTATGGATTACATAATTTAACTTACAATGATTTTATATTACATTCGGTTTACATTTGCAGTTACAGTAAGCGATGCATACAGAAGATTATAGTTCTTAAAATCAGTAGTTAATGTTTTTTTTTTGAGAAAATTTGCTCTGAATCAAGAGTTTACGGGTCTGGGTTGAGAGATTTTGACATATGACAGGGAATATTCGATTCTTTATTTTCTTCTACGGTTTTTACAGTTTATACAATAATTATTATAGATACCTTACTTTTCAATTACATTTTAGTCGTTTTAAAATCATATTATAATATTATATATGATTATAAAAAACGAAATCAAACATGCGATGACAGTATTTAGACTATATAATTAATATGCATAGACTAGAGCAGACATTTCTATTTATAAATGGCATTCATAGTCGTTTTTTTTTATTTTTTTATTATCATTCGCCGATTTGGCATCTAAAACGCTTGTTAAAGTGTAAACCTGCAGCAGCGATGTCAATGAATTAAATAAAAAACAATAATAAAAAACTAAAAAAAGCATATAATATCATGTTGTCGTAAATAAACGCAAATATCATTATTCATTTGCTATATACTATTTATTGAAGCGACTAGTATGTAATCTCAGTAATGACAAACAATGTTGCAACAAATAGTTGACTATTATAAATGAAAATAATTATAAAACCAAACTATATACCTATAATATAATATCATGATCGTGAATATTTAAATCGTGTTTTCACGGCATACCAATGCGATGTAAAATCGTGAAATATTAACGGCAATTATCGATTCAATTTCGATTTACATACATTTACATAATATTCTACAAATATATTTTATGACTAGCATTAATAATCCAATTATCACGCATATTGGAATTTATATTGGAACGTCGTGTACTAAAAAAAATAAAAAATCATTTATTTAACTATTACTATTTTCCATAATATTATAATCCGCAATGGACCGTACGCCGGAGTTGCAGTGTATTATATAAAATAGAAATTGACTTGTTAACATAATAATGTATAAATATTATTCAAATTGATTGACTCGTCATATTATTACGGCTGTCCCTTCAACTTTATATACGTGTAGCTGCAGATATCATAATGATTAATATATTATTAAATATTATTACGCGAGCAGGTGCTATACGCGAAAACGAATGAAAATATATTAACAGTTTTTCCAAGCTTAGAACGAAACGAAATTCGAATAATACTATTTTAGTGCCAATTAAAATGATATAGTCGTCGTACGTGTGTATTATAGTATTATAAACAATCATTCCTACTGTTATTTATTCAGTTTTTTTTTTAAGACTAAAAACACGCTTTTGAAGTATAATATATACAAACTATATTATATAAATAAATATGTTGTAGAAGACGTTTTATTTGTATTGTGTTTGTGTATAAAGACACTGCCTGTATACCTTTTTAGATCTTCATTTTTCAAGGATAAAACAATACACAGAAACGAACGGTTCTCGGGGAACAAAGTATAATAATTGTATATGCATTTTGTGTATAATATAATAAAAAATTAAATATCATTGTAACTCCAATAGACGTTCATCTGGTTTTTAAGATTAAAATCTGAAACGAGGATAAAAAAAACAAAAATCTGGTTCTAAAACAACGGTTTCCACTAATGAGAAAAGCAGTCGCGGGAACACATTTTTTTATTGTGTTTACTCGATGGAATATTTTAATCAATGGTATAAAATCGAATCGACTGTGTTCGAAATAATATGTCTGATTTGTCACATATTCGTTACGATAAACCACCAAACGTCATGCGTACACCCTATATTCGAACTTCTCGGGAGGAAAAAAACAGAAATCGTCGACTATCATATTATATTATATTATATTATGTTATTTTTTACTGCTCGTCTGGGAAATAAATCGTACAACTTTTCGTTTCGAGAATTCGGTACGACCGTTTAAAAGCAATAATCCCGTCATCGCATGTATTTTAAATTGCAAATTTTGACGAAGCAGCGGAATATAATGCGTCAAGTATACCTACAACATAATATTATCATTATAAACGCACATCAGCTCTCGTGTTACCGAAAATTAAACTAAAAAAAAGAGTCGGAAACCTCTGCTGCTGCAGGGCTGCGAGTTGTTCGATTAATAATACGCGCGAGGCGAATAGGAAGACAACTAAGCAGTAAGACGTATAATCATACAGAGTGATTCAAAATTCATGTTATGAAGGCCACTCTACCGATTCAAAATATAGAAAAATGGATGATACGGAAACTTTAAATATCTCTCGAGCATATAATATAGAGTTTTGCCTTAATTGATATTATGTTGTTTGAGCACTAAAATGTATTAAAAAAAATGTCTTCATAGCCGAAAAAATATAGATTCCCATTAGAGTTTCCAAAAATTGACCCTCCAAAACCTCCCTAATATATTGTAAAAAATTATGAAATGAACAAAATTTCAAAAAACTTTCGTATCATACGTTGTTCAGTATTTTGAACATAATTATTATTTAAGGCCTAAGTTAATGATATTTCTTAACTCAGTTAAGTTAAGTATTTTTTTTTCAATTAAATTAAAAGTTAAGTTAATAGATAATTTTAAAACATCAATTAAGTTTAAACTATAAGTTAACAAATATTATAAACTTAACTTCAATTAATAAATTAAGTTAATAAAAAGAAAAAAAAAATAATAATTATTATGTATGCAACCCATATTATATGACCTATATAAAAATTAAAACTAACGACATATTAGTTTTTATTAATAAAAATATATACAACATTTTTTGTAAATACACATTTTTTTCCTAATAATATTTTCCATATTCTATGAACTTATAAATTATATAAATATTATTTTTCTGAAAAAGTTCTGAAAATTCAAAACTAACCTAATTGGGAATATTCAAATAATATAAGTTAATTTTAAGTTAACGTAGATACAAATGAGTTAAGTTAAAGTTAAGTTAATAAGTTAAAATTAACTCAACTTGTAACTTATTAACTCGTTAATGCCCAGTCTTGCATATTATTTTATGTGATAAAATGGCTGTAACATAGATTTTGAATCGCCCTGTATAATATATATTATGTAAGCACGAAAAAAAAAAATACGAATAAAGCAGAAAGAGTTATGGCCATAATTTCGTGGAGCATAAATTATTGAAAGAGTGAAAAAAAACCTCGTCGTCGTCTTCGTTTGTAAGCCAACGTCGCGGTACGCCGTAAAAAGGAGAAATTTCACCAAGTCCGCATACACACGTCATTAGCTCACACATCGTATATAATAAAATATAATATTATTATAATAATTATATGCGAACACGCGTATGAGTCTATATTTTATAGGTACACATTCGACGATTCAGAACTACATCGGTGATTGAAATACGACCGGCAGGCAACGTGTCGATTATTATATCGATTGCAAAATAGACGACGTTCACTTTTTTAATAATATCAATACAACGAAATCGATTATTAAATCGCTTATCGTGTCGGGAATCCGATAGTTATTTATTTATTAAAAAGTACGGGCTGGAATATTATATTAATTATTATCATTTTTATTTTTTCCTATTTATTTATTCGCCAATTTTATATTAATTTATTACTGTTTATTAAAATATATTAAATCAGAGAATCACCCCTAATATACGCTTGAACACTGTGCTTTTTAATGTAGATAATAATATTTGATATTGATTAGAAATCGTTACTTACATTATTTTAATCAATACGATTATTGATTTTACTCTTATCGACTTCGATACATTTAACCTATAATATTATTGCGAAGCGAATTCTTAATCTGAGAGAGTTTTATACATTTTATCCTTACCTATGAAATGTAATGATAAAACAGCTATCGCCCCTTAAGGCGACATAGGTACTGTTCCGTTTTATTTTTTTCAAATATACCTATGTTAATATTTAAAAGCAACGTGACAGGATTTAAATATTTTTAACTCACAGTTCGTGTTCAACTTTTAAACTGGTTTAAAGTGCATGGTTTTTTATTTTTATACGAGTAATTAAAAAAAATGGTTTTTAAATTAATTCGTAAAACTGTACCTATTACTTTATACTTCATGTCGTCTGTAGGTATAAAACGTTTTGAAGATTTATAAAAAATGAGAGACACAACCCCTCGTAGCTTATTCTCCCGAAATTATAATATTCTGACTCACCGTATACATTTTATAGTTATATGAAGATTTATTACTTTAAATAAGTGCGAGTGAGACCACAAGAAAATGTCTACATTTTTAACTCTTTCGGTGCGTGTATGGACAGTACATCTTGCTCTTCTAAGTGACAACTATTTTTTCGTTACTGGATTCTGATAAATCAATTTTTTTAAAATCATTTTAGTCTTAACAGTTATTTGATTTTAAAAACAATTTTAAACTGTATGGTATTCATACAATGATTTGAATTGCTTGTACGATTTAAGGTAGATGTTATTAACTACTATTGTACACACAAATATGATAATGTTTATATTTATTGTGCGATAACATTGAGAGCTTTTCACTAGCAGATTTCACCCTAGATGATATTATGAATTATAAATATTTTAAGTTGGGGGGGGGGATAATTATATATATACCTATAGTCTATACATATATAATGTATAAATATTATGTAATTCGGTGTGTTTTAAAATATTTTTCTCCCGCCGTCTAAAAAACATATTTTTTCAATTATATATATACCTATAGTCTATACATATATAATGTATAAATATTATGTAATTCGGTGTGTTTTAAAATATTTTTCTCCCGCCGTCTAAAAAACATATTTTTTCAAATAATTGTTGACTCAAGGGGATCAGGGTTGGATAAACTTGTCGAAAATACACCTCCCTAGAAGGGGTAGAAACTTTAATTTGTACCGGTGCGAACATCTTAGATGTGGTCCTGATTGTACCTGCTATCAGATTCATAAATTGCAAACAGTAATTTTGGCCATCGACTAGAATAAACTGCGAAATCATTACTATGGACGGGTACCTATCCGGCATTAACCAACTGTACAAAATGTAAGTAAATGGGTTCGTCGATTCTTATAATAATATGATAAAATAAGTTTGTCTCTACAGATAGTTTATAACACGAAAATATCAAACTGCACATAATATAATCATATTAAAACGATCGTTATTGTATATTTTAATATTTGGAATATTGTTATAATATAATATATTATATGACGTATTGTTCGTGTATTATATATATAAATATTATAAATAAATCATTATGACGTCTGGGCGAACTGTCACTGTCTTTTGGGATTGTTTTTTTTTGTTTCTGTTTAATCCGTATTATAATATTTATAGTGGTCCGGAAGACTACCTACCTAAAGGTACCTACCTACTATTACCACTGTTCGCCGCTCAAACACGAATCATTATTTGGTATGACAAACAGAATAATTTAAATTTTATAAATTAAACATGTTATAATTTTGACGGGCTTAAACGAATTAAATATTCGTGGCCGTATCAAGCGCCGCCTACATATTTTATTGTGTTACCTATATGGATATAACATGCGATATGCCTACAATTTGGTACGACTTAATTATGTAAACAATACCGAGCACAGAATATTATATTATGCCATATACCTAGTTTCCCGCACGTCATATAATTATCAAAAAATATATTGTTAAGTATGTTTTTTTTATGACAAAGGCCGCGAAGATGAATATTATGTTTACCAAGAATTTGTCAAATCTAAGATAGAAATAATATCGTCTTTAATATTATTGTTGATCACATCTTTACACGCCGTATTGGTTGCAATTATTTTCGGGATGCTTGTATTATAATATGAATTATGACTATAATAACAATAATTAATTTATAGTTATTATAAATAGTATAAAATATAAGGTGTACAATAGAACAAGCAAGTTGTTCATAATTGACTAACCTCGAATCCAACAAGACGATGTCGTTTATGGACCACGATATGTGAATGTGTTGATAATTGACATTGCTATTAACACCACTTGATATAATTTTTAAATTATCGTCGATAAAAAAACATTTGTGAGTAAAATAATAATATTGTACGTTTTAGTGAAAAATGACCACATAGAGAAGAAACGTTTCATTGAATATCTCAATAATATAATATTTACAGTTCATAAAAAAAAATTGCCCATAAATAAATCAGCACGACGAATATATTTAAATACCTATGGCGTTTCTACGATGGTCTCTATGGTAAATAAACAGAATACTACTAAAAAATTCAATAACGGTGTCTCTATGTTAAAAAATAACATTGATCATAAAAATCAATTAACGCATAATCGCACTCGAAGATAAGTTAAAATAAAAGGTTAAAATTTATTATTATTATTCTATATTAAATAAAATCTTCTACTAAATCTCCGGTATTTTGCCTATTATACTGCGGTATCAGCTGAGCTATAAGGTAAGTAATTTTCTCATTCTTTAAACTTAAAATCCTTAACATACAATGTAATATATCGATGTTGACTGTTCAAAAAAATGTTTAGGTTTCTTATTTTTTTTTCCTTTGAGTGTTTTGTTTTGGAGTGTCTTTTAAATTCAATACTTTAAAAATATGCGCTCGTACTTAATTTCTATTTATTTATTTATAAACGGTTTTCTTTTAATTGGCTATTGCTCCTTTGGAGTTATTCAACGCGGTGCTCATATTATTATTATTATATGAACGGGATAAATCAATAATATTAATTGATTATAATGTCATTAAAATATAAACATTTTTTTTCTAGGTTTTCACACCACGGCTTACACAAATCGTTACTCAATTAAAGATTTTGAAATACTTTTTGGAAATGGAAGGTAAGATAAAATATATTGTATCGATAATATGTCTGGTTATGTCAGTATCAGAATATAATATACCATTCAGTAATTTACTAATATTCGACTACCCTAAACACGAAAAAATCCTGCAGTACCTATATAATATAACTTAAATTTAATGTTTTATCAAAATTTAGCATCGCGGACCCGATTAATCTCAATTTAACGAAGACACCTATATAGTTTATAGTTTCCTAGGCTGATTTTATTTAAAATTGCCAATAATCGTGTGGAAATAAATTGTTTAATTCTTCCGTCACCATAACGACACACACTCCGTCGAGGAGGACTAGGCGGAATACCTCTATCGTTTAAAACTATGTACTTATACATTATGTCGATCCCTTCAAATATTCTAATTTACCGATCGAATCTGCTACAAATAAACCCATAATATTTTTTAAGTACTATACCTATATTGAATATATTGTCTATATTGCATATTATATTGTATTGTATTGTATTATAACGTGTTTAAACATTTAGGCTTTGACCTGTAATCGTTAAAAATAATAAATGTACATATTATACCTAATACACATCCAATCGGTTATATTTATGTTGATTTATATCGATGATAATAATAAATGATATACATTTTTAATAGCTTGCAATGACTAATGGCTTGGTCTTTGCTATTCCGCATTCTCACAGACGTCAAAACTTTGAATTGACTGTCAAACAAAACCAGGACTGAGTCCGGGATTTATCATCGACTTCGGCCGGACTTTTGTAATCCAAGCTTAAATATATCTAGTGCTTATCGGTGAAATCCAATAAATCTGAAATGCCTTCTGGTAATCTCATCGAGATGGTTGTGTGCATTTTTATGTTGTTACGTAAGGATATAATAATAATGCACAGTCTTACGTTACTCTTTTATTACTTTTTGGTTTTAATCACATTAATTATTAAACACATTTCAGTCAAATTTATATTAATAATAAAATAAAACGGTTCATAAAATATTATGCACAGTGTGCATCATAATATTATATTGTGTTTATCGATGTAATCGTATTATTATTTTTGTTTTTTAGCTGACATCAAAAACTACGTGAATTTCATCAGACGGATGGGAATAGAAGCGTGGATTCCCGGGTTGCCGGGAAGTGGCCCTAAGATGTCTGTGCCGGACCAGTGTCGGTCCGGAGTGCTCTCCTTGAATTTCAAAGGAGCGGACGTCTATAGTGAGGACATTTTTTTTTCGTTTCGTGGACGATAACGCGTTCGTATAATATTATACATTATTGTAATGAGAGTCGTTTTTAGTTCGGGGCAAAAGTCGTCTCGCGACAAGCAATGGCAAGAGTTCGGCGGGCTTTGTCTGCAACAATCCAGACCTCGTCAAGACCGTTAAATCGGAAACAAACGACGAGGTAAGTCGAAATCGAAGTAAATAAATATTATCTAGGTCACAATAAATACATTAAGACAAAAATGTAAAAAAAAAAAAACGATAATTATATTATGTGGCAGTTTGGTCGGTTCGATGGGAATAATCTCATAGGTAGAGCTGCACCAGAATCTTTAGTTATTGGTGGTGCAGTTTTGTCGAATAAAACGTCACGTGTTCCTGCAGCAGTGCCCGCAAGACGTGATGTCGCCACTCAGTGGAGCGTTAACGACACGATGGTAATAATTATTATTATTATTAATATAAACGGTTCGAATGGGACTTAAAATGTAATAATATCGGGTTCATAATAATATTTTATACCAACGCTAATTTATATTTGTATTCGTTATTATCTCTCATGTCGAAAACGACAAAAAATAAGCCTCACGATATCGTTGTTGGCCGACACTAATAATAATTATTAATATCATGAATTTTACACAGAGCCCGTTCAGCCCGGAAAATACGGGTTTTCAGTATAGGCGCATCGTGACGGAAAAACTTACAAGAGAAGTTAGAGTCGCAAAATGTTACGTTTCATCGTTGCCGAATTTGAACGGTAGTGCCTTTGCGAAAAAAAGCTTCTGTCATCTCGACAAGAAAGCAATGAGGTCGGATTACACCGGCAAACTATGGAGTCGCCTGCAGGACGGCAACCGCCTCCGTACACCCGAAATCGAAAAATCGGGACTCAGTCCTGGCTTTGTGCGACAATTGATCAATCGATTTGATGTCTATGATAATGTGGAACAGCCCCGCCCGAGTCGCAAAACGTTATAGATATATTATGTACATATTTATTAATAATTATTTGTTATAATATGTTATAAAGGTATACTTACCTGTGTTTATATAAAGGTACTTATGTACCTTACCTATGTCTTTATATACTTGAATCCATACCATGATGACCTATATAGTCATTTGATAATTGTCACTGCAGACCGCATACACGTTGTTTACGTTTAAATAAATTTAAAACAATAAATGCATTTCTCTATAATACCACCGTTGCGTTTTTGTTCTACTCGTATTATTATTAATATTGTTATTTATATTACTTAAGAGCTTTCGGCCGGTAGCCCGGACTGTGTCACCGCCGTTCAGCCGAAATCGAAAAATCCGGATTTATTTCTGTTTTTTTTTTTGCGAAAGTTGATCGAACTACGGTTTGACAACTATACGATAATGTGGAACAGCCACGTTCTAGTCTCATAACGTCATAGATTTATTATAGGCGAGACTAGGGGGTGCTTCAGAAAACTGAGCCGGTTACTTTAATTTATATAAGATTTTTTTTTTTATTTGACGTTTTTCATAAAAAAAAATATTTTCCTAACTTTAACGAGTTTTAAGTCAAATTGCAGTTACAGTTTCAATACGTTCGCTGTAACATGTGAACATAGTTTTCCAAGTATGCAACGAATATTAATAATTGGTCGAAAACAGAATCAGTGTTAGATAAGTAGGTACAACACAAAAACGAGGAAAATAGTTTTTAAATTAATTTAAACCATACATCTATACAATTGTCAGTTATTTGTTATGACTTGTAAAATATTACAAGTAATAATATCTACCCCCCCCCCCCCCGCTCCTAAGCAGTGTTTCTCAACCTCTTTTTAACGACAACACTCTTATTTAGATTCATTAAAATGACGACACACTTAAAAAAATTAATGGATTTCTAAAAAAGTAACCATTACAAACCTATTTGAATTATTACATTAACCATTACCATTTCGTTACAATATATATATAAATTAACACATTTTTTAACGACACACGTCGCAGTAATATGCGACACACCGGTTGAGAACCACTGCCCCTAATATCTAATCTATCCTCTCTTAGTGCCCCAGATAATCCTCCCCGTCGCTTAAAACGTAATCGGCCACTCGATCTTTTAAACCCAAAAAGGTGATAAAAAAACACACTTAAAAATTAAAAACCTGAAAACTCATTCGAGCTGAAGTAGCTTTACTGGACGTCCCCTCTCGTCAAACCTTGTAACTAGACCGTTCACGATCCGGTCATGTGAGCACGAATATAATAATGTCTTTATTATTATTATTATTATTATCATAAAATAGAAACGACCCAATAAACACGGGAAGCGACGGACGCTGTCCGTATTATGTTCTACGCTGCACACCACGTTACGCGCGTACACATCAATTACGCGTGTGCGATTATTATAAAATTATTATTATTGTTGTTGTAATGGTATAATATTATAAAATCCGGTATTCGCGAGACCGCCATTATACGGCATATCGAACGAAATAATGTAATTAATCATTACTCGCGCTCATAATATAATAATAGCGTATAGTTTAGGATATTATATGCTATTAAACGGTTAATCGGTGCGGTGGGGATTTAAATGTAAATATCACAGAATAAATTCGTATATTTAGTGGGTACGCATATTATGCACCGTCGTATACACATTTTGAAACCCGCCTAAATTTAAAACAAGCTCAGGTACCTCTATCTGATATTATTATTAAAATCTTAGACGTAAAACTCGCTATGCAAATCCCGTGAGAAGAAAAAGCGCGCTCCTCGATATTTTCTCCGAAAAAAAGGTTACGATATACGAAGGTGCTTTGGTAACGTTATTATTTTAATCACAGATTGCTAGGGGCAACCTGGAGAGAAATTCGATTACAAAAAAATATATAACGTATCCAGATTTTGCTGGTCTGTATTTTCCTTTCCCGGTCGCAATAACGGTGACGTCATTATAATTTCCACGTTCCACCGGTTGAGCCGGAGCAACAGGTAGGTATACTATGACGTTGAATTATATAACGTTAAGTTTGTCTTTGTTATTGTTATTGGTTTTCACGGAAACAATGACAATCGGAAAAAATGTATTCAGCCCAAAAACATATATAAAAGGTGTAGCAGAAAGACCTGCCGATCAAAAATAGAAAATTGATAACAATTTAACGTATGAAAACAATTTTTAAAATTATATCGATACTAAATAATTTAATATTCACTCGTGTTTGAAAATTCTCAAAAATGATATTTTGAAAAAAGTATGTACGGTTAAAAAAAATGTATTCCAAAAAATATTGATATTTTAAAAAATTGTATAAAGTAAACCACTATTTTTACCCCCAACATTTTTCTCATTATGTATAATAATATGTACATTATGTATTATTATAAGTTTAAAAAATATGAAAGAATTTTTTAAGAAAGCATAATAATATATTTTCGACTTTGAGGTGAATTATTAACTGTGGAACGCATTATTATATTATATGTTTTACTTTGTAATATGTTTGAGGTCTAATATATATAATAATTTAAATACAATAAAATCCGGTACCGATATGATAATATAATAATATAATGGCACACATTAATCTTGGAGTACCTACATAATATGTATATATACGTAATAATATGCACACAGGCACACATTATATATATTTTAATATTATATTATATTGTGTACGCTCGCGCGACACGGACAAGTCGGCATTGATAATCGTATAGATATATGGGTAGGTACACACACATATATAATTATACGATATTATATATTATATTATTATAATATCGTACAAAGGATTTGATTTACGACGTTCATATTTCCATTAAGCGAACGAGGATTTTATGTTTTTCGAGCGGAGAGCGGGCGAGCGACGATCGCGACGGCGCAGCGGCGGTGTGTCGCGCGGCTTGTCCACCATATAAATCACTCGCATCTTTTTTTCGATTTTTTTTCGTCGCGCATTTAATCCCCCGCAACGCGCGCTGCGAAACGTGTAATCTGCCGACGATTTTTTCACTTTATTTCGTTACACGCGCGATATAATATAATAATAAGCGCGAAAGAAAGAGCGGAAAAAAAACGCTTAAAATTACGCGCGAGTAAAGTGGCATTTATTATATGTATATACCGTCGTCGTCGCCGACGCGTCCTTCGGCGTAAAAAAAAAACAAATATATATATAAATTAATAACATTCTCGCGCGACTTACTCGCCGAGTAATACACACCTATTATATATATATAATATGTACATGCGAATATTACAATAATAATAATAATAATAATAATAAGTAGTGCGCGGGAGCCAAACCGCCGCCGAGCGCCGAACAGCACAGCAGCAGCTGTATATAATTTTTACAATAAGCATAAGTGATGGAAGTAGAATAAGAATAATAATAATAAAATAAAATAAAGAAGGGACTGATGACTTGAGCGAAGAATCCATCCAGTGATGGGACTTCTTGAAGTTGTGGATGGGTCTTACATTCAGTCAGGATTGGTCCCGACACCATTTTCGTCTTAAACGTCTTTCGGGGTCACCTGGGATGCTGAGCGTAGATAAGTTTGAGATTAGAGGATTGCGGTGGTTGGAGAGATTTGAGTGGAATCGTTTATACAGAGTTTTGGCTACGTGTTGCACTGTTGGAATAGAGAGGTCCTTATGGAGTGTATCGTTAGAGACGTAAAAGGGGGCTTTGGTAATTAGTCGGAGGCATTTAGATTGAAATATTTAAATTTTCTTTATGTTTGATGGTATTTGGCCGAACCCCAAAGTTGTATACCATATGACCATATGGGTTTTAGTAGTAATTTATATATAAGTATTTTGTTGCTCAGATTGATGAGTTTAGAATTTTAGATGTAAGGAGGAGACGTAGTCGACGGGATCGGTTATTCAGAGCGATACGTTTGGTATGGATGTAGTGGGCCCAGGTCAGTCGACGATCCGGGTGGAGGCCGAGATATCGGACATTTTGTGTGGGTGGGATGGGTAGGTTATTGAGGGTTGTTATGGTAGGGCAGTTTCTTGGTCTTAGAGTGAAAGTGCAGTGGGCTGATTCTGATTCGTTTATCTTGATTCCCCGGTCTTTATACCAGGTTCGGAGTAGATTTAAGTGGACTTGAATGAATTATAATTTATAATAATATATATTATAATATGAATAAAATATCGGCGGCGGCGGCTCGATTTTAATTACGCCGTCGCGATTTATTTATAATAATATAATTAATATGCGCGCCGGCACGGTTTTATACATTTATTCGGTTTTTGCAGTTTTTTTTTCCTCCTCCTCCCGTTCGATTCATCCCTAATGGGAAACTCGCGCGAGACGTGTCTCGGCAGCGCACACGATTTATGGGTTCGTTTTTATTATCATAATATAATAATGCATGCGCACATACACATGTATATATATATTATATACACACACACACACACACACACACACACACACACACACACACACATAGATATCGTACACGCGAAAACCGGCATCGCGGGCACCCATAATTGGATATGTGAGTGGATAAGAAGAGTGAAAAAACCGCGCGAGCAGCGCATGATATGCGTGTATTATATACATCAATGTATATATATATATATATTTGTGTGTGTGTGTGTGTGTGTGTGTGTGTGTGTGTGTGTGTGTTTGCGACGTAGTGGCTTTGGCGAATTTGCATTTTAAATAAGCTCTAAAGCGTATATTTCACCACTATATCGTCGTATATACACGGTCGGTTCGTTGGCCGTAAATTAAAACGGAAACAAACGACGACGACAACTGTATATATATATATATATATATATATAATGTAGAGAATAGGTAACTGATATACTATATTATAACTCGCGATTATTTCGTTTTATTCTTAAAAAATCGAGAGACGTTGGATTTTAAGACGACTATTGCAATGTACGGGCGGACGAGAGTGGCGAAATTCGAAATGTTTCATGGTTGGGGGGACAGACATTTTTTTACACCCAAAATACTACATTTTTACTTTATTTTTTAAGTGGTATAGCTGGTAATATATACTATTTCGTCAAATATCAAAGGATCTGCTGGGGGGGGGTCCATCCATCTCATCGCCCCTCCTTAATTACGCCCCTGCATAGGATGATACGATTCTTTGATCGCAGAATAATCGATATTCTTGCTACTATATAAGTATAGTTTAAAAATACCACTGAAATTTGAGTTTTGGAGGGGTTGGTGGGTAAAATTATGTCACATGAGCGCCACTGCAGATAGAAGGTACTGTGCGACCAGTGTTTATCGACCAGTCGATAGGTCAGTGCTGCGGTTGGAACCGTAGCGGCTAAAAAGGGTTGTAGACTTTTTGGATGTAATGTTATGTTTGTTCACGGCAACCGCTACCGGATTATTAGTCAAACACACGGTTACCACAAGTATACCGCATACTGTGATATTATTGTCATAGCTATGCACTCGTTGACGGCGCGGCGGCAGTGCGTCTGGCGTGTTGACTGAGAGCAAATTTACACAGGAAATAGGTCACGATAAATAAGTAGGTGGTACTCGTACGCCGTCGTCGTCGTCTGCAGCAGACGACTATATTATAATATAATGGCGGCAGACGTTCAAATGAGAATATTTTAACAAAATAATATACACACAAAGAGTTAAATATAATAATTATTACGAAGCGCGTGCAATTGAAACGTTTCTCGTATACGGAAGAATTTTATGCGATATTTTTCAATTTTTTATTTCGCTTATATGCGGGACAAACGATAAGAGCGGAAAAGATTCGTCATTCGATCGCGAGTCCCCTCCTAAATTAAATATAATATTATATAATAGTCTATAGGCGTAGAGCAGAGATATTATTTTCTATCGCGTGTTCGAATATGACAATACGCTTTAATATTTTACTTGTTTGGCGCTATGAAACAAATGAGATGTCAAAAACATCGAATAATAAATAATTATAATTTTAACTAGTGTGCCTATTTTAAGTGATGACCGGCTTTAACGCACATCACCCCAGCCACACCCATTTTGAATTTTTAAGCTTTTTCTTCACCAATATTTAGTATACAATTTGTATGATTTTTAACCTTGGGTGGGACTGAAATCACATCACCCCGGCCACACCCTTTATTTTTGGTCGATAACGAGAAAACCAAGATCGTACAAATTTTGAAAATAGTCATACAAATTCATACAAATTACATACTAAATATTGGTGAAGAAAAAGTCTAAAAATTCTAAATGGTTGGGGCTGGGGTGATGTACGTCCGGCTTTAGCTCTTTTAGCGCCCAGCGCAAGAGTTATTTTGGCGCCCGTCACCCAATCTCAAATTCTAATTCAGATGCCTCTCGCTAGCCCTTTTGATTTGGCGCCCTGTGTCGATCGTATCTAAAGCCGGTCCTGTGAAGGTATCGTCTTAGAATCGTCCGCAACATTGAACCGATTTTTATCGGAATCTAGATCAACAATTTCGTAAATATTGTAAATTACAATATTTTTATCCAATAAAGATCGAATAGAACTTTGCAGATTGGGGAACAGATTTAATTCGAGACACTTTTCGAAAACAAAATATTATTATATAATACATATATTTTATAAAGAGTAAACGAATATTTTGTCACACGATGACTCAAAAAAATGTATAAATGACTATACAGAAAACAAATGGCAAAGAATTTGGAACACACAAGACACTAAACTAAATGAAATTAAATAAGACATCCTCCGTCGGTCAAACCCAAAACTCAACCGGAAACAGGAGTCTGTTCTTAACAGACTTCGCACACCAGAATTACCCACGGTTTCCTGATGGGCAGAGCAAGGAGCCCCCCCCAAATTTGCCAAACCTGCGGAACCGCGTTAACCATCAAACAGGAACGTTCCGAACATGGGATGTCCTACAACTCGGACAGCGCACTCGGACCAAACCAAGATAAAAACATAGATATAATCAATTTTTGCAAAACAAACAAAATCGTTCAATCTCATATAAAAAAAAAAATACCTAATCTAATTCTATAATTTATATTTGCATCTAATCACTCTTAATTTGTTCGTAACTAATGGCCTTCGTTTGTCGGTTTCAAATCGCGGACGAAATATTTCGATCGACGATATCGCGGTGATATTAGAAACGATCACGTCTCGTCACTATATCGCAGCAATTACAATATAATATATTATTATTATTTTAATAATATACACTAACCTACACTCGGACAGTCGAATCGCGACGTATCCATCCGGTTTTCGATCGTCGTCGTCGTCGTCGTTTGCGCGTGACGACAATAATTAAGTGTCTCTCTTTATTTATTTATTTTTTTCCTCTTGCCAATAATGCTTATTATATTATTATACGCACAACCGTCGTCGTCTTCGTCGTCGTCGTCGTCTCCGGGACTATCGCGGTTCCATTTATTATATTGGCACGGTCGTGCACGATCCGCTGCCATTTACTCTCTCGCACTGCGCGCACACACACACACACACACACACACACACACACACGTGTGCGGCTCGCGCTCGAGTATATAAAATAATATGTGTGGAAAACATAAAAATAAAATCGTCTCCTCGTCATCTGCCCGGCCGGCGGCGGCGGCGGCGGCCGCGTGTTGAGTGGTAAACGATGTTTCTCTCGCCGAGATTTTTATCGTGTCGGACACGTTTTTCTGCGTTGAGCACTTTACCCGTCGTAGGTAGGTATATATACGTTTTATACTGCGGTCGTAGTAGTAGTAATAATAATAATAATAATAATAATAATAATACGGCTCACGTTATCAACTGCAGGCTGTCCCGACGACGACGACGGTCACACAAAAGCGTATTTCACGCTCGCGCATATTAACCATAATAATGCGATATTATGCACGTTTAACATTTTAAAGTATGTGAGATTCGTTTTTTTTACTCGCATTTTTTTATTGTCTTTTTTTTTTGTTCGTCGTTTTCTCCCCCGGAAATCTGCAACACACAGCGTGATCTATATCAAAGTTATATAGGTATTATTACCTGCACGGTTGATACCATTACCATTTAACAATCGTATAGGATTTTCGAGTATTTCAATTTATATGCGCTCGAACGCGATGTTTTAAAACGAACGATATGTTCCAAAAATAGACCAAAATATATATAATCCGATCGGTTAATTATTTAAAAAAAAAAATAAAAATCGATATCCAATAATACTCGTGAAAACGTAAATTTTGCTTTCTTTTTAGGAAGGGTCTTGGGAAATAGTCGAGAGGGCTAAGCTCACTTAAACCTACCCCCTCCGATCTCCAGCTATTGTGTGTTTGTCGAGCATCCACGTTCGAGCTGTAATGTTTGGCTAACTCCTTTTTTTTGAAAACGTTTGATGTTTAATGACTATAGACTACCCTTGTATAGTAATTATCATAAATTTTAACACATCATTTTCGCGGTACCTATGGACATTAGTTAGGTAACTGAATGTTACTGAACGTCGACTTCAAACGACACTTTGGTCATATTTTTGTACATCTGCAGTCAGCGGTCTCAAATTCCATATTTGACAACCAAGCTACACCGTATGCATATATAGTTTATTACTAAATTATTTATTTCGTTTGAAATTATTTTAATTATTGATTTCACGTCCTTTAAGATTTAAATAATAAATATAATACAATAATGTCTAATGGAAATAAAAGTGATTAAAATGGTTATCACTTATCAGTAGGGCTAGGATTTATATGCAATATAAAATGGTAAAATATGCATATGATGCATTAAAAATATGCAAAAACACGCAACAAAGAAAATCTGTGATTAAATATGACACAAAATACAAAAACTAAATTTTTAAATTCTAAAATATTAAAAATATTTCTATAAACTATTAATGTTATTAAAGTATTACACAAAACAATGATGTGATGTTTGAAATTTTCAAAAATAAAAGACCTTTCAGATCTTATAGTATGTTTTTATACTTGCTAAAACTACGTTCAACATAATATGAAGTAGTTTTTGCATTTTCGATTTTCCCATGGAGTTGATTGTAATGAAAATCTTCCTCCAGATTACCTACTTCCATTTTTACACTTTACATACCTTCTATACCCATATAAATACTTGAGTATTTTTTTTTTATTATTTATAATATTCTATTTTTGTTTTTTACCAACCACTGTGGCTAAAATATACCATAAAACATGCATTTTAGGTGTTAATTGTTAAAATATGCAATAATATGCATTTTATTCAAAATATGCAAAATAAAATAACCTGCACCATTTGTTTCATCATAACGTAATTCATGGACATTTCAAACAAAAGTAATAATCAGAAGTTGTAAAAAAAATATGTCAATGCATATAAATCCTAGCCCTACTTATCAGTAATGTTATCAATGTGAAATAATATAATAAGGTACCAACTATGTTTATAAACGTATGAGTCATAACCGGTATACTTTTGCTGAGTTTTGTTAGAATCTTGACGTAAAGCGTGATGTGCAAATATTATGAGTATGACAAATTTGAATAAATAAATATACATATAATTATATAATACGGACTCCGTTAAGACTTTTAAGTCAAACGGTTGGGTGGTTAGGTCAGATTCTGGTTTTTTGATTTTTTAAGTATACTAATTGTGCCGAGTTCCGTAAAAATTGATCAATTTAATGATTCACTAAAATTTTAATGAACCAACATGCGGGCCAGCACTGCCATATGGTATATATCATGTTTTAGGGACCATTAACTAACTCACAATTGATTCATTAAATGTTTATAGTGGTTGTTTATGCAACCTGGCATTACACGATTAATAATAATAATCTAACCTAACCTCGACGACGCAACGGTTCCTCCGTCAGCAATCCTTGGTGTAAACGGGTGACGCAGACCGGAAGTGACGAGACTAGCAAATATTTGAACGGAATTCAAAACACTTCCACAGAATAGTTTCCACCTATGACGTCACATGACTGCACTACGCGGAATCGGTTGTCGGTCGAGAGGGCGCGACGGTCGCGTAGAAAAAAGGCTGACCACGACCGCGCTATCCTCGGATAACCGTTGACGTGGAAATTATCGCGGTTACCTAGCTCATTTTTATACCTCTAACCATATAATATTATAATGTGTAATTTTTCATAGTCCCAATAATAGGAATATTAGGATATCGTAGCGAATCGGACTACGCTCTGGAGACGCGAGGAAAACCGGTCGGAGGCACTTCGGTTTTCCTTGACGTCCAAACCGACGGAAAATGTCGTAACCACGGGTAATCGCGCCGCGCCCGGAAATTTCCCGGAAAATCTTGCAGGTCAGCGAGTGATATCAATTACTATTACAACGGCCAATCAGAATACGACAGACTAATCGTGATACCACCTCGAGGGAAATGCTTATAAACGCGGTCGTCGGCCTTTTTCTCGGCCAGACCGTTTTTGGACGAGTTCGTATCAATCGACAGTGGACCGACTATATACATGTGTGCAGGTGTCTGGCTAGGTGTGGCTCGCGGATTTTCTATATATTGTACCTACGGACGAAGATTTCAAACCATCGACCATGTTATGTACACCATAATCGGACTCGTATTGCTGGTTAGCATATTATTACGTACAATAAACGTGTGGCAGGGACGGCAATATTATAATAATACGCGTCGAGTGGTTCGGATTTCAAACGACGCTGCGCCGTCGCCCAATTGTTATTATACTCGTCGTTCCGTTTTCGCCGAACACTCGCGTGGTACCGGTTTTTGTATTTCGTGCTAATATTAATTTTGATATTTCGAGAACCCCCCCTTTAAACCACCCCACCCCGTCGGCGGCGCACAGTGTTCTCTGAAACATAATCTTGAATCTTGACCCGGGTTCCCATTACTATACATATAGGTCCATCGGCTGTGTCGTGCAGTATTGCAGGGTTGGCCATAACTTTAATAGACTTATTGTGATCGACCTCTGAGCTTTTCTCTGAGGTTGTCCGACAAAAATAGGAGTTGTCCATAAACAAAAAATGATATACTTTTTTTTATAAAACATCGGCTGTTCGGGCATGCATTAGTTTGACATATTAAACTTAAAATCAGTTTGCAGAGTTCTGATTATATATTGTGGTATCGTGTGGCTATTAAATTAGGTTGTATTATAATTGTATTTCTTTTATAAATTGCAGTATTATGTGTCGGTGGTTGATTGTAGGTCTGGTCCTAGTGCTTCTCCGATCTGTCGTGAAATATGGTGTTTTTTTCTCGTGTCTTCGTATTTTTGGCATTCAGTGATTATAATAATATTCTGTTTAACTGCTTGTTAAATACACTTTTAAATACGCAATCACCATTTTCTCGTGCTCCTTTTCCGATTGCGTCATCCGGTTTCCAAATAGGTCCCACTCCACTGGGAGTGAAGACCGCACATGTCTCCTCTTGGAGAAGGGGGGTAGTATCATGCATATAGTGTTATATACATAGATAAATAGATCACATGATCTCCCTACTACCCACTTGTCATAAGCATTGACAAAGACCTTGAGGTCATATCAATGAACATAAGAAAAAAAAAAAACTGCGTGTAGGCCACTCCGCACGTTTAGCATATGGATAGAATTTTTTTTGAGATGGTTGTGTGTGACGAGCATATGCAATATTCGTAACTTATTTAGTATAGTTTCCTCTTTGATAAAAAAAACATTTATTTTGTATATACACGTCGAGACCCCCCCCCCCCCGTAAATACGCCACTGCATAGGCACATCCTATTCGTGTCTTGTACGGGACAAATTCCTCTCAGATATTTTTGCACCGTAGCGGTCTCGAGATGTGATCGCTACACGTGTGACAAAACTAAGTGATTTTCAAGACGCAAAACTCGACGGCGAGGCACGTTTGCAGGATCGGCTGAACACATCTCGTCGCACAATTTTCCCACTCACTTGGACCAAAATTATTGTTATTACGTATTGCGCAGAAAATGTAACCCGTTTTTTTATGAAGATATCATTAATATTGTCGAACGTGGTTTTTTTTTTTAACCGACAGCACATTATAATATTCTGTTTTCCTCAAATCTCATTATATTATACGCGTATATTATAATATAATATATTAATTATCCGGTCAGGGTTTCGTGTGCGCGTTTCCTTGCGTCAAAGAGAACATTTTTATTTTCCACCCACGGCATACACGTTTACCACTTTTCTACGCAATAAACATGTTGGCATGTATATATATATATAGTGCTGCATCGTACGACATTAGAAATATAAGACACACCACGTGTTCATCGTGAACGTTTTTTTTTTTTTATTATTTATAATAATATATATTTTACATTTAATACATTTCGGGATTCAACAAAAACGCGTCGTCGGTTCACCGCATGCGGTGCGTGTTTTAATATACGAACGTAATATACGTAAAACTGCGTGTAAATATAAATACACACACACACACACGCATATATATATATTATAATGGTGTTCGTAAATTATGAAAGATAAGACGACTTCTTGGTAAAACGGTTGGGTTGTTGGTCGGTTTATAATGTTGCCAAGTGCGTATTGTAATAAAGAGGAATTTCGTCGCTATCAGTCGTAAAATCATAATATGCACCCCCCCGCGATGGCTTTAAAGACCACGGGCTTTACAATCTCTCTGAACAAGAGAACACGAGAAACATAATTAACAGACACGTGTCAGAGAACTCTGCCATAATCCCACGCTCAACCTTAAAATATTAAACGCAAAAAGCTAAAGGAGTAACATCGATATAATTATATAATATTAAATTATTTTCAACACACCAATATTATTTGCACACCACTGCGTAATATAATAATATATCTATATTATTATAGAGAAGTAAAATTTGTGAGGTTGTAGGGGGTAATCTCTGGATGAACTGAACCGATTTTGAAAATTGTTTTACCAATAGAAAGCCACATTACCTATTCGTGAGTGTCGTATAAGCTATACAACTATTTGGATATTTGGCTCAGGCAACGCCGGGTGGGACTAAATCAAATATTGTTGTAACGATATAAAATAAAACATATTATTCATATAGAGTTAGATACGCAGTGGCGGCTCGTGGGGTTAATTGAAGGTGGGGCACAAATATTTCCCTCGTTTTCCACTATCACAACTTTGAACTTACCACCAATTCCTGTTGATTTTTTGAATAAAATAAAATTTATTTTCGTATACGAAAACCTTTTAATATAACCTTTTATTATTTCTTGCACAACAAATAATTATAAAAAGAAAATTATCGTTTAAAAACAAACGTAATAAAAATAGAATCCGGGCACAATCCGACTGTGACCGGCAACGCCGTATTAATTTGTGTCGAAAAGTGGAGGAAACCTAGTTCTGTCGAACGGGCCATCGGGGCACGACGAATTTGTGCCCTCCGCCCAATGCCCGTACAATATAGTATGTGCATAATATATTGTACGCAAGAGCGCCCGTATTTTATAACATTTTTTTTTCGATAGTATTTTTAAATAATATTCCAACCATATTATGATGGGAGAAACACCTAGGTACTCAATTTTAATTTAATATACATTTTTCTCCTTTCTTTCAACTTTGTAGTTGGGGCACGATGTCGTGTACCCCATAGCACGAGCTGCCACTGGTTGTACGTTTCGTAAACAGTGCCGTCATTTCAGTTTTTAATAGGAAGGGGCAAACGGTTTTACCAGCCCATATACCTAACTGAACAAAAAAACAAATCACTTCGCTCTCAAGCTAATTTCCACTTATACTTCTATCTCGATACGATTTTCGTATTACTAACTTTATGCGTGCCTGAGGCAAAATTAGTTTCATTTTATGGTAAAAAGACGTGGAGGAGCTAAAATATAATTATGGTATTCATACAGTTATACCTCAGTAACATAATTTCATATTTTTCTAGAGGGTCGAACAAATTAAATGACAATACGAAACTGTTAAAAAGTAATTGAAAAATCGAACAATTTTAAATAAGTACCTTCTATTATAGACATATTTTGATCATGGATAAATTTAAGAGTGGTCGTTTTATAATTTCTATAGTATCAGCGACCGACTAGAAATCTAGAAATATTAATTACTAACTTTTACAATCAGACAGGGGCAAATGCCCACCTTGCCCCCCCTCAAATGATGCCACTGTTCGTAAATCGTGACGATTTCGAGGGGTGTCAAAAATAACTTTGAGCAACGAGAATTCAACAAGTGTAGAGTTGACCCCCCCCCCACACACAACGGCCACAATACAATCGTAAATTACGCTTTATGGCCAGCTATTCTCAATATATAGTTGTTAGTATTGATTTATTATTATACATCCCATAACAATATTTTAACACCATATATAAACATAAACGTTGAAAAATAAATACGCATTATTTATTTTAAGTATTATATTTAACCCCTTAACGCGACCCCCGGTTTACGGCACACATAATTCAAAAGTATATATTATCTAAATACGTTTCAAATTTGTATACATTATTATAGAAAATATAATATACTCGTAATATACCTACTCACATATAGATATTAAAAAATATAGAAAGTCGTAATCATTCGGACGTTTATTATTCGTGTCATTGTATACATTATAATATATATAATTATACTTTACAATAATATTATTGCGTTATTCATATATATATATTATAATATGTGTCGTGTGGACATTTAGCGTATCGATTATACGTTATTTATTCGGCGGTCGTCGCGGCGTTTCAAACGACGCGTACTACATCGAGGACGGAAACCATACAAGTCGGTGCCACGTGGTTGCCAAGTGTGTCCGCAAACACCCCGAATAACTTATAATATTATTATTATTATTGCGTTCATAATCAGCTATAGCTATAGGACATTATAAAATATACCCTAAAAACGACCCGATTGGCGTTTAAAAGTCCCGACCGATATTGCATGTGAAACACGTTTCGTGGATGTGTAAAAGGCTATGTACAATATAATATAATAGTCAAGCCTCGTATTATATTGGTGCACGTTAATAAATAATCGACGAGAATGGGATTCAGATGTAGAGATGTATATAATATATCATTATGTTCAGTCCGTAAAATGTTATGACGGAAAACACTTTGACTCGGTATTTGGTATAAGCTGCAGGATAAGGAAAAAAACATAACCTTTAATCCGGTGCTTCTTAACGTTTATTCTTACGACGACCCCTAATTAGGGTCCATAAAAATGGCGACACGCTTAAAACATAACAAATATAACTACTGGTTTGTAATAGCTGCAGAAGTCTTATATAAATGACACACAGTATGGTTGGAGACTTTAACGTCTGCAACATTAAGTCAATTATACGCTTTACCTATAATATAATATTAAATCTATTTATTTTAAAAAATGGCAACAGCTCGTTTTACAGTAAAGATTAGTTTGTATACGCTTATAAAAATTAATGTATTTATATATTATATTATAGATAAATAGTATACTTGGGAGCTTTATTTCACAGAAGTGGTTAGATATTTAAATACCTATATCATAATTTAGGTATATTTTCATAAGTATAAAAACGAGTGTCAATACGATTAGCTATATTTCATATTTCGAACATAATTATTTTGATTTAAAATCACTCGCCTATAGATGAAAATATTATCATGCTCAATGCTAATAATTAATAATATTTTATCTTAAATTTAGGTACACGTATATTAATTTACCCATGTGCGTGTGCATATCATTTCAAATTAAAGGTAACTGCACACATGGATTATATTATAAGTCTTTATTACATACGAATTTAATTGTATGTATATATTATTTCTTTCGAGATTATGCGTCTCGACCGCTGTTAAAAAGTGAATTTGTTATACGATATAATTATTTTTGATTTATAAGACGCGTATTATTGGTTCCAAAATCAATGTTAATCATCGTTTAATATCGACGACGACAATTACATATTATAATATTATAATATATTTACAGTGCACTGCAACTCTAACCGAACAAGAAATAAATCGAAAGTATTCGTAATTTACACGCGTCGCCACCACACGTGTATATATATAGGTAGATAGATTCAGAAACCGTGTCTCATACCGCCCGTACGTAAATATTTCAACGTTAGCCAAGACATAAAGCAACCGGGTGTAGGTATATAATATATACCCGGTTATAGGTAGATATATATATGTATACGCACTTACATACACGCAGCACAGAAATACTATCTGTCACCCACAGCGATGAACGGCCCCGATAACGATGTTTTTAACTAAACAAAACAGAATAAAAAAAAAAAAATAACAACCGTCTTCGCGTATATGCGTTGCACCTGACCAAGATGTTATGGGTCTCCCGTGCACACACACACTCAACACTGCGGCAGCGTCTACCGTATGCGTTTATAATATATATATATATATATGTGTGTGTGTGTGTGTGTATGTATATTACACGCGTCTGTATACATATAAAATAATCCTGTCGATAAGTTTTAATTGGAGGGTATGAGGTTTTGGGAAAAAAAAAACCATCGAAACGACAACCGAAAGGTGATTATAAAAAACAATTTATTATGTGCGTAAAAAATTCGTTTGTATTTTATAAATCACTTAAACTGGATACAGGACTAATTGGACGAGTTTAATTTACTATACTAT
The DNA here is from genome assembly GCA_022818045.1 of Neotoxoptera formosana. NCBI lineage: Eukaryota > Metazoa > Arthropoda > Insecta > Hemiptera > Aphididae > Neotoxoptera > Neotoxoptera formosana. Next base: position 12,417,314 of record CM040631.1, read on the forward strand.
TAAATATAGGTAGGTATAGGTACCTCCGTCGGATTCGAACATTTATTCGGTGGACGTTTAAAATAGGTAGGTACCTATGTACCTATATCCTAATGGCGGATAAAAATCGTACCGAAATCGTATTAAATATAATATATTATATAATGTACCTTTGTAGAATAAATACGTAATTATTACCTATATTATGTATATATTATGACGCCAAGTTATTGACACGTCACAATTATTGATTTGTTTTGGCCGATTTCGACGATAACATTATTCATATAAAGATTCTTTGACGTGATGTAGGTTTAGATGTATACATGTAGATTTAAACACGTCGTATATTTTATCAATTTACTCGACTACATAATTTTTTTTGTTTTAAATCCGTTTCCGCCGTCGAGGTTTTGCCAAAAAACACTAATCACGATCAACGTTATTAAATGATAAATAATATAAACAAATATAACCACGCGCATGGCATTAAAATATTAGTATCGCTATCCATTCGACAATAATCGCACGCCATATTTTAAACTCGTGTGTATTCATAACTTTTAACAAGAATATTAATATACGTCAAATAGTAGGTATATACCTGTTATAGACGTACGCTTGTACGATATTACTACCTATATATAGTTACCACTTGGAAAATTATGATATTTTTGAGATGGATCGTCGATATACGGTTTGACACGATAACTGACAAATGTCCACCAGCAGCAGTCTATCGTATATTCGTATGTCTGCCTGAAAAATATAAAATTAAATAAGTCGTGATGTAAATTAATACAGTCGAATCCGCTTTATTTGGACACATAGGTTGCATGCGTGTTTTTTTGTCCCGATAAAGTGGTTTGCCCAATAATCTGAAATAAAAAAACGAACATTTAAACCTAAATTTATTGAAAAATTGATTTTCATATTTTTATTATTAGAAATATTACAATAATACAATTATTGGTTGTCCTTATTATACGGTGTCTCTATATATTAAGTGGAATCGACTGTATTAGAATTGCCAATCGAGTAGCTGAAAATCGACGCTCATCAACCGCAGTCGAGTTTGAGAGGAGTATAATATACTATATTATAGTCGTACACATTCCCAAACACTTTTCACCTGTCGTACACTGCTGTAACAGTTGTCATCGACCGCAACCTACCGATATACTGCAAACTTTTTGAAAAGAATCACTCGTAAATTTTTTTTCATCATTGTAATAACTATTAGCTGGACGGTACTGGTAGTAGGTATACTCATGAAGGTATATATCAAATTGTATGTTTTGTTGAGATTTCAGATTTACGAGTGACACGATTATAATATGTATAATATATTATATAATATACGACCGAAAAGGGACGTATTATTTGTACACTGCAGCATCACTATACTATCATTGGATGTTTTATCGCTGCTATGTTCGTATATAAATAATATACAATAATAATTATACAAACGAATAAACCCTCACTGCAGGCTTATTATTCGAAGCGGGCTTAGACATCGTTTAAAAAAAAAATGTCAATCCGACAGTAAACGCGATTTAATAATATATACAACTATATAATCTTCGCAGACCGCAGGTGCTTCGTCATAATATAAATTGATAAATTATATATTATTATTTCATCGAACATAATATTATCGCGGTCAGGCGCGGATCTAGAAATGAAAAAAGGAGGGGGCTAGACGAAAAAATTTGCTTCGAGTACGTAAAAGCATAGGCAATAAGTTTAAGTTTTTAAAGTGAATAAAAATTCATCATATTATAAAATAATATAATGATAACAACATTATCTTTTATTACGTTTAATAATAATATTACATAATTACTAAGGATCGGATTTCAATGCATATTTGCATTTTTTTTTTTTGGAATGTCATATAGGACGATTTTCAAGCTACAAATGTGTTTCAAGTACTCCATATTTTATCTTCGAAATGGCCGATGGTTGGACGCTTTTAGTCGTGTCAAATATATTTTTTGGGGGCATTTTTAGAATTTTTAGGTCATATAACAGTATTCTTTTAAAGATAATTTTTAAATTTCTTAGGGAATTTAAATCCGAGCCCTAATAAGGGCAGAAGTGTAAAATATTTAAATAGTTTATGGAATTTACACAGTTTAGTAGCAACATGACAAAGTCTCGACCATCGACCTCCAACAAGTTACCTCCTCGGCGATCTTTTTGTTCAAACTAACCGCTACGGTTAAGGACTTATATAAATATAATCACGATTATCAATCTGCACTCCTAAATGTCAATAAGCAATATACATAGTGATAGTATAATATGGTATATGGTACCTACTTTTAGGCAGTATATCGCTCTTTCAGAGTATATCTTTGAAATATTTTAAGTCCTCAACGGGAGGGGGGTATTCAGCCCTAATAGACCCACCCCCCTTGTATCCGCGCCTGATCTCGGTATATTGTGCCAAACGGTTCTTATGATAATATAATATTAATACGAAATATTTAAATTCTTTAATAATTTCAATTAACATATGTTACATATAATATATTGTTAGGTATGTGTGATATCGTATTATGTTATGTAAGACATGTTTATATATTATATTTACGAATAACGTTTTACGCTGACACGCACGGCACCGGATCCGTTTGCGAGAATACCGAAGACTGTGCTGCAATAATAAGCTGTGAGCAGAATACGTATAATATAATATTGTTACGAATAATAATTATGATTATTAATAGGTATTAAAAAAGGTTGGGCCGAACTCGCGGTGTGTATAATAAACCTGCAACCATATGCAGTAGTCGACACTCGACAGACGGTTTCGAACACAACAATAATCTATATATGTAGGTATTTATTATAAAGTATAAATACAATAAACAATAATTTTTAAAAACCCGTTTTGGTTTTTTCGCTCGTCTAAATAGAGCAATCGGTTTGTGCCGCCACGAGTCCATTAACGAAAACACGTTTTACACGACGACAATAATAATGATAATAATATGTAGGCGAATCGGTGGAAATATTTAAACAGTTTAGAGACGAAAAAAAAATGTATACAAAAAATAACTTCAGGGTAATCTGGAGACTCCGCGGTATATCGGCCGCGGCCGCGGCTAAAAAACAGTCCAAAAAATACCAAAATCCTTTACTACGATCTGATTGGCTTAGATCCGTTCGGCTTAGAAATTCGTATACGCGAACCTTATGCGCCGCATACGATATATTATTACTCTATTGCACAAAAATGTCAGCGTTTTTTTTTCTCTCTCTCGACAAACGAGTCTTCGGATTCTTGCTCCGGAGAGCACAATGCCCGTATGACATTATATTATTATCTTGTATAATATTATTATCGCTCGGGAAAAGAGGAGCGCAGCACGTACATTGATAGGCATGGCTGGGCGAGTTAAAAAGTTAGTAACTCGAGTTACTTTTAACTAAGTTACTTAACGCGAGTTACTTTTGTTTTTATAAGTTACTTCTAACTATTAACGAGTTAATTCATTTATTTTTCGCAATATAAATTGCATATAGACTTTAAATTATATTTTGATTTTTATATAAAAAAAATAATAGCTGCCTGAAAAATCAAATAATATATTATTATATGTTATTTTATTCTGCATTCGAAATAAGTTCTAAATTATTGTAAACTGTCACAAGTGTTTCGCATTATTTCTGTATTTGAGATTTCAATAGGTATTAAAATAACATAGCAAGTACTTATAGATACGAGTAAATAACGATATATTTTTTTAAATCTTCACCACGACGTTATATATCACAGTACTTGTAGCTATATATAATAAATATTACATATCAAGACCTATCGTCGCGAGTCCAAAAACGCGTCTACATCGCGCGTGTGCGAGACGGCGTATCGCAGCTTTAAAATAATAATATAATATACGTCTCCTCGAGTGGAGGTACGCACGTTGTCACTAGTTGCAGTAAGCTCATTATAATAATAATATATAAAAAATAACGCATAGGCAGTCGAGCTACCGAGAAAATCTCGGCTGGGCCGCGGTTATGCGAGTGTTGAGTCATAATTTTTTATTTTTATATGATAATGAGAATTTATAGTACTATTTGTAGATTAGTTCTACATATATTAGTAGAAAATATAAATCGCACCATAGTTGTAACTATTGTAGCTGTAATCAAACGTCGGGAATCCAAAAACTCGGTGAGCCGATACCTATATTTCCTAACCGGCTCTGCGCATAAATACATCGCATATAGTGATTGAATTTTATAAAATAGACCAGTCCAGGACTGACGGTCCGATCTGAAAATAATTTCAACCGGACTGTTTATGGTTCTGTTTGTAGTAGTCCGGACCGGAGCCGAACCGGACGGTTATTATGGTCATTCAGAATAATACAATAAATTATATAAATATAAATATTTACAATTAAATTGCCCGTAGTTGTAGTTTTCGTTTAATTTTAAGCATACTGCAAAAACAATCATTTTAATAGATCATAATAGGACCTTTACTTTGACCACCGGATTGGTTCAGACCGAACTGAACTGATAATATTGTTTTGCTGAAACCGGACCAAACCAAACCATATAAGCATCATGTGTACAGCTTAAGGGGCCGTGGAGGTACAACACAAACTTATTCCACTCTTATCTCTATTGCACGCCATGTCTATCTGTGCCCTTTCTTGAAGTACTTTTAGATCCCTCACCACTGAGTCCCTCCTCTTGTTCTTGGCCTGCCTAGAGGTCCAAAAAACTCGAATGGTTAGGACATGTATACGTGGAGGGCAGATGGTAAAATAATTAAATTATTAACAATAAAACGGGGCAACACGATTGCGCTCGACCAATTAGCACTATCGCGCCCGTTCTACCTTTACCTACCTTTTATTACCTGCCTAAAATGCAACACGATTGTGCTCTAATATATTATATAGATATATTTGTCCCGTATATGTTATATATATTATTATATTATACTCTAACAATTTTCTAGTACACTATTTAAAAATAATTTTCCTTTTCAATTTTACATGGTTAGCCTTAGGACTGACGACAAAATTTAATTTTTATGTCAGTCCTAACACTGTAAAATTGGAAAGGAAAATTATTTTTAAATAGTGTACTAGAAAATTGTTGGAGTATATATTAGTTGATATATTGGAGCGTAATAGTGTTGCATTTTATGCAGGTAAAAAAGGTAAGACCGGCGCGATTGTGCTAACTGGTCGAGCGCAATCGTGTTGCCTTTTTTGAAAAGGAAAAAGGTAAGCCGGGCGCAATCGTGTTACACCCACAATAAAATTACCTAGCAAAACGTTAGGGGACCAACCGGGCCGTTAGCCCCTCTCGGGCGCTCCTCGAGCAGGCGAGCTGTGTGTGTCTGTGTGTGCGGAATACTGGATTTACGCGGAGCGGATGAAAACGTAATCGGTTTAACATAATAATATAAGACACGCGGGTTTTCCTCCACCGCCGCCGCCGTCGCGATAGTGTCGTCTGCGTGTCATGTGCTACGCGCACATTACATACGCAGGTATAATAATAATGGTATACGCCTCGTGATTTAGAGTCCGTGTTCATTACCGCCGCCGTGCGAGACACGACCGGAATTATATGTGACCGCGACGACGACGACAGACTATATTATGATAGTATTATGTATACGCGTCAGAACCGTTACCGCGACCGCGGCTCGGGTATCCGTTCGGTATGCCTGTACATCGTGTGTATACGTATTGGGTTATAGGTACCTCGCGGCTGGTAAACGATCGATGCAACACGATTGCGGACTTTTTACCTTTTTATATTTGAGAAAAAACAACACGATTGCGCACCTCAAATACTTTTTTTTTGAGCAAACACAAATATTTAAATTATTTTTAAAATTATTTAAAATAAAGGATTATAGTTTAAGAAACCCGCCTATATAGTATAGTATACGTATACACAATTGCACATATTATAAGATTTTTTTTTACATACGTATTAAGTTATTATTAATGTTGGTAAATGTATTTAAATATTTGTGTTTGCTCAAAAAAAATATATTTAAGGTGCGCAATCGTGTTGTTTTTTTTCAAATATAAAAAGGTAAAAAGTCCGCAATTGTGTCATGTTTTTTCAGGTAAATAGGTAAAAAGTCCGCAATCATCGTGTTCCGCCCGTAAACGATACGAGTGCGGCGGCGGACTCGCTTAGCGTCGGATAATCGACGAAATCCGACCTACAGGCCGATTTCGAGGGACGTAATATTGTAATAATATTATTTCTTACCTGTGCGGCTAATACAATTATAGCAGGTAATACTATAATATAATATCTAGTCCGAGAAGTCGATTTTTTCCGCGTTAAGACCAGGGCAACTTTTTTGGGCATGTAATATTTAAACGTTTTAATAAAATATTGCTATGAGGGCCACGTGCGGTTAGGTTTTATTAGGTTAGACACAATAACGCGGATCGCCTGGTTTAGACGATTGTTTCATTGCTTTGATTGTAGGTATATTACATAAGAATTTCCCATAATTTTCTAAAACAAATTCGCCGTTTAGGGACATATTTTATTGGGCCAATCTTAAGTGATTATTACCAACTCTTACCCGCAGGAATTTCAACAAAACAACATTTTTTAAACTTATTATTTTTTAAGTTTTTTACTTTTTTGAATCACAACATACAGTTTTCACTTTATAATTTAAAGCAGAATATTTTACCGAATATTTTGATACATAAAAATCAAATTTTGGACTATTTGGTTTTGAGTTGTCAGTATTTAAAGTTTTGACAAACGGAGAAGTGGACCAACCTTTTGCGGGATACCCTCTTACCACCCGCCACACTGCTCATCTAAACTTCAAATACTTATAACTCATAAACTACTCGTCCAAAATTCGATTTTTATGTACCAAGATACTCAGAAAAATATTCTGCTTTGGATTATAAAATGAAAACTGTACGTTGTAATTCAAAAAAGTAAAAAACTTAAAAAATAATAAGATTGATAATAAATATTTTAAAAAAAAACTTTTTTTGAAAAACGTTGTTTTGTAACGATTTCATAGCGCGGTATCAAAAATATTTCCAAAAACGTAAATACTTTTTGAAATAACGAGCGTTTTACGTTGAACGGATCACCCTGTAGGTACCTACACACACATATATTTACCGTGCTGTCGCAATGCTGGGGGCTCGCGGTACACCGGAGGAATGCCGATCCGAGAATAATAGTGTATGGTTTTTTTTTTATTTTTTTTTCCGATCCGTTTCTCTTCTTCGTCTTCTTGCGCGAGTCCGTTTTTTTCGGTCCGAATCGACGTCGTCGCCGGTGCGGCAGGCGACTTTATTCCGGTCACGCGGTCTAATCTACACATGTCAATCTATCCACGCGGCGGGGTATATATTATTATATATCACATGTTATATATATATATATATACATTATATACCTATATTATACATTTGTACGTATATACCTATAGTATATACAACTCAACTTTGATCGGCGGCGGCGAGTACTCCGACCGATGGCTTTATACGGAAACTTGTATATAATATCATCATCTAGCCCGCGTATATATATAATAATAATAATACCTCGACGTATAAAATATAATCATATAATATGTATATATATATATATATATGTGTACCTCTAAGTATAATGTATAATATTTAATATTTATGTCCTGCGAGATCCCGCCGAGGAGAGTGCGTGTGTGTGTGTGAGGTCGGGTCGGACGAATTTTTTGACCGCCAAACCCAAACGGCGGTCGTCCTCGGCGAAAAAAAAAATTGAATAGCATAATATGGCGGGTACTCGAAATCTCGTCAGTGCCTATATTGGCGCACACACGCTCTACAACAGTATAGTGCTGCGGAATAATATATTATATAATATTATTGTCTGTCGGTCGAATGAAAAGAGAAAAAATGACGAATTTGGCGAGCGGTCCGACTTATATACAATAGAGGTATAGGTACTATACCTGCCTACTATAATAGTAATTATATTCACGGTAAAGAATTGTTGTTGAGTCTATAAACTTTAAACACAATGGCATTGACTTTTGTTCAAATAGGCGCATCTACTTGCATTCGAATAACAAACAATACATTACGTTTTTTTTAATTTTTCTTTTGAAACTAACGGTAACTCTATAAACAATAAATTATTCGATTTTCGTGAGCCAAAACGAAATTCATTTGTGAGCCACTCTATAGCAACCTATATAGGGGTTGAAAAAAGAAACTTAAGACATCCCAGAATTGGTGTAACTTTTATTAAAATCGGCCCAGTGGTTTCTGCAGAGATTAGCCGCATTAGTGTAAAAATCTCTCAATACAATAATATATGTTATATTATATATATATCTAGAGTTTTAAATTTGAAATATTTTAAAATTGAAAATTTCACTCCTTTATGAAATATTGAAAAAAAATATTTTTTACAAATATGTATAGTAGGAACGTAGATGATAATGGTAGTGAATTAAGTATTATTGTGTTATTTCATATCTGTATTTGTTTGAAGATGAATAATATTATTTTGAGAAAAAAAAATTAAAATACATAATAGAGAAATTGTATTGTAATGTCAATTAATAAAGTGATAATAAATCAATAAATAATAATTCGCAAATGTATTGGTAACGTATATGATTATTGATTACTGATTAGGTCTAACCGGTCTAGACCATCTTCAGATGGACACTATTTCACTAGTCACTAAAATAAACAATTTGTGTATTCGTACAATAGACATAGGTAATTTTAAACACGTTCTTCTCTCACTCTAATTATATAATATTGTGCAACTCAAAAAAAACTTTTTTTATAATTTTTGGTTTATTTTTATTTTTTATGAATTATTTCAAGAAAATAAATTTCATGAATTTTTAAAACCCATTAATATAAGATATTGTACATAATAGGTCACATATTATACTCACACATAATACAATAGTATCTACCCACCTATAATAGGTATGTACGCGAGTTTAATATTATTTAATATTATTACGATATTAAGCTAGTCACAAAAAATACCAAAAAACCCAAACCCGCTAAGCTGGTCCCACTTTATGGGGTATACCTATTTAGGTGGGCGAATGTAAGTTCCTACACGAGACTTAGCAGGTAAGAAATATACATATGTTAGTTACTACACTATGGAAAAAGGTGCATATTATGTAAGTTCCTACACGGTAAAAAAAGTTCAAATGTCAAATGTATAAGTGTACCTATACGTCTTGAGCTATATTATGGATTAGGTGACAAAATAATAAAAATAGGTACATTTTCATAAATAAATAGATGACGATGATGATAAAATATAATAAAAATCGCATAATGCATTGATAATACGAGTATAAGGTATAATAAAAATCGTATTAAAAAATGTATGATTCGATTTTTATTATACTGTATACCTATTATCAATGCATTATGCGATTTTCTTTATATTTATTTATTTATTTATGAAAATGTACCTATTTTTATTATTTTGTCGCCTAATCCCTAATATGGATTAAGTATACACTTACTGACATTTAAACTTTTTTTTTACAGTGTAGGAACTTACATATATAATTTTCCCGCCGTGTATAGGACGCGTACCTGTTTTTTACCGTGTAGGACCTCACACATCTCATTTTTATATTCGCGTAGGAATTAACACATCACATTTGTAGGAACCAATGTATGTAATCGTTTACCTGCTAGGTCTCGTGTAGGAACTTACTGTTCCCCATTTAGGTAGATACCTTTATATTATAAGTAGGTATATAACGCGTGCAGGTTAATCATCTATATATATCCCCTTCGCATATAATGCAATAACATGTACGTAATTGTTTACAAACACCCCTAAGGTATTAATAATGGATTAGTAATGTATTATTTTAATGACGTACTTAGAAGACACTATATATTACGTCGTTGCACCGTTTGCCGAAAGAATGTCGAGAAAATACGACTCGGAAATTGTACTCGCGTCGCATTAATACATATATATATATATATATATATATACATCCACACTTTATATTATATAATGTCTATATGTTGGCAACGACCATAAACGCACACACATAATAATATCGTCTGCTGCACTATAAAACACTGTGTCGCTCCGCCTCCAAACCGCTCGTGGTCCAACCTCCACTGCTTCGGTTATTGGTCTATTGATTTAGAGAGAATTCCTATCGATCGCTCGCCGCTTATAATACCTGCACGTTAATAATATAGTCTCATCTTACTGCAGCAGCAATAGCTGTGCTTATAACTACTACAGTACTACAACAACAACAAGTGGCGACCTGTTTGATCCTGCAAGACAATAATAATAATAACAAATGAAACTAAACCATGTTGACATTATACAAATGTAAATAGGTATAGAAGGTAAAAAATTTGAATATGATAATCTCATAACCGCATTGATATAACGGATCTGTATAATATTATTATTATCGTATTATAAATATAGTATTATTATTAGTTTTAAATGATTTGTTTTCCGATTTTATTTTTCCTAGTCACACGCGCACGACACTGCACCTACGCGTAAATGCGTAATGTTCAAAAAAAAAAGGTTTACAAGGAAAAAATACACTCAATCACGTCAAGTCGGCAAGACAAAAACGCATATAATATAATGTATCGTGGTCGCCGTTGTCAGTCATGGTCTGCTGGCGATGTCGTTAATACGAGGGTCTGACAACCCCGCAACAAGATCCAGGACGTCACATATTGTGTGAACTATTTTTGAAAATCAAATTTTTAGGGGCTTAATTATACACTTTTTGAAATAATTTTAAGAAGAATGTCAAACAATCATGTCACGTTTATAGGGGCTATACAACTGCGGCTTTACCAAAACGTAATAAACGAAATAATATTTAATACAGCCGCAGGTAGTGTAAAACAAAAACTGTGCAGTTCTAATAAAATGTAATATATTTTAGTTGATAATTATTAAACGGGCTAATCGTGCTGCAGAGTATAGAAATTTGAGAAATATTTCAGTTTTTATATCAGAAATTATACAGAACACTGTTCCATAGGCAGGGCTGGATTTAGGCTAGGGGCGCCACGACTTGATTGGCGCTAAGCCGTGGATGGTGAAATTTTTTTTTTATTTTATTTTTATTTATCAAATATATCGAGAATAATTTTTTTTCTGTCATCATAATAAAATGTATTTTTTTTTTGCCCTTCTGGTCTAGTATATCTTACTCAACAAAAATGTAAGACTTAATTTTTTAGGTTGACTTAAAAAAAAATTTAATTTAATCCATTATACATTTTTGTATAACCATAAAATTGGTAAATTAATAAGGAGGGAGACTCTCAGCTCTTATTGAATAAATGATGTTCCAAGGAGTATTGGCGCCTTTTAAGTAAATCCGGCCCTGACAATGGGTAAGTAGTAAGCACTATTGCGAAATGTAAAAATATTTTACAATTTATATATCACAATAAACAGTACCTACTGTAAATTGCCTGCAGTGTGCAGTATATGATTAACGTTTGGTGACGAATAATATGTATACAATTATACTTTAACAAACTGTACTACATACAGCCATAACCAAATCATAATAATATTATTATAATACTATTCACACGACGATACGAAATTTATCATAAATCGACTTAAAGTAATCGTCGCTCATATTATATGTATTATTTTTTTTTTCTTATTATAATAGCTGGTATACGTGTCTAACGACGTTTTTCACTACCTATTCTACAAATCCGTAGCTGCTTATTATATCGAATTTGCAACGTCCACTGCAGTACGCCTATATATTATTATTGCAGTCGTCGCTATATTATAATAACACCGTATCAAGGGGTAATCGATCAAGTTTTCGTCTCGTACGCGGACAAAAAGCAGCTGAACGAAACACGTCACTCGCCGCTGAGCACTGTTGTAACTTATAATATTATTATATATACATACGTATAGTGTGTTACATCGATGCGATCGTCGAAACGCAGCAATGGCAGTCGGAACTAAATCTGAGCGAGTTGGGCAATATATTATAATATTACTAGCTGATCCCGTGCACTTCGTTGCCCATTAAAAAAAATTAATAATGCCAAATCTATATGAAAAATATATTTTATTTTATAATATAACAGTTAAAATATAGTAATTAATATCGTTACAACAATATTCAATTTATTTTGGGTCGTTATACGTATTTTTATTCGTTTTATCTAGAAAATTCTCATCCGTCTCATTCTGTCCCCCCCAGCGTTGCCTGAGGCAAATATTAAGTTAAGATTAACCTCAAGCGATTTGCATGCATCCAAACCAGCAAGGTAATCCACTGAATTGGATCGCGGAAATATGTGAGCAGTAAATTATTATAGGTAGGACCCCGTGAGGTGCGCAAGACCTATGCCAAAGATTTGTTTTTTTTCATAAATGTATAGCTGAACCGGCAACGCTTTGCTATTGCTATACTTTTCATAGGGTATAAATTTGACCCAGTGAACTTAGTATCACCTACAATTTATTCATCTTTTATATAGCTGTCCTATACTGGCCGTTCCGGGATTCCCCCGGCTTTTATAGACACATTTTCAACTATATAGACATCTTTGATACAACGACGGCAAGTGCGAGTATATTGTAAGTTATTAGTACGAAGCGAATGACAGATGTCGGGTAAAAAGTGTTTTAACGCGCTTATAGTTCGAACCCGACACCACTGAATACGACGTAAGGCGTTAATTTTTTTTACATTTTTGTTATTTTTTTCAACACTCAATTAATTTTTCCACACTAAAACCTTCCCCTAGTCTAGACCTATTTAATAGTGAAAACCGAACTAACATCTAAATTCCGTTGTTTAATTGTTGAGATTTTTGCGACCAAACAAACAAACGCTGTCTGCTCTTTATATAATAGTAAGATAACTCGGTTAACAAAACTAAGATTAGCCACGCCTATAATAATCCTTGAGTTTAGACCTATTCATTAGTGAAAACTAATATAGCTAAGTAAAAAGCGGGAAAAAAATGAAAAACAAATTGCAATCGTTACCGTGAATCGAACTCGAGACCATGTATTTAAAAGATTTAAAATCCATCTGTGATTAATATTGTGCACTTAAGAGGCGATAACTCCGAAACCACTTATCGCACAGCATACAAACTTAGATAGTATAGCCGATTCTCAAACCAACTGAATATGCATATAAAATGTCATAAAAATAGGTCAAACCGTTTGGGAGGAGTATTTTTAACTAACATTGTGACACGAGAATTTTATATATAAGATATTATTATTAAATAATGTATATATATAGGGAATTATAGGGACACGCGCATAAGCATAATACTATCTACTATATATACTTATATTAAGGGATGGCAGACAATATGCTTAAAAATCGGTATCACAATACTAGACACTAAATATAGTGAACACTCGTATTTGGAGTAATTATGATACTTATTTATAAATACTCAGTTACTTTATAGATAATAATTGTCTATGGGATTTGTTTTGGAGCATCGTGACACTATATAGATACTCGATATTTACATTTGTGGAGTATTTTTATGGGAGACTTGCTTAAAAATTAGTACCAAAATATTAGACACCAAATAGTGAACTGCACTCGTGTTTGGAGCAATCATGATACTTAGTTACTATATAGATACTTGTCTATGGTATTTGTTATGAAATACTATAGTTACTCAATTTTTTTTTTTGATTTTTTTTACATTTTTGAAGTATTTTCATGGGTGACTTGCAGTATCACAATACTAGACACTAAATAGTGAACACTCGTCTTTGAAGTTATCACGATACTTAGTTGGATAGTAATTTACTGTCTATGGGATTTGTTATATAGAGTATTACCGCGATGAGTGTCGTTAAAAAATGTGTTCATTTATATATTATATTGTAACAAAATGGTAATGGTTAATGTAATAATTCAAATAGGTTTATAATGGTTACTTTTTTAGAAATCCATTAATTTTTTTATGTGTATCGCCATTTTTATGAATCCAAATAAGAGTGTCGTCGTAAAGAAAGGTTGAGAAACACTTCTATAGATACTCGATATTTACATTTTTGAAGTATTTTGTGGCACCCGATACATTAAAATACTCTGTAATATTTAAAATATGCACTGTGAAAAAATAATATTTTTATTAATAATGAAAGCTGGTTTAATAATTATTTAAATGGCCATAAACAGTGAAACTTACACATTACTATATAGTATTGTAGGTATAATAGTAAAAGATAATAATAATATTTTACCAATATTATTTTAACAAATATATTATGTAATGATATTGCACTACGTTATTAATATTTAATTATAATAATAATAAAAGTCAGCGGATTTTAAATACAAATGTTCAAATGTTCGTCATGCACTAAGGCTGGTGGGTGTGTGTGTCAATACGAGTCGTGTATGAGACTAGCTTAAGGTATCAACACTATTTACTAGAATAATGATGAAGATAAAAAATATGTCTTAACTAAATAGGTGCTACTAGGTATTTCTATTTATAAAAATTGTTAATCTTTAGAAAAAAAAATTATTTTTTAAAATATTTTTTCGGTGTTTCGAGTATTTATCGTTTGACGAAAACACTTTACGAAACACTCGATACATGGACTCAAAAATGTGTCGCAATACAAAATACTCGACACTTCCGATTTCCATCAACCGAAGCAGGACAGAAGATACAATTGTGCCGTAAAAAAAATGCGAATCGCGATGTAAATTTAAAAAAACAATGACGATTATGAGACCATTTATAGTTTACATCATATATAAATATAAGAATATGGCCAATATAATATAAGAACAAGGCCCGATTACACGATTTTAAAAATGCGTTTATTACTGTTTCTGATGTACAAAGTCTGTTTTAAATTAATCAACTCATACGAAGATAGCAAAAATATTTAGTCCTCTGCATCACCACAGAGTTTTCTTCGTTTCCCGAAAAAAGTGAAAGCTGAAATTGGGCCCTTATTGTTTTTGTAGGTGTCATTAAAATCGTATTGTCTCCATCATACTTACAGAGATAATATAATATACATATTATGAAGTGTTCATATAATTATTGTTTGTTCGGAGATGATCTGTCGATCATAATAGCTAAACGTTGACGACGAGACGACTGCTGCATATTATAATGTCATGTGTATGAACGACGGACAAAATAATAATAATAATATCAATCGTTTTCGTACGTTTGGGGGGAGGAGAGGGATCCGTGACGATTTCGAATATCCTCGTAAACCATATAATATATAATATAACATATAACAATAATATTATAAATACGATGATGACATTTGGGATAACTGCAGCGACGCGCTAACGCACCCATCACTAAATATATACCAGCTAGTTATAAAACACGACAGCAAAAGACGCGTATATAATATAAATTAAATGGTATACATAAAAATATGATATGTGCTGCGAGCATAATACCTGCTATATAACAATATTATAATGACGGGACTCACGACGAGTCGTCTCTAAGACATAAGTGTAGAACACGCACGATAACAATAACTAAAATACTACCTGCCTGCCTATATACAGATTTTACGACCGAACGATGACAGAAATAAAAAAAACGGCCTAACCTAACACATCTCGGACATATTATATGTTATTTCACCGGTGCTCGTTATGCGAACGACTATTATACTAGTACCTATATACAGGGTGATTATTTTTTCGTGCAGACCGCCGGGCAAAGTGTTTACAAATCGGTATACTGATTATTATTACCCGCGCATTGTTAAAACGTGAAATATACTCCGCGGCATTATAGTACGCGTTTGTATTGAGTTTGAAAAATAAATACGCCTAACTCGGAACAGTGATGAATCGTATTTCCCGGAATATCGTGAGTGGTTCCCGACAGGACGCGCTCGTTCTGTAGGAGTATTGGGGAAAAAAAACACCATCGTACAGGATAAAAAAGCTTTGTAAGTATATAATATTTATGCAACAACAAATCCATTTGTGAAACTTTTATTTTTCATTTTTTTGACTTTTTAGGTCATATTAGCCTTTTTTCGTTCATTTTCGGGAAATTTTTAATTAAATTCCGTCAATCAACGTGTTTGAAAAACTTTTTTTTGTTTTACACAGGTTTTTTATAGGTACTAAATAAATAAATTTAAGTTTGTTTTATTATTTAAACAAAATAAATACATAAAAAAAATGTTTCAGACGAATAGCGTTATTAAAATATAATCAATCAAATCAAAATCAAATCAAATCAACCAAAATTCAAATCAAAACAACTTTTTTATAGTTGTTTTTATTAAATAAATACATTTTTTATGCATTTTATTAAGTGCATATTTTATTGCATTTTCTTGCAAGGGTTTTTAGTGCATTAAATTCACAGCCCTATATAGTAATTAGGTATACAAATATATTTAAAAATGCATTTATTTATTTTATATTACCTTCTGTAACACACACACACACCCACACACATTATTGTTCACTGGCGCACATCATAATAATAAAATAATACATAATAAGACGGCCGCCGGCGTGTCCAATACTAAGTATGATATTATAACGTAAAACGATGACGATAATATTATATTGAGCGTGATTTACACGTCTCGTCGTCGGGTTTCGCGATAACCATTCGATCGGCACCGTCGTCGTCGTCGTCGTCGTCGTCGGTATTCGTATATATTATAATATATTATTATTACGGTTTGGGACGACGACGACGACGATATAATACGGTCGGTGTAATATTATTACGACGATATTATTGTGAGACACGCCGTGTTTGTAAAAACGGTCCTGCCGAAATAAATAAATAAAAAAATTAAAAAAATACCCGTACGAATTATATTAGCGGTTTTCGATACGGTTCGGTCGCGCACGGCAACGCGCTAATAACATTCAAATATATTATTATTATTATTATGTTGTCGTTGTGTGTGTGTGTACCTACCTTTAACGTCGGCAATAATAGTAATAATATATTACACAATAATATTATACACGTATTGGGTATAGGTCCTCGACGCGGCTGAAGTATATTGCAGACACGTCCTCGTCGCGACGAGTGGAATAATATCGTAATACGCGCGTCGGCCGTGAGCAATATTATATATATTATGACTCATAATGTCGGGTAAATATTATGACCGGGTAAATAGAATAATTGTCGGTAAACACCCGATATTTACCCCGGGATACGTACACGGCCGCGGCGGCGGGTAAATTTGATGTTTTTGAATTTTGATTTTATGTGGAAACTGTAGTAAAAAATAATATTTTTTTATAATATACTAACTATGAAATATAGTTAATATAAATAATATACATCCATAATAAACTGTTCATATAGTTGTTATTTTTAATTCTTATAGTTATTTAGTTTCAATAAGTTTTTTTTTTATTCATTTTAATAATAATATATTTACAATCTGTATTTACAAGCCATACAATAAGTAAATTTTATGACACTGATTGGACCCTCCAAGTTATTTAAGAAGAGAGTAGGTCCCTACACCAGTTCCTTTTAAGGATTTTAAGGATGAATGATGAGTGATAATGGGATTTGAATGAGTGCTGAAAGTTTTGTGTGTTGTGTGTAGACGAGCTTATTTTATTTAGTACCTACCTATCAAATATTTACATAAATTTTTTTTTTCTCATATGATTCATCATTTATTTAACAATATTATTATCCTGCCTATACCTATACCATCAGTATAGTAATAAATAATATTCAATTTTATAAAATAACACGCTAGATGTTGTTTAAAAATTATCGTTCTAAAACTTGCCCGATGTGTTATGCCAAATCGGATAATTTAATATTATATTATCATTATTATTTAAAATTTAATTTGACATCAATCACAACTATGATTGTTGTAGAACTATTGCAAACATTCATTAAACACGGTAAATCGATAAAAATGACATAACCATATTGATAAGCATATCAAAAAAAATTAAACACCCAAAATATTTACCTACCCATCGGATATTTTCCCATGGCACATCAATAGAGCCCGGAAGTTCATGTATTTGCATGTTTTTTCTGAGTGTATCAAAAAGTTGCTGGATGAGCTACGAATTTGAATCACAACCTAATAAGTTTTAAAAATAAAATTGTAGTTTGCATATTTTGAGGTTTTTCAAATAGTTATGCATATTTTAAAACCAAATTGCATTTTATATTTTTATTGTATTTTAACTTGGGTTATTTATTTTTTTTTTTTATGTGACATCACTAGTACCTATACGTATAATATTATAGTAAAAACGGAAAAAATAACAAACACGAAGTGGCCATTTTTCGACCATAATATTATAATTATACGTATTTCGTATAAATATTTATTATTATATTATCTATTATTACTGTTGTACGATATTCCCTGCAGAACACAGCACTAACACACCGCGTATGCAGGGTGATTCACCGAGCATGTTCACCCCATTTTAATAATAAATCTATTCCTATCCCAGGTTTTGGAATTTTCAAATAATATATACTTAGAGCCATTTGTTCAAATTCTTA
This sequence comes from Neotoxoptera formosana, assembly GCA_022818045.1. Classification (NCBI taxonomy): domain Eukaryota; kingdom Metazoa; phylum Arthropoda; class Insecta; order Hemiptera; family Aphididae; genus Neotoxoptera; species Neotoxoptera formosana. Next base: position 12,435,862 of record CM040631.1, read on the forward strand.
AGTTTAAATACTTAAGGTTTGTTCTGTGGTGATACAAGCCTTTGTTTTCCAAATGAGAACCCAATTTTTTGTTTTGAATTTTTAGTGGGTAGTAAATGTTGATGTACTTAATTCAAAATTTGAACGATTATTAGTTTCTTAGTTATTAAAATGTTTATACTGAGGATAATAGTCCTTAAAAATGGTTTTACAAAAATATAAAATATATATCTTATATTGGATCTAGTATTTATAATACTCGCACCGTTTTTAAAAATTATTCATGTCGATAGACAATAATATTATTAATTACTAAAATTATCCAAATCTTCCAAACAGATTATCAAGGATCTATTATCCTTAATACACAAAGTTAAATAACTCGAAATCTACTCGTTCGAATTTCGAATAAGATGCATCAAAATTTTCAGAAAAATTATCCACTAAACAAATTACATTAAGAAAAAGGGGGTTCTCATTTGAAAAACAGGTGTTGGTGTAGATACACGGGACACTCCTCGAGTAGTACAAAAAATCTCAATAGTTTAGTCTTTAAAAGTATAATTAAATTCCGAGGTGACGTCAGTGAGGAACAGCTTCCTCCACAAATCGTTTGCGTGAAACTTTACCGTGTACCGAGTTTACTTACTGTTTTGAGCTCATGCTCGGTGAATCGTCCTGTGTAGGTACATCAAATATAAAATAATATATGATATGATATTATGTGTGATTGGACACAATATGTACAACACGCTCTTTTCATCGAAATATATTTCCTGGAGATTTCACCGGCAATGTCTACCTATGATATGTGTGTGTGTGTGTGTGTGTGTGTGTGTGTGCGTGTGTGTGTGTGTGTGCGTGCGTGGTCGACCGACTGACAAAGAGCCGGGCCGACATGATGATAATATTCACTCGCGCGGCTTCGTCTATATTATATTATTATCTGAGAACATCTCTCGCGATGATCTCCGCCGCCGCCATCGCTGGTAATGCGTACAATAACAATAAAAATAATAATAACTACACACAATAATACGAGATGTTTTTTTTTTCCAAGCGCACATACAGAGAGAGAGAGAGAGAGAGAAACACGTCTGACGAATAATAATTTAATGACAACGTTATTATTATATAACTGCCAATGCTACTACTATGCAGCAGCCAGCCGCTGCCGCAGCCAATTTTCGAATATTATCGCATCGTAGAGCGGTCTGGCAGCAGATTTTTTTTCGTCTTCTTCTTCTCCTCTTTCTCGTCGTTATTGCATTTTTTTTTTACGTTTTATCCGTGGTCTCGCATGTACAAATATATAATCTCTAATGATATTATTATTATTAAGAATCCCGATTTTTGAGGTCGAACTGCGGACTATATAGTAGTATGTATTATATTATTATAATATTATGTCCGGGGCCACTTTTTTCAAGGGGAGATTTCATCAGTTTAAAAGGGGTCATTTCATTACATAAATAATGTACTCCAACTCCACCGAGAAACGCAAAATAATAGCATTTTTTCGAAAAAGTGTAACATAATAAACTTGTTTAACCGTCGTTGGAAATTTCAATTTTTTAAGTATCAAAACCGTTGTAATTACGACAGTATAGCTATTGCACATTAATGATTCGCCATTGTTTTATCTATTGTAACATTACGCAGTCATCGAATAATCGGATTTGGATGTGCTCTGAATGGATATTATATAGCGACACGTATCTCTCAAACGAATCATGCAAGGGCACAGGTACGTACCCGTGAAGAGACTCTGGAACCATGCCCAGAACCAGATTTACCAGGGTGAGACTCGGGCCTAGGGCGGCAAATTTTGTAGGAAATTGAAAAAAAATCATATAAATATTTTATGCATTTATGCAATTGCGTAAATTGATATTATATAATATATTTTAATGTATACAAATTATACTAAATTTATTAGTAATAATAATACTACATTTTTTTTTCTTGGAGTAGGGGCGGCATATCTAAAAGGGCCTAGGACCCACCTGTTCTAAATCCGGCACCGACCATGAGCTTCTTTGAGCTGATCCAATCGTACAACACATGCTCATAGATTTTCTCTAACGACGAGAGTTCACAGAATATTTTATTTCTATAAAAAAAGTATGACCTGTTTATGTGACTACGTTTAACTACCTATTATGTACACCACATCACTCACTCACACAATTGTGTATATTATATATTGTCACATATAATTATTTGTCTAATATAATACTATTACACAAAAATAACGGTAATGTAAATATTTTTGTATGAATTTTTTTTTTAAATTAATTATAAATATTTTTTTTATTCGTACATAATATATCGTTTTTTTATTTTTTTACTTATACTAATATGAGTTAATTAAAAAAATATTATCATTGAGTACAGATAGGTGTCTAGTGTCTACTTCTCTAGTAAAATGTACATATAGTATATCCTATAATACGATCAAGAATTATTAATAAACAATAGGCAGTTACGCCCCGCAAGCAATATTCTGATGCTTCAATTTCCAATTGAACATATCTACTGACGAGGCTGAGGCCGAATCGTTCTGTTTCGAAGTGTCTATAACTATATTATGGGAGAATATTTGTGACTTGTGAGTAAAGTTTAAGGACTCAATAACGGATTACATAATATGATTTTTCATTGTACGATTCTTAAAACGAAGTATGTATAATATGGATCGTATAATAATGTGAAATTACTTTTTGTTAGATTTAAATTTAAATTATCATACGGATAAGCTATAGAGTTTATTGAAATATTTTTACGTTTGTAAGAGTACAATATTATGATCAAATACACTACAATATTTTTCTATTGAATTTTTACGTCCTTTTTAAAATATCCAATTCTAATAAATCGTGGTTTTTCTAATTCGAAAGCAGTTTTTAAGTTCTAAACAATTTTTTTTTTCTTTTTCTTCCATAAGTTTCAATAATTTTAACCTTTTTATTCACAAATGTCTTGGGAAGTATAATATTATGATTATTGATTAGCGATTACTGATTAGGTCTAGCCGGTCTAGGCCGTCTTCAGACAGCGCGATGGACACTATTGCACCTACAGTCACTATATAATAAATAATTATATTATAGTATTCATACAATAGACAGGTACCCCGACAAAATATCGCCGGTAAAATATCGTGTGACTAAAATATCGCAACAAAAATATCGCGAAACCATTATATCGTAAAGAAATAATACCGGCGCACATTATTATCGTCTGTATATTGCATTTAACTTTATCTTATCTATAATCGTATTCACCTTTTACCTAGCAATGCATTCAAGTACACTGGTTTTTTCGTTTTATAATTTCTATTTAGTAATACTTTGTGCTGTCACTGTGACTGACGCTTTTACAGTTTAACGATATTATGATGTTCTTCTCTCACCCTAATTATAGTGGTGTCACTTGAAAGAAACTTTTTTTCTATTTTTTTTTTTTTCATTTTTGGTATATTTTATGTGAAAGAAGTTCATTCAATGAACTATTTCATGAAAGTTTCACGAAATATTTCAAGAAAATAAACTTCATGAAATCATAAGACCCTATACACATATTATAATATGTATATACCTCCTATCACGTGTGTGTATTGTGTAATGAGTGCATTTACATACATACGAACTATATATATTATAAAACGTCATATAGCAGGCACCGACTTTTACCTATAACCTAGGTATATATATAGGTAGGTAGGTAGGTAGGTAGGTAAGTACACGCTGCAAACCGATGCCAGTCCCACGCAAGGAACGTATATATATAGCTAGCGAGGTATAAAATCGTAATTCGAAATTATAAATCTGATTTCCGACCGTTTCCAATGCGATTTAGCTAACAGGTATACTAATAAATTATCGTTTCCGATATCGCAGTGTTATACATTTTATATACGTAGGTAATTCATAATATGCAAGTTTATAAAATATTGTGTCGTGCGTGCAATGATTTTTTTTTTTTAATAACATATATTATACATGTCATAACGAATCGATTACCGTTTTATAAATAATACAACATTTAAAGTAATAAGTAATCGATAATCGAAACTTCGATAATCATATTTTCGTGCATTTGCTTATTATCGATCTTGCTGAGTTGTATTTGTCAATGCTAGATGACATAGAAATACGTACCACGGTTTAATTTTTGTGAAGTCTTATTTTGCATGTTTTTGCATATTTAGAGGTTTTTTTTGCCTATTTGGCATATTTATGCATATTTCTATTTTTTCGGGCATATATTATACATGATTTTGATATTCCCATTCGTATCAATATGCATTTTTTTATGGAAATACTATGAAAGAATCAACATTTGACAGGAAAAAAACGCCATCGTTTATAATTGTTCATTATAATATTAATACATATATATTTATGTAAAATGTTTGGGAATTCGGTCGCAACATAAAATGATTAAAATTAAATAGCTATATAGTAGTAATTACATCATTCAGTTTATCAGTGTATCAGTCTACAAATAATCGATATAAAATTAAAAATAGAAATTTTCAAAAATTTTTCATGATTTTTCTAAGTAAGCACTTTTAAAGTGCATAATTTTAGATATTCAGTGCATATATAAATGCATATTTTTATTAACTTTTTAAGGCATATTTCAATGCACATTTCGAGTGCATAAATGCATGCTTATTTAGGCATTTTTTAGGGCATGAACTTACGAGCCCTGATCAAAAGTCTATACGTTTCAGCGGGGTGGTTGTGCGGAAACACGCGTATTTCGAAATACGACCAGCACTCATGATGTTTTCTTTAATCCATACGCTCAGCCGGTGTGATTTTATATTTTCGTCTATAGCGCGAAAAAAACAAAATAACATACAATATACGAGCCGATTTTACTGCGCTTTTTGAAAGCGAATCGGTGTCGAAAAAACCCTTCAATATACGTCATACGAGGTCAATCGTCGTCGGAGACTTTAACAATACATGTTTTTGACGGCGTGCGCGCCGAGCGGAATTTCACTAGGTATAATTGAATCGTTCCCTTAACTTTCTCTACTCGGCTTGGCGCTAATTTTGAATTTAATAATCGTACTCTCGTAAACCGCAGTAGCCTGGCCGTGGGTATTATGTTATCCTAATAATACCCAATAATACTAGCCTTAACAACATTTGATCACTAAACAACTGTTTCAGTGCAGTTTCGTTCGCAAAGTGCGTTAAATGTAGTAAACAGTGTTCATTTACAAACTTGTCCCAAAGACAAAAAAAAAAATTAAAGCAAAAATGAGCAACAAATACAACAATACGTAATAAAACAGGAACAATCGATCGGTATGGTTTTATTAAATCAATGGCATTTAATTATTATAAATATTAAATAACTCTCTGGGTAATGCTATAAATGACTTTATAAATAGTAAGTGTTTCCCTGAAAATCGTGTATCATAAAAATGTGATCAAAAAGTGCTATAATATATTCTTGGGCGAAAAGGGAAAGAAGTTTTAAAATATTTGGGCGAAAAGCGACATATGGACGAAGGAAGTCCCGCCCAGTTCAGGATTTGTATCTCTTTTTGGGAGTTGATGGATATAATCACTGGTGGTCCCATTGGCAGTCTGTGCTGCACCTGACATTGCAACTCCGCGTTTTTTTTTTATTAGTTGTCATCATAATATAAATTATAATTATTCATAACTCTTAAAGTCTTAAGGTTGCTGGTTGGCGTTTTATAATTTATACTAGCTGTACCTACGTGAAACTCGAAGGCCAGAAAATATCAGAATTCGTGATAACGATTAGTGATATGAATTGGAGATAAGGCTTGGCGATAATGTTTAATAAAAGTTTAAACTTGAGAATGTGCTGGCACCTGAAGTAAAATCCTGGGACCGCTTATGGATATAATATAATAAAACAGGTACCTACTATCGCGGTATTTATTAATTTTTTTATTTATATGTTTTTTTCACTATTATTGGTCATACGCTATACCGCGGTACCTACCAGAACTGTGTAAAAAACGTGTGTTTTCGACGTGGCGGAATATTATTATAATATACAGATCTCGTCAACTACCGTTTTCGTGTACCTATACGTATGTATATGTGTCGTGTTGTAGGCACACACGCTGTAATTAAATCCAAAGCTTACAATATAACGTAAATAATTATCGTAAGCATATTATAACGACGTGTACACTGCCTGCACGCTGTATATATATTATATAATTTATTATGTTATATTTGTTATCCGCGCGTCGCCGACCGAAGTATTTGTGACGGCCATAATTACTCCACACGTCCATTCCCGCACAGGTACGCATCGTTCATCGGCCTGTGTTTAAAAAAAAAATAATAAAAAACACACTCACTGCACACAATATGAGGGGGTACACGTCGAGGACATTTCGAGCGGCGGCGTTACGTAGTTGTATGATTAGGGTTTTTTTTTTTTTTATTATAATATAATATTATTATTCGTTTTTCTCCTCTTCTTATACACCGAACGGTTTTTTAACTCACGCGCGATAGTGATGGATATTTCGGGTATATACCTACCTCACCTATACATGGTGTAACAGAAAGATATTATGACAGATGAAACAACTTGTATTCTAATCAATATTTTTTAATTTTTTTTTTCATATAATTTAAAGACGTTTGTACTACATGTACCGCACATAAGCACTTTTTTATTTTTATTTTTTTGTACGGAAAGTAAGAAAATTTAAATTCGATTTAAATTTTTTTGAAAAAGATCGAAATAGCCAATTTATAAACATAATGAAAAAAATAGTTTTAGCGTTTACAATTTTTGATTTGAGTAATCCGTTTGCGACTTATGAACGTTTAAATAATTGTTCAATTTTCTGCTACTGTGAATTTAATCAAAACCGAAAATAAAAACCAGTAGTCGTGATGACGTTTTTATCTGAAGGTAACGATAATCCATATTATTACTCTATGCGATAACCATATCCGTATACTGATATAATAAGTAATCGGGAAAACTGTACTAGCCCCTAGACAATATGGTTATCGTATTTGTATTGTATTCATTCTGAGACGACTGATTAATGATTATTATTTATTACTTTTTGTTTTGGTGAATTACCCGGTAGCAGAAAGTTGAATGAATATTTAAACGTTTATATTTCTTCTATATTTTATGAAGCGTAGGTATATATAGTTAGGTACAGGGTGATCTGCATTTGACTTGCTATGTACACAATAATATATGGATCGTAATGTTTAAAGTTTTCACGGTTCTTTCGTACATGCAAAAAATGCGAAATTTGTTTATCAGCTATTGAAAAAAAATTTAGTTTTTAAGTTGCTTTTGGTTTATGTTTCTCTTTTTTTTTTTTTTGATACACATGTAATAATATAAGTGTTATACTCATCGAGATATGTTGGCGTCCTACTAAATGTTGATCGTCTTCAGTATTTTTACCAACCTGCAGTCATGGATACGCTAAATCTCTGCTCTCTCGAGGACAGTCGTATAGTCGTCTAAGGGTCGATCATAACTTTTTACTAAAATTAATTCAGGGTAAGATAGACCACTCCTTGAACGTATAAGCCGTAGATAGTTCCAACCGCCAATACTAGATCCTCTGAAACTTGTATATGTAAAAAGTTGATTGGCGTTTATATCAATAAATAAATAAATAAAAAATAAATATGTTTTTATTATTTACTAATAATAATCATATCTTTAGGTTTAGGTGATCAGATTAGAATAAATATTGTAAAGCTACCCCGTAAGAGTGGTCGTGACCAAAATTGATCGAAAACTCAAAAACACACACAACAAAAATAGGGTTCAATCGGAAAGCGAGTGCAAACGGCTTGATTTTGGATCACTGTCGCACGTATACACGATAATACCGCGTAGTAGGTATATAAGGTGTATACCGCTGTCCGCGACTGGTATAGATACCACATAATATCATGTATAGCAGTGGTCTTCAACCTCTTTGGACTCGTGACCCATTTTTTAGGCCTATATTTATCGCGACCCACGTAAGCTTTGAAGAAAATATGAAAAATGAAAAAATTGAGTTACGTCCTCCTTCGTAGGAGGTGTCGGGCCGCATTACCCGACTTTTGGGACGCGCTGTATGATATATATATATATATAAATAATAATAAACGATAGTGATGTGCTCGTCGTATCATATTATGACGTACACATACATACACACCGACGTGTGTATAGTAATAATGATATTATTATAATATTCAAATATATAATATTGTGGTGTATATAATAATAAATAAGCGCGCACCTGGTCGACTGCGCGGCCGTTGCAGTGTTTCGATCGGTTAATAATAATTATTATTAACAGGCCTGCTCACATCGTAATAATATCATTATTATTATTATTATTATTATTATTATTATTATTATACCGCCCGGATTGGATTGAGACATATTACACTCGCGCTGTGTGAACGAACCTAACGGGTTAATAATGCGTATCGTTATAATATATATATATATATATAGGTAGGTAGGTAGGTACCTACATATAAATTAAGATATATCTACGTCTGTATATAATATAGTATATACCTTTATAAATACATATACACATTGTGAACCAGAAAAGTCTTGAGCGAAATGACCGAAGGCCTATCCGTACACTATATATCATAATATATATATATATATATATATGTGTGTGTGTGTATATGGGCGAGGTCTTCCACCGAGTATTAAATTATATCGTGTACACCCGAACTGCAGCGAGTCGATAATTCGGCCGCGGTATAACCTAATATAATAACCAGATACCGCGTAAATAACTCTATATATAATATTATATTAATATTATATACCTGCGTAGTGTGTTTATAATATTATATTGTATTTTATGCGCGAGTTGTGCCGAAGCTATTTTCGTCATCGATTAAAAACCAAACGATTTAATACAACATTATATTTTATGTGTTAAAAAGTGACTTGTAGATACGAGAATAGTTATGCATAATAATAATATCGTTATATAGGTAGAGGTATGTATGGATATATAATATAGAAAGGAAAAATACCAGGGCTGTAGACTAAAAAGTCAAAATATTCCAAGACTCATATAATATAAATTAAAATCCTACACGTAGTCTTAAAAAGCGATGAACCATAAACAAAATATGGTAATTATCGTGCGTGTATTATGGTAAATTGAATATACATATATGTTACAACCTGCCGACAAAAGTATTATACATAATATTTGTTTTATTAAATTTACTAAGAAAACTGTACCGATAAAAACTTAAGGACCCTAATTCGGTGGTATGTTAGTATAATATATTCAAATTTTCCTTGTTAATGATAAATGAGGTATACACCTTCGACATGTGCTAATTCCATCAAGGCCCGAAATATAAGATCTAAGATTTAAAATCTACTCCAAAACGAGATGTCATTATTCATATAAACGAAAAATACGATCCAAATGCAACCCAAAAGTGCAATTCAAAAACACTTATATATAAGCACTTAACCATTAAGAGCAATTAAGTTTAATTGAAATAGATATAGTGCGTGTTTGATTGATTAAATAATTCAAAGTTGTTGAGCTTTGAAAAAGACTAAATTAAGTATTTTTAAATTTAATTTGCAATTTAAAACTCATAGTATAGATACCTACTTATTGTCTATAATTGTATATGAGACATTTTTTTCAGAAATCATGTCCCAAATGTTCCATACTCAAATATTTTACATTCTTACGATTGACCGTTGTCTCGATTTAGTAGGTGCAATAAAGTATAGACATAATTCTACTGATTTTTTTCATTTGAAAACCGATTATTACAATATATTTTGCAATGACATATTTTAATGACAAATTTTAAGCCTAAATAGTTAGTAAACAATTTTTATAATCTGCAATGGGAATTTTATTTTACCAAATTGCATTTTGCACTTTTATCCCATTGTTTAATAGGTACAAAAACTCAAATCAATTCATATTGAAAATTTGCGTTTTTGAGTGATGCCCTTTTTTTTATTCGCATGAGTCGACGACGACTTATCGAAGCGGGTTCGCGCGATAACGTAATTAACGTCCGTTTAAGTTCCCGATTTTTCCACAATATTATGCACTTCGGACGACGTTACAATTATTATGCGCAGATAAAATATGTACCTACTTAAATTATAATATATTATATCTGTGGAGCTTATGTGCTATTATAATAATGCGTTCCAGGTTCTTCTTCTTTTTGAAGTGTTCGAGAGCTGTCAATAACAATTATCTTTAAAAAAAAATGGCATGTTATTTTAACAATATTTTATTGATCTTAAAAAGAAAACATAAAAAAAAAAATCATGACTACGTTTCAAAAACGGTCGGTGAGCAATTATTATGTCGTTCCTTTGTCGTCGCCGTTTGTATGGCGCAGTTCATATCGTTTCGCAAACTGCCGCCCGCAATAAAAGTCTTTCGTCGGTTGTGTCGAATAATAATTATTATAAGAACAGCACCGTGCCAAACTGGCTTTCGCGTACGCTGCGGTCAAACTCTGCTCGGTTTAATGTCGAAATCGTAAAAAACAAATAAAAATAACAGAGAAACTGCGAGGAGATAATATATAATATAATATTTTTTAACAAACGAATATAAATAACACACGCGCGGTGATCCGTTTAACTGCGATGACACGCGCTACACAAATTTTCTGAGTAAATTTCTGTGTTTTTGAAAAGCTAAATGTAGGTACATTATAATTTTAATACAGACAAAATAGTTTACGTCGTAAAAAAATGTCTAATAGTGGTTTCTTAAAATGTTTTTTTTTTAATGACAGTTTTAATTTCAGAAGCAGAATAATACGAGTTACTAAACATCATTTATTATGTTTACCTAATTATTATCAAATTTCAAATAGGAGAGTTGCCTAAAAAGTTTTTATTTTTTAGCATTTCGACTTTAATATCGTATACGAGTGGAATAGACAAACATGGTATACCAATAACTATTGTACGTCTTGCCATCTTACCAACAAACTTAAATTGTGTAATCATAACTTAAATACTAGATAATATAAGAAAAATATTAATGTAACTCTGACTAAATGTCAAAAGTCGTTTGGTCTTAAAAGTCCGTTTAATAAAGCTACTAAGACATGTATAGGTTTAAAAATTAATATTAACCTTTTTAGAAGTTATGATCACTAATAAACATATATACTATAGGTACTTAAGTTAATTTAAATGTACACGTTATTTAATTAGTTTGTATTTGTTAGCTTTTCTATTTTATACTGTTCTTAAAATTCACTATTCGTTCAAACCTTTAATTTTTTAATCATTAAATCGTGTAAAATATTCATCAATGCGCATACAACCTAATATTATTATGAACTACACCTCTAACACAAGTTCGACTTAAAGGAGATGTGCAGAATTATACCTCATTGATATATATATATATATATATCTGCAATATAATAATAATAAATACAAATTAATAAAAACATATTTTGTTTGATGTTTTACTCCTCCTGCAGCGAGAAAAGGATTCTGCTTCTGATATTGTAGTTTATTGTAATTTTTTAAATCTGAAAAACAACAGTTATAACAATAATAGTGTAGTATAATAATCATAAATTGTAGTGCGCATTATTGATCAACAATAATAACATTTTATTAAAACGTTTTCGAAAACCCAAAAATGAACTGATAAAATCAGTGTGGCAATACGGGTAAATCGATAGGTCAAACTACGCGTCCAACCCCGCGCCGTCTGATATAATATATTGTATTAAATGGCGAAAAACATGGGCGAAAAGCGAAAGGTCATTTCTGGGCGAACGAGGTCTTGCCCTGAAAATATAGGTACCTAGCGACTGTTTAAGGCGCCGTTTAATACAGGGCAAGACCCCGTTCGCCCAGAAATGACCTTTCGCTTTTCGCCCGAGAATATTATAGCACTTTTTGATCACATTTTTATAATACACGATTTGGGGAACACTTCCTTAAAATTATTTATGTCCAGTATATTATGTCTACAATGGTCTGTTTAATATCTCTTATAAAGATAATATCGCGGTGGTTCGCCGGTTATTTTATAAACATAAGATAGTAATATGATTGTAATAATACTATCCTTAATAACATTCGATCACTAAACCACTGTGTCAGTGCAGTTTCGTTCGCAGAGTGCGTTAAATGCAGTGAACAGTGTCCATTTACAAACTTGTCCCGAAGACAAAAGAAAATATGTATCGACAACGAAAAAATGAGCAAAAACACAACAATATAAAACAGGAACTATCAATCAACTCTCTGGGTATAATGCTAATGGCTTCAAGTAAGGGTTTCCCAAATTGTGTGTTATAAAAATGTGATCAAAAAGTGCTATAATATTCTTGGGCGAAAAGGGAAAGTAGTTTTAAAATATTTGGGCGAAGAGCGAAAGGTCATTTTTGGGCGAAAAGAGTCCCGCTCAAATATTTTCATCCCCTCGTCCACGTCGTCCTTTTTAAAATAATATATAGTTAATGATAAAAAAAATAATAATAATCATAATACACACATACCTAGGTATATAATATTATAGGTATGCGGCGTCTTGAGAAACACACGTCGTCGGGCGCTCGGGTTCAAATCGTGCGTCGTATTAGTCAATTAAAAAGCTCGTGAATAGAAATATATTACACGCAGATAATAATATATATATTATAAATATATACACGAATGCGACTTATAAATCACACGATTGCTGCAACGGTGCAGATTTACGTTGCGCAGACATCGGAACCACTCGTTAAACAACGACGACGATGAAGACGACCGTTTACAAAGCGATTGTGTGTGTGTGTGTGTGCACAGCGTACTACGATAATATATTATTGTATACGCATAAAGAACAAAACGAATAACGTTTCGAGATTGTAATAATTAATTAAAAATGCGTTTTGAAAACAATAACGCGTTTCGCAACGGTTTTTTTTTTTTTTTTAATGGAATAATAGTGTACGTAATATGTAATAATAATCATAACACAACGGCCGTATCGTGCAGTATCGCGAAACCTATACATATTGACCGACGAAAATAATATGAGCGATTTGGGAATACATATTATATACCATCGAAAATACCTGATGATCTACAACATGATAATTCGTCAAAAGTATAAACCGACAACTCAAGTGTATTGTTCTTATTTTAAAATATTATACTACTTGATCCACAGTCGTTGCGGATATTCCGACTATACCTGTTGATCTACAACATATTTCGTCAAAAGCATAAACCGACACAATAACGCTGTCGTGTTGTACATTTAATAAAATATTATACTACTTAAATACTTAATCCAAAGTCGATATCATAAAATAATAATAATAATAATAATATGTTTTAAGTAAGTATATAATCGTTACGGTACCTATTTTACTACACACACATATATATTATAATATATACAGTTTACGGTATAGGTATAACTGCAGGAAACTTTCTGGATAACGAGCGTAGAACTGCTTCCGTAAGTGATTTCGATTTCAAGTGAAAATAATTCCACTTGGCAATCATCGTCGGTAACGTGTTTTCACAGACGGATCAAATGAAGATAAGATGTTGCGAGAAAAAGCGATGACATATCGTAAATTGTCTTCACCTCACAAATTTTTCGTGTGAAAATAAAAACGTCCGACGGACAGTATTTTATTTATACGACGTTTCAGCTTTTATAACTGCACAGTAGGTAGGTATATATATAGGTACGTACATATCGCATAAAAAATTATAATAACAATGTAATATTACCCATCATATATATAGGTACATCATATTATATACTTAATATCATATCATTATATATGTATACTGTATACTCATATAATCGTATGTACGAGTTCGATTGCGTGTTGAATAGAGCACAATATTTACTCACATATTATTATTACCTATAGTTTTTATTTACATTATGTGCAGTGCGTAAATCTATATTAAGACGTATATACATAATGCATATTATATCACCCAGACAGTAATCTACGACAAACATAACATTATACCTGCTTAACCTTAACGAAGTCAAATGTTTTATTATGTATAGTTATTGAGGCGTATTTGCACGAAGGTACCTGTACGTGCTTACTCGATAGACAACACTTAAATGGGAAATAGTGAATACGGTTAATTAATAAACGTTACGTATATCAATCCAACCCGAAATTTATTATACTCGCGAGTACAAATTCAAACAAAGTTACGATTAAAATACATATATTGTACTTTGTGAACTATATATGCTAATAATAGTATCGCTCTAGAGCAAACATTCGTCAGCAGACACGATTTAAAATAAATATTTGATTTGAACTTACTACAATAATTATGTTAATATATAATGTTTACCTCTGTGCGTTTAATATTATTATGTTAATGTATATATTATACAGTCTGATTCAAAATGTATGTTACAGCCATATTTTATCACATAAATATTCAAAATACAGAAAAGTATGTATGATTCGAACATTTTTGTTCATTTTATAATTTTTAATAATATATTAGGGGGGTTTTAGGGGGTCAACTTTAGAAACTCAAATGAAAGCTTATACTTTTTTTTGCAAATATAATATGAAGACATTTTTTTAGTACATTTTAGTGCTCGAACGGCATATTAATTAATGCAAAACTCTATGCTTGAGAGTTATTTTAAGTTTTTATATAAATGTCTAAATTTGACCGCTAAAACATTGTAAACAATATTATAGTACTCAGGTCTCAGATATTATGTGAATAAAACGTATTAAATTTCTCAAGGATGCGTACCTATATACATACGAACATTATTAAAAATCGTTTTTGTTTTCTGCAATGCAAACGACGAATGTGAACGAAGAGAAATATTGTAAATGTTTGCAATAAAAGCGTTAGAGCAACGCATCACATGGGCAGATTGACGATAAATTGCTAATTATATATTATTTTTTTTCTCGTATTTCGTTCGGAACGCGCGCCGTGACGACGTGATAAAAATCGTACGATTTTCACACCACATTAGTTACACACTATATTATAAATAGACATTCAGCAGAAAATTCATTTTTATGCGACGCGTTTTCATGTGGAATATTTTTCGACCGTCCCGACAAACAAAGAGTAATAATAATAATTGTGCGGTTACAAAAAAAAAAAAAAACACAAAAACAATATAATATAGCGGATATAACGCTTGTCGTATATACAGACGTGAAGCAGCTGGGTACGTTTTACGATACGTCGTCGGTCGGTTTTCACTCGAATTTCAGGTGAAAAGTCATAATAAAATGTGTTGATTTGTGCGGCAAGTGCGGAATATTCGACATTATTGACTCTTGAGAGGATGTCAGCGCGCGCACTGTTTGTTTTCTCTCTCTCTGGCCCACGAGCAACAGAGATACTAAACGCATTTCAGCAGAATCATTTTTTTTTTTATATTTTTGAGTAATCTCCGAGTAAAGTCACCCATCACAAAAATTATAGAGAATAATTATTTTGAGCGTATATGACATATCGATTTTTCTAAATACAGTCTCCTCGAAACAATTGAGAAATCATTTAAATTTACAACATTTATTTTTTTATTTTGAAAGTCGAGTATTAAATAGTCATATAACAGTTAAATATAAAACCAATATGTCATACCTTCAAAAATATTATCCTCTATAATTTTTGTAATAGGTGATTTTACTCTAAGATCGCTCAAAAATCATGAAAGCGTTTCATCTATATGTTACGCGTGTATGCGAGAGAGAAAACAAATATTGCGCTGACATACTGATATTAACGTTATATCGGCATTATCGTGATACGACTCACTGCTCGGACTTATCAAACGTGCGTACTTATCGTAATAAAAGCATTATTATAAAATAAAACACGATTACGTATCCCCATTGGGCGGTGATTGATTTCCCATCATATATTTTATAGCCGCAAATCGTAGACGAAAGACAAGCGTGAAGAGTTGACCGATCCGCGGAGGAGGCAGCGATGTATATTATAATAAAAAAATAAAGTGATGCAATTATTGTATATATTATTGTAATTATTATAGTATCATAATATATAAAAGTGGTTTTAATGTACTGCACTGCAATGAGCATATACACTGCAACCGGAATGCAGTTTTGCGGTTGCAGGTGACATCTCTTATTCGGACGAGACCCCGTTGTCGTATTATTATTATTATTAGGAGTATTTTGAATTCGATGATTCGTATTCCGATCAGATAAAATAACGAACGAGGAAAACGTGGGGCCGACCGAAAAAATAAAAACTTAACGAAATATTACACAATATATGGTCGGGAGAGGAGCGCGTTGATCGCGTGTATATATGAGATCCGGTATAATATCCGTGTAAATATATGTATATTGTAATAGCACACACGTGTGTAAGATATGCTTATTATAAGTAGGTATAGGTACCTACCACATTCGGTAACTGCGGCTATAACTTATGTACCATCGTGATACCATATAGCTGGTACCTACCATAAATTATACGTTATTTGTTTGTTAGACAATATGTTTAGATTTCTATGTGTGCAGTGTATATTGTGGTGGTAATAACAACTTATAAATATGTATTTTTCATATTATTTTTTTTATTTGTTAAATATATTTTTCAATAAGAGAAAAGTATTTTATTCTCGTGCCGATTGGAAGACAAAAAAAAAACGATAAAACAATTCAACGATGATAAAATAATGGTAGCTGTATATTTATCTATTCTTCTATATTATATAATATATTATATACATAAACAGTATGATCCATCTAACGTAAGACACTCAATATTTCAAAAAGTATTTACGTTTTTGATAATAATATTATTACTTGATACAAGACGTTACAAAACAACATTTTTTCAAAAAATATTTTACCCTACTATTTTTTTAAGTTTTTTACTTTTTTGAATTACAACATACAGTTGAAATTGTATAATCCAAAGCAGAATTTTTTTGTGAGTATTTTGATCCATCAAAATTGAATTTTGGACGAGTAGTTTATGAGTTATAAGTACTTTAAGTTTAGTTGAGTGGAGTAGTGGACCAACATTTTGCGGAATCCCGCATACCACCTTACGCACTCATCTATAATTTAAATACTTATAACTCATAAACTATTCTTCCAAAACTCGATTTTTATGTATCAAAATATTCTGCTTTGTATTATAAAAGTAAAACTATAGGTTGTAATTCAAAAAAGTAAAAAACTTGAAAAATATTTAAAAAAATAACTTTTTTTTGAAAAATGTTGTTTTGTAACGATTTTATACCGTGTAACAGAAATATTATTATCAAAAACATAAATACTTTTTGAAATAATGAGTGTCTTACGTTAAACGGATCATTCTGAATATATATATATAAATAACGTCGTATAATATAAATACATAATAATATATATATTGTATAGTATAGTATATAAGGGCGTTAGGACTTCGACGACGAGTATATTATAGACGAGTCTACTACGCAGACGGCGGCGTCGTCGGTTACAGCAGAATAATCGGTCGTATTTCGATTTGAACGCCGCCGCGCACTCTCCGTATATTTGACTAAAACGTCAGACTGGTCTTTACATATTATATACAGCATTATATTATGTACTCGTTCGGTACACACAAGTGTATATCTATATACATATATATATATATATATTGTGTTCGTGAGTGTATTGTATATATATATATATATACACCTCGGTAGCCTGTTTATGTCAAATCGCATTAGACAGATAACATCTTTAACGACCGCTCTTGGAAGTGTTGAAGAGGGAATTTTGACACGGCGCGATCTCTGTGTGTGTGTGTGTGTGTGTGTGTGTACGCGCAGGGCACCGTCACCGAGAGCGAGGAATCCTTCTCGTTCCACCGAATACCCCTCGACCCCAAAACCCGCCGCCGCGGCCCTTCCGCCCCCCGAGGCCACACGAGGACCGCATGTGTAACAACAATAAATGCAGTTGCAGGTCGAAAACGGACCGGTGATAAATGGGATTCGCCCTCCAGGGGGGCGCCGATGTCGACACCGCCGCACTATATATACATATACGGTATATATATATATATATATATATATACGCACACACTATACATACGGTATAATATATAGTACACGCACACTATATATATATATATCCTATTCCGGACGTTTTAGGGTACCTACTCCGGTATTTGTTTGATTTTGCCGATATATTCAGACGGACGTCTTATGGAAGTCCAATAAAATCGAAATCCTTAAAACACAATAAATCGCAGCGGAGTTAAGTGTAAATATAATATTATTTTTATTATTATAATATGACATAATATCATTATTATTGTGTCTGCAGGTTACATAGTCGCTGCAGCCGGAATAAATAAAATCGTCTATTTAATTGCTGCAGTGCAGGCGGCGGTGACCATCGCGCTGTATCATAATATAACATACAAAGTCTTGGGCCCCGAAGACACCCTTCGATCATAAATCGTTTTTGGAGGCCTTCAGCTCTAAATCACTCAAGGAACGCCCCCAAGTCAAAGTCTGCGCACGCCTACGCGTATTATTATATAATATCGACGTAAAAGAACATTATTCTTCGACGATTTTACTGCGCACAAACTTTTTTTTCGAACACTTATAATATTACGACACTCACACGCGTTTGGCTCGCATCGGAATTGTTATAATTAATAACAACTACCCTCGGTGTCGAAAAAGTTTGAAAACGATAAACAATAATAATAATATTACGATATTTATATTATAAATTATTATTAATATTATATTTAAAATGGGACTCAACAGTAGTGCGCATTGCCCTCTTCCCAACTGTGGTGGGGGTTACTGTGACTTCCAACATCTACTCCTAAATTGTCCATCTCTCTCCGACCAGAGAACTCGGTTAAAATCTCTCTTTTCCACTTTTGGTATAAACTCTTCACTTATCGACGCTCTTTCAACCGACAATGTTAATACAATTATTGAACATACGCTCAATTTTATACTGCAATCTGGCCTTAAAATTTAAAAGCGTGAGCTTTACCGACTTATATTATACATAAGTATATTAATGTTATGTTCATAATAATTGTCGAGATATTATAACGTTTTGTTAAAATCTCATTAATAATAAAAAAAATATTATGGTTATTGTTGAGTCGATTAAATATTTTACACAATAAACGTGCAGCAATATGTTATCATCGGCCGTTAATGGCCTGCGCTGCAGGTATTTGAGTATACAAACAGATAGATATCAAAGAGTTTTCAAACATTTATCAGAACTTCAAAACAAATTGCGAAATAAATTCGATATTTTAATATATCTTTTCTTTTCTTTCATCGCTCTGTATACATCACCTATGTGCCTCGAGTGCTGCTTTATATATTATCTCTTTATCGAATACGGCAAAACCTTTTGCACCAATTTCAGCACCTATTCGAAGAATTCCACAGCAATCGTGTTTTTAACTTCACCGCGGGAGACTTCATCTCTTTATAACTCGGTGCGAGCGCTGCGATGAATCATCTCGGACTATATAACTCTTGTGTTCGGCACAAAACATCTGCAACAAATATTTATATTATTTTCCTAAACAATAATATAATATCAACCCGAACGGTCGAACAACGTGCGTACAGTCGTGATTTTATTTTTCAACAATAAATATAGTACGTTAAGTGAAAGTGTCAAAAAAAATTTTAGGCCATATTATAATATTATATATATAATATTATTCTTTATTTTAATCGTAATACTTATTAGATGTAGATAACTGTGTACTGTATTTATTATCTACCTCACATATTACGATTTCCGTAATACAATCATAATACTGCAGCCTAGACGCTTAGATTTTTATAATAAATTATTGGTACATCATAATTCATAATTCGTGATGATATTGATTTATATATTATTATGCATCGTACATAATTAATATACCAAAAATAGTATTTCTGTATACATATATACGTTAATTTATGACTTTTTTTATCTGAATAATTTATACTTATTTTAGAAAGTAGAGAAAATTTAAACAAGTTTTTATGTTTTTCCGTCAAAAATATATAATTCTTATTCTAATTATATGCATCCCTTAAGCTACACACGTCAATACCTATATATTATTTGTATTCGTAATATAAATAATATAATTATCTAAAATGCCATAACTATTTAGTACCTATTTACATGTATAATCCAATTATTTAAATGTCAAATTTCAAATCAATTATTTATACCTAACATCATGTAAACATAATACAATTTAATATTGATCTTTCATTTAGATTTTGAACAGCTTAACTTTATAACAACGAAATTAAAACTTATTAAAACGTTTGATTTTGTATCATTGTGTTAAATAATTGTATTTTGTGATGTGTATCGCAGTTATAAATTAAAATTTAAAATATAGTGTAACGACCTAAATTTGTTAGTCATATTGTGTTTGAATGTTTTTTAAGTCGAAGAATCTATTATTAATATTAATTTTGTATATGCATATTAAATATTTAAACTTTTAAATTACTATAATTATTATTCGAATTCTATGATATGATCTTTAGTTTGAGTTACTTTATTAATATAATATATATAGTAGAATAGAAGTCGACTTTCTAAAGATAATCTATTAGTCATTTAACTATGCCAAATACGAGGTTTTAATTAATACAAGCAAAAACATCAGATTTTAATTAGTCATACTTGAAAACATTTTTATTATTAATATAATATTTACAGCGAGTTGTTCGATAGCATCAAAATATAATGTAAGAAATACGTACGGTGGTCACAGAAAATAAAACACTTTGATGTTGAAATGAATCCAATTTTTTTTTTTTTTGCGTCGGAATGTTTTACGAATCAAAACAACTACTCTTGTAGCTATTTTATTACGCTTATTTTATTTTTATACATAATATTGTAATAACGCAAAATGCGACCTTATTGAATCTCGTCGAGTCTGCAGTGTCGGACTCGTTTCATATGGAGGTACAAGCTGATCAATATTACTGTTGAGTCTGCGGGAGTCGGCTTAAAACTCGCCAATTTGCTTTTGATAAATTCAAAGTTCTCAAAAGTCACGAAAAAAAATTTCTAATTGAAAGTCGAAGTCGGCGCTGACAATAATTATTATTCGCCGGTATCTCACCGCGGGTCGTATCTCATCACCGCCTCCGCGACAGAACTCGAGGAAACTTTGCGTTTTTTTATAATTATTATTACTATGATAATATATTATTATCACGATATGTCCGCCTTCGTCTATTTTCGGGGTGACTGGGCTGGCCATCGTACGGCGCAGCGTACACGCAAAAACGGAACTCGGACGGAGCGTGTCACCGCACAAAGATGGTTTTTTTTTTAACTTATTAATATTTGGTCGGCGGCGATGATTTTTTTCTTCTTTCTGTTGGCTGTGAACGACCAAATTCTGCAGCAGTAGACTATATATACATATTATATACAATGTTTATATATATATATATATATTATACGTTTCGGTGCAGCGATGGCACACACGTGTGCATAAAAATATTAATATGCGTTAAATATATTATGTCTTTATACATCATATTTTACTTGACAAAAAGTTGGACGATACTTATATATAGTATACGAGAATTTAATAATATAATATGCTAAGAATACTATTATACTCTGTCCGTAATAAAATCGGTTAGGTTATATGTTATCATTTTAATGTAATCGCCGCGATACTCTACAATCGTATCATCCCCCGCGAAGAAAAATGCAGCCACATTTTTCGTTTTAGTCTGTTTGCGTTTACATTACGCATAATGACGTTTGGACGGCATCATAAACCGTTAGTGCGTGCGATTTCTTCGACAGCTTTTGCGTATAAATCTGCAAATTTTTTTATTAAAATAAGGTACACTTTTAGCACACTTGACCCGACATTTTGGACGACTCTATATACGTATATAAGTACGGTATCTTATAGGCGAGCACTAGTCGAGGTGTACATTATAATAATATTGAGCGATCCGCGGGTTGTCTGCGCCGAGCAGTCCGCAGCGTTTATCCGTATGGCGTGCGTGCTCGCGTATTGTCATAATCGGTCGGGACCGACTCGTTATTAGCGATAATGACTGTGCAGCAGCAGCAGCAGCTACCTTTCCGTGACACTCGGGAACCACCTTCTTTAAACATCCTGAAAAAAAAAAATAATAATAAAAAAAAGAACCAGAAACGATATACGAAAAGAGTGCGTGTACGGGTCGAAACCGGCCTAGTCATCCGACACTCTCTGACACCGTCGCCGCCGCCGCCGCAACACGACGTATTTTTCTCCCGTGTCTCCGCGTGTGGGTACCTAACCTCCTATCTATATATATGATATTATATTGTAAACGCGACGGGAGCTGAGGCTCTCTCTGTCCGCCGTGCGCAGTCAGCAGCTGCGGCGGGGGAGCGCGTGTGCGTGGGTTTGTCGACGACGGCGAGGCGCGGGCGGGGGGGTAGAGACGACGGGCGGCTGCGGCGGCCGCGGGGTATACGGTCGGCGGGGGGAGGAGGTGGTAGAGAAGGAGGAGGAGGATAAGAGAAGAAAAAAAAAACTTTTGGTATGTGCCGGTATTTCCCCCACCCCCTCTTTTTTCGTTTTTTTTTTATTCTACTTCGCCGAGCGTATATTATAGGAGAGACGCGGACGGCGGCGGCGGCACTATAGCTGTATATACATGGCGCGCGCGTGTGTGCGTGCAGCGGTGTACGACGACGACGACGACGTCGCAACCTCGTGTTGCAGCGGCGTGTCGTGGAATAAAGGCAACAACAAAAAAAAATAATAATAATAAATAAATAAACCTATATATACAATAATACGTAATGTGCGATGTATATATACGCGCGCGCGGAGAGAATAACATAATATTGTATAGAAGTCGCGGTCTCTCTCTGGGCCCGAGATCGTGCACCGGAATAAAGACGTCCGTTCTATATAATGAGGCGGTCTCGGCGATCGGCCAATGGCCACGCCGTCAGTCCGTGGGCGGCGGGGGAGGGGGGGCGACTCGCCTGGACCGCGGCGGCGGCTGCAGCGGCGGCGGAGGAGCAAAAGAGAGACGTCGTCGCGGTCGCGGTATATATACACGTGACGTGGTCGGGAAAGGAAAAAAACACGCGTATCTATAATAATAATAATATTATAACCGGAGTAGTGGTATATACTGCGGTAGTGGTGGTAGCGGCGAGTACCTAGTATATACGCGTATACATATTATAGTAGTATTATTATATTGCGTGTACACGCACACGCGTGATGCTGCGGGGTGGTGCAGGGGCGGGACGACCGAAAAGAAACGACTGCACGAGACCTGCAAACCGGTATCGGAATAAGAATAATAATAATATATATAATATAATATAATATATACGTATATATATATAGAAGCAGACAACGATATATATATATATATATAAATACGTGTGTGTAGAGAGAACGAAGAGAGCATCGGGACAACAGCAGTGCGCGCGGTGGGAGAGCGACAGAGAAGATGCCACAGGAATATACAAACAAAAGGATTTCGTATATTATAACGTCGTCGTCGTCGTCGCACACAGAAGGCGCTCCTCCACTTGATCCTGTTACAACAATAGGCACGACGACGACGACGACGACGACGACGATGATGATGATGTTCTCCGGCGGACAAAGGGGATTGATAATAATATTATTTCCAGTGAGTCTTGTTTGTTCTCCTTCTCCGTCGCATATTTCACCTCCGCCGTGACGACGTCGTGTCGACCTACCGAAAAATCAAACCATATTATAATAGGTACCTATTAAATATCGACTAATTACTTTGTCGTTATATAACAGTAATTGCATATTATTATGATCAGGGCTGTGAATTTAATGCATTAAGGAACCTCAAAAAATGCATTAAAAATGTCAAAAAAATGCAATAAAATATGCACTTAAAATGCCAAAAATTACAGTATAAAATTCATTTAAAACGGTTTTTAATTTAATTTTTATATTAATATTATGTACAGGATATTATACCTACATATTAGTACATTATACATGCGCAAAAAAGTGTTTGTTTAATAAAAAAATAAAAATGTTGATTGATTATGAATTTTCTATACTTAATGCAATTCGCCCGAAACATTAAAAAAAAATGTATTTGTTTTTGACGGAATTTGATTAAAAATACTGGAAAATGAACTAAAAAAGGAAAATATGACCTAAAAATGTACAAAAATGACCTTAACAATTAAAAACGTCAAAAAATGCACTTTCCTACAAATCCACAGCCCCGATTATGATAATAATATAACGATCGCATTGCGGCGACCGACTGCAGTGGACCGCGATTCTCCGGGGAAAATGCATTATTAATTAGACGTGACATTATATTATATAATATAATATAAGTACGTCTCGTTCGCGTGCAGTGCATCGGCCATCGTAATGAGATCGTCTTTTGTGCGCACGCATTTCGAACGATAATAAATTGTTTGATAATCACATATTATATATGTTTATGTTGTGACACACACTACGCAGTGGAGATAATACGAGTACCTACGTGTTGCACTGCCTACCCGTAAAAAATAATAATAATAATATGAACACCGGTATGTGTGTGTAGGTATAATAATATAAATGGTATAATATTATTATTATTATATCCGACGCGCCATCGCCATCACGCTAGTCGGGCGATTCTTATCGGTTTATGATTCTTTACGCTCCCGCTGCTGTTGCTGCTGCTGCAGCCGACGATTTTTCATTCAAATCACATACGAGTGTGTGTGTGTGTGTGTGTGTGTGTGTGTGTAATATTATTATTGTGATATATTATCTTACCTACCCGTTGTAATAAATAATGACATATTATATTATATTATTATACGTTTCTCGACGAAATATTTCAATAGCGACTACAATAGATAGTTAAATAATAATAATATGTGTTTTTCGTGTTTCTGTTGGGTTCGTGTTATATAATAATGATAATATGTGTTTATTGAATGATGTAAAATGTTATCTGTCGGTAAAACGTTTTGTAATTCGTATACATTTTATCTTTAAAATTATGTACTAAGTCATATACCGTACTCGTCTATGATGCGATTAATATAGTTTGAACCGTTTGAAGGGTTAAAATCGTACCCCCGTTCATGTACAAAGAGAAAGGGACTAAAAGGGATAGACGATAGAGAAGTTCATATATTATGTGATGTATAAAGCGAATTCGAAACCCTCATAATTCACCGGTTTAAAATAATATGCGTTCAACCCAATTTCAATATTTTTTATTACAAAGTGTTAGTATTAGTGTCACATACATTTTTTTGACGACTAACTTAAAGGAAACACTCGACCTTCGACGTCCAATTAAGTATAACTTTATTTTCAATAAGGTTATACTATAATACTTACTGTATAAAATATACCCCATTTAAATGCTTTTCATTCTATTCGCGTATAACCTATTGTCTACTAATTCGTAGAAACAAAAATGTTCAAATTAAATATTGTAATATTGAAGGCCTTTACACATACATGTGCAGCAGGTTTCTCCTTTTAAGCGTCAGACACGTATAAGATATTAAATTCAGCGGCGACCTTTTAGAATATAACAGGTTTAGCAATATATATACTTATTAAATGATACTTATTGAATCTCACTGTAGTATTATGTACGCAGTTATTAAAATAACTATAATGAACCAAATGAAAACTTTTCGGTATTGTGTTTGTGAAATATTACCGAAATACAAACCTCCATCGTTATTCGTTACTAATTGTTACGCTGAAAACAACAATAAAGTATATAGACTATTTATACATTTTTTTTCCAAAAGTTTATTATTTAAATGTTTACTGTCTAAACTCTATATTATATGTAATGATATTATACACATATGTAGTGCTTTGGAGGAGGATGCTGAGGAACGGAGTACCCCTTCTTTTTTAAAAATATTTTAGCGTATCCCTTCTAATTATATCCTAACCAATAAACAGTTTTGATATACGAATACGCAAATATTTTTAATATTTTTGAATCCCCTTCTATTTTTTTCCAATTCGTGCACTTTATTAACACTACACTTTACTTATATATTTTATTTTTTACTTCAATATAATGTTATGTTTGATTCAAATAAGTCTGTGTTATACAATACTACATAATACTATATACAGATATACTTATACTAGGTATGAGATATTTATTATGTTTGTAAACACATATATTGTAAGAAACCTGCCGGTTACCACGTTATTGGTAGGTGTATATATGTACTTATTATACCTACCTGATTCGCGAGTTGACATGGTCGATTTGGTATCGTGCAGTATGTCAGTATGATAGGCTCTAAAATAATATATCGATTGATCAAAACTCAAGTCGTCTATAGCTCGAATCGTTTGGAAACTATATTATATATATATATATATATATAGTATTATAATAAGACCGTCAACCGCCGTTTCGTTGGAGGTAAGTGGAGGAGACAATATCGATAATCTAAAATGTTTCCAAACGTCATGGTGTACACGGGTCAGTCGTCAGTTTAACATATATATATATCAGGTATATGCGTAGTACAAGACATGTGTACAATATTGTACTCGTACACGTTACATGTGGGCATATATTATTATTTTATAAGGTCCTATATCGTATAGGCAATTCCGAACACGATCGGTACACGGAAAAAACCGCGCCCGCGATCGTGCAGAAGAGTCGTTCGGATAAAATTTATAAATTATAATAATAATATAATCGTCCGCGAGGGCGTCGGGATTGTACAGCGACGACGGTGCCCATGTTTCGGAGCGAATTCGCGACTTTAAAGTGATTATATTACCTACATTATTAGGCCGACGACGAAGACGGAGACAGCGTGTGTCGCGTACGTCTTACGTGAGCTGGAAAAATCATTTACGGCTTAAAAATCGTATAAAATCTGCTCAGACTGATAATACGTGATACACGGCCACCACAGATTATACAGAGCATTGCGGTCATGTATTGGAAACGGTATCGTATCAGCTATCACGACCACCTGTGCAACTGCGGGATGGGGACGATGCTGTGCAGTCAGGTGTTTGACATTTTTTTGGCTATCTTAACCCACGGAAACGCTCACGGAAAACCGACTCGTCGTTATAATAATTAAAAAACATTTGAGATTCAATTAAGATTTCACACCGCGTTCGAGCGGCGAATATATAGGTACTATAATAACAATAATTAAGGAAAACAAAAACGATATAGGTATGCGGAGTATTACAGGGAGTGGGGGGTGTGACATTGTACCTTAGATCATATACAAGGTTAGGTTAGGTATATACTTGTATATGATCTAAGCATTGTATACCTACCGTGGGGAGGTTTGTACGAGCCGGGCCGGATTTACGCCTAGGCCCGAGCCTAGGGCGGTAAATTTTATAAGAAATTGAAAAACAATCATATAAATATTTAATGCATTTATGTAACTGCAGCGTAAATTAATCTTTATATATATAATTCTACTATACGTGTGTATGTCACTAAACGGCTGGACCGATATGAATGCATTTTTTTATATGCGTTTGGGTGACACCCTGGATGGTTTAGATTCACAAGGTGGTGAGGTGAGGTGCTCACACAGGGATTTCGAGATTTACGATGGAAATATTTGTTTATAAACGGTTGCTATTGGTAACCATCATGGTTGCTATGGTATGTCAAACCACTGTTTATTTATATGATTGTCAATGGATACATATTTTATAATTAGGAATACACATTTAGGTACACATTTTCGCAAATAAATTTATAGAAAAAACAAATCTCCGGCATAAGCCACCGTTATGATATTTTTCTTGT
This sequence comes from Neotoxoptera formosana, assembly GCA_022818045.1. Taxonomy (NCBI): domain Eukaryota; kingdom Metazoa; phylum Arthropoda; class Insecta; order Hemiptera; family Aphididae; genus Neotoxoptera; species Neotoxoptera formosana. The sequence goes on from CM040631.1 coordinate 12,463,703, forward strand.
GCCCAATATTCTGATTTCACTTACCTACTATTAAGCTCCTCGCGGACTCCTCAATCCACCTCAGTTGGATTGTCTACGTGCGATACGATAATATACTGCTCGCATGTTTTCCGCGATCTAATGCAGTTCAGTTTGTTGCCTGGTGGTTTAGATGCATAATATTATGTATATCACTTGAGGTTAATCTTAACTTAATATTTGGCTCAGGCCGCGCCGGGTGGGACTAAATGCAATATTGTCGTAACGATATTATACTTAGTCTATAATATTTTAACCGTTATATTATAAACTAAAACATATTATTCATACCTACATAGAATTGGCATTATTATTTTTTTTAATGGGCAACGAAGTGCACGGGATCATCTATAGTATTATATATATTTAAAAAACTCATAATTGCTTGTTTTGTTTATATAATTAGGTACTACTGACTTAGTTTGTATATTGTGAAATAAATGTATTAATAATAAATACTAAATTTTTTTTCCTCTGGGTAGGGGCGGCATAATATTTAGAAGGGCCTAGGGCGGCACCTGTTCTAAATACAAGCACTGTAGTGTACGAGGGGTAGATTGTCTACAATCGGCACATGCTAGTATATAATATGTTATAGTATATAGATACAATGTACATAATATAATGATGCTTATATATTATAGTTTATTGGTCGACCTGCATGCGCGGCAGTAAAATAATATTTAATAATACCAAAACCGTACCCGCCGCTGACTCGTGATGTGGTCTGCGTGGGCCGACACCCTCGATAAACGCGCCGTCACAGCGGTCGCTTCTGTGCGCGGAGACCATTGACGCTGCCGCCGCCGCCGCCGTCTCGGGAGTCATATATAATATAAACAATATTATCATATAATATAAAAAATAATTTAATAATGCGAGAACCTCTTGGGATTTTCGTGCGTTTCTCGGTACCGCGCGGGCGAACCGCCACGTGACGACGAGTGAGAGGGTCGGGGCGGGAAGGGGCGCCCGGTGCGATGTAAGCGCGAAACGCGCGGGAGACTCAAACGCCGCCACGGAGACGACATATTATATTATATTATTATAATATATATTATAAAGGCCTCCACGACGCGAACGAATAATAAATATACATTGTAGGTAGGTCGGGTCAGGTGTATATTATTATATACATGGCGAGTATGTATATATGTATGTACCACGTAGGTATATTATAACATAATAATAAAGAGCGGATTGTCTTTGTCGCGCGCTGCAGCACACCGCTCTCCGGCCCTTGTCGGTGTTTATTCCATATATATATATATATATACGGTATATATATATATATATATACATACGAGTATATGTATATATGTACATTGTACAATATAATAATATATATAATACGACTACACGACGCACGACGACGGACGACATAGTGTGCCGTTTTATATATTATATTATATTATGGAGAACTTATTGCCTCCAGACGTCGGCGGCGGCCTCGCCCTTGTCCGAGAAATTTATTCTCGGCGGACGTCCGCGCGTGTACCTGCGTGAGTATATTATAAATGTAGCGAAGGACTCGGAAAACACAGCAGGACGAGAGAGAGATATAATATACACGCACGCCGTGTGGCTGTAGCGTGGCGCGTACAAGGAGCACACCAGATAAATCGACAGATAGAACCATTAAATTTAAAACGCGGACAGCGGCGGTGTCGGGACGCGATCGGTGGTGGTGGTGGTGGGGGAGGGGGGGACGAGAGAGAAAATAATAAAAACCAGCCGACGACCGACCAAACGCCTCCTCGTCCTCCTCCCCGTCCTACTCCTCCACCTCCTCCACCACCACCTCCGGTACGCTGCACACACACAATACGAATAATAATATTATATTATTATAATCTCTTTTCGGTATCTCTCTCTGGGCTCTCTGCAGCGCGCGCGAGCACCCGAGGAGCTGCGGGACGGACGTCGGCGGCAGCGTCGAAACGGAGAGAATATTATATACATATATACATATTATTATATTATATACCTCTCCGGAAGGCGCTATATTATATGGTTCCAAAACTGGTTATTTCGTATCATATTGTGTATTTGTGTGTGTGTGTGTGTGTACATTTTCGTGGACATGTTAATACGCGTTGGCAGCGACTAATATATATTATAATATAATATATACGTTTTAATAATATCGTATACGATTTATACTCTCGGACGAGGAACCCCGCTCGCGCTGCGGTGTAGAATATAATAATAATAAAAAAAAAAATGGTAAACGAAACGAAGAAATGTGACATACACACCCGATCCTTTAATTCCCATTAATTTACTACCTGTGTGTGTGTCGACGACGTCTCCGTTTTCGGTACCTAATTGTGCGGTTTCGTGTCGTTTTGTACACAAATCGGTGGTCGCTTATTACCGCCGTCGATGCCACCGTCGCCGCCCGTCACCTCTCTCGTCATCGCCTTAATCTTTTTACGGTCGTTGTTTTTTTTTTTTTTTTTATCTTCAATTATCCGAGTTACTGCGGTAACCGCGCGTTGACGCTATACGATTTCAAAATGATACTCATCACGGATATTAAAATATTATTACGGATGTATAATCTCCTTGAAATGACTTATATTATGTAAAGTTTGAAGCGTTTTCGTGTACCTCCGCCGCCATATTGTCACAATATTATAATGTGCAGTAATAATAAAATTTCCTTTCGAGGACTTTATCTTCTCTGTTCGTTTTTCACGCGCATTAATTATTGTGTACCTACCTCCGCAGTATAACTCCTTTAGCTCATCGACGTCATGAATCCAAAGTAAAATTATGCGTATTATCTATAGGTATTTATTTGTAATTGCGTGTTCAGTCTCAATTCTGTATGACTCGGATGGCGCGCCCTATAATTTTGGACCCTTACGAGCAGAGGCGTATTTACGATTTCCCCCCCTAGAAACACACATTGTAGAGCCCCTTTTTCAAAAAATGTTCTTTTCACTCGTAGGCGCTAAAAGGTCGTTTAGTCCCAAGATAGCTTTTGAGCCCCCTCTATAATTAGAAAATTTACTTTATCTCACCATATTCAAATAATGATACCGCAAAATTTGAAATCTGTGGCGTCAGTCTCACGGTGAAACATATAATAATAACGGAATTCTTAAAACAGAAACCAAACGGACAAAGTATCGAGATCGATGAGACTCAAAACACTGCACTATAGGACTCAAAATTAGTGACAGATTTAGGACAGGTTTCGCCTTAGGCCCTTTTAAATATGGCACCCCTACCCCAAGAAAATAAAATGTAGTATTTATTACTATTAAATTTAATATGATATATAATATATATATATATAAATATATTTTAAATATTATATAATATCAATTTACGCAGTTACATAAATCCATTAATTATTTTTAATAATATAATATATTTTTAATAATTATTTTTTTATTTAATGATTTTTTTTTCAATTTCTCACAAGATTTTCCTCCCAAGACCCGGTCCCTAGGCGTAAATCCGACCCTGTCCGAGACAGCATTAAATTGATTGACTTTTTAAGAGCATCAGATCTTTACAACCTAATCTAATCTTATCACCTCTTTGTTTGCACGATAAATTACTTATTCTATATTATAATAATATATTCTTATCTTATTAGTATAATATGTGTAAATATTGTAAATACTCTAATCATTATAACTATATTTAATATTGTCAGTTGTCACTCTAATTTTTTATGTATCATCGTGTATATATAATATTATAATAATTGTAATAAATTACTTTAACTTATGGCCATGGGTGCGCCGGATTTGCTTATGATCAATAAGAAGAAAAAAATCATTATTTTATCGGTACACTTTTTTCAAATATCCCCGTTGCGGGAACACTCGCCAAACATTCGGATGATTAAAAATGATTAAATATTTGAGTAGCTATATACCGGAAACGATAACGTTATAACAATAAAATATACATAACTCTAATGTACTTATATAATATTATACGTCATATACCACGGTATATTATAATAATATCTACCAATGATCTACCAATACCTATACCGATAATGATAATGCAATATATATTTTATTCGGCGGCGGCGTGTAATCTCGTGACGTCCGATAATATAATATTATTTATAATAAATCGTTATATTTACGACCCGTCGTCGTTCTCTCTCCGGCAGCAGCAGGACCTACCTACCTACCTACCTACCTACCTACCCATCACTCGAAATCCGTTTCGCTCTTTTTTCCTGTCCGCGTCGTTAACAATGATAATAATATTGTTAAAATATCTAGTTGTTGCCACGTCATCGTCAGTCAAAGGGATTCTCGACATCCTCCTCCTCTCGTACCTACATGTATTGGTTTTCTCTCGCCGCCACATCAGTGTGCACCTCACATAATAGAGACGACTTGCACTCTGACACGCTGCGCAGACCCGGTGGTGCTGCGGCGGGCTGCCTACACCTATATATAATATATTATATATTATTATAAATGGACGCGAGTGTTAGAATTTAATCACGCATCGACTGCGCTTTACAATGGAAAACGAAAATTAACGTTTTGTACGAAACTGCAGTGTATACATATATATGTAATATACGTATACGTATATATACTATACCGACGACGGTGTGCAGTAGTCGTGTGTACCTATGCTGCACGATCTTTAACAAACAGACAATAACAATAATAATAATAATAATAATATAATTCCGGCGGGCTCGTCCGCACTCGAAAATAATATTATCGAAATGACGTGTAGAATTTTTTTTTCTTTCCCGCTACTACGCTTTATTAGTAGTTATAATATTGTTAACCGCGTGCGTGTGACGTGATTGTGCACTGCTGCAGTGTACAATAATATACGCACGCACGCACGACGAGGTCCATCATAGATCCATCGTTTAAATGTATACATAATTCAAAACGTAGTTTCGAAAACTTTTAGCTTTTTTGAAAATATTTTTTTGATTTCATCGCGAAATCACGTTTTTGGAGAGAAAAATATTGTTTTTACGATGTGTGGTCGTATTATTGGTTTTTTAAGGTTTTCGATTTTTTTAAATGACGTATTTGTAATTTCACACTCCGGAGCAGAATACTTCTCTACGTACAGCTGATTCCGATTCATACATCTCGAATTTTAGTTGTATAAAAATTTAAAGTTTTAATGTGTACGGAGTAGAGAGCGGCACAGGAGTAGGCACCTACCCCGCAATTTTTCGGCCCACCATTCCACTTTAAATATCTATTTAAAACCTACCAACTACCTACTGGTTAGAAATTCGCGACTTGTATGTATTCAAATACACAAAAAAAAATTCTAAATCCAAAAAAAGTTAAGTATATAGACACTTAAATTAATCGCCCCGTATAGGCGTTATGAAATCGGCTCTAAAAATGACTCTGTCTGAACTTTATGTATTCCCAAACCGTTCAACCGATTGTGATTAAATTTGAGACAGAGATGGATTAGACCTCTGGGATGAAGATATGCTAATTTAAAAAGGCAGAGGTCCAACCCCGGGATGTGCTCACACAAGGATTTTGAGAGTTACGATGGAAAATATATTTGTTTATATAAACGGTTACCATTGGTTACAACTTACAGATTATAATATTAGTAATTTTTGTCTATTTTACTGGTTGCCATTGGTTATTACAACTTACTAACTTGGGTTTTTTTTCTTTGTTTCTTAATGTACGTAATTCTGATTTCAGTCACTTACGCACCTCAAGGAGTCCGAAATCCCCTGCAGGTGGATTGCCTACCTAGGTGGCTTAGATGCATGTAAATCCTTGAGGTTAATCTTAACTTAATATATGGGCATACATGGCTCAGGCAACGCATGCTCAGACAGCTAGTAATAATATATATTTGAGATTAATTTAATATTACAATAAAGTAAATCGAAGGTATTTGTCTAGAACTTAAAATATTTGTTATTTTTAATTCGTGTATAGACTATAGGTACTCGTTATAATATAATTTTTACCATAATATTTTCAATGATAAATAATTTTTCTCGGTGAAATAGTTTTCACTCCAAAACGGTTCGGCTGAACCACATTGACGAATGATGCACTTTCGACGTACGCCTAACCGTTTTCGTCGATGCATAAATTTCTGTTTTTCTTTTTTTTTTTAGCGCGTCTAAAGACTATTTTGGACTTCATCTATAGATTATAATGTACAATCTAAGTCTGCTTCAGCAACTACGTGTTATCAATTCATCACAAATACTTGGCTAATACCCACACAGCGCGTGCACTCGTTCAAAGACCTGCAAAACACAAAAAATAAACCACTGACTGTTCAAATATACATAATATAATATAATATTTATGTTTTAATAATATATATTATACGCGCTCAATTACGCGACATTTCGTACACAGTTGCTAACATCGTCTGGACGACTCGAAAAAAAATTTACATTTCGCCCGACGTCTGAATATTTTTCGTCTTGTGTAGGAAGCTCATTCGTTATTGTATTATAATATTATATACGAACCGTCGATAAACGCAAACATTTTCTAGCGAGTTGCACAATAAAATTACCTGAAAAATAAATAAATAATATCATAAAGGTGTCGCATTTTGGAATACGCGAGAGAAATGCTTTTTTTATTGCTATTCACAAATTCCTGTCGTCGACAAATAACATACCATTTAAATATATACTTACTGACACGTCTTTATAAGTATAATGATGATAATGATATTATATGTTTTCTATCTTAATCCTCTCGTTTTATCGCCGTCGACGGCTTGCGATACTATACATAGCTGGTGCGCTTATTTTTTTTATTTCGACAATTAATATTATTATCTAATTGTACATCACCGCGATGTGTCTTATACGAGTCGTGAAGTCAAAGTTTATATACACATATAATATATATATATATATATATATATAATATGTCGCCCCGCTCAGCGAGTATATTATTATTATATCGTATTAAAGAAATAAACCTTCTAAACCTTTTTTTAGTTACGAGAAACATAATATACGCTTTAAAGCATAACATATAATAATAATATTATTTGAGCTTAACGGTTTTTTAACGAGTTTCGAAATAAACCACGACGACGCAGTTAAAATAAATACATAGAAATTAATTCGTATACACTCGAGAAATGAGAATTAAAAATAATCATCATTCGACTCTTTTCGAATATTGTTGTGTGTTTGTAAAAACACTTGGTTTAATATGCACAGCGGTCGTGTGTTATATACCAGTATATACCGGTGTATACATAATAATATAATAAGAGATTAATTTATTTTGGTCATAAAAAAAAAATTTCGTGTACATAATGTCTTATTTTTATTATTGTACTATCGTATCGTCAAGACGTTGAGTAAAATATTACAGTAAATATATTATACTGAATCGCTGATCTTTTTTTAATAGTGAGTCGTTTATTTATAAATTACACACCTTGACCTAATACGAAAATAAAACCATATAATATAGAACTGCGATATTTACCAATTACAATTTTTTTTTTTTCGTTCCCAGAGAAAAGACTCATGTCTGTAATGCTGTATTCTCGACCGTTTCACGAGACAACAAAAACTGAATTCTAATAAATTGTCTAGTGATAATAATATTATATACATTATATAGTACACGTATATGCAGAGTCGCAAATCTAGTGAAGCCGTGGGAGGGGGGGGGGCAACTGCTCACCTTCATTTGATAGGGTATTATTATAATTATTGTATTTGATATTTATTATTCCAATTTATATATTTTTATTTTTAGAGAAACTAGGTTGTTATTAGTAGATTTATATATTATGTGAGTGCAACGAAAATTTTTTTTTAAATAGAATGCTCTGTTCTGCCCCCCCCCCATAATTCGAATTTTGTTTGTGCCTCTGCGTATTTATGACGAAAAAACCAGACCGGAAGTTGGCATACCTAAAAAGATATATCATTTGGCTATATCATAACTCGATTCGCTTACCTTGGTGGTAGACTGCAATGGTGTGTTCTGAGTCTGAGACATTCGAAATTTGAAAGTGTATTGATAAACCCGGGTTCAACTCGAAAACACATCTGATCCAATTGAGAGAAACACAGCTTGCTGAAATGTTCTTAAAACATTTGACGGTCGCTGTCGGTCACTATTTTTCTTTGTGTTAAATTAAATGTCGAAAAACGACTTTATAAACTATAAAGTACCGACTAGATTTGAATTCTTACAGACAGCCATAAAAAGTATTTAAAAAAAAATCTGAAACTAAAACCATTATTCGTATACCTGTAGTAAAAAATAAAAAAATCAATAATATAATATTATAAATCTTGATTTATTGAGCAGTTTATTAAATACCTATACGGCGTGCTTAGTGATTACTGATTAGGTACCTATACCGATCGTAAGCCGGGTATTAAATATTTTCAAAAAACTAATATTTACCGGATGTCCACCAACAATTAACTTTATCAGATTATATTTTCCAGTCCAAAGATTCCGAAATATGTATTGTATTATTTTGTATCGGATATTGTTCTTTTCATGTCCACGAGGTATTCGAAAACTATTGAACCGTACATTCCAATACAATGGTACCTACACAGCTATACCTACCTACCTACTTTAACAACAACAAAAAAAAACATAATCTATTCTTTATATTCTTTTTTGTTTTTTTGATTAATATGCTTCAAATGTCTATATAATTTGGTCTTAAAAGGTCCTCGGATCGAATTTCACATTAGGTTATCTACCTTATTATTGCAAACTTCCACAATAGATATTATTTTATATTAATGTATAATACACATTATTATATATTGTATTATTAAAACGTTTTATTATAAATCCATTTTTTTTTTACATACTATATTAATAGTTGAAAATTAATACAAAACTAACCCGCTATTGAAATATCATACTTGCATTCCATTATTGTCTTAGAGTCTTGTAGTTGAGTCCACAAAAAGTGTATTATATATATTACTGATTAATTATTATTATAATTGTATCCAAGATCTAACACACATTCTAAAGCGCCATTCGGAGGAGGTAATTTCACGGAACTGCAAATAAAAAAATTATTACTCATTCAAATGTTTCGAACTGTTCGACGTTTAACTAGGTACATATAAAGTATGATACCTTGTGTAACAAGAAACAGGGTACACTTTATCACTCATTATAATGAGTCATTACCATGTATAAATATTTTTCAATTCTGTTTGCGGGATATTAAACCTGACTAATGGATTATAAATTCCTATGACTTAAAATTTTTTTAACTCATGTATTTTGCCTACCTACAACAAACCTTCCTTTTTTTAAATGGCCACGCCTATTTTAAATATCATTTTCGGATTGATCGATTTTTTTCGAGTAATTTTGATGCATTAACTTGTTGTAAACTCAAAATTGGCTAAATTAGAGCTTATTATTATAGGTATATAATTAAAACAAAAATTTTAGAAAATTTGAATATTTTTTTTTTAATTGTCATATTATTTCTTTCTAAACACCGTGATGGAATCAAAATTATTATTATCAAAGTTTTTTTTTTTTAACAATACTATATTGAAATTGATTTATATTATTTACATTTTACTATAAAATGCATCCTTGCCCCGCCAATATGTGCGATGCACTGACGACTCGGCTCTTGCCAATAAAAATGCTATATCAATAAGCCATCCACTGGTTGAAACAAAATATTTAGCAAATTTATATTTAACTTTTTAAGACTATCGATAGTGTATATTCACATTTTATTTTTATATTTTTAATGTAATTAATATTATTACGTCCAGCGCCGGACACGATAAGAAGAAGACTATAAATTATACAATTGACTTAAATTTATATATAAATGTATATTAAATCTCAAAAACGTGTACGTTCATATAAACATTAAATTATAATGTATACAAACGGAATGTAGTAGTATACGTCATATTATTATACAATATTATAATATAATAGCTTATATAGTGTAACCGCGCAAAGTCATTCGAAACGATACATTGGTCATGCTTTTTCCCGGTCCGCGTCGAATTATTTCGCGCTCCTCGCTCGCCTCAGTCGTCATAAACATATTATAATATTATTGACGAAAATACGTGCGTGCACACAAAATAACAAACGTATATAATAATAATAATAATAATACGAGAATATGATATTATCATCGTATATAATGCGTTAAACGGACTATAGGGCGCGTGCTATGGCGGTGTTTGCGCAACGAAAACGCGGCAAATCCATTCGGGACGGGATTTAAAGGCGTTTTTTAAAAAAAAAAAAAAAACATTCCGATCGAAATCCGCTACGGCATTTCTCGCACGTCATATACGTATATAATATATCTCGTACGCCGCTCGTTATTATTATTTTCGTCGCGGCACCCGAGTCTCCAGGCATATTATTATCCTGCGAGTCGACCTATGCGTATATAATACAATATAATATACTATGTATACGTCGTCTTACAGGTGCTATCGAACGCGCACAATATGACGCCATATATATATATATATATATGTAAGGTATATATACAAGTATATAGGTATTGTATCTCGGGTATATATGCGGCGGCGGCGGTGCGAAGCAGGTGCGTCGGCGAGAGTATAGAGAGAGAGACTGATTGTTGGCGCAAAAAAAAAGAAAACCGTAAAACTCAAAAACGTATATTATATATACGTGATAATATAATGTATAATATATATATATATTACCTGTACGGGTCTCTGTATACATGACGTCTCCAACAGGGACGACGACGTGATGGCCGCACAATGACCGCCGCCGCCGCCTCCGCGACATAGGTGAGTATTATATATACAAAATATATATATATTTTTATATTATAATATATTATACAATACGCGAACGTCATATAATAATAATAATATATAATGTCCCGAATGAGGGTGAGAATACGAATATATATATATATTAATACCGCCCCGGCCAAAGGGACATTTACACGGAATTACGTGGAATCGGAATAATATATACATTATACGTATACGCTGCTGCTCCTCTCGCGACTTATTATTATGCCGCCGCCTCCGTCAAGATTATATTATTATTATACGCTTTCGTTGTATAATATACAATGTATGCATTGCGTACGGCGATCGTCGACAGCGAATCGTTATTAGGTTTTATACATATTATATTATTGTCGTCCGTATGTGATAATATATTATTATTATTATGGAGGCACGTACGATTTATGCGTACCCTCTGCGTCAGTCCCTCTGTATCTCTCTCTCTGTCCGACGATGCGCGTATACAGAGCGATATTTTGTTGTATTTTCGCTTGATCATAAAACCGGGCTATATAACTACGCATCACGTTTGTATTAATGCGTATATAGGTAATTTTGAAACGAATTCGTGCATAATCGCATACAAACCCACCCCCAATTGGCTATAAATATTTTTCATCCCTTATAGGCAGGCTTTAAAGTGGATAAAATTCCAGGGGGGACTAACGTCTCCATATAATTTTAAGCGTTCCAAAAAGGCTTTGACAACTGAAGTCATTAGTCTATGGGCTATACGTTTTACATGACTTTTAATTTAAACATTATTATACATTTATAAATTGTTTTTAATCGGTGGTTAAACTATTATTATGTATGAGGAATCCTGTATTCAATATTATTTTTATTGTAAATACTTTATTATGTATTCATTTGTTTAAACTTTAAAGTAAAACATTTAAATTTAAAAATGTAGATACAATATTTCAATATTATTCAAAATTCAAATATTAGACTTACTTTTTTCATATTTCGGCAAAAAAGAGCAAGGTACACTTTGGGCGGAAACGGGTAACTTCCATATAGACATATTATAGTACATGTAATTTATAAACAGTGATCGTGTAACATACTCGTCCCACTTTTAACCCCGAATAACGTTCAAATTTGTAACTTAAGTATATTTCATGAAAAATATGAATTTCATGATAATTTATTTTTTGTTCCTGATTTTTCGGTGTGGGGGGTGGGTTAACCCCCTCCCCCCTGATTTTGCCCCTGGATCTTCGCCTTCGCTCATAATATCATATTATGTAAATGCGTATCTGGTACACAAAATAACATATTATATTATACATTTATAAAGATGTCTTCGGGCACCGTGAAGCGTCGACGAGGAGGGGTGCGCCCGAGTAAATCACAATATCATATTTTCGGGGGTCGGTCGATTTCACGGTTTGTCGTCGATGTCGCGCGTCAGCTCGAGCAATAATAATAAAAATTACGGCGAGCGGGACAGACACGTTTTTAACAAAAATAATATTATAAACGATTATCCCTCGGGAGTGGGTAAGCGGTTGTCGTACTAGACTTGGGTCGACATTCGTATCACCGCGCGCCCCCCTACAACCCGCGTTTGTCGTACCTACACCGGATTCGTTTTATTTATTTTTTCGTTTTTGACGAGTTGACAAGTAGTTTTTTTTTTGTAAAAAACCTTAGTTACTCTTTTGACGTTTCGAAACAATAATAATCATCGCGTGAACGACCCGACCGAGTCTTACATTGTATATTATATTATAATAATAATAATAATAATATTATACACGCATATATATTCTTTTGTGCGTATAATATGAGCGCGACCGCTCGTCAAGCTGACTCATCACTATAATAATATAATGCTGCTGTACACTTACATATACGGACGGGCCCTTTAAATGAAAAAAACCGTTTTTCATCTCCGCCTCGCATTTAGTCGCATACCTTCGACGGGTTAAGTTAACCTCCTCCCTCCAGAAAAAAAAAACAAAAAAATGTGTCACTGTTGTTAACTCCGAATCCCCGGTTTACGGGTAGTAATATTTTTATGTGTAAACTGCAGAACGCGAGATTCTTTTACTATTTAAGAATGAGGAAGTATAACACGCGTCATATTATATAGGTACCTACTGCAATATAATATAATATTAATTAAATTGGGTCCAAATTATTATTCTATATATTATTTGGTTAAGCGTCGTCATCCAGGGAGCTTACTAATTTCGACGGAAATGACCTTTCCATATATTATATATTATTATATACCGATTGCTGACAAAGTTTAAAGTCGGTAGACCACAGGTGACAGGTCGATAAACCACCTAATATGGGTTCATTTAAATTTTAAATACATAAAAATATTATTTTATTAATTTTATATTTAATAGTATACACAGATATTCAGTACAACCAGCTGCAGAGCAGTATTTCGAAATTTTGCTCAAAATTCTTGGAGCCCATTTTTAATAAAAATATTTAATATCATAGAACCTACAAACAGGGTACAGTGGTAGCCAAAATTAAGAGCGTTAATTAGCGTTTATAGCTTTTTATGAGCTTCTGAAGAAAGAAATTTTAAAAAATTCGTCAAAAATACGAAAATTTGCAAATTATTTTGTTAGTAATTTATAAAAAATTTTATTTTTATACCTAAGATTTGAAAATTGAATGCTCTCTATACAAAGAAAAATTGAATTTTTTGTTCATTTCATCTGAGATAAATTTTCCGCCTCCAATGTGTGCCACTCCCGGGATATTTCCTATCGGTCCCCCCCCCTAAAACTGGACATGAGTACAACTTAAGTTGCATTACAATAAAAATATTAACAAATTAAATATTGTTAAATATAAATGATATACAAAACGAAAGGAAAAAAAACTATATATACTGTATGGTTAAAGAATTATGATAAGAAAAGTAATAGTTTTTTGTTGAGATGAGAATATATTTTGGATGACGAAGGGGACAATTTTTCGTTGGAGTATTTAAAAGGGGACAATAGCTGGGTGCTTTGTGGTGATAATTTAGGGTAGTTGAAGATAAGGTGGCAATGTCACAATAATAATAGGGTTGTTGTGGAGTGTGCAGCGAAGGGGGAGTCGTTCAATGAAGTCTAAAGGAATGAGAGGGAAGTAATAGGTGTGGCCAAATCGAAGACAGGAGCACGATGTTAGACATTTCCAGATTTCCTATAGAGAGATTAAAGGTTGTGCAACCAGGGTTGTGGTAGGGGATGGTTGGAGATATATTTCTATACCAAGTGGTGAAATAAGATGGGAGCGTTTCCTAGTGTTTGAGCCATAAATTTGTTGTACAGGCCGTATTTAAATAAAATAAAAAACATATATACAATGATAAACACCCATAATAAAAAGGTATAGTAAAATATAAACTACAATATTGTACACAATATAAAAGTACATAGGTATCTTAAAGTATCATAATATTCATAATATTGTGTTACCCTATAATATATTACCCATATTATACCAAACATTATTTTGCAGTGCACGTACCGATTATAGGCTGATAAATAGCTAGCGATAATGAAAACCTGATTTCTTTTATTGGTATATCAATCAAATTCCTATACTTGTATAGGTATGTTAGTTATAATGAATTTTCATAAACGTCCCAAAACTGTTATAGAATATTGGTTCCTATAATCAACTATCAACATTGTAATTGCAAGAAAATTATTTTTCTTCGAAAGCCACTCAATATAGTGTTAGGTATAAGTTTTTAAATTAAATCATTTTCATATATCTATACATAGATCATGTGATCATTTAATGTTGATGGAATTAGATTTTTAGTCTCTGAAGGTATAACTATATAAGATAAGCGCAATTATCGGCTTACTGACTATAAAATAATATAAAGAGCGCAATAATATTTTGTTCATTGATGACCGTAAAATAGAAATTTTGTTTTAGGCGTAACTCACTGTGGTGCATGCAAAGTACTTCGGAGACAGCGGACGATTCTTTTTTTCATTTTGGTGTAGCTAATCCCTGGAACAAAAATCCCCAAAACATCTAAATAATAATACCACTAATATTTTCAGTATAAGACAAAGTTAGCTTTATTTTGAGAAATTTGTTGGATGCAGTTGTCAAAAATAGTAATAAATAATAATATAAAATATAAAATCAAATGAATATTTTATTCAGTCAGTTTGTTAAAAAAAAATTTAATTCACTCCCTAATAATATGAAAATAATTACCTAATTTAGTTTTTAATTTTTCTTACGAATTTCCATATATTGTGGGAGTTTTTTGACCAATGAGTTTTGGGAAACTATTATTTCGTCCTTCAACAATGCTGTTGGTTCTAAATGGCAATTATTGGCGGTATATAGTTTCGATTTTTGTCATTTTTTAAAGAGGTTATTGCGGTTAGAATGACATTTTTTAAGACATATTATTGTGTTTTTAGTACATTT
Source organism: Neotoxoptera formosana (assembly GCA_022818045.1). Classification (NCBI taxonomy): domain Eukaryota; kingdom Metazoa; phylum Arthropoda; class Insecta; order Hemiptera; family Aphididae; genus Neotoxoptera; species Neotoxoptera formosana. Next base: position 12,478,938 of record CM040631.1, read on the forward strand.
TGTGACAGTTTTTAGAGCATTTAAATCCGAGCACTAAATGTATTATTTTTATTTAGGTATTAATATAGGGTCCTGATTAGTAAGTCTTTTATAATTTAAATACTAATAGTTGCTTTGGGGATTTTTGTTCCAGGGGGTTTTTTTTTCCAATTACCCATAATTATTAGCAGCCACGGCCATTTTTTTTCGTATTTTCTACGCAAGTATTCATTCATTTATAATTCACTGTTTTCGTACTTTTTGCGCGTGACTTCCGGAAACTATTGACTTTGTGTACTGAACGATTGTCGATAATACATACATTATATTTGTTGCCTGCGGGCAAAATGGCGTCGCCGTGTTATTACCATACATTATTTTACCGACAACAATCATCGGGGCCGAATTCGCGATCGAGACCTTTTTTTATTGCCAGCTGTCGAAGGGTCGAGTTTATGACTACACCAGCTGACGATCCGCGAAATCCGAATAATGACGCATGTTTGAAGATTGAACGCAAAAATGTCAACTCAAGACTGAACCGAATAGCGATAGTTTTCTGTTTAATATTTTATTTGCGGTCGATGCGATTACAATAACTACTTATGACTTTAATACATATTGTGTTTACGGAGCCTTTTTTTTTAAACGAAAATTCTATCTGTACCTACTAAAACCCAAGATGCCAGAGACTAACCTAACCTGCAGTGCCTAAAAATATGTACAGCTCACCGAATAGTAATGATAATATCATGAAGAAATATCAAATATTATGGATCCACTGGTAAATTTCCAAACACTGCCGGACAACATAATATTATAATGAAACTGGCATAGGTTACCTCTAACGGTGCAAACACGTAAAAAATCCATCAAGTCTAATTATTATCCAGAGTGTATATTCGCTTAAACGCTTCGTCATTCCAAGAAATATCGTAATATCGCTCATTCAATACCATCAGTTTTCTTAATATTGTTTTCGTTTTAGTTCTTTTTGGTATTTTTTCGGGATTCCCTGCGTACTTGTACCTACGATGCTAAGACGATGGCTCACCTACATAAAACAACTGACCCGCGGCACACTCACACGATATTCTAATATTATAGCACCTAATAAGATTTACTATTACAATATTTTATCATTATTACTTTTTGGTCGTGGAGTGCGTGCGCGGAATGCGTTTTGCCGAGTGTTGACCGATATATTATGTGCAGCGTATATATAATTTAATATGTGTGTTTGTATAATATAATAACACACTAAATACTTACGCGTTACTCGTGCGTGTGTGTGTGTTATATATCGACCGTCGGTATATACATATATATATATATAGGTACCTTCCGACGTACGCGCCGCTCCGTAAGTACAGGTAATAGCTGCCATATATACATAATAATAATAATATAATATATTTATACGTGTCAAACGCTCGGGGGATATAATTGATAAGTACCCGGCAACGCACATAATATTATAATATTATTTTCTACACACTTATTATATTATATAGTGTAAAATTACCCATATAAAATATATGTTATGCGTACGGCAGAAGAGTGGCGTGTGGCGGCGGCGGCGGCGGCGGCGGCGATGCTCGTTAATTTACGAAAAGAAATATAATCGTACGACGCACGCACCGCGCCGAGTCAATTAATCATGTTTCGCGCTGACACGCGGTTCACTCTCCGCTCGAGCCGTACACAATATTGTATACACATATATATTATTATTATAATACACCTATAACGATGATAATAATAATAATATAATAACTGTACGGCGGCGGTAATGATGATAATACGAGTAAGTCGTCGCCGCCGCCGCAGTGTAAAAACCCGCACTGCACGCAAAGACGAGCGCGTTTTCGTCGACGGAGAAATTTTTTTGTTTTTGTTGTTTTTTAATGGGTTCATTAGCGAAGAACCGGCGGCGGCGGCGGCGGCGAAAGAAAAAATAAAACGACCGATCACAAAGAGTTCGTATATTACAATCATATATATATGTGCGTGCGAGCGTATATACCTATATATATACACGAAACCGCGGCGTATAATAATAATATATTCGAAACATTATAATATAATATTATATGCGTATATATAATATATAACTTACGGCGACGACCGCACTCACCTCCACAGGTTTTTTTGCGCACACGTTTCGTGTTCGTAAAACTCGAGCACGCACAGTCTTCAGGGGTGGATAAATTATAATGTGCCAATAATATGTGTAAAACAGTATAGTATATTATATTAATGTTTCCCCGGGGCTATACGTTGTTTACCCCCCCCCCCATTCCACCCCTCACCCCGTCCACCACCGAGCGACCGCTCTATAACTATTCGGAAAAATTGCGACGTAAATGCATATAATATATTAGTCCTTTTGCCTCCGTCAAATCGCCTCCGCTATCCATATGGTATGCATAACAAACTATAACGATTCCGGATAAAGAATCGCGGACACACTATTTTGCTATGCGAACTCCTTCCTGATAAGTAAAGACCAGGCGTGGATCCAGGGAATTTTAACAGAGAGTGTTTCGAAAAAAAATTGATTATACCTTAAATTACGTAATTTATAAAACAAATTAATTTTATTGGTGGTTTAGCGGAACATCCATATAACCCCCTGCAGAATCCGCACCTGGTAAAGACCGTCCACCGATATGCGGTTTAATATAATATGTCAAGCTCGAATCACAATAAAACATATATTATATCTCAAGAATGACCTACATTTGAACCTATACACGCACAATTCCTCTTCATCTCCCGCTCGACATCAAAGGAATTCTCAACGAAGATCGAAAATCAAAAATCATCAACTTCCTATATCAAAATGCAATCTTACGAGCAAAATCCAACTTAATCAAATCATAATGTAAACTCAATTTAACTATTTATTGTAAATATTGACTTAAACTTTTGAAAAAAAAATGTTGGCTAATAACCTTAGTAGTTGAAGCCCGTAAACCTTTAAATAAAAAACAACGATTTCCATAAAGACCTCAATATGGACCTGCAAACACTAAACCTGAAGCAGCTAGCAAAGAGCCACTATACTTCTTTCGATCCACCTTAAAACAGTAAAAACCTTCAATCAAACTTTTCGCCTCTCGCGACATCCCTAACAACCCTGCAGACAGGCGTCTCAAAAGATGCTGGCCTAGGGACCTACATCTAGGTGGCACTCTACAGGGTGCCTTCCTAATCTTCTTTGCTGTAATTTTATTTTTGTATGCCCTATTACTTTTATTTTTGCTTTATTACTCTATGCCTTTTTTTCAAAATTGATTAATGTACAGACCTTGTAAAGATTTTAATTGTATATAATAATAAAAACTATTTAAAAAAAACTATACATATTACACCTCGTATTACACTATAAGCTTATAACTTTTGAACCAGGGCTTATAAAGTTAAAATAACGTTACGATTATAACGCGTATTGTATATGACAAAAAACGATTGAGATTTGTAAACGTGTAATTAATACGGAAAACGGTCAACATAAATAATTGAAAATAATTATTTAAAAGTTATAATATTGGTTTCGTAGACATTTTTATCTTGGCAATGAATCCGAAAACTTGTTATATTCCGTAACCGGGCCATTCCCAGCACAAGATGTTTTGAACAATATAAACTATAAACGCAAAAGTTGTGCAAATTTTTAATTCTAAATAACGATGAATGCAAATATTGTATTACGTTAATATTATTAGCTTTATAGATTGTAAATATCGTAAAACGAATTTTTTTTTCAGTTGCGAGCCCTGTTTAGGACTAATATATTTTTAGATTTTTGTCTTGTAATAATACTACAATCAATATTATTGTTAAGGAAAAAAATATATAACAAATATTATAATAAGGCTAGGAGTCTAGGACACGTGCGATATTCGTAGGGTTAATTTCCAAGGCGGCCCCCTCAATATTGAAATTTTCAAATTCTACATGTTTGAACAGATGTCGTGCACAATTATTTCCAGAGATATCACAAAAAAAGCAAAAAGGATCATTTTTCAATCGTGTGCATTTTCGTACGACGATTTTCAAACACGTGACCTTCAAACAGGTGACTGCAGCAGTCCTCTTTTCCCCATTATTAGATGATAATATATACTTATAAAGTATAATACAAATAGGAAATATGAACCGCGTGGTTGTGTTCGTAATAAATTATTATCATTATACTGTGCGTGCGCATCAGCCGTCTTCGTGAAGCGGTCATCAAGGCATTTTGATTATACGCATTTTCTCGACGCATTAGGAAAAACTTGGCAAGTCTATCAAATCGTTTTTCTAGTAATTTTCTAGCTTACTTCAATATACATTTTTAAAAATGTCTAACAGACGATGCGACGTACAAAAAGCTCTGGCTCTCTGAGATTCGATTGTAAGCCATTACCACGTTGAGTGCCAAAGTATATTTTATGATGCTCATATATAGTATGTATCCGGTATCCAATATCTTGAATTTTTTTTAAATTAATTGGTTTAGATGATAAATTATAATATCTCTGTACATAACATAATAAATTATGTTTCTTTTTCCCTTTCTAAATATTGTATAAATAATTTTAGTTTGTAAATAACACTAGGCTAATAATCATTGCTATTGAAGCCTTTAATCAAATGAGAAAAAAAAAAGATATACATTAATAATTGTCGAACGCGGTCCCCGAGACCGTGTGACAGTTGTCGACCGTGGCATTGAACGTGTTAATAGGATTTTAGTGAAATGTGAGTGGGTGACTTCACCAATATTTTATACTTTTACCAGCCGCAGTATTACCCGCGGCGTATAAATAAAACCAAAATGGGCGAATTGAAATAAGAAACTTTTTAACGTGTATAACCAATTGTTTAGCAGAAATTAACGAATATGCGCGGTTATGAATTTAATATTATTAATTGCGGATAATCCACCCCAAGTAACTGGTTTAATAAATTATTATCTACAATTTCCCTGAATCGTCAAAATCGGTCAAATTTTTTTCTTTTTGATTCTTTAAGCCTCAGGAATACACTTTGCCTCTCTTATGTAACAACTGTCCCTCGATTTTACGCGCAGAATAGCTTTATTAGCCCAAACGACAAAATATAACGCAATACAAAAAATTATATAAAATCATAATAACTATTTTATTACTATCATATAACGCCGACGCCCAATGCATATGGGTTGAAAAATGAAGTTTCCCCCACCGAGTCTCGAGGAATCTATTGATATATTACTTTTATCAAAAACGGTCCAGTTGTCAATTTAAAATGAATTGTTAAATAAACAAAGAAAACGAATCGGCTAGATAACTTAATATTATAATATTTAAGTATGATATCAATAAAAAATATATTACGTGAGCAGAATTAAGACTGGATGTCTGGATTTCAAAATGTTTGTTGTAGTGTCGACTGTAATGGGTTTGGAAAGTAAATATTTTAGTTGTTATAATATGCCACGCACATTAAAAAATAAGGACATCACGGTCATACGCCGACTTAGGACATTTTAATATTCAACGAGAAAAATGAAAATCGATATCTAGAGTGACCATTGATAATAAATTAGTATAATAATTAGACCCTTAGTACAGGGTTGACTTTCATGTTTTAATGATTTTCTGTTTTATCACATTATTTTAGGCAAACGGAAAAAATGGTAGTCCTACCTTTAAAATGTACTGCAATACCTATAGTTGAAAGTTGAAATTATATTTACCTGTTGTTGTGGCTAATTGAAATCACCTTTTAAACAAGAAAATAATGTATTTCCACCTTAAGCAATTTTTAATAATTCTCTACGAAGCCCTCAACCCAACCCAGGACAACACAAACAAAATAATCTTATTTCTAAAACAAACCAATATGTACAACTTAATTTAAGGACTTATTTTACTTCTCACTGTAACCAAAAACAAACCGGCATGTACAAACTAATCTTAAGAACCTCTGTCTATAATACCACTAAATTCTGTACCTAATACCTAATTATTTGTTGTAAGCTAATAACCTTAGCAGTTGAAGCTGTACCACGAAATAAAAAAAATAAAATAATTCCCCACATATGTAAATTTATTAATACATTTTATAATTTTAACATTAGGTAGTTAAAAAAAACTGTCTACCGGTTCGTTGCGGCAGATGCAATAGTGTCCGGTATCACAATGTCGGTGTCTCATCACTGTTATAGACTTGTTCGAGTTTAAAATCTCTTGTGCATTAATATTTTTGTGCGATAATAGTTCTTAATAAAATAAAACACATGGCGTATATTTCTTTAATTTTGTATTGTGCCAATGTGCCATTCAGTAATTAATTTATAAATAACATTATTCAGCTTAAAATCAGTATATGAGTAAAGTTAGAGTTAAATTATAAAATAGGAAGTTATATAAAACATTTTATTCGACTATATAAGTCATAATAAATAAAAATATTGTGCTCTCATTAAACGTTTCGTTTAAATTTGCGTGAGCGAATCATCATGTCCTTGAAAAATGTCTCATTCGGGTTGAATATAAAAAAATAAGCAAGGCACGTGACTATACACTATAAAGTTTGTGAAATTCGCGTAAGTTTTTAATTTAGTTTCATTAATCATTACATTAGTTTATTTTTTTGTATATTTACACGGTTTATAATAATTTATCTAGTTTTGAGTTGTATACTATTTAATTAATAATGACTAAAATATAATACTAGTCGTTAAATGTTATCTCTATATATATTATATGTAACTGACGTAGGTACCGAAGAAATGAATAGAAATGAATTAGAAATATTGATAGATTTCGTAATACATAATATTATACAATATATATATTGGTCAAAATAAGTCTAAATAATATTTTGAGAAATTTGTTGTGTATAGAAAATTACAATATAAGTAGGAAAATCGTAATTTTTCAAGTTTCTACGATTAATATTTTGAAATGTCTACAAAATTATTAAAATCGCGGTTCAAATTTAGTTTTTATTTCCGTCCTGCAGTAGCATTTATCAACCAATCCGTATACGTTTCTATAGATATTATACCAAAATATGAAATGTAATTCCTTCCAGCACAAAGACGGAAACGGTGGCAATCGGACGAAGCCTGTAATAACTACATAGGTACCTATAGGTATATATAATACTAAACGACTGAAATGACTTAAATAAGAGCTAAAATAATTGTTTATTACTCATTTACCGCACTCGTTGCGTGAGTACAAATGACATTAACATCATCACTTCTACATGGTGTCCGTTTTAAAAACCCTAAACTATCCTAACACCTACACCGTGTATAGGTACATTAACTATTAATGTTTTTTTTTTTACATAGCTATTACTGCGACTGCAGCAGTTGGATTAGTTTATGCATTGAGTTTCCTGTATTTTCTTTCTTTTTTATTATTGAAGATGGAATCACAAATGCATATCATGTACCTGTGGTGTGAAGATAATAAAATGTACGGACCGAGCACAGAATTACAGCAGCAGACGGAGACGAATTAAGACTAACAACGATGGATAACAACTGCAGTAAACACTGCAGCTCGAGTTTTAGATTATTTTTTTTTATTTAAGATAAAGGCTTCAACAGCTAGGTAATTAGCCTACAGCAGTTGACAATGTTTACAGATTTATAGAATGTAGAATGTATTAATATATCAATACGCAAAATATGTAGAGTAAAGTGATTTAGTCGACTATAAACTAGTCTCGTATTTTCAAGATAAATACAATTTTAAAATAAAATGTTCCTAATTCTATCGTGATTTGTGGAGTCTACTCCAAGTAGGTAAATGTGATATGCAGAGTGATTCACCAACGATGCTCGTCCTATTTTTCTTCAATAATAAAGTTAATCAAAATTTGATTTTTTGAATTTTTAAAAATATTTAAAGATTATGTTCACACATTTTTGAGATTTTTGTCCTTCTTGATGAGTGTTCTATGGGGGTACAAACATCCGTGTTTCAAATTAAAACTTCCCTTTTTAGTTTTTACTGTAAATTATTTACTTAACCGCGGATAATTTTTCTAAAATTGTTGACGTATCAAAATCATAATTTGAACAAGTTTCTTGAGTGTTTAAATTTTTATACTAGGTCCATCGTCCATAATAATGGATTTGGAAGATATGAGGGCTGTGGTGATTTTATAATTTTAGCGATTAGTATGAATCAATCAAAATTAATAACTTTGTAAAAATATTCGAAGTATAATAAATACTAGATCCAATAGTCCTTATGTGTACTTTATATTTTTGTAAAACTATTTTTAATGACTATTATCCTTAGTATTAACTAAATACATTTTTATAACTGAGAAACTACTAGTTCAAATTTTGAATTAGGTACCTACATCAAAATGTTAAAAACAATAATTATCCACTAAATAATTTACAGTAAAAAGGTGGTTTTCATATTTTGAAAACGGAAATTTGTATCACTACAGAACACTTTTTAAGCAGTACAAAACTTCTCTTTGAAAATACTGTCTTTAAAATTCCAAAAATCAGAAATTAAATAAATTCATTATTAAAGAAAAATGGGAGTGAGCATAATGAGCATGCTTGGTGAATCACCCTGCAGTAACAAAATTATCTTAATATATAAAACCGAAAATTGAAACCTTTGATGCTAATGTTCTCGGAACTACTCAACCGATTGTCTTAATTTTTTATTTCAATGAAAGATTATATCACAGAGAAGGTTCCTATCGTAAAAAAGTATATTTAAATATAATTTATTAAAATAGGTGCTCACTCAAAGATTTTAAAATTCATGATGAAAATCGAAAATTTGTATTTTGTTTATAAATGGTTGTTATTGGTTACAATTATTAGTTATCAGTTACAGTAACAGTTTTTCCTACGTACATATTTACGCTAAAAATTCTGGAAAAACTGAAAGTGTTATTTTTGATGAGATACCTATATATGAATAATCTCTGTTTATTTATATTTTTGTCAATGGTTACATATTATCTTATAACTATTATAATTAGGCAGTAGAAATATGGCATATACATATTTTTACAAATAAAAAAAAACAAATCTTTGGCACAGGCCAAAATTGCGATGTTTTTCGTGTGCCTAATATTCTGATATCACTTACTTACTTATTTCATCTTTGACTCGCGCAACTCCGGGTGGGACAGCTAGTAATATTATATATTACAATAGTGTTATATATTTTATTATGTAGGTACATTGTAATAACTATTAGAATAAAACAATTATTTTATTTTATTTTATTTTATAATAATAAACGGGTTTGAAACCCTTTTGAAAATGTATACAAATTACATAATTACAATAACACTCATAACAGAGTATAAGTTAATTTACAATTAATGGTAAGTAAATAAATAGGGTTAACTTAATTTATTATTGAACTGATCTAATTTAATGGTGAAATCTATTCTGACGTAATGGCAGCTATGAATTTGTTTGTATAACTATATTATGTATGCCTTTATTGTACACCCGCACAGTGGCGGTCAAACAGTGTAGTGATGAGGAGGAAATAAATCCCTCCATGACATTTTTTTCAATATTTATGACCTTATAACCATAAATTATATTTTTAATGGTCAAATAGTGTGCAAGTTAAACAAATCAGCAACACACCCTCCTCCCGAGAAATAATCACTTGACCGACACTGCACCAGCATGATGTATTGTCACCATCACTCTCAGTCTAACAAACATATTATATTTATATAGTATTATACCTATAGTATTATATTTATTACTTGAGTTAATTTTGTGTTATTAGCAATTAAATATTAAAGTGAATTGACCCCAATATTATTATAAAACTTAGTGCTGTAAGAACATAATCCGCGTATTCTCTCGCTAGTCGTTGGCCTTCCACGGTATTACATTTTTTAAGCGAGTCATTATGACTTTATGAGTATTTATATGTAGAATATTTAATTATAAAAATACTCATAATTCGCTCAAAAATTAAAACTTCGTAAAAAACCGACTAGAGAACGAAGACAATGCTCGTCTTATATCTATAAGTTTGATCATATTACACAGGTCGACATATTGTTTAATATTACTAAACCTATAACGACACAGATATTGGTTCTACCGAACGAAAATTTGCATTTGTAAAAAGGAGACAACACACGTGGGGTGTAGCGTCCTCTTAATAATTTATTATTATTATTTTATTCCAAACGGTAATAATTATTGTATGGCCAGCGTGTTTGGCTTGAGAGTTATAATAATAGACACGTGCCCGGGGCGCCAACAATTAAAAAATCGATTCAGATAATAAGCTGAGACATAATATTATTTTAATTTTGTTTGGGCGTTAATTAAGCTGATACGTGTTAAGCTCAAACGCATAACTAAATTCGTCTGTATGGTCGGTAAAATAACAACCGTTGTATAACCTTGTCGCAAAAACATTAAGACTTAAAAAATATAATATTATTGTAATATTCAAAAGTTCGCGTATACGGTTTTGTCCTCAATAGTTTTTACAGAATTAAAATCAGACCGGCCAAATATAGTAACACAATTTTCTCACTGCGGTAAATCTAAAAACTATATACTTTTTCATCGAATAGTTACACCATAAAAATCAAAACTACTTACCTATATGATGATGATGATGATATCGTGGCTTAATTTTGGACATTTTTATTTTATTGTTGGGATGATGTTCAAAATCGGTCAAAGAAACTATTGTGAGTATGTTACTATAGTATGTTCATCACAAAGTGAAAAAAAATTCTGAAAAAAAAAAACGGATAAATAAAAAATACTTTTTATTTAGGATAGTTTACATCTTTTGAGTGTTTGCGTGTGACAAATATGTTGGGGTGGGGGGGTGATGAGAACGACCCTCTCTCCCATAATTGTTGAATGAAAATATTGCGACTTTTAATTTGCAATTTATATTGATTACAACTATTATCTCACAAAAAAATAAATCACGTACGCGCCTAGTGTCTTATATATTATAATATTAATCGTCGTTGGAGGGAGCAGGAAATAACTGCAAGCGCGGGGGATGAGATTACACACTGCGATTCAAAGCCATCGTGTGATATGGAGATGCGACGTGCTGCGTTTTTTTATTGCGTTATGACGATATAATATTATATTATATGTTATGTCATTATTCGCCTACTGTATGTAGGTGGAGCCAAAATAGAACATGTCAGTATATAGCTCTCGCACGAACTACCCTCGATAAAAAAATGTATACAATCGTTATATACGTTATATATATATACTAGCTGAATTACCCGTGCATAGTTTTGGCTTTCTCAAATGAAATAATTGTTATAAATCAACACACATTGTTGTGTTGTAAAGAAGAAAATAATTTATTTTACTTAAGGCTAGCAAGTGCTAAATAGTAATAGTAGTTGCAAATTATAAATAAAACAAAAAATAATATTTACAATTGATTCTATACGCGATTTCTCAATTATAATATGGCTTACTAACTCTTAACTTAATAAAAATGTTATATTTTAGTTTGTAGTTTAAAATTTCGTATTCCTACGTCGTAAATAATATAGCGGTTGCAGTCGTGCTATGATACGTACGACCGTCATTAGTTAACTGACGTAGTGTCGTGTCGAAACAATATTATTCATATCCACCCGCCGATAAGATACACACACAAAAAAAAGGTCAGAGTACAGGTAGACGGATACCCTCGGACCGCCGTGCCGTACCGTATTTCCCGTTATCGGCAGATTGCTATTGTTATTATTATATGAATAAATTTTTTATACAAATTACAATTAAAAATTTATTTTTGCCGATTTCAACCCTTTAAAATCAAAATTTTGATAATCGGGCGACGTGGTTGACACTCGGGAAGGTATTTAGATATTTGGAACAACTCTGTGAAAATAAATTGGAAAAAAGTAGTTAAATAGCGTCGTCACAAAATTGGTACATAAAAAAGACCTGTTCTTTTATATATATATATATATATATAGGTAAGTATTTTATATAATATAATATAAGGATATATATTATACACAGCAGTTTATTATCAGCATCGTCACGGCCGCTACTACGACGTGTCAATATACAATATAATATTATTATGTTCCTGTTTCGGTGACTTCCGTTTTCCACCCCCTACCACCCCACCTCCCCAGTGACAAATACGGTTTGCGCGCGAATCCCTTCTGTTGCAGGCGGTAAGCACACACATATTATTATACGCCATACGCTCGTCCTTGCCTCGCCCCTTTTTTCTCGATCTGCTCGCGTCCCTCCTTCGCCCTCTGCTGAGCCGGCGTGACCCTAAACAATTCGATTTCGATTTGCGCGCAATGTGCGGCGGCAATGGAAACGAAAACGATAAAAATAAAAAAATCGGTAAGACATCATCATCGGTATACGTCGACACGTCATATTATTATATTTTATTTTCCTCGGTACAAGATTTAACCGCAAATCCCTCATTCTTCTCACCGCTCGAGACATCTAACGTAAGACAATCAATATTTCAAAAAGTATTTATCAAGTATGCGGTATCAAGTCGTTACAAAACAACATATTTAAAAAAAATATTTTTCATCCTTATTATTTCTAAGTTTTCAACCTGTATAGTAAGTGGGTATACTATGTACGCTGCACATATGGTCGCTAGCTATACCGCAAATGAATAACGAATTCGACAGAATAACTACACAGCTCGACGCGAGAATTTTTAAACATAATATTATTTACAGGTAAAAAAATACTGAAAACCCGTGAAAACCCGCCGACGACGGCATCATTATTGTAAGTCTTAATTTCTCAATATTTACAGATAATATAGGTCATCTCTGCCGCTAGTTCTAATATTAAAACTTTACCGTAACAATCGCTGTCGACCTAGACGGGTTCCGTAGCCGCACGGACCGTAAAGTTGCCTCGTTACGAGCTTGCAGCAGAGACATTATAAACACGGTTGTAAACCGTCATGTCAATCGCATCATGTCAATCAGCAGTCGCTATATTATATTAACACAAAATAATTATTAGTCTGCCTAAAACATCATAATATAATAATGTTCACGATAATGTGTTTATTATAAATAATATAAACCCATTATTACGTCTTGTATATGCAGTGTGCGCGGTGATGCCCGGTCGTGATGAAATAATCGACTGCGGTGCGACGACGACGACGCGGGACACCAATAAAAAAACATCATAAATTATTACACTAATTGTCAGAACTTTTGGACAATGCCCAGAAACGCGTCTTTTATTGTGTGCGGTATAGTTTCGGCGGTCTCATATATAGGTAGTTTCGAATTATTATTAAACAAGTCGAGCCGTTTCGATTGATTGTTCGCGAGTATATAGGTAGTGCCCGTGCTGTGGCGGATCTAGAATTCTCTCTCTCGTTCGAGGGGGGGGGGGAGGATATAAAAATATTATGTATATATATGTGTTGTAGTACTCGTACAATAATAATATATGTGTAATATTTTAATACACTTTATTTTATTATTATAATATATTAAATTATTCGTGAAACAAAATGTAATTTCCCGGAAGACTGCTGGCCATTATTATGTCAATAAATTACTTCATCGGGTAATACTATAGGCGCGGTGTCCGATAAACAGTTAACACGCGGCAAGCCCATTCGGTCGCTTCTACGTTGAAAATAAAAAAAAACCTATTAAAATGTACATTTCGTTTGTATAATATAATATCTGACTCGTTGAATTTCTCGAATAAGATTTTGGTCGTTTCAATGTCGATAAAAATCTCTTCGGAGAACAGCTAGCGAGATATTGGCAAGGTGCGAAGAATCTTGGGTAGTTTATTAGGAAAAATTTGTTTATCACATAAAATAAAACAGTGCATCGGTAGGCGAGTCTTGCGGGGATTAAACTAAGTCCTAATAGTTTTTATTTTCCATATCTTTAATATTCTTCTATATGTTGCTAGTAGCTACTGCAATATTATGATCTGGTGTGTACAATTTTAATATTAAATAACGCGCACTATTAATTAGTGAGCAGTTATATTATTCTATACGAATATATATTCTTTCGACTTTCGCAGTGTGCCGTGTGATAACCTAACCTAACCTTATGGTTGTCGAAAATCTATGAATACATTTTTTTTTGATGTATGTAAACTGCGGCAAAAAAAAATTAAGATTTTACAATCTGAGATAAAACCGATAAGATACACTATACAAACTGCGGCAATTTATATTATATACCTACCTACTATATATTATAGTACCTAAATCATATATATACCTAGCTATGTGTACCTATGTACGTATATCGTTTAATTTGTCTTGCGTATACAAATTGGTAAGGTAAATCCAAATGTATTTTTAAGTTTGAACAAAACATAAATGACAAAGAAGACAAAATGTTAATTAGATTAATTTTTAAATTGAAATTTTTTTTTAATTAAACGATCACTAATTATACGATCTTATAAAATAATTTTTTATAATAATAATATTTTTCAGTTTTAAAAACTGGTTTTTTTTATTTTTACACCTAATACTCCAAGAGTCTCTAGACCAATAGCTGTCATAACACGTATTATACCTAATTAAACGATAAACGTGTATATTATATAGTATATAATATAAATTGCCGCAGTTTGTATAATGTATCTTATCAGTATTGTAGCAGCAGATTGTATAATATTAATTTTTTGCAATTTACATACGATACTTTTAGAAAAAGGTTAATTTTGCAGCAGTTTACCATCTTTCTTTTTTTTAGCCCCTGGGAGGGGGTAGGACCCCCGAACCCCCCCCATAAATCCGCCACAAGTTCCACTCGTAAGTAGAGCGAGTATACTAGGTTATACTAGGTATACTAGGTATATATCGACTAGTATTATGGGTCTTAAGATACAATTTTTTCATCCGTTTCAATAACACTGCCAGCAGTCGGATAACGTCATCAGATCGGGTATTTATCCAGTGCAACAGGTAACAGAGACATCAGGATGAGCAATACATATATACATGACACGTTATCATTATATCGTTATAATTTAATAATTACATGCAGACGAGGTTATTATATATATCATGTTGTTGTTGTCGATCCGATACGGACATTTCGATTTCAAAAACGTTGTTTAGAGACCTCTCTGACCGTAATTAGTTTGACGTATATATTTAACGTCGTATATCATCACATCATATATATATATATATAATATAAAGCAATCGAATTATATAATAATAATAATATTATAGTGTTTTATTCGTCTGCGGGCAGGTACGCGTATAATATACTGCGGCGGGCCGACCGCGGCGACTTCAACGGCTGTCGGCAGTTTTCTTTAATCAGCCCCGTGAATCGTAATCACTGTTGCGCGCCGTGGTTAATGGCCATCGTCGTAAAGGGGGCGAACACTGTATTATTATTATTATTTGTAGTAGTAGAAGCGGTGGAGGTGTGGTGTGCCGAAGTCGGAGGGAAAAAATGAGAAACGCGCGGCACGGTGTGCCTACAATACGAGCGGTAATCGTAATGATGACAAAAACAAAAAATAAACAACACGTATGGTGCGTGTGTGTGTATTATATTTTAATAATCGTTCGTATTATTATATTACGTTTTGAAACCGAAACCAGAAAATCAAATGACCCGAACGACTGCGCAGCCGTTCTGCAACGGTTTTATGGTGCGTAAAATGACTTCATTTCGGTGTGCTCCGCAGGGTATAGTCTTACACGCGGCCGGTCTTATTATTATTACCATAATATTACGAACAACGAATATAATAATAATTATTATCGCGCACATGCGGCCGAATATTGTGTAAAAACACACGAACAACCACCTGCTAATAATTAAACGCGTGCGTCACGTGGCGGCGCGGAATTTGGACGCCGTTATGACTGTTTTCAAGGATATCGCGTCAGTATAATAATGATAATAATATTAATATTATGTGCACACTTCGCTGTGGTCGTGTGAAATATTTCGCGGCAATAAAATAAGTCTTTTCTCGGAATACTCACCGGTTATCTGCTCACCCACGGCATTGAGTCGATTCGACCTCAATTTATAATGTTGAACTTATCACAATAATAATTTCTAAAAGAAAAAAGGGCATTTGGGTACCTATATAACAGGGGTGTCCAACCCACGGCCCGCGGGCCACATGCGGCCCATGATAGGTTTTGATGTGGCCCTGTCGTACATTTCAAAACCATAAATTATTTATGTATAAAATAAGAAAAAAAATTATTAAAAACAAAACTTATTAATATAAGGCGCCCACACCTATTATATTGATTAAATAGTATGTGGATGTGTTATCGTTATGGTAATTACAACGATGGCGATGGCAAAAAAATAAAATGTATTATTATAAAAATGTATGTGGCCCACTATAACTTCTACTTACTTAATGTGGCCCGGTCTTCCCAAAAGGTTGGACACCCCTGCTATATAATATACTATAGCTGTCCCACCCGGCGTTGCCCGAGTCAAAGATGAAATAAGTAAGTGATATCAGAGTATTAGGCACACGAAAAACGTCGCAATGGTGGCCTGTGCCAAAGATTTGTTTTTTTTTATAAATTTATTTGTAAAAATATGTATATGCCATATTCCTACCAATTAAATAATTACTGTAACTATATGGTAACTAATAATTGTAACCAATAGCAACCATTTATAAACAAAATACAATTTTCGATTTTCATCATGAATTTCAAAATCCTTGTTGAGGAGCCTAACCTTTTTAAATTATACTTAAATATACTTTTTTGTGATAGGAACCTTCTCCGTGATATAATCTTTCATTAAAAAAAAAAAACTAAGACAATCGGTTGAGTAGTTTCCGAGAACTTAGCATCAAAGGTTTCAATTTTCGGTTTTATATATTAAGAAGATATTATTATAGCTGTCTAGGTACGACACATTAGTATTCAAAAAAAAAAAACGACTTTTTAAGAACAATATTAGGCGTAATGACACTGTATACACACACATTATATATTGCGTAAGTGTTACATAATAATATAATCTTTGGACTTGATTATTATAAACTAAAACACACGTCAGAATGCATTAATAATTTGTAATTAATTAAAATTTTTATCATAAAATAATCAGTTCA
The DNA here is from genome assembly GCA_022818045.1 of Neotoxoptera formosana. Classification (NCBI taxonomy): domain Eukaryota; kingdom Metazoa; phylum Arthropoda; class Insecta; order Hemiptera; family Aphididae; genus Neotoxoptera; species Neotoxoptera formosana. The sequence goes on from CM040631.1 coordinate 12,496,024, forward strand.
GTCAAGTATTGTTTATTGCAACAACAAAGGTAACATAAGATTAGTTAGTATATATGTAGGTTACTAAAGTTGCAAACTCATCCTATATAAGCAAAAAAGCTTGAATGCGGACGAGTTGTAAAATGTTTGGATTTAATAAAATATATATAATAACATAACATTTTATAATTTAGTATTTATTTATTTATTAACCCAATCAAAAATCAAAATATATTTACCTAAGAGATGAAAATAATATTCTCCACGGCCATAATCTCCTTGACTTCCATGGTAGTAATATTCTCTGTTGCACGACCTATAATAATAATACACAGCTGTGATCATAACCACCGTGTTAGTAATCGTATTTTTTTTTTTTTTTTAATCATTTTTCTAAGTATGATTTCGGAATAATCTTTTCATTTTTCATCGTTTAACTGGCTCGTTATACAATTTGTTGTGCAATAGCTATTATAGCTATTTGAACATAAATGTTTTTCAATTATTATACTTCGCCGCGTGGTGCATCCTGAAAGTGCCCTTTTAAAAGTCAAACATTAATTTGTAACGCAACATAATAAATTATTATTTGTTTTATTTTCATTTTGACATTTTTGACAATTTTTTCGTATTCTCACTAGAGCTACCCCTATTCCTATATTTTATTTTACCTATACAAATGTATTTGTTTTTACTCGATATCATAAGGCCAACGACGTAACTGCAATAAATTGGTTTACAATTTCCACGTTCTCGGCTTTGAATAGTATAGGTACTGTATAGTTTATATTTTAAATCAGCTTCATTTATTAAGTATAATTAGGATTTTAAATTTTAAATATTAAAAAATATTTTTTTTACATATGCTGTAGGAACGTAGTTGATATTACTATATTAGTATTTATTAGTTATTACTCATATCTTATTTCGAAAAAAGAAACCTTCCAAAGTTCTAAAGTACCTGGTAGTAAATTAAGTATTATTCTATTATTTCATATCTGTATTTCAGTATTTGTTTGGAGATGAATAATATTATTTTGAACGTTTTGAGAAAAAAAAGAAAAACACATAATAGAGAAATGGTATTGTAGTGTGAATATTAATATAATGATAATAAATTAATAAATAATAATTCACAAATGTATTTTTAAGTATACGATTATTGATTAGTGATTACTGATGAGGTCTAGCCGGTCTAGGCCATCTTCGGAAAGCCATGGACACTATTGCACTAGTCACTATAATATAATAAACAATTTGTGTATTCATACAATAGACATAGCTAATATTTTAAACATGTTCTTCTCGTCCTAATTATACAAAATATGTAACTTGAAAAAACATTTTTTCTATTTTTTTTTTCATAATTTTTGGTATATTTTTATTTATCATGTGAATGAAATATTTTATGAAAGTTTCATGAAATATTAAAACCCCAAGTATATAATGTATAAGGTGCAAATTGTGCGTACTACCAAACGGTTTTTTATTTTTATTTTGTAAGTTTTGAAACGTTTATATTTTAATACTATTATTTGATTTTAAATGTCCCAATGGTTTGCGTTACTGCAGGTTACGATATGGCAATTGAACAAACAACTTTTTAGGAATAAATAGTATATTATTATAATGTACTATAATTAATATGTCATCGTCTGCTTCCATATATTGTAATGTCCTCATAGATATGGGTATTGCATAACTGTTTTTTTGAAGTCACTTTTTTATTGAATTCTATAATAGTATATTGTACCCGATAAAAATATTGCAGTTGCGGACGGGTTCGGTCAGTGTAAATAACCACATACACGAATACAATCATATATTATTTATTTTATATATTTTCTTAAAAACATATACAAATGTCATTATATTGCTTACGAATTCAAAGTGTTTTTTTTTTTTTTACAATATACTCGTTTGTGTTTATTATGAAGAAAACCGTTGGAAACCACAGTATAATATATTAATCGGTATATATTATAATACGACGATACGAGTTTTTTTTTTCTTTAAATATATTATATTTCTAGATTACACTTCGTCTCAATTAGCGTTACAAGCAATATAATAATATTTATGCTCGGCGCATAAACGATTTCGATTTAGACGTATTTATTTTTTTTTTTTTAATTCTTTTATCGTCAAAACCCAGACACTTTTTTTTTATTTACATTAACGAATCCGTTTGCGCGCGCGTGCGTTTAAACGTATATCATACACAATAATAATATACACTAATAATATTATATATATATATGTAAACAAAACGTGCGTAAAAGTATATATAGGCACGCAACACATAGACGTTTTGTTTATAATATATATATATATATATATTATATATGTATACATGTACTGCAACGGATGTAGTCTTCGAATCTATTTAATAGATTTCTTCCGGTATATGGTATGCGGTAAGTACGCGTTTTGTCACTGCGTACTATCGTATAAAAACCATATATACATACAGAGTGATTCACCAAAAATGTTCACCCCCCTCACCCATTTTTTCATTTAATAATCAATTTTTTTAAATTTTGATCATTGGAAGTTTTGAATACACTCGAAGACCGTGTTTTCAAATTCTTGAGATTTTTTGTATACTACTTGCGGAGTGCTCTGTGTACACTGTACATACAAATATCTGTTTTTTTTTTTTTTTTAATGAGCATCTTCCTCATCAACTGTAAATTATTAAGCAGATATTTTTTTTGAAAACTTTGACGTATCAAAATCAAAATCTGAACGAACAGTTTCTGAGTCATTTAACTTTGTGTATTAAGGATAATAGGTCCTTGATAATGAGTTTGGAAGTTTGAAAATTTTAATATTAATCTATATCAATATTTATAGTTTATAAAAATGGCCTAAATACAACAATTAATACTAGATTCAATATTACATTTTATTTTATATTTTTGTAATTCCATTTTTATAATGATTATTATCCTTATTATAGTATAAACATATTATGCGTTAACAACTGAAAAACTACTCTTTCGAACTATGAATTAAGTGCATTAAAATGTTCAAAAAATTGTCCGCTTTTACTGTTGAAAAGGGGGGTTCTCGTTTAAAAAAACAGAAGTTTGTATCGCCACAGGACACTCATGAAACTGTGCAAAAAGCTGAAGAATTTGAAAAATATTGATCTTTAAGTGCGTTCCGAAAACTCGGAAAATCAGAATTCGAATAAATTCAAATGAAAAAATGGGGGTCAATCGCCCTGCAGTGCACCGTAATTATTTACTATTTTCGATATTATACTATGACATTAAAGTCTGCAGGCGTGCGTTCAGACCGCCGCGCAATAGTGTACGCGCAACTATATGCGGACTAAGAATATTAAATGAAAATAATTTTGACACGACGGAAAAACGACGGCCGGCGGGATAACATAATAATATAGCTATATTATAATAAATATAATAGAGACGACGCCGTTTGTGACGCTGGCCGACTGGACCATTATCGTATAAAATATCGTCGTGACGGAGACGACTGTGACGGCGGCGGAGACGTCTGCGTACAATATATAATGTGATGATATCGTGGAATAATAATACGATCGTCGTTGTTGTCTCGACGAGCACGGCCGTTTTAATAATAATATAATATAATAATATGCGTTTCGAATTTTTCCGGCCGTTTTCGGGTCGTCGGGCGTCCTCTCTGCCCGCGATTACCGCCGCGCGTTATTATTAATATAATATATATATATATATATATTATACGATTTGATATTATATCAGCCCCGGTCTTAGGTCGGACGACGAGGAAGTCTCGCGTTTCTCCGGTGCTGCAGGTGTAGGTACAATACAATATAATATATATTAATGATAATAATGACGACGACAATATTATATTATACTAGGTATGTCGTTTTTCGACGACCATAACTCGCGTGGCGCAATGAGCGTGACGTGATGATCATACGCCGTGATATAATAATAATAATAATAATAATAATAATAATAATATTGTATATTTTTTTTTCTCCTCCATTTTAATACACCATAAGACACGCGGACGGCGCGTATATATATATTGTCCCTCGAGGGTCAATAGCGTTCTCACGGTTTTTTCGTCTTATCCGTTCGGATGTACATTATATATATTTCTGTATTATATTATATACCTACACACAATATATACGCCATATACATAATATTATATATATGTGCGTATAATAATATCGAGGAACAAAAACTATTCGGATTATTATATATATTATAAACATTATTTTATATATATACGCGCGAGCGCTATGGCCGACACACAGCCTCTTCGTCGTTCGGTTTTTCGTGTTTTTTTTTTTCACGCCCACGCCACCCGACCCCCCTCCGGAGCCGCACGATGTAGTAGTTTATTTTTTTTGTTTTTAATTTTTAACATCTCACTTGCGTACACACGCGCGTATTACATTATTATATTCTATAGCGACGACGGTCACTCCCAATCGTTACTTATATTTATACGTATATGCGTATATTAAAATATCAAGTATGACCTACACGTGGCGGCGGCGGCGGGAAAGAATTCTCGTTCGAGAGACCCCGGAGGTGTAGTATATAGTGATGTGCGAGTGTGCGACCGTGTGTATACCTATAATATTATATATTACGACGAACACGGCGCGGCGGCAGTATAATATAAAATGCGTACAAAATATTATGTAATACACACACACACACACACACACGCACAACGACGATAACAATTTAGTAATTATTTGTTTAGGCCCCTATAATATTATAATACGAGAGTATGATATCATTATTATTTAGAAGATGCGCGTCTCGGCGGCGAACCCTGCAGTCTACGATACGTATTATATTATTATAATATTATGATCGGGAAGGCCATTGTTTTCCATATCCGCAATCACTCGCACTCGCACAAATAGCCCGTATGATTCGCGTTTCCTAAAGATATTTATTGTGTACCTACCACCGAACGATTTTTATTCAGCAATCCACGTGTGTTCCCGGATGCTGTACAAGTAGTCTACATAATATACAAGACTCGCGATTTTAAATATTATCATCGTTCAGATACAACCCTTCTTGTACCGAGGAATATTAATATGTTACGATAACGGGCTAATAAAGCGGGAAAGGGCGGGGGATGGACATCCTCCTCCTGCTATATTTTTAGCTCGCACGACAGCGATTTTATCCCTCGAACGATTTTTGCACTATAGCTAGGACAAGTCGTTGTAAATTCAGTCTCATTTTAAATTTTCTGTGTAAATTGCGGCCTGGGTACGGTTAAAAATATTGGTTTTGCTATTATTTTTGCTTATAATTAAAAAATATATTATTAATAACTAGCAATAATGTGTCTATTAAATGTTGTGCAGTTAAAAATATATAAGCAAAAAATATGTATTAAACATTTGTACGTATGAAAAATATGTAAAATTAAAAAATATATTATTAACAATTAGTAATAATGTGTCTGTTATTGTATTGTGTATTTGTGTGTGTAATTAAAAATGTATTAAACATTTGTATGTATAAAAATCCATAAGTAAAAATGTGTCAAGTTAAACAATTTATTATTAAAAATTTGTAATCAAGAAACTGGTAAAAATTTCCCCGCATAGCCTATAACCGGGTATTTTTTCCCCTTTCCAATATTCATATATTTTGTCATGTATAAATGTTTCTTTTTCAGTCATTTTTTTGCTTTTTGTTCCAATCAAAGACTTATACTTATCTTTAAATTGAATTGTACTGCAGCCGACCGGAAATCGGAATACTCCAGGCCGCAATTTACGTATGTTTTAAAAGTACGCTGGCCGCAATTTTCAATATGACTATGACCTTTTTTTGGAGACGCAATTTACCGACCCGGCTTTAGGACATAGCAGCAAGTGTGCTGTTGTGTCGTATTTTATTCAAGCGTAGTTTTATGCGAGACGTAAAAAGAGTGTTTTTTAAAAAAGTTACCCGCCATTGTGAATTTAGTTTTCATATTTTTGTATATTTACTGTTTTAACAATTGTATTATTAACTATTAAGTCATGACAAAGTCACGTAAAATAATATGTATATAATACTTATACTATATGGGTGCCTCTGCTATATCATAAACGCGCTTGTAAATGGTTACAATTTTAAATCCCCCCACGGCGGCTGCAGCCATTTATTCTAATCCACTTATTATTATTATTTCCGACCACTGCAGCAGCAGCAGATATAATATTATAGGTATACCGACGACAAGTATAAACGGACCTTATAATATAATAATACGAATGTCTCGTTATACCTATCGTGTATAATAATATTATACCCACACACGCACACGCAATTAGTGCGTAAATATATATAATATTATTTTAAGGTATATAGCAGATGACTGAGGAGGAGGAGGTGCCCTCGACGGAGAGGTCTACAGTATATATACCTATTATATATTTTATACGACGACTCGGGTATTAAATTTCGTGTTTGGTTAACCAATTAAACGGTGTGACAAATAATTAATTTTACGGTCGATTTTAAATCCTTTTGATTATATACGTGTCCGCTATTTCGAGTGTATATATTCACGTAATAATAATAATAATAATAGTATCATATAATGTATATTATGCTCCGCGTTATATTTGTATATATTATAATATTCACCGCCGCCGCCCGATACGACCATAGGACGAGGAATCCGGTTTGTTCGGTGTAATCAACGCACAAGTTATTAGGTACGCTCTTTTTTTACGCCGTCCGTCTGTCTCTCTCCCGTCTCCGTCTCTGCAGAGTCTTTATCTGGCCCCTCTCTCTCTGCAGTCCTCCGTCTCGCCTCGTCGACCCTCGTGACATCTTCATACATATAATATCGTATAATAACAACAGTATTATAATAATAATAACGCGCGCGTTTAACGGAGAGAGAGAGACTGGTTTTGGGAGGATTAAATTGAAGAGAAATATATATTATGACGGGGAGCCATATTGCAGCATCGGCGTCGATCAGGGATCGTTAAACGCGCGACTTTACGACCGTGTTTTGTCGCTGCGATTTCGTCGGACGGTTTCACACATTTACGCGGCCCGGGGATTATTCGAATAATAATAATAATAATATATAATATATACGATTATAATATTATTGTCATTATATATTATTATTATTATTATTATCGTCATCTCTTCCGCCGTCGACTGCGGGGACACGAAAAAACCAGGTTCGTATATATGTACGCGTTTGTGTTTCGTATACATATTAAATTAGCCCCGCGGAGTCTTCCGTAAAAAACCTACACGTCGTTATCTCGACTTCTGTGGACACGTGAAATGTGGAATCCGAGATTCCTGCGCGCCCGACGGACGTGTAAGTACACACACACGAGCATATATCGTATATATAATATTATGTATATAACACACACACACACACATATATTACACACACACGTGTGTGTGTGTGTGTATATAAATACGTGACAGGAGCAAGGAGCCGGGCCGTTTACCTATTATACGACCGAACACAAATATAATAATAATATAATATAATACTCGGTGATGGTGGTGGTGGTGGCGGCGCGTTGGGCGTAAATAACTTGTAATAATTTATCACTTTTTACGACCTATCACTGTTTTCGAAAAAATAATAATAATAATAATAATAACAAACGCGCGGTGTATACATACCTGTAATATAATAAAACGTAAAAATATTATGTACACGTAAAACGAATTCTTGACGAGAAAACCAGTATATCGACGGTAATAATATTAATTGGCCGGTGAGACGACCGCCGTATATAATGGGAAGAAAAAAAAACCGATATAGCAGTATATACTATATATATATTATATATGTATAGTGTATGCGATATTTGGGTAGGCAAACCAAAGTATTATCATATATATACGCGTACCTACGGTGTTTGTTAAAAAATAAAAATAAATAAAAAGGCGAGGGGTGCCGCCACACTGGTATACGCGTCGAGCGCATCTCTCGTCGTCAATATCATATCTCCCGCGCAAACGTTTGATGTATATTAATCACGCGCGAGCACACGCATCCGAGTATATATTTTAACCGTCGATTATATATTAATTAATATATTACATATAGCCAATGGTATATAACGTAGGTACCCGAACCTGAGTATAATATGCTCGTTGTGCCTATGCATAAGCGTGCACTGGGGGGGGGGGGGGGTACCGGGTGCGCCTAGCGCTTGTAATTGGTTACTAGAATAAAATGCAATTTTTTCTAAAATATGTGGTAAAAATCAAATCATGTTTCGTGATAAAAAAATAATAAAACGGAAAATATTTTAAAACTGCGTGTACAAGCACAAATAATAAACAAACATTGCAATAATTATCTTAGAAATAGATATTAGATCCAAGGGAAATATACCACTTATTACAGTAGTACAGTACATGTCTTGTTAACAGAGAGCCAAAAATATTGTTGGCACCTCCTGAAATTCAGGTCTACTCACGCCAATGTACCTATATACTCGTCCAAAGTCGAATCCTTTTTTATTTTACTGCAGACGATACGACGACACGACGTGGCGCAATATTTATAAATTGATCAAAGCAAAAGACTGGATGCATCCGAATCGCATGCCAAAAAAAAAAAAATGAAGTCCGAATATCATGCCATCTCTTGCGAAGGGGTCTGTCCGAATCGCATGTCGGGTACTTGTTTATTATTTATCGTGTACTTATCATGGCTTAAATTTTTTTTTTTACTTTTCTAATTTTTAAAAAACGCAAACGTAAATATATAAGAAACGTTCAATGATATTATAGTTATTAGTTTATTATAACTGATTTGTTTTTAGATTGAAATATTTTTATGTCTTTTTTTGTATTATTATTATATTTAAAAACTTGACAAATACAGTATTTAAGAAGTATAGTTGACATTATGAATAAATAAAGATAAGCTTGATGTATTTTATATGAATAAATAAAAAAGTTGAGTGATTTATTTTTCGTTTTTTGAAAAATTAGAAAAGTTCGGCAATTGGGTACCTACCGTTTGCTATACTACAGTATAGGTGTCGAGTGGGCCATACAATTGATGAAAAATTAGAAAAGTTAAAAAAAAATTTAAGTCATGCACTGCATAAGTAAATTAGATGTGGCATGCAATTCGGACGTTCCGATTTATGTTTATATTTTTGGCATGCAATTCGGATGCACCGGAGAGACGCGATCTCACTCGACAGACGCACCACTAACTATACTGTTATACACTATACACACTATACGCGAAAACAAAATATAAAACGTTTACCCGGACGTCTATAATGGCTGCGTGTTTATACGTATACAACATATTATTATGATATTATAATATCTTATAAGATATGATATGTGCTTTACGCCCGAGCTCATCAGCCGAGTGATTGATGAGTTTTTCGATCATTAAATCGTATAATATACTGCGCAAGCCACTACGCGTTTATGATTATGCGTCGTGATGGTATATCAAATAGGCATATATTAAGTACATTATTAATTACAAATTATTAACTACATTACACGCGGTGTATGACGATCATATATAATCTTTACGCATTCTATTTTTTATAAGTCGAATCGCATTATAGCCATCGGGTTTAGTTTAAAAAACGTGTGTGTATTTACTGTGTAATATTATATACTTCAAGTATCAGGTATAATAATATATGCGTCACTTTTCAATTGTTATTCAAGTGAGCAGTCGTATTGGTACATAAACGAAACTAGGGAGGTGCTTGGGGGTGCTTTAGCCGATTAAACACTCCCTGCTAGTTCCTGGTATAAAACACCAAAAAAAATGTGTGAAAGGAGCGGTCAATTGTTTTATGTAGGATTTTCTTATTTTATGTTTTATAAAAAAATTCAAAAGTAGGGTTTTCTAGACTCAAACAAGTCGCAGTTTCAATTCAATTTTTCAATAAGTTCTGCAACAACTGAACTCAGTTTTTCAAGTGTGTGACGATTTAAAAATTGATTGAGTACAAACACGTTATGACAATACGGTTTACTGACTATTGTTTAAATAATGAAAGGCATATTGTGGTAAATATCATAAGAACAAAATTAGCAGTGTGGGTTATTGAGACGGGTATACATTATAAATAATTTTAGCAACCTCTACAATTTAAGTATAGTCGCGTCTAGTTTAGTATAAATAATAATGTAGCCTTTAAATTAATATTAGACATAATAATTATAACACTATAATATAACAACTTGTATATAACTACTTGTACGCATAGAACCCGGGACCGCGTGTATATCAAGTGTAATCAATATTATCATAATATTATGAATACAATAAGCCGAAAAGTTTTTTTTTTTTAAATTTAAGACATCTATAAAATAACCCTTAATTTTAAATTACAATTTTGATTGGACGTATACATTTTTAATTTAAAAGTGTATTATATATTTAGGTAGTCAAAATATATTACTGTACCCAATCGATTAAAATTACCATCATAATATTATTATACCCATAATCATGGGTCTTAATAAATGTTAACATATATAATATATAAGTATATAACAGCACTTACGTTATATTTTGATGCTTTAAATTGCAAAGTGGCGCACATCAATTATAATAAATACGTACAATAATTCAACATTGTCTATACGAGTATAACGTCATAATTTTAAATATTTATACTTAGGTAAATCATACATTATAATTTATAACTTAACGAATTCATCAAAACTAATACGTGTGATTAGCTTTTCAGATAGTTACAAACATTTTCTAAAATCATATATTATAATATAACGGACAAACTACGTAGGGTTTTGAATTTTTGACAACCTATTGTAGGGTAAACGCGTAATTTTAAACTTCAAAAAAATGACCTTTCAAAGTAATACAATCCATAATGATATAAATAATAGGATTCGTCACAAACTCTGTTGGTTTTGATTTCTGAATCTTGTTTGATTACTGCACTATATATACGCGGTAAAGAAAACACGACCTTTCGTCTTTATCGTTATTGCAAATATAATATTATATACCACTCCTTTACTCATAAACTACCAAAATCATCATCTTGTCGGCATGCGACAGGATTTATATCTAATATTCCTCCCTTGTCGTCTAAAAATAAAATATGATGCAGTGTGAACTTATTATTTTTTAACATATCACACATAAAATCAGTGTCCTGCTAATGAGCGACGACTATTCCTTCTCGAGTCCTACGCACGTCAAAATCAAGAACAACCCCGCAATAACTACTGCATATATTATGCTCTCATCTGTACAAAATGTGTGTGGATCGCGTATTAAATTATGACAAAAAAAAAAAAAAATTGTTTGATTTCGACGACTGTTATAGTCGTTAAGTCTGTTATATGACGTTATGTCCGAGTGTGAATATCCGCACACACGCATGTTTTTAGTCATTATACATAATATTAGGTAGTTATTTCGTACATGAAATATGGGCATATTTTGTTCTTACGTTGCAATAAATTTAAGCGAAACACGGCGGTGACAACACGATATATTGAAATATGCTGTGACGAAAATGTGCAGAAGCCTGCTGAAACACCCACCCCTATATAATACATATACTCAACACGTTTTCCTCTTAATGAGATGGATGTACGAAATACGTATACATATATAGGCGCCAATATATTATATAGTGATTCTCGCATCAGTTAGCTGGTGTATGGTGTATGCGCATAGTGTGATGTCTGAATATAGTAAATTAACGAGACAGAAATCCTCCCAAAAACCATACATCATCATATATATATTATTATTATTATTGTAACATTGACTGAGTACAAACCGTAAGAGCAAAACGTGTGTTGAAGGGTCCCCGCACATATTCCAATACATGCAACAATTTTTAGAAATCGTTCGCCATCTGGCTTAAAATATATTATATACTTGCGACGTCGTTATACGTAATTGACTCGATGTTAGGTTCGACCTTATATCATGTCACTCGTGGTTTTTGAGAGAAAAAAATTATTTAAGGAGTATAATATTTCCTTTTTTTGTTTTGTCATTAGTGGTCAACACAATGGTGGCCTACGCCTAAATATAGTAAATACACAGTACAAACACTGCAATGATAAACTATAATAATCAAAAGTGGGCTGCAAGTTAATGAAAACAATTAACTTAAGTTAAGAGAACACTAGATCGATAAGTTAAAAGTTAATAAATCATTAATTTAACTCGATAAGCTAAAAGTTAATATAGAAAAAAATATTAACTAAACTCAGTTTAAAAAAAGTTAATCTACTGTTTTAAATTAGTATGTAGATCACATAAAGAGCGACTGCGTTCTTGAGAAAGATCTAATTTCCTAAATTACAATAATCTATTTTGTTGAATTTTTTACCATAATGTACAGCAGTGGCGCCGAAGTGTTTGAAAAATAATATGACATTGTATAGATAATAATTATTCGGATTATTATTCTTTTTATATTAATATTTAAGTATGAATGAAAAATTTAAAAATTGTTTAACTTGATAGATCATTTTTAAATCAACTGTGAAAAGCTAAGTATTTCAACTGCCAATTAAACTAGTTAAGTTAAAGAGTTTAAAAAAAATTAACTTTTTAACTAGTTATTGTGCCCACCTTTGATAATAATACAATACTTATTATATGCTTCGAAGACATCATCAGATAAATTAATGAACAACGATAATTATTTCGGACGACCTTTGTGTAAATATTATTCCATTTACAATGGTTATGTACACTTATACGAGAAAAAATATTAGTAGGTATATCAATATATTATATTATATTGTAAAGTATTAAAACCACTGCAGATAAACTATGCACACGAGTGACGGAATTTACATTCAGGGTTACATATTATTATTATTATTATATACATCGAACATATGTGGCATGATGGCATTTATCGATACTAATAAAACATTTTCCGAGAATATCATGTGCTACAATACATCTTGAATTGATATCGTCCTGTAAACATGTTTATCCAAAACCCGACTAATATTATAATATTGAATCTTTTTTGCTATATGGGCGTGAAATACGCGTGTTCAAAGCACTATACACAGCTGTGAAATAAATTTGGTGCCTACGCTATATATGTTTCAAAGGAAGGCCTTCAGACATTTAGATAGTACGACCTTGAATTATAAAATATTTAAACAAATAAATGTCCAAACGTAACCTACATTAAATACGCGTTATTTCCAGATTTATTTCGTTTTGACTATATGTCTATACATAATAATAATAATAATAATAATAATAATACATTAAATATAAAACCTAACCTAACCAACCAAACACATCCTAACCGAATGCAGATTATATTATAATAAAAGAAAAGAATTCGGTATAACCGAAAACCTAGACGAAACACTAAGCCCGGATCCAACAAATGTATCAACCCTCATTCAGTTCTTATCGAAAACCCATCTCATCAATCAAATATAATCTTTCTTTCGAAAATGTACACAAAATTGAAGCTTCAAATTATATTTATGAACCATGTAGATTTATTATATTTATTAATTAATTTTTTTTTTTTTTTTAATTAATTTTTGTTTTTCAGTGTTTGTATATATTGAACACATTTTTAAAATGCATGTAATGTAATATTGTTACATCTAATGGCCTTTGATGCCGCGGATTGATTTAAATAAAAAAATATATAATATACCATACCTTAATATATAAAACCAAAAATTGCAACCTTTGATGCTAATGTTCTCGGAAACTACTCAACCGATTGTCTTAATTTTTTTTTTTAAATGAAAGATTATATCAAGGAGAAGGTTCCTACTACAAAAAATGTATATTTAAGTATAATTTAAAGAGGTGCTCCTCCACAAAGATTTTGAAATTCATGATGAAAATCGAAAATTTGTATTTTGCTTATAAATGGTTGCTATTGCGGTTACAATTATTATTAGTTATCAGTTACAGTAACATATATATATATATTATATATTTATTTACGTACATATTATACGCTAAAAATTCTAGAAAAACTGAAAGTGTTATTTTTGATTAGATATATATGAATAATCTCTGTTTATTTATAGAGTTGTCAATGATTACAATATATCTTATAAAGTTATAACTATTACAATTAGTAGGAATATGGCATATACATATTTTTACAAATAAATTTATAAAAAAAAACAAATTTTTGGCACAGGCCCCATTGCGATGTTTTCATGTGCCTGATATTCTGCAGATATCACTTGCTTACTTATTTCATCTTTGACTCGGGCAACGCCGGGTGGGACAACTAGTAAATTATATAAGACTGAAATACCGCGATAAGAAATGTTTGACGATATTTGACGATATAATAACTTCCAGAACAATCCAAAAGATCATATTATGCCTTTATTGGAACATTTGCTTAACGTTTAAGATTATATTATATCTTATGGTGAGGATATTTTTTGTTTTATTACTTTTCTCTGATATCATATGATAATATAATCAAAAATAGTACCAAAAAAATAATGTCATAATATAATATGCATTATTAATATTGATGTTTTTAATACTAAAAAATAATAGTTTGTATGAACTAAATTATAATTAGATACAATGTTGTATAATAATAATTACAATTTATAAAACATAATACATTAAGTAGCAATATTATTTTTATTGTGTAAGTCTTGTACTTTTAAAACGATTAATCTGATAACTATTAAAATCAGAATTGAATTTCGGTAGGCCTATAGTATATATATTATATATAGGTACTTACCTCCATATATAGTACACGAGAGCATGACTGGAACTAATTGAATTATTTAACCGTGAACATAATATTGACACTTTTTCCAGTTACCCGACGCATAAGCAGTGGACTAGGACAAAATATTTATAAATAAACACTATATAACGCACGGCTAATGCGATCATAACATCTTAAATGGAACCTTAACCGTTGAATTACATTTTATCCTTTTACCTCCAGAGTTTTCAAAATAAAAAAAGGTTTACACATTGTCTGCGATATATAATATATATATTATGTTTTATTGTTGTCCATTGTTGCAGACTAATAATGAACTTGTCACGTCGACAGACACATACACGATCCTCTGTCCTTGTTCTCTTTTAAATCCCCAACTCAGTAAATAATATGTTTATATGTAAGTGATTTAAGATTCTGAGCGGAGAGACGAATGTTTATATTAGTTTTACAATAATAATATGTGTGTGTGGCTTTGCTTGTGTGTCGGTGTACACGTTTATAGTTAGTTATTATTGTTAGAATTATAGAGAAAATATTTTGATATTCATCTGCGAGGGCGGTAACTGGTAGACGATTAGGTCTAGTTGGTTATAGGTATTAGGTAAGAATTCCCAGTAACAACATTTAAAACAAATCTGGAAAAGCGAGAATTTTCACTCAGATTCGGTTTTGTTTTCTTATTGTAACTCATAACCGCTGTATAGTGACTTGAGATGATCACCAATTATTCGTTTAAATTTACTATACAAAATGTGATATAGTTTTCAATATATTTTATTTTTTTTATGCTATTTATAAATATTTGAAATTTTTTACTTTATTAAGTTTTTTTTTTTTTTTTAAACTTTTAGTCTCTGGCAAACATACTCAACATTTAATACAGATCCCAAATAAGTTTTTGTTACAGTTTTTAAAATTTTTAGTTAATATAATATAGGCATAATTTTTAATTCAAATATTTAATGAAAATATATTCTTTCCAGTACAGGCGACCTCAAAATCGTTTTTCGTATGCAATGACTTATCATTGAATTCAAATTAATCACACGCATTGCAGTGACCTACTCAGTGGTATGATATTATAGACACCTTCTGTTCACCAGAGAGGTATTACCTATCAGCGCATTTATTATTATTTTTGTTTTCAATATATACCGTGGTTATTCAAAATCCTGCATAATACACGGTGCGTACGTTTTAAAAACTTAACATTTATATTATCAAACAATAATATTTTTGTCATTACACGGGCAGGTAGGAACACTAAAAGTTTGAACAGTGAAGGCCTCTGCTGGTGTTTGAATTGTTTCAATGCTAATTACGCGGCTCCGACGAATCGTTTGTCTAATTTTGCAGAGATTTCATAGTTATTATTTAAACTTTTGAAATAAAATAACAAATAATAGGTCTTTGTAGTCTCGCTTAGACCACGCTTAAACAAAAACTGTTGCTAAAATCAAAATGCATTGATGATAATGTGTGCACCGTGATATCTGTGTATAATGTATAAAGTATATACCATAGTGACATATTCCATTACTAATATCTTTACAGTTTATTTTATACAGGATGATTCACCGAGTGTGCTCGCCCACACCTTTTAATCTAATTTAACCCAAGGAAGGATTTTTGTAATGCTTCAGCAGTGCAATTATCCAAATTCTGGAATTTTAAGTATCTGTCCTTATCTATTTCAACTCTTTAAGATAACTTCAGATGCTTAGATGTCTCATACCATTTAAAAAGTGAAGCGATACAAATTTCTTTTTTTTTAATTTGAACAATGCTTAGTATAGTGTTACTAGTATTTTACTGGTAGTATTTATGATCAATGATACCACGTTTCTGAAACCAAACGGCTAAATAGTAGGTAGTGAGTACTAATATTGACAAGACAAATATCAAACAATTTGTTCGTTTACAGGATGTCATGAAATCTGAGAAAAATAGCGTCCCTTCGTCAGACGTTTCCGAACTCGACAGCAGGGCCCCCGTTATATTGAAAATATATTTCGTTCAGCCGGTGTGACATGAAACGATACCTCCAGAAAAGATACTCTCCCGGGGGTATAATTTTCCCAGGTTAATAGTACCTTGGTACAAGTTTCCTAGAATATTTATACCCCCCCCCCCCCAAAAAAAAATATACATACTGGGGGTACAAATATCCTAGGATAATAATACCTCCACAGGGGTACGAATATCCTAAGTTTTTCATACCTTCGGTAGTCCGGTATAATATTCCTAGGCTATCTATACCTCCCGACATTTCATACCTGCAGGGGGTACGGATATCCTAGGTTTTTCATACCCCCGGGTATTATATTCCTAGAATATTTGTACCCCCGGGGGGCGGGGTACGAATATCCGGGGGTACGATTCGCCTGTTATAATATACACTGCAGGCACCCGAACGGTGTTACACTTTACATTGAAACGTTTATTTACTGCTACTGGAAATATTGATCGATCCGAAAATCAGTGAGTTTGTGTATTATTATCGTCGTAATTCGACGTGTAAAAATCCGTCGCGGGCCATGTGCGCTGCTGCACGCCGTCTGCAGAGCGCGCGGAGGAGAACGAGAGCACGGCGGCGGCGTCGATATTCCACCGCGCGCGGATATAACTGGTTTTTTCTTTTTTTTTTTCTTCTCGCGAGATAGAGATATAGAGAAATCAACCGAAACGCTTATTATATTTTATTTTATTCCGCGCGGCGGCGTCGGAGGTGGAATTCGTTGAAAACATTTAGATACGTATTTAAAAAAAAAAAAAAACCGAAAACAAAAAATACGAGCGGGACATGGTGAGCGGAAGAGAGGGAGAGAGAGAGAGGCCGAGGCGGCGGCACACATATATAATATAACTGATTGTGTGTGCTTAAACGGATGATTTGTGCATACGATTATAATATTATTATTATTATTATTATTATTATTATTATTATAACATATACGAGACGATATTATACACACGAAAGCGGCGCGGTTTGCGCGTTCCACACAAGCGGCTGACACTCCAATTTACAAGGTATAAAAATAATTACACTGCGCGCGTGTGTGTGTGTGTGTGTGTGTGTGTATGTAGCTCGCGCGCGCGAGCCCGAAAGAGCGTTATATTTATATATATATATATTATATACACACACACAAATATATAATGTATCATGATGTATATATATATATATATAGGTCGGGTTGGGTTGCGGGTATAATTACAGGGCTCTCGAGTCGTATTATACCGGTCTCTAATCACCGGTTACCCGGTCTCCCCGGCAGTCGAGTTCCACGCCGGCCCCTCGCCGCCGCCGAGTATACCACATATACCTATATTATATTACCGCGTTAAATAACTCAATTCGGACCGAGATCTTCTCTCCGCGAGCACACACGCAACGTGCGCGCCTATACGCGTTATAATATACTCCGACGACGTCGGATACCGTATTATATTATTATTATTATTATTATTATTATTATTACGTATTTGGTTTAGGTCATATAATCTCATCGTATCTCGCGTATATTGTATATATATTATATAAATAATAATAATGTGATGTGTGTGTGCAGAGCCGCGGCACCCCGGCGCAGAATAAGACGCATTATAGGTGAAACACTAATCACGAGCCGTCAACCCCCACACCACCCGTTACGGGTATGATATGATGTCTTATTATATATATTATTATTATATTATATGGAGGTGCAGTATTCCGCCTCGAGTTTGACCGAAATTTCCGCTTCGATTGACACGACAACGTATAGGTATAATATATTATATACCTAAAATATGATATCGTACATTAGTATTATTATTATTATACCTCTATCCGTGCGGTATGACACATCGTCGTCGTCGTCTTATACTCGGTACCGGGTTCTTGTGTTTGTGTTTTTTTCCGCCGCCGCCGCACGCCACTTTTTATGCCTCCACTATGCACACAATATAGGCCGCCCTCGCGGGGCTTGTCTTCTGCAATAGTATTATTGTGCGGTAGTAATATAAACGACCGCCGCCGCCGCACGCGATCGGGTTTTCAAAAGATTTTTCAATACACCGCTGCGATATAATTTACAATAATAATAATAATGTCTTAAGTATACAGATATAGGCGTAGAGCTCGTATAATCACGTGCAACACAATATTTTATTATATTATTATTATATGTAATGATACAGTGGCTACTGCGTAGGTATATAGAGTGTTCCGGAGACCATAATAATTCGGTTTCCGTTTCTCATCTGCTGTTTACCTTTTCACCGCGATCGTCGTATAATAATAATAAATTATCGTTTCACTAAATCGCTTGCCGACCAATCGAAGAATAAAGCAGTATATTTCTATATCGCGAACACGCAAACGCTCCGATAAAAGTATCGTCGACATTAACAAAATCAACTACACAATGGATCCATTGGATCCGTTAAAATGCCACCGTTCGACTGCCGCATGCAGTACGACGACGACGAAGGGTTCGATATTCCTTCTGTTTAACTCTTTATGGCGACGGTGTGAGAAGTTACATCGTACTTACT
The DNA here is from genome assembly GCA_022818045.1 of Neotoxoptera formosana. Lineage (NCBI taxonomy): Eukaryota > Metazoa > Arthropoda > Insecta > Hemiptera > Aphididae > Neotoxoptera > Neotoxoptera formosana. The sequence goes on from CM040631.1 coordinate 12,515,276, forward strand.
ATATATGTACTATAGCTATAGTATACCTGGCAAGGTCGTCATTTCAATTTTTCTTGGGGCGGGGCACATAGATGCAACTAGGGGGTGCTTGGGGGGTGCTGAATCAACCCCAAGCTCTATTTGAGCACTCCCTGGCTCCTGTTATGTATCACCAAAACATAACATGAGAAAACAGGGGTTTCTTTATTTTATACAGAATTTTTTTTTTATTTGACGTTTTTTTTTGAAAAAAACTATTCAAAAAGAGAATTTTGAACTTTGTCTTAGGTATTCCACACGAACCTCTCATAATGTATTACTCATCTTCTGTTGCTGATGCACTTGGGTTACATACCCTCGCTGAAATCAGACGTATACTGAGCTCTAAGTTCTTCAATGATCTTCTATTCAACAAAATTGATTCTCCCGCCTTACTGTCCTTGGTAAATTTTCAAATTCCTTCTCGTCTACACGCTCTAATATGACTTTCCATATTCCTAGAGCCACCACAAATTGAAAACGATACAAACCGCCAATAGGCGTCTAATGACTAGTGCCAATAATGACCCTACCCTCTTAGATTCTTACTCATAACTGCTTATTTCCTTGCTCACAGTTTGATTTTCGGAAGTCATAGTTATTATTATTGTTTACTCGCTACTTATACTGTTTCATGTTTACTAGTGTCTATTTTCTTGATTCGCATGTTTATCTTATTAAGTTTACTTTATCACATACCTTACACTGTATTTACTTTTATAAATTAACCAAAGACATTTCCCGTATATATACAAATATAAACATAAATAAATAAAAGAGAAATATTACGACCAAACACTCGTAACGGGCCCAAATATTTTGAGCGGCCCGCCGAGATGATTTTCTCGGTATATAACTATCGCCTTACGTCAAATTATTATTACATATATACTAACCTCCAACACATAATATATAATGCTCGGGCACATAACAAGGGTTTGTCGTGCGTCGGTCGTTTCAAACGAGCCTGCTCATATGTACACCCCTATATGGCCAAAAATGCGTGCGCGGCAGCACAAGGAGAAGATCTATCTCGCTGCAGGTATATACGACACGATCGCCGCCGCCTCCACCACCGGTCGATCCTCATTCTTTTATTATTAAATTATATTTTATTTTATTTCGTGCCGGCACACATTATTCGATACGTCGAATCCAACGACGACGACGACGACGACGACAACGACGACGATGATCATTGCGGTTATCCGTTTAAGCGCATTGTCCAACGTGTGTGCGTGCGGATTTCAATCGGTTCGGCGCGTCTCTCTCTTTCAAACACACACACACACACACACACGAATAACTCATACTGCAGACGTACATAATATTGTACACGTGTGTGCGTGTGTGTGTGTATCGTGTGTTATGTGCGTGCGATCCGCAAACAACAAAAGGCTGCGAGAAATTCCATTTTTATAACACATGTCATCTCGGAGATTATCGATCGCCAAATACCTCGTACACATATATAGTCGTATTATGTGCCGCCGATGCCGCCGCCGCCGCCGCCGCATTGTTGTACGATATATATATGTACACGTATTATTATATATGTTATATAGGTTCTTCTTTTTCTTTTTCGAAAATTTGCACGGCCTCCTCTTATAACGTTTTTATTACCAGTATTGTTATTATTATTATTATTATTGTCGTGGCGGGACACGACAACATCATGCGAGCGGCATCGGTCAAGTGTAAATAAAATGACACGTGAAACGGGCCCCGTAAAATTTTCAACCGCACCTTCACCCAAATCTCGTTAGAAACGCACACTGCTGCTGCAGCTGTATATAATATAATATAATATAATAATATTAAAAATATTATATATTTTACACGTGTGCGCATATTATATCGGTTCGTTCTGCAGCAGCGTTCCCTCTAATATAATAATATAATATGTGCGTGTGTGCGCGTTTTCGTGAGTGCCGTGTAATATATTATATTATTAAATTTGATATTACTGTAACGCGTAAACCCTTTAGCACCGGTGCTCCATACGAATCGAGTAAAACGTCATATTATTATGTGCCTAAATCGTACGAAAATCGACCGCGAATAATATGATGATTATATTATAGGTAATAGGTATGTACCTACTGCTGCCGTGGTTATAGGCGCGATTTCTGTTTAAGACTTTAAGACTTGGAGAGGCTTTACATATTTAAGTCAATGAGAGAGGGGCATACCCCCTGTTCGAATACCTTTAAAATATATAAATTTGCATTTAATACGTTTAATATTATAATACATATAGTACTGAAGTGAAAAATATTTTTATTAAAATAAATAACAATAATTATTGCACTGTGATTTGTAATACTAAACCTTTATTATATGTCTGTGGGTGTATCCGAGATAATAGGAAAAAAGTCCCCAGAAAAAAAGTCTCACGTTGCACATATAACAATATATAAAATATAAAATTATAATTAATTAATTAATTAAAAAATAAAAAATATATTTATAATATATATTATAATAATATTATTTATAAATATAAAAATGTATTTATTCAGTTATAAAAGATCTCTTTCTTATATTTTGAACTATTTGTTTTAAAATATTAGGAATATCTGCAGATTTCTCTTCATAAAAACGTTGACATAAAATGTTAAAATATAAAATTATAATAAATTAATAAAAAATTAAAAAAAAAACATCTTATATTTTTATCTTGTATATCTTATAAAAATAAATTGTCATCTACTATCTAACAGATAAGATTTGTCAACCCAATTCATTTTATAAATAATATAACAACTATAGTGAAAATATTGTTTTATTTATAATGCAACAGGAGACTTTTTTTCCGGGGACTTTTTTTCCGTTTACCGGATCCGATATCTACCGTGGAAAGCATATGAATAATGAACTGTTATTTAAACTTTAGAAAATGATTTCTTCAAACAACGTTTTTCTACAACTTACTGTATTATGTAGATTAGATAACTAATACGAATGATTACATATACTCTGTAATTAAAATATAAACTTTTGTAGGGGCTAATTTTAATATCGGAGGCGCTTAGCCCCTCCAAGTAACCCCCCCCCCCAGTTTGCGACCATGGTAATATTTTTTAAACCTAAAAACTATTGTGATACTGTTCGATTTTACCTAAATATAATAAGTGATAGGCTTGCTGCAGCAGTGCAAACTATATTTACGCCGACGAAGCTGGTCTGTAATCGATACGCAAGTTATGTATTTTACTATAATATATTGTTATGATCGGAACTCGTAAGTACACAGTATTATGCAATATACTGCGTCATATAATAATATTTTACATCTTGCCAAGTCACGGTATTTAATGATGTATAGCAGGTGACATAGAAGGTTAAATAACCTATGTATGTGTGAGAATATTGTATTTTGCTTATTTTGACATTTTTTACTTTTCTGCGTGTCCGAGTATTTTTTTTTAATTTACACTGCACGTCTTATACTTAGGTGTCATTTTTTTTTGTATTGGTATGCTGCAGTATGAATTTGTAAAAAGTGCTTTTTTGTGTATAAAAAAAATTATTTGAGAATAAAGACGCAGAGCAAAAATTGTAGATTGTAGCGGAGTCCGTCGATTGTGTAGTCCCTAAGTCGGGACTTGTGCTAATGACATTTTTTTTAGAGTATATTTACTGCATATTTGAGTATCTTTTAAGCCATAAGCACGTGTTGCATATATTTAGCCAATTTTAATAGTATTTACAATATGAACTTATAGGTATGAGCTCTAATTATATATGACTTACATGTTGTACACGCGCGGCGTGATGTACAAACTCGTCGCACAGTATTGCATTATTGTATATTATTGCCAATAAATTAGAGACTGCAGCAGAGAATAGAAAGTGTAATAATAATTATTATTTTTTATTTAATAAATAATACGATTATAATTTATAACACGATTTATAATTTTATATAATAATGTGTAGGTATATAGAAATAATTATGGGTATCGCTCGATCGTTGCTTGCAGCACGCTCCTCGTCGCCCATCGGACAACTATATATGCGAACTTCGTCAACACATTAGTCATAAATATTATACGCTCCACCACATCGACTACAAAAAAATACCTCCAGCTATATAATATTAACATTCCTATATACAGTCAAAAACATTTCCATCTCTGTCCTATTTCCTCAGATATTCTACCACATGTCCTGTATACCTATATCAGTTATAATTGCTGCAGTATGGATATAAAAGTGATATTAATTAACTATATATTTCCGATAGTAATGGCGGTAAAATCTCATCACGATAACATAATATTAATATGAATCATGCAGAGTGCAGACAAACATATTGTAATATAACGCGTGAATATACTTAGCTAGGTATATGCATACAAAATTATACTTATCGCGATTTAAAGCTATTAATGTTTTGATACTAAAAAATAATATACCTATGAGCTTTTTAACAATACATTATATTATAATATACGAACCCCGTATAAAGAATTAAATATTTTTTTCTTGAAAAATAAATCATTTTAAAACAGTTTTTTATATCATAGTTCCATAGTATATAATAAGTAGGTATATGTATAACAACAGTTACAGTGATAATCAGACTGTAAAATCTACACATAAACTAAACATCTTCACATTCGAGTTATACATTGCTGCAGGTAGGCACTAAATTATTATATAATAGGCATGGAAAAACTAAAAAAGAAAAGAAAAAGAAGTCACCCGTATAACTCATAATAAGTGATAGGTACCACATTTAGACGAAAAAACTACTCTCCGTACGCAAGATTATTCAATAAATATAATATAGTCGTATACACACGAATAAGTGGAATAACAATAATTACTTCCGCGATTTTGTATACTATTAGAAGGTACCTATACTAGTCGTTATTTAAACATTGCTTAAATTGGTCAATATTTAGAGTGTGTAAGAGTTTATTACAGTAATTTAAATTACGAATTCAAAAAAAGATACATAATAATATGTAACTTATCGTACGATTTTCAGGAATTTATAAAGAAGGCGAATCTTTTACAGTTGCTGTAAACACGAACTGAATGTGTACGGCACAATATGTGGTGGCATAAGATTTTTAATCTGATTTAAGCAATCATAATATTAAACATTTAAATCTCGACGAATAACTGAATATTTAATGAAATAATCATAGAAATACATATTCATATTTCATACCTTAATTAAACTCCCTTTGAAATTTGAATGGTTCGTTCTTCTTAACATTCCCTAGATTCTGAAGATGACTAGCAAAAAATTTATTATACACTCACTATAAAGACCTTATATAAATGTTATACTCACAGACCACAGTTAACAATCTTTAAACATAATTTAACCAGTCACCAGTGGAAGCGTGTCTATTTAGATTGTTTTGATATCAACGCTATATAAAAACAAGGTTCTATTATTATTAATTCAATTTTCAAACATAGTGTTGTGTTGTCAAATTCAAGATACTATCGCCTGTAAAGAACTCAACAAAACTAAAAAAGTAGCACAAAAAATACTTAAAGATAAAAAATAATTAATTAATAAGGTAACTTCGGAATGAATCATTCACCTATACATTAAATAAATTTAAAAATATGAACGGCTTAAAAACTGTTGTTGAATAAATAATAATAATAATAATAATAATAATAATTGGACGTCTTAAGAAATTCGAATGCGTATTTATATATAGTAAATAGTAAATTACATTAATAACAACAATTTCGTATTTTGATACAGTTTTTTTTTTTTTTGTTTTTCTAAACTAGAAAATTGTACAATCTGTAAAGAAATTATTTATAATAAGCACAATAAGTGATTAGGATAAAATTAAATAGAAAAGACAAAAATAACATAAAATAAAGAAACAACAATAATGAGTCAAATTAATTTACAATTACTTATATCAGTCCTGCAGACAGAGGGGTGGAGTGAAGATGCCATCTATCCATTGATGCAACTTCATGATATGTGGCGTTGGGGGTTATAGTCTATTAGCAGATCACGACACCATGTCCGTTTAAGACGCCTTCTGGGGTCACCATAGAAATAGTGGGAACGGATAGCTCTGAAATCAAGGGGTTGCGATGATTGTGGACATTGAAGTGCATTCGTTTGTTGATACAGTTTAACCCGACATTATATTATTATACTATTTATATATTATCGTCCAAAACGTATACTTATTTAGTTCAAATATTCAGAAATAAAATAGGACAGATAATACTACACAAGCAGCGCCTCTGAACTGAAAGCCCGAAAACGATTGAGCATTATGTAAACTTTGTCAGTCACACATATAAAATATCATTAACTATTGTAACTAAATGTCAAGCCCGCACGTTACAATTGTTATTATAATTATTATTATTATTGTTTAAAATAATAATTTATCAATCTATAATATTATATATTAAACACAATATGTTGCAAGAAAAATAAAATAAATACGGTAGGTACATGGTTATAGTGATAACATGACATTTTACATGGTGAAGAAGTAATCCGTTAATTGCACTTCAGTATATTAATTAATATAATAAATTATGACTTAATATTTGCATATTTCTAAATTGCTTATTGTGCAAGTGCAAATGTGCAATGCTTAAGTGCGCTACGTCGAGTATATGATATTGCAGTCTAATTGCTAGTTAAGTTGGGCCAAACCTATATACGCATATAAATACAAAAAAACTATTGCGCAATAAATTTGACTTAATGTTTGCGTGTGTGTGTGAGTGAATAATGAACTGATGAAATCTATAGGTAACCGTTTTTCTTTTTTTAATTCTGTTGTGTCTGTGTATTGTCATGCGTACCTATTATAATAATATGTCGTGTATATTATTATTATTATCTGGTATTAAAATTATGTGCAGCGCGCGCGGCAAACCGAGCGTGAGATATTTAATAATTTTAATCGAATGTGTACCGACTTGTTGATCGAAAAACAAAAGGGACAACAATCAAATAATAATTGTCGAAGAAATCTGGCCAAAACAATACGCTTATATTTATACGGGGCACCCGTAGAGATTTCGCGGCTGTCGATCGCCCGCTAATATTATAAATATCGTATAATAGCTGAGTATAATAATAACAACATAATAAAATCACGCTGAGACGCGCCGAGCGGACCGTCGTACACGCGGTTCAATGGGGGTTTTTTTTTTTATTCGTTTTTTGTTTCCGAGTAGGTATCCCTTGGATATAGGTACGCCTCGCATATTATATATTATACTATTATTATTGTTAAAACAGTGCGCGGATATTGGCGTTGGCATTGGGCGCATATATATATTAAATTAAATACGCATATCTGTTGTCGTAAATTGTATTATTATTATTACAGCTATTGTGCGAGGAAATTATTGACGGCTCAATTGATCATTACCATTTTATATATTTTTGTTTGCCACGGCTTGTTGTGGTTTTAACGCGAGCCGAACTATATATATATATATATATATACGCACGTACCTAAATGTACAACAATAATATAATATACCTATAATATATAGGCAGAATTATTATGTTGTACGATATCTTTCTTATATTTTTATAGCTGCAGCTCTTACAACCCTTTTGTCGCGTGATGGAAACGAGTCCTGCGGTTTTTTATTTTCTTTTTGTTCTGTTTTGTATTTATAACGCTTTTTTTATTGTCCCGTGCCAATAATATATTATATAAAATCACTCGGCCGCTCAGGGAATAATAATGGTAATACAACAAAATAAAGACAAATATCGACAAGGCATCATATATATATTATATAATATAATATTATGTGTTGTGTGTGCGCGCGTATTCGTATAATTTAATCATTGGCACACCATTATACGCGCAAGCCATAAATACCTACGTTTAAAACCGATTAATAATTATTAAACGTTCAACCTATATAGGTTGGGTAGACAATTTATAAATTTACCTCTATAGTGCAGCGCATATATTATTTATATTACATTTATATAGCTGTTGCCTGTTCGTTGCTTTTTTCACGCCGGAGACTTTAATGCGCGACCGGTCGCATTCTGAACCTCGTCCGTCCAGTACCACGTGCCCACCCCGAAAATTAGACGTGAAAAAGATCATAAAATCTAAAACTCAATAATAATCAAAATAATCGGTTTTCTCTACAAATTGACGTTATTTTGAAGAAAAAAAACGTGTTATGCAAATTAGTGGAAAAAGGATTTTTATGGGTTTGTTTGTTCAGCCTCATTGAATCATCAACTCGTCTAAATAACGATCAAATTGTTACATTCTTAGCGTCTTAAAAAAAAAAAAAAACTACCACAGTAATAAATAATAATGTTTATTTTTCAATTAACTATATTAGTTTATTATTATATGTATCTTATTTTTTTTTTACTTCCGAAGGATAAAAAAACCCATATCTTTAAATCTTTTTCGATATTTTAATTAAAATCTCTACCTGAGTGTATAATATAATATATTATAAGTATAAGATATTCGACAAAATTTGTCGTTAATAAATATCAGTAATAGGTATACATCGATTATATACAATATTATTTTATTAAAATGTTCTATAGTGAAACAAAACTATAAAATCTATAGTATGTGTCTTGTGAAATCTTTCGGACGGTTTTAAATATAAAATAAAAATTTACCATACCACATATAATCGATATTAAAACTTCTTTATAATATAAAATAAATAAAAGTCATAATATATAGTATTAGCGGCGGCGTACCGTTTTATAGAATATATAATATATAAACCCTACAAATTTTTAATCAAATGAATAAATAATATAAGCATCCTAAATATAATTTATACGTGTTGTCTAAGACGTTATATATTTTACATTTGACAAAAAATTATCGAGTTCCCTGGATAAATACTTAGTTAACGACCGTTTTGGCGTTTGCTCGCGATGTTTGATGATGATAATATATATTGAAATAAAATTGACGTTCACGTTTGTATTATTCACGCTGCTGCAGATGCCCAATAAAATAATATTATAAAAACGCATCATACGCCACTTGCACACTGTACACTTATTGTATTATAATATACTTGAATAGGTATTCATCGTATATTATATTATATATTAATGTCGGCTTTTGGACGCGATTTCAAAAATTAAAATTAATTCCACCGCGGTTCAAAATATACTCGCTTACCTCTATATAATATGTAGGCAGGTACGGTGCGCATTTTGTCCGAAAACTCGAAATCCGTCCGATAGACTTCACCGAGTCATACGGTTAGTTGAATCCACGAAAAGATTTTTCGGTCAGACGTATTTTATTACCCCCGCGCGGACTAGACTACAAGAGTATATATTATATTATGCTGCAGCAGACCTATAATAATAATAATAATATGTTAAGTAGCGGCGTATCGTATTTCGTATATTGTGGATAGTTGCGGCTATCAATTAGCATTAACGTCAACCGCGGTGAAATCCCCGAAAATCGTCTGACCAAAAATCGGTGTAATCGTGCGAGGCGGCATTAATAACGCTGCTGCTGCTGCTGCTGCTGCAACACCACTCCTGGCAAACGTGTTGATTGTGGACACTGCTGGACACAATAATATATTATTAACATTTATAGGTATAGGCTGCTCAGGTTCCTCCATATATACACATCATCGTCTATATATGTGGCTACACGAAATCGTATAATATATTATTTAATTGATGTTGTATACGTGGAATTGTGTTCGTGGCTATTAGGCGTTGAATTTAGGTACCTATTATATATTATATACTACTTATGTATTTTAAATTTGAATATATATATATATATATATATATATATATATGTATGTATATAGGTTTAAGCATAAACCCGTCCGTCGTCTGGCCGACGACGTCGTAATAAACTAGAGACCTACTCAATGGGATAAAATAATTAGTAAAACGGTTTTCAGAACGAATTTTTATTTATTTTTTTCTACAGAAACCAATTCCGCCGTTAAGGCCACGTGTTATAAACGCATAACGCGTATAGCAGCAGGACGTTAAATTCTGAATCGCATCTAATTAAGAATATTTTTAAACTAATACTTTTAAGATTTGTCGCGGATAAGAATAGTAGGTATATATATATTATATATAGGTACAATTATACACAAATCATTAGCATAATGTTTTCCCATAATAGGTGTATCTATAGCGAGTTTTAATTTTTATGTTCCGACTCATAAAAACAATAATAATTATAGAGTCTTAATAGATATATAATTAGCGTATATGTTAATCGAACGTTTATGTCTTACGATAAAACACAAACCATAAATAATAAATAACGTACAATTTAATAACGAAATTCCCACCTAATTCTCTTTTTCGATCGATTGTTCTCATATCGAATAATTATATACAGCTTGATTGAACTTTATATCGGTGTATATAATATTAATTTGTTCGTTTAATCTTTAACGTGCAGCGAATAACTGCAGTTCTCGAGCCAAAGAAAGTAAATAGGAAATTTATTTTTTAAAAATATGTTCGATTCGAATCGCATGTACCTAAATTGGTTTTCTTCTTAAATCGAAATCAAATCGAAATATTATGCCCATCGCATATAGAAGCGCCGCCGTGGACTGCGGTATATCATTAATCCTGCAGGACAGCGTATAATGCACATAATAATATAATATAATAGCGAATATAGCGATCACTAACTATTATCACGTGTTTTCGATTTCACATTTCGTGTGTTGACGGAAGACAGAATAATCACACGTTGTAGAATATAATAATCACTGAACAATATACCTATATAATATTATTATATATTTGTATAGTAAACCAATATAATATCATCATTATGTGTTGTATATAAGTAATAATTATTTACGCCTACAGAGATATAATATATTACACGTATACGATGAACACATTATAACATTAACGAGCAAAACCGAAATAATTGACGAAGAACACGGCGGACGAGTATAAAACTTCCCACAGTGATTTATAACGCTCTGAGGTATAAATAAACACAGCCACGCGGGACCGATGATGAGGAGAAAAAAAAATGATTTCTATAAGCAGCAAAACTCCGCGTCGAACATCAAATGGAGTATTGCGTGTATATGTATATATATTATAAATTATAATATACCACTGTACAAGTCGATATATATATATATCCGTAACACTGATATATAATATGTATAGCATCGTCGTATATAATATAAACATATACAGCGTCTTCTGCAGACCGAGACGTACGTATATATTGGTATAATATAAAATATTCGTTTGGTCATTACGTACTTAACACTCTCCGACTATTATGGTGGACATGTAAACATGTTAATATTAGTAGCAGTGTATAGTATACTATTTCCAGGGGCGGATTTAAGACACTTAAGCGGCAAAATTGTATTTTGTTTTTATATGTAATAAAAATACTTAATTTTTATTTTATGTTAGGACGTTTTTCAAAAGTTGTTTAAGGATAAGGGCTGCAATTACATTTTTTGCAGGGGCGGTAAATTGTTGAATCCGCCGCACTGACTATATAATAGTAGAAAACTATCGACAAATACGGATACCACGATAGTGTGCACGGTAGTATTATATTATTATATCATACGATAAACATCACCATATCGGTTACCTATAAATAGTCCCAGTTTGATGTCATATATCATTATACGAATAAACGTAAAACACGTAAACATATTATTATTAGTAGCAGTATAGACGTATAGTATACTATATTTCCAAAGGCGGACAATTTCGGAGAAGCGGCAAAATTGTATTTTGTTTTTATGTAATAAAAATACTTAAATTTTTAAAAATTTTTTTTACTATTTATGTTAGGACATTTTTTAGAAGTTATTTTCTTTTAGGATAGAGCGGCTATAAATTTTCTGCAGGGGTGGCAAATTGTTGAATCCGCCACTTTTGTTGAATCACGGTTTTTTTGATATTTTAATTTTTAAGTCGCCATTTTCATTCGAAGTGTTATAATAACATCGAACAACTCTGCAGCTCATACAAATCGTATACCTACTTGTCTTAAAGTTTATATCAAGTTTCCGGTGTGCATTGAATGGATGTTTTCTAAAGCCCGCTAAATTTTACCGTCCTGCACGAGGCATAATAACGGCTGTCATCGCAGTCGGGAGATTGTGAAAAATAAAAACATTGACAATATTTAAAAATCGCAAAACATTAAATATTGATCTATAAAAAATTAAATATGTTATTACGATTTACGATTTTAATTCTTATCTTAATACATAGAATCGAAAATTGAAACCTTCGATGCTATAATTTTCTCGGAAACTACTCAACCGATTGTCTTAATTTTTTTTTTAAATGAAAGATTATATCACGGAGAAGGTTCCTATCGCAAAATTAAATATAATTTAGAGAGGTGCTCACACTAGGGTTTTAAAATTCATGATGAAAATCGAAAATTTGTATTTTGTTTATAAATGATTGCTATTGGTTACAATTATTAGTTATCTGCAGTTACAGTAACAGTTTTTCCTACGTAGGTATATATTATAAGCTAAAAATTCTGGAAAAACTTAAAGTGCTATTTTTGATGAGATATATATAAATAATCACTGTTTATTTATAGGGTTGTCAATGGTTACATATCTTATAACTATTATAATTAGTAAGAATATGGCATATAGATACATATTTTTACAAATAAATTGTTCCGATATCACTTACTTACTTATTTCATCTTTGACTCGGGCAACGCCGGGTGGGACAGCTAGTATGTTATATTATTTGAAACCCTATAATATAAGGACTAAATGTTATTTAATTTTTTTATAAGTGATGTATAATAGCAGGCTATAATTTGAGTATCAGTATAATAAATGGACTAGTCCCGTATTGTAAAATAAAATAAAAATAAAAATAAAAATAACTATATACCTATAGTTAAATATTGATATTTTGTATTATCGATTATTGTATTAAGAACAAAATAAGTTCTGTTATGGGAAATCGGGTTCGTCAGCGACACGACCTTTTGGCATGCTTTTTGTATTACTGCGGCGGCATACTTACGGCGCAGATATTCGGACAGCTTATATAATATTATTATTTAATAGATGTACCTTTAAAACGCGTTTTGTACAACGATAGTATAGTATTTGCAGTACTCATGTACTAAACGTGTACACGCAAAATACCGTTTATATTTCGACGTATATTATTATATTATTTGAGGTTTACCCGACGACGGGGATAAATTCTTTATTGAGACGTCAATCCAAAAACCACAGCACCGCAAAACGTAAAGTGGCTTAAAAAAAATACTCATAAGTCGTAGCGGTACCACCGGTACCAGCGAGTATATAAGTGCCTACGTACCAGCTATGCGCGTATTATAAAATATTTGGCGTATAGAATTTTATTTACAACATATTATTTTATACAATGCGTGGCACGATATATAGTATAAAAACGAGTATAAATCTTAAAACATATTTGCAACGGACTATTAAATCCGTTCGGCTAATAACTACGCGTATAGGTTAATAGTATTATTTATATATTATATTATGTGTGTGTGGTGTCGCAGCGATATGAGACGAAACGAAAAAAAAAAATTCACACACACAATAGCCGATGAAAATCGTATAGGGCGCAGAACTGGTGCGGCGGCGTCTGGGCCCGCGAACAATATAAGAATATAATCGCCGCCGCCGCGGCCAATACACACGACATATAATATATTAAAAAATATAATAATAATAATATACACTCGTATTTATTATTATTATTATTATTATTATTATAGGTATAATGCGATGATTTACGCGCGTTATGAAGCTTAGCGGCCATTTTATTTTTCGTTGGTTAATCGCGTCATCCCGGAGACCCGTCATCTGCGGCTGCGGCTGCGGTGGGGGGAGGTGCTCCCTAGTTTTCGGTTTTCGGTTTGCGTTTTTTGCAGCCGGTTCGTATATATATATAATATCATCCGCCTCTAGCGCGATGATCCGCTTAAAGCCGCGACAGACCCGCTGCAGCGTTGTGTTGACTTATTCATGTGTAATGACCCTTCCGCCGCCGCCGGTCGTTTCGCACGTTTCGCGCAGCGGGCGCGACGTACACATAATAATAATAATAATATATAATGATATATATTTTATACACGCTGACGTGTACACACACACACGAGCACACGTGTACGAGTTGTGTAGTCCTCCCCTGCGGGTAACCCCGGTAACCCCCCGGCGCATTGTTTGCGGGCCGCGCGAGCTGGTATATAACCGAATTAGAGTACTTAGCGACACCCCTCGCGGCGGCGGCCAGAGGGTTCGGCGTTCGGGGACCATTGGCTGCGGCGCACATTACACATTATTATATTATTGTTGTATTATTGTATTCGCGAATGTCATATTACCATCGGCGAGTGTGCAGCGACTATACTATACCGCACACTATTACGTTTATTAATACTATGCGTGTTCGTATTATATTGCACCGCCATTTTATCGCCGCGATTGCGTGTACATATTATTATATTATATTGTTCGTAGATTTGTATTTGTCCGTTTTTCTATATTATACGCGTCTGTTTGCGAGCATAATATAATACTGCACACACGCGAGTTGGGTCTCAAGTACCCGTCACCACCCAAATGTATCCGGGAGAGCGTAATATTTTTATATATTATTACGGTTAAAACCGGCCGCGTTTCTGCCGGCGCAAGCGCGCTCCCTGCTTATTACCACTCAAGGTTTAACGACGGCTGGGCGAGTTGACTCATTTTTCTAACTCGTTAACTTGAGTCAAAATAGAAAAGTTAAGTTAAAAATTAATTTTCTTTTTTATTTAACTCGTTAAAAGTTAATTTGAATAAAGGTCGGCGAGTGGGTATACCGCTCTCTGAGCAGCAGTAGATATCGAGTGGGTTCGGCAATAATAAAAAGAAAAGAAAAAATTAACTAAAAATTAATTATGCCTATAAATAGCTCAAAAAAAGTCAAAACCTATTGAAAATTTTATTGTGTATAGAAATTGCTTATATAAACATTTTGTGAAATTTTCATGTGCTTACGGTCATTATTTCTTCTGTTACACCAAAAATAAAAATAAATTTTGTCAAAAATTGGCTTCGCGTAAAAATTCCTGTTTTTTCCTTAATTTTTTTCCCCTTTTTTCGACGCATTTAAAAAAAACTATTGAGAAGTTCTTACTTTTGACCCCCTCCCCCCACAGTAAGTACTATTTCAATCAATTATAAAATTCAACAAAACCCCATATGACCTGAATCGATGAATGATCATTTAGTTGAAGATTATAATATATTTATACATAAGTATCGTATATTGTTCTTTGGTTTTTTATGAGAGAACAAACTCCAAGTTTAGTGTATAGTGCGATATGTTATAATATCGATGTGACTATAAAGCTTGTGTCAAAATAGATGTTACAATAAACTTGATTTTAGAACAACTTACTGTTATTATGTTTTCATTTCACGGCGGCGCCGTCCGATTATCAACGATTCTTTTAAGACTGACCGACGGAAAATATTATTTTTTCACATTGAATATATCGATAACAAAAATGAATAGTCATACATCAAATGTTGTGTTGTGCAGTGCGACGAAATTTCAGCAAAATGAATCTTTCGTGTAGTAGTAATATATAAAGTATATATTTTACGCACCGACGAATCGAGAAACGACGAACAGTATAAAGCACTGTGTCCTGCACACTTCCTGTGAGTGCGATTCTGTGATATTACGGTACTTGATGATAAAATGTTTAAATATTATGTATAGGTACATTAAAAAATATTCATTGTGGTAAATTGAATGGAAAAAAAGTAGATTATGAAATATGAATGCGGCTATTTTCAGAAATAATTTTATCGTAGCAAGAGTCCGCGGCACGTTACATACTTATATGATGTTTGTTTAGTATAGGTAGTTATATACAGTTAATTCTTCATTAAGTAAATCTTTTAAAATCATTAAAATCTGTATTTTAGTCTGATAGCTGATGATAAATCTCTCAACGCACCTATTTGTTTTTCTAAATACCTAATACTTTATTTTTTGTTCTATCGATTTTCTGTACATCATACTTTTTATTTTTTAGAAAAACTGTACTTCTTTTTATGTTATTTAACTCACATTGTTTAAGTCTCTACTCTATTACAATCTTAGGCTTACAGGAGTACCTATAGATATGTTATATTATGTTATACAGTGTATGTAGTGTTAAATAGTGTAAAAAAAATGAATTATAAGTATGGCGAGGGGGCAAATAAAATAGCCTCTAAAAACTTATTTAAAAGGCATACACATAAATAATCAGTTTCGTTTTTAAGATTCGAGTCATATTACTATTGCGGTACTAGTGAAAATATATAAACAGGAAATATCGTGTGTACTGTGCAGAATACCGTAATTTTAGCAGTTCTTATAATATTATTTGTGGTTATTCTCGGAAATCAATTGCAATTGCAATTAGAGATACCCACGAGTTGATGGTTTACAAGCAATTATTCCTATCGATTAATACATGTATTATGCCATATTATACAAATAAACAAAAAAATAAAACTCCCAAAAAAATTGCATTCATCATCAAAAACGAAAATCCATAGAACTAATATTTACCGAAATTGTCTGAGCAATGTTTTATTAATAATAAAATTAAACTATTCACTTATTACTTATTAGATCCGTTGTTCTATACATGTCTATTGTCTACACAATAAATGTACATCATATTATATTACCTACATAAGATATATAATATACTAGCATTTTTTGAGCTAGTGAAATGTTTCTTTTTATAATGAAAGTTTTACAAAGAAAATAATGACTTAAAAATGTACCCAAACAGTTTTTCAACTAGACACATTTTTACACTCTGGGCGAAAAAAATCATCAAAATACACCGCTGAATAAAATATTATATATAAGGTACGTGAAGTGAGCATATACGGATTACTATGCCATTTTGATTGATATTATACATTTATATTTGAGTCTATTGAATATAGACTCTATATATATTCATTATGAGTAAATGCGAAAATTGAATTAATAGTTATATATTGTTCGTATCACGGTTATCTAGATGGTTTGTACCTGTGCTGTGGTTCTGAATGGCCTATTATTACTTTATTACTTGATCTATAAATTATGTATCAACTATTTTTACGAGAATACTTACAGTTTAAGAGATATTTGTGAAAAAACTATTGTTGTGACCTTTGACCTCGAATAACTTTTTCAGCAACAGTGGGATCGATGAGGACTTTTGACATTTCATTTGTAATGATGTACCTATCTAACGTGTGTATCAATTTTCAGTTCTATGAGCATTATTATTCCAAAGTTAACATTTCTTTTTGTCTATTTTGACTGGACTATATATATGCCTGCAGTAATATAATAATATACCTACACATCATAATATTATTTTATTATTATGAGTGCAAGTGCAATTGTGCAAATGACGAGAGATGATCGTAAATCGATAACCTTCGAATATCATGACATCAGACACCTATCCGTACAATATAATAATAATAATAATCATTTATCGATCGGAGATTGAACT
Organism: Neotoxoptera formosana; assembly: GCA_022818045.1. Lineage (NCBI taxonomy): Eukaryota > Metazoa > Arthropoda > Insecta > Hemiptera > Aphididae > Neotoxoptera > Neotoxoptera formosana. The sequence goes on from CM040631.1 coordinate 12,532,852, forward strand.
GCAGCAGTAGTATATATAATAATATTATAAATAATAAAATAGTGTCTCACGGATGTTTTTCGCCGGCTATGACGAAAATTTTAGCACGTGGCATTATTTTGCATTATTTTTGAAGGACTGCCGAGGATGCTAATAATATTTGTACTGCAGCAGCGTCTCGACGATAAAAATGAAACAAAAAAAACGTATATTATAATTATAAATTATATTCGCACACGCCGTATATTATTTTATTTTTATATTCGCCGAGGAATGTATAATATTTAATAATTTATACGGGGGTTTATAATAATGAGGTGATTCGGAGACATCGGAGACGTCCGATGGATGCGTTTGCATTTGAATACGGCGGAGCCTCGTCCTCGTGTCGGTCATACTGATGAGTTAACAACAATATATTATTATTATTATTATTATCATAAAATAAACTGCGGTGTACATACGTGATATTTCTGTGCGTGTAAGCTACTGTTATGGCGATATATAGTGAATAGTGATGTATCATACTATAATAAAATATGTACTCGAAAATAAGACAGTATAATGTTATGAGACAGCTGCAGCTGCTGTTCCTCGGTATATTATAATATTTCGAATTATAAAAATGAAATAGCCAATAGGTATAATATAATATTATTATGTGCAGGGCTCGAGACTTCTGGCATTTGCATATTTATTTATAGCATGTTATAATATAGCATAATAAGCTACAATTATACGTTTCATACCAAAAGGAATGCTGCAGCTTTAAAAGTTTTTAGTCCATATTTTTGCATATTCTAGGGTTTTTTCATTGTTTCTGCTATTTTTTGCATATAATTTATTAATCTGAAAAAAAAAATGAATTTTATTTACGGATAATTACCAATTTCATCGACACTACTCGCAAAGATATGAGGTATCATGTTTATTGTATCTATCGTATCTTAATAATTGTTTCTTTAAAAAACACGCAGTGTAGAGCATAAAGTCCTTATATTATTTATTCTGAATTTAGTATTTAGTAGGTTGACTAGTGATTTTACCAAATATGTTTACAGAATGAATAAATCATACATGTACTACAATGGTCGACAAAAAGAAGAACACTCGGGAATATTTTTTAGAATTAGATTATATATAAATAAATATTTTTTTTTTAAATTTATCAAAGTAAATTTTTTTAAATTTTTTACTGTGCATATTTTACTATTTTTTAAGGCATATTATAGCGCATATGCGTATTTTACGGTTTTTTAGTGCTACAAGTCTCGAGTCCTGAATTTATGTGTGTATACTATATTGGAAGAGTCGACGACATCACGTGTACGCGGCGGCGCACGCTCAAGATAATAATATAAAAAGAAACTCGTGAGAAATCGCGGAAATGGACGGAAAAAAATCGACAGATAAAGTCATAATATTATTGAATATTTCATGTATTCCATTATCAATTATTTTTTAATACAAGCAGTTGTCGGGTACCTATTTACTAATCAGTAATCACTATACCTATATATACATTTTATTTGACGGTAAAAAAAATAATATAAAATTATATGTTTAATTAAAACTATTTGTCCAAAATGTATTGCATGTGTATATTTTATTTTTAATTTAATAATAATATTTGTCGATTTACTTATTTTCCCGCGTCTTTACTTTGCTGCAGTGTGCTGAAAACAAAATATGTGAGACACGTCATGACGTGATAATATATGGACTACTTCGGACTATAGAGCTTTTATAGTATTACCAGTTTTCGTATATTATATTGTCGTGTGTCTTCGGTGCAAAAAGTACATCATTGTGACGCACATCATCAACACACATAAGAAACATAATCGAAGTGTCGATGAACAAGCTATACCTCGTACATGGGTAATCGTAGACAAATTAAATTTTTGAAGAACCTCTGCAGTGTTTAATAAAATATATAGTACCTATACGAGCAATTTTTTAAAACTTGAATAAAATTAAAATATTATACAAAATATTACGAAATATAGTGAACGAAATGACACTGTATACAGTGCCTACCTGTTAACTAATTTACCAAAATATGAAGATAAAGGCACACAATTTAATTGACCCAAATTCTAGTAATAGGTTAATACGGGAATTTACTGTCCATAATTATTCATGTTATAGGTTATTGCACTATTCATAATATTAATAATATGAAAAAATATGTAAAATATTTTTTAAAAAAACTCTCAAACTATCAATACGTGTATTTATATAGGTATTGGAAAAATCTTAAAAAATATATTTTTTTGAATTCCTGGGTTCAACCCTCTGTTTTTTTTTTGTTTTTATTGAACAAGCCCGACAACTATACGGCCATTATTAGCTGTTTGTTGGTTTATTATTGTGGTGGTTGGGTAAGGTTGGTTAGAACACGTGTGTATTTGTAGCGAGGATTTGCCACTAGAACCCGGGTGGTCACCAATCCGGGAACTAGTGGCACCGGCCGATGCTTGACTTCAGAACTGAAGCCAACCACCGCGTCACACCGGGCCGCATCTGTGTTTTTATTGTAACTTGTTAAGGTGTATGATATTATGATGAAATGGCAAATAATCTGACAATAATAGCTTAAAAAATAAACAGGACTTACTGACTTAGTAGTAAATAATATTCATATAGGTATACCTACTATTTTTGACAAATGTTTGAGTAAGTCTTTGTGCACAAATGTGGAGAAGAGAAAACTTTTATCTAATTTTAAAATCATTCAATAAATATTTAAACGCAATTGTTTTATAAAATTATTTGAATAATAATTTATTTTTTATTTTTATGCACGATGAACTTATTAGCCGTCCTGGACCATCGTGGTTAATTACTATATATTAATATTTTAAATATTTAAAACGCTTCGGTAGACGAAATGTCATAGGAGGTTAAACATCCGAATTGATATGCAATTGGACGAGTCGGTTTGAAACTATATATCGTTTAGAATTTAGAGGAGTAATTAATTAGGAAGTTATATAATAGATAAAAAATAAAAATAAATGTGCAGCGTTGCGGAGTTATTATTGGTGGTAGATGACGGGGGGGGGGGAGCTCCTAATATAAATGTCCAATAATTATTATACAAATATTATATTTCATTTAATAGACAATATTATGTAACTATAAATTATGCATATATGACCCGCTTGACCTATATATGACATATTATGACGTGTATTATAAATGTATAACTTATATTATTACTTACATAGTTACATATAAGTGCGTATTCGGATGCATTGATTATATGTTCAAATAATATACTAATATGGAATTATTATTATTAATTTTTTTAAACAGATACGATAAAATCCCCGGAAAGTCTATACCCATATTATAAGGTTCTCGACATTAAAATATTATGGTAAAGTCGGCCTACGGGAATTCATATTAAAATACGGACGATAGTAGCTGAGGCCAGAGATTGCAGTTTACATAAGTGTAGGCATAATTTGTATATATATATGATATCACACGAATATAATCGTATGGGTATGCAACAAAATATGCGAAACAATAATATTATTATAATTATATATATCGTTTGAAAGTTTCAATCTCAAAACACACACTCACACGCACACAACACGAGCGATCAAAACGTATTTATAAACCGTTAATTATACATATGGAAACAGCGCGCGTTCGCATATATTAAAATAATATCACTTAAAAGTTAAAGTACTTATGTATATACATTATACAATATGCATATTATACGTATAATTATTATAATGGTACGGGTAAATTTAATATTATATTATATTATTATTAAATTATTTACTCGGCTGCCCACTCGGCGTGTGCAGTTCGCCGTCTAAATCCGCCACCGGTCGATAAAATTTAAGTAGTTTAAGTAGGAGGATAGGTCACAATAATAATATAATAAAAATAATACGAGAGAGGTGCAGAATCGACTACGTGGTTGTAATGATATCGGCGAGACGAAACAATGAAATTTCCACGTGGCGCATAGATGAGGTGCAGAGGTGTTTAATGAATCATTTATATTGTATTATTAAAAAGGCGTGCGTTATGCAAACATTATATTGATATATTGTCTTCTTCTAAAACTACAAAACCGTAATATTTTTACAACCCGTAATATTCGACGACCGGCGTGAGAACGGGAAAATAAAGTTTCGGTTTTTTCTGTCAAGCACACCGCACACATTTTGAAATAAGTGTATTGTTTTATCGTCGACGGTATAGAGTTGGGAGCATTTTTATCTAAACAATTATTATTCGAATAACCATAATATTATGATGTATTGGATTGATTTTTTTACAATATTCGAATAAAAATTTATTTCAAAATCACATTTTTTTAAACTCATTATTTTTTTTCAATAAAAATTTACTCGAATAATGCCCTAATACTCAGTACGATAATACTGCGTGACAAAGATGATATAATAATTATTGTAGTTTTTACACTACTGTAGTCTTGCATTAAATAGGTTCTACATCACTGTGGTAGAGTAGATCACACTTGGGCACATATTTTTTTATAACTTTAATAAATAACTATATAATAACTATTTTATTACCTAGATTTCATTTTATAATCACTCCTTAAGCTATTAAGAATAATATAGGTAATTCAAATAATTATTAACAACTGTATATTATACTTGAATACTGTTTTGAAAGTAGATAGATAAAACTTAAAATTTTAGGCCAAAGTATTAAATTATTCAATATAAATATATAATAGAATATTAAAATTAATTTGTAATGCTCCAATCCATTTTTTTTAAATTGAATATCCAATAATTGAGACATCAAAAAATAAGATTACAGGCTACAGCTAACATCATGTTTATACTGGTTTTTATTGTTTCAGAAATATAATAATAATATATTAAATATACATTTAATACAAACCCTTTTTAAGTAATAAAATAATATTCGAATACTCTTGAAAAATGGTAATTATAGTACTTATATCCACTAGGTCAGAATTAGAAACTTTATTTTTATTTTAGAACAGTAGTGTTAATATAAAATATGTTTACATGAGTTGTAATGTAACAAGCATTCAGAACAAGTTGAAATATTAAAATAATGTTTAAAGTTTTTTAGTTTTTTATTACTATTATCTTCATATTTCAGCTTGTTTTTACATTAGTTACAAATCAGGAGATTAATGAAAATAAAATGTTGAAACGTCAACGTTTTCAGAAAAATAACTCTACAAAATGGCTATCTCCAATTTTAGTGAAAATAATTAAATAAAAAATATTATTTTTTAACTTTTTACCAAAACATCAAAATTAATTAAAATATGAAATATTTGTAGTTCTTATTAAAAAATCAGAATTATGATATTTCCATTATTTCAGGAGATATCACAGTGGGTAAATCCTCACAGGACATCCTGTATTTGTAAATATGATGACACGAGTTTTAATGTAACAAGTTGACATATGAAAATAATAGTAATAAAAAACTAAAAAACTTAAAACATTATTTTCATTTTTCAACTTGTTCTGAATGCTTGTTACATTACAATTCATCTCATCATATTTTATATTAACATGACTGTAGTTCTAAAATAAAAATAAAATGTCTAAATCTGACCTGAGTTTCTATACTATTTTTCAGAAGTATTCCAATATGCCGACACAAACTTTCGATGTCAATCGGCACTTCCTACAACAATTCTATAACAGTTAAGGCTTTGGTGAAGATGGACTCAGTTAGTTCGGGAAAGAAAAAGTATTTCATCGCTGCAATCAGGCAGCATTGCTGTAATCGCTGGGCGAACCACGGAGCAAAATCAGCCTTCGACTTATAAATCATTTTTGGTGACGTTTTAACTCTTATAGGAGCTAGAAACTTGGCTTTATTTTTAGAGATACGTCGATATATTTCATGATTGATATAGATGTTCTTGTTTTGGGCCTCAAAGCTGTACAACAATAATAAAAGTCAGAAAACAATATACCTATAGTAATATAGTATACTTTATAATTTCAAATCATTTTTTTTTGGATAATATGATATAACTAAATGAGTACACGAAATTCCATAGCAAATTTATTTACTAGTGATTTTATTTAAGATTGTGAATTATTTTAGTCGGTAAAACCAAACTTAAAAACCTAACTTTTAAAATGTATAAATTACAACCACGACCTAAGATATTTCCCTCACGAACTACGGACTGAAATATAATGAACTGGTATTGAAACGTCATCAGTAAATCTTAAATAGGTAGGTTGTGTTCAACAAGTGAGAAGGATTCTTTAAGGAAATACTTGATTGGCAACGAGTAACGACATTTAATGTTATTTTAAATTATAAAAAAAGCTTAATTAAAATAACTGATAGTTGTTTATTTATATTTAACTATTACAATTGTTATAAAAATGTTTAAATCTACTTATAATAATTTGACAAAATCTGTATGCACACATTTTACTTATTTACACAATTAAATATGTTTGTTATTACGTACTTTCAATTTATATAAATTAAACATCCATCACTAGGTGCATTGGTAGGTAGGTACTACGGTATTTTGAATTTTAGGAGGAAACATTTTAATCTATCCTTTCCACCCCCTTTTTAGCCTTGGCGATACCAGTTCGTTATATACCTTAGTCCGTGAGGGCAAACTATATTTTCAATTTTATAATACTATACACGAACCCCCCCGTAGGTCTACATTATTACTATATACGTCACTACAATATTTAACATTACCACTTGTGACGAACGGCTGGATGTAAACCTCCACCAAAAATATTGCAACTTGAAGAACTATATTGAATAAAAAACACGATTTATGAAATCAATTATTAAAGGAAACGCATTAAGCTATTTACTTAAATCCTGATCGGCCTCTGACGACCCCATTCATAACTTTTAAAATCCTTGAGCACATATTATTTAATATAGGTACGGTAAATTGTGAATAGTATTATCTATACATACAAAATACTAGATTCAAATAGTATGCAATTAGTAATTACTAATTTGTATTAAATAAACTATAAAATTATTGTTAAAAACTTTTAAAAAATATATAATAATTGATTAAATACATAAATAAAATATAAACATTACGTTTCTAGTGTAACGCTCTGTCAAAACAATATGTATGGCCAAAGGCGTTAATTATTACAATGTGAATGTTCTTATAATTTTTAAATATTTTTGAATTTAATATTTATGTTTGGAAAAAATTACATTGAGCAGAAATTAAAATTAAAAGATATTGCGATTGTATTTGAGTTTATAATGTTTATATCGGCCGGTGCCATAACCATTTATTTTTTTTGACGATTGTCAATAGTGTCAAAATATATACGACTGACTGTAATCAATCGCATATAGCAACCCATTATGGTGCAAAACGTGGAAATAATCACGTGACACATAATTTTGAATGCGGAAGTTGCAGAAATCACAATTGAATATTTATTTTTAAATTAAATACGGCATTTTAGAGGTTTTGATCCCGTTTGTGTTTTTTACTAAAATGTGTCAATTGTATTTAGACTAAATAATATACGCCTTAGTAATAGAATATAACTTTTGAAAAACTACGAAGTTCACATTACACTTTTCAGTAAGTTGAAAATAACTAATCCAAATTTTTTGAATTTGAATATTTTTTTTTTAATAATTAATTTATTCAAATTCTGATTTTTGAAATGTTTAAATATAGGTACACAAAAAGCATACTTTTGAATTTTCTCAGTACTACTGAATGATGTGATGCAAACTTCTGTTTTTCAAATGAGAATCCCTCCTTCTACTGTAAGATATTCAGTGGACACTTTTTTGGAAAATGTTGGTTTGTCCCTACGGGTAGTTCAAATTTTGAGCGAGTAGTTTCTCGTTCATTAAAATATTTATACTCAAGGTCTAAAGATAAAAGTCCTTAAAAATGGTTTTACAAAATATAAAGTAGATATAATATTGGATCTAATATTTATTATACTTGAACTATTTTTATAAATTATTAATTTTGAAAGACTAATCGTTTAAAATCGCCTGACTTGTGTTCGTGACTTTTCTGGTTGACATATTTTGTAGCTGTCCCACTTATTATTTTTTTCGATTTTTGTGTAGTTACATTTTTGTTTTTAAGTAAAATAGCTTAAAAATCAGAAAATGTGATTCAAGGTTCCTTATAAGACGTGGTGATTAGCACAATTAAAAAATATAAAAAATGTGTGCCCCTGATTAGAGGCCACACAAGCTACATTTTTGTGGTTATCGTGATGCGTATTAACTATTAACCATGGTAACCATGGACCACGTCTACGAGCCTTCCGCGTCGTTATCAGTGCCGAACTGCCAAACCAGACTAGTTGATAACATTTTCAATTTTGTATTATATTTCAAGTATTTTTTTAATATTGAACATAATTATTTTTAATATCATTCGTTTCAGAATTAGTTCATTAATTTTATTAATATTTAAATGTTTATTTTTTTATATTACCTTGCATATTTTCGTTTTTGTTTATCAATTCACTCAGTTTTTAGGTAATTTTTGTTGTATTTAATAGATGTATTAATGTTAGGTACCTAGTAAATTACCATGATTCAAATATACGAAACTTCGAATGATGACCACTGGACGAGGACAGAGAACAACAATAATTACAATATAATATGATAGCATTGATAATTATTACAATATTTTCATTAAATTATATAAGGTATACCTACAGTTTTTAAAATATTGTTTTCATTTTTGTTCCTTTTTCCGTGTCTTATTTCTGTTTTGTTTTCCCGGGATTCGTTTAGTTATTGTCTATGAGCAAATAGATTACTATTATTTTAATACTATGCAGTTATCTTATTTTATATGGATTTAAATAATCAAACTCAATTATTATGAACACTTAACATTGTATTAATATAAGCCCGTACACATTAATAAATAATAACGAAATTGGTAAATGATGCAATATTATCGTGGATGTGACAAGACGTGTGTTTTGTCCCTCGTATATATTTTAAATATGGAACATTTTTCGAAAACAATTGGTTATGAACTGACTGTCGTTGACTTTTGTGAACTCACACATTAATGTAGGTACCTACACCACATTTAATGTGATAGGCAAATTTTTGAAAATATCGATATTTAAGATATAAATCTGGTAATGTGGCACATTACCATAGGCGCAACTAGACCTGAACTTTAGGGGGTGCTAAAATTATGTTCACCCATCTCACTAACCCGTGTGTTTACAAAGTAAATAAGTGTCTTATTATGGTAATATAATATTTATATACCTTATATTTTACAACATATGACAACTAAAATTGTAGAATTCATATTAATTTCAAAACTATTTTCCTTGTTTTTGTGCTGTAGGTACTTATCTAACATTGATTCTGATTTTATATTGTTTGCAACATCCCCTTGAATACCTATTTAAAATAGACCTCAACTAATTATTAATTCGTTGCATACTTGTAAAACTGCACGTTACAGAACTTATTGTAATTGTAACTGCAATTTTAACTAAATTGTTAAAGTTAGGAAAATCCTCTTTTTGTATAGTTTTTTTTAATAAAAAAAAGAAACCGCTGTTTCTCGTGTTATTTTTGGTGTTTTATAACAGGAGCCAGGGGGTGCTAAAATAGAGCTGAAATTAGTTGCACCTATGCACATTACTCTAGAGTTTAATCTCTTTTTTCTTATAAATTAAATTATATTGTACAATACATACCATATAGCATATTAATATTATACTTAACACCTAATAATTATTAATTGATAGGTACAATTGATAAAGTAATATAAAATAAAAAAATCAACCGTAAAATAAAACAAGTGTATATAAAATAAAAATGACAAGCTCTCCGAGTTACCTTACACAGTAACACCCTAGGTAGTAAATACTAAGTAGTAACAAATACTATCAATTAGTAATCTATAGTATTTGGTAGTTAGTAATACAAATACTTTAGATTAGTAATCTATAGTATTCGGTAGTAAGTATTAAAATCGTAGGGTGTAACTGTTATTGTAGCGAGGGCCGCGGGGACGTGCGGCAGTGGCCGACAATGAATTATATAAATAATATTTATTTGACAAAATTCCCTAACGAACTTTGTCTGAAATAGTTCCTGTGCAGAGTATTTTGTACTGCAGTCAGCTATCTGTAGTATATTTTATAAATTTATAATCTATGATAATAAGTACCCAATTAAGAACGGTGAAGCCGGCCCGGCCATCCGGCATACCGGCGCGATTACTCATCTCAGACGCCAGACCCCGACGGTTATAAAACAAATATTTTTTTGTTTTATTCTGAATAACTGAATATCTGTACTTAGGACTATCCACTATCTGAGGTTTATTTTTTTTAGTAGCGTCCGATGATAATTTGGTATTGTTGATCTGGAGTTGTTGGACGACCGTCGCGCATCGTTTTTGGATCACGTAGATCGCGGCAAGCAGTCATGTCGTAAGTATAGTACCCATCAATTTTATCGTCATCTATTTATTGAAAATATGGGCATATTAAGGCTGTACATTTATAGCAATTAATTTTTATTTTTTGGTCCTTGTAAGGGTTTATGAGATGTGCAAAATAAAAAAGTTTTTTTTTAAGGGTAAGAACGATTGCTTAAAAATTACCATTTAGGGAGGCTGGTAAAATGCACACTGAAAGCTTTTATTTCTGACCACAACAAAACTACACTTTAATAGTAAAAAATAACCTAGTACGTACCTTTCATTGTCAATTTTTTTTATCTATTATAATTTTCAATAACTATTAATTAATATGTGCCTTACAGGGCTATATTTTTACCATTTTTACCAACACGGCCTGGTCCTGACTATACTTTAAAAAAAGTTCTTAAATTCTTGTTACGTTGGCCGTCAATAGAACGCATTTCGCGGTAGGTACTGCATGGTAGCCGGCAACCGCCATAATTTGTGATAAGTGACTATTAAAATATATAATCACAGAATAGATTAAATTAAATTTACTTACTTGCTATTAAATTATTTTTATGCAAAACTAAAAACATTATTGTTTGAATGTGGAAAAATGTGAATTGTACATACAGGCAATTGTCTCTACCTACCTATATATTATTATTATTTTAGTTTTCAATGGATTTCCAGGGATTTAAATTCCATTGTATAGGGTTTTGTAGTAATGTAGTGTGCTTATTATAATTATATAATTAGGTACACGTAATATGATATTATAAGGTATATTAAATTTTTAACTTTTAAGTTAGTATACTCGACTACCTAGACTTAATGCAGGCTTTGTGTAAATGCGTAGTGATAGGGTGCAGATGTTGAAGCACGTTACGGTGGCTGCTGTATCCAGTAAGTACGTGTCCCAGGTCGTGGGACTGGTCGGCCTAAGCCTGGCGTCGATAATCATCGACGAGTCAATAGGACTGTTGAAGCGGTACTTTTGGCGGAACTACGTCACCGAGCTCGAAGTTTCAAACGCAGACAAGAGTTACAATTGGCTGCTGCAGTGGATTTCCAAGCACAACCAACGATTACTGCACTTCAGCGTGACCACCGTTAATCGAAACACCGCAGAGTCCACCCTTCCCATTTCGAAGTTTCACTACGAGCCGAGTGCCGGCGAACACATGTTCAAGTAAACCCGACTTTGAAACGACAACGTCTCGTATCTGTAATACTATAATTTTACTACCTACTCTACAGTGGCATGTCCATTAAGTTAGCACCGTCACCTTAAGCTTTAGTTTCTAACATTCACCAATATTTTACATTGCATATAACTTAAAAAATCCCTACCAGTGAAAATAAAATCCGACATAATTGGAGAGTGCTTCTGCTCCAACAATGTCAAACCAATCAAACCATAGAGTAAAGAATATATCAAAACTCAAACATTAAATGCAAATTATGAAAATCAATTTTTTAATTGTTTGTTAACATTCCGGACAATATGCCGGTGCTGTGTCAAGTAGGTAGTAATATTTTTATACTTCACTCGTGTGCATGGCATTTAGGGGCCAGTCCCAACTTGACTTACATCAAACTATCAAAGTGACACCTTATGAAATCTTTCCGCGGGATGCAAATAATAACCGTGGATCTTGTCTGCGTTGTACGAGAAATGTATCAAAGTTTCGAGAGTAAAGAGATATTATTCTAATTTCGAAGCCATTTCAAGCAATATTTGGTTATAATTCTTTTATCAGTTTATATAATATGTTATATGATTGCAAGAATAATACAATTTGTATATGTAGGTATCTACTTCTGGGTCACAAGTGCCGCGTAGGGCGAAACATTTATTTTCATAATTTTACTCATTTCAGTATTATATTCTATAACCAATCGGACTCGAGCTCTATACATTTTAGGATTTTAATCTTTTCTGTTACACGCCGTTACATTTTATCGGGTCACAGCAGGTGATCTCATCGGATACACTATTACGATTTGAAAAAAAATATTTGAAATTGGCGATTACACTGTGATATTTCTGAGGTGGTTTTGTCGTTCGCATAACGAATGAAGGGAAGATCTCGATCTTCACTGTTCAAACAAGCTAGGTCGCTGGGTCTCTGTAAGTGTATTTTCAGCCCCTATTGTACCCAGCTATGCTACGTTCGCTCAAAAAATTATAACCCAAAACTTCATCTCAAACGTACCTTACGCCCATTCTTCCGTTCAAAATGCAGTTCAATTTGTCCTGCAATCTCTTGCTAAACCGTTAGTCATTACCTATTCATTCAGCTAATACTTTAATGCTATGTAACTATTAACTGTATTATGTCTTCGCAGGTACAAAGGTCATACAATATGCGTAAAACGTGATCGCAGCACGATGCTGTCCAGCGATTATGGTTCTAGACCGTACGAGACGCTTAACCTATCTACTTGGGGTCGAAACAGACAAGTGCTGAACGAAATACTGGAAGAGGGTTGGTAACTGCTGCACTCGTGGTAGTTGTTAATAATATTATACGTACTTTCAATACTCGTCTTGTGAGCACTATGTAATGTGTATTTTGTAAAACGTGTTCCGTTGACTTTCTTTCAGCAAGATTGTATGCTATGTCCATCATGGAGTCAGGTACCACACTGATGGTGCCCTCGTACGACGTGTGGCACAATTTCGGCCCGCCCCGCGTGCCACGGTCACTATCGTCTGTTATATTGGACGAGGGCGTAATCGAAAACATACTCAAGGACATACATGCCTTTGTGGGCGACCAGTCTTGGTACATAGAAATGGGTACGTAAATCTCTAAGCTTTACGTAATAAAGTACCTACTCACTCGCGTAAGTACTTTAAGCTTTTAAATGTAAATAATATTAATTTCAGATAATGTGTACAATATATATATCTTTTTAATTAATGATGATTTACCAATAGGAAGTCTGAGCCCCCCCCCCTAACTATGGATACCTACAACCTACTTTGTATTATAAAGCAAATAAAAGTATACTTAAACGTTTGGTTTTGTGAGAACAAACTCAAATAGAAATATATTATAGTTTTAATCAACAATTCCAATATTTTAAATGGAAATAGTTTAGAATTTCATTCTTTAAAATGTAGTACAACTTTGAGTAGGTAGTGCATGTGGGCCAGTGTGTTAAACTCAAAGATGTGAAAGAGTTAAAATATCTTGATCTAATTCTTAATTACATGCTTAAATGGGATAGGTTAAAGGTTATAGGTTTAGGCCAAATAAATGTTTAAAATTATGTCAAACATTAAATACTAATGTAAACAAATTTTATAATTTGAGATTTTTCAAAAGTTATTGAATAAAAGTTAAATGTTTTATTCTTTCTTATTTAATTCATAATCGTAATTTTAAACATTATACATTTACACAAATGCTGTATTTTCATTTTAATTTATTTCTAGTTTTCTAATTTAATTTAAAATTAATACTAATATATTATTCTCACATATGAATATAAATTTAATTGATAAGATCTGCTACCCTGGCACAAGCTTAGCTTATAGGGGTTGCTGCAATAATAATTTAAAAAATGTATCATTTGTTATTTCTTCAATTAAGTTATTATCATTATTATTAAATCTATGGGCAGTTAAGTTTACCTAATCCTACACCAATGTAATGAAACAGGACATGAAACAATAATAAGTATAAGGAAATAAAATTTTGATTTGGGATGATGTTTCTAGGAATACCATACCGTAGGGGTTACCTGCTCTATGGGCCACCCGGCTGTGGCAAGACATCCCTTATCATAGCACTGGCTGGCGATATCAAGCATAATTTGTGCGTATTAAGCCTGAACGACCCAAAAATGTCCGACGATCAGCTCGTTCAATTGATGGGAGAAGTACCATCCAAGTCGTTCGTGCTCCTAGAAGACATCGATGCAATGTTTGCCAACAGAGACGGGAAAACAATCATAGGTATATTATAGGCATACTTGTAAAACCATGTTTTCGGTGTCCATATGCAATTTTTTACACAGTATTATTAACTTGTGGCAGAGGGCAGTACTAAAGTGACGTTAAGCGGTTTACTAAACGCTCTGGATGGTGTCGTATCATCCGAAGGCCGTATACTATTTATGACAACCAACTATGTCGACAGGTGAATAACAACAATAATACATAGCACAACATAAATAATGGAGAAATGGGTTATTTTAGGTTGGATTCTGCACTGATTCGATCTGGTCGAGTGGATTTCAAACAGTACATTGGGGCATGTTCAGATCATCAACTGTCACAAATGTTCATAAGGTTTCGTCCAGAAGGAACAGAAGGCGACAAGAAGAGATTTGTAAAAGATATAAGAAAATATAACAAGCCAGTCACCCCGGCTCATTTACAAGAATTTTTTTTGGTACATCGGCACAAAGAACTAAATCATGTGTTTGAACATATAAACGATTTATGGCAGAATGTACAAGACATTCAATTAACAGAGTAACAACAATAATATTTATAGTATTAATTTAAAAAAAAATAATAATAATAATAAGTTAATTTTCTATGTACAGAAAAATACTAAGTACATAAAAAACCAATGTTCAGTCGAATAGCAAATTTTTGAGCACAATAAAAGAAAGTGTCATGAATATTTGAAGTGTTAGAAAAAGAATAACAAACATTAATTAACATGAAAAAAAAAACAAAAAAGTTTATACATTCATCATCTTTTAGGATCTATTGAGTATAATGCTATAGTTCCATCCATAGCCCCGGTAGAAAGAAGCACTTTTTGTGGGTGAAACTTGGTGGTCATTAATGGTGAATAACGTGTACTCATGAACCAGTCCGTTAACTTCAATGAGTTTAACAACTGACCCTCTGTGTTGTAAAATAACAACATCTGATTTATACTACTACTAAACATAAAATAATGTTACTTGAAATATATTTTGCTATTTTGAAAACACACTTTATACTTACCATGCTATTATATTGCACATTGAGTGAATAGCTGCGGATTGCATGTTGTTGACATGAAATTCCTGCTGTGGTGCATTATGGCCAAACTCAAATGTTTTAATATCTCCATAAGCACTATTACATTAATTAACCACTTCTTAATACTTCTTTTTGACTTAGTTAGAAAAATGCACTTACCTGGCAGATACGACTGTAGCATCTTGTAGTCTCAAAGTAAGTATTTTACTATGATGTCCAATGAAAGAAGCTATTTTTGCTTCGTCTGGTGGAAGTCTTTTGTCAAACACTTTAATCGAACCGTCTTTACAACCAGCAGCAAATATATTATTCTCTGTAAAAATACCACTTGTATGTAGACAAACAAAATTGTAACCTAATGAGAAATGGTGTTATTTTAAATGGTCATCCAAGATATTGCAATATTAAAGAACTCAAAACAGATATTTATGTATCAATTAATAATGTATGAATAGGGTTATTCTTCTTACTTTTCTAGTCTACCAAAGCAAAACAAAGATCCTGAATGTAAATTTAGGGTCTGCATAAAAAGTATAAGTATGCTTATGACTTAAAACCACATATCATTCCATTCCTAATCACAATATAATATGATGAATTTTAATTGTGATAGTAAATTTATAAAATATACTGTTTGGATGTTGATTTATTGTTATTTGATCAGTGACTTAACTCCTAATTACCTTTAGATTGCATAGACATAGTCGTCACAGAAGCATTAACTCCTGTGGATAAAGCAGTCAGTTCAGTTTCAGTCTCGATATCCCAGATTTTTATTACTCTTGAATCACCTGCACAAATTAAATGGCATGACCTTTGATCCCATTGCATAGCCACTGAAAATTGTAAAGTAAAAAATTAAAAAATGTATAATACTTAATGGTACATCAGTATTTGTGAAGATTAAATTTGCTAACTCGATGAACTCTCAAAACTCGGACTCTTGCAAATAGGTAATGCATGCCAACCAGAAACCAATTTAGGTGGACCATCAATGCATTTAGACCAAACTTGAATATTTCCATCATTGTATCCGGCCAGCACTAAAGCAATATCGTGGCTGTTTATCAGTTCTACAGCAGATAAATGTGGAGTTAATCTATATGACAAATCTAGATTGTGACTTCTGACATCTGGTTTCCATTGGCACAACTTATAGCTACTATGATAATCCCATACTCTATAATGTAAACAATATATTTTAAAACCAGTTAGGTATATCAGAAAATAGTATTTGTGAAAACATCTTTTTCTATAGCAATAGACATTTTAAAGATTTATAACTTACGTTAAATAATCTTTTGTAGCTACAATGACATGTGGGTCATATGGATAAAACACTAATGAATTTGGTGATTGTTTACATTTTGATGAGAATATTTGATGTTCTATTTTACAATTTAAATTATTTACTTTGTTTTGTTCTTCTAGTGCTTCTTTACGCAGCATCATGTTTCGGGTATACCTATTTAATAAATTGTAAGCATTAAAGTATTTAATTCTATTATTCATTATTTATTATATCAATAGGTATCAACATAATATTTATTCTAATATTGGTCACCTCCAGTCACGTTCATAGTATATTGCACTCTCAAAATCACCTCCATCGTTCATACCACTCAATGGATGAGCAAAATTTTTAGATACCCATTCGAAAAATTGAGATTTTAATAAACTTTTAGTTATATTTGTTGTGTCTTTTTCACTATCACTTTCTACATTTGGTGGTGAAGATGATGATGAAAGCACAGTAGATTCTTCTACAATCTAATTGCATGACGTATGTATTAATAGTTATTCTTTTAAAACAATTTGTGTACATAATAGTTGTTACATACAGTATTGGGCAGGATTTTTTTTGTCCTAGAATTGGATCTTGATGAAATAATAGGTGCTCTCTGTCGAGTACGAAGTTCGTGTACAGACAATGGAGGAGAATCTCCTTGACTAAAATGCATAATAAAGACCATTTACAAATACTGTATGTAAATAAATAATTCATACAACAAATTATGACATTAATCAATTCAATACCTGAGATAACTTCTAGAAGATGGAGATGCTGGTAACGAATGTGATGCACGACTATCCGGCTTGTTTTTAAGCTAATCAAAATAAATATAAATTGTTAACAATTATTATTAAATGAAAATATTGCATACACACATTAAGTACTTACTTTCTGTCTTATGTATTTAGTTAATTTTTGTGCAGTGGCTGAAACATCTGGGAATATATCGTGCTCCAAAGCTGTCAAACCCTTCCAAAGTTTAGAGTGATTATTGTTATAGGCTGATGTTGTTTGATAAGCGTCTAAGTGACAATAATACTTTTAAACTAGTGTCCGGTTAATGTAAAAATTAAAAATATACATACCCAAAGTAACTATTGACGAGGACGAACTTGTTCGCCTCAAATAATCGGATTTTGTTTCATCTGACATTTCATCTGAAATGCTAGGCCCAGGCGATATTTGAGGTGATACTACAGTGACTATAAGACTAGAGATTGAGAGCTTCTCTTTGGATCCCATTCTTGACAGACTAGCTGTTTTTGAGTTACCATTTGGACCTGTAATAGGATTTAAAATTAATTTTTGTCCAGACATCTACCAATTAATTTTCAATTCTTTACTAAACATACTTTTATAAAAAGATCCATATGATTTTTCGGTTTGTTCCTGCATTGCTATTTCTAAAAAGTATCTTTCAAATGTGATAACAGTCCATTGAAGAGCGATTATAACTTCCTAAATGTAAAACAAAATGTTAAAATGACATTGATAAATAACTAATTAACAAAATGCAATTGCTTTTAACTATTACCTCTCTGACCATAGGACTCATATCTTTAGCGACTGTATTTAATAAAGTCAAAGCAATATTTAGATCAATATTTATAGCATAGTTAGTACGATCCTTATCACAGCTCACATAAGTACCAAGAGCAAACACTGCTGCAGCTCGAACCTTAAAATAACAATATAATTAGTATTTTAAGTTATTTGTCGATATTAAACATTGATAGGATTTTGTACATCCATGAATTATCTCCATACATTTTTAAATATTAATATTTTAGAAACTCATTAGTTCTTTAGTTAAAAAATAGTTTAATTCACTCTAATATTTAAGCTACCAACACATAATCAAATTTTGATAAGTTATGTGTAAGTAAGATGGATAAAACACCCACATGTGTACAATATGATATTCTTTTAATACAAATTATAAATATTTTTATACTTAAATACCTTCTTTTTTTTTTAATTTTATTAAAATATATGGTATATTTTACAACCTGTACATAGTTAAAATACAGAGAGCAAATTGCCTGACTATACATAATTATGAACACGAATAATATCAATGACAAAGGAGTCAATCCAGTCGTATCCTTAATTTTCATCACTACAAGCGTTATTATAAAAATGATAAAAGATTATTATTTTCATGAACAATCAACTTACTTCAGGTATTTTATCTTCTAGTAAAATGTAAAGCTTTTCATGAGCTATATCCCGTACACCAACCCAACGAGCTTTATCATAATCAGACCATAGCTGTGCAAGACACAAGGTCAACCATTGTTTATATGGAGCGCTAGCATTGGCTAATTGTTCAAGACATATGCACACTAAATTGTTCTTAAGCCCAAGTTGTTGGCCATTCTTGTAGTTTTGCATTAGCCGGGAGAGCACAACAGTTCCCAACATCCTTTGTTCTTCCTAAGAACCATAAATATAAATACCAATGTTTAGTAAATACATCAAGATATAAATATATAAATATAATAAAATAAAGGCTCTTCAATAATAATTGGTTAGTATATGAATAGAAATAATTACAATTCAATTAATGTTAACAATTTATTATTGATGAACCAATTTTTCAAAGAAACAAAAAGCGTAATAAAAGTATTAATACAATTTTTATACTTACAGGCAAACGTATGTCTTCAACCAGTTGAAAGAAATACTTAAAACCATTTTCCCTGACAATGTCAGTTTGACAAGTCTAAAAATACATACAATTTTGAATTAAATTTTTTTTTTTTTGTTTACTTGCTTTTGTACACTTACATGATCAACAGCCATAATTTTAGCCCAAATAAAAGCTAACATTGGTCGAAGTTCAACGGCAAAACTTTGCAGTAATTTCAATATATATGGAAATATTCCTACTGATAAAGTTAAATTTACAGCCCACGGCCCCAAATCTAAAAATCTACCCAACAAGTCTAATGCTCGAAGTCTATGTGCTTGACTTAATAGAACCTGTAAAACACCAAATAATAAAAAATTAATAATTTTATAGAACATTAGATAGTTAAGTGCATTGTTGTTATCATTACTTGAAGTACAATGGGAAGCTGCTCAGGTGCACTACGTTGTTGTGTTGGTAAGCAAGCTGTATGGTCAAGCCAAATTTCAAATGCAGTCAATTGTTCTTCAAAAAATGTTGTGCGTACAAAGAAACCATCACCGTGGTCTTGAACACGTTGTAATTGAGACAAACACAAGTCTAAAATATGATCCCACGACTGTAAACAAAATATTTATAAATAAACCATTTGTACAATTGATTTAAACAAATATGTCAAGTACCTAATCAAACATTTATAAATTTGTTTTATTTTTATCTTCTACAAACCTGCCACATTGGATGATTGTGCATTGAGGGTAATTTAGGTGAAGATACTGGTTCACAGTCATATGTTCTCATAATACGCTCAGCTAGTAAAAAATTTCTCAGTAAACTCGCAACTAACAAGTCTTGCCGAAATAATGTTTGAAAAGTATCTTTAAAAATAAAAATAAAAGTTTTTTCATATTGTGTAAATTATAAATTGAGAAAATAATTTTATTCTATTCATACCTCTAGGTAATATGTTCCAAGCTATTGTATCGGTAATGGCAGTAAATACCCAGTTTAATTCTCCTAACATAGTTCGTCGATCATTTAATGTACCAGGAATTCTTATGGAAACAAAATATTAGGTTAAATATAATATAATAATTGATTAAACAATCAGTTTGAAGACAAAACTCACTTGTCAACAAGATCTAGAACCAATTTTGAACAATGTTTTGACATATTTTGCATTACAAACCTGGAATAATATTTACTATTAAATATTACAAACTACATTTAATTTTTTATACATAATTGTTACCAGGGCCAGTTTTCTTTAAATAATATGTAAAATTTCTAAAAATTAAAATGATTAACACATTTTTTAATATGTGGAATGTTATACACAAAAAACTGCTTTGATGAATATATTTTTTAAAGAATATGGATAGGTGAGAGTATCAAACTAAGACTTTTATAACATTCTGAACACAATGTAACCTTATCAGATAGATTACATAAAAAATCAAATTTTTATCAAAAACATAGAACATATAGTAATTTTATTTGTTGATTGAAATAGTATCTTGTCTCTAAGATTTATCATTAAATGTTATCGCTTTAAATATATTTTCATATGAAACAGGAAATATAACTAGTAAATATTATGTATTCTGTAAATTGTCTTATCTAAGATATGCAATATATGTGAAGTATGCAAAACACTGAGACAAACAATTTAAAATTTGACCTCTGTAAAATTTAAATTAAAGGCATTAAAAGAATAAATACTTCAATTGAAGTTAGATAACAAGTATAATTATGCGTGTGTCTTTATATTCTATATAATAATCAACAACATAAACTTTTATTTAGCAGCATTTATAGTTGCATTATTTGTATTTTTAAAGCTTGCTTATTCACTAGTTCCAAGTAGTAGCTTTTTTTTTTTTTTATTAAAGAATTAAAGAAATGTCAACCTCAATTTAGGGGTTAAACAAATGATTAAATTTAAGTGAATACAGGAAACATTCAAATTGTTTAATAATAATATTATTACATAATGTATAAAAATAAATTTCTGTATTACTGATGAGATATATTTCAAATTGCTGTAACATAATTTTACAATGCATTTTAGTCAATTGATTATTATTATAGAAATAAATTGAATTTCTAACATGATTGTTTATAATTAGTATCTTTATTTGATATTTGAACTTTAAACTCAAATGACGTACAAAATTGTTTCTTTAATTTTGAATACTAACACGATAATTTCCTAATGAATATTGAGACATAAAACAGTAATATTGAGCCACCACAAGTCACAATATTTAAACCACCATTTTAAACTACAGGTCAAGCATTGATATAGTTATAATATGAATGTAAAATGATAAAAAATATGAAACTGCCTTCGTTATATATGTACATAATTACATAAATCACAATTGATTATAAATTATAAAAATAAATTGATTTTCATAAACTAAATGGCTTATGAATAGTTATGTTTTATTTTAAAATCAATGATGAATATAACATTTATTTATACTTTATAGATATAACTTACCACCGAGCAGCCATTTTAATTGGTGTTGTCAAGCAGGAAGTAAACAAATCAGCTGGCAAGTCTGGATGCATTGGGAGTGTTTGATCTACTTGACATGCACCAAGTTGAATGCAGTTTTTATAAGATCCTTCAGAATTTATAAACAATGGGCTTTGGGTAGCATTATGCTGAAAATTAAAGTATCACATATTAAATAGAAACAGATGTGTATTGAGTATTCATTACCATATTATAATGTGAATAAAAAATCATGTTTATGATATAGAACTTAAAGCAAAAAACAAAATCGTTATTATTGAAAGAAAAAAAAAGATATTTTATTTTAAAGTTAGAAACAGCTACTTTTTAAGCAATGTTGAAAATAAAATAACATTATATATAATATGACAATAGTTCTAAGGTATATCATACATTACAAAATAAAAATATTTTAATTATATTATGGAACATTTTAAATGTACCTAGTTAAAAATTACCCCACAGATCAACAAATAATAAACATTAGATATTTTTTGTAACATATTTTGGAGTTTTATCAATTTATTATTAATTTATTTCAATAATATAATGAAACATTTGTACTTTTAATTAGAGTTGTCATTATTAAGAAATTAATAGGATCAGCATAAATGGGCTTTTACCTCAGTAGTAAATGTAATATAATTATATAATGTTGCATAAATTCTAAACGGGTGCCATGTTAAATTTGTAATTTTATACTAGTTTAAATTGATTATAACAATTCTAAATAATAGTACATACCTAATTAAAAAAAAAGGGAAATGCATTAGTTAGATATCTATTTACTCAGCTTTCTTTGTCACACTATCAATACTTTATATAAAGTTAATTGCCAATTTATATTATTCCTATACACATCAATGTTATATAAGTATTTATCATTTTATCTAAATTTCAAAGTTTAATTCAAAACTAATGATTAGTTCAAAAAAAAAAAAAAAATGTATAATAACAAAATAAAATAATATATACCGAATCTTCTTTTTCATGCTGTTCTGCAAATTGGCCAAATAATTTTATAATCATTCCTGCATTTGAACAATCATAAACATAAATTGATGGTGACCCCATCCAACCTTGAAGATCGTATATGGACAATGGAATGTATTGGGTATACGTCTAACAAAATTGTTATAAAATGTAAACATTAAAAAACAAATGTTTACAAATATTAATAATTTATAACTAAAATCAACTTACCCTGTTAAACACCCAAATTTCACCATTTACTGTAGGTTTTGGAACACCGTGTCCATTATAGTGAAAAAGTACTCTTTCTTCTTTTGCATTTCGTCTCAAGGAAACGCACAATTTTTTTACTTCCTCTATAGTTGGGTCTAATGATTGTTTGTACCGCGCTCTTGGCTGCCACCTTTCGTACTGTTTTTGCAAATTGGCTCCAATTACTTCCAACGCTTTCGTAGAAACCATCATCAACGGATCTAATTCAGTTAAAACACGTTCACAAGACCAAAACATTATATTAAACGATAACATTTCATCATCAATTTTGTTATTATTATTATAGTTTTCACGAAATCTATACCTATCCAACACTCTAGACGGGCGCAAGGCTGGACTTTTAAAACATCCGGCGGGTCTACGCCTACGTTCAGACACAAGACAAGTGCAACACTCACCGTCTTCATCTGAATCCACAAAACAAAAACAAAATGAGACAAAATGAGACAAAACAAATTGTTGAAAATTCAAGACCGCGGAGTTGTCCGTAACGACGGACTATACACGCTCACCCGTTCTTTGAGCCTCCATGAGTTTACCACGGCATCCACGGACCTGATCTCCTCCGTGTGACGCTTCTTCGTGAAGCACAGCGGCAACCGCCAGTCGGCGGACTCGGCGCCGTCGGCGCTGCCGGACGATAATTTGGACGACGTTTCTTCCATTCATGCAGACGTCCACAAATGACATTCAGCGGCGGCGGCGAACACGCGTGCTCGCGTCCTCGACGGCACAGCACTGGAATGGCGGGCAATCGACGCGCGATGGCGTTGTGTTCCGTTGTCCGTGTCCGAGTGCGAACGGTGCGTGCAGAGTTTTGCCTGTATCGTGGGCGTTGGTCGACGCGGAAAATTCGAATACTGTCGAAACGACGAAACCACGCAGCGAACAACAACAACAGACTCGCGGGCAGTTGCAATACGTCTTGCACTACGCCCGACCTCGTGTTTGTTATCAGACACGATCGTCGTCGCGTTATCTCCGGACGACCGTCCCCTCCCCGCCGTAGATAAACCGCCATCTGGTCAGGTACGGTCGCGATTTAAGATAGTACTATCTTGAATCGTGGGTACGGTCGTTAATATATTCTGATACGGGCGGAATGCACGGTCGACGGTCATGGTCCACGTCGTGGATCATCAATACTATACTCATCTCCAGACTCCAATATTTATACATGGTTCTTGATTTTCTGAAGTATTTTATAATTTATAATTATAATATATTTATAGTTTATAAAATTTTAATTTTAATTCGAAAATTTTTTTTTATATATAAAAAAAGCGATACTTATCGTAATTTAATTTAATTTTTTTGGTGTTCGTATTTTGCAATGTTGGTTGCAGTTTTCTTTTTTTTTCATTTGTATCTCGTCCTTTTTTAGCTTCCGTTATTAAATGACTTCTTAAATTTTGAACACCACCATTTGGTGTTTTATAAGTTTTAGTACAAATATTACATTTATACATATATTGGCTTAATTTTGTAAAATATTGGAGAATACGCTGAGAACTCCATTTTGAAATTTCATTTATGTCAGTTATGTTTAAACTCATTTTTAAAATTATGCAAAAGAAAAACGTATATAATATTATACACAGTGCGCGACAAATAGGTAAAGGCACAAGGCACAACGTTTAATACAAAGATAATTTATAGATTCTATATGTACTGGTCAACTTTAGGATAAACCAAAACGATAGCAATTTTATCTTATTTTCTTGATTTATCGATTGATTTATTAGATTTTGTTGCAACAAAATCATAAAGGCAGTCGGTTTTGTAGCGTACTTAGCGGTTACAATTGTGTAATACACTAATACTTCTACCATTGATTAAATATACAATATTATATATTTAATCAATGCTTCTACTATATTTAATACAACCAGTGGCGTAATTAAGAATTTGTCTTAGGGGGGGATAGACATTTTTTTCACACAAAATACTACATTTTCAAAATGTTACACAATTTAGTACCTATACAATATTATAATAAATTCTTCAAAATGTAAATATTGAATATATTTAAATTAAATAATAATTATAAAAATATTAAATTTATTTTGATTGTAATATAATATAATGTACATAGCTCTTTTTTTGTACTGCTTATAAAAGAAATTCTAATTTTCTTGGCTGTTTAGTCAACTTGTCAATCATATCATCAGGATTTAGTACAATTGATTTAGTAGGTATATAAGCTCGGGGGGGGGGGGATCTATCCCCCTCATCACCCCACTGAATACAACTATAGGGAGTTTCGATATATCAAAATTCATATCGATAAATATCGATATATCGTAACTAAAATATCGATGCGATATTTTTGATATATCGAACACACAATATCGATGAAACGATAATATCGATATATTTTGCGCATCCCTAGTCGTGGATCGTGGTGAAAATTGCGCAGTGAATAGTGATACGCCGTCCCGTCGTTGTCACCATGGGCATAGCCCATTCGGCTCCCGTTTTCAAAAAGTTCAATTCCCAAACGGCTCCTGTCAAAAAAGGTTTTACTATCAGGTAAATTCCCAAACGGCTCCCGACGAAAAAAGTTTTACTATCAGGTAAATTCTCAAACGGCTCCGTTTTTTTACAACACAAATTCTTTCCCACTTCATAGTGAAGAGACTTAGGACTGTTTCAAAAGAGGTGTGGTTAAAAGTGTGTTGTTGTTTTTTAAGGTTAAATTATAAAAATTATATTTTGTGAATTAAATGTAAAAAGTTTTAAAAAATAGACAAAAATGTACGTATAAAAATATAAAAAGAAATTATACAATAGGTAAATTTTTGATGCAACTTTTTTTTTGTATAATCTATGTTAGTTATTTTATTTGATGAAAATTCTTGGATAATGTTTTCAATGAGCTCCTGTTTTTTTGTCGGTTTTGGTGTATTTACATGACTTCGAGCTTAATTTGTGTTTCGGATTGTACCTGTTCGTAAAGTCTTTTTCGACGGGAGCCGTTTGGGTATTGACATTTGACCTGTTCGTAAAACCTTTTTTGACTGGAGCCGTTTGGGAAGCGACGGTCACCACGATAATATACTGATTAGTGATTACACAACGAATTGTGATAAGGAGACCGTCTCTGAATCGCTGAATCGCTATAACAGCAATGGAACTACTGACAGGCGCTATCTAGCGATACAAGCCGATATGAGACACTGATTTTTTTAACGCGCTTTTTAAATACAACTACCTAATTGATATTAAAAATGATATATATTTTTTATTATTGTGTTCAAGGCTCTCGAAGAAGATATTCATGTAATTTTGTTGTCTGGTCCAAAGCCCGAGGATGTTTTGAATGTAAGCACTCACTTCTTGCAGAACCCTGTATGCATTCTTATGCAATAATAGGTTTTTTTATGTTCTCATTGTTATTAATGTGGTATGTTATGGTATAATAATTTTGTAAAGAAGAATTCAGCAATTTGACAACTAGATATTTTTATAATTGTTATCTTGGTTTGTACCAGCAATGATAAAGTTTTGATTTGAAAATGAAGCTAAATATTTTTGTGTTCTACATACTATTAGTATTTCTATTATATTATTTTTAATTCTATGTATTTTTGAACTTAATATTATAATATTTTACTATTGAAATCTAAACAATTATTTTAGTATTTTTCCATGTTTTTTACTGTTACAATGATTAAATACTTAACATTTATTTTGTAAATATAATTATTTAGTAAAAAAATGTATTGTTTTACTGATTGTATATAATATTGCTCAACTAGCAACAGATCAATGTAACAGAAGTCATGTTAATTGGTTACATGCTGTTTAAACAGTTTTCTTTATACATGATTGAATTTAAACTAGAGAATATATATATTAAAAACATGACAATGACATGAAAAAATCTATTAGTGACGAAAAAGACACCCATTAGATGTCACCCTATACATAACTAAGTGTATTTGATATTTTTATGATATAATCGCTATTAGATAGTAATTCATTTTTCTATTAATATTACAATATGTTGAATTAGTTTTTGACAAAAACGTTGCATTTGAAATTGAAATAAATATTGAGTGTATAAAATATAATTATATAAAAGATTCAAGCACCTACAAAAAAATGTTTTTAAATTACAACATAATAACTAACATCATTGTTCTTAATTTAAATATCTAATTTTGTTTAAATTTGAACTTAAAATGTCTATAAAAATCAACCATGTTAATACTTATTTAGATTCATTGGTTACACTATAAACTATTTACTAAAATCCATGTTTTAAATTTTCAATCCTTACCAATACAGACAGTTCATTTTAAAAATTTTTACTTTCATAACAATTTGCAAATGTTTGATGATGAATTTTCATCAAAATTTAAATGGGTTAAATAATAGCAAGAAAAAACAATGGTTATCAACAATAATTTAATCGTATTAGTGTATTGGGTTATTATTAAAAATGAAAATACATTACATTTAATAATTCGGTTTGTTTTCACAATTTTACAAAACTATTATAGAAATACACTAAAAATAGCGTTCGCATAATCACTCAAATCGTTTGATCTAAGCGCATTAGCGGCCAATATTCATTCTGCCGACTTACTAATATGTACAATATGGACGACGGTACACAAGATCTATACAGAAGATTCTAACGGTACAAAATTATACAATATAACAAAATATATACGTACACAGCTATACTAAATACTGATAGAGTTGAACAAACCGCAGGTCATTTTACGCTATGAAAACAATTTTAAGAAGGTAGTACTATACATTTGGCAATAAGTAGAAAAGTAGGTAATTTATAAATTCTAATTCGTATTAACAAGCGTAAACATATTTGAATAAATTTTTATTATTAATGTTTTACATCGATCTAAGTCCATTAGCTTATCATTCGTGAAACACTCTAGGTCTCTCATCCTCGCCCTGACATGTGCAGTTATTATTATTATTATTATTTAATCTATTCTGTGCTATTACCACAGAACATATTTTGTTCTGTGCACGATTTAAGATATACCTACGAGGCTACGAAGTACGAATCAGACTTTTCAAAAATGTAAACAACTCTTGCAGAGTATATTTATCGATTTTTGGGACATTGCGAGTGTGAAGGTGAAAGATCATTTTTCAGTTTTGAAGAGGGCAACGATCAATTATTGGGCAAAGTAAATTATCTTCATATTATCAGTAACTAGTAAGAACTTGCGATTGAAATAATTGAATACTAATAATTGCTCCCAACAATCATTAGATACCGAACACATCATTGAATCATTTCCAAACGAAAAAATTCTTAAAAATTTTTTATAACTATAACATTTTATTTGAGCAATATATACACTACATATTATATGCTGATTATATCTTGTTTTATATATTAGGTATTAATAAATTAATTTAATTTAATTTAATTAACATATTATATAACAGGAAGTTGTGTGCAAGAATATAAAATATAAATACCAGGGCAGGTTTTATTCTAAAATGAAAAAAAAGTGTCTAGGGCCTACGATTGTGTTAATCCGGGCCTGAGTTAGAGTATATACTGTATACCGTATACGACAGTTGCTAGGACTTAAAAGTTAAAAATACGTTTTGGATTGTTGAGTTTCCATAAAAATGCCGCCGCTAGGTGGCGCCAGTCAGTAGTTCCACAGCTGATTTGGAGACTCGGCTTGACGGTCTTGAAAAATACATTCTATAGCATCATAGACATATTAATAAAATTTAATTTAAATTTATTAATATGTCTATGTATAGCATAGGCCGATGTTTAACCTGTATATTATCTTAAATCGTGGTTGTCACCGCCGCCGCGCCACAGCTGATATAAAACATATTGTGTTTATGTTTCCGTAATCGTTGTTGTTGTTGATGTTTTCTTTTTTTATCGCGTTACCACGATTCCGGTTTCAGCGGTAACAACGGTCGTCGAGCGAATCGCAACCGACCGACGGGGCACCGTCCTCCGCCGCCACATGTGATCGTGTGATTATTATTATTACTATTATATTTTTTTTTTGCACGTATATTTTTTTCTAATTTTGAAAATATCAATTTGGCTTTTTTAATTATTATCAAATTTTTTTTTTTTTTTAAATCTTTTCATTTTCTTCACATCAAAATCGGCGCAAACTCGCCGTCAAGCGATAACACTATTACCCGAGACAGTTTACTTTCACTACTTATAAACATGTATACATAATTAGTACACGTTTTTGCATTTGCACGTTTATGCGCAACATATATTTCGTTGATATATACATTTTTTTTAGCGATCGGTGCCAAACCCGGTAAGTTGACAGTCCTCGCTGTAATGTCCCCAGACAACTAATTGCTATGTTGAGGTCATCTCGCTCGCAATAACAATAATATGATACCTATTCGATTTTTGTTTTTGATTAGTAGAAATGGACCGAAGACCATCGACTTACAGATCGCGTCCAGCGTCATCCAAACCATCGGGTCCTAGTTGCGTGATATGTTTTAAAATCCAATCAATTTACTCAATTGGTACGTGCGATCATCCCGTATGCTACGAGTGTTCAACTACCATGCGAGTGCTCTGCGATCAAAAGGAGTGTCCTATATGCAGGCGAATACTGACCAAGGTTTTTAATACAATATTTTATTCTTAATTTCTAATGCAGACATTTAGTGATATATTCTATGGTACCGTTAAACTTTTCTAATAATTATTTTAGTTTGTACTTACTAGTTACCATATACGTCTTATTACTTACCATTATGAGTTCGGAGTTAGACGATCCTTATCAGTTGTAGTAATAATATGTGTACATTTTTTTTTTTTTTTAACATAATTAGTTGTATATCTGCTAAAATTTCTTATGTTGGTGGGAAAATATACATCAAAGACAAATAGACATGTTGAGTCTCAACGCTATCTACCCAACAAATAACATTAATAAGCAATTTACTGGATAAATAAAATTAAATAGTAATATTTTTAACAGGAAAATATTTTAGAAATATGATTTGAATTCATAAGTTAAGATTAATAATGTTTGATCATTAATTATCAGTATCTAACTATTACTGTGAATTAAAAAGGCAACTCTTCGTTTGTAATTCACCAACAAGTCACTGTATAACTTTTCTTAATCAACTATGTGGCCTGCCAATACATTCATTGCTTGTCCTATTTATGTTAGTCTATGCTATGTATGTTTACACTAAAATACTGAATGATATTAATACATTAAAATACTATGGAAATTAGAGAAGAACTTAAATTATCAATATTCAACAATCTATATTAGTATACCTTTTTTTTAATAAAAAGTCTCATATCTAATTTTGAAATTAGATACTAGGTAGACATAAATAGTTATTTGAAGGTATTTAAATCATGTGATACCTCAATTAAATACTATGAAATAACATCTCTGGGATTACTATTAGTTATTTTGTGCCATGGTATATTATTGTTTGACTATTTTTTATTTTAAATACACCTACATTTTAAATGAACCTATTGTTATTTAACAAATAAAATATGATTATATTAATGCATAAATAAAGTTTGTTGGTTACAGGATGACGTGGACATCATATCTGCACATGTTGTCTCCATCTTTCAAATATACAACATAGGTAGACAATTTGAGTTTAGCCGAATTAATTTTGTGTTGTTAGTTTTAATATTAGATTGCACTTATATTGCTTTTGAATTGACTTATTATCAAACTTAAAGGTACAAATGTTCGTGTTTTACGTCAGGATTTTACAATACTTACATTTTATTATACTCATAATTTATTTAAAAATTAAAATACCATAAAAACTAAAAACCAATTTGGTTAATTCTTTCTAATATTAAAGCTAACAATAAAAATTCATATATTTGCTATATTGTATGTTTATGAGACATAGATAACACATGTGGGTATGACATCCTCTTAAGAATTTTTTTTAATAAGTTATTTTCTTATTTTAGCTAAGTACCTACTTTTCACTAACCTGGTGCCACTATCCATCTCCACCAATTATAATTGTATGACTACTTCATAAAAATTTCAACTGTTATAGTTGTTTAGGTAACACCACTGAAACATAAGTAAACAATCTATAATTTACATTTCATTGTTTGCCCTACAATAATTGTTTATCAGTATGATACTATGTTTAATCAACCGTTGGCTGAAATGTTAATGTGTGGTGTGTATCAATCATGTTATTTCATGATCATGCTCATATCATATATATGTTCAGAGAACTTTATTATAAAACAGTTGACAACAATTTTTTGTTAGCATCTAGCTTAAAATAGTAATCTAAAATCCATTCTAAAAAAGTTGTTGGTGAGTTCAGAGATAGCAATTTTTCAATTTAAAATAAATAGAATTTAATGCAAGTACATAGTACATAATATCATGTAATCAGTAATCACTGACTAAAATTAGGTTTTTTGGTTGAAATGTACCATGACGTGATGTATGGCAGAGTCATCAAATTTAAATTGTGGAACAGTGGTGTATGCAAAGTTTAAAATAAATCCATTCATTATCTATATAATGTATACATACCTTCTTATATTTACTGAATTCAATAACTTTTTGCATTTTCAATCCAGCTTAAAATCTTCATTAATCTTACTTACAAATAATTGATAAAATATTAAATACTTCACTTTAATCACTTTGGGGTAACATACACAGTTGGATTGAATATTGATTTATATCAACGTATAATACACTTAACTCTATGGTTATTTAACTCAATTTTATTTTTGTTACAGGTAATTTTTATCAAAGATGAGATAGATTTGTATAAAAATTTGGATGGTCGTTCATATCCCCGTTATAACAAAAAGTACGGCATTGCATTTGGTGATCTTTCTGTGGAAAATTGCTTTGATCAATTACTACGTTGCTACTGTAAAAAATGTTATGATCGCCCTGAGTTTACAGCATTTGAACAGTTAGCTACACACATGGAACGAAACCATCGTCTCTATGCTTGTCGTCTTTGTGTAAACAATTTAAAGGTGATTTGTGATAAAAATTAATCGTTTTATATACTTATAACTTTATATTTTTGAACTTAAATCTATATCTATATTAGACTTTAAGACTGTAACTCAAAAGCTAACAACTGTAGAGACTTGAAAGTTTCACGGAATATTTATATAAGAATTAACTAGACATAAAAATATTTTCAATAAATATATGAAAATTTAAAACAAGATTCCTTATAATAGTAGTTCATACTAAAGCCAAAAAATCTAAAACATAAGCCCAATTTTTTTTTCTATACATTTGAAGTTCAAATTTGGACAAAATTAAATTTTTTTAGATATTTGATCAAAGATTAATGATTTAAGTTATTTTGTTGTAATTCAAAAATATTATTTGTAGAGACTTAAAAATTGGCATTTTCAAAATATTGAGATTTAATTTAAGCTATTGCCTATTTATACCACAAACCTATTCACACCCTTGTGTAGTCAGTCAGTATTGACTGAAAAGTTAATAACAATGATATATGATATAAATATAATACAATTTAAATAATAGGTACAATAATTGCATTGTTTTAAAAAAAAATTAATTCAACCTAACTATATTAATAGTAAAATAAAACTACTATAGTAATAAAATTACTATGGTAGTAATATTAATATATTATGATGAAAAAACATAGTAATATAAGCCGACAGGTTGTCCTCTTTTAGAATTGTTTTTTGTATACAATGATTTATCAGTGACTCAATTATGAGGTACACTCAACAACAACAGAGGAGTTGCCTACTTTCCTTCTTTTTTATAATATATTAATACTAGCCAGTTAATTTGTAATTGTGTATTTGCTTTAATAATTATAGATATTTCCGAGCCAGAGACGTTGGTATAACTACGATGAGTTAACTAGACATGAAGATTGTGGAGACCCCGATAATACATCTCATCGAGGCCATCCTGAATGTCAATTTTGTAATGTTCGTTACTTAGACAAAGACGAGCTTTATAAACATCTAAGGAAGGAGCATTTCTATTGTCATTTTTGTGATGCTGATGGTATTCAAGACTATTACATGTGTGTATTAATTTTTTTGATATATATATAAATATATCAACTATTATACATATTTTTATGTATTTCCTAACCGAAATGTTTCTATATTTATCAGGTCATATGACTGGTTGAGAAAGCATTATTATGACAAACATTACCTTTGCGAAGAGGGAAATTGTGTTAATGAACAATTTACGTCAGTTTTCCGTTCTTCGATCGATTTACAAGGTATACCTATATTAGATTATATTTGCGATATCGTTTTTTCTATCGACAGTTGTTTTTGTGGAATATTACTATCTCACTCATGTTACCGTTTGTTTTTGCATAATAGCCCACAAAGCGCAAACTCACAGCAGAGATTTGGGAAAACAAGGATACAAAGAAGCGCGTACTTTAAAACTTGAGTTTACCTTACGACCGCGACACAATCCGACCGTTGAAGCAGGCCGGCCAAACCTTTATCAACCGCCCCGCCAACCACCCCGTCAAACACCCCGTCAAACTGCATCTGATAATTCGTGAGTATAATATTATGTACACAGTAATTAATTAAACCGTCTACAGTATACACTTTAATTTTTTAATTATGTAATTTAATAAAATGTAGTTAAAACATAAAAACTTGTTTCAAAAATCATAAAAACAGCCGAGAAATATTAGCGTTGTCAACTAAAGAAATCGGTTTTGTTAAATATATAAGATAATACTAGTAATTATACTAGTATTTATAATCAATGATAATACCTATAGTCGCAGCACTTACGTTTAACAAAAATCGTCGTCATTTATGTACAGTTACAACAATAACAACAACTATTCGGACGGTCCCTCGTCGTCGGCGGCGTCCACGTCGGATCGCGCCATCAACGTACGGAACACCTCAGACTTCCCGTCGCTGAACGGACAGCACACGACGGTGTTGCCATGCGCCCGCAGCAGGAAATTAAACCAATCGGTCAACACACGAGATTTGCATTCGTTCCCGGCCTTGGGACAGGACCCGCAGCCTCCGGTGGCGCCCAAGGCCCAGAAACCAGCGGCGAACAGCATCCGAATGGCCGCAGCTGTGTTGAAGAAACCAGCGGAACCCCCTAAACCGGATCGAAACAAAGACGCCAAGGGGCCTTCGGGTCCTCGATTGCCCAACCAGGCCAGGGACTTTCCGTCGCTGGACGGCAACCACAACCAACAGCCACAGCAGCAGCAGCAGCAAAACCTGCAACACCCTAGGCTGGCCGCCAACAAGGAGATGTCGGCGGCCAGCGGTTCGGGCGGTGGCAGTTGGGTGTCTAAAGCCAAGACGGGGAACGAGAGCGACAAGAAAAAGGTTAAAAAAGAACCGGCGGCTATCAAGAAGAAGATAGCTGAGGCGCCCAAGGTTCCGAGTTCGTCGGACTTTCCAAATTTGAACAAAAAATATGAGCCGTCCAAGAGCAACCTGGCCAAGTTGGGTTGCAACAAGAAGAAATCGGAAAGCTCTAAGAAAATCGCTCCAGTAGAAAACAACGTCAACGGCAGTGGCAGCGGTACCGTTCAAAACGGGAAGAAAAACCTTTCGACCGTGGACAGCAGCAATAAGGAAAACTGCAACAAACCCAATACGAAAACCGTCGACGCGGCTCAGATGTGCAACGGTGGCGCAGCCGGTGACGTGTCATGCAAGACGGCGACGACGACGACGACGACGGCGACTTCGACGAATAATAAAGCGATGGCCGGCAAGACTGAAGCGATAAAGCCCGTCGCCGCAGCTCCGGCCGAACTGCCGAAGAGAGAACAGCCGTCCAAAAAGAAAGAGTCTGCTTCGGTGGGTCGACCGTCGACGCAACCCGACGAAGAATCCGTGTCGGACGCCAACAACCCAAAGGACAAGAAGAAGAGGAAAAAGAACGAAAACCGAGGCGAACAACAACAACAAGAACCTTCCTCGACCGGGCACCAACAGCAAGAAAATCATCATCAGCAACCGCTGCTGCAGCAGAACAATAATTACACCAAACAGTCGACGCCGAAAATACCGCCGGGCTTCGAGAACGCGTACCAGCAGCAGCAGCAACAACAGCAACAGCAACAGGTCAGAGCACCCCCCGGGCTTTCGGGTAACCGCGGTCCATCGCCCGCGGCGCAGAACCATCACCGGATCAAAGCGCCACCAGGTCTGTCGTTGTCCGACAGCGGCGGCGGCGGCGGCGGTAAACCGTTCGAATACTTGCATCCGGCCGGGTCGTCCGTCCGAAACAAAGTGCTCATCAACAACCTGATGGCCGCGCTCATACCTGCCCGCGACGAACGTTTCGACACGTTCGAGAAGTTCAAAGAGATGTCCACGCTGTTCCGCAAAA
Source organism: Neotoxoptera formosana (assembly GCA_022818045.1). Taxonomy (NCBI): domain Eukaryota; kingdom Metazoa; phylum Arthropoda; class Insecta; order Hemiptera; family Aphididae; genus Neotoxoptera; species Neotoxoptera formosana. Next base: position 12,568,346 of record CM040631.1, read on the forward strand.
ACGTCATCACCGCGTTCGATTTCTACTCGTACTGCGTCGAAGCACTGGCCCCGTACAGCTTCGAGTCCGTGTTCCAGGAACTCGTGTTGCTGTTGCCCGACATCCAAAAGCAACGGGTACGTACCTATTTACACGAATTACACGACTATTAAATGTCCGTGCCTCTTTATCTAACTTTTTATGCCTTATCTTTCTTAGACCTCTTTACGTATGTATATTGGTTTTACCATAATGTGTGGGTGTGTTACTGTTTGAGCTTACCTAACTTTTTTTTCAACGCTATAATTTCGCATTACAGTACCTAAGTTGTCCCTAGCAACCGATACATAATATAATAATATCACCATAGCAACCTCGTCGATACATTTTTGTTTGTAATCGTGATGGATTTTTCGTAACTTTGCCCCTATAGCAACCTATACATAATATAATAAGTAATGACATTACTATAGCAACCTCGTCGATACATTTTTCTATGATTTTTCCATAATATCTATGATTCAATGTTTTTCTGTGTAGTGGAGAAAATATCAAGTAGCACTCTACGTTTACTACAGACTTTTTTCCTGTGTCGTCACCCCATCAACCATCACCTTTTAAAGCAGAAAAAATGCTTCAATTTTTTTGGTGGGAAAGTGATCTAGTTCAGGCACGCACTCGGGTTTTTTTTCGGGGAGGCTTACAAATTTTCTTTTTTCCTTAAAATTCACCTAAAAAAATTCATTCGAAAAACAATTAAGTAGTTATGAAAAATTGTAAGTTCTTACAAAAAATCCGTTTTCCATGAAATTTACCTACTTCAAATTTTCACCAAATGTTTTTATTAGCATTTTCTATACGTGGTGTAAATGGTACAAGCCACGGGGTATAAATTAATTTTTTTAGTTTTTTTTATCAATAGTGCTGATAAAAAAAATAGGCTGAGGCAAAATGCTTGAATAAGGTACATTTTTAACTATAGCAGAGCATGGTTATTTTTTTTCCATCATAACAATAGTGCTAGAAATATAACTATTAATACAGTAATTGTAATTTAATCAGTTTCTTTTTATACTTTTAAAAAAGGAATTGCTGTTCATCTTCAACCGCAACAGCCGAAACGAGATGAACGTGGAAGTGTGCAAACACTGTCGCCAAGTGTTGAGGGCTGTGGACTTGGAATCCCACCAGTCCATTCACAGTTCGACTGCGCGCAGTTGAAATGCAAAGGATCCGCTTGTGTCTGTATAGCACAAATCTCATTGTGACCGTCGATCATGTGCCTCCCAAATGTAATTATTAAATCATCATCATTTTATTATAATTTTAATGTAAACATTTTAATTTGCGCTTGCTTTGCGCGCGGGTGTGAAAAATATCAAAATATTACTACCTATATACACATAATTACCTTTTTTTTTTGTTCTTTTTTGTAATTAATTATTTATTATTATTATTATTATTTAAAAACATATGATATTATATAAACAATATTAATATTTTAAGAAAGCTAAGTTTAGTGTTAAACACATTTGAAAACAATTATTAACAATAATAATATGTTCTCTAAAGCTCAATGTGCTTGTTAAGTTTATATTCGTATATTATATTATTTACCTATTATTATTATTATTATTATTATAGTTATTTGTCGGCTCGGTTCAGATATTTACAATGAGAAAATTTTTTTAAAAAAGTTAACATCGTCCGCCATTTGAATATTGACGATTATACAGTGAAATATATTAATATATTATATCATGTAATGTATATATATATATATATATATATATATCAAATATTTTATGTATGATACAACTACACAATTGTATAATGACAGTAATAATAATAATATTAATAACAATATTGTATACAGGCATGTCGTGGTGTTTTGCTCGATAGCTCAGGTCGTATACTTGAATGTGTTTATTATATTATATATTATCATGTAGAAGTCAATCGTTTTTAATACGATATAATACAATACTACATATTATTATATATATTGTATATGTACAGACGATTACTATTATCTGTGGGTACAGATATATTATCATATTGTTTTTAATTATATATAGTGTAAGGGATAAACACATTGCATATTAATATATATATTATGTATGTTTTCGGTCGATCAGACAATAACATTATACTACACTGTAATAAAGAAAAATAAATGACGTGTATTTGTAAAAGAAGCGAGCTTATCATTAAATTTTATAAATTGCGTTCAATGTACATATATAATTATTACTTTATATTCCTCTTGTACTACCTCCGTGTTGGGGCATATGATAGTGCTGGCCAGCAGTCCTATATAAATCCACAGTGCCGTATTTTCAAATTTTTTATAGGGGGGGGGGGGGTCTAAATATTAAAAACACATAATATAAATTAATATTCTCTTTCTCTGTACCAAGTTATTTATGACTTTTTAACATTTTTTTTTTCTGGGGCGGGGGGGTGTCGAGAAATACGCCACTGTATATCCATGTGGCCATGTCACGTTGCTCAACACGCAGTTAATCTATACTAATATTATTGTTGTATATAAACATAAATGATAAAAATTGAAATAGCGATTATACCTACTACATGCGAAGCAAAATTTAATAAAGCAGAGTCATCAAAATGACGACTACATAAGGCAACGTCTGCGACGGGAGCGGGGCCATTCGCTTCTTCTCGTGGTTGTCGTAGTCGACGACCGAAATATCTTACGTAATTTTTATTTGTTTGTTTTTATAATATATTTTATTATATTTAATTCTTTTAACCAAGGGTTATTTATTTTTCCGTCATATATTTATTAGAGTGATATTACTTGTGAGTACGAAGACGTTTGTGGTGAGTACCTACCACTTTTGGTAAAAGTAGTAAGACACTGTCATATACTTACTTTCTCGTCCAGTACTCGTTATCGTGGTCAGTCGAGAAATAGTAAGACTTTGCCTAGGTTAAAGATATCCCACCCCCGAACATCCAGTACTCGTTATCGTGGTCGGTTGTTCGAGGAGTAAAGTAACCTTATAGAGTTGTATAATAGTGTAAATCCTGTTGCAGAGCCTAGTTTAATTATCCTTTTGTGCAGTACTCGTTACCGTGGTCGCCAAAAGGAGAACTTAAATAAACGCATACCGCAGGTATCAATAATTTACTCGTTTGACGGTTTGGGAATCGGAAACCGAAATATATCTGTTATATATACGTCAAGCCTTTGCGTGGCGTATACGACATTATAAAGAGGAGATATTTGATTGTTTGTATTGAATAAGCTCCGAAACTACTGAACCGATTCAAATGCAATTTGGTACATAGATAGTTATAGACCAGGGGTGACCGACCAGCGGCCCGTGATAGGTTTTGATGTGGCCCTGTCGGCTGTCGTACATTTCACCATCAATTACTTATGTATAAAATAAGAAAAAATAAAATTATTAAAAATAAAACTTGTTAATATAAGGTGCCCATACATATTGTATTGATTAAATAGTATGTGAATGTGCCAACCAACGATGGCGATGGCGAAAAAATAAAATGCATTATTATAAAAATGTATGCGGCCCACGATAACTTCTACTTACTCAATGTGGCCCGGTCTTCCCAAAAGGTTTAGACACTTTGAAGGGACATAGGCTAATTTTAAAAGGTAGAGGTCCAACCCCTGGAAGTGCCCACACGGGGGTTTTAAAATTTACGATGTAAATATTTGTTTATAAATGGTTGCTAATGGTTGCAATGGTTGCTATGGTATGTATAATCTGTTTATTTATAGGGTTGTCAATGGTTACATATTATTTTATCTATATCTATATACTTCTATACTTTATTAATATTATATTGTTATTTCGTTTACAGTTTGCGCTGTATATGTATCGTTGATATGGCCTATGGGTCAAAGCAAGCGTACCTATTGGTGGAGATTTAGTCTTATTTTTTTTTTATTTAAGCTTACACAATATTTTAAATACAGTTATAAATTCACATAACCGCTTGCACAAGGTTTTAAATAATTGTATTCCCTTTATCGTATTGTATAAATTTATCATATGAAATTACACATTTACACTTCAATAAGGCCCAAACGGTAAGAGTACAAAACTGACATACGCAGCGGCGTATTTTCAAATTTTTTGTTGGAGGGGGGTTAATATTAAATATACATAATATAAATTAATATTATCTTTCTCTCTACCTACATAATAACTTTTTTTTTCTGGGGGGGGGGAGAGGGGTCGAGACCCGGGACCCCCCCCCCCCCCTCACCACTAAATACGCCACTGTACATACGTGTGCACAGAGATACATATTATACAATAGAGAGCCTATATAGCTAAAATAACAAATGTTTGGGTCGGCGACGTCGCTCACCACAGTTAATAATATTATATTATACAACAATTATTATTCGGCTACTACATCAAACGATTATAGCAAAGGTAAAAGTAGTTCTGGCACATTTATGGGATTTATGTAATTTATCACTGCCGTCTGCGATTATTATCATTTGTCGTACGTCATAAATAACCGTTTAATAAAGACATTTTATTTCCATTACGCTCGGGGATGCCGTTTGAGAAGGGTCAGCCCGCAGCCGACATTTTTCAGTGCCGTTTTCATTTTAACAATACGCTGTCAACTATAGCCGCCGCACATTGCAGACCATCTATTTAACTCGTTTGATTCATCATCTTCTGCAGTGTGTCTCATACACTGTCTAAACATAATTGTTTTCCCTCTTGTGGCCAATTTCGATGAAAGCTGTATCCGTTCTATAGAAATGATCAATTCGAAATGTTTGGGTGGTATAGGGTGGCGAGATGAGCAGAATCGGCTTGTTCTCTCGCTGAACCGAGTACAGCATACTACCTGCGATTAACCCTCAGTTAAACCGCCTCCCTCATTTGAGTCGCTGCAGAGAAGGTTCTCGACGCATTCTGGGGGCCGCATATACTATAGTTTCGTCTCAAAGAAAACCATGTATACGAAAAAAGGTCTAGTCCTACAGTCGCAGCCCGGGGAAATTGTACGGAATCGTGTAGATTTTAATAATCATTTATACATATTTATCTACACGATTCCGCATGGTCTTATAAACGCAACGTTGTCATACCTCGTAAATATATTGTATAGATAAAACACATAATTATTGTAACGTACATACCGTTTTGTAATTTGTGCAATAGACGATTGCTGTTTTGGAAAAACATGGTTTTATTTGCGATGTGGTTATAATATGCGCAGGTACGCCATATATATCTACGAATAAAAAAAGGTACCTTATATATAAGTGAATTTGTTGACGAATATGGCTCATATAATAAATTAATCGTAAAATATAACATATAATGCAGGATTATGGAACGTATACGACGATCACAGTAGAATCTCGATTATCCCCCCCCCCCCCCACACCATTAACCACCACTACTCGGTTAAACAATAAATAAATTGTTTATAAGCTACAATAAACAATTGACAAGCACATATATACCTACATATGTAATGAAGCCTAATATACATTATAATTTATAGTGTATAATATCAAATAATATCGATGAATTATTTTCGAAACGCAGTTTCTTGTGGCGCGATGTGAGCGGAGGGACCCTAGCCCAGAAAAACCGTGCCCATCGAAAATAAAAGCGTTAGTCGCTGTCTCTCTTATAAGACTTTACCGCGTTCTAAATACTACCGTCCCTCTCGCTCTGCGGCCGGCCACGTTGTTAATGGGTCGCCACTACGCGTGTACTAGTGAACTGCACACGGGTGGTGGGGTACCCGCGTGTTTTTACCTATGACGCGACGAGGTTAAAGCCCGTCGTGTATTTAATGCGCGTCGTGGTATCTCAATACCCGTGACCTTGAATACTCTTGCATAATATTATATAAGTACACGGGTAATGATAAATAAATGCACGGGTGTGCGCGGTCATTGTTAAATACACGGATAAACACGAGTATTATGCACCGCGGGTATTATTAAATACACGGGCTTTAATATGCTCTTTGCCCGCGTACCCGTGTGTTATAATACCCGTGCACGACCACGACCACTAGTTGTCGTTACGGGAGATTGTAAACTCCGCCCGAAATGAACAGGTAAAAACAAGGTCCGTGGTAAATCCCGCCCGGACAAATGTACAGGTACGGAAATAGTTCCGCCCGGAAAAATAAATATTTTTTAACTAAGCGTTCCGCGAATGTACGACGCGATTGTACTTTTCATAGATTAAAACAATTTTCCGATTAAATAATTATATAAGCAATGACGCTGCTTTTCCAACAAACATATGGGCAGCTGCTGCTACGGCACATTTGAACCGAACAACTAATGCGTGTGCGTCGTTTCATTCCAATTTTAATAAAAGTTTTAATACTAGTCATCCTCATATTTTTATATTTTTAGACAAACTTAAACGAATTCAAGTAGAAAATTACATAAAAATAAATAGTATAAATGAACCGCATAAATATAGAAATTCGAAATCAAAAAAAAAAAAATATATACATGCAAAATATAATTAGAAAATATAAAAATAATGAAATATCTATAGATGATCGTGCAGGAAACGTGGCTCATTATTTTGGGGATTTTAACAAAAAAAAAATAAATAGTATGGAAGTGATATTTTGACTCGTATCTATTATTATAATTATTTATTAACAATTTTATATGCTATACAATATACACGACTCATAATAATATGTGCTAATTATTGATGATGATTTTATTTTGACTTGTTTTTATTATTATAAATATTAATATTTTTACTATTATATTTTTATTTTGTTATATGCACATGACATGTTATAATTATTGTTTATGATTTTATTTTGACTCTTTTTTATTATTATAAATATTAATATTTTTTACTATTATATTTTTATTTTCGGGCGGAATTTACATGCGCCCGTTATTATATATCTACCCGTCGCGTCGCCGCCGATAAAACACACACAATAGAAAAAATGTCAGGTGGCAGGTAACTGGAAGCCCATAATAATAATAAATTATTATAGTATTACAAATTACAATTGAAACCGTTCATAACAAAATAAATAACATTAAATATTATAAAATCACTTTCATGAGTCATGACTGTGTTGAGGAATCCGGGTTTTTCAGTTATGAATTATGATTTTATTTTGCTTCTGGGCTAGGGTCCCTCCGTTCACATAGCACCATAAGAAACTACGTTTCCACAGAGTGTCCCATGACAGCACTCGACTTTTATTTCTTTAAGAATTTTTTCAATTGTGTCTACCAAAGGCATATCTGAGAGACTAACAATTAATGCAAAAAATAGGTTCAATAACGGTGACCATACGTTCCGTTTTCGAGTTGTGTCCCCACAAGACGCAAAAATGTCCTACTTTGAAAAAAAGGCAATCCGGAGCAATTTCATCATTATTTAAAAAAAATATATTTTTCGCAATTTCTGTAGAAATTATTTAATTATTTTACATAGTGAATTTTACCCGTCAGTTACCGAACAATTAGGGGGGGGGGGTCAAGCATTGTGACATAACCCATTGACCACGCCCCTGTGTTCAAGACAACATTCTACTACACGGCAGGCGTACACAGGATGACAGAAGGGTGTTATCTGACTGCTCCCCAATGACAACAGGTCACCGCCAAAGGTTCTAGTGAATGGAGTATAGAATAAATACGAATAATAATAAGTAAAAAGTAATAACAATAATTATTTATTTTTTTCTGGTACAATAGTTATATATGTTTATGTTTGATGAAATCATCACAATATTATTTATTATTCTTTCAGACAAAACGAACAATGCAATTATTGTGAATAAAATTTTAATAGTATTTATATAATAAATATTAAACCTTGCAATACCATATGTTGTAAAGTTTTATAAGTTAAATAGTAAAAACATATCATTTTATACATCAATTATGAGTTATATATCAATTCTTTTTTTTTTTACTTATTTATGTTTTTTTGTTTTTTATAAAATATAATTGAGAAAAAATATATACTTTTAATAACAACACCTAAACTATGTTAAATATTATGTTAACACTTAACGTGACATAAATAATCATAGTCTTAATATCTCTTAAATAAAACTTTTTAGTAAAAGGTATGCGCGTATTTAATAAAAGTTAAATTGGTAGACGACGACATTCAAATAAGTGATACCATTCATTGGAATTCTTTACTTATCAAGGATATGGTCAAGACTATCACACATATCACCGTCCATATCAGAATGCACAGCGGCCAATATTTTGACTTGAATGGTGAGCAATAATCATTTTTAATCGCAGCCACTTGTTGCGGAATTTCAGCACGTGCAGCCATGACCAATAATGCAGGAGTTGCATACTGAATACCAGTACCAGCGTACACGGCGACAATCGAAACCTGCAAAATTCATCAACCAACTTATTAATAAAAAATCGAGTACAAAATATACAATTTTGTATTGCCAAATAATTATTATTTTATTACTTGAACCCATCTCATAAATATTAAATGTTTATTATTTATTTAACATTAATGGTATACTTTTTTTGTTTGTTAATATAGAGTAAAAATATTATGATTTCTTTTATACAATAAACATTTCTAAAATACTATTTTGATGCTGAAGACAATGTACTTTTCATGTTTAAAATATAATTAATTAATGTATTGAATAATAATAGTTAGGCGCTTACTAAAACTTCAAGACGTGACACAAAAGCCGCTAGTAGTACAGGTGTAATCAAGGAGAAAAGTGGTATAACTATTCGCTTCCAGATCCAATGAGCATCGGTTGGAAGAAACATCACCTGCAATAAAAACATAATAAACATTACTAAGATAAGTATATAGGATTGATTTTTAAGATTTTATAATTGAATAGATCATTTTTAGATCATCTAACTAAATTATAGATGCTTTTAACAAACAATCAATTGATGGTTAATTGGTTAATGTTAAGAAGAAAAATTCTTAAATTGATGTTACAAGACATAATTGTTAATTAAACTTTAATCTCATTTATAGAAATGAAAATAAATAAGCTTGTACTTACTTGGATATTATTTCTTAATGTAATAGTAATGACTGGAAAACTAATACTGATTGTAAGTACAGGAAAAAGAATCAATATTGAATCAATCAGCTTATAAAATAATCCAGTATCTTGTGTTGGTGTGAAATTGATGGTATACAATTCATCAACTTTTGGGAATGCAAAAACACCCGTCATACATAAACACATGTACAATGTGTATACTAACAAGAAGTTAGCTGCCACTTTTAGCAGAATTTTGTTTTTGTTTTTGATTGGTGAAATCACAGACGGGATTGAATGATGACACATAAATGCATAAATCGAAGCGCCAATTAATTGTGGCATAGCAATAAAGTTTGCAGCTGGTGTATAACCATGCTTTTGGGTTGGAGAAATCAGTCGAATTGTTGCTAGAACAACCATTGCAATAATAGCTAAAAAAAAAAAAAATACGTTGATAAAAATTAATCAAATTAAACTTATACTAAAGACCAAATTGGTAAAAATGTAGACTGTGCTTATAAAATAAAACTTACCAATGACACGCATGAAGAAACCTACAACTTGTAAGTATTTAGTCTTTTGGGCACTAAAAAATGTGAATGGTCCTATTATTAAGATATACAGCATCTATTTTAAACAATTTTTGAAAAATTAATACCAAATATTTAAAAATAATTATTACTATACAATTGCATACATACCAAATAACTTAGATAAATTTCATGCTTAGTGTAAGAAGAATTTTCCCAACACAAATCTGACTTATTAGCAGAGTTATTATTTGATTTGTGATCACTAAATAGTTTAATAAATTCATAATAATATTGAATAATTATTTTAAATAATAAATAGACAATTTACCAAGTAAAGTCTACAAGTGATTGTCCAATTGCTTTATAGTAAATCGATAAATCACCAAATAAATAGCCACTGATGGAAAAAAAAAACATCACTTTAGCAAATGGAGGCAGTAGCACTGCTACCATTTCACCCTGAAAGAATTAATTTTTAAAAAATTCAAAGTAATGTGGAAAAACAATATTTAAATATAAAATGTCTTACCAATTCTATCCTATTATCGAGTGAAAGTAATTCAACAGATTCAGGAGGAAAGTCCATTAAAGAACCTAAAAAATAAATAGTACATTATTTATTTAAAAGAAGAATCCTGATAAAAGTATAAAACTAATAGAAATAACAACTTATAAAAGTATCAATATTTAACAATAATTATTAACTAATCATGATATTAAGAGGAGTCAGAGCACTATTTGTTTCTTCTTTTTGACTCACATGCAACATACCAAATTTGTATTCAGAAGAAACAATATAATTTTGTTAGCTTTAATATTTGAGTGAACTGACCCATTATAAAACTTAAGTTAAGAACATTATCAGTGTTTCTCTATTACGTTGGTTTTTTAAGAAATTTTAATACTATAAAATATCTAATATACAATCACAGATATGTCCCTAATGTTATGTCTTAAAATAGATCAATTCACTTTAATTTTATAGCTTAATGAAAAACCGTTGAAATTAAAACTGCATTCATCATAATACAATAAAAATAATTAATATAGTTTGAATGTGATAGAAATTTAATTACATTAATCATTTTCATACTTAAATAGGGTAGGTAACAAAAAACACCTGTTGTTTTTTTAACTTTTATTAAAGTAATGTTGATTTTGAATTTGTAAAGTTCATAATTAATGATTAATAATAAATAAATTATAATAATTTGATATCATAACATTTGTACTATGGTTGATTATGCTTATTGTAATAGTGCCCAGTTTTATAAATGAAATGTCCATCATTTCAATCTATACCTACTGTGTAATGTATGATTATAAATTAATAAATATAATTGTATAAATTTTGTTGTGCATACTGGATGTAGGTAATACTGGATTGTCAAAAATAGGCGCTTCGTTGTCACTGTTATAACTGTCCGTACTAGCATTCGAAAGTCTGTCATAGTTGACTGATGCAACTTGTGGCATCATGTCCTTACACTAAAAATATAATAAAATATTATAAAGTAGACGATTTTTACAGGAAAAAAAACAGTGACCAGCACAACATGAGTTTTACAAGAATCTTCAATTGTATACAATCTTGTGATCGTAGTCTTAGTAAAAATGTAAATTACACCTCAGAATATTTTACTTACCGATTTCAATACCCTGGTAACACTTTTCATCATTTGTAATTTACGGAGTTGTGTTATAGAATTGGTAATTGTGATTGCTTCTACAACGAATGTGAACGTTATATAACTGAAAAACAAACAAACGTTATTCAATCAGTCTTAAACATTTCAATAATAAACCATTGTATTACCTTAAAAAAGCCATGGTGGCGATGAATATACCACTCAAAAGCCATCCAGTTTCTTGGACAACAGCTGGCAACGTCAGTGAACCCGGCCCAATGATCAGGTTGAAAACAAAGATCAAACCGATCTGGGTAAAAACAGACGTCGGTTAATATTTTATACGTGTAAAAATGACCATTAAGTAAAAGCGTGGTAAGTAATGTTGCTTACGGGTGTCGAGTATTGGGAACTCATGGTCTCGTTTCGAACGCAGCGGATACACTATACGATATTTACAGTTACGTATTTGACGTGGCGACGACGAACGGCGGCATTGCAATCATGCGGATCGTCTGCAATAGAAATAAAAAGCAAAGCGTTGAATTATTTTATTCACAACAATATATTTACAGGGCAAAACCTCTTGCACAATCCTAACGCCCATCATAATATCGCACCGAATCGCGCAATAACGTTAAATAATAACAATATTAAAAACGTAAGTAGTATCGTAATGAATTTTAATATTTTCAAATACGTTCACAATAAAAAAAAAAACACTTACCTTATTCGTGACGACGGACGAGTGCGACCGTGACGGGGAAACGTCGTCGATGGACTCGACGATTGCTAAGTCGGCTGCCACCGAAAATACGTCCTCGAACGACGACCGCGCCGACTATAATCTAATCTGTTCCGCGGTTGGATTTATTATTATTAATTATTTTCTACTATTGTTGTTGTTTATCGTATTATTTTTACAACCGCAGTCGATATTCTCGATTATTGTAATATCGAGAGACGACGGCCAGCGAGAGAGAATGGAAAAACGTGCGACCGTCCATCGCGGTCGGTGGCGGACAGGGCAAGTCGTTTGAAGTGATAATTATAATATCGTGTGCGGTAAACCTTTGTTCGGACGACGAGAAAAGAAATGGCGATCGCGTTGTGTCGCTATGGCCGTAATGACATGGTCGTAGGTATTTCGATATTGTCGTGTCGTTGTAATAATATTATTATTGTGCGCCGAAACAGTTGTACTGTAAAGTGTAAACCGTTTTCGAGTGGCGTCGGATATCAGTCGTAAATCATTGTCTGAAACCCAAGTCGTAGATAACACTATTTACGTCGTGCGCGCAGCTGCTGTGCTTGTGCCTTATTGGGCAATCGTTTGTGCGACGCGCCGCCGCCCGGCCGAGTACGACTACAGCAGTCAGCATTGCTGCAGAGTGCAGCTGCAGCAGTGGTCGCCACGACGGACGCCACCTCGTCAGTCGTGCCCGGTGACTCACGACGGTCTCGTCGTCGCACGTCGAATCCGATTATTAATTTATTATTATTATTATTAATATTCGTGTGTGTTGTTGTCACCCGTATAATATTATTGTTGTCATACACTGACTGTGGTCGAATGAAATATAAAAATATAATGTTTACGAAGATCGAAAAACAGCGATTACGCGGCGCTGTGGATAGGCCACTAAACATAAATCCTGACAATAGACAATAATCCTGGACTCGTCCAGTAATAATATTACGATCGGCGGAAGACGCACGAGCGCCAAATTGAGATGAAAAAAAAACCAGTCGTATCCGTACGAAAGCGCCAAAATCCTAGGCACCTGTGTTGGGCCGCGGTTAATAGACATTAAATAACAGATAAAAAATCGATATTAAATAGTAATTGATGTCTCCCATATATTGTTTAATCTGAAATATCTTGAAAAAGTTATTAGAGATAATAAATCAGTATGCCACAAAATAGAGCTTAACGGAAAAAATGTCATGCTAGCGTACGCTGACGATATTGTGATATTATTATATTAAGAGATTCAGCGAAACCGATGTAGTTTGGGCAACAGAGAAATTAATAGAGCCCAATCACAGAATAAACCTTACTATCAATGAGTAAAAAGCCATGTACCTAATAATGACTCGACGTTCAGTAAATAAAACAGCTCTGAGCAGTAGATCCTTTCTCCTTTGAACGAGTGGATGAATTTGAATACCTTGGAGTCAACATATAAACACAAAAAATAATATGCATACTGAGATCCAATTGAGTCCAATAAATAGTGCAAATAAAGCATATTTTGCCACGAATAAGATGCCCAGTTCTAGACTACTGTCCAAAGGTACGAAAGAGAAACTGTATACTACTTTTCTACGCCCGATATAGTAATGTACGCATGTGAAACATAGTCCACAACACAGGGAGACGAAGAAAGACTACCTACTCACTTTTGAAAGGAAAATTCACGGACCTGTTCGACTTCAAAATTGTGAATAGATGAGAGAAGAAAAATGAAGATCTAGAAATGTTATTTAACAAACCGAATGTTAGATTATTTCTGAAGGGAAAAACGCTTGTCACGTTTGCCGAGCTGTCGAAAGTCTAACAAGAAACGTCTTAGTCAAATACCCCCAAAAAAGCGAACAAGAGGAAGACCTTGCCAGAGATGGTTAGACAGGGTAAAGAAGGATATTTTAGAAACCGACAACTCAAAATGATTGGATGACGCGATGGACCGGATCAGTGGCGTCATTTGAGGGGAGGGGGCTAGGTGGGCATTTGCCCCTGTCTGATTGTAAAAGCAGTCCAATTGTTGGGCCGGTTGTTGGTGAAATAACAGAACCATCATTTTTCTAATTTCGAGGAAATAATATAGTATTGTGTAATAGCATTAGAAAACTATAGTCACGATAGTAATTAATATTTCTAGTTTCCTAGTCGGATGCTGATACTATAGAAATTATAAAACGACCACTCTTAAATTTATCCATGATCAAAAAATTTCTATTATAGAAGGTACTTATTTAAAATTGTTCGATTTTTCAATTACGTTTTAACAGTTTCATATTGTCATTTAATTTGTTTGATCCTCTAGAAACATATGAAATTATGTTACTGAGGTATATGTAGGTACCATAATTGTATTTTAGCTCCTCCGCGTATTTTTACCATAAAATGAGACTAATTTTGCCTCATACACGTATAAAGTTAGTAATACGGGAATCGTATCGAGATAGAAGTGTAAGTGGAAATTAGCTTGCAAGCGAAGTGATTTTTTTTTTTGTTCAGTTAGGTATACGGGCTGGTAAAACCGTTTGCTCCTTCCTATTAAAAACTGAAATGACGCCACTGGACCGGATTGGATAGAGAAACTTTGTGGAAGCATGCAAAAGGCCTTAATAGCCTGTATAGCATAAAAAAAAAATAGTAATTGATGTATTATAAAAATTACAGAGCGAAACATATTTATTTATATGAACTCTCCTCCTAACAAAAAATTAAGGATATCTAAAATAATTTTAAAATGGAATAAATACCACGATAGTGAAATAATTCTTTTTAATATGTGAAAAAAATCACCAAATTATTAAAATTTTATTTATTTTGATGTATATTATATTTTAACGATTATTGACAATTTTAAATAATTTTAAATAGCTACTTATATAAAATGTATAAAATATTAATTTTGGAGCAAGTGATATGTCATTTTTGCATCTTTGGCGCTTATGTCATTGTGTTGTCCCACTGAAAAAAAATGTTTGCTCTGCAAGTGACTCGAAACTACGAACGTATATATTATTATATCCTAATAATACTCAGTGCTTGAAACATAATATACGTTACACCAATAATTATACTATAGTGATTAACTGGGTTTTTTTTGTTTGTTATAAATTATAGTTACACAATCTCCAAGTATTTATTTTTACAACAAGTGATGTAACTAATCAATTCAAATTCTAAATTTTTTTAATTTATAAGTACCTAGATACTTAAGTATCATATTTTCGAATACTAATAGGATTTTTTTATACAATTTAAAGAGTATCCTGTGCCGAAACCAACTACTTCTTTTTTCCTAACAAGAATTATCATTTTCCGACAAATTGTTAAAAAAATGATTTTTGGAATATTTTGATGACTCTACATCGAAATTTGAACTATTTTTTTTAATAAAGTAAGTGCAAACTAAGTGCAATCATATAGGTTCATGCCCATTAGTAAGTTTGGAAGGTATGAGGGCTATAGCCTATAATGATGTGATAATTAAAGTAGTTAATATATTTTATCTTCTTACGTTTTATAATTTGTGTATTTTATAATTTTACTAATTATACTAGACTAAATAATACATAAGTACATTTTATATTTTTGTAAAATCATTGTTAAAGACTATTATTCTTATTCTTTATAGTAGTTAGTCTGTTAGTACCTACACAAATAGTTAAATAACTCACAAACTATTCGTTTGAAGTTTAATTATTGAGATAATTGATATATCGACATTTTCAAAAAAAATCTACTTGACTAGAAAAAAAATGTTGCTAGCGCCACGGGTTACTCCTTAAATTGATTAAAAATATGATTGATCCTTATGTGTAAGTAAATTTAAAAAATCCAAAAATCAGATTTTGATTAAATTAATTATTAAAGAAAAACATGCTTGGGGAATATTACTCAGCATAATATTATATTCAAAAACAAAAATATTTAGTACTTTGTTTTATTTAATTGAATATAGAATTAAAAAGTATTTTTTGTAAGAAAAAAGTGTACACGTAATAGAAACTGGACCTATTTGGCACTAAGTAATAATATAAATATTGAAAATGTACGAAACACTCAAATGAAAACATAATGACTGAACTAATATCTTTAAAACTATTAACAATAACTAACTATTATCAATATAATGATTATTAACTTACTAGATATAATAATTATAATAATTAAATAATTCATTCAGTCTCAACTACTTAATAAATAATTATTATTTTTATTTTTAATTAAAGTCATTAAGAATCTTTCGATATAATTAAATATTATATTTTTTACACAGTTTGATATGCCTAAAATTGAGTTTTTTTTCAGCAAAAATTGGTGTGATGTCCGGATATTAAAAATTAATTTACTTCTGACGTTTCAAACATTAAAGACAAATTATTATACGTGTATACATATTATATATTTATATTGAACAATCGTAGAAATCTTTAAAACTTAAGTGTTTTACACAATTTTTTTTCTATTATTTAAAATCCGATTGAGGTTTTCAAAGTTGAATACGACTTGTATAATTTTGTTATTTATAAAAATTAATTAGGCAACCCTATTCGCATATTGTAATTTTTTAGTGTTGGTTATCATCACATTTTATTACTGTGATAAAAATTGCTTTAATTTTGCCCCTTGTAATAATTAGCCGACATTGGGCATCTTAAGGACGTTTTGCTAAATACAGCGTGAATTGTATAGACCTTGGCGATAAACAGAAAAATATGAACCTACAATAAACTCATAATTACAAGCTGACATTATTCGAACCTATAATTATATAATCATTTTTAAGGTTAATTTAGGCAATGCAAATGTATACATTTTGACTCGGTCATTATTTTTTCACCAGAAAAGTAAAATATATGTGATATAATTATGTAATTTAGGTACCCAACGAAAAGTAATTTGTTTGGAATTTAACTAAAACAAAAAGTAAATTGTTAATCTTTTATAGACCATTTGAATTTATTTCATTTAATATTAGTATAATTTATAATGTTTATCGTACAAATTATTTGTATTTTGACTACCTATAATTGAATAATCGGAAATATTTATTAATAGGTACTATGGAATATAATAAGAAATATAATATAGGAATGCGATGGGAATGATGAATCGTTTAATACGAATCAATATTAACAAGCTATTGAAAATCGTCTTATCCCAAAACGGTCAAGGTTTATATTATTAACTAGTAGTCTCGTGTTCAGCCAAAATTAAAATTTGAGTGACATATTTTTTGATGTCGCCCACCCAAATTAGTTTTGGATGGTTAATTGCAATAATGCATTTACCTATCGCCACAGATATGGTCAAATGGAAGGGGGATATAGTACCATGACCAGGACCGTATTGAAGCATAGGCACTGTAACCTAAAAATATGTTTGGCCTACGTTTTTGTTGTTGATATTTTAAGTTTATTTATATTTTTATGATAAGTCAATATAAATTTGTAGTCGTTTAGCACAAAAAGTGCCTAAGACCTGCGATAGTGTTAATCTGAGCCTGACCAATGACCATGACCTATGTATTTTTTTAAAAAAAAAATCAGTTTAATCAGGGCGAAAAAATCATTTCATTGTCACTATCTATTGTGCCGTGTGTATAATAAGAATTTAACCAAATTACGGGTTAAAATGCTTAAATAGCTTCTATAACAGAAGCCTCAGTGTAAAAACATGTATACCAACTAGTTAGTTATATAAGAGCACAAAATTCTAAAAATTAAAATAAAACTTTCAATCCTAAGATATCAAACTTAAAAATTGTATACATTTTGAATTATATTTTATAAAAACCTGCAATTAAACTAGTTAGAAGAAACAATTTTTCCATACTATTAATATATCTTTGTAATTCAATTACATACAAAATATTTTTAAACCTTTAAAAATACAAATTGTAAACAAACATACTATGTGTTTAAAAAAATTGAATAAAAATACGAAATTATAAATTCATATATTATTTAGTGTTATATTTGTAAAACAATCCTGTTTCATCTGCACCACCGAGTGCCCAATGCAACGTATAACGATTTAGCATTCTTACCACTAAATTTTCCAAACACAATATTATGGATTTTTTTAAAACGCTAAATCCATCCAAGCTGCTGATCACGAAAAATTATTTTCCCCTATTTTAATATCCGATTTGTGCACCATTCCTAATTTCTATTTTTGTGGTAAATCCTCAAAAATACTATTCTCTATAATTTTTGTAACACGTAGTTTCACCTAAGATTACTCAAAACAAAAAATAAAATAATTTTGTGAGAATACGTTTAGTCTGTTTTGTGCATGGGCCGGAGAGAGGAAAATAATAATGTAGCTGCATCCTCTTAGGTTTCAACCGATAACAAATTAATGATGTGGGACCTTGAACCCCATTTTTATACGCAGCAATATTATTTTATTCTAACCGATATTTTAATAAGAGACATTAACTATAACGAAAAATAAAAGTGTTAGCGACTCGGAAAAGCGCATCATTTGTTTTATTTTAAAAGACGCTTTTCGAAGAGTTAGTGAAAATTAATTTTCTCATATTCTTGTAAATATGACGAAGGTACAACACACGTTTAATCAAAAAAAAAAATGAACGTTAAAATCGTACCAAGAATAATAATTGAGGACTACACACGAATTTTATACTCGATATAATTAGAACGATAATTTTAATTACATCGCGATGTAGTAAAGTATTTTTTAAAATTATACGTTTATTATGCTACGTCGACGGGAGATGGCGGTGTCATATATATTATTATAATAACTCATCAGTCACATCACTCTTATAAGTAGGAAGGGTACCTATACTAATGCGTCTTTGTATAGTTTTTCCAGTTTATACGGAGACGACGCTGCTCGAGGTGCTGCGCTTGCCGACGAGGTTTACGCGTATTTTTACGACGACGTCGTGTTCGAAACCGATCTGAACAACAATAAATGCACATAAAATCCGTAATCAATATAATACTATATATAGTATATACATTAAATTAATAATATAGTGGTTTTGAATAAACAAAGTGTTTTGCGTCAAATTTTTTTTTTTTAAAGCCGCGGTTGTCATATCGTCTCACATTAATTATAATTACGTAATATATAGACCCGATAACTGGAAGTTAAGTCATTGGACGCGCTCCGAATGATAATAATATTAAAAATAATTCGTATATAGGTAGGTGTCGTCGAATAATGTTTGTTATGGATGCATTGTCACATGACATATTATCGTAATGGTAAACGAGTGGTGCAGATTATAATATGGTCTTATAATAATAATTATTTATTGTTCGGCGTTAAACGGTATTGGCTTGTTATGTTACTATAATAATATTATATCGACCGATTGCAATAAGAGGAGCAGTGACGACGACGACGATGATACACTTCTGTAGAGTATTATAATATTGTATATTATTATAGTCTCGACTACAGATGAACGGACCGACGATTTTTCGCCATCGATTTCATGCATCTCCACGTGATCGTCATGACTACTGTACGCCTACAGTAATAATTCGGGTTGTGTAAAATATGATGTCTACCGACAACAAGTAGGTAATTTATTTTTGTCTTTTACAATATACCTAGTACCGACCGAATGGCATGCGCTGTATAGTAGTAGTTGTCGATTAAAAACAATTTAAATATAAGAAATTTGTATCCCCGCACACAATCATAATAATAATAATATGTATATACTCACGTATTAAGAGGAATAGAGGATGTCAATATTAATTATTGTTTTCTCTCTCAGACCAGCGCAAGCAATACATAGATAAAACTAATTTACGCAAAATCATAAATTGTAAGTTTTCGAGTAAAATCACCCATTACAAAAATTATAGAGGATAGTATTTTTGAGGGTTTATCAGTTTTATTATTATTTGACTTTGTACTACTTACAAAAAAAAAAAAATGTTGTTCATTTAAATGATATTTAAATTGTTTTGAGACGATATATTTAGACAAATCGATACTTCATATTCTCAAAAATATTGTTCACTATAATTTTTGTAATGAGTGATTTTGCTCTGAGATTACTTAAAAACAAAAAAAAAATGATTCGGCGTAAATGCGTTTTGTCTATGTGGCCAGAGAGAGAACACAAACAGTGCGCTGACATCCTCTTGATAAACACTATATTGTCGTATTATTATTTATTATAATAATTTATACACGAAAACCACACGGATTTATTGTATATTTATTATTATTTATACCTTTATTAGATTGCTTAACAGTAAAAACGGTCGGTATTTAAAACGTTTATTGTAAAAATTCCTCGGAAATAAAATATTAGTTTATAATATGACGTGTGTATATTGGGAGGCCAGGAACTACCCAAATCATGATTTTGCAATTGGAAAATGATAATAAAGACAGTAATGAACTCCAAGAAGACGACAAAAAGTGCGAAAAAGGTATGACAATTTTTTTTTGAATATGACAATATCATGTTAATATTATAAATTCTTTTGAGGAATTGAATATTTCATAAGTCGAGTATAGTAAAGCATTTTTTCTATTTATCAATTCCATTTCCGTTTATTATTGTTTTCTATATGCTTGTATCTATATTCTATAGTCCTACTTAAATAATTTTTGAAAATCAAGCAGATTAACTTAGAACTCTGTAGAAGGTTTCGAATATACCTCGTCATTGAGCAGATTACTAGATGTGTTAAATTCTTAAATGACATAAATTTGAATTCAATGATAAATCCCTATTCGAAAAACTCGACCCAAAATGTGGCCTGTTTGGGCGAATAGTTGTACCTATATTCCGATTGGGCGAATGCTTATTCTATTACAATTAATACCGTTTGGGCGAATAAATGTGAATAGGTTAATTAATTTTTATATTATATACCTAGTATAATGTACACTGGCAATTGAAAAAAATCAAGTCACATACAAAATACATAATAAATAATTAATAATGAACTCTTAACTTTAAAAAGATATTGGTATATAGTAATATTGTAACAATATTAGTTAACATTAATAACAATTTTAATAATAGTGATAAACAATGATTAGCGACGAAAATTTACCAGGTTTTTATCTCACTCGGGTAAAAATAATTTCACTCGTCTAAACGGTATAAATGGCGTTTGCTCAAACCAATTGTTGATTTTTTGGTCAAATCTATTAAAATAAATGTCACCACATATAATATGTATATTTTATACTATCGTTACATAAGGTATTTTCGGTAAGTAGATCTCATTTAACCTAACCTTGTTTGCCAAAAATATCTCATTTAACTTACTCCTCATACTAGAGTAGGCGTACCATGCAGGAATGGTGTAAATAGATTTGTATTAGTCGAATTATTAAGATAATTTTACCTTGTATGAAAAATGATAACATAAGTAATGGTGGAATAAATGTATTTATAAATTGTCAAGGATGTTTGAATACTTAAAAATAAAATACTTTTAAATAACAACATACCAGACTACGAACCAAAAAGCCGTAGAAAAAAACACTACTAAATCGAAATTGTTTGATCATTTATATTAAATAGTCGTCAGCCTGAATAAAGTGGTAAGACATTTTATCTTATTTTGTTTTTAAATTTTAACGACGAGTTGTAGTTATCCATTTCTCTTATTTATTTTCACTGCCTATTTCCTGGCCTAAATAGTTTCAAAAAAAAGGCAATCAATTGTAGATAATCAACAATAGATTTGTATACTGTGTTAAGTAAAAAGCTGTTTCAAAACATATTTATTATTATAATGTTTAGTTACCTACTCCAATATAAATACTAATATCAACGATACTATGGTTTTTGTTGTTCTATTCAATATTTTTTGAGTGTTTTAACTATAGATTTTAACTATCATTAAATGGGAGGTTAACTTGTTAACTATCATACTTTTAACTAAACTAAATTGTACAACAGACATTTAATGTAGGTGCATATTATAAGCTAAATGTTTAATTCAATAGTGGATCAATGCACAAGGTCTAAAGACTAATATTTTATATTGATAGAAAATTTAAAAACTTTTTATTTTTTGTAAAAGTGTTCAGTTTATGAGATGTATAACCAAACTGAAAATATTATCGCTTTGAGGAGTATATAGGTACAATTATTTTCTATAATATAAAGCACAGTCAGTGCTCATTATAATTTATAGATAAAATACAGCTATAGCCTTAGGTACACATAAGTACATTAAAAACGCACTTAGAAATTGTATATTTAAAAATATAGATTACATTTATATAGGATTATTGTTTCACGAAGAACTATTTTTTTTGAAAATGGATGTACGTAACCGCTTAAGTTTATTGTAATTCATTATCATGTTTATTCATAAGCTTTTGTTAGTGTGAATATTATTTAAATATTTTTAAGCAAAATAAAGCGTTTCGAATGTTTATACAATATGTATATATGACTTGTTAATCATGCGTATTTAAATAAACGTATCGTTATAATTTCTAATTTTGAACTTTTTGCTAAAAATAATTGCTAAAGATCTAATATTTTATGGAATAATATTCATTAGTCATTACGAATAGTATATTATGATATTCGATGGATTTAAGAATTAACTATAGATATTAGTATTCAGACCATTACAATTGAATCAAATAGTTTTAATATTCGATTTAACGAGGCAAACATATAGTTAATACATACTTAACCGGACTTCAATTGAATATTTGAATATGTAGACATACACAAGTATATAACAAGACGTATAGCAATGATAGGTTACTAAAACCATTTCCGAACAATGTTTCATGATTAAGTACGTGACCCTGCAATTACCTAATTATATGTACAACAAAAACAAAAACTGAGCTAAGATTCTTACAAGATAATTGATTTACTATGACGTGTGCCTAATTTCAAACAGAATTTATGTTTGCAAATTAGTTTGATTTTGCATATAATATATAGCACATCGTGTGTAGACTCTTCCAGAACAATTTACTCGTCTTAGTAAAACCAAGTAAAAAACATTGCGGGTTTATGATCAATAAATAATAATATATAAGTTTAAAATAATATTGTTTAGATCGATATTTAAGCTGTTTTAATGGTTGTAGGAACAAATGATGATATCAACAAAATCGAGCCTACTCCAGCGGATTTCGAAACAGCCATTAGCCATACAGGTAAGATCTATATTATTATATTGTGTTGTAGGTAAAACGATTGACAGGATGTAACATCAGTAAAGATTACTGAAAATATTAAGGTTTTTTCATTTTCAGTATCAATATTTTTAATTGGAATTTATTCAACCATTTCTCTCAGTGGTTTGTAGAAAATAATTTATTATAATTTTTAATTTTTCTATAGTAACGCAGTTAATGTTATTACTTATTAATAATCTAATATAATTAATTTCTTGGAATTCTCTATGTTAGTACATACATTTAAAAACGAACAAACGGTTAATTAATTATAATCGTTCATCATTCATACTAGAATATTAGTAAAGGGCAAAGTGCTAATGCGAACCAAGATAAGGAAACCTATGAGTTATTTATTATACTTCATTCATGTACTAAGGATAATAGTCAAATTGAATTTTTGAATAAATTGATTTAACAATTCGCAGCAAAATATAGAAAATCATTTAAAAAACAATAAATGATTAATTTGTGTGGCCACAATAGGTTAAGTTGGTTTAAAAAATCAAATATTAAAGGTCAAACTTTAAAATATTGTCTTTCAATATTACAATGAAAAATTCCAAAAACCATAATTTGAATAAACCTTACCTTAAGAGGATGTCAGCGCAATATTTGTTTTCTCTTTCAGATCCACGCGTAACATAGATGAAACGCTTTCGTCTAAAATCGATTTTTTTTTTTTATGATTTTTGAGTAATTTTAGAGTAAAGTTACCTATTACAAAAATTATAAAGGATAATATTTTTGAGGGTATGACATATTGGTTTTATATTTAATTATTATTTGACTTTGTATTTGACTTTCAGAATAAAAATTTTTTTTTGTAAATTTAAATGATTTCTTAATATTGTTTTTGAAACTATATTTAGACAAATCGATATGTCATACTCTCAAAAATATTATTCTCTATCATTCTTGTAATGGGCGATCTTACTCAAATGTCATTAACAGAGGAGGGGGGCTTAAAAAAACACATTTTTTTGACGAACAGGGGGGGGATGACCCTATTGCCTCCCCTAATTGTATCCACTTTTATACCAAGGAAATTAATCTTATCGACGCGTGCATTTCAGGTTATGGTATTTACAATAAAAGAATGCTCGTGTTGTACATACCTCTGACGCTGACTTCGTTGTTCTGTACCAGTTCGCCGTCGTTTATATTGCCGGCGGTAAGATGTTACTTCGACTTGTCGCCTCTGGAAGAGGGCTCCCTGTTCGGAGCTGTTTACGTAGGTCAGTTCTCAAAATATATCCGCACCGTAATATTACTATTATACAGGATATATTGATCAGTGGAGATCTGTCGTTACTGATATAGTGATATATAGCTAAAGGTCGGGCTATGTACTGCAGTGTGTACCGTATATAATATATTGTTTATACGTATCGTATTGACATTTGTAGCGATTTTTTTTTCGCAGGTATGGTTTCGAGCGCTTTCGTATGGGGTTTTCTCATCGATACGCTAGGAAGGCAAAAATTGTTGTTCTATGGCATACTGTTGAGTGGAATTATGGAGTTTCTTTCGGGGCTCGTCCAAAGGTTTTGGGTGCTGGTCGTTCTCAAGTTCTTCTGTGGAGTCGCGTGAGTACTTAACAATTAACATACTATGTGCTCATTTGATCAGACGAATTCAATACACCGCACATTATGCCCGAGGGGATGGGCACCTCAGACTTCTTAAATGCGCTACTTTTTGAAACTTTCAAGTCCCACGGCCCGCATTGTCCTTTGAAAGACTTTTTTTTTCGCAGCTTGGACCGTCTTAAATAGGTATGTGAGCCGCCAGTTGTCACTTCTCCATCCCTGAGCTAAACTATATAATATTAAATGCAGTGGCATAGCCAGAGGGGCTTGCGGAGACTGCAGCCTTCCCTGAAATTTCAGGAAAATTTAAATACGCTTTCAGTGTTCTGTGAATGTCACTGATTTAATTGCATCAAATTATTTTTCAGTACATGTGGTCCATATTCTCTCGCATTTACTTTTTTGTCTGAATTCTATGATAAAGAACATCGAGATAAAATCGTATTGTATGCAGGAGGATTTTCATCGTTCGCTTTTGTTTTGCAACCTCGTACGTGTTTTTATTTTATTAAATTATTTTTTCTCATTACAATACAGTTATTAATACTAATAAGTAATTATTATTTGTATAGTTGTGGCATATTTTTTGATTCCAATGGATATTAATTTTCAATTTTTTAATGGAAATCTTATCATTGATAATTGGAGAGTATTCCTAATGACTTGTTCGGTCATGGTATTCCTAGCAGCATTCTTAGTTTATTCTATGGACGAAAGTCCAAAGTTCCTAATGGCCGTTGGTCGCCACAGAGAAGCTCTAAAAGTTTTTCAAAAAATATATTCACAAAATACAGGCAATCCACCGGAATCGTATCCCGTAAGTATTCTACCTACCATATTTTACACAAATGTAAAAATATTAATTAATAAATGATTGTAATTAATTGATCAATTTGTATTTTATCGAATTATTATTGAAATATAAATATGATATTATTTAGATTAGCGTTTTAAAATCAGAAATATCAGAAGAACAATCTTTAAAATCTATGCCATCGATAACTGTTACAAAGTTTATAAGAAAAGGGTGGATCCAAATTAAACCTTTTTTTTTGCAACCATATTTAACCCCATCATCATTGACATTCTTGTTGCTATTCATGACAATGTTAACGTGAGTTTGAAATGTTTGGATAATAGAAATTAAAATTAGTTTATCAAATATCAACATTTTTTATCAAACAATTTATGTAATTACTATTTTATAGTAATTCCTAGGTGATTTTTCACATTTTTAAACGTTTCCCTCGTTCTTAATAATAATTTTTTTTATCATACAATTATAATTTCTATAGTATATAATTATTATTAAATTGATTTACGACAAACGCTATAAAAAATTCATGTACAAATAGTACTCAGGAACCCGAGATCTCGGTATTATTGTAATAGGTACAATTTAAAGTTTTGTTAGTCAGACGAGTTTTTTTTTTATATTAACAAATATCGCTTACCGACGCCTGCTTGATTGAACACAACACGCAGATTGAACACCTTTCGATTAAGACTGCCAAACATGTACGCAACAATTATTGCAGCTAAAGGCGACCACACTTCCGTATGCGAATCCAGGACTTCGACAAATGTCACTTACACTGCAGATTGTAGAGGGGTAAGTGTACCCATCGCAGTTATAATTTCGTTTTATTTTCTATATCATTAAATACAAAAAATATTGAACATTCTAGACTCTAGCTCTAGTTGACCCAGAAATCTACATCAAATCTATGATTGTCGGATCAGCAGTTTTTAGTATGTTTTGGGTCGCTATATACATTACGAAATACATGGATAAAAATCACATATATAGTAAGTGATAAACAGTATATAATACTATATATTGTTATTTCACCGTAAATAATAAATAGCCGAGGAGTTATTTTTGACAATTTATTATAATAATTATAATAATTATAATTTATCACTTTATATAATGAAATTGGAATGTTCCTGTTTAATAATGTATGAAACATTAACGTATGGCTCAACTGACATATTATTAAATTTGATTTTCAGTATTTTTTTCAATATTTGGCGGAATTGGTATTTCAATATTTCCGTGGACAAACGGAATGGTCACATTAATCTTATCAGCTATTTACGTAGGCATAATGAACATCAATACGACGCTAGTAATTAGTATTATGGCTTCGGCTGTTCCTACCACACTAAGGTAAAAGTTGAATTCGATGATTTTTAATATTATGTAAAATAAAAGTTAACTATACAATTGAGTTGGCATTTAAACTCAGAACACAGATAAATGATAATCGATGTTATGATTACAATTTTTTTTGCAAATAGTGTTATTTGATCCGTTGTACATGCCTTGAGATTAACGTTGTACACAAAAAAATCATTCGTCCAATGTTAAAATATTATCAAACCTAATATAGGAACCTTAATTTATCTGGAGAAGATGAGGGTGTAACAGACTAGTTCTTTCGTAAAAATTTTATTCTATATATTTTGTCATTTTAGTGACCACATGCAAAATAATGCGTGTACACAAATTGTACATAAAAATTATCTTTAAAAAATAATAAAATCCACATCGAAAATATACACGAATAAATTATTACGGTAACACAAAATAGAATAAAAACAATAGTGATAATAATATTTAAAGTTAGGAGTTCTAGGGTGAAAGAATTGTTGGAGATGGAAGTTTTTAATTTTTAATGCACGAAATCTCTACCTAAGTATAAATATAATAATATATAATATATTATTCGTCGTAATATAATATACGCTTGTTTGGTAAACAGTAAATAATAATATTATGTTCAGATAGTATGTCTAATTGAATAGGTGAACACTACACTACACTAATAAAAAAGGCAATAGAACCGTAGCACAAAATGGTCTTCATTTTATAAAAGGTATAATTTAATAATTATTAATTATATTTTTTTTTCAGAGGTATGGCGGTAAACATGGTCATAATGTTCGGTAGAATTGGAGTTGTTTTTGGAAATTTAATCATACCTGTATTGGACAGGATCAATTGCGAGTTGCCGTATTTGACATTAGCGTTGTTTAATTTTTGTAAGAAAACAAATAATATATTTTATTTTAATTAAAATACCAAAGGTATGGAAATTATTTTTATTTAATTTTTCAGCGTGCCTGGTTGTTATACTAATATTAATGAGGATAAAAAAAGAAAAACCAAAAACAATTTCAACAACCTAGTATATATTTAATCCTCCGTGTTTTGGAATGCGACAATACTCAAAGCAACATTTTCAACAAAAATAAATTATTAAAAAATTAGATGAAACTGATTTTTTAAATTTTTTATACCTATTTATGTATTATTTGAGTTTTTAATTTTCAAATTAAATTTGAACACAATTTCTTTTACAATAAAATGATTATATGTATATAGAATAATATAATAAATATGGGTATTAACTAGTTGAGTTAATTTTATTGTTAGTGGCTTACCCAGGATTACCTACATTAGGTTAGGAGGGACTAGTGGAAGTCCTGTAAAATACAAGTCCCTGGTCTTTAAAAATAAAATAAGTATTAAATAAGTTTATTTTATAACCGTACACTCCTATATTTGGCGTATACAAAGGTGTGTACTCCTACACACCGAGCTCATGACAGTTTTTTCTTAGCAATGATTTGGATTTTAACCAGCAGGTGTTGTAAAAAGTAAAACGTATATGGTGGGGGGGGGGGGGTGACTAAGAAAGTCTATGGCCTTATGGGGGACTAAGCCTCCACTAGACCCCCCCCCTATATGGTTAGTCCACGATGTTAACTATAATTTCCTAATAATTTCCGTTGCCAAAAATTGCGGTAAGGAACAATGTTGTTTGATAACAATAGTTATAAGTTTCATTTTATTTATGTTGTTTTATTTTAACTATAAAAAAGTAAAACCGATTAAAGTTATAAAAGTTTAATAATATTATTTACTTACAATTTTTCCCTGTACACGAGGGTGCTTTTATTTAACTAATAATGAAAGTTAAGGTTCGGGGTACACACATTTTAGGTTTAATAAAAAGTAAAAAGTTTAAATCTTGTCAGAAATAACAATAAATCATATCATTAAAAAATTGACAACTGTGCCCCAGTTTCTTCTGTATATAATATAATATAATCGTAATTTACCTTGTAATTTAGACGTCTTACAATACTAAATAATATTTTCTATTTATATCTATGATCAGAATAAAAAAAATATTGATAACAATTAAAAATTATTATGATATTATATAAAAAACCATTTAAAATATTGTTTCTTTGACTCTTATTATTTCTTAATATATATATGAAGTTAAAAATTAAAATTATAATAATTTTGTTAGCCTTTTATTATGCTGTTATAGAAATAATAAATACAAATACCTATAATATTATAATTCAATAATGTTAGGTTTAAAAAAAAAATATCATGATCTTAAATACTATTTCGCCCAAACAAAATGTTTTTATTTAGAGTTAGGTTTTGTTGACTTGGTGCCGATATAAGTACTTAAAAATTACATTAATTGTACTAAATACTATTAAAAAATGTGCTATCAAATGTATTATATCCGTCATTCGATGTTTGGTTCGGCATAGGATTTAGTGATTTATATAAGTATATAGAATGTGGACAAACCAACGCAAAAATAAATTAAATATTACAAATTACAAATGACAATATTATTATACATATATAATAACTATAGTTATAAGGGATTCAGTCATTAAATTATATTAAAATTTAAAATATTGTTACAACCTATCATATTCTAATACTAATAATAAGCATTAGTACAGTACCATATTATAATAGCATGAAAATAAATAATAAATATTACTTAAAGTCGTTATATTATACACCTATATAATACTTATATGTCTTAAATCATAATATTCTATGTGCCGGTTGCGGTAGTGCCCGTAGTGGATTCTGTCGAATTTTAATTCAAGTTAATGATGAGCAAAATATTAGAGACAAAATAATGAAACAAAGGTATTTTTATACAACGCTGCAAAGATGTATTTACTGAAATATCGATTTTTTTAAATGACATTAGTTGTGACCACCTTAATTTGCTATGCAGTCGGCTGTCCGCATTCGAATACTATGTCCATGCGGACGGTTATAATATTGTATCCGGCAAAAATAGCGAAAAAATAATATCGAATGTACAAATCGCTAATTAATAATGGCGAAAATAAAAAGAGCAAAAATATAGTACAAGGCGATCATTTAACGTAAGACATACTCAATATTTCAAAAAGTATTTACGTTTTTGATAATATTTTTATTACATGGTATCAAATATCAATGATCGTTACAAAACAACATTTAAAAAAAAAAAAATATATTTTTTAATCTTATTATTTTTAAATAATCCGTTAAAATAAATCATCGATTTTTGGACGAGTTGT
The DNA here is from genome assembly GCA_022818045.1 of Neotoxoptera formosana. Taxonomy (NCBI): domain Eukaryota; kingdom Metazoa; phylum Arthropoda; class Insecta; order Hemiptera; family Aphididae; genus Neotoxoptera; species Neotoxoptera formosana. The sequence goes on from CM040631.1 coordinate 12,598,428, forward strand.
TTTTAAATTATAAGTAATTGAAGTTTAGATGAGTGGAGTAGTGGACAAACATTTTGTAGAGTACCCACTACCAGCCCACACTGGATTATAAAATTAAAACAGTATGTTGTAATTCAAAAAAGTAATAAACTTAAAAAAATAATAAGGCTTAAAAATATTCAAAAAATAATTTTTTTTTGAAAAATGTTGTTTCGTATAACGATTTATACCATGTAATAAAAATATTTACAAAAACGTAAGTACTTTTTGAAATAATGAGTGTATTACGTTAAATGGATCACCCTGTATAATATGTTTTGAATAAGGTCATTACGATCATAATTTCGTTGACTTCATTAGGTATAAATAATTATTGACAGTAATAATGATATAGTTATTGATAGCAATATTACTAATTAATATCGGGGCTTAAAAACGTTATGAATATAACTATTAAACTTTAAAAAAAAACGATTGAAATCAAAAATGGATATAACACGTCGCGGGTTAGAGAAAATAGCGAAACAAACGACCTCGAATTAATATTAGCGATTACTGATGATAATATTATAAAAATTATAAAGTGATATAATATCACGAATTTTATATTCTAGCACAGCAACTCATTGGTTTGTGTTATCGACATCGCGGTGCACGACCACAGCACTCTTAAGTCCACCGGAACCCACTGTCGCACCATATTGTGTATATAATATAACTTTCACGTGACGAAAACTAAATAATAAAGGTATGCTTAAAATATATAGATTGACGTGTAAAAAAATGTCCGTTCAACACTTCAACGAATATATAAAAAAACACTGGCTTCTTAAAATATTTAGAGTAAACAAATATCTCAGAGGTATAGGTACCTAACTTAACTTAACCTATATTATGCGTTATCGAAAATGTGTAATGATTAATAATAATTAAAATCAACGAAATTCTTGGACATTTTATACAACAGATACCTACCGCGGTTAGCTAATAATATTAAAATAATGATTGTTTTAACGCACAGCAATATTACGTCGCGGGGTTTTGTAGTTTTTAACAAGTCTTGACACTTAAATTTTACAAAAATAAATATGTATATTTTCTATCTCGGAAACTTCCTAAAATAATGATTTGTCGGTAAAATTTGGAAATACTATGCGTACCTAATACCTATACCTATATTACACTGTCACGATAATATACAATTTTCTTAAACAATAATTTTTATACAAATATAATAATTGTGTAGGTAAAATTATTGATACACGCCCGCAGTGTTATTCTTAGGATATCGCATTAATAATTATAAATTGATTTGATATTGTCAATAAAATATTATAATAATTACTCATCTGTACATTGCGTATAATATTATGATACGACGTTTTAATTATTATTTATCTTCTCAGCGAGGAGATTAGAATTAATTTACCATTTTCTAATTGCGGCTGACAGTTGGACAGCTGCTGATACGCCAGTTTCATCCGCTCTAGATTGATTTTAGAAGCATTGACGTGATTGACAATCGGCAACGGATAATCAATGCCTATCACACAATTGGCAGTGAACTGAATGGACTCGGGTGCCAACCACGGCTCGTGGATATATTGATTAGGCATATTATTCAACACTGGAATATACCTCCTGCAAACGAAACTCGCATTAAACAAAAATATTAAACCGCTGAATTCATCTGCAGCAGTGATCTATACATTCGATTTTTTACCAATTACAGTGATAATACCGTACAGAATTTATTTATCGTTTATCGGTCGGTTCTTACGACATAATATATGACATCAAACGAGTGAAATATTGTCATCAATATTATAATCAACTTAAAATAGCTATATGTATTAGTTTTATATTGATTATTAAACTTTACTGGGTAATAACTATGGAGTGCAGTTCAGCGTCGACCGTTGTAGCCTACACACGCTTCGCGCTCGTTAGTGTTATCGCTCAGTTATGCCTACCTTAAGTATTATTATCGCTCATTAAAATACGGTGTTTTTATATATATAAAAACCGAACATGTCGCGTCTTAATACACCTCACAAACGAAATCTATCTTCAACATCGTTAACCTCGGGGTCACCTAAAGCCGGCGACAAAAAATCCAAAGTCTTCGTCTCCACTAACAAATATGCCGCTCTCGTGGACGATTTCGATTCTTCAACGGAAGTCTTCAGCCCTACCCCGGTACCAACCTCACCTCCTATTCAAGATGCAGTCACGGCCGACTCTAAATCACCGGGTTTACAGCCCTTGGATAAAGAACATCTGAAGTCTCCGCCAATATTCGTCAAAAATATTACCAATGCACTTAAGAGCGACCTTATTGGTATTACAGGGCCAGATGGGTTCACTCTATCTGCATTCAATGATGTTTTAAAAATTAAAACTGCAAACTGTAAATATCACTTACTAATTTTGAAGTATCTCATGGACGAGAAAAAGGATTACTCCTTCCACACTTTTCGTCCGCGTCATTTGCGTCCAATTAAAGCAGTCATTCGCAATATTCACTAGGTACTCCACAACATCAGAAGAGATCGAAACTGCTCTATCTGCGCTGGGTTTCTCACTCGTAAGTGTATCGAATTTTATTAATAGGACCAAGAATTTGCCACTATCTCTTTTCACTATTGAGCTTGAGAACAATGAATTTAATAGAAATATATTTAATGTCTCAAATTTACTTAATTTTAAAATCATCGTGGAAAAACCAAGACTAAGAAAAGCTCGAGGTCACCCTCAATGCAAGCGGTGCCAATCTTATGGGCATACGTTGAAATATTGTTGTCACCCTCCTCGCTGCGTGAAATGTGGCCAGGAGCATTTCACTGAGGATTGCACCAAATCGCGTAATTTACCGGCAAAATGCGCTCTATGTGCTGGTGATCACACGGAAAACTTTAAAGGTTGCCCGTCGTATAAAAAGTTTGCTTTGTCCAAAAACAAGAAATCAACATTCCGCTTTAATAGCAATACAATCGTGCAAACACCTCCAAAAGTTTCGTCAAACGAGGTCCCAGGAGATTACGCTCGGCAGCCTCCAAGGAAATCCTATGCTGCAGCGACCAAAACGGTTACCACTTCTTCCGTGGATTCCATCTTAAATGTTTTATCTGAATTTATTTCCAATTTTAACTCTGTAATCACGCCACTAATGAATTTCCTTATGGAGATCGTTAATAATCGTTTCCGTCCGTAGTGATTGGGTTTTTGTTTTTTTTTTCTATTTATCTTTTCATTATCAGACTATATCTACAATTTAATTATCTATATTACTTTAGTATATATATACAATTTGTTATCCTATCTATTGTATACATTTTGTTTAGGCTAACTAGCTAATTATAACATCTTTTATTTTTATATGCCATATTAAATGTAATTGTTGAGCCATAATAGTCAATGACTGAAGGCAAATAAAAAAAAAAAAAAAACGATGGAGTGGCGGAGTGGCGTCATTTCAGTTTTAAATAAAAGGGGGCAAAAGTTTGTACCAGCCTATGAATTACTGCACCACTAAAAAAAACCTGTTTGCAAGATGATTTCAACTTATATTTTCATCCCGATACGATTCCCGCCTTACATGACTTTATACGTGTCTGAGACAAAAATGTCCTCGTTTGTGGTAGAAAATATGTGATGGATTATAGAACTAATTATAGAACCTATCTCGATGACGTTATTTTATGTAATTAAATTACAATATTAAACTGCTAAAACGTAATTGAAAAATCGAAAAATGTTCATAGGGACCTATTCTATATCATAGATTTTTTTTCAAAATCATTGATAAATTTAAGATCGTTTTGTTTTTATAATTTCTATAGCATCGGCGTATATACATTATATTTGAATAAGAAAACTCTAAATATTAATTATTATCGTGACAATATAGGTTTCAAGTGCTTACACGATATTATATTTCTTTAAAGTTAGAAAAAATATAGTTAGGTTGTTTCACCAACAATTGGACCTAATTTACAATTTAGACAGGGGCAAATGTCCACCTTTTCCCCAATCACACCACTGTCAATAACTAATAAGTAATTTATTTAACAACTATACTCGTATTTATGGACATTTCCAACAATTTTTAGGTTAAAATACTACCAATTCAGAATATAATTTTTTCCATTAAACACATATTTCGGACATAATATTATGTTATATGTTACTTTTTTTAGACAAAAATAGAAAAAAATTGATAGATGTATTTTTTACCTTATATAATCGCCGTTCGGATCAACTTTTCGACCGAACCTAACTGGGCAATAGCAGTGAATGAACTCTTGGTAAAACGACGAACACGAATACCACATCCAATATCCAGCGTTTACTGACCAATCGGCGTCCAACAATAGTTCATCGAACACCTAATAAGGATTTTCAGTCTTTTTCGTATTATTCATAACGTAAACAAAACGTGATAAGACTAGAACGATATTGAAGTCCGTATAATATATAATATCGTGCGATTCATCAGATGAACCTCCCCCTGTTTACCTTCATCCCTTCTTCCCAGGAGAGCCACAGGTCGCCGCGAGTGAGAAAGCACGCGACCGCGTGCCTCGCTATGCAGTGGATCCAGCCCTCTTGCCTCAGCTGTATCATGATCGCATCGATCCACGGGTAACCGGTCTGTCCCTGAAATAATAAATTCACAATATTATTATTACCGCGTTATACCGCAAGTCGACCACGCGGTCGCTTCTACTGCAATAATATTATATTATAGAAATGTGAGTGAATAATAAATCATTATTTACGTTCGCCCACTTGGACAGAGCTCGGGGATTCTTGTCCCACGGTATTTGCACGCAGATCGGATTTCCGACCATTCGATCGAAGTTCGGGTTGTTGGTGGAAGCACAGTAAAAGAAATCTCGCCACAGCAGTTGTCCGTGCAGCGAAAGCGGCGGTTGGGATTTTCGGATCTACGTGTATATTATATACATATATTTAATTATTTTAAAACATTTAAAAAATAAGGAATAATTAGACATGAATTTTAAAATATATGTTAAAGTTAAATTTTCCTAGATTGGAAACTTGGAAACACTTATATAATAACTTCACCGAGATCCGGTAATTACCGAAGATATCGGTAGTAAACAGATACCGGATACCGGTATTAACATTTTAAATACCTCCAGCCCTAGGCTTTAGACTAGGTATATTCAATACTACGACTGCAGTGTGAGTATTGGGGTGGTCATAAATCGGGGAAATTTTAAACAATATTTGAGTAAAATATAGTTATAGGTATGATTTTATTCGATATCATCTCGATAGTCGATAACACGCGTAAGTATAAACCGCTGAACCTATACTAGTATACTATACTATAGTACTATACTTTACTATACTTTATAATAATTGTGCATTTATATTATAATGTTATACATTTTGGGGTAACACGTTTTTTTTAAATTCGGATATTTTACCAAAGCAGTGATGTATACTGACGTCTTTCAAAATAATGTTACTACAATGTTCAAATTGGTATGTTTTGTAATAATTGTCATTGTGTGTATTATAGACTACACGCGTTCTCGCGAAAGTCATTCGTTCCATCGAATAATATGAGAATATGTTTATGTTGTATCTTAATATGATATGCATAATATGCCTCTAATACATAGGTTGGTTGTAAATTTGAAATTTGAAAAAAATGACTATTTACTAATTAATTGAAAGATCAAACTAGTTGAAACTACTTTACATTTTGACCCGCCTATACATGGCTGTATGTACCAACGTCACCTATTTTACCAATAGTGTTTTTATTTTTTGTGAAGTTTTATAGGTTTGATTGTATTTCATAACTAATTTACAATTGCTCCACTTCAGTATCTACTTCGACCCAGTGACGCCCAACCCCATGACTTGAGATGTAGCAGAGCCACACATTGAAAATAAGGGGAGAACAATATTCAAATAAAATTATTTAATAACAGTAAGTTGTTAGGAAAATAACTTTTATAGTTAGGTCACTTTTACGATTAAATTAAGTCACTTAATCACTTTTATAAATAGATTTAACCACTTCCAACTCTGATGATACCCATTCCTATTGGTATATTAATGTTTATCAATATTAACAATAAATTAATACAACCAAAAAAGACCATTAAATTTGGAAGTGATAAATCTAGAGACTTGGAATTGGTGGGTGAGTACAATTATGTCTTGCTACACCTGAAAAATATGTCTTGGACACCACTGCTTCGCCCTACCTGCATTTATATGTTATTTGCGCTTATATGTATATAACGAGGAAAACTAAATAAAACTAGATTACATTATATGCTCAGTAACATAATGTTATATACCTTCTTATAAAGTTCGTTTAGCTCTGAAAAGAACAGTCGAGTGGACAAGCATCCGAATTTCAAATACGGCGCTAGACCAGTGGGGCTAGCCACCAAAGATTGAGGTGTCATTTTTGGTTTTCCGTAAGACGCGATGAATGCTTTCCGTTCCAAATGACATTGCAACCTTATCAAAGCTTCCGTCTCGCCACCTATCCACACGTGTCGTGCTCCGTTGTTTATCTCTTTAAATCCTGTAAATATATTTTAAAACGAATAAACCAACATAATTATTAAAAACGAGCACATATATAATTGAACCATTTTCAAGTAGATATTTAGGAACATTAACAACTCAGACCTATCAGTTAACAACATTAATAATTATATCACTGTTTTCAAACTATTAGATTATTATGCAGCTATTACTGTTCGTTAACTTTAGTACATATTTATGAATAAAAACATACATATTGTAGTATATAGCACCTTGAAACTACCTATTACAGTTCTACATCTAAGTATTATAACTTATAAGTACCTTTAAAGTATATGATTATATGAATACCACGAAGAGCATTTGTATGAGCAAAATCTTGTAATAACTAAAAGCCTGTGATCGAAATCGTGGTTAAAATAACCAAACAAATAAAATAAATAAATACATTTTCTGTAGTCTCGATTGCAACACTCTATGCCCATTCATAGAACTTCTGTGCATAATAATATATTATACTAGCTGTCCCATCCAGCGTTGCCTAAGCCATATGCCCATATATTAAGTTAAGATTAACCTCAAGTGATTTATATGCATCTAAGCCACCTAGGTAGGCAATCCACTGCATCGGATCGTGGGCAATATATGCGAGCAGTAGTAAATTATCAGGTAGGCAATCCACCTGTGGTTCCTAATCAAAATTAGGAACATTAAAAAAAAAAACAAAAATCAAGTTAGCAGGTTGTAACCAATGGCAACCATTTATAAACAAATATTTCCATTGTAAATCTCAAAATCCCTGTGTGAGCACCTCCCGGGGTTGGACCTCTACCTTTTTTAATTGGTCTATCTTCTTCCCAGTGGTCTCATCTATCTCTGTTCCAAATTTAATGGCAATCGGTTGAACGGTTTGGGAATGCATAAAGGACAGGCAGACAGACATTTTTATATGTATAGATAAAATAAAATATACAACATAATTTATTTAAAAGTTAAAATAAGTAACGTTTATATTTACCGAGCTCTTCTAGTGTAGGGACACCAAATATTTCATCGTGGTCATATTTAGTTGGTGTAAAAGCATTATCAAGAAATTCTTTGTCGATGGTAGGTACGGCTCTTTCTGGTGGATCAATGCACTCTAATAATTTTTGAAATAAGTGATATGTCAATGGAGCTTTTCCACCGTTCACGTTTATTATTCTGGAACAAAAAGTAATAAATTGGAGATAGACAATTTTCAACTACATACCTATATAATAAATTTCAATCGTCAAAAATTCACAACTTTTTACACTAAAATATTTTATAAATTAAAATTAATTCAAGAAATGTACCTCACATTAAATGAGTTTTTTTCTAAATTGTTTTAAAATACCTAAAACATATCGATTTTGAAATAAAATAAATCTAAACATAATATAACCGCTTACCCGGGTGTAGATCTTTTTGATTTTTAGTATAAAAATATTTGACTTTTTTAATAAAAATAAAATGTAATTGAGTTCTATATTTACTTGTCTAATTGGTACAGGGTGTGTGAACAACGAGTTATGACGGAAATTCCCATTTCACTACACATGACTTTTATATTTTGATCTCTCACTCGACCAAACGGTTCAGGATCTTCTTCAAATGTGAAGTTTGTCGTGCCCCATAGCTAGAATAATAATACCACTACATAAATATTATAGTGCCGTGTAATTCAATGCTTATTTGGTTTGTAAGTTAAAAAAACATTGTTATATATGGACGTATGCATAAAAATATAATCACGATCGTAGTTACATTGATTTAAATTTTTACCTGTCGATTATTAAATTTCATAACGCACAAAGAGCGGCCGAGTTAAAGACACGAGGTTTGAGCTCGTTTAAAACCAATAGAAGTTTATTTGACTCACTCTAAACAGTTTAGGCAACGCCTCGGCTGGCTGTCCCTTGATAACGAAAAGTCTAGAATTTAGTTTTTTCAGACTGTTGTCCAAATCTGACAGACACTGCAAGAGAAACCTGGAACACACAAGCATGAAAAAGTCATTTTCGAGCAAAAATGTTTATGTTTGACGACGACGTTAACCAAAAAATGATGTGACGTTAACCTCCATTTGTTGATGCCCACGTTCGAAGCACCGGCGAACCACGGGTCGAGTATGAAAATGCACCTGAACGTTTTGGCGTTGATCAGTCCCTCTCGTAAACTCGGGTTGTCGTGAATTCTCAACCCTTTGCGGAACCAGTGAACGGTGTGTTTGTTTTGCACCTTAAAGTCCATGGTTGACGAGACGAACTTTGTTGAACGCCGTGTTGACCGTTAGACTTGTACAAAAAGAACTCTCTAATAAATTTAAATGATATTATGTCGGTACAAAATGGGTATATATAATTGAGCGAAAATTCGAAGAGCAAATTTGTTGAGATTTATATACCTAATTGTTGTTCTCACATTTATACGAGGAGAAACCGCATTAAGAAATCTCACGAGTTTCCTAAAATCAACATTGAAAGTGTATAAACACTGTATAAGCACTAATTTTACTTGTATACATTTAGAAAATAAAAGTCTTGATCGTTGAGTAAACTATACGTCGTGATGGTTAATAGATAGGTAATTGTAGCTTATCAAAAAATTGGAGGGAGGAGAACATAATATTTTGTATTTAAATGAATGATACCCAGATTAATATAATTTATCATAAATGTACGTGGAAGTAAAATACGTCACACAAAAACGGTGTTTAAACATTGTTGATAATTTTAAAGTCGAATCAAATTACTTTCTAATAAATATTTTAACTTTCTAATATATATTGTATATTTAATATCAATATTATATTTTTTTTCACATTTTAATTTTTAATAATTAGGTATACGAGCGAATACTTCTGCTTACGGCTTACTACTTCTACTATCTACTTAATTCTTTTATAATCATACAAGAGAATTAAAACTAAAAAGTCGTCATAATTAAGTTGTAGTATGAGCGTCATGGCGATGTCGCTTACGAACTTTAACAATATGCAAATCGAAAAACTCCGCGTACCTTCAACTTACCACATACCGAGTGACTGTGAAACACGATATAACATCATAGTGAACTGAGATAATACAGACAATATCGAAAATCAATATTATGTAATTTCCAAACATTTTTAATTATTATAATATTTTATATTATTATTTTAGTTATAATTATACTATGCAAATTTGACGTACAACATTTTGCTTCACGTATTCAAGTTATCATGAAAATAATTAGTACCTATATAGTACAATATGTACTATATTTGTATATAATATAGCTTATAAAGGTACCCATGGCGTAATTGGAGGGTCGCGAGGGGTTGCACTTTCGACCCCAAGTATAATGCTGGGGTCGCAAAAGGATTCATTTTCCACCCTTGAAATTAAACTAATAAATTCATTAGTCATTATACTATAAATGCATTAAAATAGTAAACTATTGTTAATGAGACAGTTAAAATTTTAAAACTCTGAATTTTGTATTCTAATTGTAAAAGATTAGACATGAGTGATTTGAATAAAAGTAATGTTTGTAGCTATTTTAGTAATAAAAACTTAAACTGTAAAGCTTTTAAAGATATGTATATATAAGAGAAGAATCATAATATTAAGATTTATATGATGTTGGCTGATCAGTGCATGTCCTGAGTTATTTTTGCAACCCCTGCAGACATTATGCCCCCGAACTACGCCACGTATCTACTTTTAACAAAAAGTGTGTATTATATACTTCTTTATTTGTAACGTCCAAACGCGTGGAATCTTTTTAGCCTTTAGTGGGGATATCTATAGTGCGTCTCTAAAAGTTGAGTGGCATTTGTAACATACACCGAAAAAAAAAGTCTATACTTGTAAAAACGCGCTATCGTGCCTATAACCTAACGTAACCACTCGTCACTACTAGGCATATCTACGCCGATTTAGTAAAACGGTAAACGATGACGAGTAGCCCAACCTCTAAAACACCTCCGACGTGGACGCCTATACCTAAACCGCAGTCCGGACCACCGATAACCGACTTACCTATCCGTCGAATCCGACAATGCATGATTTTTTTTCCCCCAGGCGCGTTTTCACCGAGCACACTCTGGACGTGTTATCGTCGCCGTCGATACCATAGTCTTGATGGCGAGAACGATAGTTTTTTCACCGCCATAATATTATAATTATAATTATTATTATATATATGAAAATGTGCAGCACCGATTAGGCTGCAGCAGACGCACTCGCTAGTAAGAATAACGTCGAGGAAAACACGTGTGTAACAATGCACTTACAAAATATTTAATAAAAAAAAATATACAGACACGAACGAATCGCACGAACGGGAATAATACAATATTATAATAATAATAATATCTAATTCTAATTTAATATAACAAAACCACTACCGCGAGTCCGACGGCGATCAATGGGCTGCAGCGCGCGCGGCGACCGACTGACTGCATCACCGTAGTCGATCGTCATTTTTTGTAACGACATACGTGTCCTGTGCCCGGGTACATAATAATATTATGGTCATATTGTCGTCACGCGTTACAATATGTATAATATATTTCATTTATTCGGATTCGAGCGGGTCACGTTGCACAGTGGCGTGTGGCGGTCGGTCACGTTGCCGGCGGCGTGGTTCGTCCGCGTTAATAATAATAATAATAATAATATGTTATTATATATTTTATTACTATTTACTATCACGACGTCTCACGGCGCGCATCCCGAGCAGTATGAAGTATAATATTTTAATATTTTCGAATTATTGAGCATTTCATCTATATGACATTTTTTTTTTTAAAAACAATATATAATACACACCTGCAAGAACAATATAATATAATAGGTAGTATATTATAATAAATTATAAGACACGATCGTAGGTGCAACTATAGACCAATATTTTTTTTTTCGGGGGGGGGGGGGTGCACAGATCGCAAAGAACCCCTAGACCCTCGACATCGTACCAATATATTGTATTAACAATAATAATTTCAAATGCATATTTAGGTACAATATTTTAAGTGAAACAGTTACAGCCAAACAAAATATTATACATATATTACCACAACTATTTTGACATGATATATTATTCTGTTCTGCAAACTATATTCATTTGAATTAGTGCTAGTTCAGGACGACGTGATTCATTCTTTTCGCAATCACCCAAATCAATAATGCCGTTACAAATTACAATAATTATTATTATTCAGTCGAGGACTTTTCATATCGAGTTTATTTGTCACTAAAAGCAGAACAGTTTGAAACTGGAAGACCTATAGATCGTCAATGTCTTTTTAAATGTTTTTTTTTCTAAATACTATATAGGTAAGTACTATATAAGACTTATTATTTGTTTGATATTATTAATTTTTATAGAATATAGGTATTATAACTTCTAGATAATATATTAGTTATTAGTAGCAATATAAACATTATAATATACTTAATTTTCATACGAAAAATAAACAAGGTGTACATTATGGCATATATAATTAGTAATTACTAATTACTAATAATTATACATTTTTGGACAGCACAGTTATTTAAATGGTTATAACAAATTATAAACAAGGAAACAATGTAAACGAGCTTGCATTCATAGGCCTTCCCCTATTTCGCCACTGATAAAGAAAAAAAAATCACCTTGTGTTTAAAGTTCGTCAAATTTTGTCAATCTACCTACTATAATATAATATTATTACGATTTTTGTGCCACAAATTATTACGTATCTGTGACTTGTGCTATACAGCATTAAATAAAATCAAGACTTTTTCAATAATTCACAATATTATGAAAGAATCTTATTATATAGCTGCAGAGCATAATGGAGAGGTACTTATATTATATTCCTCAATATACAGTATGAGTATAGAGTACATATACTTACATCTTTGTATTTGTTAATAATATTTACTTCGAAATAATCAAAATATTTTAGAAAGGCTTTTATTTTTTGGGGGTGCACCACCTTAGTTGCGTCATGGACACGACCAACAAATATTTTATCTTCGCGTAATGATGAACAGCAATGTCACAAATTGGAAAAAAACGGTTATTCTTTGATAATAAAAATATTTTTAAAAAAAAATATCAAGTATTGAGTATAATATGATAAGTATACATATACATTATACATATACATAAAAAAACACCAGGGTGTCCAAGAATTAGCAAAGTATCAACACTTAAAAGTTTCATGGTTAAACGAATTTTGAATGAACATTGATTCAATGAAGTATAGGTAGGTATAACTGTATAAGACACCTAACATAAAGCCATGTGAATAGATTTAATCTACAGCTCTGTTGATAAATTATTCAATTTTTTTTTAAAGTTTAGCTTATACTTGCCATAATATTTAACGCTGCACACAATATATAAGTCAAAATCAAAAAAGAGCTTTGATAAGTAATCAAATAGCTGGATTTTTTCTTATTGTGTCTACTCGGGCGAATGTAAGTTGCTACACGAGACCAGCAGGTAAAAAAAAATACGCATGTTAGTTCCGACATGCTAGAAAAAGGTGCATATGTAAGTTCCTACGCGGCAAAACACAGGTACATATTAATATGTTAGTTCCTAAAAGGGAGAAAAAAGATTAGTGTGTAATTTCCTACACAGTAAAAAACAGGCGCGTATGTGAGCTCCTACACGGTGGAAAATTATATCTGTAAGTTCCTAAAAGTTCAAATGTCAGTAAGTGTATACTTAACCTATATTATAAATTAGGCGACAAAATAATAAAAATAGGTACATTTTCATAAATAAATAGATGATGATACTAAAAAAAATCGCATAATGCATTAGGTATCAATACAGTAAAACAAAAATCGAACAATACATTTTCATAAATAAATATAATAAAAATCGCATAATGCATTGATAATAGCTAATAATACATTGTCATATGCAATAATCACAGAGTAATTTTTCTTATTTATTCTGCCGTGTAGGATCTAGTTACTTTTTTGCCGTGTAGGAACTTACGCATGTACCTGTGCTTTTGTGTGTAGGAACTTACACTTCCCGTTTTTATATTTGTGTAGGGATTAACACATCACATTTGTAGTAACTAACGTATGCAATCGCCTACCTACTAGGTCTCGTGTAGCAACTTACTAATCCCCGTCAACTCGATCCTAAGAATTCGATTTATGTAATTTTTTAAAATTAAAAAATGGGCAAAGTTACATAAGAGTATAACAACTGCGGTAAGTCTCACAGAATCATATCATATTAAGTAGGTCGGACTACAGAATAACCAATAATTATGTAATATGAATAAACAGTCAACATAATGAAAAACGAATAATAAAAGTCCGCGGAACAATCTCACAATATAGCGATAAGTCTTAATTATAAGACTTATCGCAATAAATATCTTTTTGTTCTTGTCGACTGTACCTACTATACTGTTGTTACACAAAAGCCAAAAGTATTATATATTAAGTTAAATTTTTGTTTTTTATAAACCAAATATATTATATTCTTTGGTCGATGTTTTATTGGTTGCAGTGTTGCCGTGTTGTGTAGTAACGTAACGTACATAATATGTTACTATCGTCTATCGTCATATACTGTAACGAAATTGCTTTTTAAAAGTTATTCTGCAACAAGTATACAGTAATGCATTATTTATAATTTTCTAGATAAACTACTACCAAAAAAATATTTCATTTCGTTAAAAAATGTCTATTTATACATTTGAATTTTATTGTGGTTATTCCATCAACAAAATGAGAAATTACATCAATTATTGGTAAACCATCAATACCGTCATACCGAACTCTACACCATCATTTGTTTGACCGTCATTAACCGAAAGTTAATTTTTAAAATAAAATAAAGCAATTTTATTTTGAGTACCTACCTCAGTTAAAAGGGTTTCCCAGTGTTTCATATTTGCGAGGCGAATTAGCACCCAAAAAGGTCAAGAATGAGCGAAAAACATTTTAAAGATGTTTAAACATAGGTATTTATTTATTTTTGAATTTAAATTTCTGTATATAAAATTAGTGAATAAATTCAAAAGTAACGTGTTCATAGTGGATAAAGCATTACTTTTCATTGATAAAAGTAATATCATCTTAAAACGCTAATATTATAATATTATTTGTAATGGAAAAATAATCTCACTTTTTAGTTTTTTCCTTGTGTAGCAGCGCTATAACTGGTGCTAATAATTGTTATGTAGGTAGTTCCGTTTCTTTGGTAATCATTCATATTTTCGTCTCGTTGATTTGACATAATTAGTAATAATATTGGTACCTATGTCACGACAGTATAAAAATATAGACAATTGAGAGGGGGGTGGGGTCTGGTTTAAGCTCGATCGGCGAACACCCTTCTATATAATATAATGGCATATACATAGTAATGTAAATTTTCATAAAAATTTTCAAAGTTGTAAATTATGAAAACTTTATAATTTCTCTTATCAATTAAATCCTTTGATATTATATAGTTAAAACTTCAAATATATATTTTAACCTTCATAATTATATTTAAAACTATGTACCTATTTGTATTACCATTTATCCATTTTAATATTATTTTATTGAACATAATATAGGAATTCTAAGACAAATAACCATATTTATAAATCAAGATTATTATTTTATATATTTTTTTAATTACAATTTTTTTGTTTGACATTTCCATCATGACAATGTCATGAAAATAAATAAATCACTCGATATATTTACTCAACTCAACGTTTTGAGGACCTATACCCATGTACCGAAGAATAAAGAAATAAACTAAAGACTGTCGAACCGTTGTTGAAGAAAATAATATATATTATGTGGATAACGAATATTTCTTTTCGAGAAGATGAGGCAAAGACACGTGTCATCGCGATCGGGGGGACAGCCAAGTATTTGGATACGCTCTGCAGATAACAAAATGAAATTGCAGTTCCAAAATGATGTAACTTTATGTAAGAGCTTTTTTTATTTTTTGCTTTATGGGATTTATACATACATTCTGTATATTATAGTTCACGTATTATTGTATTATGTGCGCAAAGTCAAATATGTATTGATAAAATAAAATATTATATAAATAATATAAATTAAATAATTAATAAATTGAGCAACGGTTGCCATTATTACAGGATAAATCAATTACATAGTGTAGCGTATGTATATTCTGCATACAGCATTTAACTGAAAAATCCGTTTTACGATGGTATTTTTAAAATTACAGTGAATCGATTTATTATAAAATTTTAAAAGTAAGAATACTATCTAGGGCACAACTGAAGGACTATTCATTCTCAGATATTTAATATTGCGACGATTTTATTCAATCGTTTTAGATACATATAAAATATAGGCAACATGCTAATATTTCACTACAAGGTAGATGAAAAAAATAATGATTTCATCTATTCTGTGATTTCATGTCACCTATTTAGGTACTATTACTACTTATTAGTCATTTCACTACTCGGTTTGGGTAATAATATAATATGATGGTTCTTCGATATTATTATATTTTAACAAACAATTTATTATTATTATTTATTATAATAAAATTGAGATACCGGAAAAACAGACCTATCTTAGGAGTGTAGCTAAATAGCCTATCCAGGACGCCGTGTGATCATAATATTGTATTAGGTATTGAAAATCGAACACTTGTCGCATTCTTATCCTAACCTAGGCGGAAATCGGGAGGGGGTCTTACTAACCCCTCCCCCCCAAATATCCTATTAGCCCCCCAAAACAGACAGCTTTTTAGTTGTGTGGAATCAAACCCCCCCGCTCACATTGATGTTACAAAATATGTTGGCCCCCCCACCAATCCTGAAATTTTAATGGATTTCCGCATATAGGTACCTCTAATGGCAAAATAAGCATTGTATAATATTACTTATTTACTTGTTAATAGGGCCCAGATTTTTCTGCATGCTCTTGAAAACTTAACTAAGATTACTAACATTTATTATATTTTTTTTTTTAACATAGCATCGACTTGATATACACATAGTCGCCACATATAAGTGATGGGGACATTAATACCATAAGTATATTGGTCATTCTTTTGACTCACTTACCGACAATGTACAACTAAAAATGTATTGTATGTAAACTGTTCCTCCAGCATGGCCAAGTGTCCACACAAATTACCAATATATTTTACCCGAAGCGAATCCTAAACTTACATTAACAGGTAATTTTCCAACATTTTCGTTATCACATTGCTTACATCTATTAAGTAGGTATTAACTAATTTAAAACAATTATTTTTAATTACCTACCAATTGTAACATTTAAAGAGACAACATTTTAAACTTAAAAAAAAAAGAGTAGTTAAAAAGGATTACTAATTTGAGGTGGTTGAGGCCTGTAGGTATTAAAAAAATATTGTTTAGGTCTCATTTTTTATATTTACAGAACAATGTATGCTATCAATAATACAATAGGTACCTATTTTAAAGTTAAAACTAAGAAAAAATCCCAAAATTAATTGGATTCAATGAACCAAAAAACATATACAGCTAAATTACATTATCATGAAGTCTCATGGGTAATAAAAAAAATGTGTATTATAAAGAATTTCGTTAAATAGGATAAAATAAATTTAGTTCTCAAAAATATTTTATTAATTTTGTTAAATATTATATAGTTAGTTATATGGAAGTTTCGCTGTTCTTTAAATTGGATTGCAGATTGATCAGCACAAGTAAGGTTATCAATTAGGATAATTAAACAACAACACAGTCTATAATATATATATATATATATATATGATTATTATTATTAATTATTCATAAAAACAAAGGTAAAAATAGTATAGTATAGTATACCATAAATAAAATTGTTTTCTTCGAATAAGCGCCAAAGAAACCAAAAGGCAATATTATTATAATAAATTATGATGTAATATTATGTTTATTAAGTACGTCTATTCTACACAATATAGATTATGTTTAGATAAAAAGTAAATAAATATATGTTTTTAGAATAAAATAGTAGGAACTTACTAAACTATTGCTTAATAAATTATTGCTAAGACATTATATTCTACCACAATAATAAATAATAACAATTATTATACAAGATTTTAACAGTGCCCAGTAACCATTTACAGGTAACATGGACACAGGTAGAATATTTGTCGCTCGTTTAAACCCTGTGAGACATAGTCTATGTTCAACAACAGATTGTATTAATCTAATTTTAATTAATTTAACTAATTATGACTTTTTTTAGTCTTGTAATTTTTTTTTTTTAGAAATAGTATCTAAACGAAACAAAACACTGTATTAGCACCAAAAATTAGTTACTTCTTAGTGTAAACAGATGATTTCATAGTACATTTTAACAAAGTCACAAGTAATAGTTAAATAAATAAATAATTTAAAAGTACATTGAAACACATTGATGGCCTTAATTATTAATTATTATATCACTAGTCAGTACACAATATTGAACAATTAAAATTCATTATAATTTGGCTGACCATTGATTTTTGTTGTACAAATATTTTCTTTATAATTATCATATTATTGGATCAGTAAAAATAAATAATAATTTTTTTTAAAATTATGTCAGTATTGTTAAACATGCTTAAACACTAAATTCCAAAAAAATTATTTTGGTATATCAATATTAGTGTAAAATATACATGGAGAATTATATAGG
This sequence comes from Neotoxoptera formosana, assembly GCA_022818045.1. NCBI lineage: Eukaryota > Metazoa > Arthropoda > Insecta > Hemiptera > Aphididae > Neotoxoptera > Neotoxoptera formosana. The sequence continues at coordinate 12,616,622 of CM040631.1, forward strand.
CTGTAACCTAAAATATATAAATCACAATTAATATAAAGAGAAATCTGTCTAAAATCAATAGTCGTCAAATGTTATACAGGATTATCCATTTAACGTAAGACACTCAATATTTCAAAAAGTATTTATATTTTTGGAAATATTTTTGTTACATGGTATGAAATTTTAGAATAAATATTTTTTAACCTTATTATTTGTTAAGTTTTTTACTTTTTTGAATTATAACATATAGTTTTAATTTTATAATCCAAAGCAGAATATTTTTCTGAGTATTTTGATACATTAAAATCGAATTTTGGATGAGTAGCTTATGAGTTATAAGTATTTAAAGTTTGATGTGCAGTGTGGGGTGGTTTGCGAGTACCCTGCAAAATGTAGGTCCACTACTCCACTCATTTAAACTTCAAATACTTATAACTCAAAAAAAAACTCGTCCAAAATTCAATTTTAATGTATCAAAATACTCAGAAAAATATACTGCTTTGAGTTATAAAATTAAAACTGTATGTTGTCATTCAAAAAAATAAAAAACTTAAAAATATTTAAAAAAATATTTTTTTTTTTTGAAAATTGTTGTTTTATAACGACTTGATACCATGTAATAAAAATATTATCAAAAACGTAAATACTCTTAGAAATATTGAGTGTCTTACGTTAGATGGATCACACTGTATATTATGAATGATTAACAGTTTTCATCATAGTTTGACCGTATCACAATATGAATCACTTCATAATTAAACAATAATAAAATGAATAATATTATGTACACTGTTAAAATATTGAAAAACGTGTGCGTAAAAAAAAAATATAGGTAAATAAACTAATGAGTAACAAGTGGATTCATTTTTATTTTTTATATCTATGAGTTATATCTTATATACTTATATATTAAGATTGAATAAATTGATAAATTGTATTAATATTTTTAAAAACTTTCTTCATTTTGAAGTATATAATGTTTGAATTATACAAACATTATAAAAATTAATAAACAATGAAAATGTTAATAAAAAGTTATTTGGCACTTAAGTTACTAGAATATAGGGATAATAGACAAGTTAAATAGAGCAAATAGAATAAGTCTTTGTCATTCCTGTTTTAAATTTAACAAAATTTACCCGTTAAGATAATAATTAATTATGTCCAGTATAAATATATTGATAGACACTTACTGATTATAATTATAGCAAGTAGAGATCCAGGATTTAAATTTGGAGTACGCGTGGAAATAATAGTATTTTTATGAATGGGGTAAATTTAATATACTGTGGGATGCAAATAACCTAGAAGCAATAAACCAAAACCAATCATTATACTCACTAAATGACGGTAAGTATTTTTACAAAATCATACCCTCAAATCCCACAAATTTTATCACTGTATTTTTTTACTCAATAGTTTACTAAAAATTAATGTAATACAAAATTGAAAATTGTGTTAAAATAATGTACCTAATTACTAATATTATGATTTATGATTATTAGGGACTATAGCTCATTTTCCCATTATTGTATCCAGGCCTAACATAATAAAGAGTAACAATTTATGTTAATCTATAACAGATTAAAATAAAAACAATTTTAAATAAATCAAAATATTATGCATAAACAGAATTGCATAATAGTGTAAATCTATTGGATATAAACTTTTATATATTTTAACTTAGGAACATCATTAAAATAGATTGTTTTGTTCTTGATTACTATTCTAATACTTTTGTTGCGTTTAGCTTGAAAATGAATTTAATTAAGCCAGAAATATTAAACCTTTGAGATATTGTAAACTATCATTCCCTTTAATCTGAGAAAGTATTTTAATATAACATAAATAATATATTCCTTAAAAAAAATTAAAAAGCTTCTGTAAAAAATATGTATACATTCATATAATGTATATTATAGCCAAAATATTGAATACTTCACCTCAGTTTTAATGATCATCATGGACCGTGCTTAATTCTTTGACAGCCATTAGTATGCGTTTTAGGTGCCCTACTTTGGTCATACCGATTTCTTTTAGGTCACGTCGCGATAAGTTCATTAATTCTTTACCCCGAATATCATTGTTGGCGAATACTTCTGTATACTCTCCCAACTGGACTGACTGAAGCCAAATTCCCACCTCTACTGTGCTCCAGTTAGACACATCTTGACCGAGTCGTTTTGAAGACATTGCGTTAGCTTTCCATAACTTTTGCCAAAACTGTCCTTTACGACACAACTTGTCCTATGTTAACAGAATAAATTATTATTTAAAATTACTCTAAAATCTAAAAATATATTCAAAATGTTGAATGTATTTTTTTTTGTAGATTTAATTTTATTGATAAGTATACAAGAGTACATGCAATACAAATTAAAAATCAACAATAGAATATTGAAAAATGATACAAAACAATGCGTAATTACGAAAAAAATTAATTTCTTTTTTTTATACTGTGACAAACACAATAAATTTGGCTAATAACTAATTTCAATATAGGTAATTCTCAAAAAGGCCTAAAAGAATAAGTTAACTGATTAATTTAAGTTATCAGTCATAACTCATAAGACATAGGCAAATTATTGTGTAGTTAAAATTACTAACTAAGTAATTTTATAAAAAATCAATAGATTACCGTTTCATAAGCATTGCTGAGGAAATAAACATAACACGATGATGAATCATTATCTCCTTCAGAGTCTTTAGATATAAGACATTTTTTAAATTCAATCTCAAGTTTGCTAAATGCCAATGACAGTTTAACTACAAATTCTCCATCAAAAACCTTATACAAAAAAAAAATATTATAACATTTAGAACCTAAAACCAATTTTGTTTACTAACATTTCCTGCATTTCTGATCATAGTTAGTGTCTCTTCATGTAAACGCTTTGTACTTAATACAATGTCAGTTGCTACTGATCGTAATTCCTTCTAAAAGCAAATAGAAGATAATCCATGAATAAAATATAGAAGTATAAAAGATAAACTGAGTAAAATAATAAAACCATTTTAACTTACTTCTTTAGTTTCGTGTTCAATAATACTGATTTTTTTAACAGTATCATTAATGGAATCAGTTAATTTTTTCAAATCATCTCCTTTAAATAATTTTTGTTTCAGTAATATTTCTCTGATCAGTCTAAAAATAATAATCATAATTATTTTAATCATTTATAAATACCATTTTAAATATTAAATTTAATTATTACTCAATTAAGTTATTTGTGGCCTCAAAAAATTCCTTTAGAATAGTCCATTCATCTTGGCTCAAAGGAGTAAATCTACATAGCGATTGGCTATGAGTGCGTTTACTCTGGTGTTTGATTTGTTTTTGTTTTTCTTCCCATGATTTTAGGGACAGTTCAAGTGCCTTATTTCTGCATAACATTTTCATTCTGTTTTTGTGAATTATACGAATCATTCCAGGAGGCTGTACCCACGCCTCACCGTCCACTTGTATTGGTACCCCTTCATCACCTGAGTTAAAAGTAAAATCTATATTCCTATATAACTAATCAAAATAAACTATGCATACCCATAATATTTATTTGTACAGTAGTACATTGAGCAATGCGATGATGTTGTAAGTTTATTAATCGTGATGCAGCCATTTGGATAGTTCCAAACACAGCTACCACTTCCAATATCCTATCATCAATACTAGGAGCTAAAAAGACTCTGTCTTCTTTAGTACCACCCCAAAAATTAGTACCACCCATGAAACTAAACATCAAACACCAATTAATTGATTTTAATGTAAGTAAAAATAATAATTTGACTCATTACCTTGGAATATTAAGTATTACAATTCCTTGCAATGAAGGAAGTGGAATTCTTTGTCCATCGCATTCCAGTTGTACTCTTTGATCCAAATTTTTATAAGTTTTCTTAACAAATAGTAAAATGTTCAAAATTAATATATAAATAATATTTTTAACATATTATATAATACACATATTTTTTTTAAACTTACCTGTAACCACTGTTTGCTTCCTAATACCCCATACCACATGTAGTTTCGAGTCCGTGACCTACATTTTTCTGGATGTTCTTCTCGTTTATGATGAAAATCTAATGAGATCTTAGCATCTATGCCAATACCAAAATAATTATTCATAATGCATTTTTCAAAAAATCCTTCACTGAAATAAAAATAAAATTATTATTGTTTTGTTTATAAATGTATGATTATAATGTTTATTTACAGCAATGTTTCATCGGGGTCCATCAAAGGCACAGCAGGAGCACATAGAGCATCAGCATTTGCTAATAACACTTGACTTATTAAACTTGATTCTGTTACATCTATTTTAAGTATAATGATAAATAGTATTAATTAATAAATTAAATTGAAGTAACCTTTTTTTAAATTATTTTATCTTACTAGGCCAAGTAGGTAAAGTAACCAATGGATTGATGATTGGTAAATGTTTATTACGTTTAAGAGATGTATAATTTTGTACTGAGCATGGTGAAGGTGAATGATTTCGATTATTTAATGCTGTGCTACTAGAAATTCTATGCGAAGATCGCAAAGGTGAAGCATTTAACATAACAGGCGATGCTGCAGAAACTAAAAAATAAAAACAATTATTAGGTTTACACTTTTAGTCAAGTGTCAAGTGTTTAAACTTACGTCTTCGACAACTGTCAAAACTATTTCTTCTACAGTCCAGATGTGACTCTTCTACATCACACAATTTATTGGGAGAAAAATGCTGAGGAGAAGGTGGATTTATGACCACAGCTGGTCCAGTCATTGTTTGACTTCTTTTTAATCCTTTGAAACTATGCAATTCGTCATCATCATCATCAGCATTAAAAACATTGCATGTTGGTTTAGGATCTTGAAGTAGGAATGAATTATCACCATTTGTACTTAAATTACCATTAGAACCTTGAATTCTGACATTTATTTCATTTTTATCAGAAACAAATTTTGATTCATTTGGTACTTCTAAACCCATGTTGACAGGACATTTTTCTGATTCCTTGGTTATATTTTTAAATCCAAATTCAATTTCAGCTTCCATGTCACTATATGTTTTATTAAGATGACGGCATTTAATTGATCTTCGTGCGATGTCATTTCCCTCAATAAAATGTGCAATACTACACTTCTTAGAACTATTTTCTACAACAATAAGCTCTTTGCGAAAGTCCTCACTTTCTTCATCTTCTGGGGATGAGGATATTAAATTGGATACATCTACATCAGACTCAATACACTCATTTACACCAAAATTCAATTTGGGTTGATGACGAGAAAATGTGCCTCGACATGCTTGGCGAAAACTGTAACGAGACGAAGAGGCTTGGCACTTGTTGTCACACATTTTATAACTATCAGGTATCTCATCTGATGCTTCAGACGAATCAATATGACAAATATTTCCTAAAGATTCTTCTTCGCTTATTTTAAATGAAGGATATGTTTTCAGTGATTCACTAATTTGATCTTTGCATTCATTTTTTATTTTATCAGTTTCGTATATTTGACAATAACTATTCAAATCATCATATTGTGAAGTTTGATATGTACTAGTATCTTCTTCGGACAACCTGTTTATACATAATCATATTTATTATTATTTATATGATAACAATAGTTTAAAATACATAAAAAAAATAATATGATTTAACATACACAGCGTTTTGATCATCCAGAACTATTTCATGGCGACAATCGGAAAATTCTACAGGTGCAGGTAAAGATTCAATATTTAATTCTGTTGAACACGATGATTCTCTTCTTAACATTGGTATAGGAGAAATAGATATAGGATTGGCAATAGATGTAGGAGTTAGCTGTTGAAGGTTCAGATTGTTATCGATGCTTGCTGATAGCTAAACAGTATAATAATAATTTAACTCAAGATAAATAAATTATGCTTCATAAATATCTTATAACATACCAGTTGTGACATGGGAAGTGGAGTTAAAATAGTAGAAGGAAAGTTTGCCTTTCCAGAATGTTCAATTAATTTTGTAACTGATTTTTCAAGACTATTAGCTCTTTCAAGTAATTGCTTTTTATAGACCTTTATAAAAATGTGTTCAAACATTCAAAAGTCAAACATTTAAAAAAAAAAAATGTAATCTCTTACTTTTTTTATGGTTTTACTCTCAGTATCTTTAACATTGTTATTTGTTATTTTATTAATATTAATTTGCATGTTTTCTTCATTTGAATCATCATTATGTACTGCTTCCTAAATAAAAACAAAAAGTTAAATCTAAAACCCGCAATGGAAAAAAATAAAGCATAAATTAATATCTTACATCTTTGGTCTGATATGTTATTTTAAACTCTTCTTTTTGAAGAAGTTTTAAAAGTGTATCTAATTTATACTTTAAATCTTGGCGCATGTCGTTGAATTCTGTATTGCCAACACCATTGCTAATTTCTGATATGCATACAATAAAATCTTTGACAGTACCACATAAGATTCTGAAAGTACATAATACAATTGAAATAAATTCGAATGAATTAAAATGATTATATTATATTAACACAAAATATACTAACTTGGCTGTATTAACAATTGTTTCGTGTTCATGAGTTTGCAAAATAATGTTCAAATTAGCCATAATATAATTGTAGTACGTGGATATGGCTGATTCTAAACTAATACCCTCTTGTACCCCAGAATTCATTGTGAGTTTTGTGCCACTACCTATGTCAATGCTACGTTCATATACCATTATACTCCATCTAAAATGTGCATACAAAGTGTTGAATAAAACCACATATTATACAACTCATAGTCAATATTAGAGTGCACATTTTGATGTAATTGTTAATTATTTTTAAACTTATATCTATGGATTTTTGTCAGTAATCTTTATGAACCAAAATAGTTTCAAATTTTTAGCTAATAACAATTTTTTTTTGTATATTTCTACATATGTGATGATTATTGTGAATTTTAATCAAATTTAATATTTATTTCTTATTAAAGTGAAAATTAATTATATACTGTTTTCAAAATCTAATTAAGTAAGATAATATTTTATTGAATAGAACATTTTAATAATAAATGTTGTCGACCAAGATTCAATAATTTTTCAGAAATTTAATATTAATTTTAAATCATTAAACTTTTTTGTTTCTAATCTTATTGCAAAAAAAAATATGTATTTGTTTTGCATCAAGTATCTTATTAAGCTGTTAAATGTATTTTAAATCATTCTTATACCTTATCAATTTATAATTATCTTATAAACAGTTTAATTTTTTTTTACTATTATGTAATTGTAATAAATTAATGTGCATATTTTCACAATTTTTACTACACATTATATGAAATATTGTGATGCTTATAAGTGCATACAAATGTGTACACTAGTCATTAACCATCTAACTATTACCTGTCGAGAATCTTGGTACTGGCTCGTTCGTATTTGTCCATTATTTGTGGCAAATGGGCATCATCATCACAAGATGCACCCCAACCCAATACTCTTGCTAAGTCATTACCAGTGCCCAAAGGTAGTACACCGACGTGACACTGCACCTAATATACAAACACAGTTATACAAATTATATATATATAATTATTTGATAAATAGATATAATATATTACCTGCATATTAAGCCTATCAATTTCAGAAAGTACCCAACCAACAGAACCATCACCACTACATACTAACACTCTAAACGGATTGAAATGTCTAAACAATCTTAACCTAAATTATAAATAACATAAAAAAAAGATATTTTAGTTTGTTTAATAAATTAAAATGTTAGTTAAGACGCTCTTACCCAGGTCCAGGGCCGTTACCAATGAGGTCAAATACTTGTGCTGGATTCAATATTTGTTTAAATCGTCTGAGAAACTTTATACCTTGATTGTCACCGGATTTAGAATTGACAAATACTAATAGCGGGGAACATCCATGGGGTTGGATTGCTTCTAAGGAATCGTCACTAGCTACATTAATAAAATATATTAGTATTTAAATAATAATTTATATTAAACTATTTACAAATTGTATCTTACCAACAGAATGTATTGCTGTGGGTGGCACAACACTTAATCTATTGGACCCCAATGGGCATTTAATTGTATGCTTAGGACGGCATGCAGTGTGTACTGTTGCTCTGCACCATAAACATCTCCAGTCTTGGAGTCTGATTTCAAATGAATAAAAATAGAGTTAACATTTTTATATTAACTATATAATAAATACTTTAAAAACATTAAATATTAATATGTACCTTAAAACTGATCCACATGTTTTATCACAGACTGCGCACTTGGAAGAAACAGGTAAATTTCCTTCCATCCATTGGTGTATCATTAAAATATTCTAAGATATATAAATAAATAATTAAATCACAGAAAACTGTTTTTAACTCATTAACATTATTTTATAAATAATAAATACATAAGCAATAATAGTAAAACACATTAAAAATGATTGGTAAATTGTTCTTGGGTCAGTTAGCTAAAATAGGTTGAAAATCCCTTTTGCAAAAATAATATTTGTTTCTATAAGCTATGAGTCTTAAATTGTACTCAAATGTTGAAATCATATTATAATATTATTGCAAATATGTGTTAATATTTCTGTTGTAGAATTCAATACATTTAGGTAAATTATAGTATCGAGACTACCCAATTTTAAATAGGATAGAATTAATAGAATTCTTAAATTTATTAATACTGTTTATTCAATCACTTAACATTAAAGAAACTGTGCTATAAAATAATTTACTTTAACAAAATAAGCAAGTCACTAAGTTAGTAGGTACATACATTAAATATAATAATGGGTATATAATAGGTGTTACTTTTGTCAAATAAACATGTTCATAGAGTTCCATTTTTAAAAACAATATTTTTTTTATTAAAGAAATAGCTTTTGATTAAGTATTAAAAATAATAGCTATTATAACATCAATAATGAATAAATGTAAAAAATAACCAATATTGTAAAAAATAATACAATTTATTATTACCCCTTGTTTATCTTCAATTATATCTTTTCCAACGCTAGCCAATGTCGTCCACTTGCAGTTGCTGATCGCCTTGTCCACGCATCTTTTATGTACTTTACACTTACATACCTCACAACTATATCCATGTGATGTAACACCTATAGATTTTTATGGTAAATATTAATTAATGCATTCCAATGACAAAACCAACACATAATAAGTATGATGAAATGTTATTTAAATTACCTGATAGCTGTTCTCGGCAGATGTTGCAGTATGTTGGACGTGCATGAGACGTAGTATGCCACGAGTGATTTCCAGACAGAAAGTCATTTAAATCAACGCCAATCGGCTTAACATAAAAAAAAGTGTTGCAAATCAAAACTTAAGTTTAATTTATCAGTTGCATTAATAGTTTATTTAACATCAGTAATCTATTATTAAGCTTTCATAGATGTTTTGGTATTCAAAACCTATGTACATTGTACTTATTCGCATGATAAATTACTATAATAATATAGGTAACTGTTGTTAAGAACTGTCACTGGTAGTGCACGTGAGGCGTTAATCCACCGAAATTTGTACCTGATTTAAAATATCTCTGCTGGCTGTAACTTTTAACGCTGCCATCCAGTCTTCCATGACGTACAACGGGCACAGCTACTCCTCAAAATCGCAGGGCATTGGGCTTGGTCACCTGAAAAAGCGAAAACAAAAACCGTATTAGCCCAGATAAGTAATCATTACACCGGATCGGTCATCAATCGGTTTTTCGGTCTGGTCGAACAGACGTCCGTGCAAACTACTAACCGAAATACCGAGCATCCCAATGATGAGCTCTCATATTTTCGTTCGACAGGTTGTGGGAAACCGGCATTCCGACTCATTATACACCAAAAAATCTCCGTTAAAAATAAAAGTAGAATGAAAAAAAAAATAAAAAACGTCAACACCTAACTAATTTAGTAATTTAGAAGACTTTGATAATGTTATCACCGCCTTACGATCATCTCCGTTATCATTTTACAAATCTCTTCCACTATCAACATTTACAATCACTACTATCACGGAATATTCTGTGATTATTATACCACCTAAATACAAAAATAGATTAAATAGAGACCACCACTAATAATAATTAATAATACTATTATTTAGTCGTGATAGCCGATAGGGACGATCTGTCGGCATATTATACTTCCGAATTACTAGTTTCCTTTATCGTTTTTTTATATTGCTATTGTAGTATTGTGCCTATAATATATTTTTTTTTTTAAATTATAAAATTTTTATAAACTATACAATTTTTTTATAATTAATTTTATTATTATAATAATATAAGGTGTAAGTATAGCTTAAATCGAATCTTAATATTTTGAAAATGCCATTGCGGAAGTATAGTAAAATATGATAATATATACCTACGTAAGAATGTCGTCCCCACGAATATTTTTGAACTACAAAAAATTAACTAAAATTGTTATTTTTTGATAAATTATCCAATTTTGTCAAAATGTAAACATTAATAATGCTTATAAAAAAAATAGTGGTAGTATAATATTTTGAATTTTTGGATTTAAATTTAAGACTCACTTAATATATATAGGAAGCTTTAGCAATACGAATTGAACTTTTTAAACTTTTTTATCTACATAATATTTTGTACGTTTTTGTTATTTTGACGGGTTTTGTCAGCATTTGAACATAAAATAAAAAAAAATTGATTTAAAATATCTATAAGCATTTTGGCCTCAAAAATAGTAAAATTATACCATTTATACAAAATGCTATTATAAGCATTTGATAAAAACATGCAAGTTACTATCATATCTACGGTTATTCGTTTTTGAGTATTAAACAACAAGACATTAGGGTAACACAATCGATTTTGTCAAAAATTTGCAATTAAATGACTTTTTTATTAGCTCCGCTCAGAATCTAAAATCCAAAAAATGTGGGTCACTCCAATATAATTATGAAAAATATTCTTCTACTGTGTTGATTGCAGTAGCGGTTTCCAGTTTAAATGTCGTTTCTACGTATTGATGACTGATAAGCAATAATTAAGCAGCCTAAGGGCCGGTTCAAAAGTATTTCGAAAGTCCTTTTGGTAAAAAATTATACACTCATTTACTTTTAATTCCGATACACGACCTTTGACTAAAAATAATATTCTACTAATAATTGTATTTGTTTCGGATGAAGCGTTTGGTTATTTTTACGAATGAATTACACGACTTTGTCCAGTCCGTGGCAACTTGAAACTAGACGACTAGACGAGTATTTAATTAAATTAAAGGATCTCTAGGGCAAACTGAACCGTTGCAAATAAGTGACCAAAATTACACACAGCAATTTTAGAGTGGAGCCCAGATTTTGTGATGACTTAGTTAAAATGTGTTGCTTTCTTTATAGCTTTGTCAAAAAAATAGATGTATTCTGTAATTACGCGAAGAGGCAACTACAATGTATATAGGTATATTTTAACCATATAATATATGGATTATCAGGGTAGAAACGTCAGTTCTCGATGATTAGACAAGAAGAGACAACCGCGTGCTAACTACTTAATATGAACGAAGGGGCAGTATCATTTCAGCAGGTACAGAGCATTTAAATATATTATAATTTTTTTAATTTAGTTTTATCTTTTGTGGTAGATATTATTGTATTTTATATTATATTGTTAAACGTTTTAATAAGTCAAATTACTTTATTACACCTATAACATAATATATTTATTATCATGATAATGGAGTGTTTAATAGTATACATAGGTACGTATAATTTATAATGTTTATTAAAATTAGATTTGTTTTCAGTTGCAGAGAAATATTGACGGCGCAATTCTTCGCGTAAAAACACTCAGTCATTTTTCTAACCAATTTGCTTTTATTGAATTTCTATTGCAGAATTCATAGACGGATCGCAGGGTGGGAGGAGGGGGGGCGTACGCTATATAGTGCCACAGAACAATATAATATAATATAATGATAGTGCTTAGCACGAAAGGCAGCTATCTTATCATTAATTTATGACGATGGTGACAGAGCGGGGAAGAGGGAGTTAAATTTGAGCCGCTAAAATATTGGAGCACCGCGATCGGCTGAAATGTCTCAATCCGGTCCTGGTTGAATTTATCTAAACTCGTGTTCCAAATGCACTGAAAGTTTTGAATGAACATATTTCCGTATCAAATTGTATCGAAAAGTTGAAAAAATTTAAATTTAAACTCAAAGTTGAATATTATACTTTATACAAAACATTTTTCATAATTTATTTTAATTGAAAAGCAATAGAATATTGCCTATTTGAATCGGTTTTTTACAATCGGTCACTGAAGTTCCTCACAATGCAGTGATCTGCAGTAATTAGTAAATCGGTTGCATTGAAATGTGTATGACATATATATGCCGATGGGCATCTGGAAACACCAACCACAACTGTTGCGGTGGTCGTGCAGCCGCGGCAGTTGCGGGGAACTCGTCTGTCTAATTTTGCCGCCATTTCTGCTATTTCCGTTTGATTTTAATCGTAATACAAACTATTTTGGGCGTTGCGGTGCAATTAGTGACAATTACTGATCGGTTTCCCCGCGAATCGATAACCGACAAAACCACAGTGTGAGATTATAGAATAGATTTAATCTATTCTGCAGTGGCTGAAGTGTGATGCTTGTACGTTTAATAATATATTATATTATGTGTGTGGTGGTTATTAATTACAGAACTATATATTTTAATATTACGTACCAAACTATACCGCTTACCAGCGATAATGATATTATTTAATTATTTTATGGTATCACGTAAGAGTTGATGGAATTGCTGACAATAATGAAATATAAATGTATACAACATACCTAGTATGACTATATAATAGTCTATTTTAACGAATAGCTGAATAATTTATATGGGTTGTAAATTATAAATTGTCCTGAATTTGTATTTATAATTTAATTAATAATTGTATGTCATTATGCAATATTATATTATTTGAGTGTTTATTTTTTTTATTAAGTTTACCCAAGAATAAAAAGTACTATAGGTAATTTTTTGCAGAATTAAGAATTACTCTCCCGGAAGCCGAACGGAAATTCTGTCGAACACTCGACTCGAACATGACGATGATAAGTCGTAATGGCATAGGCGCAAATTGGTGGGGGGGGGACTTAGCTTCCCCTAATTAGCCCCCCCCCCAAAAAAACAGGACATACCATTTTCAAAAAATGTGTAGGAATAATATGTTAATACGCATTTAATTAGCTAATGAAATAATAATAATTATAATAATTTTTTTACACAAAGTACCTACATATATGGGTTAATTATATAATAGTAAGTATTATTACAAGTGCTGTAAATTTATAGAAAAATGCATTATTTTTAGCTTACTATATTATAACGTAGCTCCAACACAAATTATGAATTAGGTATTACTGATTTTCATTTTTAACTTTTATTCTTTAATTTTTTTGGCATTTATGATTAATTAGATTTTTTTGGCAGTTTTAGTTATTATTTTTTTTTTTTTTTGATTATTTTATTAATTTTTTTTTTCAATTAAAACTTTTTACACTCATTTTATGAATTATTGTTATTTATTTAATTTTTGTCTAGTAAATATTTTATACGTTCTGTACGCACCTCGAATTAAATTAATAACATTTTTAATTAAAAATATTTTATACTGATTTCTAAAATGTTTAAACTATTATTTATAATATGTGATACGTGTACTAATTAAATACCTAACCAAAGTACACTATACTAACAGTTTTATACTAAATTTTTAATGCATTAAATTCATAGTCCTAATTATTACTATACATTTGTTTGAATAATGTTCGTATAAAAATGTGTACGTCTATGTTACGATGTTGGTTGTTGTTGAATTGGACCGAAGCCCATGCATAATAATATTATTATTGATTTTATAACGATTATTTGGTATATAGTGTTGTTATTATATTACAGATTCTAAAACTACTTTATTTGCATTAATCTTTTAATAAATTACACCATGAAAATAAATTTGGTTTTTTTTAAAACAAAAGGGTGTGGGGCAAAGCTCCCCACGGGTTTACGTAAAAAAAAATTGGAGGTCCCCATATTTAAGACTCAAAGCGTAATGGTGACGAGTCACGAGCTTACGACATATTTATTAATAAATAAATTATTAATATTATTTAAACGTGTATGTCTAGGTGTTATTTTATGATGCAGTGTTGCGTGTGCGGCCAAAACAAAAAACCGTATAAATTAACAAATATAAATATTATGTTAATATTAATTAACAAATTGCAATAATATTAAAATCATACGGTGAAAAGAGAAACCTTAAACGTGTGGCACTGTGGCTAAAATCGTTATTGGAATATATAGTACCTGCAGTACATTAAAATATAGAATAATAATATAATATAGGTAATAGACGACTGCGACACGACTGCAATGATACAGTCGACCACGCTTTGCGATTATTATTATTAATTATTATTGTTCTGAATTATAGGTAATATATTATTATAATAATAATAATATAATCAATAATCATGCTAAATGTACCATCCGTTCATCGTAGCAAATAAGGCCAATTTGCCTTCACATTGTGCCCGGGCTCTAGCTTAAATCATGTATATACATTATATTATATTATACTATAAGAGTTAATTGACCTATTGTCAAATCCAAAGATGAGAATATATTATTATATGTACCTCCCCGAGAATATAAAATAGCGAGGCATGTACTGGGCGATATTTTTATTCGGTTATTTCATTATTTTCTAACTATCTAAATTTTGATTTTTGTAATTTAATACGGTTACCTATAGATATAATATTTATATATATATACGCATTGCGTTTAAGGAGTGGATTTTTAGATATTTTTTACGTTATTATTTTGATAATAAACTATATATTTATTAATTTTATAATCAGAAGTAAAATACTTTTTTACAATAATAATTATGGTCATGTAAATAATATAACGTCGAGTATTGAATACATTTTTTTTTTAAGAATTCAACGTTTAGATGAACGGAGTAAAATGGCGAGGGATGCCCCGCAATAGTCGTGGTCCACTTCACTTTATAGAAATATAATGTTATTAATGCTATATGTAAATTAAATAATACATAGCCATCAATATTGAATCCTCAAGACTTAAGAGGGCGTCGAACCCGAATAACATGATGTCTCCGTCTTAAGCACGCGTGATAACCGCATAGCGAGCTTTCGTTCTGGAGAACTAAATAATTTATGTGTTTTTACCTTTATTGTTAGAGTGATCAGTGAATTGACTTATTGTTTTAAAACTTTTTGGTAAGTATATTATATCATGGGCTTTTATTGAAATTTTCATTTTTTTTAGT
The DNA here is from genome assembly GCA_022818045.1 of Neotoxoptera formosana. Lineage (NCBI taxonomy): Eukaryota > Metazoa > Arthropoda > Insecta > Hemiptera > Aphididae > Neotoxoptera > Neotoxoptera formosana. The sequence goes on from CM040631.1 coordinate 12,631,929, forward strand.
GAGTTATAACTTATAACATACTAACAACACAAAATTGGCTCCGCTGAACGATTTTATACGTTGTACCTAATAGTTTTTATGACGGAGACAAAAGTATAATATTCGCGCTGATTCGGCGTCCTCTTAAAAAAATATTATAAACAATACCTAAATTAAAAAAATTAAATAAAAATTCTTGAGTAAATCACATGAAAAAAATTTTTTTTTACAAAAATTAAAATGAACTCCGTTAAAGTATATACTTATAGTATGCAGTTACATTAATCACTCTGTACATAGGTATAGCGTGTTGAATTATTTTACATTCGACTTCATTTCGACTAAATAATTCCAACTCGCGACGCGTGTTTAAAGAATATACTACAATATATATTTTGTAAAGGCGACCTTTTCTAAATAGTCCTTTATTATGCACCAAATAATACCCATAAGGCTAGATCTACATTCAAAACAAAGTTAATTATATCACGCGTCTCGTAACTAATAATACAATACGTATTATAATAGTGTATATTTAAAGATATTAAATTAGTTTAAGTATAACAAACAACTACACGTGCCACACATGCAGATTTAAAATGTACGAAACACGCGCATAATTAATTTGAATGTAATTATAGCATGTATCAGGTTATTATTGAATTTTCAAAATACTTACAATACAGCCAGGTCGTATCCAGAATACATGACAATATGACATATTTGAGTGTAATTTCTGAATGAGATATTTATTAATTATTAAATCTTCCTTTACGAAAACGCAAAAAAAATAAGATCCTCATAAAATGAAAAATATTGATCAGTTTAAGATGAAATTGGAAATTCATTGTTCTTTACAATCACTAATCAGTCGAGTACAATATTATTGCAACCTGTGATACAACATAATATTATAATATAATCTAATATTTTAATTTCCATACGACTGTGCGAATGGCCTTTGTACTCTAAATAATATTATTAACAATCCTGAATATTAATATTATGGCCTTTGTTGCAGATAACCCCGCTTGACCCCGTATTAGGTTTATTATTGAAGTGTAGATAAAAGCTACAACACTGTGTCACTACGATACATACTGGAAAAATGAACCGACGAAATTTATGTACCTAAATTGCCTGTTCAGAACGCCGTGTTACCAAAATTAAATTTTTCATTTTATCGCATTCGATGACATTTTTGCACACGGGGGGTGGTTTTATTTCTACGCCCCTCAACACACACGCACGTGCAATAGTAACACATTATCATTATTAATTGTACTGCCAAATAGTAATACTTGAAACATATACTGTTTTATTATAAACGGCCACTTCAAACTATTGACCACCCGTTTGACTATGGTGTGCTGTAATCATATAAATAATAATAAAATATATTGGTAAAATAATTTTACAAAAAATAAACAAGCGTTAACCGTCTGTTTAAATCTATCGTCACAAAACTTATTATTATTTGATCAATAATTATTAATTCGATGCGTAGTCATATTATTATAATATATTATTTTATTTTATATACGTACCTTTAACCTATTATACACATATATTTGGTCTGTACATTCTCACCAGTTTAGTATATTACGCAGCCAAAATACATGTCATACATTCCTTTATTGTTTTTATTTAACTAACATTTTCATACATGCATAGAATAAAAAAAAAAACTGTTGAATCGTTCGTGTTTTATTTGCATATCAAACGATGTTTATAATAAGAGATAATAATATATGGATGTGTGGTGTATTATATACAGGATGATGATTCGCCCAACAAGCATATATAAATATAAAATATGTGTAAAAATTATTCAGGTGCCTACTATTGTACACAGAACATATTTTTAACTATGTATAAAATGTTATATCAAATCTATGGTAGGTACTAAAATTTTCGAATACATTGTACTTATCATCATAATATATAGTCTGCATAGCTCTATAATCACGCATAGGCTATTATCCTAGGCTAAATTTTCAAAAATTAAAACTTTTTTTTCTATAGATAATCATAACATTTATCAGTATCTTAATGGTTATAATAGTTATAACTTATATAAGGTACAATTACAATTATTCCTACTTATTAAGGATGTGCATTGTGCATGTCAGGATAAAAATAAAATGTAGTTTCAATATTCAGGACAGGCCTGGCTATAAAAATAATTTGTATATAATACAAATATATTTTGGGTTTATTTAAGAGTTTAAAATTATGGTCAACCCGAGCTTACCAGGCCTACCCAATGCAGGACACGTCTCTGGTGTGAGTCAATATCTTATACGAACTATAACAACTAATAAGTAATTACTATAATAAATAATGAATATTAATAATTACCGGTCAACAAGTACTCTTGAATTTTCATTAAATCGTATAAATCATGCAATTGGTGTATTTTTCATTATTGTTGGTGTGTTATGAAATCCACAAGTAAATTAATATCCGCGAATCACTCATAATGGTCAATGCGGACGAGGGTACTTTTTATTTTTTAATACTAATGATATTATAATAAAAAAATAATATTTTATACGATTATATTTTTATTACCTCTACATTTTCTAAACAATTATTTTTAACGAGTAAATCATTAGTAAACATGCCGATTTGCCCCATCTGGAAAGTGTAGATAATTTTCACATTTTAAATTTAATTTTTGAAATTGTACCTTACAAAAAATGTGTTCATATTGTATTTTTATTTTTATTTGCTTTAATTCTGATATTTGTAGACCATTATTAAAGTTTATAACATAAGGATCTACTGCTCCCTAAATGTTAACAAAGTTTTCATCATAATTATTAATGTATGCATGATTTAAAATTCTGAATCTGAATACATTTGAATTATTAATGCTTTAAACTGTTTAAGTAAAATGTACCTATTTGGGTTTAAAATATTTTTAATTATTTATTCAAACATTTTGTAAGAATTTAGCAACTATTGGAATATACGAAAACAAATATCACTGTATCAATAAATGGCAGATAATAAAAAAGTTGATTATACATCATTTTTGCTATGCTAATTTTTTCTCATAAAATTATCTAGAATTAATGAAATTTGATTTATTATATGTAGACAAAAACGTTTCTTATGTGCATTGGCGTAACTTGGGTTTATTTATTTATTTTTTTTTGGGGGGGGGGATGGCATAATTAAAAAACTAAATAAAAACTTTCAAAAACTAAAAATCTATAAGGCAAAAAGAGATAATATTTCCCCCATAGTAAAATGTGTGGAGGGCAGATTAATTACTCCTTGCAGGGGGATTTATATTGAGCTTATGCTTATGCGCGTACAAAGTCAAAAGTTGGAGGAAAACAAGATTAAACAATATAAAAACAGAAGAATATAAATGCACGAATGAATAATAATGAACTAATTAAAAATTTATAATTTATAATAACATAGGTAGCTATTATTATAAAATAAAATATATTATTATAAGTAGTGTATAATGTATATAGCACACACAACACTATAAATATCTACCAAACTTAGAATGTTCATAAATAATTTAGTGAAATAAAAAAAAAACGAAACATTTTTGTAATGGGAATGGGAATGGGAATCATCCTCTCATCATGTATTCTTAAAAATAAAAACCATTTGAACTCAGTGTATGTTTAATGTGTGATGTATATATTTATACATATAATTTTAAAAAACTATTCTGCTGTATATTATAGGTTTTGAGTGGATTTCGTCATCGAGTGGGACATTGAAATGTAACTGTCAAATTTGAATTCAACGATAAATCGTTGGATACGAAAAACGATTCCGAGTGGAGATATATTTTTTTTAAATGTCATTGTGTGTAGAAACTTATAATGTAAGTAAAAATGGAATTTTTAAGTATCCTAGGTAATATGTATATTTTTTTGAGTAAAAAAAAAAAATAACAAAAAACATATGATGAGAAGTCATTATTTTACGTTTAAATAATATCCAAGTTATCTTATATTTAATTGATTATTTGGAGGAAATTTTTGATACAATAAAAAAAAATATCTAAAACTAATTAAGTGGAAAAAAATGGTTGGTTAAAAATAATCAATTCCTAACTTGAAATAATTACGTTGTCCTCTATTCTTGAATAGAATATACATGACCAACTAAAATTAAACTTAAAATTCACAATGATCTCTAATTACACAATTAAAAACGGTTCTCGGGAATCACTATAACTTTAACTTCTACTTTTAATTATTCAGGACTTCAAATCAGTAGCAATATGAGATGGAAAAATCAAATCAGTCTATTAATAAAATGCTCATGAAAATGATTTACTTTTAACTAAATTGTGCCAAGTATATTATTTAGCTTTAGAGTAATTACTTATCTTTTATAATGGGCGTTCTCGAGGGGGAAGGGTCATAGGATTTTACCACCCGCCACCAATCGATAAATAACATGATATGTATAATTCTCAGTATCTGACCCCGGAAACATTTTTAAAAAAATATGAAAAAAATATAATCTATTTTATTTAATATATATTAATGTACAATTTAAAGTACTTTTTGGGTACATTGATTATATAAAAAGTATTTAAAAGTACATACCGCGCGCATTAAAAGAACTTTTGATACCGAATTCTGGCTGAACTTGAAAATTTCACAATTATTGTAATCCACATAATAGGTGTGTATAATAAGCAGGGCTCGGAACTTTGCATATTTCTTAGGAAGCTGCATATTAAAAATCTGATTCGATACAAATTCGTTTCATAGTACATACAATCTAAATACAAAAATTTATGTTGCATATTTTTGCATATTTGACTAATTTTACATGATTTTGCATATTTAAAGATTTTAAGTATATAAATGCATAATATTATGTTAGTAAATCATCGATTTAAAAAATTTAAAAATAAAAAACCACTACACATCGTCTATATTTTGAATTATACTACACCGAAATCCTGATCTCTATAATACTGAGAACTCGTTATAATGACAGCCGACCGGCCCGTATTAATTTTTATTCAAGTTTACCAATGCATTAATATTTTGTACCATGATATAAATAAACCGTGTAGGTAATTTGTAAATTCTTAAGCTTAACCATTAGGTCATTATCATTCATTATCGTTATCGTATCATCATAGTTAATTTTTTTAAATTTTTTTCTAGGGTAACTAATTTAAATTTTTAAATTTTGTATGTAAAATGTATTCAATAAATTGCATATTTTCCAAACTTTTACTGCATATTATAACATATTTTGATGTTTTTTAACGCACACGTATCCGCATATTTGAGTACTTTTTAGCGCATAAAATTCCGAGCCTTGATAATAAGTATACTTATAAAATTAAAAATAAATTGGATTATTATTGAATTATATTTTAAATTATATTTTTATAATATTATAATATATTTATACATAATATGTGTACTCATTGCGGTATAAAAATCTATGAGTATTGGTCGTGGTATGCAGTTGATTAATCTTGTCGTAATGTACGTTTATACAATATCTATAGGTACTCAATATTTGAATATTACGATTGAACGAACGTCGAATTTTAAGCTGAATGTTAGTAAGCTAAATCCGCTTTTGGGTACTATTAATCTCTTACTGCAGTTATAATGTTAAATATTCTGATGCGCAAATTATGTACACGAGATAATTTGACGTAAGGTAAACTGGCGATGCACAGACGATGCATAATCCAATAATAGGTCTATGATAATTATATAGGTTTGGTAGATATGGTCATATATATATAATGGGGACTATGATGATTTGAAAATTATTGTAATTAATATTAATCCGTCCACATTTTATAATTTGTAAAAACTGCGTCTGAGTATAATAAATATTAGATGCAATATTTTGATAGTACATTATTTTTTTAAATAGACCCTATACCCTGGTACATCTATACATTTTAATAACTCAGAAACCGCTAGTTTGTATTTTTATTTAGATATTATATCAACATTCAAAATGTATGAATCAATGCTGAACAATTTTTAGTAAAAAAGGGATGTTTTCATTTGAAAAAAAAATCAGTTTGTATCGCCTCAGGACACTTCCCGAGACTTAAACAGTATAAAAAAAAATTAAATAATTGAAAATATAGTCCTTTATTGCACTTAAATATGCCAACAATCTCAGAATTTAAATTATTTAATTATTATTAAAAGAAAAAAATAGGCGAGGGCATGTGTGGCGAATCACATAAAAAAGGCATAATAAATTACCCCGATCTATTATTACCGCTCTTTCGGTAATATTTCATAATATTATGTTCCAATATTGCAAATGTATCCAACTAATAATATAAATACAGTACACAATATGCTACCAGTAAAAACATTATGTATCCGAAAGTAATTGTTAAATATATTTGTTAAACCGAAATTTGTTACACCCAATTTTAAACGGAGTTAACTCAAGGTAAGCCAAAAAACAATTGTCTTATAAAAAAAGTTAAAAAACCATTTAGGATAATTGCCACTAAATAATGTAAAAAAATACTTTCCTACATGACAAATTTTCAAGTAAATTTAGTTTAAAAAAACTTTATAGTTGTTATTATAATCACCTGACGAATTAGTTCTATTAAAAAATACTATTATTATTTTTGTTAATCTGTCTACGTAATTCTGTTTAAAATTAATAATAAACGTCTTAATATTCATATCGTATGAAATAAAATAAAATATCATAACAAATTTACGTACATAATTATTTGAACGGGATGATCCTTTTGATAATAAGCACTGATTATTTACAATAGCGTTACTGTCTTTTTTAAAATTGTCTTTTAGGAAAACTTATACGAAATGCACAACACACTGCAGCTCAAACGTTTTAAAATGCTCTTAATTTTTCCTCTTATATATTATTATAATGTTTGTTGGTTGATGGGCACTATTTAATACTGTAAACGTTGGTTTTTTAATGGTAACCTACATTCGAAATTTCATTATCTGACGCAGAACAATTGTCTAGGATTTGGATTGTGGTATATATATATATTTTAAGTGCGTACACTTAGTCACTCCATTACTCATATTTAAAATTCAAATGCTTGAAAAAAAAAACTATTCGTTCAAATATAATATATTTTCTCCTAAGCCTCTAAGGCTCCTCTAATGCTTTTTGATATCACTGTTAAAAGCATCGTTCTGTATGCATTCCTAAACAGGACTGTACAGTATATTTTTACTATTTTCTCGGAGTATAATGTTTTTTTCGACATTTAAGTACGATTTATTGACCCATGTACTGCCCCACGCACGCACATGCTGGTATACATATATATATGAGGGGATAATACAATTTTTACGATTGTCAAATCGTCAGTCGTGCCGAGTGATAGATGAACTAGCCGGTGTGTGTAATAGTACAACGTATGAGATAAGTGATGTGTTATACGCGACTTTTCGCGAACACGTACCTATACATACAGTTTGTCCCAAAAGTCTCGTATCACACTTATATGTAGTACCTCCGTGGGGCAGTAGCAAATCAATATATTTAAACGAGGTTTTTCGGAAATTCTAATTGAGTGACAAGTAATTCATTTTTTTTTTTAAACTCAAAAATTTCAAAAAAAAATTTTATACAGTTAAGTTTTTTAAATTTTCGAGATAGCCATTGATTTATTCGTCATATTATTATATTTTAAAAAAGTTAATGAAAAAAAAAATTAAAATTGAGCGAAAATCGACCAAGTTAAAGACACAGAACAAAAGTGTATAATGGCTGTCTAATCTATATTATTATTATAAATCACATCTGTAATATAATTTTAGGCCACGGCTTTCGTCCCATTTCGTAATTTTATGTTTATTTCACGGTAGATAATACATACTTAAAAATAGCTAACCATTTTTGTTGTACGGTAGACCATAAGGCACAGGCACACGGCTATTTTCGTTGCTATTCAAATCCAAACTTTGATTAGGTATTTGCCTACCGTACGTTTTGTCAGACTGAAATGTAAAACAATTAATTATTTTTTGTATTATCGTGAATTTTGATGGACAAAATAGCGGTTGTCAAAAATTGAAATTTTTAACCTAAACCGAAAAATTTTACTAATAATAAGATCTTACCAGATTAGCACGACAAAGTCTGCGCTTTAATCGAGATTGATAAAAGCATGTGATTATCCATGTTTTGCTAGGTAATAATTATTCTCAGAAAATCAAAAACTTATGTGCTTGAATTTGTGAGAAAAAAAATTGATTCTTTTGCAAGGAACATCAGTAGAATTTCAATGCTTAAAACTGTAAAAACACCTCATTCGAGTATATCGATTAGCCATGGAGATATTAAGGGTGATACAATCCTTTTGGGACATAACGTTTGAAAAACAAAAGTTTGTATCTCCACAGGGAGCACTCCTTATATGGTACAAAAAAAAAAAAAAACTAGAGAATTTCAAAAATATACAGTCTTTGTATCCAATTCAGACTTCCAAAAATCATAACTCGAAAAAATTGATTATTAAATGGAAAAAGGGGGTGAACATGCGCTCGGCAAATCGCCCCGTATAATATAATACATTCAGGCTCGACCGTCGTCGTGTATCATACAACGCGATTCCCTGCACACTGCGAACGATATAATATAAAACACGGTCGTGGTATACATATACCTAATATAATATTATACGCCGCGTCTGGCTGTCTACGAGCGTGTGAGCGGGGGGCCGCCCGGTCCGAATAGAAGTAATGACTATAGCGTGCGGAGACGAACCGGAAGCTGAAAAAAAAACAAAAACGGAACGAAAAGATTTCTGACGCGAGACAAATCGAGAAGAATATTTTATTTCCTCGCCGCGGCCGAAGGGTCACGCCACATAATATTATTATTATTACTATCGTGCGAGCAGTATAGGTACGGCCGCGATTCGGTGGAGGTCTGCCGGAGGATTAATGGCTTTGAAAAACGAGGCCAACGAGCGCCGCCGCCGCCGCCGATCGCGGTCTAGGTACCTATATACAGTGTGATCCATCTAATGTAAGACACTCAATATTTCTAAAAGTATTTACGTTTTTGATAATATTTTTATTACGTACAATTGGTATGAAGTCGTTACGAAACAACAATTTTTCAAAAAAAAAAAATTTTTAAATATTTTTTATCTTATTATTTTTTAAGTTTTTACTTTTTTGAATTACAAGATACAGTTTTAATTTTATAATCTAAAGCAAAATATTTTTCTGAGTAGTTGATACATAGAAATCAAATTTTTTACTTGTAGTTTATGAGTTATAAGTATTTGAAGTTTAGATGGGGTGAGTAGTGGACTAACATTTTGCGGGGTACCCACATACCACCCCATTGCTGCACTGCTCATCTAAATTTTAAATACTTTTAACTCATAAACTACTCGTCTAAAATTCGATTTTAATGTATCAAAATTCTCAGAAAAATATTCTACTTTGGATTATAAAATTAAAACTGTATGTTGTAATTCAAAAAAGTAAAAAACTTAAAAAATAATAAAGTTAAAAAATATTTAAAAAAATATTTATCATAAAATATTTTTTTTTGTAACCGCTTTATACCATGTAAAAAAAATATTTCCAAAAACGTAAATACTTTTTGAAATAATGAGTGTATTACGTTAAATGCGAATCACCCTGTATAGTGTATACGCGGCGTGGTAAGAAGCTCGTCGGTGAACTTGGCGCGCCAAATAAATTACACTCGCCTTGTAAAGCTCTCGCAGAAATCTCGACCCCCCTCCCTCTGCTCCACGTTGTGGCCGCGAGACGTGTGTCTCTAGTATCGCACACACACGTGCAGGTGTAAATTATATCCTTTTGATAAATTAATACTTAATTCGACTCTCACGCCGCCGCCGCCGATCCTGCACAGATTGCTGCACATTGCCCCCGCGTGTCAATCAAAACATATTTTTATACGGACCTACCCGCGATTCGTATATTTCGCACGATATATATATTTTATACGTCACGAACACGATCCCTAAACTGATATTTCGACAAGTTACACAATATATATTAATATTACAGTAGACGCCGTTCACAAGACGCAGGCGGGTTCGCAGTCGCTATTAGACTCTCAAAATCGCGGCTTGGAACGTTCCAAATTTATTAAAAAAAAAAAAAAAAATCAAATTTCGTGTGAAAAATAGTAGAAAAAACAATCTTTTGTGCCGGTTATTATACTTATTGCTGGTTTCTAATCATGCCATATAAACTATATATAAACAATGAATGTTATCGAATTTCAAATTTATAAAAGTTTATAATTATTTAATAATATCTAACACGTAATAGGAAAAGTAGATAGCAAAATAAAGTTAATAATTAATTAAAATTTGTGTTCGTTTTTTTCTCCACTCATTCACCTATATAAGATCCAATCGGTTACAAGACTTACTTTGTGCTGGTCCCAATATATGAGTCTTCTAAGCTGCGTCTACTGTACATTATTAAGACGTCTTGTTGGGTACGAGAAAGTGAAAAATAGTTAGTTATTAATGATTTCCGTAACGTTATTTTGTTTTTTTATTTATATTATCAAAACGTGTTCCATCCATATTTTATATATAGTCGCAGTACACAATAGTCGTCGATTCTTACATCAGATTTTCGCGTGTTTTTTCATTTTATACATCATTATTAATTATTTTTGATTCGCTGATGTGGTAGTTTATGCATAATATTATATACTTTAGAAGTAGGAAAAATTAAACATGTTTTTTATATCGCAGTCAAAACTTTGGACGTACCGTTCATGGGTAAGTGTAATGTATGACAAAGTAAAAAAAAGAAATATATTATTTCATCAGTCAAACGTATATAGACTTGTGCGGATTTTGTATATAGATTGATATTATCCTATGTACGAATAATTGCAGTGTAGGCTTACTGAAATTATTTAATTTTCTAGAGTTCTTCAATATTTGTATAGCTAAACAACGTAGGTACATTTACAATATTATTATATACTATTATGTTAGAGTGCATATAATGCGATTTACCTGCGATCAAAGCATTTTAAAATATTAAACTGCTAATTCGGGTTGCTGGTATAGTAATTGAGTGAGCCGCAGTAATATTCAAAATTGATTATTATGGAAATAATAAAAAAAAAAAAAAATACAATTTGATTATGCGCTGTATAAACGCTAAAAATAACCCACAGTATGACGTCAATTTCACCTCTAGTACCGCGGATAATGGATATATCATGAATATAAATTATTATCGTTGAAACATAATTTATTTAAATATATATATTATATTTATTATTTACATGCATATACATATTATTATTATTAAACAGGACGAGTGTGTGATTTTTATTTCGAATGTGTATCGTTATTTATTTTGGAACGTATAATAATAATATTGACATAATAAAATTATTTTTGTCTAATACTAAAACAATATAGAAAATATTAAACTAAAAAAAAAGGTGCGTCACAAAATTAATATTCTGTAATTTTAATGACTTTGCAGATCAACGACGTGTATACTGCAAATTATGAAATTATGTATTTATAATAGGTGCATATATTTTAAATTATTAAAGCGAGCAATGTTATGTGACGTTATCTACATTAAAATCTTATTAAATAATTTTGTTCTTAAATTCGATATTCGATTAGGTACTATAATTCGAAAATTTTGGACAAGGACGCTTTTCTCGGTCTGCCTTTAGACGAACACTGCAGGGTAGAATAATAGACGAAAAAAAAATCCGAATACACTTAGTGCGCCGAAGACACTTAGGCTGATGGATCAGATTACTGCACTGCCATTTTAAATCTAAGAGCGATGTATTATTGAGTTCTAAAATTGATTCCGAGTGAAGTTCATTTGCTAAAAAATAAATAACATTTTTTGCTTACGTTTTAGAGAATAATATAATACAAAAAGATAATAACCATCGTTACTCTTAAACCCTAATCAATCATTTAATAAATATCATAATATCCCTTCTCAATTGTATTGCTTTAAAGTTAATGACGAGTTTCAATAACTACTGTAGGCGATAAAATTATTAAATGATGACAAGGCTACCTACATATTATAAGTATGGAATCTAACTAAATATATATTTTTTAAATAAAACGACTTAAAAAATTAAAAACACACGTTACGCTGGTTTAATTTACAAGGTAATTTATAATACTTAGGTAATCATTTATTAAAATCTTACAATATGTAATTTGGTTTTTTTTATCTTTATTTCCTCTGTTCCAATTATCTTTTATGCTAAATAATATCAGTATTATAAATAAAACTATAATAATTATAATTATTAAAATTGCTGCAGGCTAACTATACTTACTAAAAAAAAATTTTAAATTTAAAAATGAATTGATTAAAATATTATGTGTTATATAATCGTATATTATTTACGTGTTCACTCCTGTTAAATTATTGTATGGAAAAAAAAATAGAGTTTATCAACTGATCAATTAGTTTTAAAATGATATGTGTTTTTACGCTAAATTTTTTTTTTTATCGTTGCAATCGAATTTATAATAATTAATACTATTATATCACTATAATACGCGAGCAAAGCGAAAGAAGAGCAAACATTTTACTGAAGCAGTGTACTATTAATATTTATTAAATACCTAAATAAAATTGTATAAATATTAAAACGTATAATATTATATTATTAAAGATATACATATAGATATTGAAGTTAATTTTTTTTTCAATGTTCACGGCAGTTTTATTCATATAATACAAATTTAATAACGATGGGGGTTATATTGTCATAGTATACAATAATAATTTATAATAATATACCTACATTTAAATTTTCTTAAATTATTTATACAAAATTGTAGGAATTGTATTGAAATTATATTTTTTTTGTGAAATCGCGGAATAAGTATATGGACCAAATAACTATCGATGTTATATTATATTATTATGATAACAAATATATTATACAAATTATGTACATTTCAACTTTTGAATCCTTTAATAACTACCTATTAGTTTCAATTTTTTTTTAAAAATCAGTTAATAGATAGTTTCAAGATTTGTATTATTGTGGCGTACATACAGCTCTATATCAGGTACGACTTTTCAAACATATTATATTTAATAAACCGAACATTATTTCGTAATTTGACTTGGTATATTTTTTCGATTATTTTTATAATACTAGCCTTTCTTTAGGAATTACTAAAACAAATCGTACCCAGAAAATCGGATTTACATTTAAGCCACCTTTTGTGATGTGTAATGTTTGAGTCGGCGTTTCGTTACTCGTAAAAATATTCCTGCGTTTTGTATTTGCCACAATGAAATAAAAGTCAAGACGCCAAAAATTAAAGTCCATAGGTGCAGAATGATAGGATAGACGAACATAATACTGACAGTATATCGGTTTCGGTGGAAAAATATATCAGAGAGATTGTTCGGGCCAACTGTCAGCTTAGGTACTTATACTACCTTTAAATCTTCCGAAAACATCATGTATTAACAAATTTAATTTATTTTCAATCTAATCCAATGAATGACGAAAAAGATTAAATTAAAATTGGAATCCGCATGAAGCTTTAATCCAATATAATACTTTTAGTCTTTAGATTATCTTCGCAACCAAAATAAAATACTTGGTATATGTATATGCTCGTTTCATCTATCCAAACATTGTTATTTTTGCCATGGTTAATTTAAGGAAAAAACATTGTTTTGATACACATTAGTCCTACGCTTCTCGAAATATCATTGTTTTTTTTTGTTGTTGTAAATTCGGGTTGTATTGACGGCGAGTAATTTAAATATTTGGCATTGCTTCGTACATATTTTTTATTTTATATTTTACACCATAACATCATAATATAGTAGTCTGCAGTAATATTATATTTACGAACTGTTTACTTGTTTATATAATAATAAATTGTGTGTATTAAATTTGTTAAGTAATACTTTTGAATAACAAAATAAAACGGAGAAGTTACAATGATGTATAGTAGTTTTCGAGTGTATTTCGTCATTGGTTAGGTTACCATAATGGATGAGTTAAGTTTGAATTCAATAATAAATCATTGCGCGTGAAAAACGATTCTGAATAAAGCAGCGGTCTATCAGCCTCTATTTCTAAGGATATTTTCTAATATATTTATATTACTAAGAGTTATTTATTTTTCTATTAGTAAGTACGGTGAGTTAAACAATTTTTTGCGAAAAACATTGCATATATTATTTATTATACGGTGTGAATATAGGTTCGTTGCATAAATAAGTTAAAATGAATCTAATTACTTTTAAAATCACATTGCGTATGGAAAATTATATTGTGTTTACAGGTTATAGCGAAAATTGCCAAGTCTCTATATACAATTAATATTTTTGTTATTTTTATAGAATAACAACATAATGACAACATTTGTAATTTTTTTTTGTTTAATCGTCCAATGTCGTTAAAATTATAATTTTATATTTATATATAAAAAATAATTATTGTTCCTGTGTATTTTTGATATTTAATTGTTACAATAGTACACGGCTAATGAGTTACCTTGTATTTTTAAACTGTCTGACATACGAATAAAAATATTATCATGATATATTAATCAACGAAAAAAGTAAATTTCAAATATCTATAAATAGTAGGTACAAAAAGATCAAAAATATTTTGAAAATAACATCATGACGTCTACAAAATGCTAGAATAATTATTTTGCAAAAACGTTATGGCTCTATAGTTATTCATTTTTAAAATACATCAAAATTGGTTTTGCGTTGATTTACCCCTTTATGTCATGTATACGATTATATGAATATTTTAAGGATGATATATTGTATATATATATATATATATGTTTTAGTTATGATTAAATACACTGTAAAATAATTATGTTATCTATTTATTAAATATATATATATATCCCGGTATTATTTATAATCAAATAATATTTCAGATAACTATATGTTTAAACTACGCTGGTTTCAACCAAATCAACTACCTATATTAAAAGTTTTTTTTCTTAAATATTGTTTTGCAGAACTAAATACCATCAAATCGACATATCAAATAGAACACAGACCACCAACACTATTTGATCGACGAAGAAGTTGAAGTAATGATATAAAAACAATAATCAGAAAACAGGTGACCATACAATATAGTTTACAACTTTGCATACAATATCCACCAGTATTATGCGTATCGTCGTATATATATAAAACAAAAAAAAATAAGTGACACTTGTCAAGAAGAGTAGAGATATGTAAGTTTCTATACATCTGTGGAATTTAAATATTGAAAAACACGTCTCGAGGGTGTGTTGAATATCTCAGTCAATGCTATAGGTGCTATACGTATAGGTGCTGTATGCTATCGAATCGTAGGTACCAATATCTCACCATACTAGGATACGAATAATTAATCGGCCATTATCGACGTAGAAAATAGATATTAGTTCAAATTCATTGTGGAGCAATTTTTTTTTATCAAGTCTTATATTATGAACACGGATTTAAAAGAAACACACAAAGTGACATCTCGATTGATTTTATCCGAAGCAAATATTGGCAATGGAGAAAACATCGTGTACACGGAAATACTATAGTCCTATCTCCTGCCGCAGTAATTAGTAGGTAGGTACCAATATATATATATATATATATATATATATATGTATATATATTATTATGTAATCAATTTTGCATCACTTGACTAATTAATTGACGGAAGTATAGTTAATTCCGCGGCGGCGGCCACACTGCACCGGTAAACCTATCAGCGATTATATGGACTTGATAATATTTTAATGAAGGGTAAAATATTATCCCTTTTACGATGAAAATTAATCCCAGCAAGAGACGTACAGGCGTATTCCTAGAAAAATATGTTACTCGCGGTTAAACCGTTTGTTTAAATAAAATATATTAGAGTGTTGGCTGTTGTGTGTATATATTGTTAGCACTCGACATTTCCTCAGAATTAACTAGAAAAAATAACACGCCAGTCACTAGACTATTTTGTTCTTTGTTTTTCGTCTGTTCGATAAATATCCACCGATATTTCGGTTACTATCGTTAAAACGGAAACCGAATAATAATTACTATAAACATACGTTTTACTTCATCAATCACTATAATTAGAAACTGGCAGATATTTACAATTCAAATTTTTACCGGGAGTAAAATTTATTTCGGATTTTTAAATGAGTAAAATATCGTTAACCACGATAAACTCAATTAAAGAAAAATACACACGAATGAGATCAAAAAGAAAAATAATATTCGTTTTCTACTTGTGGTATATTTAATGGAATTATTAATTTATGAAATTGTGTCTAAATAATTTTAATAACGTGAATTCAGACATGGTTTGAGTTTATTTTAATTCAATGTTTTTCAAATGGATGACATATTTTCAATATGCTTTATTAACATTCAAATTATGTTTAACAGTTTCATTTTGTTTTTTGAATAATTTTAATTTGGACTGTAACAATACAAATGGTTTTTTTTTTTAATCAATTTAATAACCTAATAATAATAATATCAATAATTGAAATCACAAATGTCGAAACTAAAAAAAATTACAATATTATATACATTTTGAACGTACTATATTATAATTGTGTTTCACGTCTAAACAATTCTTTGAAAAATTTATTCGTGAAATTATCTACAGATTTCTTATTTTTTCTTAGTTTGACCCATTTCCCTGACTAAACCTTATAAAGTGCATAATTAATAAATTAAGTGATATGTTGTCAGAGTTTATTATTATATTATATTTTAAGTTTAATAGATTATAATACAATAATAACATAATGATATATTTGATTTACTTTTTTTTATTGGTAAGTAAAATTAAATCTGAGTTAACTGTTATTTAAAACGTAATACAAAAACATTTTAATATAATTAAAGACAAATAAAAAAATATAATTTTTCGTTTAGTAAATATGATCTGAAAATGTAGCAACGATATTGACATCATAATGTTTTTATAATTTAAAGGGCAAATGAGAGTATATAATATATACATATATATATATGTACATGTATAAAGTTTATGACTCATGATATATTTATAATTTTTCTTTGGAATAATAATTAGAATATTACGAAGTACACAATTTAAATAATGATTACATGTCCAACTAATATTGATTAAATTATTCCAAATTATGCATAATAACTCATAAGTATGTATATTAGTACCTATTAAACATATTTTTTAACTGCCATCATAATTTGTAAACATTTGTCACTAACACTTTAAGTTCATTATATTTATTTTACTTTAACCTTTAAATTTAGATAAACGTTTGTAATTGCCACAAAACTCTTAGTTTTATACCTATTTCCACTTATATAATATTAACTATAGTTATATTTACTACTGTAATTAAATTATCACAAATGTGAGTAGAACATTCGTATAATAATTTATAAGTTAAAATGAAGAAAAAAATAAAATTATAGTGATCAAATATACGTACAATAGAAAAATATTAAAAAATGTTATATTACAATTTTCATTTTTAAAATTTTTTTTTTTTAATTGATTTTGTAAAATGTATATGCAATTTATTAAAAATCGGGGACTCGTATAATATATATTGGTGTAACATTTTAATTGTTTTTAATGTCAGATAAAATTAAAAAATATATTGTTTTATTTATAATTTATTTTAAATGTTTTTTTTAAAAATATTATATGTATTTACAAGTTTGTTAATTTTTAAGTCATGATGCAATAAATGAAAATTTAAAATCACTCTAGGGGGTGTAGCATAAAGCTGTAGTGTTTTCTAAGATTTAAGAAAATAGTACGTAATGGAAAAAAAAATTATTATAATAATGATTTCGTTAGAAATCGTAAATCATTGATAAATAACGACATGGACATCGCGATATTATTCATAAATCGTCGATATAAAAAACCGACACGGACATCATATTAATATAGTATACATATATTTATTATTTATATATATTTTACATATAATTATAAATCATATTACCTTTTTTATACGATTAGGCGTCGTCGTACCACACCGATCGGTGAACAATAATTATTACGCCGTCACGCAATCGACTGGCCCTCGTGCACGTAAATATATAATATATAAATATTATTATTATTGTAATAAAATATATTTATTTATATGTGTGCGAGGCGGAAGAGACGACGTCTGCGAGAGTCCGGAACGCCACGCCGCTGGATCGGGACCGGGACGCTCGTGTGAACGGTTTGAAGCGTGGTCCGCAAACTACTGCCGAGAGAGACCATACACCGCGTAATAGTAATGATGATGATGACGACGATAATAGTAATAATACTACTGCACGACTAGCGGCTACTCTCAAAAACATTACTCCGCGGGGGGCGCACGGTTTCCCGTCGGGCGGCAACCCAGATGTGCAGGGGTTGGTCGGGGGTTGGTCGGGGGTTGGGGGTGGCACACGCATCTCCCGCGGTCTGACGTTCGTCCGACGCTCGACGGCCGGGGGTGTGTGTCGTCGCGCAGCAGCACGCACCACACGCCGCCACACCCGTGCCCACCCCGTCAAAGTCGAGTCCCCCCCACTCTTTTTCCTGAGAGCTTATACTTTTGTCGCGTGTGCATAATAATATTCGGCGGCACTGGGAAAAACGACCTCTAATATTGTTCTAACCATACCTTATTCTCGGCAGACGGTCACTAAAATATTTAATATTATGTGATGGCCACAGGTAAAAATATATTATATGGCGATGATGTGCCGCAGGAGGACTCGTATGATCGTGCGTATGGTCAGTACTCGCACGTCCTACACCAATTACGATTGACCAGACGCGTGCTCTATACCTGTACACATTTTACCCTTTAATTTATTATTGTAGGTTTTTGTTCAACTGATCAATTTTCCGAATTTTCGAGTAGGCGCACTTCCTCATAGTTTCATAATATAGTACACGCCGCCTTAGGCACCCATTACCAGCAGATATATATTTTTTCAATTTTGGGCCTCCATTTTTAATTCAGTTTTTACTGTAAATCGTAGAGAACGACGATCTATACTATATTTATTATTATTGTGATTATTACACGTTTACATTATAAATTATAATTCGCAAAAGTCATAATTTACGCAGTCATATTAATAATATTATTATCTACAACTTATGCAGCGGCGTTTTATTTTCGTTTATACTATTCCCGAACCGTCCATATCATGTATTATTCAAGTACAAATTGATAGTATTTTATTATATTTTGGTATTTAAGTCTCGTGGGAAATTTTGAAATAACGAGATGGGAAACAATTGTTTTTAGTGTTCTATACCCAACAACACAACCTGCCCGCAGATGCGTGAAAGTCGGCGCAAATACGTATTTTTTTTTAATATTACAATTTTAGATTAATATATTGTAGTCGAAATAATATTGTACTATAATAGTCACCGTGCAAACAGAAATAGGTACAACCACGCACACGAATTCCATATACATTATTATGCCATTATGACATGTGGTATCATTGATAAATAGGTATTGTAAATTTATTATTCGTACAAGTCTAAAATTTACTAACCAGATAAACTGTGAAGCGATGATCGATGTTGATGAGATAGCTATATAATACAGAATAGTTTGTTTCGTATCACGCTATACAGAGTGGTTAACCGAGCGTGCTCACCCTCGTTTTTCAATTTAAATAACTCAAAAACTATTCGTTTGAATTTTGATTTTGATACTTCAAAGTTTTCAGCAAAATAATCGGCTCAATAATATTTACAGTTGAAAATGGGGGTTTTCATTGGAAAAACAGAAGTTTGCATCCCTGTACGCTCGATCCAAATATCATTTTTAAGGACATTATTATCCTTAATATAATCATTTTAAAAATTAAAAAACTACTCGTTCGAATTTTGAATTAAATACATTAATGATTTCAAAAAAATTAAACACTGAATATTCTATAGTAAAAAAGGGAAGTTCTCATTTTAAGAACAGTAATTTGTATCGCTACAGCTGTACACTCCATAGGCAGTACAAAAAATAACGAGAATTTGAAAATGTGGTCTTAAAGTATATTTAAAAACTCCTAAATTCTGAATTCAAAAAAATGGAGCTGAGCGTGCTCGGTGAATCACCCTGTAGATTGCCACTTTGGTATATATCCTACACACAACTGGAATTTAACAATGACATAACTCATGTATAAAACACACAAATAATTTTTATTTATTTTAAATTAAACACGCAACCGCACTCCAATAGCCCAACACGTATAATGTGATTATTTCAGTGTGGTGGGATAGAAAAGTTGATATGGGTTAATCGTTATCAGGGGCGTAATTAAGGGGGGGGGGGGGTGAGGGGGATAAATCCCCCCCCAGAGCCTATACCATAATAAATCAATTGTATTAAATCCTGATGATATGATTGACGAGTTGACCACTGTACTTGAAAATTTAGTATTTTGTGTGTAAAAAAATGTCTATCCCCCCTAAGACAAATTCCTAATTACGCCACTGATCGTTATAAGTTTCTACACACATATTAAATTTAATATTGTTACTTATACCTATAATATTATATATGTATTTTTTATTATTATGTTATGCTGTATACCTATAAGGGTACTTATAATACGCATATTAAGCAATACCAATGCGACAAACCCAGCAGAGGTAATTACAAAAAAAAAAAAATGTTTTACGGAAATTCTATTAAACATAATAATTAATATTGGAAATGAATTTAATTAAAAAAATGTATTATCATTGTCGGCGGTCGAGTTTTATGCATACTATACGCAATTTCACGCCTGTATTGAAATTGCTATCCAAACAAACGAAATAAAGATTATTAACAAAACTATATAGCTATGTGTGATGCCCGCCATTTTAATACTGCAGGAGATGATATCTTACTAAATCACAGTGGATTTGCGTTTTGATAAAAAAGTACAATTATCGTAAAAATATGGTCGTCAATAATATTGTTATGTTGTGTTACACTTTGAAGTCCGAGTGGGTATATAAATTGACCATGGTAACATATTCAATGACTTGGGTGAAGTATATTGATACAAAGTGCAATAATGTCCTCTGGCTTATTAAAAGGTCATCTTTTGGAGTGGTTTGTAGAATGTTTACACAAAGTTCGATTATTTTTGAGTGACAATCAAAAAAGTTCATTGAATTAACTCATTAGTATTATTTACTGTGTAATTTAATATTTTTCTGATTTTTGTTTACACTTAAATGAACTTAACTTAAAATTACAAGGTACTGGAAAATCTTAGATTTTATGTTCGATTTAATAGAAGGCTTTGAAATATAATTTGAAGTATTTATTCGTGATAATAAATAGAACATTTTCAATTTAAGAATTTTAAATATTGAAAAAAAATTCTCAAGTGAAATTGAAATTTACAATGTGTTTACATGAGAAGAAAATATAAATATGTTTTAAATATTAAAAGAGAACAATTTCAGTGGTTCAAAAACAGAATTACAAATTTTTAGAATTTTGAAAGTACCTTAAAGGCTTAAACTGAGTTTCTCAAACACCCCGACAGTTGAAATATCGATGAATTAGATTTACATGATTTTGAATGGTATTATGGTTTTTATTGATACATTTGAATTTGAGTTCATTGATTTTCAATCTTGTAACACTTGAAGACAACAATTTATTGATGCAAGTCAACCTACGGAATAAATGGAAAACAAAAAACGCCTGCAGAGAAACGCTGTGAAAAATGTAAATAATGCAATTTTGAAACTCAGGAACTCGCTTCCGCGGATACGTCATATTAAAAAGTGGCTCATTCCATACTTTAAATTGTTCTTCGACTTCAGCTTGTGATAGTTCATTTTACACAGTGAACTTGATCAAATCAAAGCAAAGAAATAAATTAACCGATGAATCTAGTTCTACTTGACGTGTTTCGCTAAAAATTATAAATTATATACTCCTGTTATTAGAACTTAATCCTCATCGGAAGTACAAATTCAAATGTGTTCACGTATACATTAATAATGATGTATTATTATTTAAAATCATTTTATTGACTATATTGATAAAGATACTAGTCGTAAATAAGGGCAAAGAGAAAAAAATTAATTTAAGATACTTAAAAAATGTACTATAAAAATATAAAATTGGTATGTTGTATGAATCTTTCTTATGAAGTAAATAAGATGAAATGCTTATGAAATAATTAATGCATACTATAATATTCTAATATTGATGCATTATAATTAATATGTATGTATACATAATAGTATTATCGTATGTCGTACTCGTGACACTTATTAATGAGCTTTGTTCTTAGAGCTATATTTTTCATTGAAAATTTAATACAAGGTTCCTTATAGGTTGTTTTAATAGTAGACTAAAAATATTAAAAAATATAGGCACAATTTTTTTTTTTTATAAGCATTTAAAGATTAAATTTTGACCAATGTTTATTAAAACATTGAACATTTGCAAATTTTTTTGTAGTAAAAATTGATAAAATGTACAGTTATTATAGCTTAGATTTAAAAATGTAAAACAAAGTTTTTCGTAAGTTGTTAATAGTGTAATCAAAAAATATATTACATTATGATTGTTTTTATTGAAATTTTAAGTTCAAATTTTAAAATCAAAATATCGTGCAAATTATTTTGTAGTTCACAATTTATACAATGTTCAATTCTTATATCTAAGGATTAAAAACTTAAGAAAAGGTTTCTCGTAAGTAGTTATAGTAGTGTAACCAAAAAAAAAGTATATCTTCATGGTTCATCTTTATGAAGATTTTAAGTTCAAATTTGGACGAAATTAGATATTTAAATGAAGAATAACAATGTTAGTCATTTCGTTGTAACTTAAAAATATTTTTTGTTGGCGCTTGAAACTTTTAATGTAAATTATTATATTTTATACACTCAATCACATTTTTATATGCAATGTTTTCAGCAAAAATGAATTCAACCTATAGTGTATTATAAATAGTAAAATTAATTATTTTAATAGCAGTAATATCGTATAGAAATATAAAATACATTTAGTTATGCCGACAGACCGCCTTCGCTCAAAATCGTTTTTCGTATACAAAATACAATGATATTATATCATCGAATTCAAACTTAATAAATCCATTACCCCACTCAACACCCACCTTAAATCAGAGTGGTACCCACTTTCCTACCTTTTTTTTTTTTTTTGTTTTATTCATTATAAATATTAAACGACTTTTCTATTACTCGATTACATTGTAATACTTGGCTAACACGGCGCGGAGAATAGGCAAATCAAGTGCGTTCATGCCAACATTTAATTTCCAATAAATATTAAACTGTTAAATATTATTGTCTATATCATTGTAATTTGTCACAACGATAAAATTAAGTTAAATCAATTAATGTCAATCTTTTTAGCGAGTTAATCGTAGTTTATTTACATGATAATAAGACAATTGTTTTTTTAATTGCATACTAGTCGATGTATACTATTTTATTTTATTTTAACTGTAATGTTTTAAATACAACTGTTTAGGGTTCTGTCACTGGATAGTCTCCCTCCTCATACTAATATTATCTTGCTAATTATCTTCCATATCATAAATCATATTTGTATATTTTACACAAGCTTAAGATTGTTAACATTTCTATTTAATCATAAAAAAATAAAACTAATAAATAAATTCAAAGTGTAATTTATTAACTATATAGGTATTTTAAAACATTTTTTCTCTTGTTATACTTAGACTAAAAGTTTAAAATATCCCCTTTAAGCTTTTTCATTTACTCATTTGCATGTTAAAAATATACGTTTGAAAAAAAACCAAAATCATATAGTCATAACCTAAAAATCAAAATTAATTTCTATCCTGAATTTTTCAAAGTAATATTATATTAATCATATTAATTTTTCAAAAAATGTAAGGCACAAAAAAATCATGTTTAATATATTCTGTTTAGTTTCCAGATATTGACGAGTTGATGACCTATATTGTTCGTTTTTGAGTTATACCAAAAAAACAAAATCGATTTTATCAAAAACCAGTTTTGTGTAAAAATAAACGGTTTTCCTTAATTGCTCAAAGCAGAGCAATAAATGTATTTATTTTATTCATATTATTATTATTATTTTATCCCTTTCCTTCCCAAGCACCGACAAGATATAATTTGATACCAAAAACCACCCCAAAGTAGAAAATCTAAACATTTATTTAACTAGAAAAAAGTGTTTTCAGACAAAAAAAAAATACACAACATTGAAAAATCAATACATTTAGTATTTACACTCTACTCAGAATCTCTAATCAAGGAAAAACGGGAATTTTAACACAAAACCAGTTTTTGACAAATCGATTTTGCTTTATTGGTGTAATTCAAAAATGAATAACCGTAGATATTTGATATTTTCATCAAATATATTTTATATAAGCATTTTATATTCGTAAAATAATAAAATGTTCAATATATTTTGACTCTTTTATCAATTTTATATAGATATTTTACATTTTCTATTTCCTTTAATTTTTTTTTTCTTATAATTGTCAATAAAAATGTTTTACTTGTTCAATATTTTGAAAATTGAATACAAAGTTCCTTATAAATATTGTATAGATGAATTAAAAAATGTCCAAAATATTTTTTTATTGACGTTTAAAGTTAGAATTTTGGTGAAATTCCTAAAAATTGTAAAAATTTGGTTGTTCATTGGTTGTTATATAAATTAAAAATAAAGTTGACTATATTCCGATTAGTAAAATATATTATTTTAATAAGTAGCAATGCATTACAATTTTTTAGTAACATAGATTGGCAGATCGTCTTTGCTCAGTCATTTTTAGTAGGCAATGATTTATCATTGAATTTAGCTCGTCCTACGTTACAGTAACTTTCTCGAGGTACAATCGAAGACTTTACACCTATCTATGCAGACTATACGGAGCGGTTGCCCGCTTTCCCTGTATTTAGCAGTACCGCGGTACTTAACCTAACCTCGTGGAAGAAGAACAAAATTACTATATTATGTAATAAGCGTGTCGATTTACAGAGATTCGAATTTAGACGATAATAACGATTGACCAATGTCGAACGTTTCGATTTGACCTTTCCGAGTAATTATTATTCGGTCATTTTTTTAGTTTTATAGAGTGACGCATGTGGTGTGTTTTTATTCATCACCCAAAACCGTTCGCTGCAGGATGGACAGACGATGGAAGTATTAATATTTTAAAAGTGCATTCCGCATTCAAATGAACCCGTCGCGAGTTAACCTAAAACACGGTATGTGGTCCGAGGTTTCGAGTACCCCCGTATACCTCTACTATATAGAGTTTTCGGTTAAACGCGTATATATTATAGCGCCAGGTGCCCGGTGGTTGTTGACTTTTGTTGTGTGCGGAGTAGTTGTATATTATATTATACAGGTAGTGCAAATGGCCGCGTAAATTAATTTCCGCACGGTGCAGCAGTGGTGGCATAATAATTTCGGGTCGAAACTCGAAGTTATCTATAACGCGGCATCGAGTGCCGTGCAGGGCTCAGGGGCGGTGGATCTTTTGCGACAATTAGCGCTCTTGACAAATTTGTATAATATTTACATAACGTTATTGCATATTACGCATGCAAATAGTATCGCCATTTTAAGTATTTATTTTTATTTTTATTTACCACAACGTTTGGGCTAGGTTTGCGTTTTACTCGTTTCGGCGAACAGAGGCTATATAGCGTGTGATGTGAACGAGAATTTCCTGAAAAAATATTATCATAAAAATTAAGAATATAATATAGGCAAGCGAACAGAGATAAACTAATGAATGAGAATTTTAAATCGAAAAATATTTTTTATTTTTACCATACTAATTTGACAACGTCCATATTCATGGTCATTGGACCGTACCAATAGATTCAAGTTGTAATTTAAAAAAAAATTATGTTATCTTTATATTACATACACATCTTGGACATTTCTTCAAAATTTCACATCACCGACTGAGGCATATAACAGTTTAATGTCGGATAACTTGGCTGAGGCATTATAATATTTTTATTGATCATAATAATATACAGCTGTAGCAATGCAGCGGTTCCCAACCGTTTTGAGACTATTTTGGCCATAAATCGGATTAGATATTAGCAAAAACCTCTTTCCCCAGAAAAAGCTATATTTTTCGTTTGTACATAACTGGTATTATGTACATGGTTCGTTCCGAAGAAGACCTTTGATGGTCTGAGTACCCTCGGATAATCGAGAGTACTCTGTATAAATATTATTCGAAGTAATAAGATATATAAGATAATAATAATAATCAATATAAAGGACATAAAATAAAAAAAAATCAGTCTAGTCCTTCAAAAAATCCTGTTTATTTACCCTTAAGGGGGTAATTACCTCAAGGTCGGGTACCGCTGCGGTATGGTGCCATAGATTTGGATTATATTCGGACGGGCAATGTGCTTTTGTTCGCTGCATTATGATTAAAAGTTCCAAGCCTCTATAACCGATTACGGGGACGTTTATTATTACTATTATAATATTGTGGACGCCTTATTTTATGTAGGTATTAAGTAGTTGTATGAAACCATGAATATACAGTGTGATCCATCTAACGTAAGATATTCAATATTTCAAAAAGTATTTACGTTTTTGGAAATATTTTTATTACATGGTATCAAGTAGTTACAAAACAACATTTTTTCAAATATTTTTTAAATTTTTAACTATTTTGAATTACAAGAGTATTTTGATACATTAAAATAAAATTTTGGCAGAGTAGTTTATGAGTTATAAGTATTTGAAGTATGGATGAGTGGAGTAGTGGACCAACATTTGGCGGGGTACCAGCATACCACCACACACTGCTCATCTAAACTTTAAATACTTATAACTCATAAACTACTTGTCCAAAATTCGATTTTTAAAAATACTCAGAAAAATATTCTGCTTTGGATTATAAAACTAAAATTGTATGTTGTAATTCAAAAAAGTAAAAAACTTAGAAAATATTTAAACATTTTTTTTTTTTGAAAAATGGTATTTTGTAACGACTTCTTCATTCCAAAAACCTTAATAACCCTAATAACCTAACCTAACCTTCATTCCAAAAATGTAAATACATTTTTAAATAATGAGTGTCTTACGTTAAATGGATCACCCTGTATAGGTAGATACCTAACCTGGGGCAAACGTGTTTGTTCGTATCCTCGATATTATAATATTATATACGCCTATATTATGTACTAGAACTCTGCAGCTAAAACTGTCCAACAATTTGAGAAGATTAACTTTTGACCGCTCAAATAGTGTCGTCGTTATAATCTCTCGCTTGTATTTTTCTTTTTCAACTTTTGGGTTTAACAAATGAGAATATAATACTCTCGGTATCCTATATTCAGGAGGGTGAGCAACCCTAGGCCAAGGCCCATAGTGAGATTTCAGTTTCAATCAAATAATGCATTGCATATTGCTTCGTACGTATAATCAGTGCAGCACCAATATTCCGGATAATTCACTATAATATTTGTAACTAATCGTTCGTAGTTATTACTAAAATAGCTACTTTAGTGCTAATCACCTTTTTTTGAGGAATCAACAATGAAATGTTGGATTGTCAGAACTTGCTTTGATAACGATTCGTCGTAATAATATAACATTGGATATAATATTATATTAAAGTGTTAATATTTTTTTAAAATAATAAATATAAAAACACATTTTTCATAATATTTATATAATAAAATGGCTCAATGTCTGCTATTTGTATTGCAATCATTTTAACCACTCGGCTTCAAAATGTTTAGTTATGATTGCTATGTTAGTGCTATATTTATGCTTGACTATAATAGTAGTAAATCGGCCCAAAGTGAAAATAACTCCTAATTAGGAGGCACTTTAGGTACTCGCGGTCTTGGAAATTATGATAATGTCGTCAGTGAATATTATCTTAAGAAGACAGGATACTATAATATAGGTATACGAATATTATCGAAATCGACTAAAATTCACCCCCAGCCATGACCAAAATGTCTAAAACCATTATCATCGGCCTATTAGACAAAAGTTTATTGATGTCGAAATAATAATATAATCGTCGTCGATTGTTTCCGGGAACGTATACTAAGTAAGGGCAGGGCAGGGAAGGGAAGGTGTCGGTCCACCGAATTTTTGGATCCCCAAAGTACGAATATACTGTAGCTACAACTACTGTGCGATTTAATACTCTTTGATTAAATTATATTTTTTTAATAATGTTCGGACTAATTTCTCATTATAATTTAAAAAATAAAATTACGACCAAACACTATCATAGCCCACCGAGATTTTCTCCGACTGAGTATATACAGAGTGTACGAGACACGCCCACACTCACGGGACGACGCGTAGAAAGGTTCGTGTGGAGGGGGGGGTGTGAGGGTGTCATGTCTCCCACCTTTTTTGGCTTATATTCATTACATAAAATATGTATATGATTGAGCGATGAAAATATATTTACCGCGGCCTGAAAATAGTCAACAATTCATGTCCCTCCTCCTCCCTTTCAAAAAAGCTGAGCACGCCACTGCAGACGAGTAGATTATAATTTATTATTTACGTATACTATATATACAAACTATAATAAGATATTATCACAGTAAATCCGTATAATTTCATTCCGTCTCAGTGTCAAAAGGGCGGTAGGTCTGACCGTCTGAGTGATGATGAAATGAGACGGAAACTTCATTGTCGCCGCCGCCGACAACGCACTCAATCAATACGCACCACAAAGACTATGCAATAATAACAGTTCTATAATATCAAACGTTACATATCTATCATATAAATCCCAGACAAAAAGTCCATTTTGAAAAAAGTCCGGACTCATTTTCAGACAAAAAGTCTGAAAATACAAAATATTCTATTCACAAAAAATTAAAACATAAAAAATGTAATTGATTTTCCAATACAATATTATATTTGATTACTATTCCTTATACCTACCTACAATTTACAAATATAATTAATATGTAATTAGTCAATACATCTTTTTCACTTTGTACAATAATAATAATAAATAATAATTTAATATTTGACTACTATACCTACAGTTTACAAATATTATTAAAATATACTTGACAACCGTAATTTTATATGTATAAGAAAAATAACGATCAAATCTATTATTGAATAAGAAAATAAATACATATTTTAATAAATAATCATTTATATTTTCGGACTTTTCATCTGACAAAGAAAATGTATTCGGATTTTTTGTACAACGGTAAAAAAATGAGTCTGAACTTTTTGTCCAACCTTTTTCAAAATTGACTTTTCGACCGATTACCATATTATATATATATATATAGGTAAATTTATTTAAACATGTATAGAAAAAATACTGTGTATAGAGAACCTCGATCGCCCCGAGTCGTTATTTAAACGCAGTAGAACTCCCGTGGACTTTTGCAAGCTTTTCATAGATTTATTGAAATTGTCTTGATTTGTTGATTACTGTCTATAATACGATTAGTGTACCTACATAAAAAGTGTTTATTAAGTAATAATATAATGATAAATAAAAATATGTTTAAACAAAAATAATAATGGTTTTGTGTACAACAACCGTAGATTGATCTTACTTTATAGGTATGACCTATATATTTGTATTATTATTTAATGTGACCTGTATTCGGGTTTCAAATTGCTTAACTAAATAATATTATTGTGAGATGTGTATCGTAGTTATTTTGAAGTGGCGTCATATTTAAATCGAGCACAATTTATTACATTTTAACTCGTAGTAGAAAAATATACGAATTCTTTGGAAAATAAACCCTATACACAATATAATATAAATGTCTATTATATGAAATTTCTATTGAAAAACAATTTTCATTTATAAGTTGAATATATTTTTATTCATGTTTCCTCGAGAGGGCTTGAAATATTATTGCAGGGGTTTTAGCATCCCCTATTTGTGATATATATATACAAACAAATATTATATATAAGTCAAGTGAACTACTCGTGGCATATTGGAAGTGGAAAGGGAGAGGAGGGTAGGAAAGAGAGACCTAGTGAGTTTAGCGGTTATATTATGTTGGAAATATTTCTCCGCCTCCATGCTATTACGAGCATTCAATACAAACATAATATAGATGTATCACGTGAACACTAATTACAGGCTGATTCACCTAATCACCTATTACTCTTTCGTTCTTTTATATCTTTTTAAATATGTATTTATTCAAATTTTGATTTTTTTTTTAATTCCTAAGTATGCTTTAAAGCAGGGGTGTCCAACCCGCGGCCAAGATAGGTTTTGATGTGGCCCTGTCGTACATTTAAAAACCATCAATTACTTACCTATGTATAAAATAAGAAAACAAATTACTAAAAATAAAACCTATTAATATAAGATGTCCATACCTATTACCTATTTGATTAATAGCATGTGTTATCGTAATTACAACGATGGTAATGGCGAAAAAATAAAATATATTATTATAAAAAATGTATGTGGCCCACAATAACTTCTACTTACTTAATGTGGCACGGTCTTGCCGAAAGGTTGGACACCCCTGCTTTAAAGTTTAAAGTCATATTTTTCAAATAATTAGAACGTGTATAGAATTTTTAGGTGTATTTTGTTCCGGTGATATGTTTTTTTTTCGAACAAGGACTTCCTTCTTTTCTTGTAAACTTTATTAATCAGATGTTATTTTTGAACATTTGGATGCATCTAAATAGAAATTCGAATAAGTGGTTTGTTTTAGTTATTAAACTTTATGCGTACTAATAAGGAAATCCTCCATAAATAAAATATATTATGTAATATCTATTCAAGAACTTATTATATATCAGAACAATGCTTACAAAATATAAAATTGTAATACACTTATATATTAATTGCTATAATTTTGAAAACATCATATTATTATTAGCCTATTTAAGAACTCAAAAATTACTCGTTCGCATTTCGATTAAACCGATCAACATTTATATAGAAGTTATTATGTCCTGAGGACTAAAAATTAATTTTATATCGTCAAGACACGTCTTCTATTGAATCGCAAAAAATATCTGAATATTAAAAATATGGCACTCGAGTAGGCGTATCGTGTATACAAAAACATTCCGTCAGATTCTGCAGAACTCGAACGAATAAATATTATTCGAGGAAAAATTAGGGGGGGGGGTACTCTCTGTATATTATTTTTGTATGCGCGTAATGCATTATATATTATAGCAGCAGTGGCAGAGATAATATTATATTAAAATATTATTTCGCGACCGAAAGGCCGCTCTTTCCCACTCTCGACCCGACCACTTTTCGTTTAATCATTTCAGAGTTAAAACCATCGGAGTCGTACCTCGGTATACATATACAAATGCACAGTGCGGCCCGTTAATAGTTCGTCGACACGGCCCGAGCGCGAGACGATAGGGACGTTAATCTGTTACACATTTTCCTCGTCGGCATGACGTCACCGTCTGAACGCGTGACGTCATTGGCTTTTGACCCACGATTACCGGCGGCGTGTCGAGCGCAAATATCGACTTGAAGCCGTGGCCCGATGACCACCGCCGCCGCCACTTATACTCTCAAAATTCTAACTTTCTAAGCGCTCTGCTGCCGCTGTGCTTACCGTCTGCACTAATTGCATTACGATAATATTATATACAAAACACGACGACGAAAATGCAATATTATTATATTGTCCCCCGGGAAGTATAAACACGAGAGTGACCAACAATAACATATTGTTATATAACCAAACGATACCTAAATAATATATGAATACAAATCAAATGCAAAACAAAAATTAAACCGACCGTTATATAATGATATAAGACGTCTTCTATATGACGTGAATCAAATTTCTGTGGAGAAGAGAGTGACGTATTGACGTTGGTGAACTTAAAGGCACTCGTACAATAGAGTTCAATTAAACCTATCCAACAATTTTATTGGACATTGTTCTTACAATTTGTTGGACGGTCGTTAAAAAGTTATAAGCAATTTTCCAAAATCTCCGATAAGTTCACACTAACGGCCAACACTAAATAAAACACATCAAAAACTATCCAAAACTTTTCGTAACGATTTGTTGGACGTTGATGGAAAGGTCCCACCATTTGTTGGAACTCGATTTATTGTATACAAATTTTTAAAAAAGAACCGCTAACTTCACACCAGTGGCCAACTTTTTCCAACAATTCCAAAAACTATCCAAAACTGTTTGTGACAAAAATACAAAAATTAGCAAATTATTTTGTTAGTAATTTATAAAAAAAATCTTATTTTTATATCTAAGATTTGAGAATGTAATGCTTTCTTTACAGAGAAAAATTTAATTTGTTGATAATTTTATCTGAGAACATTTTTCCACCCCCAAAGTGTGCCGCTCCAGGGCAATATTGAACACCGGTGTCCCCATTAAAACCCACCCTGCCGGCAGATCTACGCGTTTTTGAACCAATTTACATAAATAATAAGAAGCAACAAAAGCTCACAGCAGTAATATCAATATATTTTATGATGTCGTCTGACTATATTATGATTCCACTACGGTTTTACTTCACGAATTTTTTAAACCTATATATACAAAATACAATATACACACATTATACGTAAATACGATATAAATATTCTAAACATAATATTATAGCATCGTAGACTAGTGTACAATTGTTGATATTACTCGCGTATTATATACAAGGAACTCGTAAATGATTTAAGTAACAGGTGTCTTCTACGTTTTTTTTATTATTCCCCCGGCGCATAATCGGCGCCGGGAAAAGGGCAGCGCTTTTCGTCAGACCGGCAAAGGTGACATGGCCTCGTTTCGCCGGAATCGTGTCGCGCACTATACACATAACTTTATTCGCATCACTTGCGGAATGTGACGTGAAAACGGTTGATTATAAATTGAAATTCGCCTCTGAGATTTCATCGCACTGCAGCACACCCATCATTATATGTACGCAATATAATATCTTTCCAATAGCGACTCGGGAAAGGTTCGATAATATGTAAAATCGTCGCGAATCGCGGACGGTGGCAAGACGAATTAAGATTGAAAAACGAGTGGAAGGAACCGACCGTCGGGGTGGAAGATTGATGATGACCAATGAAAAATATCGCGATTACTGTTAGCCGTTAACCGGGAGTATACCGAGGTTAAGGTATAATATTCCACTACGCTGCACACGTAGTTTTCTTGTTATTCACCAAATTGCAGTATACAATTGTTTAGTATAATATCATAATTCATAAATATAGGTTGTAAAAAGATTTCACTACCTAGTCATTAATTATAGTCGCCTAACCTCACGGTGAAGTATAGTCGAATATTTTCTAGAACTATTTGCTTTATTATGCCATTATATTAAAATTGTTTCCACACGGACACGGTTTAAACTTGGAACACGGTGATAGTGGAATAGTACCGTATTATAATACCCGGTGATCGGTTAAAAGGCCCATTTTGAAAAAAGTCGGACAAAAAATCCGAGCACGTTTTTGTTGTCAGATTAAAAGTCCGAAAATATAAAATTATTATTTATTAAAGCATGTATTAGTTTTCTTATTCAATATTGTATTTGATAATATTATTTCTTATACCTATAAAATTACAATTATTGTCAAGTGCAAATACCTAGTAATTAACTAATTATTATATTGAAGTGTGATCGATGTTTGTATTGACTAAATACATTTTAATAATGTTTCTAAACTGTAGATAAGTATAAGGAATAGTAATCTAATATAATATTGTACCTATAAGAAAATTAATTACATTTTTTAAATTTTAAATTTGTAAATATTTTGTTTTTTCGGACTTTTTGTCTGACATTAAAAAAGTTAGTTCGGACTTTTTTCAAAATGGACTTATCTCCTTAGACTTTGACGTCCGGGATTCATAATACCGCATTGATATGGATGGCGAGCGGTGTGACGGTTGCCTCAGCTTATCGCGGGCGATTGTAAGTTCTTCCGATTTTAATGACCTGTAACTCTCCCAGGTTTACTTCAGTACTACATGAAGAGCACATGCAAACTCTCCCGGATCTACTTCAGTACTACCCGAAGGGTACACGTAAACCCCTCCGTGTAATATGAACATATTATACAGATATTAAAAAAACATTGTAAATATTTTGGTCAGTATTTAGTTTATAATTTTTTTTTTAAATTTTTGGTATGATGGTTTTATCTATTTATTTTATTTTGTTCTTAGTAACTTTGAATTTTTATGTACGATTTGATTTGAAAATCTTTTAGAGCATTGATTATAATATAAATAGAAATGGATGAGTACTAAAACAATATAATTTTTTTTAAAAAAAACGACTCGGGGAGTTTAGGTACGTATTATTCCCTTTAGGTTAACACAATATTACCCCGGGAGAGTAACTAGTTTTAAAAATCGGGAGATTACCATACGATCGGCAGAGTTTACCGTCGCCCAGCTTACTATGGTCGCCGTCGTCGTACAGAATCTCTATCGAATTCACACTGAAGGACGCGTTCGGAAAGTTGTCATTGAAACGCACAATTTATTGCCAAAAACAACAAAATATATCGAACATGATCGAGACACAGTAAGTTATGTTAGTTATTTAAAAAGTTGTTTGAAATAGAATAACATTTGCGATTCCTGGAAATGTAACGAAAAATACGGCTTCTTCTCATAGTGAGACATATTCGGCACATCTATTTCACAAATACGATAAAAAAAAAACTTTCGACTACAAGTCACCAAATTGTGGAACCCCTGGTCTAGGAAAAGAGGGAGCAGGAGGACACCACTCTAAGGCAGTCCGCAGTACAGTATTTTCAGATGTACCATAGCCGTCGAGTCCTGCAGAGCACCTATTCGCAGCACTGAGAACACACGATTCGTGAAAATACGTTTTAAATTTCGTTTTGTTAAATAAACAACCGTTTTACATTCACTGTTGGAATTCGTCTTGAATAATTAAAACGCTACACATCGTCTGGATCACTGTCAGTCGTCAGACACACGCAACAATGCACAAGGTCTCCTATATATATTATTATTATTCACTGCAGGTTCCTTTTCGAAATACACGGTTTCGTACGTTTCTAAGATTAAAAATAAAAATATATTGTATTTATATATAATATATGACTAAACTTTGACTTACGTGATGGTTAAACTCTCACACTGTCATGCCGATGTTCAGAGGCGTGTCCGGGATCAAAATTTAGCACAGGCCTGGTTGTAAAAATAATTTGTATAACAAACAAAAAATAATTTGGGTATATTTAAGGATTCAAAATTATGGTAGGCCCGCAGATCCGGGTCCCTAGGGCCCACATATTCGTTACGAGGCAACCAGACAAAAATTTAATTTCCATAAAAAATTAAGTTAAAAAAAAAATATATTGTGAAATATCAAATATTTAAGTATGTTTTTGTCAAGGGTTTTTTTTCCGTTTTTGTCATACGGTGCGTGTATCTAGATGGTTGATAGACGCAATAAGAAATGTCGGTAGTTTTTATATTATAATATAATTATAGATATTGTTTAGCCATATAGCGCTCATGGGAAATAAATATAAAGTGTTTTTTCTACATGTCTCTATGGAAATTAATAATAATACGTATAATAACCGATGGTATTATGTTTTTATTTTAAATCGTGATTATATTGATTATGTCTTAAGTTTTATTACTGTTAGATACTCCAATAGACAATAGTGTTGTAGTACAGTATGCATGTCGCATAGGCACATATTAGTATAATAATATTATAATATTACCTATACGAAGTACCGACTTTTTAATTATTATTTTGTTTGTTAATTTTTATTGTTACACAATGAACGATAAAAAAAATAAAACTAAATTTGTGTACACTTTGAATGTTATAATATTATGTGTAATTGTTTTTTAAATGTTTTATATTTGTGCGACATATTCAATTAAAAATTATTTTAGGAGGTATATATTTACGACGAGTTATTATATGTGTAGTGGGCCAATTTTTTACTACTTGCTCCGGGGCCCACGTTATTTTATAATTCTGGGCCTACCACCGGAAACGCCTCTGCCGCGGTGTAGCAGCGGTTTCTAATACCCTCAAATGTTTTTACCTCCATCGTGGGTAAATCTCCAGCAGAGTTTGGCCGAACTCGACTTTTACAATTTAAGAGATTTGTTAAAATGTATACTGGGTGGGCTATTTCCTACAACCCCGTCCGACGAGAGGAGGAGGTCCTTAGGATCTCGAGTTTAGAGACCGGAGCCGGCGGTATGCCTATACCCCCCGGTATAGCTAGCGGTTATTTGTCATCATACTTAACTGCGGCGAGGTTTACCCGACTCTTACTCGTCTGCTCGAAGGGTGAGTGTCCACTTCCTCAGATGGACTATACATCTACCGCATCCGGCGAGAGCTCCGGGGGACTTCGAGTTTTTCGCCGTCAAGCTCTCGAAGTCATACTCAACTGGTAATATATGTTACACGTTACGTATCTTTATCAAAGTAAAACAAAAAAATGACATACGACCTATCTGCTGCTTCACACTATCTCGAATGTACGTTATCACTTATCTGGACGAGTCGGACTAGACGTGATTAACAGTATATGGCTACAACTCCGAAGTCCGATTGGCAGTTTCTAATTATTAGCAATTACAATCATGACTCTGTGAAACGCGTAAGTTCCAACAATTTTCTTTAATTTCCTAAGCTGAACGTGAGGTAAAGTAAACTTTAGCCGAAACCGCAAACTTCCATGGAATCATAACTTTGAAACTCCAAATCCTAACCACGCCATTGTTTTTGGTATACTTGCCTACGCAAGTTAAAAAAAAAAATTGCAATAAAAATAGTGTCTGGTAACAACGTTTCCGGTGTTTAGTATTATTTACACTAAACAATCATATAAAATATGTTATTGCACATCGGTATGTTTTTTGTTTTAGTCCGATCGTGAATGATTTAAGGCGCAAGCCGATCCAAACTATTGGTTGGTACCCTGATGAAAATCAAAATACAATTTTTTTAATAATAATTTAATGAACAATAAATACATTCGTATGTATCAAAATTATGATAATATACTTCAGTATAGAGAAAAACCAAATTAATTTTTAATTTCTCATATAAAGACTTTGTAGTTATTAATAAAATTTAAGCAATAATATATTTTTCTTCGAACGGAAAACATTTTCCTCTTGCGCGAAACTTTGCAGTGCTCCGATAACTCGCGCGTCACTATAAAGGTTTAAAATGTAAGCCCAAACGGCAGTCGATCATTTTATACTGTCAATTCCTTCAAAATGTTACCTCAAATAAACTTACTCGAAAACTCCAATATTTTTGTAAAATACGGTGAGAATAATGAAACGGCAAATGTGTAACCATTTATTACCTATCTGAAAAGATTGTATGATGAATATCAATGTTCTTTTTGTTGCGAGCTTAAAAGTCCTTCTTCTTCGTATATTCGAAGCTTATAATCAATTCTTTTATGTATAACACATGACACAGCATATTATGACGTATTCTGTTGAACCTATTAATTGTAACTATTAAAAAAAAAAAAATAGTAGTAAGTTAGAGAAAGTATAACCATGTTTTCATTGATAATACGGTTATAACGATCAAAATATTATCGAATTCATTAAATAATAATCCCATAAAATCGAATAAACCAAATAGTTTATGTAAATCAAATTTATTTTAAATCATACAATTAATACAATATATTATCTATTTAATATTAATATTGAGTATAATTTTTATAGTAAAATCCAACTGATAATATTGGTAGTTCTGTATATAATATATAATATTAATATGTATTATTCTATGATTATACATATATATTAATATATATACATCTATAATATGTCGATACACACCGAAGTATCAAACTTTAAAACAAATCACATCACTTATAAAATAATAATAATAATAATATATTAAAATACATTATTCTTGAGCACAACTACGAAAATGTTATAATAATTACAAACAAGTATAAAAGATATATAATTTTGGATTTAACGAGCGTATGTATTACGAGACGTCGATGAGACCGTCGCACGACTGACATACAGTCGTTTAAACGAAACTAATGAAGCTTATAATATTAATAATATGATCGCGTGTCCAGCACACGAAACAATGTAAACGGTCGACCGAAGGAACATGTTCGTATATATTATTATACTGGTTAATAATAAAAAACACAAAATAATAATAATAATAATAATAAATGGACGGAGAATATTTTTACAGACATGAGTAATATTTCTATAAATCGATATATGGCAACTCGCTATGAATATATATATATTATACTCGTGTCAAAAACATGCCGTATTTTATAAAAGCCTATGGATTTAAATATTAATTAACTGTATACATGTATATAGGTATGATAATATACCGGTACAATTAGATAAGTTTACACGATTAATTATTCTCTTAAAAAATAAGTAAAAAAAAAAAAAAATGTAAAAGTAGGTACTTAAAATATTAAATACATTATATATATAATAATATTATATTATGTTATACGAATAATATAATATCCCCTTAAAAAAAAAGGTATAAATTACGACACTTCAGCTGATGATTAAAATATAACAGCCGTCGCTTAATATGTAGAATTTCGTTTACATCATTATTTTTTTAAATACTTTTACAATATTAATCGTGTTTTAGTTCCGAGGGGAACTGGCCACGAGGAACACGGCGTTAGACGCCGAACGCAATCGTGTTCTCTACCCACGGAACAGATTCTACAATCGCGTTGTAGAGCGACGGTTTTGATGACCGACCGTAACCGCCCCGGTAACTGAGCATGCCTTGTACTTGCCATAATCCGTTCTCCGCCAAACACATTAACGGCGATCCGATTTCCATCTAAAAAAAAGGCATCGATATATAATTTTTTTTATATTTTAATTTTAATAAGGCATTTCTAGCCTATGTAGGTTACATCTACAGATATTTACAGAATCGGCGATTTTTGACAATTTTTACATGATAATATTAATTAATAATATAACAATAGGTAGTAAGATACGTTTTAAGGTTGATTAGAAATATAAAGTGAAAATGTGTAATTATGATGAATATACTTATGTTATAATATAATAATTATAGATTATATAGAATTAGTAAATATAATTAGCAAGGCCTGTGGGCGAGTTAACTAATTTTTTTAACTCGTCGAGTTGAAATATAGAGTTAATATAGAACAATTTTAAAGTTATACTTTTCTTTTTTATTTAACTCGTGAAAAGTTAAAAGTTAATTTGAAAAAATGTAACTGGGCTTAGTTAAAGAAAAGTTATTTTCCTTTTCCATGTAAAATCAGTTATAATTTCTTACTATTTTTAAAAAATGTATGTAATTGTATGAATAACAGTAGGTCCTTATAAACTTCAATCAATTATAAAGTTCAACAAAACCCCTATGATTACCCTTATAGTCCTATAACGTTACTGCTTAATAATAATATTATATAAACATATATTTGCTGTGAATTAGCAATATTATAACAATATTATAATTAACCACTTACAATAACTCAATACTATACAGTACCTATACATTATATATTAAACCTTTTCGTTATTTACTCGTAACTAAGTACTTATTAAGTTATTTTAATACCTATTGAAATCTCAAATACAAAAATAATGAGAAACACTTGCAACAGTTTACAATTTAGAACTTATTTAGAATACAGAATAAAATAATATAAATAGTATTTGAATTTTTAAGATAATAATTATTATTTTTTTATTTAAAATTAAGTTATAAAAATAAAAATATAATTTTAAACCTATGAAATTTATATTAGGAAAAATAAATAAATTAACTCGTTAAGTTAGAAGTTACTTATGAAAATAAAAATAACTTAACTTTAATTTTTTAACTCGTTAATGTCCAGCCTTGATAATTAGGCGTACCTACAATTTAATAATAATGTAGAGTGATTAACTATAATGAGAACGTACGGAAGATCGCGTTTGATACGTCTTAGAGGTGGTGGACGTATGTGTAAGTCAAAGTGTAAGTCAAAGTGTAACAAGCATGTTGATTTTTGAAGCTAGTTGTGAAAATTTTAAATAGGGGCTAAAAATCGACTGATCTACAACATGTCATATTGTTTTCTGTTTTATTAATGGGCCATATCGTCATTTGTCGTCAATACGGTACCTACTATAGGCGAATGATAAATTATAGGAAAATTAGTATATGGTAAATTTAACAAAAAAATTAATTATGTCCTTGATAAATTTTAATGGGTGAAATATATTATAATACGTTATGTTGTGATTGTGTACAAGGTTTTTGTGCACATGATATTTTATTTCATAAACGCAAAACAGTACAATTCAACTATTTTATAGCAAAACTAAAAAGGTTCAATCACAAATACGCACATAGGTACTATTATTATAAACAGTATTCAGTGTTCTGATACTACGTGCGTTTTTATTTAAAAAAAGTTTATGAGTCTTTTGAAATAAAATTTTTTCTAACCAGTTTAATTAGAATTTACAAGAGTGAGCGTCAGTATATTTTATTATATAGGTAGTTTAATTAATTAAAAAATAAAAATGAATGAGGATATTATTATAATATGAAACTGATAAATGTTCTGTTTTTTATTTATTTTTGTAGTCAGATTAACATATTAAAACTGCACAAATTAAAGACTATTTTAATTATTTTTTTTTAATCCGAACACGTCATTTGTTAAATTAATATTTCTGTGTAACATTATTTATTGTAAAAAAATATGCTGACTCGGCGAAACCATTAACATTAAATCAATATTTTTATTTTAATTCAGTAGTATAACGAATAATAAAAATAAATTATAATACTGCAGTAGGTAAATAAAATCTGAATTATAATTTTAAATTTGTGACAACCTCTTTTATTTAATTGATAACAAAAATATATTTATATAAATAACTACCTAATAAGTATGCATATAAAAGTACTAATTTTAGTTATTTTTTAGCAACAAAGAAATACGAGTAATATGTACCTAATCAACTTTTGAAATAATGAAAGGTACTCATCGTGATTGCATTATAATTTTGATAAACAGTAGGCAATGGGTATGTAAATTTAAAAACAATTGTTATTTATTTATTTCTCAATGATATTTAAATATTTTGATTATATTTTAATAATTTTTTCCCTACAAATATTCCTACACTTATTGATAATATTAAAAGTTTACAAAAACTGTATTTTAATACTTCAATACCAACTGCATTCACAATAATAGAATGTACCAAACTACCGTCGTAGTAAGCAGTTCATGAACGGTTTGGTTAAATTTCATATATTTTTAAAAATAATATACCAAACAATCCTATACGATTCAAACTTATATGATATTTCATGTTTATTTTTGACTATAATATTAATTGTTTTGAGTTAGAATAGTAAGTTATTTTTACCATAAAAATTCGTGCCTATTGTAACACATTCATTAGATCGGGTTTTCATAACTTATAAAACTTCCATTTTACGTTTATACTCTTTGACAAGTACCTATAGTACACATTGTACAATATATAATACACATCAAAATAAATAAATGTTTACCAAAAACATATATATACCTATATATATTATACCTATGTTGTACCTATACAACTGTTACTTATTATAGTAGGTATATATGAAAATTATTTACATCGTGATGATAACACTTACATTACTGGCTTCCATTTCTCCCGAAGCAACACAAATTTCCTGTTCTGTCAGGAAACCATTAAAGTGTTTAGTCGAGTTGCACAAATCTGTTTGCATCAACGGTTCGGACAAATAGCGTGAAAACTGTTTGAAAACTGTAGAACAATCATAAAAATTAATACGTTTTTTATTATAATATCAACGCACAATTATGCGCTTATAGAAGTATAAATACTGAATAACTATAAAAAAATCTTTCTATGGTATGCGTATTATACGATACATAATATATTAAATATTTTAATAATTTTTGTGTAAGACCTTTGTAATGAAATATTATAGTTTTATACACAAAAATACACACCTCCCGGAGACTCGTGAGACCAACTGGCGGCGACACATGGTTGTTTGTTGTCGACGAATTTTTCGGGCAGACAAATTGTATTGACTTCGTCTGATAAATCATACGGTGCGCTGAGTTCTACTAACACTGAGTCGTTGAAATACCGGAATTTTTCGAATTTCACTCCAGGGTGACTAATTATCCTGGAAACTGATCTTTTTGTTAAATTCTGTTCATTGGCTACTCGAGATTTGCTCGAAATTGCTTCCCATTGATCAGGTGACAGAGATTCGTCACTAAAATAATAACAATACATTTTTAAAATATTTTATAATTGCTATTAATTTGTTTTTGTCTTAATAATAAAAAAAAATTGTACTAACATAGAATGTACGCAGCTGTAAGACGATAATATCCAATTCCGTTTTACAAGACTAGATGTACACGACTTTTGGGTTTTCGTGTTATGAAGGTAGACAACAGAAGGCCACATTTCCATTGACAGTGGGTCTTTACCTCCAAAATCTCCACACACTAATAAAATAAGATAAAAATGTCAATGCAAAATCACACAAATACAAAATAAAGTCTTACAGTGCTTAGAAGAACATTTAATTTCCACAGTCTCACAGGACGTCAAAGCCGGTTCAAGGTATCCCGTCAAACTCTTGGAACTATTTAAAGTTGAATTATCTTTCAACTTAAGATAGCCTACAAAGTTTTCGGTAGAGTTTTCACTTGGTCGGAAATTAGTTGTTTTTGTTTCAGTAAATCCAAGACTTTGACACACAAAGTTGCTCCAAGTTTCAGTCCAACCATCACTACATACTTTCATGGCGATTTCGCTTTCTTTTCTGTTAATAAACATAAACGATTTATATATACACATATAGTAAAGTTGGATTATTTTTATTTTTAATGTCAAGTATTAATTTTTTCGAGTCAAGTTGAGTTCAAAAGTCAAGTATTTGAATGAGCTGAGTACTCGAAAAAAGTCTCGAGTACTCAAATACCTAACCAAACTCGAAAAGGGTCGAGTACTGGTAATTGCTAGAGTATTTAAAATTTCACAAGTACTAGAATATTTTCCGCACGCACTGAAATGTCAGGGTTTTGTTATTGACAAATATTAGTTATTTATTGTTTAGTAAGTAATAGGTAAAGCAAAAATTTAAATTGCATTTTTTTTTCTGTCATAAAATAAAAAATATTTAAAACTTCAAAATATTTATATTTTTTAAATTAAACAGTGGAGTTAAGTCGAGTAGCTATGTACTCGATTTAAGTTTATTAAAGTTGAGTATTCGATGTAAGTCAAATACAGTTGATTACTCGATTAAGACTTGTATGTACAGGTACAAAAAAAAATGTTAGCAAAGTTGAGTCGAGTACTCGAACATTTTTTTCAAATTCGAGTGCTCGCCCAACTTTTAAAATATATTATATATATATTAACGGAGAATAATATAAAAATCTACAGAATACATACTTTGCAAAAAGTTGAACACCATCGAATTGAACACACTGCCATTCATCGCTTCGATCTGTGCACTGCGCTACATTGTCACAGACTTGGGTTTTTGGAATACATTCTGACCCCGTATTACATTTAAATTCGTTGGAATTGCATTCTAAAAATAAATTATGACATATAAAAAATGTTATATATTTTATTTTTAATTCTGATTAATTTATTTTTTTAATTGTTTACATTTGTGACAGCGGGAGAGACAATGGTCCCCTCTACTGATTTTAACATTTTAAATAATTTTTTTAATATTATTTACACGTTTTCGAGCACTAATTTTTTAAGTTTATTATTAATAATATTACACAATTAACTCATTATAATCTACATACCACAATTTTGTTCGTCCTCGCCTCCAGTACAATCATTTACTCCATTGCATCGTAAAGTACTCGATATGCAATAACTGTTAGAACATTGATACCCATTACAAGTACCTAAAACAAAAAATTAAATAAATGTGATTATTTAATATTTGTATTCACTTTGTATCATAAATAGTATTACTATTGCATTGTAGCTCATCTGAATGGTCATTACAATCAGATTTCCCATCACAAAAATAGGATTCTGGTAAACATTGACCACCAGCACATTGTTTTTCGTCATTAGCGCACGTCCATAAATCTATTATATAAAATAAACAATAATAAATTAAATATATGTTTTATTAGGACATAAGAAATCGTTAAAATTTTTTTTATATATTTTACACAAACCACAAGATTGTTCATCACTGCCATCTTCGCATTCCATTATGTTATTGCAGACCAGATTTCTTTGTAGACATTCTCCACTTTTACACTGATTAAAAAATAAAATTGATTAATTATGACAATAAATAATAAATTAATAAATTATACTATTATTACCTGGAAATTTCCAGAGCAAGCATTTTCAGCACAGTCATATTCATCTGAATTATCAGTACAATCTTTATTTGTATCACATCTTGACGACATTTGTATACAATATGAACCGTCTCTGGTTGTACCGTTTATACACTGGAATTGTCCTTCTTCACATTTGTTGGAATTTAATAATTCTGGCATCATATCCATGGCA
Source organism: Neotoxoptera formosana (assembly GCA_022818045.1). Taxonomy (NCBI): domain Eukaryota; kingdom Metazoa; phylum Arthropoda; class Insecta; order Hemiptera; family Aphididae; genus Neotoxoptera; species Neotoxoptera formosana. The sequence goes on from CM040631.1 coordinate 12,676,506, forward strand.
TCTGATTTATTATTTTTTTTGTTTTCTTTTTCTGTTTTTGTTTTGTTTCTCTTTGTAAATCCACTATCAGATAAATAAAATTCAGGATTTTTTGAAGTCTTCTTATCTTTTTTTTTTGACTCTGGTTTTTGGTATAAATCTAAAGCACTCATATTGTCGTTTTCATTACCGACATCTGAAAAGTTTGATTCGCTTGGGTGTGTTATAATTTGATCTATCGCATCTTGTTCATCAGGTGAACTATTTTCGTTCAAATTGTCAATACTACTTTGTGTAGATGTACTTGAAACATCAACATAAGGTAAATTAGTTATCTGATCTTCCAAAGATGTTAAAGACTGTAACTTTTTAGTAGGGTCAGGTATACTAGTTTTTTCTAAAGTTATCAAATCATCTGAATGTTTTTTTTCTGAAGAATTTGGATCTGTTGAACTATACAATGGCTTAGCTACTTCTTGATCTATTGTTGAAGGCATAGTGGTCGTGTCAATGAATTCTGTAACATGTTCGCTTGTAATATTTTCCAATTCCTTAATAGATAAATTCATATCTTCTTTGATGGTTGAACTTGCATCTATAGTTGAAACTGTTACTACACCTGATAAATCATTTGCGTTGTCTGAAACAGTTTTTTCTGGCATTTCAGTTATTTCTTCAAGTGGAATTTTAATGTGAGATTCCGATATTGAATCTAAAGTAGATTTATTTTCTGATTTCAATTCCATTTGTTCAAAACCTAAAGATTCTGTTTTCATTTCCTCTTCCTCGGATCCATTTTCTTTTTCTGTCACTTCCAAATCACTAGGTAATTTAGGGATACCTGAAATGCTAGATAAAGTAGTAGTCAACCAGTTCTCGGTTACTGATGAAATTATAGTGGATTCTTCTGGCTCATTCAAATCAACATCTCCTAATAATTCAGAACTTTCTTTGGGTTTAGAAGTTTCTTTAGATGCCGGCTCAGTTTTGGTTTCAAATTCAGACTCTGTTGATACACTATAAGTCACTTCTGGTTTAATTTCATGACTGAATACTTCATCTGAATGTGATTTTGCTTCTCTGTCAGATTGTTCCATATTTAAAATTGATTTTTCTGTTGAAGAATTTGAAGATGGTTTATTATTTTGTTCAGCGGAATCTGATTCAGAACTAATATCGACATCTGACAATGATTCATAATTGTCAATAGAACTTGATTTTGAATCGGGCTTTGTACTAGGTTCCGGTTCCGGTTCCGGATTGGTACCAGGTTCAATTTTTGTAACGATTTCTGATTCTGTTTTTATTTCTTGTTTTAGACTAAGTTCTGGTTCATTTACCTTCACTTCAGATTCAGATTTGACACTAGATACAGAATTTGGCTCCGGTTCTGCTTTGACTTCTGGTTCTGAACTAGGCTCCGGTTCAGATTTTACTTCAGACCCTGAACTGGGCTCCGGTTCAGCTTTGACTTCGGGTACTGAACTTGGCTCTGGTTCAGCTTTGACTTCAGGTACTGAACTTGGCTCTGGTTCGGCTTTGACTTCGGGTGCTGAACTTGGCTCTGGTTCAGCTTTGACTTCAGGTACTGAACTTGGTTCCGGTTCTGCTTTGACTTCTGGTTCTGAACTAGGCTCCGGTTCTGCTTTGACTTCTGGTTCTGAACTAGGCTCCGGTTCAGATTTCACTTCAGATACTGAACTTGGCTCTGGTTCAGATTTAGCTTCTGGTTCTGAACTAGGCTCCGGTTCAGATTTTACTTCAGATACTGAAGTTGGCTCTGGTTCAGCTTTGACGTCGGGTACTAATTTTGGCTCTGGGTCAGCTTTGACTTCCGGTACTGAACTTGGTTCCGGTTCTGCTTTGACTTCTGGTTCTGGACTAGGCTCAAATTCTGCATTGATTTCTGGTTTTGAACTTATCTTTGGTTCAGGTTCTACTTCAGGTACCGAACTTGGTTCTGGCTCAGCTTCCGTTTCTGATTTTGAACTAGTCATATGTTCGTCTTTGAGTTCGGGTACTGAACTTGGCTCTGGTTCAGATTTCCCTTCAGGTTCTGAAATATGATCAGGTTTTGCACTTGGCTCAGGTTCTGACTTTGTTTCAGGCTCTGGTTCCGATTTTGGTTCAGGTACCGAACTAGGTTCAAGGTCCGAAAATGAATCATATTCGGACTTAGTGTCAAAACCGTCATCGTCAATATGTTTATTATCACTATCATTAATATTATCTATATTTTCTTCATTATTAACATCTAAAAAATAAATACGTATTTATAAATAGATTTTAAACACATTTAATTGTTTATAAACTCTTACTAATTCTCTGGCAGTCTTTCATATTCTCACTTATTGTGAGTTCAGATGGACATGAACATACAAATTCTAAACTTGTATAATCGTAAGAACAGTAATGGGAACATTTTCCGTTATCGGTTTTGCATTTATCCATAACATCTATAATAATAAGGTTTAAATATTGTATTATTTATAAAAAAAAAAATAAGGTACCTAGTGTTTATTTTTACTTACGGTCTGAGCGCAATCTATGGATAGGCACTCTATAATTGTATAAAAATCCATTAGTCTCTCGTAAATAACTATCCAATCGAGTGTTGAGAGTTACTGCATCAATGACATCCTGTGGTTCACTGTCATCTTTATATTCCCAGCCTATTCTATATTTAGCTACTACACTTCCAGAACTATAAAATGAATAGATAGTTAGTTCATTAAATGTCCGTTTAAATTTTTAATGAATAAACAATACTTACGAAAATGCAATGACTTTGATATGTACATCATCATTAACACTATTTAATGGTTGTTTTTTAAAAAGAGCATTTTTTAGCTAAAAACATACAAAATATTATTGTAAAAATAAAATTTTTAATTTAACGATAAATTACCTCGGTTTCAATTGAACTAGCTAATGTTTTAAATTCTGCAGACGTTTTGTTTGCTAAGTCGGGAGTAAATTGCATATTGTCAATAACAATTTCACCTTGTACGGTTCTAGGAAGGTATACTCCCGACATATCAGTGGTTGGAGGGCTGAATGGACTCGAATTATCTACACTAGGAGGAGGACTGACTGATGAGTAATGTACGTATTGGTTACCAAAACCAGCAATTTTTTCATTCTCCATGAAATTCCGACTCTCCACTGCGGTTTCGTTGTTGAATATTACACCGGCTAAAAAAACGTGAGATTTTATAAACTCCGATTTATAATTTAAATAGATTTTACTCACTTGACGCTAAGATCGCGACGATGACAGCAGCAGCCAATACAACTAAGCCAAACACCCAACAAATAAATGGTTTTTTAGATTGATTCATATCTCGTTTATCTTTGGTTACATACAGTTTTTCTCCACCCCTGTGATAAATCAAATTATACGTAAGTCATAACAATTTAAATTTAACAGAATTTATTAATTAATTATAAAAACCCAAACCGTATGTATTTTTTGTGTTCATTCACAGGGATAAAATAGTCATCGTACGTATCATTCATATTGACAGCAGTTTCTTTTTTCTTTGCGGGAACTCCGTTTTCTTTGCCATTAATGCTTTTGGCAAACGGTTTCATATTAATTAATTCTAAATTCACGGCTTCAGCCATTTTATCCTTTTCTTGATTAGCTGTACCATTGTGCCCGTTACTTAAAGGTTTTGGTACGTCAGTTTTATCAGTCTCAAAGCTCGGGTTATCAATACCCGCGCGAGGTGTTTCCATTTCTATAGAAAGTAAAAATACATACAATATTTATATCACGACTTGTACAAATTAAGGATAATTTTTTTCGATATTCAAATAAATATAATTCAATACAATGTGTATTTCAAAATATTATGGGCCTAGGTTAGTCTTTAAGTAGGGTTACTGCGATAATCTGGCAATCTCAAAATTAAACCGAAGAACAAAACATGTCAGTCGTTGGGAATATAAAAAAATGTTCAAAGCTGTTCGTGAAAAAATCAATTAGCGCAACAATACCTCTGGAAAAGTCGGGCACGTCTATAATGAGTTTGGCGTCGCCGGCGGATGATTCTGTGTTGGAATTGTCGAAACCGCTATCGGCATTGGACGAGGACGGTGGTGACACTCGGTGGTTGACAACCGTCCGGTCGCCGTCGTACAAGGTGGTCACAGAGTTTTCTTGCATGTGATTTGTGTCGCCGCCACTGGTTGTCGACATGTCCCCGTTGTTCCCGTGATCACTCAGATTTCCACAGACACTACTACCATGTCAAACCTGTAAAATTTAATCGAGATTAATTGACGTGTGAAAATTTGTTTTTTTTTTGAAACAAACTGAGTATTTATTGTATTTGCTGTGATATGTGTGCAGTATTATAATGATATAATATATCGTATAGACTTTAGGGGAGGGCTTATAATCGTCGTATAGAATAATATAGGATTTCAAAGACTCAAATGTAAATATTGCGGTCCACACGACACCCCATAATCTGTATGTGAAACCAGTGAAAGGTGCTTCACATCTAAAAGAGTTATGTCGGCGATTAGTTAAGACGAATTGGAGAGGAAAGAGAAAGCTAACTAAATAAAAATAATATGCAATCATTTATTTGCCTTTGGTAATTTTTTTTTAAATGGTAATATCAGTATACTACTAGATAACCCGGCTCCTATAAAATATTTAAAATGCTTAAAAGTTTTGTTACCCGTTAAATGTGCTTATCCATAGTAATATAGGTACCTATGTAAATTACATTTTAACCATAGAAAAAAATAACAATAATAAATGTATGTTAAGAAGATTAGTTACAGTTGTTAGTTATATCAATATGATTTGAAATTTTATAAATAAAAAAAATATAGAGATTTAGACATTACAACAGAAAATAAGATTTTATTATAATCGCAAAAATTATTATTAACTATTGAAAATACATAGTCACAATTTTTTTATAAGCGTTTAAAGATCAATTCACAACGTTTTTAATCTTATCATACATTAATAAACTCAATACAAGATTCCACAAAATTTGTTCTTACAGAGACCTAAGGAATCTCAAAAATAGTAAAGTACTGATTTTTTTTATAGACATTTCAAGTTCAAAATTCGAGAAAATTTGATGAAAATAACAATTTTAGTTATTTTGTAGTAGCAAAAAAAAATATTATTTGCAGGAATTGAAACTTTTGACCACTATAGATATAATATAATTCACAGACTGACAACAATCTTCACTCAGAATTTCAGTTTTTCATCGTATATTTGCAATTATTGATCGTTGAATTAAAATTTAACACGTCCAATTCGGTAGGTAACCTAACTCAGTGTACACTCGACACCTATACTATACAGCAGAGCGAGACACGCGATTTCGTGTAGTAATGTTACTTAAAATAAATCTTTTAAAATACACACGGTAGGTATAATATGTTATTTGAAATCGAAGAAAATAATATTTACATTTCTTTTGATATGGATTAAAACTGATTTAGTTTTTTCAATAAAAATTATACTATACTGACTTGTATATTATTGTGAATACTATATTACTATTATATACTTGTCTTATCTTAGATGGAGACAAAACAGTCCTGTAAAGAAGCCGAATATAGAACCTGTATAGAAAGCTGTCCATCAGATGGGACATAAAACAACTGAAGACCTTTCGGGATATTGCTGATCGTTGTAAGTATGTGTGGATGTATATATTATTATGGTTTTCATCACGATTTGTAAATGGACTAGTAACTACTTTTTAGACATCGAAGAACAGCGATCCAAATAATACAAAATCGCAATCTCTTTCCAATTATGCTATATAATATATAAACTCAAACAAACAACAATATAGATGGTACCCACTTTTATCTTGTATTTATTTTACAATCTAATTTTTATAATTTTTATTCATACTGAAATCGTCGTATATTATTATTATGGTCTATAATGTTAAAAGTTCTTCGATAAAACTAGTTTACGAATTATTTAAAGGAATTCGTACGAATCCTGGTGCGATCATCATATCGATCTGAGTGATAATGTTTAACAAAATGAGGTCAAAAGTATATAATTATATTCACCTATAACAAGAAGAACCATTTAAAGTTTAAATCACAGTTGTAGTACCTATTGAATTCTATAGCGATGAAAACCAATTGGTAGATTATAGCGTGTCGCTAATGACTAATAACCACCACCGTTTAGTATGCGTCACCATATTATACCATTTTCTTAAGAACTTTAGGTGAACTAGAAAATGACTAGTGTCATCGTCTGTGAAAAGAATTGTATAATAAACACATTAGCGCTGATCTACTGCAGACTGGCGAATTTCAATAATTTGTCAAAATTATTTATGGTTTAGAGTTAGGACAAGGCGGTCGGGTACAATTATGTGTAATGTTTCTTAACATAAAATATTTTCCACTTATTTGTGTCACAAGGTTAAACTCACCTCAAAACCAAAGGAAATTGAATTATTTAATGACAAATATTCAAAGAGAAGATTTTTCTTTTTTACAATTGATCGTCACTTAAGAACGATTCAAAGCTTTTTAGAAAATGTACTAATGCCCAAAACAATAATTTTGACTCTTTTTAAAATGTATAAATTAGTTAATTAACCTAACATATTGTGCATTTATGCTCCAAAAATATTTTATCCAACAATTTTTACAAGCAGAAATTTTCTTAATAATTTGGAAAAAATATTATAACACTGGGAACTTGAAATATTTACACAACACCAGTCTTCGAAAAAAACGATTTTTTTTTTTGTAATTCAAAAAGAAATTACCATACTGATTTAAAATTTTACAAAGTATTTTTATATTATAACATTTTATTCACAATGTAGCGTTTGAAGTTCAAATATTGATGAAATTCGTTCAAACAAACAAATATTAAATTATGTGCAAATTATTTTGTGTAGTAAAACATTTATACAATTTTCAATTTGAACAAGCCTATAATGCATGAAAAATCAATACAATGTTCGTCGTAAATACTATTATAATAATAATTCAAAAGTATCGGGAATGTAGTGACTACAAGCGTTTGAATTTAAAATTTTAGGTGGAATTTAATATATAATAAATATATAAATTTAATATTCAAAGCATAAAAGACGATTTTAGTTATTTTGTAATAATAATTCAAAATATATTAGAATTATTCAACTATATTACTAAGTTGTTATCGTATTTTTCCATAAACAATATATTTTCAAAGTTTTAAGACTAATGTGTGCAACGAACCTATTTACACCAGTTTACAGTTAGTACGTCGGTATTGATTTATACGAGTTAATAAAAATAATATTATATTATAATTTCTCGTTTAAATTATAACATTATGTATCTACCGAATTCATAAAATACTTTTACTTTAAAACTTAATCATTTTGTAAAATTACAATATAGGTAACTAATGGCCCGTGTCGTCGATGTTTATTTATTTACAATCAATAATAAAAAGCAAAAAAAATTATATTTTTAATAATAAAATATACTTCAGAAATACGCAGATACGGATCATCATGACGTTTCCTACTTTTCGTTTTTTTTTTTTAAAAACAATGATTTTTTATCATCATACATATTTTATTTATTCGTCCATTAAACAGTTTAAATGCATATACTATATTATATAACAGTGGGAGTTCCCCGGATTTTTCATTTTAGTTTCATATTATATGCACAAGAGTTTGAATTCTGTATAATATGTATATTGTATTCATATACTTTATAACTAGAGGTCTATATTATAATAATGCCAAGAGCATGTTTTTGTTACTTTTACAAAAAATGTAACATTAAATTGAATATTCGATTATTATCCGTTTGTACGGTATTATTATATAAGGTCATTATTCTATTTTAAAATAATTTTTCGCAATTTCCATATAATATATTATACATTCAGAAATTAAGCTTTTACGTTTTTTTTTTTTTGCTTCTGAATATTTTAATAATCGGATTTGGACCGTTCGTTTTTTCCGGCCTAGCCGTTAAAAATACTCAATTATATTTGATTATTTTATTCCTTTTACCTACCAAACAAACGACGACGTTTAGAGTAAAATATAATATTGCAATAATTATTGAAGTGTTAATATTGGAAGGCTGCGAAACGCTTAGAGAGCTTCACGACAAAGTTTCTCCGAAACGCTGGCAACCGAACGACCCTTGTCTCGAAAAGTCCGTGAATTACGCCAAAAATATAAATCATTTCGCGTTAGCATAGGGCTCCGAAAAATTGCGGGTAAAGCGAACGGCAAATAGGTTTGGCGACTTTCCAACCGATCGTTATCCCATCGTCGGGGGAGGAAAAAAGGGATGATTAAATCGGATCGAACGAACAAAAAAAAAAAATGGAAACGCTCTTAAACTAATAACAATTTACGGCGGCGGCACATATTCTATACGCGCGCGTCATCGCAGCGATAAACGGAATATTGGTGTAAGCTCGATTTCGGGCACAATTTTAAAACTTGTAAGTAGTTGTTATATTTACTTATCATGTCAAAAGGCCGAACGTTTATTATTATTATTATATAATATGCGACCACGTCGTCACTATATAATTTTCATCGCTCAGCCTCGCTCTCGGCGAAGATAAAACACCGAAGCTATATGTATATACATTTTTTCATCATAGGCGCGACTAGGGTATATTTTTTTGGGGAGGCTAGAATTGAGGGTCGAATTTGAGGGTTTTGACACGTTTTTTTTTAATTTGAAATTTTTTTTTCCAATTTCTATAACGAATAAAAAATTTGCAAGTCATGGCTTATATTTTTGTTTATATTTGTACCTATTATTGTGAAAGCTGGATAAATATTTGGGGGGGCTAAGCCTCCCACCCCCTAGCCACCACCTAATTGCACCTATGTTTTTCATCACATACAGTTAATGTCCATGAATTGTAAATAAATTGTAAATATCTGTAAATACTACATCCCTATTTATCTCATTTTTGTATCTATCGTAGGCTATAATAACCGTAAGTTGTTGAAGCTTTATTTACTTTAAATATGAAAAATTAATATAATAAGCGTTCAAAGCACTCGGCGGTGTTCGATCGTATACCAACGGACCGGTACGGCCTTCGCCAGCCAAATCGTGTTAAATATTATATACCTACCGCCGTATTATTATAATTATTTACTATTATTATCATTATTTTTTTGGCGGCCAACGCGGAATTCGGCGGGATTTGATTTCGTCACGTCCCGTAGGTACGGTTTGCAGTTGTCTTGTAGGCGTGTGCCCGTTTTCCAATTTCATATTATTATTATTTTCCCCGGACAGTTTCCGCGGCACGTTAGAGGCATATTATATTATTATTATTATCATGCGTATACAGTAGGTATCTACCTACCTAATACCTATATTATATATACGCTGTGCTACCAATGTCTAGACGGGCAAATTGTTTCTACCGGTAGGTAGGTACACGTATGTCCAATCGGACCATTATTATTGCATCACAACCAGACGGTCTCGTGGAGGGGGTGGACGACAAGCGTGTATGCTACGAGGTTCAGCCGGAAAGGTGAAAGTGATCGCCGGACAGGGTCTCTCAACACGCGGCGGGGACGACGCGATCCGACACGACTTTTGAATGGCATTTTTCCAAAAAGCCAGACACGGATCGTATCACTGATTGCGCACGAAACGAAAATAAATAAATAATGGCAGTAAGAATTCGGAGGCCGTGAACTATATCGTTGCTTCGCTGACAGCCCTATTACGGTATAGGTATAATGATTGTATAAACACTTAAAGTGATATCATGAACTCACTGATTTTCGAGGACGGTCGACTGACTCAAACTGGACTCAAAATACTATATTGAACATCAAACACAAATCAAACTAAAAAATTGTATATTAAAACTCTTATAAACAATATTACGTAGATAAAATGATTTCGGGAAACGCGGAAAAACAGTATGGGGAGGTACCTATATTCTATAGCGCTCTTCATAAAATTCAGTAACTACGAATCAAAAAATTTAAAATGTAAAAGATAATAATATGTATGTATATATCATATTTTTATTAAATCATATTATATATTATGAAACACGATTATAAGATATACTACACATTTATTACATGTATTAATAATATGATATTGCGTATTTTTAATCAAAATCCTTCGCGTACCATCCCAACACCTTCAGACAGACGTCTGAAATAATGTTCATAACCCAAAACGTGATCCAGCACTCCCACGCGTGCAACACACATACGAATTATTAACCCATTTATAAAATTGTTATCATTTTGAAGATAAACGAGTACTATTATTTGCAAATCCCGCGGCGCTAAGCCGTATAATATAAAACGGAAATTACAAAGCTCCGCGACCACCTGCAGGATTATTATTGTGATTAGACGATAATTATTTTATTAAATGATAAAAATATATTTTTAGTTTTCCTCGTACACGAGGCGAGACGACTCTAAACGTTAGAAGAGCTAGCTATACATAAAATTGTCCTATATTATATTAACGACGGTTAGACCATATTATTATTAAGTATACATTTTATACTTATTTTTATATACATTTGGCTCTGCAATAACTATTGCTGCAGCAGTTATTGGTACATATAGGAAATCGCCGCAGAAGCGGTGTTCGTCTATAAAAAATTGTATAGTACTTGACTAATGACTTAGAAGCAGGATAATATTATCGTTTTCTTTGAAAATAATATATTATATTGTTAAAATCATGTTTTATTTCCGCGATTCGCCATAGAAAGCGCGCACGACCGCAGCGGTTATCAATATAATATAAAATTGTGTCAATCCGCAATCGTTACCGCCGCCGTCTACGCAAAATTTGCAAAATATTTTGTGGTTGAAACGCAATGTTTTGATAGTAATAATACACGAAAGTACGATAGAGAAAACATACATAATAATATTATATTACATAAATTATAATATGTATAGTCTAAAAGTACTACAATGAGACTCGTACCTACCATAATAATAAATATTCGTACCATTATAATTTTTCAGACAGTATTGTACGCGTTTCAGACATGATTACGTATCGTGTACCTGAGACCATTATGTCACCTATTTACTATATATAATATATGTATATACGAACAAAACTTGGCTCCGATTCGAATGGCATAAAAGAATATTATGAGTATTATACGCGCGTTTTGGCGGGCGGTAGACAACAACAATGAGTTCGCGGGTTTCGCGGCGTACAAAGAAAAATGGAAGTATATATTCGTGGCGCGGTGGTTTTACACGGTAGGGTGGAGAATAAAACAAAAAATTAAGTTCTGGGGCAAATAGTGTACGCTGCAGGTATACAAAAAGGCGGAACGAGAAAATAAGTTTTAATGCATTCCAGGAAACTCCTGTAGGTACCTAACCTTATATTATGGCTTAATCGCGATCCCTATACAGCTATTTATCTCGGCCCCCACCCCGTCCCTAGGGTCTTATACGGCTCCGTTTTCGGTATAATATACATTTATATGTTATATTCGAGCTACGTCTGAGTAGCGTTATTCCGAGTTTGCACAATCTGCGATGACGGAAAGTTGAATATTTATTTTATTTTATTTGGGTCACCCTTGAAACAACACCGCGGCGGAGTCTGACGTCACGATAATATTATTATAATGACGTTACTATATCTATACGACTGCGGGTGCCGAAGTTTCTCGGATAAATTATACATATTATTATTATGATACGACGTTTTATAACGATATAGGTAGGTATATAATATAAAGACAGAGTTGAACTTTTGACATTCCCGCGGCGATACGTGAAAATATATGTTTTTGATCTCGCGGGTCGAGCAGTTATAGAACGGCCGCGGCAACGACGACGAAGGTCGCGCAGAGACCCGATTTTAATTTTCGAATAATAATATTCAAACGAAAAAACCTACAGCTGCAGCGACAAAAAACGACTGCAACGCTCCGGGCGCATAATCGTCTCCTCCGATGAGTAGCTTTTATATGTAAATAGTCGTGTACGCAGTAGCCGCAATAACAAAACGGAAGGAGGAACACAAACTAATAATAATAATAATAATAATAATAATAATAATAATATATCATACAAAATTTGAGGCTCATTGGATTTCGACGTTCGGCGGCCAGCAGAGGTGTTCTCGTTTGCCTTGATAATATTGTAATGCGTATATTATATTATACACACGGGCGTAAAAAATAAATAAATAAAATATTTGTGTGTGTGTCCCATGCACATAAAACGAGTGTGGTGTTACCGCACGTGCACCACGAGTATATAATAATAATAATAATAATAATAATAATATGATATCGAGACGGTATATCGTTTACCGTCATTATACCTATTTCGCCGCTGCGGGTGTGGGAAAAATTATCGTCTATGTTTTATAATAGACTCGTATAGTAATATATTATATACGATTTTGCAGACCTACAACATATAATCGGCGGGCATATTATTTACCTAAATATATTACAATAATAATGGTCGGTGATAATTTTGTCTGATCGCACACCACCAACCGATAAGGCAATATCGCATCGAGAGTCGTCGACGCGTAGGTCGCTCGAGAATATTTAATTTAATCGAATCAACTGGTGTTGGAGCCGCCCTGATAAGAAGATAGTGGAAAACTACGGGAGTGAGGATATTTTCTCTCACCTCACAAGCCCCACAATCAATCCAGAGCGATAAAACGATTAAGTTGAAAATAACTTTTTTAGAAAATGTATTATAGTTCTAATATATAAACCATTATTATGATGTTATATTTGATTATTAATTAACAATCGCGATATTAGATTGATTCTCTTGTCTATACATAGACGTGGCAAATCAATTTAAGGCTGCTTGTAAACTATGATGACGTATCGAATATTTATATATTTTCAATATCAACTATTAAGTATCCCTAAACTTGGATACCAATAAACCGCTCTTACAACATTGTCTACCGCCTTAACTACGTTTTACATTTTGCGTGGTAGACAATGGACGTTCACGTATTATAATATTATTATACATTGCATGTATAGCAAACTAGCGGAATTCATTACGTTAATATTATTTATGAACATGTTTTTTTTTTTAATAATGTGTGCACAGTCAAAATACGTGGTAGAAATAAATATATAATTGATATTGATGAATTAAATTTTACCTAAAAGGGGCTTGCGACCTAAATTCCACCCTATTTGCGCTTATGGTCGCCGAGCTGGCAGAGTATACGTTTCGTTCAGACTTACGGGAATCGTCCGGTAAAGTACCACCTGAACATGACTTTCGGCGTTATCGTCATCACGTAGGTACTTGCGAATAAATTATCCCTTTCACTACATTCATAAACGTGCAAAGTTAGTTATATATAGGCGGGTAATATAAATGAATTGAATGGCAGCGTGAAGCTGAATGTATAGAATAAAAACTAAAATAAAATTCAAAATGTCACGTTTCTTTATATAGCTCAAAAATACTCAAAATATTTTGAAAATCGTGAAAATTGCAAGTTTACTATCTACGGTCATTTGTTCTTGAATAACACCGAAAAAACCAAATCGATTTCATCAGAAACTGCAGGTTTTGCGTAAAAGTGGCAACTTTCCAATTATTAAGAAAAGTATTGGAATATTTAAATTCTGACCCCTCAAAAGTAGCTTCTAGATCCAATTTCCCTAACCCTCAAAGTTAAAAATTGAATTTTTTTCCACACATCGTAAAATCAATAAATGTATTGCTCCGCTCATAATCTAAAATGTTAATTAATTTAATACTAAATGTTATGCTATATGAACTTAGTGTAAATTTGTATGAGTCTCTACAATGATTTTGTTTTAAATATTAATTATTTTTATATAAATTATTATTTTTCAACTGTTTATAATATGTTTACCTTCTTGTAGTTTATGAATATTCAACTTATGGTGATTGGAACTGGGTGTTGGGGTGAGGTCACCCACCTTTTCATATTATTTATAACTCTATAGGTGGGTATCCCAGATATGTAGTCGCCCCTCCTACTAAATTTTAGTTGGCGCCACTATCAGCGTCACAGTTTATATTATGCATAATATGACGTCAAACAATGCAAAAAATAATATGCCAAACATATTTTCCGTATTAAGTTTTGTCAAAAAAGATTAAAATCGTTAATATTTTACCTTTATTAAATTTCTCACACGACTATTGAAAAGGTTTCGTGTCAAATTATTACTAACACGCACAAAGATAATTAATGTGGGATTACACATAACTAGAATGGAAATTCCAAGAAAAGCGAAACTGGCAGTAATGAATGAATATAGTACGAGCGATTATAATACGAGGCATTATAGGTACATAATATAAGGTATAAGTGCATTTTAAATGCACTTAAATAAGTAAGCGATTAAGAAACACAAATTAAATATTATGGACAGCTATTTAACGCGTGGATTGTATAACACGGCTTAAGATATTGGTATATTATAAATTTAAAAAGAGAGGAAATATATGCTCCTATTTACCAGCTTCTGTGCTGGTAATAATTATGAATAAGTCTTTAGGAGTTTTAATTAAAAATGGTTAGAACACACTAGTTATATTTCAAACGTTTTAAATCATATTGAAGCGATATCTGTTTTTTTCCCATATACGTTAGGGAATGTAACGAAAACGTCAACGAAATCGTCAGGTACCTACTAGTATTATTTCAAGTCTATGTGTCGACGACCTCTATAATATACAGTCGATTACTGATAGAAAACATCCGGTACCGCGATTTTATATACCTATTCATTTTTGACACCTCCATGACGACAACAATACGAGCTACGGATCGTTATGAAAAATGACCAACATCGGTTAACGGTTATGTAAGTGAACGAGCTTAGTTATTCTATATAGGTGCGAGATGTGTTGAGTCTATAATGGTCAAACCGGTAGGTGCAAAATTTGTAGACACTTCTCTTTTTCCAAGACCAAATATCTATCAGAAACTATGCGGCGATGGTGGTAACTATAATATTATGAAGCCAATATAACATATTATATATTATTGTAGTTGTTTTAAAAAGGCGCAATCAATACTCCGCCCCACACCAAAGTCTCGAAAAACTAATAATATGGCGTCGAATAAATCAAGACTGTTTTCGTTACCATCACGATGGGTGCAAGTATTTCGTAAAACCAAAAGTCAATGAAAATAATTAACTCGATAGTTAAGTTAATATATTTTAAGAAAACACAAGATCGGTAAGTTAGAAGTTAACAGTTAACAAATCTAAAATTTAACTCGATAAGTTAATATGGAAAAAATTATTAACTTAACTCCGTTTAAAAAAAGTTTATCTACTTTTTTTAATTATCAAAATTATGATAAGCAATTGTATTATAATGTACAGTGTATGTTATACATATTTTACTTTACACGATTATTAAATATTTATCTATACACATAATTAATTAACAAATATTAATTTTTATATCAAATAGCTATTTAAGGTCATAATATGATATAAAACAATAAAATTTGTAATTTATAATTTAAATAAAATAAAATAATATTAATGTTTGTTTATTAATACTAAGTTAAAAAGTTAAAACAAAATTAACCTTTTAACGTAACTTTAACTAGTCAACGCCCCCACCTTTGCGTAAAACTAACTCATTGAACCGATCCGATTTGAGGCGGGTAAATCGATGCACAAAAATACAAACAAATCACACGTCAAACTTTCAGTCAGGAAATGACATTTGTAACCAACAACTAAGTAGATACCTATGCATAAAAAGTGACACGTACGTTCTATTAGTATAAAGCTACTATACCGAATAACTATATTATATTATGATCCGGTACAAGGGTAAGGTCAAACGGTAACTATATATGATAATATCGTGTATTTCCTATCATAGTATATAGTTGTTATAAACAATGACTAGTAGTTTCCATACAAATCGTATTAATTTCGTGTACCTATACTATTGGTATATAATATAACTTCCCACAAACATCGACGGATGACGCTGAAAAAAAATATTTAAGCTCGCGGTTAACCGACTGCGCACTACATCGCGGCGTACTCGATATAAATTATAGTGTTTTTTTTACAATAATACGATACCGCAGCTAACCATTATGACTGCATGAAATAATAAGATCTGAAAGCAGTCAGGAAGCGGAAGAATTTTTAACGCGTTAGGTATTTATTTATTTGGAGGATATCGTTAATAATAATCAAAGGTGGGCTATTGAAATAACTTAGCTTTTCACAGCTGATTTAAAAATTATCTACCAAGTAAAAAAATTGTTGACATTTTTTGTTTATACGTACATCTTAATGTAAAAATAAAAATAATGCGAATAATAATGATAAGAATTTTAACTATAAAGATAAATAAATACGATAGTGAGTAGCCCCATAGTGTGTACAATGGCATAGTATTTTTCAAACACTTCGACGCCACTGCTGTACACTATGATAAAAAAATCAATACAATTGATTATTATAATTTAAGAAATTGGATCTTCTCAAGAACGCAGTCACTCTTTATGTGATCTACATACTAATTAAAAAAAGTTGATTACTTTTTTTAAACTGAGTTAAGTTAATATTTTTTAACTTATCGAGTTAAATTAATAATTTGTTAACTGTTAACTTTTAACTTATCGATCTAGTATTCTCTTAACTTAACTTGAGTTAATTATTTTCATTAACTTGCCACCTTTGTTAATTATTATGAGCCGTGATGGTTCTCCTATATATTATTATAACTTTAAGAAGGAATTTTATTATAAACTTGTATGAATGTTGTACAGCAGGTAAATCTATAGATACCTACAATTTGATTACGAATGTCACAATATACGTACATAACTCGACCCGATACCAAAGGTATCTCGAATAATTATATTCCATCTCAATTCGTATTTAGTTTCTATAATAGAACAACGTCTTTAATTAAATATTTTAAAAAACGCACAAATTGTAATTTTGTCAAACTTAACGTTTACACTATTGAGGTCAGTTTATTAATATTTAATAACGATCCAATTTTTTGAACACGTTCAATATTAATAAGTCGTACCTAGTTATAAAAGACCTTCGGATACATGCATATAATATAATATATGTATTATAACATCGTGATCTCATAGTTCAATAATCTTAATCCGAATTCCGACACGATTCAACGTTTTCGTAACGTTAGCAAATAATCAAATTTGTGGACTTGATTATTACGAAAAAGTTTATCAACTTTCTATAGTCATAAGGATTTTCACCAAACTTCATTACCTACCTATTATATATATATTGTAAGTACCATAATATCGTTTTGTCGCTTAACCTCGACCTTTGCAAACGTCAAATCGATTTTATCAAGTCGTCACGATAAGAATCGACAAATCGATTACGCGTTGTTCGATAACTCATTAAACTGGAATTTTTTTTTCGATTATTATAGTTTCACTTTTAACGCGCGACCCAAAACCACAGTCATGTGGGATCGTTCGGGCGAAATTCCGTGTGCGTTGGACAAAACTGGTTTCCGACGTAAGTTTACGTACCTATATATCGGATCGTATACCGGTAAATACCCATACGAATCTGACTTATGACAAAACCTCGCCGATTGTTAATAGTATTACCAAACATCGTGTTATTCGTGTGCATAAAAAAAAAAAAAATATTTGTGATATCGTAAACGAAAAAAAAAATGACCGAAAGTAATTTGTTTGCTTGTCCCAAACCGGTTGCCTTCCAAGGCTGTCATTTAAATACCTAAACAGAGTTCCATAAGGCAATGAGACACGGGCATATCGACATGGCACCCCACTGCACCGGCGCGGCGCTATATATCGAGTGGCGAGTACGATTTTATATTATTTCATAATAATTTTTTTTTTATTCATTTCTGTATTGTATTTTTCTAATGTTAAAACACGATTTCATAGAGACGGTAACTTTTTTCTTTACACTCGTTATCAAAATTATATATTAAATATATTATATTGTAACATAATACGAATAAATAATCCGATAATATTTATATAACACGCTTAGATAGGACGTATTATATTAAGTAATATTATATTATTATTATACTGCACTTTGCGTATTAGATTTGCTTTCGGTTTGTCCAGAATATATTGAAATCATTATTATATTAAATTATCGTCTTATGGTCGGATTTTGAATAACACACAAAACGAGTGGTAGTATAATATAATAATATTATAAGTAATAATTAGTCGTCGGTCACACACGCACACACAAGCTTCCTATATACCCCAGATCGCGGTATTATTATATTTTGTAAAAATGTATACATTATTTTATTTTGTAGACATTTTGTAGGTACCTACCTATGATAAAATTATATTATTTGGTGCTCTTAACTGTCTCGGCGAATTCCTTGACACAATAATAATTCGTTGTGCGGCAGCGGGTGCAGCACAATATTATATTTTAGCATTACTGCTGCTATTACTATATTATGCCTACCTACCTACCTACCTAACCATTATTATATTGTTATTATTATATTGTAGGTCGTTCGTTACACATTCCTCGTGTTAAACAAACGTTGCATAACCGAAGTAAACGAAATTCCCCCACCCACACGTGACTGATATATAGTGTTATGAGTGATTATAATACGTTTGTGTGTGTGTGCAGTACACGTCGACTCGCACATTATCATTATCATTATTATGTTTATCAATTATTATTATCGTAATGCGAGAAGCTCAGAGCGTGTTGGTCGTATATTATAATATACGACCGACGACGGCGGCCCGTGCGGTAATCTCGCGGAGAAAGGTCAGTAAAATGGCAATTCGAAACGGACCGAACGCGTTCTTTAAGTGTCGTTTTGGAATATAAATAATAGTAGGCGAATGCATATTATAAGTAGCACGTTTGCAAGACGCATTTTATACTTCGATATACTCTACAATGAGTCATATATATATATAGCTGATGAGGCTAGATGGATATATTATATTATATACTTTCACGCGGCTATGACACAAATACGTCGTCGGTTGTATATATATATAGTAGTCCTCCTCAAAGGATTCGATTCCTACTTAAGCCCGACACGGCTACGTCTCAATATACTACGCGCAGACGAATATATTTTACCACATCTATATATCATAATACGACAGAGGACGTATCGAAATAAGTCGATTTGTTTCCCCTTCAATCGACGTCGACGAGTCGTCCTCCTCGTTGACAGCGCTGTTTTAATACGATTCGATCAGATCGTAAGCGCTCTCTGAGACGTTTTCATCACGTTTTGATTTCCGATTTGTACGACATCCGCTAAAGTATATAAATAAATACATACCTATGACCTATATGACGTATTATACTAGGGTATACTGTTTCGTGTTCATTATATTAATTTATATTTACACGTACACGACGGAACCAAATAATATATTATATATTATGCATAGTATTGTTATAGTCGAAATTTTGATATATTTTAACTAATACTATACATAATATATAGGATCGGTCAGGAATATCTCTATATTTGGTTATTTTGTTATTTCACTATTCCGATGACGTATTACAAACTGTTGATAGTGTTTGAAATAATTAGCTATATTAAAATATACTCCTATATACCGTTTGAGTAAATAACATGTTTGTCGTCCATATACACGCACACGCACGATAAATGTTGACAGTTGTTACAGGTTTTTGAATGTTCTCTCTTAATCACATCCAAAAGTGTTAAAATACCGCATGATTAAAGAAAATAATATATATATTATATTACAACGAGTTTCAAACTCTTGAATGAATCTTAATATGTGTTTCGTGTCATTGTGACCTGTAGTTTCGTTAGATTCAATATACAATTGCATAACTATTTTTCCAACAGTTTATCATCTTATTATGTGATAACATATTTTACTTTAATAATATTATAATATAGTTAAACGTTTCCGATTATAACGTTTTTTTCAAGTTTAAAGACTCCGCTCGTATAAAATAGTGTAAAAGAATTCGGTTTCTGCTGACATTTCTTCATTGTGTTCCTATATTCATAAACTTTGTTATCTTTTTTTCTTTCATGACTATTTTTCTATACACACTGCAGAAATAAATAATTGTACTATCAGTAGTATTGTTGAACACACGTATCAACAGGTATTGTAGAAATAATGTCAAGTAATATTATATTATTAATTTTGATAAATCATTCGAATCATTGAAATATTTGAATACAATAGGAGTGTACGGGGTTGGTTTCAATGGCTCGGCTAATAATAATGGTCCACCGATATCATCACATATAATAAAATGTATAATGGCCGAAATACGACAAACGAATAAAGGGCATGTTTCTGGGGCCAGAACGTACAAAAAATTCCTTTTTCACCGGACAATAACCAATATATTATTCTATACCGTACAATATGTACCTGCTGATACACCTGCAGGCAGGGTCGTTGTTATACCTGCGAGTAGGTTACACAGACGTGCCCTTTTACAAATATAATATATATATATGTTTACAAAAATACACACTTAACGATGCGCGATGTTTCAAAATGAGTTTTCTCTAAAACGTGAGAATAAACGCAGCAGTGACAAAAAAAATAAAGATACTATACATATGTACACGAATAACGCGTAGGTTACAAATGTTTTTTTTTCCCGAGGACTTTAT
The DNA here is from genome assembly GCA_022818045.1 of Neotoxoptera formosana. NCBI lineage: Eukaryota > Metazoa > Arthropoda > Insecta > Hemiptera > Aphididae > Neotoxoptera > Neotoxoptera formosana. The sequence continues at coordinate 12,697,166 of CM040631.1, forward strand.
TTTCAATTTCATATGTTGTATACTATTACGCCACGTTTAAAACTTAACACTACACAAACTTTATACTTTACAAATTCGAATAAACATCTTGTTGAAACATAATATATAGGTACCATTGGCGTCCGTTGAGATTGAATAATAATAATGTGTAGGTACGTTTTAAAACAATATACATTATACAATTAAAAAATAACTTTAATCTAAAAGTTTTTTCACGAACGTCGAAATAAATATACAATAATATTATGTTTTGAGCAGTTATGTCATATTTTTCACAAATCCGGTTGTAGTGGTGAGAATGTGCGTAAACTATATATTGTTATATTAATAACTTTGACAAAAACCTTCGCCGTATATTTTATGTATGAGTTACAGACACGAATTTCACAATCGTATAATATATTGAATGGATCATAAAATACGGGCTACGGCTGGATTCTGTTCTTCCCGAAACGTGTTTGTCAAAACGTTTCGTAAGTCCCATAACTATATACAAAGACCATATATAATGCAGTATATATCAGGTATCGCGTAGTATATATCTAATATAATAAAGATACTAATAATAATATCAACATTCAACTGCAGTGTATAAGAAATCGGTGTTCGTATAATATATTACGGCGACGAGTTATAATAATGTAAAAAAAAAAATTCAATGTATAAAGAAGAATTCCTCGGGGTTGTATCTCCACTATACTCTATCGTACACCTGTGACGCACGTTTTGGACCCACCAACTTCAATCGTGTGTGTGTCCCGTGATGTGTAGGTAGTTATATATATATATATACACTGCGGGTACCTACGATATATGTATTATACTCGTTCGTTATATATAATATGTTCTCGGACCTCGTCACGTCCCGTGCACAGATTCTATCGTATCACAATAGTCGGATTGTAGGGGAATTATTATTATTATAATAGTCGTATTATAATGGACACAAGAGAAGTGAACAGTGTGTGGCGATGGGATCGCACCTCGTCTGCGTGCTGCAGGTACGACTACGACTACGACGACTAAGACGACGACGACGACGCTCTTCTCGCAGCAGTGATCTGCCCTCGCCCGCTGCCGCCGCCGCCTCCTCGTCCTCGACGACTTCTCTCATTAACCCCTGGGCAACGCTGCACACACACACACATATTTCGGTGTGCCGGTCCGTTGAACCCGGGTGCAATAACCATCGTCATCCGACCACAATATAATAATTATATATTATATTATATATTAAAGTCAAAAATATCAGTATTATTATATTATACCGCGCATTATTCGACGCCGCCGCCTCACCTTAATAAAATGTAGATCGTACCTATATACTTTTAATCGGATTAAATGCGTATTGTTACGCGTACTACTGTACCTGTACCGCGGTATGGTAAGACTATACGCGTCTTAACCGCGCATATATTATAATAATATACCGCGGTCGATCCCTGCTGTAGGTCGGCGCGACTTTTAAGTCAAAGCACGCCACCGCCGCCATCATATTCTTCGACGACGACCGATCCCGATCGTAATCCGCCGCCACCCCGCACACGAGATCGGCTTATGTTGTATTATTATATTATATATATGACGCGTGTATATAGGTCCGGTGCAGCAGTTATTATCTTTATGGCTTTATATTATTATTATTATTTATAACTCTATATACGCATTCGTTTCCTACTCGTATATCATATCATAAAATATATCCAAATCCGACCACCGTTATTGCGTGTCGTACAATAATACGTATAACTGTATAAGCTATATATATATACTGCCATATAGTACCTATCGCGTTAATCAGACGACACGTCGTCGAGACGTCATTGGATTAACCGCCGACAACGAAAGAATGTTCTATCGCGGAGGATACGAAATAAAATCTTTGAAAACTAAAACAACAATGTTTACGTCTGCTGCTGGCCGCCTAGGTCCAATACACATTATTTTATTATGTATATACCTGAAGCAGCTACTTAATAAAATATAGACGATGTTCTCTCTTCGAATAGGTATAGTGTTTTAATTGGATAGGTAATTATTTTTTACATTATTTTATAAGCCGACTGCAGTAGCGTGCACCAAAAATTCCGCGTATATATTTTTTTTTTATGGTTTTAACTGTAACTAAAATTAAATATTTTTATGGTTCCTAATATAATATGTAGACGCGTAGGATTGTAGAATCGTTAAAACTAAAATTGTCGGAAACACTCCAGGTGAAAAGCATATTAATATGGTAATAGATTTGTTAATTTCGTATCATATATTTTTCAATAATAAATGATAATATGTATGTATATATAAAAAAAACCTTATCGGGTTTCGATTTGTTAAAGCGCATTGAATCAGTAAAAACTAGTAATATTTAAATACTCCAACTAGTTTCAAACTAGATTATGTTACTCGTTTTATTAAAAATATAAATACATATACATATATATAGATGCACACAATGATAATGTAATGAATCAAAATTGACCAACAAAAAAATGCAATCGACTTTCGATAAATGTAAATCGAACAACGGTATTTTTAAATTCTTGAGTCTTAGAGGTTCGAATTTCCATCGTTGCAGAGACCGTATCTTAATAAATAATAGTTTATAAATATTTAATTATATATTATATAGAAGGTACTATATTTTTAAGCTAAACACATCGTTTAAAATCATTTTTAATATTGTTTTATTTAAAAATCAAAAGAAAAAATATCCATATACAAACGAGGATGTCAGTAATTTAGTATGCACTATTCATTTTCTCTCTGACTCACGCGCATAACATTATAGGTACCAAATTTGCTACCACTGTTGTGTTGTTATCTTTAGTGTTACAGTAAATTGGCCTATTATCAAACTTAACATTATCTGAGTTCGTATATTATGTCGGCTTTTTTTTATGAAATTTCTTTGCGAGTTATGAGTACCTACCTACGTAAAATGTTACAATTTAAACATGTTAATCACGTATTTAAATTTAAACATCGTGAATCAGGTAAAACACATAATATAGGTAACGCGTTCTTAACTTTAAGTATGATAATTGGTCAATTCACCATAATACTAAAGCTACTAATAGGTTGGTTCTGCCGGACGCAAATTTGCGGCTATGTTACGAGTGGGCCAGAGACATAATATAAGTACAAAATATAGTACATCCTATTAAAGTCATATGATGTATATTATAATTACAAATAACCAAATTCATTTGTCTTCAAATCGATATAATTAAACAAAAGAATTTACTCACGTTTTGCTACATACTTAACATGCCGTACTTATATGTTATAAAAATTATTATAGGCAGACGCGTGGCGCCATGGCGGTTGAATATTCTTAATTATATTTAGAGGTATATAAAACTATTAAAACTATAAAAATTCGATATCGACGAGCGCCATATATAAATTTAAATCAAAAATTCTAACGCGAACAACGAGCAGCGTTCGCCGTAATTCCAACGAACTTCCGTTTCAACCGATATACATTCCAGGAACCAAAAATGCATTTCGACTTTCCATAGCAACCCCCTTCGAGCGACTATTAATCAAATATAACGCACGATTTCAAGCATTCGATTATGACGCGCATACCTATTATATTTATTATTGTAATCACGAAGTTCACATATAGGTACACACGCAACACATATTATAGGAGACCAGCTGGCTACAATCAGTAAGTGGGGTATGAAAAGTAAAAAAAAACATTACGATCACACAATACCTATACCTAGTTTGATAGACTATTTTATACAAATCGAGAGTTCATAAAAATATCTTTATATTTGTATGCGTATAATAGAATGTGACGAAATTGATTACTACTGCATTAGAGCAAAATATCGTCTACTACTCGTGTCTTGCCAAAAAAAAAAAAAAAATACGACGGGGTTGATTATAGGTTAATGATACACATCGCGGAATGTCTTTATTACTATATCGTAAACGGAAGGACTTAACAGCTATTAAGATATCGTAAAATATCGACTTGAAAACATATTTTTAAACTTTCTCTCACAATTATTTCAATACACATACGAGACGACGACGTCCGAATACGTTCTTGTTAACGTTTTAATCGTGTCACTTATAAACGGTATTTCCTTTAACAATAATAATAATATCATGTGTCGACTTACTGTAAAAAGGTGCGGAAACTGTTGGGCGTTTTTGTCGACGAACTTTTCTTTATTCTAAAAAAAAAATCAAAAACATCATCAATTAGTTTTGACCTAGAAAATTGTTTTTTTCTCGACAATCACAATATTCAACAATACGATATAATTATTACCTATGTTACAATTAGATATACGGTAGTCATTATAAATACGCGTACTCCACAAGTCAGCACAAATCACCCTTCAACCCTCTCGTCATATATTAAATATTATAATGGCCGATCGACTGCGGTGCAGATAATATAGTATATTATTTACAGGACATTAATCCTTGATAATATTGTTATGATAAGAATACTGTACACGCGTTTTGTATAGTTTGTATAGATTTATTTACATATAAACGATTAGTGAAAGGAATATTATAAAAGTATTACACACAAACGCGGATATAAGTTATGCGCACGGTATATGATAATACGTATACGATATATATGCATATAAACCGGTTTTACGCTTTAAAACGATACATATTTATTTTTTTTATTTTATAGTCGATTAATGAAACACCACTGTTATATTTTCCCCAAGACCACTTTCGGTTTCATTGAGGAATTTACATTTTAAATTCAGAAAATGTGTTCAACTATGATGTCTATGACATTGTAACAATATAGCGATCAATATTCAATAAAATATAATATTTTTGTATTGCGTCACGAGTTGGCGCACTATATTATGAACCCATCATCAATTTATAAGACTATATCGCACACGGCAAGAAAAATATAATAACTCAAATCGATTGCACAAACAGAAATAATAATGTTCTGAAATAAATTACAATTTTATTTTAATTAATTCGATCGAGTTCACCTACGTTTTGCAATTATTATAAATTGTATTAATATTTACATTTTAATATTATAAATATCTATTTGATATGCAACTGTCAATTAATTTTAATTTATTAAATAATTATTACGTATAATACCTATCGACAATTATTTGCGTAGTAGGAAATAATTTGTTCATAAAACCTACGATGAAAATTTAATATTTTTAACACATTTTTTCAAGTGGGCAAACTTGACAAATCCATATATTTTAATCGTCTGCGTACTTCAATTAATTTTTATTTTGTCCTTTAAATAATTTCACGGGTAGATTATTTCATAGAATAAAACATTTTTACTTTGGTAGTCTTATAATATTATTTAAATATAAATTAAAAGTGAGCACAAAAAAAATTTCTAAGGAAAAAAAACTATTAAAGCAAAATAAAAAACCCGTCTTACTAAAATATATGGATTTTCAAAACAACAAAAACGATTGAACGCGTAACATGATAATAATTATACTATTATAGGTACCTTTTTTAAAATTTATTTGACATAAATATATGGTAATCTTTATTAAACACGAGTAAATTACTAGTAAATTCATATCATATGAATATTGGTAAAATATTTCGAATTTATCTGCTCGAACCGATGATACATACACCGTAACGAATATTATATAATAAGTTAACGCATAACATAATATTATATCTTATAATAATATACAAATTTTCGCTGTCGTTATTATATATATAATACGTGAATCGTATTGTAATTGAGGAGGTGAAACTCGAGGGTTCTCGTATGACCAAACTCGCGTTCGGTGTAACTCGAGCCGTAGGTATTTAACTTTACAGAATACGACGTGTGGGCATACTCATTTTTCCACGGAAAATTCGGTCCGCGATTAATTCATATATTTTCGGGTGTCGTGCGAACAGGTTGTTGAGTATACGATAAAACGGGAGAACACATTATTATAATAACGTTAATGTAAAATAATATAGTATATCATAATTACTGTTAATATCTACCTACCTGCAAAACTTAATAATAATAATAAAATAATAACGTCGTCTCGTGCGTTCGTTGTGTGTGTGTGTGTGTGTGTGTGATAACAGCGTTGCGCCCGTCCGTGAGGTAATTATGTAATTATTATTATTATTATACTCAAGCATAATATATTAGACCGTAGGTTAGTGGCTGCGGCGCGCGCGGTGGGTGTACATTACAATATTATTATAATATGCAGTCGGACGAGAGAGAGAGAGAGGAAGAGACACGCCGAGACGGAGAGCGAGTGAGACGGACCGAACGCCCTTGAACTTGGCCGGACGGACGTGTCATTGCCATCGAATTTTTCCCATGGCCCATCCCTATAAAAACACACATTTTTTACGCGCACGCGTGCCGGACGACGAGTACATTTTTTATCGCGACGACCTTTCGGTGAACTCCCATCGCTCCGCCGAAAATCGCCTAAGTATAAGCTATCATAATATGTAACACTCTTCGTCGGCGTACCCCTCCCCCCGCAGACGCCGTAGTCTATCGAAAAGTTCGAAACGGCGACCGCCATCGAAAATAAGTTATGAAAATATAATATTATATATATTATGCATACTATAACTGTTCAGAAATCCAGAGACGAATTCGTATCGAATCAGACGAATGGTGTTCGATAAATAAAAGCTGCCAAAAGAATTCGTTCTTCCCGCATATTCTGCAGCATTACTATGTCGCACGAATTTATTTCTGGATTTCAGAATATTATTTAATATTTTGGATATTTTTTTAAAAACGGTTTATGTAAAAATTTCTCAATATTACCAAACAAGACGAGATAAAAAATCGATAAAATAATATTTTAATGCTAATATTAATTCGATGTTGCCTAATTATTTAAACTTTGCTCGGCACCGATTTTAAAGTTTTTTTTTCTTGAATTCTTGATGCACATCATTTATCATACTTATATATTTAAGGTATTTATGATGTGTAATTCATATTTACGGTGTCCAGATTATATACTATATTATGCTGCGGGTTAATTCGCAGAGGCTGGAGAAGTTTATAACTACCCGTATATGGGCATACACACAATGCACTATACGATAATAATATTATATTTCATAAACAAAGGCATAATCCCTTATGCAGTAACTATTTTCGTAATTAAAGTGACGTTTTAAATCGTGATGAATGCTTTTGTACTACCCTTAAGCGGGTGAATTTTACAATAGACACATATTTATAACGAGAAGCTTAACTAGAAAAAGCGAAAAATGTTTTGTTCGAAAGTCTTATAATTATTATTACTACTACACACCGTCACGTTATCCATTTAACACTCTACAGCGCATTAACGGGAAAACGGTTTTTTGTTCAAAGTCAAACGTATACGATAAAAAAAAAAAATAATAATATACAAGTCTGCTTTATTCAAATAATTATGTAAAAATGATTAAAGCCGCTCTTTATTCGTCTTTTATATAATTTTTATCCAGGTCCTTCTTCGTTTCGTAAAAAATAATATTAATTACGTAGGTACTCGCCCAATCATGATATATTAATCACGAAATACTAAACACGTATAAAATATTTATCGTAAAATAATCGTAATAGCGTAATCGAATCAAAATGTCAACCGATTATGAATATCTTATCATCATCACTTGTTTCATTAATATATATTCCAGTGCTATATGAATGCGGTTTGATCGAGATGCCACTATGACTGCACGACAGGAGGGTTGACAGGTTTTCGTACTCGACACACGATCAGTATTATAGCTGCAGCATTATATTATTGTAAATTATACTTAATATAATCAAGGCTGGGCAAGTTCACGATTTTTTTCAATTCGTTGAATTAAGTTAAAAGTTAATTTATAGTTATTTTTTTTATAACTTCTTCAAGTAAAAAATTAAAGATTAAAAGAATCAAGCAAGTTAAAATTAACTTATTTAAAATTTTAATAACTTTCGAATCGGTAATAAAAAAAAGGTTACCTACAAAATGTTTATGAATTTAATTAATTTAATAAATTAAACATTTTACCAGGAATTTCTTAATGTTTCTTGTATAGTCTTAGGTATATTATTATCCTTGATATCTAATGTTAATTCTCAAACAAACAAAGTTATAAATTAATGGTTAATATAAAATTTAACTTAATTTAATAAATCTGTTGAATATGCTAAAAATGTAACTTATTAAGTTGAAAATTAGTTTTAAAAAAACTGACTAGTTGTTTAACTTAACGTTTTAACTTAATTTTAATGTTAAACTCTCATTAATTCCCAACCTTGCTAAACTACCTGCCCGTGCCTGCATTAGAGATATAACCATCACGCAGTCGAGACGTACGTTTCAAAAACCTCGAAAAACGTCAAACGGGGGTTGAGACAAACACACGAGAGAAAAACCCGCAAACGGCTCGTTATTAATTTGTGAAAAATAAATATTTGTAGTTTACCCGATGACGACGACGACTTGACATAATATACCTATAGCTTGCTCAAGGTCGTGTTTACCTAAGTGTTGTAGACGCGACGGTCAACATGGTTACACTCGGCGTATATACCTCCCGAGGCTCGTATGGTACGCGTGTGTGTACCTAACCTATACGCCCGTCAACCCCGCGACCAACAGCGCTGAGGTTAGGTTAGGTAAGGTAAGGTACCGCGGGGAGTCACGAAGTCCCGTGCGTGGGGCTCTAGAGCGGTCGCTTGGGGAGGGGCCGCTGCCGCCGGAGAACGCCGAGCGCGCGCATTCCTCATTAACAACAATAATAATAATAATAATAATAAATACAGGTGTTTTCAGGTATTATATTATATTATTATATAGGAGTCGGTTTATTCTTCTCTTCGTCTCCTTATTTTTTTTTCTTCGTCTAATTTATATATGTAAACACACCGTAAAGAAATTATACTTACACACACACAAACCCTATTACCGTACTGCAGCAGGTACTGGTACTGTTATTGTATGTGTATATTATATTATGTCTGTGTGTAGTAATAATACAAAAAGTATAACATATGTGAGCGAGAGACGGGCGCGATCGCAGCTCTCCCTCTTTTCGCCTTCGGGTATAACGCGCGCGCGAGTCGCATATATGACCTGAAATGGGTAAACAGCCTCTCCTCTCGCGGCAGCCACGCCGACGACAACTATTATACACACACGCCTTAAAGTCGAGTCGAGTCGGTTGCGCAACAGGGGCGACCACGGTATAAGATAATATAATATATTAACAACAGCAGCAGGTACACGATAATAATAATAATATGTGCACAACGTAATAAATATTATAAATATAATAACGCCCAATTATATAATTATATGTAATAGTAATACGGTTTTTTTTATTATTGATAAACGCGCGCGAGAGGATCGATGACGGATATTGATGGATATCAGTCGGAATTCATCATCGCTTATGACCCGTGTGACCTTTGGACAGCACATTCATAAATAAAAAACGCCGCGAGATAGGTACCTACTGTCAGAGAAGCAGAGAGCTGCCTAACGCCTGCACGGTGATAAATCATGTGGTCGATTGGGGTTTACGTTGATCACTGCAACGGACGGCGGCGGCGTGCCTGTCGTGTATGGTGGGGGGGGGGAGTTTACCGAAAAATAAAATTTTTTCAAAAATAAATCCCTCCTCGCCGTACACGCCTACTAATGCGTGGTATAAACCACGTGGTTTCGCGGTACACGACTGGTGCAGAGTAATGTTATTGTGCAACGATCGGCGAAAGTGCCGCAGACAAGTTGGGGTCAAGCACGGGTTGACCGACTACGTCGTAAAATATCAAAATTTATAATAATATATATAAGCGTGTGCCGAGTCAAATTCAACTTTTTCTCATTCGCATTGTAAATATCGTTTGCGCACATAGTAATATAGGAAAGGTACGTCGTCGTCGTACGCGTATATTATAATATTGTTTAATGACACACAATATATACGACGCGCATAAGAAGGTAGGTATATAACAATAATTATAATATCCACCGTGGGTAAATCACATTTTTTCTCCTTCGCCGCGCCGCTTTACATAATTGTAATTACGAAGGGTATATTATGTGCGTACACGTCGTCGTCGTCGTTGTTCGTGTTCGACGAGAGGTCGACGAACTATTCAAAGAAAGCGTGCTGGCTGCTGCGATGCGCTCTTATCCGATATATAGCCGACGAGTACCTATGGTATCGATGACGATGACGATGACGACGATGATGATGATGATACATCGTCTAAGACTCTTTTTCGAATCTCCCAATAGCGGACGATCGCATCAGCTGAAGTAAGTCTACCATCATAGAAAATCCACACAACAAGAGACGTTAAAAATCGATACACACGTACCGTATCGTCGCGCTCAAAACGTCCATAAAATAAAGGAAGCGTAAGTTTTTTTTTCATTCAAAAAATAACCATTTTATTATTAGATTTTTTTCTTCTTGTCCGCCGCCGAGTGTGCGGTAGGTACCTGCTGCAGGTAGTATATTATATGACGTACCTCATCGGTGTTCATAATTATTATTATACGTCTCCACGTCTGCGCGTCTCACAAAAATATTATATGGGTTCGTCTACCAAGTATACAATAAAGAACTCGCCTGCTCTCGTCTCGCAGCCATCATATATGATATGTACGCGGCTTCTCCCACCGGCCCCGGTGCCGCCTATTGTACTACTACTCGGGTGCAGGTATATATATATATATGTGTGTGTGTGTGTATACTACTGCTGACACAATGCTCGCCATGGTATATACCGAGCGGTATACACATATTATTATTATTATTATTATTATTATATAGAAATAATAAAGCATTGCCTCTTATTCCTAGACGCCAGTGCGTGTAAGTCGATTATCCCCCTGCAGCGGAGTTCTCTTATATATTCGACGACCATCACCACGATTTGTGAGTAAGAACGCTGGGCAAATGGAAAATTGGGTGCGAGTATTATTATTATCATTATTTAATATTTTGTATATGCACACTGAAATAATAGCTATGTACGCGTATACATAGCACGTGCACGGCCCGTTCGATATAATATATTTTTCTTCCCATTCGCATTGGCCAAACCTCGGCGTGGTTTTCACCGACGACAGTTTAATAGCGAGGACTAAAACGATTTTTATACGTCTATTGTAATATATATATGACTTTTATCGCGGAGTATAGTGTTTCGAAAAATAAATATTGATTCCTTCTCGTATACAATAGTTGTTATAATATTATATACTACACAGCTTGCGGTCGCAATAAACGTTAATAGTTATTTAACTAAAACTCTGCCCCTCAATAATATTTGACGGTCTGCACAACTATTATACGCTGCGGTACACGTGAAATCGAGAAAAATATATATTATAGACACACAAAATCAGAGTCGTTAAACGATAATTTTTTTTTCGTCTGCACAGACGTTGAACACGGCTATACTCATTATTGCACCGTATTGCATATCATCATCGTGTTTCGCCACTTTCCGTATAAATACAGTCACTGCGCAGCCAGACTTGTGTGTACATTAAAATAAACCGTCACATTGCTTGTTAAACGTACTACGTACACATACCTATATAATATACGATTATATGTATATATTTACTATGTAGACGTACAAACGATTACATCGATTAATATTATTATAACATACCTATTGGATATATTATATTTTGCAGTGCGAACGAAACGACTGCAACGACGTTACGTGTATTCGTCGCGAATTGCCCTCTGGCCGACAACTCTACGGCCGCAGGATCGCGGAGATAAGTATACGAATGAGTACCTATACATGCAGTGTCGCAACCAGGATTTTTTGCAACGAGGGAGAAGTCCAAGGGAAACGATATAGATAACCATACTATTTAATCGCACATATTATAATATATTATAATGCGCACTCACATTTCTCCGTAGGTAACTACAAACACATACAATGTGACTATTAATTGACGGTAATAAGTAATAACGAAGAAAAGGAAAGTACCTATCTTAAATCATTAAATTATGATCTTATATCAACCAGAAAAATGTTGTGCTGCGCTTTACGACAAATATATATTGATCGACATTTGAGTTTGTATCATATTATTATGGTTTGGTATAATTACTCGCGCCAAAGGGGGAGGTGGCCCGGACTTGAGGTTCGCCCATACTATGTAAACATATTACGGCTGTCTCCGCGCCTTGTCGAATACCGCACACATATGTATATATATAAATTATAATATTATATTATGCTTATTTGTCCGTCGGCGAATAAACAATGGACCAAACCTGACACGACCAAATATACGCCCCCGTTTATACATATACATATATATATGATAGAAATACGAGCTTATTATTACCACAATGTGCTCGTAAGCTTTCTGTGCCGGCAAACCGACACTCGGCTCGTTTGATTCGGCGAGAGCATGTGCACATAATGTACATATAATATATTATATTCCCGCTTAATGCCTAACGTGAGCGTATAATATTACCAGGAAACTCGCGGTGTTGGGCGTTCGTCTTGTTCGGCGGCCGAGAAACGCTAAAACTGTGCCACTCGCGTTCGGGTTACTCTATATATATGATATTATGTTTTGCGCTGCTGTTTGCAGAGAGATTGTCGAGAACGCTCGTCGTGTGTGTGTGTGTATAGTGATATCTTAAAAAGCGGTGAGAACATATTTTTATTTCTCTCTATAGTTCGCCGTTATGATATTCGTATACATAAAAATAAACTTTCATTTCGCGAGCTGCACTTCTGTTCGAGGGAATTGCACCAAAACTGCAGCAGGCAAGGGACATCGCACTGTATCTGGTAACCGACTTATACAGTGATATTATATCCGTAATATACGACTTATTAGAAATGCGAGTTGCTTGCGAGTATCGGGAGCAAGGTTCCATATTATGACGTATGTGACGGTGCTCTGCAGTTGCTGGAATAACGAATAGACGATAGGATGCGTTTAAGTCCTTCGAATCAAACTTTCGTCAAAACCCTCTTGTCGGTCGGACGACTGCAATGTTTCCGGAGAAGAACACCTTTCCGTTCATATCAAAACGAAACCACACCTTCTCGAAGGATCTTAAAACCACCGAGTAAACTATTGTACACTATAATAATATAATAAAGGGGCAAAAATCGTTGAAAAATATCAAAAACTCTTATTTTCGACCTGCAAGACCTAGCTATTACTCGATCTCCACTGAAGCAATAATTACCGCGGGTATCCGTGTATATTATATAGGTACGATATGAAATGTACGTCATAAAATATAATATGCGGGAGAACGGATATTGTATTATTATTATATCTTTATTCTAAAGATATACATCCAGCGGCTTAACGGTTTTTTCGTGGAGCGCTCGTTGCCCGTATATACACATTTCTTGCGTATCGCACTAACATAATATATATACTAGAAAACTGTGTGAAAACTGCAATTACCAAGACTTTCATGTCCGGACACGGGGAAAAGAGAAACACACAAGCCGCAGTGTGTGAGTACGATCTGTATACAATATAATATATAATAATAATAATATGTCGACATGCGATTATATACAGGTAAAGAGATCGGATGATGATGATGGTGATGATGACGGTAACACCGTTATCCCGCAGCTGTCGCTTATATACACATACGCGAGTGTATTATTAAATTGACAGCCGTGTTATTCGCTCGTATGTAGGCGAATCTGCGGCGGCGGCCCTATATGATATACGTACATGTACGATACGCGGGTTTCGTAGTCGTACATGATAAATATTATAAACTTATATAAATATATATACAAATATAGGTACAATAATGTAACATTATTATAATATATATATAACAGCTAGGACGAGCGTATAGTATTTCGCTTACGTATGAAAGGTGATTTTTCCTCTCGCCGGAAAAATAAATGAAAATGACGCATGCATATGGCGGCGACGTGTTCTCACCACTCGCCAGCTTTTTGCCAACCGCCACTGCTGTGACGGTAGATAAAAGAAAGAAGAATATTATGCGAAGAAGACTAGCCGAGGACGAGAGGTGCGATGGACGTGATACATATTATATACACTTGTATATGTAATTATTATATATAAATGTATGTACAATAATGTAACATTATTATAATATAATATATAATAGGACGAGCGTATAGTATTTCGTTTGCGTGTATGATGTATACGATAAAAGGATGATTTTTCCTCCGGAAAAATAAATGAAAATCATGCACGCATACTGCGGTGGCGGGTTCTCACCACTCGCCAGCCTTTTGCCAACCGCCACTGCTGTGGCAGCGGATAAAAGAGAGAAGAATATTCTGCGAAGAAGGACGAGCCGTGGAGGAGAGGTGGACGTGACGTCGTGAGGTTATCCCATTGTATGTGTGCAGCAGAAGCAGACGATAAGGAAGCGAGCGACGTGCAAGCATTGAAATTCGCCAGTCAAAAGCCACCGCAGCAGCATCCGGTTCACACATCTCCGACGACGACGTCAAGGACGGACTCGCCGAGCTAATATGATATTTGGAGCTCATCATCACGCGGCCTCCGGTGACGACCAACACCAGTGAGTTTACTACAATACTACTGCAGCTACTTATATATTATATAGCAGCGTATACCTATTTATAGGAATCGTGACTGGAACTTTTTATGTATTTTTTTTTGTGTTTTGTTTTACCATCGAGCCATGTCGGTTTAAGTGTGGATTTGTTTTTCTGCGTTCCAAAATCGTCGTTTTATTATTATTATTATTGATCTCCGTCATATTACATCGTCATTATATGCGGTTTCTGTTAAACGTTCGGGCGGCCTATAATATACACGACATAAGCGCCGCCGACCCGTCCGGCGTGGCTGCGTATTTACACGTCATCGCGCGTTTATTATTAGGTAATCGGTTGTATGATAAAAAAAAACGGATTTGGCTAATATCCGACAGACTATAATATTATAATATAGATAATTTATTATGATGCTGCGTTTCTTATATTAAAGGTATAAAAACTATATGTTATAAAATATGTGAAATTATAATAACATCGATCTAAATAGCAAGCTAAAATTAGCACGTAAAACGCGTAGAATATAAATTACCTCAGCTATAATATAGGTGTGTATCTACAATAATGATAAAGATCTGTGATGACAGTCTTTGATCTTCCACATCCTCCTACCCACCCAAACCGCGTACAGGACGATTTTTATTTTCACGTCATTATTTCTGAACACTGTCTACATATAGGTATACTGCAGTTTTACTCGAAATATTACCATCATCGTGCGACGTTACATTATTATATTATTACGTAAATATTCGGGTAAGTTGACATATATATTATTGTATTACAATGTTAACGTTTAACGTGAGTATTAGTATGTTGTACAACACCTTAGCCGGTTCAAATTGACGGTAACAACAGTAATTACATTATATTATGTTGTGCAATTTATACGGTTCAATCGAATACTGCGATGTACGATTATATATATTTTAAGTACCCAAACGCATTGAGCAGCTGTATATTTTTCTTTTCTATTCGATCAAATTGAAAATCCATTTCCATTTCTTAGTCTACCTTCTAAAGGCCGGACTTAATATTTTTACTAATGTCCCGAAGATTTCCCAGCTGCAGGGGACGACGGGATTGCGCAAGGGTACGAAAAACGGGACTGTCCCGTTCGAGACCGGTCGCGTACCTTACACCTTGTGGTCGGTCAAATTATTATGAATCACGAAGACAAACTATACGCTGATTCGATGGGAAATAAAATTACCTTGAAAGGCTGACGTTTTTCGGAATTCCCCGCGGTAACGAGGAGCGTACATATTATGTCGACGTTATTAGTAAAAAAAAACCAGACAATTATTTTTTTGTTGCGTCATTTCGTAAATGTCATAATAAATTCCGCTAATATTTTGGCACTGCAAGACGTGACATATACTATCATTATCATATTATTAATATAGGTATCATAATAATAACGCGCCGCCGTGACGACGACGATTCGCGAGTTTACGTCAAACGCGCGTGAACTGCATAATATAATATAATAACGTTATTAGCACTTTAAGACGTATGACCGCGAGTTTATAAACACAATATAATAATAATAATATTATAATAAGATTTTAATTTTTATCGTCCGCGGCTCGCCTTGGACTCAATTAATAATATAGTATAGACGTAATTCGTCATTATATTATATTATATTAATATCGTCGGTATCACGACGTATCGCGCTTTTCTCCGTTGACAATAATCGCCGTGCGCGAATATAGTATATATATGTATACCTCCTACACATACGCGTGTCCTTCCCGCACTGACCACCGCCGGACGATTACATATTATTATTATTATTATTATTATTATTATTATTATTATTATCATTGCCGTATTATTTTCGCGTTAAACAGAAACAAGACAGAGAGGAAAAAATAATATAATAATGGCAATTACCGAGCCGTTCTATTGTGTTCCGACAAACGTATATAATATTGTGATACGAGTATGCAGTACACTCGGTATTATTATATCATATATTATTATTATTATTATTATTATTGTGTACACGCGGAATTCAATTGTGTCCGGCGAAAACAAAACTATGACGCCACGAGATTGTTGTTTCGCATCTGAGGTGATTTTATATAATATTATATGCTTTTCCGCCGCGGTCGGAGGACTCATAATATGCATTTCTATATAATATTATATCGCTGCAGCGGCTACAGATCCTACCCGAGTGTATGACACGAGGTGTACCCATACTTTATTATATATATAATGCGGCGATTGTTTCGAAAACTCTGATGATGATGTGCTCGACTAGACAGACGACCACACGTTGCACGGAATTCGAGTTGCCAACTTTGGGCGTGACACGACATTATTATGCCCCGAAATACATTAACGCGATTATATAATATAATCGTTATAAGTGCTATAACCTATGACGCGGTATAGGGTTGAGGTGTACCTTATACCTATATACTTCGTGTATGTATCGTCGGGAAAACTCTGCGCGAGATCAATATTATTATATCCGCACTTCCGGTCCTGGAATTATTGCGAAGCATATAATATACAAAAGTAATACAATACCTAGGTATAGTTATTAATATTATTAACAGCCTAGAGAACGTGATATATATCTGTCCGACTTTCAAACGGGAAATATGGCGAAAAAATCAAAATTGTGTATGCTATAATAATTTTAGGAGTTAAACGCACCAGCATAACTATATAGTATTAGTACAAATAAGCAAATAATAAACCTATTCTGCAACTGCAGTCGTATGCGATAAAACGTATAAAACGCTGTAACTTCTTCGTAAGACATTATCGTTTTACAATGAGAAGCACACGAAATCGTCTCCAAAACAATCAATAATATTCTATAATTTGGCAATAAATGTTTTAACATTAAAACCTATCTGTCACAATTTCGATTTTCCTTAGTGGAATATAATCTTGCATTGAAGCTCATTAGTCAGACGCAGACAGTATATTATTATAGTACCTGGGTCCCCTAATAAATAACACATAATAAAAATGTGAGGTAGGTATACCTAACTTCACGAGATTTCAATGTCTATCTAAAACAAACAAATAGTCAAATTGTTTGTACAAAATAATCATAATGTTTTCAATAATAAATATGAAAAAAAAAATATATATTTTTAGATCCTGCACTCGCCCACCTCAGCTTTTTTAGTTTTGTTCGATTAGATTGTTTATAAAGGGTATTTTTTCAAGCTGTTATGTTTTTGGGGTCTAAATTTCCAGGGTTATTTTTTCGCGGTACCATCATAATATTATACCTATATATACCGGGGGATAAGTTAGATGTCTGCACGTCCCCTCGAAAGACGGTTGCACCAGTGCAACAACACACGATAAACGCATAGTAATATAATAAAATATAAAATATAAATATAATATTTGATATTTGCAGACAGTGCGCGTACGCGGGTAATACTGCACACGATGTGCAGCGTGAGCGTACGCGCGGGAAAGGTCATTGTTTGCAGATGATTGCTTTTGGAGTTCCGAGTTCGAATAGCTGTAAACTCGCGAGACGAACCCGTTTCCGAGTGTGTGTATATACGATATATTATTGTTATTATATTATTATTGTATATACGTCTCGTCGTCGTGTGCTATACGTTTTTCAGGTCTCGACGTCTAATTAGACAAACTCAACAGGAACCGCCGACACTATACGCGCGCACCCGAATCGACTTCGACAATAACGAACCTTCCGCGAGCTCGTTGACCTTTTTACACAAACATTGTGCGGACTAGTTGCTGCTGCTGCTGCTGAATCTAATTACACGATAATAATATTATCTAATCGACAATTTGTGTTCTTTTCGCTTCGACGTACAGTGGTTTTTTTGACGTGTATGATGGCCGGGGTCATTCTATAAAAATTTGTGTGCGACACCGAGAGCGTTACCATGACGTCACGAACCCGGCTCTACTCACCACCCTGCCCGGTCTCCCACTTCTGTACCGTTCTAGTACCTAATAAACTATATAAATAAAACCAATATTGGTTGATAGTTGTCCGATGATGTCGGCAGGCGGAAATTATTGTAATTTTAGATCATTACTTCTTATAATTATTATAATATTAAAACTTGCTATCGTGGTAAATTGGTCGGTAGCCTTAAGACATGTATACTATACATGATGTCTGATGCACGAGCTGCACGCAGTGGAGATACTCTTTATTCTTCTCTATTGTATTAAAATATTTTCTAGTCAAATAACCTGCAGTAGCTTTGTATGCAAACAGTACTTGGGCGACGACAAAATCAGATGAAAAAAAGTTATTGAAGTGTTTGAGAGAAAGATATTGAGGATAATATTCGACCCAAAGAGAAACAATATGAAGGATAATATGAAATACGAAGCAATAAAAACTTAGAAGAACTAAAGAACTATTTAATACGAACACCACATTTTGTGTTGGAACCTTTAAAAGTATGCGAATAAAGCATGCGGCCGGTCATGTATGGAGATCAAAAGGACTAATCGGACAAATAACTGCATGGAAACCAAACGCAAAGAGACCCAGACAGAATAAAAGAAGACTTGAAGATATTGGGAGTAAGGAATGTAGAAGAAACGGCAAAAGACAGAGAGGATTATGGAGACAATATTATGTAATTGTTGCGACAATGGACCTGAAAGACCTTGTAAAAAGCCAAAGAAGAAATATTATTTTATATTGTATATAACGACGAGACGATCGACAGTATATACCTATTGTGTTGTATATTCACTGCGTTGTGGTATATTATATTATCGTGTCTTGGTGCAGGGTCCCGGAACTCCAAAAACTTGACGACTTGAAAAGGGTCACGTACGCATGATTTGTAGTACCTAGGTACTTTGTCGTCATAATCGTATTAGGCATTCACTGCAGGGTTATTATAGCTATCCCTTTTGGCCTTTGGGTCAATATCGATTAATCGATTATATTCTGGTTTTTGAATCAATATTACTATACAATAAAGCACATTTTTTTCTCACCGTTTCACTCTCCCTCCCCACACACTCGTGATAAAAGCAATGCTCTCAGACTGCAGTCGTTGTCGTCGTCGTCGTCGCCGTTCGCACCGGACACGTCACAACTATACTACAACACACGATGGGCGTCGCGTGGTCGCTCGATTTCACCAGATAATTATTGCGGTCGTGGGCTCTATACGCGCGAGGACAAGCCGGCGGCGTCCGTGGGCATTTCGGCGCCCCGGATGTCCCGCCGCCGCCGCGATACACATCGCTCGTCGGGCGTCGTCTGCAGCAGTAGTAATGATGACAACCCGCAGGTCATCCCGGCAAGTCCTGTCGCAGGAGCCGGACGCGCCCATATACAGTGTGTGCCCCGCGACGCTTGTCTAGACGCCGTGTTTGGGGTATACAACTGTCCGTAAAGGCGAGCCGCCACTCTGCCGGGGACCTTTGTACCTATATTTGTTCGACACGCGTAAAATACAATACCGATAATAATACAATAATATAGTCGCGACGACGACGCATAATATATATACCTTTTACACGACAATATTGTGCCACACGCGCGATGGGTAGTGATAATAATATTAGGTACATATTATTTTTATTATCGTCTGGATCGTCCGGCGCGGCGCCGCGATCGATATATTATTATGATTTTCAACCTAGGTAACTGGTAAGCAGGTAGGTATATCGTTGAACACGAGGGCGTCCCCCGTACAAATATAATAGGAGTGGTGTTTGAACCAGTTTTCCAAATATCGATCGTATTTCAGATTGCCATAATAATATTATTATATTATATTATTATGTAATATAATATAAAATAATATGGCACTTAAAGTGGCGGCGTCGGCGGCGGCGTCCGGTGCGATATCGTTTTTTTTTTAATATTATTATTATTATAGCTGTGCATTGACTTCGTCGTATTCCATTCCGTTTCGTGATTTTTTTTTTCTACCGATTTTATTTGGTTTTTCTCTGTATATCGTTTGGGGGCGCATCGCGATTATTATTTACTATATGTACGAAGCGGATTCTTTTTCATCATTCAATAATAATAATAATATACAATGCAAATAATAATAATATAGTTATAGATTGTGCGTCGGAGCGTGGTAATATTTATTGTGTTGGAAACAAAAAATGCTAAAAAAATTTCATTTTTGCGATTTCTACGAATTTCGTTATTATACACCCAGCAGTAGTTGTAATAAGGAAGTAGGTAGGTACACATCAACATCATTCAACCACACCGTCTATATAATTATATACGTTTCAGACATTTATTTTTTTATTTTTTCCTTAATTATCATTATGGAACAGTATAAGACACTAAAATTCTTCTAATAATTGGTCTTACGTGAATTTTTAATTTGCCTAATATGAAATAATAACGTTAAAATTAATAACACTATACATACGTAGACACGTGGAATATGGGTAAAAATGATTTCGGATTGTAGGTACCTACTTAGTATATAGTAGTATACTACTTACCAATTAAGAAAACGTTTTTAAAATGTGCAATGTATTTTTTAATTTTTTATATTGATAAAAATGCGAAAATCTGATAAATCAATATACGCTAACGCAATAAATGTCTATTAATAATTTTAGTAGCGCGTTGCAAATAAAATACCATTGACTCAGAAGTGATTCGATACGAAATGAGATTTCGAAATAAACGTCACGTTCTATGACGTTCTACGCGGCGGTAGATTCTAATAAATGATAAATCACGTACTCATAGATAAATATGTTGTCGGTCTATTAAAAATTGATAATAATTATATATACTATTACAGAGATTGGCGGGAGAACGAGTTTAAAAAACATAAACCAGAGTAAACATTCGTCAATTTTTAAAATAACGACTATATAATACAATATATGGCGTATTATTTCACTCGGACGTTTACGATTTCGCAGACGATATTATCTCGTCGAGTTTTGTTGTTCATAAACGACTTTGAAGGGTCCGAGGAGTGAAATCCAAAGAAATTCGAGCTTACCACAATATATGGCCGGGGTCGGATTCGAAGCGAAACACTTTCAAAAGGCGTGTATATCTTCCGCTTTCGTGACAATCAATTGTTTCAATTTTCAATTCTTCTGCAACACTGCAACAGTGTGTTGATAGGACGATGATAATAATTATAACAACTCGAAACGGGTTTAAGACCATACGTTCCAAACTGCAGTTTGAACCAATTTAGAATGTAAATCAGCCATTCAAAACGCCACGTGTTCTTTATCTAATATTTCACGATAGAAAGTTCTGCATACAAGTGAATACCTACATATATATATGCGCGTATCAATCACACCAGTCTAGCGCGAAAGCCTATATACACGACGGGAAGAATAATATGTCCTTTTTTAATTTCCCAAATATTTGTGGTTCTTTTTCAGGTTGTCTATACTTTTTTACGTTCTAAAATATCGAAACAGTCGAGTCGTCCCAACTCGAGCAGCATATTGTCGTTATACTGAACAATACTATAATTGTGGTGCGCAATGGCAAATAAACATCTAAAAAAGTACGAGATATTGTTCTGCTCAGTGTACGTTTACATTTAATGAAATCGCCGGATGAAAACGGTTAATTTGAACTTCACCGTACCGAATATGCGAATACCACGCGCGGTATAGTATTATTATTATATACCCACGAATGAAAAGACTGCAGTAAATACCATCAAGATTGTTGTGATATAATTATTGTGGGAAATACACGTCGAGTGTTGTACAAAAGAAGTATATACCTCTACTCGGGACGTATATTCATAATTTTTTTTTCTCTATATCCCACAGCAGTCATTCACGTTTTAATATATATTTTGTAATCAAAACTAACACGCTGCTGCAGCAGCACTATAAGTCTTATTCGGGAGTTCAGCATGTATAATATAGGATCTTAATCTTCACCCTGCTCCTCGTTCGCAGCAGCAGTAATCGTATAATGCGTCTTTCACGACCGGGAAAAACAATAAGAAAGGGTAATAACGGGGTGGAGTGTAGCGTGTATATACTTCTTGCCGTTCGGAGAGAGAAAAAGAGAGAGAGAGTAGAGGCGCAGACAAAAAGAAAACGTTCGCGATCGTGAAAGTTTGAAATTTAAATAATAAACTGTTAGGTAAACATTTGTTTGGTCGGAAACCTCGTAAATTAAATTAGCGATTACCATAATATTTTATTAAACGCCATCACGGGCTATACGGGGAGAGCAGCATCGTTCGAGTCCCGAATAGACCCCCGGTTCGTGGAAACGCAGAGTAAAATATGTAAAGTAAACAAAGTTTAAGAAACAACTAATGGTGAATAGTTTTATACAAATTTCGCATAATGTAATTTTCATGAGAGCATATTTTTTTCGCCGAAATCCAAATGAATATTTCACACAAATAATAATATATATCGAGTAAACCGTATTTATTTATTGGATTCGTAATGCGTATTGTTGTTATTGTACATTATCGTTTTGCATTTCAGGTGGATATATATGCCTTTTAGTAGGTATATGCTCTCATGAATTACGTCGGTACAATAAATTCTGCGAGAAAACGATTTTCGCGAGTCCTACGCTCGTTTGAAAGAAAAAAAAAAATCAGTCGGATAAAAAAGGCAAGGTTCTTCGTGGCCAATGGCCATATTCCAGTATTATATCTCACACACGCACGCGCACCGACTACAGGTTGTTTATAACCTTATAAATAAATACATTATAATAATATTATATGAATGCGCGCGATTGGGGCTCACAATATTAATAGAGAAATATACTACTACTACGTACGTGTCACTCACGCGGCAGAGATTAGTCATCCGAATTTCGAGTTCAAAACGAGCACTCGCACATACTTATATATAATAGCTAATTCGCAGACAATATTTTTATCGGCTCTCTGTGCAACATAATAATTACATTCAACCAATGATCGTAGCGATGGTATATTTTGAGTAAAAACGTGTATGTAAAAACGAATATATTGATATAATAGACACCTGTTGCAGGCATAAACTTTATTCCGGTTTACAACATCGAGTAAAAATGCGAGGTACCTAACATATATATAATATTATAGGTATACGTATATTATCGGGATTAAATATTATAATATTATTTCGCATATAATCTGAAAAAACTACGTCAATAATACCTATATAATTGCTCTCGTCAACGTCGTCGAATCGGGTTTAGCGCTCACGACACAATCATTATATTATTATTATTTTGTATTATCAATTAAATAATAAATAATCGTTTAATATATTTTATTTTTGTGACAATTTAACGAGGCTCGGGGCGAGTATTCTGCAAGATGCGAACGCGTACGGTGGTATTTTTTCATTCGATCGACGACGAAGGTCGGTCGTGTTACGAAATGCATCGCGTGTAGTCACCGCGGCTGTCGACTTTCGCGAGAATTTTTTTTCCTGCTCTCCGTCGGCAGGTGTATTTCTACTGTACGAGGAGCGTAGGCCGCGGGTGTGTGATATTCGAGAGAGCTTTTACTCGATTGTTCCCGTGACGACGACATTGTCATCGCGCGGCGGCCCCGTATCAATGTATATGTGTAGTAATACAAGCGTGAAAAATAATAATCATAATAATATTATATTATACCTAGTAAAACTCACGCAACACGGAATATATTAAAAAATCCGTTGTTTTAATGCACACACATAATATATTGTGATGATAAAGTATTAGAATCGTCGAGTATTTCGCCACAGACCTCAAAAAACGCATTGTGCAACCCACTGCAGCATTTCAAAGTCCCGACGGTTTTTTGCATTTCTTTCGCCCGGTGACTCACATATTATCAGTCTCGTTCCACGTAGACACCTATGACTGCATATGTTATGCATCATACAAATGGGTATCATAGCAGTCGTCGACCGTCGCACACTCGATCGATTCGCCCGGCAGTCAAGTTGCTTTCTAATATATTGCTATAATATTATATAGCTGCTGGTATCTCTCGTTGGAAATTAAACGTGTAAAAACCCGATTGCACAATACACGCGGCTGCTGCACCGCGCGAACGAACGGAATATCAAAGCGATGTTTGTCGTAATAATATTATACCGGATACCTATATAATCGATGCGATTAATTAATATTGATCGTAAGATTTATAATAATAAAAATAATGTACAAAACAAAAAAAACACTGCCTTCTTCCCTAAAAAAATATTACAATACGATACACGCAGTTAATTACGTATCAATATATTATTATTATTATTATAAATATGTCATCACGCATTCACGCGACACTGGGTATGTTTATTATGCACTACATATTATCATGGCTATTGGCTACATCGAACCGGGTGCAGACTTGTTTACGGCATCATATATGCTTGTTCACAGACAGCACGTTCACCACGACGAACGGCTGGCTCCAATGTTGCATATCATTATAATTATTATATAAAAAGCATTTTACACACACGCGTGCACATTGCACACACCTTTACTGGAAAAATTCTGATGTCACAAGGTGTACTAGCTATTATAATATAGGTACAAGGTGTTTCGATGTTTTCCACGCAGACTTTGAAAATGATCTCTTGTTATAGTGAGTGGAATCGAAAACCTATTTTGCGTGTTCGTACATGTTCAAATGACGGTCACATTTCACGCCCATTGTCAGAAATCTTAAAAATCGTGTGACACGTCAAAATAGGAGTGTGTGACGATATGTGGGACGAAAATCCTGGGGAGAAATCCATTCTTTATTCGAATAACGATTTAAGGACTTTTCAATAAAATAATTAAAGTCAGACGTAGGTAATACTCTTAATAATAATAATAAATATAATACAAATGAATAAAATAAATAAGGCAACATCATATTTTAATATTACCCCCGATCTATACGTCATGTGTTTGTGTACAAAAGCAGTCGTATATATTATTTTATATTTTTATCAAATAATATCAATTGGATAATAACAATTATAAAATAATATGATGATTATATGAACAATATTTCAATTACTACGGAAATACAAAACTACGAACAAGATGTGAATAAAAGTCTTGAAATGGCTTATTATTGCCGGAAAACGCAGTGCAATTTTGATTATTTTATTCGTCAGTGATTTTTTACACTTTCAGTTTTCCGCGGGAATAATATTATAAAATCAAATTTAACAATAAGCACGTACTTGCGTTTATAAAGAAATCGATTTATACGACTTATTATGCGCGCACTGACCAACAAACTGACAGTGGCTCAAAATATACTGCAATAA
Organism: Neotoxoptera formosana; assembly: GCA_022818045.1. Lineage (NCBI taxonomy): Eukaryota > Metazoa > Arthropoda > Insecta > Hemiptera > Aphididae > Neotoxoptera > Neotoxoptera formosana. The sequence continues at coordinate 12,722,958 of CM040631.1, forward strand.
ATACGCAGATATCACAAAATATCTTAATCATCAGAGCGCGGCGGCGTGATTTCTCGTCCATTTTGATATTTTAAATTTTAAACGACGGTGTAAAAATGATATGTTTTTATGACACTGCAGCAGCCACCGAAATATATGCTGCGCAGTGATTCGGGATAACACTTGGACATTAAAATAATATTATCATAGGTTCTGCATAATATATACTAGGCAGATCGTATATAAGTACCTCCTATCGTACATATGTACATAGTTACCTATTTATGTATACGCACATTACAAATGTTTTCAAATGTTTTATGGCCCGCGCGTGTCACGTCGAAAAAAAAACAACGCCTCCACAAAATACAAAATAATAATAAACACGTGTGTGTGTGTGTGTGACCACAATCGTATAAAATAATAACGAAGGTACGCACTGTATATGAAATGAACCAAAAGAATCTAATAATGAACGATATATCGAACGGGCCTGCGCTGCAGTGGATCATATATTATTATATTATTCTCTCGGACACAATGAACGAGCCACATTGTTTTCGAGTATATTATAACACGCAAATCACATTATTTCCGGTAAAACGGACCTGAACCATCACTGTGTGTAAACGGTTCCACTCTATAAAATGGCGAATAGCAGGCGTATTATATTATTATTATTATTATTATTATATAGTATTTCAATAGTCATACTATCGCGTATATATAGTGGTACCTGATATTATTATTATATTTTTTTCCGCGTTAACTAGATGTGCGAAATTTTTTTTTTTTTTTTTGTGGCCGTCCGTTTCGTTTATTTATTTTTTCATCCGCCCGTGTACACCTAGAAATCCCATTACAATGGTCTTACGGATTATCACGTGTCGGTCAGTCGGTCGCAAGCGTTCGTTGTGCCGCGAAGACGATTTAACACGATATATATATATATATACAGCCACACAGAAAGAAAGGTAGGTAGGTAGGAACACAACAACAACAAAAAAAACGGTCGGCTGAAAAAAAGTTAAATATCAATTTGCACGGACGAATAATATTATATAATATCGATATTGTGTCGATGAAATCAAAACATTTTCGTTTAAAACGTGGTCTGTCTCGAAAATATACTGATGGCGACTAACGAACATAATATAATATAATCGTGACATTTCCCAATAGCCGATGTGTGCGATAATCGATTGGCCAATTTCGTTGGGACATTTATAGAATTTGAAATAGCCATTTAGAATTTAGACTGTATACCTATATTCCACATACGGTTTAAAACTGTCAACGATTGAAAAATAATGAGAAATCGAGAAATGTTTATTATAACTTTTGTTTGCAATATATATGTGTCTTATATAAGGTACACTTTTATATAATTCCTAATAGTGTCACATAATATTTCTAATAAAATATTTTGAATTTATGTACTTCGATTTTATTTGAACAGGTACCTGCTGTATATAATATTTGGAGTGAAATAATACCATTTGTAGAATTTTTATACTTATTTTCAAATTAATAGGCAATCAATAATCAATTATAAGTACAACTATAACTACAATCTAGGTATAAACTCTTTTCCATAGAAACATTTCAGGAATTTTTGCTGAAATGAGTTTTTCTTATATACAGCACACCAAAATTAATATACTGACAACAATTAGACACATTTTTCCTTGTTTTTATGACCATTTTTTTTTGCTCAAATGGTCAAATGTAAAGAGATTATATTTATATTGTGACGGAATGTTATATAGGTATAAATTACTACCTACCTACTTGTTTCATTTAATTTATGTCGAAAAATTTTGCAAACTTATTTTTATATTTTAGTAAACTTCGGTAAAGTGACATTTGGAACATTTCCGTTACTCATTAATTAGGCAATTAATTAGTTAATGTATTTCACATTGATTGTCTACCGTTGTAATTATAATATTTGAAGTAAAAAACTATGCTCTTCAAAAATAGGTTAATGAGGACGATTTTTTTCCTTTGAGAGCATTTTTTCAACAATACATTTAAAAGAGTTTCGTTAATGGGTTTTAAGTTTTAACAACGTTTTTGTGAAATATATTAGTGTTGAATAACCTCATGTTTGCAACTAAAATATAATGATAATAAGGAATCTGAAAAATTAACCTATATGAATTCGTTAAGAATTTCCGGTATTTTTGTGCGTTGATATAACTTGAAACAATGAAGGTTTTTTTAATAATATTAAAGATCATTGCTTAAGACAATAGACATAGATTCACGTTTTGTAGTCGCAACCTGGAAAACTAGTTATAAATGCATAAAAACGTCATTGTTCATTACACTGAGGTCAATAACCAAATAATTACGATATGATTTTGAATATAAAAATTTAATTGAAACGGAATATACATGTTCTTATACACTGTTCCACAGCTCGAGCTATACTAAAATTTATTTACGATTAATGTTAGAAAAAATAATAAAAACAACACTGTCGTTCACCCTGCATTTCTAATGTATACAACAACTTAACAGGTTGATGGAAATAATTGAAAAACAATTACACATTATGTATTCAAATGGATAAATATTAAATATATTGTATTATAGGAGTGATTTAAATTTAATTTAATAGTGGAAACATTAGAAAATACTATTCACCATACGACTTTATTTTGTTTGAGAAGAAAGCAGCAGTATTCTAATGCTGTATAGAAATTACTCAACAAGACGTTGTCCAATATCAATATTATCATACGTGTTAGTTTTTATGTCACAAATTTAATATGATGTTGATCGGATGTTGGCCAAACTGGTCACGAGTGGAACATATAATACCTATACAGGTAATCAGGTTTACGCATGAATAATGATTTGGATATAGCAATAGACCATATTCTATGCAATAGACAAACCATGACTACACTGGTCAAAATAATTTAGACAACAATGTCATATATATATGCGTAGCACGAATGAAAATAATTTTGAAAATAGCCCAAATTATATAATACCATCAAGCACTTGGCATAAAATCTATAATTTTTATAAAACACGCTAAAATACATTATATTCTTTCGTTGAAAGTACCTGCTGCAGAATTTCAAAATTTACCACGTTCTCAGCTATTGTTTGAGTGTTTAATTAGAAATTATCAACAACAACTACTATTACTTAACTTATAAACATTATTATAAATGATTGTTTTAAATAACTGCATGAATATAATTAAACTAACCGAGCAAATGTTCTTTACAATATTAGATAATTTTCAAAATCTAATCGCTTAAATTTAACTTTGAGAACATACGTATCCTAACGGTTCAGGTCGGTCGTCTGTGACGTATTAAAGAACGATATATTATTGAAATGAACAGACGAAGGAGTCCAAGTGTATCCGACCGAATAGTCGAATACTACATAGTGTTGGATGAGCGAGCACTCTCGTTTTCATCGGGAAAAAAAGTCCGCTGCGGGATTTAGTGGATAACACGGTTACGAGGTTATAACATTGATGGAAAGAAAAATAATAATATTCGTCGATTTGCCTGGCTCAAAAACAATTCCGGTAAAATGTACCGTGTTGTCTATATAACAGTACCTATATAATACAACAATGAAAATGCGATGGCGTTATTCGTTATACCTATTAAACAACCGTCGACTTCAGAGCAATTAAATGTGATTTTCCGAGTAATTAGATTGCACGATTTTAATTTTTTTCGTTTTCGACCTTCGATCGACCTTACAGCAATAAAAATTATGCACCGTACACGCGCGCATAATATATATTTTAATAGTTGAACGTTAATTTCATACCTTCCAATTTTCACATAAATCGTGAGTATTCGTTCGCCTGTCCCGAAACTATAGGATAGATCCACACTATATAGAATCATTAAATATTATACCAGACGACCGATGTCTAAGCATAATATGGACATGGTGTGTATAAAACGGATACTGCAATGTCAACGCACATTTCACGAATTGTATAATAATTATAATAAAAAAATGTTTAATATGTTTATAACATATAGTTATGAATTGAAAAATGCAAAATCGGAGTAGAATATTATGTATATCGTGTCTCATATACTATTGTTTGTCAAGTGAGGATAACCGCTATATGTATAGAAGGTATAAATTATAAATTATCTCGCAGTTGTGTAATAAAATAATAATTTTTTATTAAAAATATGGAAAATGTTCATTGTTTTCTTTATACAAAAAAAAATATTTATTTATTAATTTATAAAACTGCTATTTATGGTTATTTTGATATTGTTAAGTCTACAGCGTATGACAATATACATTCATAATAATATATTGGTTCACCAAACATTGATATATTATGTCGATTATATTAATTAAACTGTTCGTTTTTAATACAAATAATATATGCGTCGTATATGTTTATTTACTGTGGAAAGTACTTTCTTATTAAAGATATAATCATTAAGGATTAGTTATATTAGATTAAATTAAGTAGAAAGTACCTATAGTTTCTGATTGATCTAATTTAATTTTAATATTATACGTAGGTACCTACATCAAGCGTGGGTTACTTCAATTACCATACAGGTAAGTCTTGATCTATATTTTTAAGCTAATTCAATTAAAGTCTTAATTAGACGATCGAGAGTAAAAAAAAAAAGAAAACCAACACGATTTGTATTGTCAACGGCGGCAGCAGCCCCGTCTCTCGCATATTACGCACGACAAACAAAATTCTTGACTAGTTATTGATGAGTAGGTCAGCCGTCCCAGCGGAATAAAATTCGTTAAACGACTGTAAATAATAATGCAATCACAAGACTGATGGAACACTGTTTTAATGCAGCACAAGCTGAACGTCGTTACGAAAACATAAAGCAATATATTTTGTTTGTACAGTAATATACGCGGCGAAAAACGTTTTTAGGACTTGGAAGTAGGTAACCCACACACACTATTATTGTACCCATAACACTCGTGTTCTGGCTGGCTCTCAAAAACGATGATGCGCATGTGACGTAGTCTCGTTCTCCAAGACCGTATGGGGTAATAAACTGTTCACTTGACACGAAAACCCTACTAGCAATACGCGCATAGTATTATTATTATCAAGTGTAGTACACGCTATCGAACGCTATACACACACACACACACACACACACGACGTACATAAAAACCTAAGTTTTCATTCAAGTGCCTTAGATATCTTACGATATACGCCGTATATCGTGTGTACACGAGGTACATCGAGTGGACCAACGACAAATACCGATAAAACCCCCTTCACTTTCTACTAAATAATTCTCGGATGTGGCTGCAGCTGTACGAACTGCAGAGCGTATACAGTTCCAGTTAACCGGTTCAAATGCTGCTCATTATATATGTTATTATAATATATATAATATATGGTACGCAGGAGATCGAAGAACTCGCACGTAGGTAGGTAGGTAGAACATATTTTTCTATACCTACCCAACGCACAGCGTGCGTATTACGGTCGAGTGGTTCGAGAAAAATAGATTATACTGGAAAAAAATTATACTTTCCGACAAGGTCGTATATTAAATTATTATTAACGTTATCCGTATTATTTTATTTATCATTATTACGCTTTTTTTTTTAACTTAATACAATATACATATTATAATATCATAACCCGATGGACAACGCGTAGGTAACCTATCGATCAATTTCCCCACGTGGACATCGACCAGCAGCAGGAATGTATTTTATTTGTTTGTAATGCACGACAGGGTTCACCGGTACGGCAGCGGTACGTGATGAATAAGATGGTATCGCAGTGTATATATAGTTAATATAACATTATTATTATTCGAAGGACTGAACATTGACAAAAAAAATAAAAAATAAAATATTTACTAAACAATGGAATGATCTCGATAGTTGTTATGATACCTCCTGCTGACTATAGACAGGAAGTTGACACTAATCGGAAAATAGATAACAAGTAACACAGGAAGGTGCCGAAAAACATCCTTCGATAAATTCTTGACCCCTGCTCAAAAGTAAGAACTTATTATGTAAGTATAGTTTTTTTTTATTATGTAATAACTAATAAGTATTACTCATTTCATTATATTTCTTATTTAATTTAAACATTTAAAATGATAAGACACCTTACTTCCATCACAAGCATTACTTTTATGGAGTAGGTATCAACATTTTGTAAACTTTGTTGTAGGTATTAAATATTTTGATGCTTCTTAAATAGATAATAACAAAATAAATGGAATCCTTAGGATTATTTCCCAGAACTCGTACTAATCTGGTCTGTTCACGGTGCTTTTTTAGATTAAAGATATAATATACAACTTGTTTTACCTTCAAAGAAAAATATCTCAGGTATTCCGAAGTTATCAGAACCATTAAATAAGTTAAAATAAAGCTAAAGTTATATGCTACATATAGGTTGATTATGTGATTAAAATGTACCTATTGTATACACTCAGTAATTATTTTAAGCTTTTAAAATTACCAATTTCAATAATCAAATTTAATAATATTATTCAATTGGTTCTATCGAAATCATTAACCACCTCTAGGGACCCGGTAGTGCTTATCATATAATAATAAGTTTAAATTATAGTATTTATTCAACATTCACCAAGTTGCAGCGCACTACGCAGATTAACTTATTATTTAAATTTAACATACCTAATTATTAAGTTGGTAAATTAAAAATAAGAAACTGATAAAAAAAAACGTATGCATAAAATATGTCCTATCATCATCAACGTAACATCTTAAACAAAATATTAGATAATGATATGCAATTGTCATATAATTATAATAAAATGTTATGACATTGATTGGGTACTTTAATCGTGAGGTCGCAATAATGGACTTTCAAAGTTAGTTTTTATGAATGAAATTAATCAATGTAAAAACAAACTGTCGTAGAAGTTAACATTCGCCCTTGCCCAAAATCATGAACAGTTTAATAATAGAAATATAGAATATGTATTATAAAAGTGTGAAATGTGAAGTATCGTCCTCGAACAAATAAAGCAAACAAATTAAAAAGCGTTTCCTGAATTATATTATCAAGAAATAAAACTTTGAAATGAATGATATAAACATTACGGAAAGAACTACGTTTATTATTTTTCATTCCCTATAAAAGATCACTAACACGAAGTCAACGTACATTAAATGTCGTATATATATATATATATAAAATATATCTACACGTAACACGTCACACCACCCTCATCCCTAACTCATAGTAATCTTGTATTTCAAAATCTTAAAACTTTTAATAGTCCTTTCGAGATTTAAACCTTTGACGTTGACATATTATATACGACCGTCGAGAAAATCACAAATGTACTCAATCGTTAAAACTGTATACAGAAGATTTAAAAAAAAAATGTAAACCTAACTTGCTTACTTAGTGTTTATTTTTTTTCTTTACTTAAATAATACATAATAATTCGTCAAAATGTATTTTTCAGTAAAGTTATAAACCGACCGAAGATTGTATCATTTGTATATAATATCATGTTCTCCGACTCAACTACAATAGACTTCAGATAAAAATATTAAAATTCGTCTGACGGCATCCCGTCCGCCCAAGGTTTATCGGACACGATCCGCATAACTGGACGGTCGCCATTGTACGAAACAAATTTTATTTTCCATCGTTTTTAAATTCGATTCGAGTACCTACCTATAAAATTTCAACACAATGCCACCCGTACATTATTTTTAATCACCCGTTGGATACATTATTATAAGACAGAGTACATAATATAGTGTGTCTGTGTTGCAATGCATGGTGTATGAACAATGCACTCCTACGATCTTGGTCCAGTTTTCGTAGCCTATTATTTTATTATACTCTTTTTTTCTACAATATTTCATATTCTAGTTTATTGTTTAGTCAACGTCTGAAATATATGTAACTAAACGTTATACGAGCTAATGTATAGGTACAATAACTATAATGTTATAAACCTATTTAATTATTTGAGAAAATTACAGAGACCTTCAAAACTTAACGTCACCCTTATAATAATGTTTCGTTTTAAATTTAAATAAGTATAGGTACACAATATTATTATGTTTAGTGTTTACACTAGTTCTTTAATTCTAAAACTTCTTCGACGGGTAGTGTTTTTACTCGAAAATGGTTCAAGCTAGTTTGACGTTTATTTGTAATTATTAGTAATGACTACGGTGAATATCATACCTAATCGTTTACTGAGTGGGATCGAGCTGATATAATCGTTTTTAGATTGTTGTATAAGGAATGGCGGCTACCTATTTAAAATCAAAATAGTAGTCATGCGACACTTTAAATTTTAACGACAGTCGTTAAACGACCAAATATTTGTGTTTACAACGCAGAATAGTATTTTGTAAAATATTTATGATCGAATATAATATAATTATAATGGTTAAGTCGTTCTGTTCGAAAATTATAACGATAATAATCGGCAACGATGTAAACAATTTTAATAATAAGTATGTACGAAAATACGATAGCCCCAAAAGCAATAACAGAACAATTTAAACGGATCGTATCTAAACCAAACGTTCCTACGCCGAAGTCTATAAAGACGACCCATAACGCCATAACAACTGTTAAATTATTTGCGTTTTCTTTTGTGTTCGTAAAAATTACGGTTGAAAAAATAACGTATTATTTGTTTTTGAATATTCACAGAGCATGGGAACAGCGCATCGGCTCGGGCGTGTTCGGCAGACCGTGCCGCACGTTTTCGGCGTAATATATAGAACTACAATAATAATAGACCCTTTCGGCAGACGACCAGCATTCAAGTCACCCGGTGTGGAACTCGGCGCAAAAACTATCACCTACCGACCACCGACCAGTCATCATCATCATCATATTATTATTATTATTTATTATTATTAAGCATCGATAAGGACGGGTTCAATATCAATCCGATTAACTCGTATATCGCACGGGTATCGCGTTATCGTATCGATCGACGATAATATCAACGGCGTATAATATGTATATACCCATACGAAAATATATATCACAATATCGCGTTACCCCAACCTGTCGTCCGTTTTCAGTGATCGGCGTGAACGAGTAACAAGACGTGCGTTGTACTTACGGGGAAAAAAAGCGCAAACACGTCTTCGTTACCTACGTTAATATAAAAATATTATGTCATCCGACACGGGCCCGGAGGTCGTGAGCTGATTTTGGCCGCGAAAGGCTCGTCGATATTAAAATTTACTGTAACTCGATTATCGAAGGTATCGTGAATATTATAAATATATTAACGAAAAAATATAAAAATACGTTTTTTCCATCACGGCTGCGGACAGTCAATCGGGGTTTAACACCGCGGCCAAATAATTATAAAATCGTGGTATTTACCTGATCCGACGGGGCGTCTGCGGGGCGTGCGCTGCTCGTTCTTGATCCACGGAGTCAGGTCTGGTTAGTCTCGTATTCACCACGTGCACTAGTCGGTATAAGATCGATTATTATTTTACTGTACGACGACGGCTGCGGGATGGCGCCAAAAAGAAAAACGGACAAAAGACGGAACTATTATACTGTGTAGAGTACGACGAGGGAGGAACAGGTGCACCGAGAAAATAAAACTGGACGCGACGTCGACCGCAATGTCGGACGGGTAGTAAACGACTGTCGAGACACCGACTCGCCGACAACCGAACCGACTGCTGCCGCCGCCGCCGCCGGGACCGGTTCGACGGCGGCGCGTCGGTGGTCAGCGCCCCTCCGCCCCGTACGACGCCCGCGAGACGGCGGCGTCGGCGGCGGCGAGCGCGGTTCGTGTTTTTCTCGGCGGAGGCGACAAGGCGAGCGCGCGCGCACACATTATTTTTACGGAATAATGAAGATATTGTCACGTGTACCGGGCGGTATAATAGGTATAATAATTATGGTATATCGCGCATAATATTCTTCGCATGTGCCGAGCACTCGATCGCAGTCTCACTCGATTTAAACATTTTTATCAGCTATAATAGGTATACCTGTACCTGCCCACGCGACTGCAGTCGTCGTGTATACAGTATGACGTGTCGACGGTATAGGGTGTCGCCCCGCGGATCAAACGTTTTATAAAACTAAAAAAAAAAACCTGTTTTGGAAAAATCGTGCAGCTTTTCACCGCGGAGATTTAGTTTTTTTTACTATATTTTTTGGTTTACCCAAACACGGAATAAGAGGGAAATTAAAAAAAATCGTTTTTTGTGGGTCTCATAATATACAAGTTTATCGCCATCGCAAGTTTTGCGTATGTTTTCTTCTATTGTAATAACATGTCAATTTTTTGTTCACGACGAGTGCCGGACGATACCAGCAGACGGACCTATCTGCAGGTCGGACTTCATTTCGAGGTTATACGACTCGCCTGCAAACCCGATAGTTCCTTTTTTTATCAATTCGACCTAAACAGTTGACAAAAGTTTAAGTACCTTATTTTTTATACGAGGTGGTCGTACGGCCGAGTATAATAATTTTTACCCGAGTGAGCGATATGGACTATGATAGTGTGATTTTATTTTATTAATTTTTGATCAGTAGAGATATTTGAATTTATGTGTAAACAAGTATATCATAATATACTCTTTATCGGTCAGAGTATATTTTTTGACATCAAAAGTTGTTTAATAAAGAATACTAGATGCTATTGAAAATTACAAATATTTATACGATTTCAAACGTTTTGTCCTCGCAAACGATTTTCGAAATTTGCATCAGTCTTGGGCAGATCGCGTGCGGCGCTATACACTGCACAATATTTTATTTCTCAAAAACCGTCGCACTATTCGCCGAGTGAATGCTATGTATTCTAAAACTATCCGAAAGAGATAATATTATAATAATATATATTATAATATTATATTATAGTAGTTGTGTGTGCGTTTCAAAGTTCAGTCAGCAGCAGGTGTCTTGTTCCTACAGTGGAATTATTACAACAAAATAATAATATAATATATTGTAGGCGGAGGACTGCAAGTGCGAGGATAAAAGTATAAAACAGTGTGACACGGCACACGCGCTGTATAATCTGTAAAAAAACACAATAATAATATGACAACGCGCATATTATCGTATCGCTCTTGCAGTCTACGTCTACGATAATAATATATTATATATTATAATAATACCATTCCGCGAGTAGTGTTACACTTATACTACACACACTCCTTATACGTCGTAAACACTCGCATTGCCGGGTTTAAACGACAGTAGTTTTTGTGCAAAACATTAAATTTGTTTTCTTGTGTTTTTTACGAGTTTAAAAAATATAATATTATAATGCCGTGCATCAATTATAATATAGGTAGGTAGTCACAACCCATCTTACCAAGAGAACAGTCGGTTTGCGTGTGCGCGAGACCGCGACTTGATAACTATTATACGTATAATAATATTATTATTATACCGGTATTCTGCGCAATGCGCACATCGTTTTCCGCTGTAATTTTATATAATATGATAATGTATATAAATACCTACGTAATAATGATAATTATTACGAGCACGGGCCCTAAGGGTGGTGTGGGATGTAGAGGGGGAATGGGGCACACGACCTTGAGCTCCGCATATTTAATTTTTTTGGCGGGGGTGCCAAATTAAAAAAAAATTTATTTTTTTGCGTGTTTCTTTTTAGGTATTATAACTACTATAGGATAAATATTATTACGTCTATTTTATTTAGTATTATTCTTAGACCACGTATGGATTTTAATAAACAGAAACTACTCGTTCGAATTTTTTTTTTAGTGCATAATCTGCTTCATAATTTACAAAAAACGGTAGGATTTTGTTTCATAAAAATAATTTCGTATTCCACAGAACACTCTTTTAATAGTGTAAACAAATCTAAGTATTTGCAAATATAGTCCTTTAGTATGATGAAAAAAAATTCCAAAAACCACAATTTATGGATAAAAACTATTATTATAGGAAAAATGCTCGATGAATCACCCTGTAATAATAATTGAACATTATATTACAGTTTTGCGTAATAAACTTTTAAAACAATTCTTATTCTCTATATTGCATATGGAAGAAGTAAAATATTTTTACTTATTTAAAATAATACAGGTATACGACGTAAACAAGCACAACCTATAATATAATATTAGTTATTACACTGCAAATATTTGAAAATTGGCTGTGTTACAGTACCTATATATATTTATTATTATTATTATAATTTATATGTTGTGAAGCTGTTATGTAAAATGAAATTCAATATAATGTTGTATATCCACTGACCACTGTTCAGGGCTAACTATAAAACTTAAGTCTTATAATATAACATGACGTGTCGAAGGACAGTAATTTACTAATAAACCATAACAGTTATCCACGAACTACATAATATTTAAAAATCTAAAATGATGTTCAACTATAAAAATTTACTTTCAAAAACTCGATGTTGGGAATATTTTAGCGTACTTTTAGATCTCAAAACAATTTTGTTTTCAATAATTGTCATCGATCAAGTTTATCCTTCACGTTCAATTTACTATTTACACGAATTATTATTATTAATTATTATTTATAATATTAGTGTAATTAATAAAATTTTAAATATGATTTTAAAAAATGTTACCGTGCCACGAGTTAAAAAAATATGACGTGTGTAATGTGTAAATCATTCTAAGAATGTATGTTTATTGTGTTGTTTATTTAGATCATTAAAGATTTCATTAGTTCACTGTTTAAAGTTTAAAATTCTATTCTGCTAAATACGTGATAAAAGTAAAGCATATGACTAATAAATAAAATAATAAAATAAATAACAATACCATATATTTGTAACGACCATAAAACTAAAATTCAATTTTTTTATGTTAAATACTTTTAAAGCACTTGTTTGATATATTTAATTTAAATTCAATATAAACCAAGGCTTTGCAAACGTTTTGATAACGTTATGATTAGCACTTTAAATATGTGACAACAAAACGACTAAAATTGGTAAACGTAATTAAAACGGAAAACAATAAACAAAAAAAATTAAATACCACAAAACATAACGATTAACCAAATATAAATGAAAAATGTAAATTATATTCCAGGGCATTCCCCACATAAGATATTATTTTTAACGATAAATGCAAAAGTTGTAAAACGTTTTACTCTTCTAAGTAACGATAAACCCAAACGTTTTTCAACGTTTAGAATTTAGATTGTATACAAATTGTAAATATAATATATTTAATATGACATAAAACGAAATTTTTTTTCCAATGCAAGAGCTACATTATAAACATATTTAAATTATATTTCCTTAAAAATAATACCTAAGTAGATACATATATTGTATTTAGTATTAAGTATATGAATTACATATTATATATATATTATTGTAAATGAGAATTTGTTTCAAAATACACAATATCAGTAAACTATTTCAATTTAGACATAATTTAATTTCAATAAATTCCTTTATCGATAGCCATATATGTATATAATTTAATTTGTATAAACATATGGTGCTTAATAATATTTATATATTTCAGTATACACGATATCCTTATACTAAAATTAGTCAAACGACAACTACAACTTAATATATCTTATAAGTAAGTCCATCTAACCTTCAAAATAGATGACTTCTGTTTATAATGATTTCTGCTGGTAACAGTATTGATACAATAATAAAGAGAAGTAAACGAAAAAATATTAATTTTTTTTTTCTTCAAAAATGGTACGTGTATAAATAATTATAGAGTAGGGTAATCGGCTTTCGTTCGTGTTTTTTTTTCTAAAGCGTTGTTTTAATAATTCTCAAACAGTTAACAAAGTGAAATGGAAAATTTAAAAATTACAAAATATATTATGAGTAAACAGGGGCGATTAATATTTTTGAATAAATATAAAGTGACTGCAACAAGGAAAAAAGTGCAAAATCTGCTGACAGGTTACATATTTTCTGGTTCATGTACGTACGTAATAATTTACTAGTGCCACATTAAATGTTACCAATTTATAGTTATAAACGTTGTACCTATTGCTTAATAAAAATTCTCGGATAATATATGTTACGTTAATATCTTAACAATAATGAATGATATTAAGTGTATTCTATAACCTAACTATTTATGAAATATTTTCAATAATATATTATGTATACCTATACGAAAATACTAATATTAATCTTAACGTCAATAAATCGATATAATAATATGATCATAAAAGAGAATAATGTAAATAATAATTGTGACGAACAAATCGTTACAGTTCTAAATGTGTTATAGGTACTACTTTGTACTACTTTTAACCATGGCAACGATAGTATCGAGACGCAGACGGACAGATGGACAGATTGGCGCAGTGACATAATAATAACATATAATATACCAATGCGGCAATACATTTTGTACAATATTTACGGTCAGCGTTGGCTGATTTTTATTCGTACTAACAACTGTCAAACTTCCGAACCCTCGTCGAAATTTCCATTAAAATAGTGTCTGGCGATTATTGTGTTTAAATAAATAAGCACAAAAATAACAAATTTTAGAGGACCCTATGCGTCAGAGTGCGCGTGTTGTTTCCGCCGCATGCGGCCAACGTCATACGCATAATATATAGACGTCATGCGAAACAACGCAGCTCAAATATTCTGCACTCGGCAGATCTAATTTTGTGTTGTTAGCTCAATAAATCTTAGTGATAAGAGCAATTGCTCTGTTTGCTTGTCTTTGCGGTTTTTTTTATGAAATATAATTTTTTAAGCGAGTCATGAACATTTATTAATTATTGTAAAATAGTGATGTTTCACACCGTTAATTCTCGTGCCGCAGTGTGTGCACTGTCATAACTCACACGCAAATCGAAATATCGTAAAAAATCATCGAAATATAATATAGTACCTATATAATACGAGCACACAGAGTTATCTTATCTAATACATACTTTTGGTCAACAACTCACTGTATAGCATTAAACCTATACCAATAATATACGAAATCGGTTTTGCTGAACTCTATAGTTGGCCGTTTCGAAAGGCTGTATCATATTTTTCTCATCTCATATTTTGGAGTTTATAGTACGAGTGCACGCCACTATTACATATAGTATGTGGAATGATGCGGATGGTCTCTTAAAATATATTGACCCTTAGGTTAACGCCATAACCATATATAACCACCACATAATATAACCACACCGAATATAGATGTTCTTCGTTTTCGCTTTAAATTAACAATAATATACCTACCTAATAGATAGAATTCTCAATATTTTGCCGACTTTAAGAGAGTAAAACAGTGTTTATGCGTATATTATAATAACGACCGATTTCCCTAACTGAATCAGGCATGGATATTCAATTCTTATGGTTACCAGGGCATACTGGTATCACCGTGGGTATAACGAATTCGCCGAAAAATCAGCAAAATCTTCGGAATCTCTTATATAGGTCCTCCGAGTTCAAAAATCTTATGGTCTGACTTTATTCCCAACCTTAGGATTTGCAACTTATGGCTCAAACACTGCGGGAATCATTTCCTCCTCACTTCGCCACCACCTGGTATACAGAACTATATCTCCAACCATCTCGCCACTACCCTGGTTTTGCAAACCTCAATCTCCCAGGCAAAGCATAGTATCGTTCTCCCGTCTCCGCTTTGACCACACCCTACTTCCATCTCATTCCTTCAAACTTTCATTGAACAATTGCCCTCTCTGTACACTCCACAATGATCCAATGGTTTTTGTGACATCATCCACCTAATCTTCGACTGTCCCGGTCTATCACTCCAACGTGACCACCTATTTCCATCCTTATTCGTTTCTTCCAACATTTCTTTTGACACCGAAAATATTCTCTCAAACCAACAAGTAAATAGCATACTTAACATAATATTATTATCTTTCTTTTAAACTTAATATACATGCTCTTTAATTTAAATTGTGCTTAATTTCTGTAAATAACTTAATAACCAATGGTAACAAATCGTTTATTATATGACCATTGATCAAAATAGTATCTCATCGACGTTTTAATAAGCCAAAATTATTTTACACCGCCGGGAATATATAATAACTCATAGCATAATATTATAATATACAGTCATATACATTATTATATTATTATTATTATATACGTACATCCGCAGCGTCCGCGCAGTGCCGGTCACGATCATATAATATTTGTTCGTATCGGTATTTTATCTTCCCAGGACTATTATTATTACGAATTAACGCGATGGCAAGAGAAAAAAATAGATAATATTTGGCTGTATGAGTGCGTGTTTCCAGCACGCGGGTAAACGCATATTGCCATGACGGTTATGACGGTTAGAATGTATAAGCTGCATGCGTCTCCCAGCATGAAATTGGTACCTAAAGGAGGTGAATATACCGAGATGAATCTTTGTCCGCATCAAACAAGTGCGATTATAATATTATATCACATATATTAAGGTGGATAACATATTATTATTGTATATAGTATATACCTACTATATTATGCGTATATAATACGATCTGAATAATTAAACAACGAGAACTGATAACGACGATATTACCACGCAAACAATTGTTTAACAAAACGACTAGGAAAAAATCTCTTCTTAAAATAGTTTAGTATTTAAAATTGGTTGGTAGTTTTTAGTAATCTCCCATAATCTTATAACATCCGACCGGTCATTTTTCAAAAATACTTTTTAAGCGATAAAAAGCTACGCAGATTTTCTTCTCTATTCTCTATATTTTATACATACATACATATTGAAAATGAATACAAATTGACTATTGTACTTAAGTATATTTGGGGCTTTTTGTTACTGAATTTTTCAGAAGTCTTTAGGAAAATTGCGAAACAATATGAAATAAACCGAGCAAATGCTTATTTTAAACAAAAATCCAATCACTTTTGGGTAAAAGTTTCATTTTGTCGCTACAACTTTCGTTAGGATTTATATATTTTTTCTTTGAATTTTAATACAACCCACCAAATCCTGTATATGGTGCTTTTTTCGTTGACACACCGAATTATCTATTAGTTTTTAAAAATTAATTATTTCTATCTTTTTGCAGGTAATCGCTATTAATATGTGTCCAATTATTTTAAATTAAATATTTTTGAGGTGTGTTTAGGCACATATGTACGTATAAAGTGTGCAGTATACCAAAGTTATTTCATTATTTTCGCCTAAATTATAAAATTGTTGTTGCAACAAAAATTAATATACGTAGCAGAAAATTACACCCACACTATATGGCCCGGTGGATTGGGAGCGGGAAGGCATCGAACTTTATTAACTATTATGATAGTGAATACCTTATAAATACGTCACAGAAACAGATTTGGCAAATAACATTCTATAAACTCGTGTGAAATAAACACAAAACTGAAAAACTACCTATTTAAGTATAGGTTAAGCTATATTATTAATATTATCTGATATTCGTCTTGACAAGTTTTTTCAGTATTATATTATATTTTGTTTGGTTTTGACCCTCGACACTTTTGGAGTTTTTTTAATGAAATTATAATATTATAACCTATGTCTCATATTCCTGCAGTACTAATATAAATCGTTTTAGTTTTGGATACGTTTTTACAATGTTATAAACCTAAATCATAATATTGTTAATTCATGTTTATTTCAAACAACATAGATTTTTATCCGTCATATAATATATTAACTGTACTGTATTTCTGTGCCAATTTAGTGGTTTTAGGTAGTTAGTGACAGTTTTTGAATAGGTAGGTATTATTATTTTGTACGATATGGTTTTGAATTTGCAGCTTGTAAATATTGTCGTGGATAAACAGACTATTCTTAAGATAATAATTTAGTATTGTATTTCATAATAATAATAATAATAAATTACACGTTCTTTTTCTTATCGTAAAAAAAATATTATTAAGTATAAATAATTTCATAAACGTATATTATTATTTTAATATCTATATAACCACGAGACGATAACACTTTTTTGTTGATTAAATAAGTCTATATTCATATGGTTTATGCCGTTTGTTCTTTTAGTTGTCCATTGTATTGACCATTACGTCTTAATTATTATTGTTTTCAATATTATCTAATTCAATACGTCTTATACAATATGTATATTAAAATTCAGTATTTAATATTTAAATCTTATTAGGTCGTACTGCTGTTTAGGTCATACTTTAATTTATAATTCTTACGAACTAAGCGCATTTTTTTTATATCGTTATCAGTTCCCTACAATTAAAATATATGAAATAATAAAGTATTGAGTGCATTTTTTCATCGGGTTAGCTGGTAAATAGTTAAATGAGTAATATTTTTTTAAATAAACTTTTATAAGTCTCATATTATATTGATATATTATCTGATAAACATAATCATTAATCAATCATTTTTGTTTTGACGTATTAAATACAATAATTCATACCTATTTTTATTTTAATAATAACGATTAGAAATTTCAATATGAATTACTAACAGGTTAGAAACACTTATAAATATATTTTACCTTCAAAATAATTTATTAATACATTATAATTTCCATTTGTAAATAGTCAATACTAGTATTTATCCTAACTAAAACTCACTCATCTTTGAAACTTGCAGTAATTTTATAAATGATATGCAGATTGCAGCTAATCAAGGGCATCGTTTCAGGTATTTGAAGGTTAGCCAAATTTGATGACATCCACCAAAAATTTAAATATTCATTGGGCTATTATTAGGTATTATATAGCGACATAGTATTAAAAGGATTTTTATTCAGAGATTAAAGTCCAATCAATTTTTTTTCTTTAGAATAAATTATATAATAATAATACGACCAATCGCATTATTTTTCACATTTTCTCTTTCAACCAATAATAATATTCAAATTGCTTACAAAACATTCCAAAACCAACTGAAAATCAGAGTCTGGTAAAACGATTAGCTTAAATTATTGAATAAACATCGTGTTGCTGTAATGAGTTTCACAGAGTAAATTTAAGTAATTTATTACGCGTTAATACGAAGTCGTTCCTACAATATACTTCACGATGTATCTATAGAAAATTACTGTAGATAATTAAAAATAATAATTATTAACTAAACGAACTACGGTCTCTATTCGTTCTTTTCCCTCTTTCTAAATCGTCAAAGGTTCCGGAGTCTCGCCAAACCTATAGATCCCTTACGGTATCAAATAATTATCGCCTTAGTCTAGTCCATAATCTCTTTCACAATCATTTCTTCCGCCTTTCTCGTGATGTCGTCTCCCCACTGTAATCGTTTTCGTCAAAAACATTATGACGTATATTGGTGACCCCTTCCTTAAATATTATTACCACGTACTCTTCAATATTATTGTCCTTCACTTTTTTGTGATGCGATTTTCTGACGAAATTATAATATGTTTTGTTGTAATTTAAAAACGAATAACCGTAAAGACTTATTGATATTTTCACTATACATTTATATAGGTACTTGCATTTTCTATGTATGATACAATTTTCGAAATATATTCTCTTGTTTTTGATATGTTTATTTTTAATTTGTTTTCAAAATGTTTACTAAGTACTTTTATATTTGAAAAGCATTAGTATCGTGTCGGTTAGAGTTCCTACCATAGATAAATTATTCCAACTTCCTAATTTTTGACCAAGTATTCAATTTTTAATAAATAATCATAGTATTTCATATATTATATTATGAATCAATTTAGATTTCTTTTTAAGGAGATATATAAAATATTTTTTCTGTGTCACTTATTAAGTTACTTACCTACTTATTTTTAAATATGTGAAAATAATTCACCCGACCGTTGGACGGGGCTCTACAATTTATAACAGACCATAATCCAATCACTGCACATTCAGGTCTCAATAAGTTTATACCTCGCAATACCATTATTAATGAGTTCGCTGATGCAGATAGAAATATAGGTACGCGTACCTATCTATTATATTCACCGTAAACGGATTTAACTTTTAGCTCGACAACAAAAAATAAAAACAATCTTGAAAATAAACGGTTGACATTTTTCTGTCCACTGAAGCCTATTCAGTATTACACTCACTGGACTATAATATTATTATATATGGAACATACACAGAACGTATTATACAGATAATGCAATCACACATGCCAAATAAACTACTTACTACTTATAGGTAGGTACATGTATAATATTTGATAAAAAAAATGAATTGGTGAACTCAGATGTCATTCATGTCCGACGGGCAAAACAGATAATAATTATTCGAGCATACGGACACGATTTGAGAACGAAACCGTAATAACATTTAAAAAATAAAAACACGTCTATATGCGTCCTTCAGCGATCAAAAGCGCCTGCCTACGACTATTACAATAATAATATTATACGGGCGCACAGGTACATTTGGAAATTATACAGTGTTGCGTTACAAAAATAATAAGTGCAATCTACGGTCATTATTATTTTCAAGTAGGTATATTATAGTAGTTACATATCGCACGATTATTACGATTACCGCGATCTGTGTAGAATAACGAGCAGAAAATCCGTTTTCGTATTCCTATGCAAAATATAATATAAGTAACGAGTTTGGCCGGCAAGACACTTATATTGCGAACCAATAAAACCAATCGAAGCGATACGTCGTTGGAGCGTTGACGTGCCTTATTATTATATTATAGGTTCACGAACAACAAAATACGAAGGAGATCGTAAAACTAAATTTTAGCGATTTAAAAAAATAAATAAATATCGACGTCGTCATGAACGCAACCTGCATCGTGTCGTATCGGGTTGAACGGTTATAACAATAATAATAACAATAATAATGATAAATCACAATAATAGTTATCCTATTTTACGCATGTCATTCCGTACGTAGGTGCAGATTATCGAGTAACAATAATAATAATACGTAATCGGTATTATAAATTACTTTCACGAGTGCAAAATGTGAGCACAATAAGTCGAATTCTCCATAGAATCGAGTACATATTTGTATATACGACGAGTATAAATTATGTATTTTTATTACGATTTTAGTTTTGATTTAATTTTTGCGATGTCCGTAATTATCAATGAAAACATTCCGCTTCGGGTAAAGAAGTTGAAAATATCGATGTCATTAGTATGTATATACTAATTAATACTATGTACTTCGAAATTCACAAAAAATGACTGAAAAAAATACGAGTTGTTTATTACACTGTGCTTTGTATATTTTATGTATTATATTATAAAAAAACAAAGATTTTGTTGAAACAATTACAATTTAATAAATGAAAAAATTATATTATATACCCATTGCAGGTATATCTAAATCGTGGCGATAATACTGTAACACGAATTTAACTATTAAATCATAACATTTATTATACGATTCCAGTTTCGCGTACACACTACACCTGTAAGCGATTATTGCTGCTCGCCGCCGTGCTGTTCACGAATCTGAAATAATGTGAAGGCTGTTTCTATATTATAGTGAAATCGTTGCGTCGACTATACAATACTAAATTATAGTAAAACAGTTATTAATCTCATCGTGTACACTAAAATAAAAATAATTGCTCATTGTATAGTTGTGGAGCGGAATATATGCGTTTTTATAACGAACAATAACTTTGAGGATTTGTATAATATATTTTTTTTAAACGAGATGGTCGTCCATTAAACGACGGCGTGTTTGTTTTCGAAGAGAAAATTTTAAATCATACACGGTGTCAAAAAGTGAAATAATTTCTGAGTAAAAATTAATTTCTGTATTATTTTTGTCCGCCTATCTGCACCGCGGTACGCTATAATAAAAATGCATCACCAAACCTTAAATCCTTTATTTTAGAACTAATAGTTACAAATCACGAATACACATTTTATTTATTTTTATTAAACGGGTTATACAACCTAATTACACGTATACAAAAAGTTGACAGCGAGACGGGTAGTGATTTATTATTATTATTATTATTAAGTGTAAAAACAAAACAGAGGACGGGCGACTTATTAAAAAAATCAACTTTACAAAAATAACCAATTAATAGTAAGTACACTGAGAGGATTATCTTTAATATAAAAGAGTAGAATCTGTCATAATTTGTTACCTAATTTAAATGTTGTTTAAAACAAGATAATGAATGAATGAATGGAGAGAATAGGTTAATGTTATATTAATTAGATATAAATGCATAAAATCGCGGTAAATCGAACAGCTCATCGAGTAATTAGTACGCTTTATAGTTGGGAATATAGAATGTAATATATTTTTCGATCTGGTGATTCGTCGCGGTGCCAAAAAGGACAAAAGACTCGGGACAATTAATATTATTATTTTAACGGTGAACATTATGTAAGAAGCATAAATCGAATTTAATTTTACACGATTCAAGAGAATAGAGTAGGAAAAGGTTATCCGAAATAGAAGCGTCAGAAGTGGCTGGGTTCATCGATTCCGCCGGATATTTGTATATGTTGATTCCACCTTGATTCAATCTGACCAACTGTTGATTACCGACAATCGATGTACCATATTATTATACAACAATTTTTTTCTGTAATCAACAGTATTATAGGTACATGCAGTTTAATGTAATAGTAAATGTATCTTTTTTATTTTAAAAAAAGTGTAGACCCAGGCAACAGAAATATAGATACGACACTAACGATATTAAAATTTTCACATGAAAATTTGATGAAACCAAGCTGTTTTAAAGATTTGTTTTTTTTATACCTATAGTTCACCTGCGTGTATCGAATGTCAGTTTATTATCAAGGGAAAAAAATTAAAAAACTTGAAAATGTCTCTTTATTGCTCAAACAAATTCAATAAATTTAAAAAAAAATGTTTTTGTGCAAAAAATACAAATTTAAACATTTAGCGAAAGTTTTAAGTAGGTATCTACAGTTATTCGTTCTTGAATTTCACTAATAAAAAACCAAATCGATTTCGGCAAAAACTGCAGGTTTTGCATAAAAATGACCATATATCCTTCATTTTTTTTTTACAATCAATAAGAAAAGTAATGGAAATTTTCAATTCTAGCCTCTCATAAGTACCAACTATATACAATTTTTCTAACCTTCAAAGTTTAAAATAAAATATTTTCCTAAATTCTAAAAAATTGATTAATATAAATAAATGTTATCGTCTAGGGCTCTAGGCAGTGTAACTGTGTAAGTTCTTTAGCTTTCTTACATTTTATATAACCCCGACATTTATTTGGATTATGAATGATAGCATTTTGATCAAAAGTTTTGTAAGATAAATAGTCACGTAGTTTTGCTAATTGTATACATTGACTTCTCAAATTGTAAAATATGTTATACTTATAATCAATAGAAGACTTCGTAAATGTCTAAATTTAAACTGTTTGTGAGCCAATTTTTTTCCAGTTACAAGATTTCTTAATTATTAATTTATTATTTTATACATTGCTTCATAAAGCATATCATTAAAATTAGTAATAGCTTGGTTGGTATCAGTTTCTAAACAAGGAGTTCCAATTGATTTATGCTACATAATTTGTAATTATAATTACTAATCGGTATAATAATTAGCTGAGTAAAAATTATAAGACACTCCAGAAAATGAGAGTGGTTTAATGAGAAAATTTGGACACGAAATAAAAAGTGGTAGATGCGGCGAGAATCAACTTTTAGGAGTGGACTAGACTCTCTAGAGACGACCGTATTTTCAATATTGGAAATAACAAAATCTAATATAACATGGAATCAATATGTAACAAAATTAAATTGGCGTAGATTAAGGTGAGATAAAAAGGATATAAATTCAGATTCGATTTGCAGGGAGCAGACCGTTAACAACAGATTGCCATCTCAATTCAACTGAATTAAAATCATCCGATAAGAGCAATATTTAGTATTATTATGTTCGGATATTATAAGTTCTCGACAGTCTTAAAATAGTATGGCGTATTGAAGCAGTCAATTTTCGAAGAACGTGGAATACATGTATATAGTCCGCCAACTATAACAGATAAATATCACAAAATTCAACTTATACCTTAAATTCCAACTATCGAAGCCCGAGGGCCATGGCTTCTCCATGCCCCCCCCCCCCTTAATCCGGACTTGAAAGGTACAGTCATATTATATAGTTCATTTTAAAAACACTCAACCACCTGCAGTTTTAACATCCTATTTTTCAAAAACCACACAAAATGCGTTTATAGGGAAAATGTAAATAAATTCAATGTTATTGCGGAATGAGTGACAGACAAAACAATTAACTAGATAGCGATGAATCATAACATACATATTGCAACGTTAATAATTGTTGTCACTAACCGGGAAAATTATTTTAAAAGAGATTTTCTACTTGATTATTTTGTAATTTATCAAATTAGCTAATCAATTTTTACCGAACCATCATATATAGTTATTACTTTATACTAGATCTAAAATAGAAAAAAATTCTAAAAAATAATCAATTAATTTTAGATTCTGAGTGGAACGATGAATGTATTGATTTTACAATGATGTGTGTTTTTTTTTTATTTTTTATTTTTTATTTTTTTTTGTGTCTGTCGTCACCTTTTAGGGCAGTAAAACTGCTTCGATTTTTTTCAATAGCAACTTTTCTGATTGGAAAGTGAATCTAGTTGGTACTTTGGGGGGTCAAAAGTAAAAATTTCCCAGTAGTTTTCAAAAGCGACGTGAAAAACAAAAGAAAAATTAAGGAAAAACGGGAATTTTTACGCAAAATCGATTTTTAACAAAATCGATTTTGGTTTTTGGTGTAACTCTAAAACAAATAGCTGTAGATACATGAAATTTTCACAGGTTGTTTATATTTGCATTTTCTATACATGGTAACATTTTGAAAATAATTTGACTCTTTTTGAACTGTTTATGGACATTGTCCGTTTTCAATTTTTTTAGTTTTTTTTTCTATAAATATCAATAAAATTTTATTTGTTGGTTAAAAAAACTTGAAAATTTAATACAAGGCTCCTAGTATATTGTTTCAAAGGCAGATGAAAAAAATTAAAAACCCTTAGTCACAGTTTTTTTTTATAAGCATTTAAAGTTCAAATATTGACAAAATACGTAAAAACGACGAAAATTTGGAAATTATTTTAAGATAGAAATTCATAAAAAATTTTGTTTTTAAATCTAAGATTTTAAAATTTAATACAAGATTTCTCATAAGTTTGTCTACCTTTATCAAAAAAAAAAATTTTTAGAAGAAAGTCAAATTAAATTTTTATGAGCGTTTGAAATTCATATATTTACAACATTTGATATTCACTCGATTTCTCATGTAACGATTTTCTGTTTTTGTTGTAATTAACAAAGGAATGACCGTAGATATATGAAATTTTCACAGGTTGTTTATATTTGGATTTTCTATACACGGTAAAATTTTGAAAATAATTTGACTCTTTTTGAGATGTTTACGGACATTGTCAATTTTCAATTTTCTTAGTTTTTTTTTCTATAAATACCAATAAAATTTTATTTCTTGGGCGAAAAAGCTTGAAAATTTAATACAAGGCTCCTGATATATTTTTACAATAGCAATTGTAAAATATTTAAAATACATAGGCACAATTTATTTTTATATGCATTTAAAATTCGAATTTTGACAAAATTTATCAAAATCTCGAAAATTATTAATCACTGTAATTAAAAAATTATAAAATGTTCAGTTTTTATAACTAAGGATTGAAAATTTAAAACAAAGATTCTCATAAATAGTTCATACTGTAACCAAAAAATCTACAAAATACATAAACACAGTTATTTTTTACAGACATTTTAAATTCAAATTTAGACGAAATTACATACTAAAATCAGTAATAACGATTTTGGTTATTTCGTTGTAATTTAAAAATATTATTCGTCGGTATAATATGAAACTGAAGAATCAAAAAAATCAAAATATGGCCTATCCATACAATCTACAGTTTAATATTACGATTACCCCAGCATATTCTGTGTTATCACTTTCTATCGTCGAGTGATAAGCTTTTGTCCGAATAATTAAAAGAGTGGTTATTGTCTATGATAGTATCACAGTTCGTTGTTGATGTATAACGCGTTATAACTTATAAGTACCTAATGGATATTGTGAAATGATTAATTTGGAATTTATTATAAGTCAATTATTTTTTTAATACCATAATATGTAATATGTCTTAAACCAAGACTGACATACCGTCTCCACTCAGAATCGTTTTTCTTATACAATGATATTGTATCATTGAATTCAAATTTAATTCCATCCATTATACAGTGACGCACTTGTAACCTACTGTACAGCAGAGCGACATCCACTTACTTACCCGCATTTTTTACATTTTGGACTACAAAATCATTTGTAAATTTTATTGAATCGTATTGTTTTTGTAAAAATTGGAAATTCAAATGCTTATTAGTTATTAAATAAAAAAATCGTACCTATATTCTTAATATCATTAAATATCTACAATCTCGACTTATGAGGAACCTCATACTATTTATTACATTTTTACATTCTTGAAATGTATGACTATTCAACTTGTGGTGATTGAAAGGAGTGTGGGAGTGAGGTCGCCTTTTCCCACATTTTCATATTTATAACTCTGGGTGGGTATCAATATCTTCAAGTCCCTCCTGTTAAATTTTAGTTCGGCTCTGCACTGTTGACGTCAACTGACAACTTCAATAAGTCGCAGTAAAAACAATCTACTTTAAATCTATATCACAAAAACACATATTTGTATTTATATAATTATTATATTTCATACTTGTATAATATTGTAGTTGTACTTACTCAATAGACCCATGGTCACGTTAATTAAACCAACTCTACCTACCTACCTATTTAATATTTATATTTAATAAATAATAAGGAAAATAGAATAACAAAATATGGAAGAAAATGATTTTAAAAGGTAAAACAAGCTATTTTAGTGTTTTTAAATTATCGTTAGGTTTCAACATCATCCATGTTTCGTTATACTATTACAGTTGAGGAATCAGTTAAAATATAATAAAAAATGATATGAAATAAACAAATTTACATGTAGTTATTATCCATCTAAAAATATGTAACATCCAAGGATTAAAAAATACGTAGTTTAATAAATGAATATCTAATAGCGTTAATTGTTTAAACATTTTTAGTTTAGTAGTTTTATTTAAAATAATTATATGTTATTATGTTAATAGTTACCTCTAGATTATAAGTAATTTAAAAATTATAATCGTGTGTTTAATAAAAAAAATTTTTAAAAAATGCAGACACAACTTATATTTTAAGTTTGAAATTTGAGAATTTATTTGTGTTTTGTATTTAAATATTTTGTCAAAACGATTAGAGCACACTTAATAATATGGCATTTTTTCAATAAATATCAACACAATTATGTAGATCGATGAACAAAAATATAAAAATCCGTGAGTAGTCATGAATGTATCGGTTTCCCGATGATGAGCGTGTTTATTTATTTATTTCTGTTTCTGTCATCATCGTTTGGAACAGTACCTAATTCCCGGTGATTTCCGGTAGCGAATCGGGTGTAATTATTTCTTTAAAGGGTTAAATTCCCAGTACCAACTTTTCAATATAATCAGGTAAAATTAAAAAAAATTGTTTTTATATGCATTATACGAAGATCAAAAGATGACAAAATCGGATATTAAACGAGAAAAAACGATTTTTCATCGAACCAAATAATAAAATTGTTGTAATTCAATTCTGAGTAGGTATATCTATTTGAAACTTTTATTTAAACTCCATCATTATTTATTCAATTATTTTTTTTATTTACAATGAACGTTGCCAATACGTTTAGACTAATAATTTTAATCTATTTATAGTACGCACCTAAACGCATCGTATTACGGTAGGTCGGTTCTAGGTATATAGTAACAGTGTAACATAATGATATGATAATATAATATTACCTACTGTACGTAATAATAATATATTATTATACTATCTGATTTGTTTTTGATAAAAAATTTCCCCGACCTATCGTATGGCTAAAAAACGAGTATTAGGTAATATAAATAAATAATAAAGTAAATAAATTATAAAATATCCCTAGAAATCGCCGTCTCGGCTAATAATCGTTTTTCGTAGCAAATATTATGCTCAATGATTTATTGGTTTCGAATTGAATACACCCATTGCAGTGACCTACTCAATGACGACGAGGTATCTACACTTAAACCCTATACCTACTATAATACATATTGAAGGCGACTTGTCCAGTTGGTTTTTCGTAATTTTTTTTTTTCTAGTTAAATTTCGTTCAATGACAAACACGATATCATAACATTAACGATTAAAATTAAAATTGACTTTATACATTTCATTCAAAACGCGCAATATTGCGCGGGTTCAATGTTATTCGATATAATTAATGTAATAATAAATATAGTAAACACTCTTAAAAATATAAACTATACCCAGCACTCGAGTTTTCAACGGTCATAATATTGTTTGGATTTGTTCTTAGAATTTTTAAAATTTAGGTTAGAGGTACCTATACTAACTCGCGTTTAACAAACATAATTAATTTAATAGGTACATATTATTATTATTTTCGAGACGGAATAATATTTAAGTATTTGATTATTACATAAAACTCTTACGCCGAGAAGGTGAACGTATAGAACGTACTTCATATAATATGAAACATAATACGCTTCGAAAACCAGTACTATAGTGGCTGCAGTACTAATAAGTATAGACATTTATAATGATAATGATGTAATATTTTATGTAAAATACTTGAATAAAAATGTGAAGTATATATAAAACCATATTAATATGAGACTATGACTGTAGCTAGTCTATATGATTTTACAAACCGTTTGGTTCTAAAAAATAATGAACTCATAAGTATGGGTATGTAATGATTTAAAAATATGGTATTTGGATATATGATGATAATAATATAATTAATTTAATATAGTAAAATATTTAAGCTTTAAATTAAAATAGTGGATGCGTTTGAATAAGATTAATTGTATGATTTGTTTAATTTTATATCTTTAACTCATTACATGAAAATTACACACTTGACGTGGTATTTTATCGGGGGTGAATACGAGAGTTTTTCCTTATGAATATAATATATCTCCCGATAAATAGTATCACTTACCTTTTTGCGGACTCTATGAATCTTTACCGATGTTGATTGGATTTTGATCAGTAAATAGGAAGGTAGAGGAGATATACTAAAATTTGACAACGATATCGTGATTGATTTAGTTTATTTAAAAGAACATAAAATAATTTAATATATAAAAGAACAATGAATATGAAGACAGTATACAGACTATGGAGTGAGCGACTGAGCGCCGTTGTATGTGCGGTGTATGCTTGAATAGACGATGATTGTGACATGCCGCCCTTAAGATCAAACAGGAATTGCGTCATGTCCCAATCATCGGCATAAGGTGACAAGTAGTTAATATTATAATTATGGACCTTTATGTATAATTGGTTTTCTTAAATCTAAATGTATTTATTTTAATGATATATAATATTATAATGTGTGTAGCATTACAGGTATTTTTGAATTTCAACGAACAAATAATAAGCATCATAATAACACACTTGCAGTTAATACGGTCGGCATTGTATTGAGTGTATACCTGATTTCGTATTATACATTGAATACAATATTGTATAGTAATATACTTTTTAAATAACATAATATTATTATTAGATATTATTTAGAGATATCGCAGCTACAGTAAAATACACAATATAAAGACGTTTTTGAGTATTTAAGGTGTGCCACAACTGTTGCAGGACGATGACGTTTAATTTAATCGTCGATCAAAATAATAATATTATTATGTACTATAAATGTCTAAAACGTATAGGTATAATAATATGTGATATATGTCTCTACAGACGTAGAGTAAAAAGGGTCAAGATTTTTATCTTATTTTTGCAAATAAAACGACAACGCCCACTTACACTATATGTTTTTATATCTTTATATTACTTACTATTATTTGTTACAACAATAAAATTGCGTATAATTGATAACAAGGAAAAATATCTAAAGGGGACTTTATATTATACTCATATGGCCGCACGTGTTGTCTCCGTCATAATATAAATATGTACAGAATATCAAAATTTGTGTTCAGCAGAATTTATTTTGTGTCATTAATTTTTAATTTAAGGTTGAATAATTGACTTGTATCAAATTTATAAATAAGAATATTACATCTCGTAGACTTTTAATTTTTTAAACGAGTCTTGAACTATTGTAATATTTTACTTACAAGCTCTTAACTCGCTCGAAAATGAAATTATCGATAAAACTCTACGAAAATCCTTAGATAATATTTTTACCTTAAAGTTGTGTAATATATAAGCTGAATTCACTACTGCAGTATTAAAACCAACTACGCAAAACGGATTCTTCTGAGCACGAATTTGGCATGTTGTAAGTTTTATCCTCCTATAGTTAATATAATTGAATAGGTACATTTCATATTACCTTTTATGTTTCGAAAAATAACACAAACGATCAACTTTATTTTAAGACGTGTAAAAATGCTGAACAACTATGCCTTAAGTATAATATTATGTTAAGGAATGAAATAATAAAAACGGATAAGATATATAGTCGCGAATTGTTAATTGCATCGTCTCGCATCGTTCACCTTAGCGAGAGACTGCATTGTATTGTAGTTTCATATTATTATGCATAATTATTTTAAAAAAATTGAAATTCAGTGATAAATCATCGCATTTGAATAATGAATATCCGAGCTTGCAGGCGTAACTTCCTTGAAAATTGACGCATGAATGGAGTTTTTCAAATTTTAAATAAATATAAAACAATATACGATTAATTTTTTTTTAGAAATTTATCAAAAAAATACGGAATTAATGACCTTGTATTAAAATTGTATCGTCTTAATATAATGTCTTACACATTTCAAGACTACTTCTCCGTCCAGGACCTAAAATCATATTATATTATCGAATAAAATATTTTCGTCGAAGGACCCATTATTTTGTTACAAGCAATTTAGGACATGATTAAACACATATTTTATAAAGTACCTACCTACAAAATAATGTACTTATAAAAATAAATATTATATAATATAATATGACGAAACCAAACAATTATTTTCAAAATGCTTTTAATAGTTGATTTCTTTATATATAATATACTATATCGGTACCTACTTATTGTTTACTTATAAAATCCATATAATTCAAACGTTCGTTATATGAGATCAATAAAATATTATATGTTATCGGGCTAAAACAACACATACATATTATTTTTTAACGTCAAACCGTGTTATAAAATGATTAATGATTTACAATAATGATGGATGACAAAATTATATATATTATGAATTTTGAAATAATATTTCTACTCTCGCAGTGTAAGTATATCGTCGGGTACGGCTTAAAACAGCGTGGCGCCGGACCATGTTTTCAAGTGTATAGCGGCCGTCGTGTTCTGGTGGTACTCGTAAGCAAGTATTAATGGCTTATTTTTGTTTTTCCGTTTTGGACTTGAAGATAATGGTTGTTGGCACGGATAAAAAGCGTAATACATATAATAAAATATAATCGAATTCACTACAAACGCGTCATATATTATTTCATTGTGTCTGCCTAATAAAGGATAACACACGTCAAAACCGAATTCCACATTTTTGGTATGTATGTCCACGTGTAATGCGTAAAATATAATATTATAGGAACCGGCCGACGCGGTTTTATTGAAACAACCATCAAGATTTTTTTTAATTACAAAAGGGGCGCGTCTGTGAGAAACAAAAAATTGGTGATGTGTGTCAGTATTCAAAAAAAAAAGTCTGATTTCGCGGCCTAACTCGGTTAGAACATCGGTGCCACTGATTAATAATGGAAATTTATTATTTTTTTTAAATATTATACATTGTACATCGGGTGTACCCATAAATAAAAACAATTTACATGTGTATGTAATATGTATAGTAGATTAGAAACTAATTAAACTCCATAATATTATTATATGCCAGACTTTATATTATACCGAGGCTGGGCATTAACAATTTAAAAAGTTAAGTTACTTAACAAGTTACTTTTATTTTCATAAGTAACTTCTAACTTACCGTGTTAATTTATTTTAAAACCACGTTAATTTATTTGTTTTTCCTAATATAAATGGCATAGCTGTAAAATTATATTTTGATTTTTATAACTTATTTTTAAATAAAAAAAAATAATAATAATTGTCTAAAAAATCAAATACTATTAATTATGTTATTTTATTCTATATTCTAAATAAGTTCTAAATTGTAAACTGTCGCAAGCGTTTCACATTATTTTTGCATTTGAGATTTAAAAAGGTATTAAAATAACGTAACAATAAGTACTTAGTTACGAGTAAAACAACGAAAAGGTTTAATATATATTATAATGTACACTGTATAGAGTATTAAGTTGTTATAAGTAATAAATTATTATATTTTAATTGTTAATTCGCAGAAAATATGTTTATATAACATTATTATCAAACAGAAACGTTATAGGACTATGATAATTATTTTGTTGAATTTTATAATTGATCGAAGCATATGCAAGTACCTTATGTAATCAATACAATTATATACATTTTTAAAAAATAGTAAGACCTCCATTACAATATTATGTTATTTGTTGAGGTTTAATAAAAAGGTACGACAGTTAATTTTGCGTGAAAAAAAGTAACTTATCTTTAACTATAGGTAAGTTATTAAGTTACTTTTTTTTCAAATTAACTTTTAACGAGTTAAATAAAAAAGAAAAGTAACTTTAAGCTTAACTTAAATTTGTCTATACTAACTTACCTAACTCAACGAATTAAAAAAATTAGTTAACTCGCCCAGTCTTGTACAATTATTTTACAAAGTGTTTCATTGTTTTATATAATATCATCATGACGTATAATATAGTATAGTGCGCAGGTCGTTTATCCAATAACCGACTTGTAAATGCTGCACAACCGGGCAACTCGGAACGTAGATATTCGTGTTATTAAAATATAAAATAGTATATTTAATCCTTGTACGTTTATATTATATTTTATTATTATAATATCTCGAAAACCGTTTATTCCGATATGGTCTGTTGATTTTTATGGACGACTCGTATATGATTCAGATCGTTCCCTTCGTGATGGGAGGCGCTCAGCATGTTTCTCCGCGGAGAGGAGATGAGAAAAAACCTCCGAAAACCATAATAATTATGTATATACATCGTATAGCTATAGTATATGGTTATAAATATTATATAGCTATAAGGTGCACACATATAGTACATACCTATATGTAAGCTGACCGAAAACGATTCTTTCCAAAATCGAAATTCGTATTAAACGAGTCCTTCAAAGGTAACTCCGATGACGATGATAAATCGTTTTGATGATATACTGTTTAACCTAAATAACACATATTATATTATTGTAAGACGCGTACCATAAACTTCTCGAAGTCGGATTATAGTATTTTTATGACAGAATATTGGACGTATAGAGGTATATTTAAATTACACAAAATAAATATATTTTTTATATTATATAATTATGTACAGCAGACCGAGCAGATGACTCTCTATATACTCTCGTCGGTTAGCCTTGGCGAGTAAATCTATAAACGGTTTATAATATTATTATTATATTACCTACGTAAGTCTGGTGCGGTTAAGTACACACTTTAATAGTCAAAAGGTCATTGTGTGTATATTCAATATTGTGATGATCGTATAATATGTGTTTGTGTGTGATCATAAATCGCGCGCGAACAATAATATATTATAAGGTCTCATTCGTTTTTTACCGTCGACTACTATACACGCGTGCATAAATCAGTTTTCCTTGAAATCTCCACGACATTTTTACAATATTTACAAATTTTTATTTTCAAACTGTCCGTTTTATAGGAGGTAGGGGTAGGCAATGATTATGGGTACGCCGTCATAAATCGGATTTCACACTGCGCCGCAACGACGCGACGGTTATATACTTCGCGCGCGTCGGTAATAATTAAAATCGTAACTTATTATTTGTTTTCGTCAATCCGTATCGCGATCCCGCCGCAGCTAAATCATAATTTAACTTTAAAACTAATTTTCTAATTCGATTTCGTGAGCTGTGGAGCTATAATAATAATAATAATTGTATTATACGATATTTACAGTCATCGTGGTATACTGCTGCAGCAGCGATATACCTACACAGTACCTCGGATGATTCACCGCCGCCGGGCATCCCCATTTTTCTTCCAAGTATTTACTCGAATTTCGACTTTGAAATTTGTCACTAATATACGCATACTTAAAGGCCACGTTTTTAATAAGATCCGTTGAACCGTTCGAGGAGTACCTTGTGGTCACTCCCGCGGTTATTCAAACTACTTTTTTTCATACGATAAACACGTTTTTGTACTACCGTTAAGCAGATGCATTTTTCATCGATATAGTTATCAACATTCGAACGTGTAGTTTTTGATTTAATAAAACTTTGTGTAAAAATATGGACAATAGGCTTGAAAAATATGGGAGCTATGACGATCTGAAAATTATATTTCTTAATTTAAATACATTAACACTTTTATAATTTGTAAGAATTGTCTGTGTATAATATGTACTTCAGTACTTGACTAAATATTTCATTTACATACGTCATGTTTTATGCTGTAAAACCATTAATACTTAATGTACATACATTTTTTTTTTCGGAAACCCAGAATTGTTTGAATTTTGATTTAAATATTATACACATCATAAAGTGTTCAATCAAATCATCTTGCTTGACAATTTACAGTAAAGAAAAATGTATTCTCGTTTGAAAAAAAGAAGTTTGTAACATTTCAGGTTGATTAGTCGAGTATGCTCATTGCTTATCACAATTAATTACAACTTAAATATTGTGTATCTATAAAAAAAAAAAAAAATTAAAAATATTAAGTAGGAATATTGGTTTCCAGATATTTTCAAATATACCTAGATTATATTTTATGTCATTTGAAAAATGTCAAACATTCGTACAAAAATCATAATTTAAATTAATGCATAATTAAAGGATAAAACGGGGCCATGGGCGTGAACATTCCCGATGAATCACCTTGCATATTATATAAGTATATAATATCATTATCATATAATATAATATGCGCATTATTATACTTGCGACATATTATAATGTAATGTACTCCTTACATAGGACATAATACTGATTGTTTTATTGTGTTGGGGCCCATAATATTATATTATAGTCCACAAAAACACTGTCGTGACGACTGATTAATAATAAATAATAATAATATAAGTCTTTAGTCTACTAATTTTTAACATAATAAATAATATACTATTTTAGAGTCGTATTATACGTCTTTACTACATCGCAGAGCTCGTCATCTGTGTGTCTGGCGCGTTGATATTCAGAATTGATACTTAAAAATGCTATATAAGACTCTTCACTTTCATTTACACTGTATTTTATTTTATTTTGTTTCGATTATAATTACACAGCCGAATACAATATGCATAATGCATATTTATGACGAGCACACGCAACCAACAATGTATACCTATACTTATTTTATTCCATACCTGACTAAATTTGTCTAATATGTCTAATTATTGTATAATTAATGGAATATTATTTTATTTAGAGCACAATCTGAGTATCAGAGAAAACTGAAAGTAAAACAATGTTATGTATATAATATTATACGGTTTTAATTAATTGGCTAATTCGTTTAACTTTTAATAACAATTTAAAACATAGTTTAATTAAAATACATTCTTCATTATAATATTTAATTAATCGTGTTCTTGACTAAAAACTGAAATTATTAACATTTAAAAAGTTATAGACGTAATATATTAATATTTAATAATATAGAAATTGTACCCACACATAATATAAGAAATTAATTTAAGGATTTTTTTTTCAATAGATTATAATATGATATTACTTTAAAAGATTAATATTTCCAAACAATCAAATTATTTTTCACCAGTTCTGTGTGTATACAGTCAAACATTTTAAAGTATGTTTTTTTATGTACGATTCGAAAAAAATATTACAATATGATTGAAAGAAATCAAACCAACTGATTTTAATATAATATAATATAATATAATAATGAGATTTATTTTAAAATCGATGTCTTATTTAAGACCGTAAACCATTTATTTTATATTTCTTAAACGCTGTAGGAAACTAAAGTAACTTGCAGACTATTAGGAATTATTCCATTGATAAAGTTATGTTCGTATAATAATTTCGTCGCCATTGCAGGAAATCACTCGATTGATTGTGGTGGAATCGATTTTTGACTATACAATACGACAATAATATTATAATACTCGTATAACAGTATAGGTTTTTTCTTTCAAACTGCAAAGGTAGTATAGGTAGATACCTCCTAGGTAGTATTATTTCGTTAACCCTACGTCATGTATTACACACGTAGAGGTACATAATATATATATAATTATCTGGGTCCCCAAAGCAAATAACTTTGCTGGGAAAGTACTAAGTTTTAAGTGAAATTTACTGCGTTTACGCCGCTGTGTTCCCAGACAATTTCGAGATATTCGCATACCGCCGAGTCGGTAGCTGAGTATAATAATATATAATAATAATTAATATCGTATTATATTATATTGTATTAAATACGGAAAGTGAAAATCCGTACAGGAATCCACGACGCTAATGAGTCAAATGTTTTTTTCGGTTTTTTTTCTTTTTTTCGTGCTCTCAGTTAATAATAATTTTTTCTTCGCGCGTGTTTTGCTCTCGAAGAATCTTGACGAGTTATCCAAAGAATTTCAGCAGCGTAGATGCCTCTATTCGTGTAAAACAATATAATATATTATATATTGTACAATGAAAATATATCGCACGCGTGCGATCCGTACCAAGCAGCACGTACGTTTGCACGCGCGGGACAATAAAAAAAAAATAAAAACGTATACTTAATAATATATATATTTTAACGCGTTTCTGTTTCCGTTAAAGTAGAATGACAAAGGTTTTTGTTTTATCTAAACAACCTGCAACGCGCATAATAATATATATAGTTTAATCGCACTCGATTTGAAACGAGCATTTTATCACAAACTATACAATATTATAAGTCTATTGTTTTGACTCGATTTTTTAACGTACTTATATATATTTTTTTATTATTTTGTTACACTTTTTTTTCTTATTGCTTCGAAAAATATTGTTTATAATATACACATATACGTAGTAGGTAAGGTTATGGAGGTATTTCAATTATGTGTAGGTATCTATCTATATATAATACATATATAGAGTCTTAGCTCAACTCATAATACGCGCACATATTTGGAATATTTTGGATGTCGATGCTGTTCATAAACTAATAACTTAGGTCGTACCCACGACTATAATATATTGGTCGACAATAGACGAAAACTGTTTATCAATCGACTAATGGGTAATATGATACATCGGCAATTAAATAACCGTTTTGTTGATGTTGATAAAAAAAAAAATATATATTTTCAGAAGTTTTCATATGTTGAAAATAATTGGTTGGTTCCGACTGCAGGTTGAAACATTGTTCGATTATAATATACACCTAAAAAAAATGTCAGTATTTTTAATGAACTCATATGTTAGTTCCACGTGTCTATAGAACGTAATATTCTGAACTAAAGTTACATACAATTTTATGAAAAGGTTATAATTACCCATGCAAATATGGATGGAGGAATTGTTATTATATTAAAATCTTATACTATATTAACTCTTAAGTATAGCAAGTAAAAGTTCTCGAGCATTAATAATTATAGGTATACCAATCAATTATTTTTGACGTTATGAAACCTTTTGTTTTATCAACATAATATATCGATCATAATATGTTTTATTTATTGATTGACCAATTTCGGAGGCTTTAATAGAGAAAATATTGAAGTATGAAACAATAACAGTAAGAAATATTCGAGTAGGTTTTAAAAAAAAAAGTAGGTCCATCTAATTTTCAACCTACGAATTGTGTACCTATTAGTAGAGGTATAGTTGGTTAGGTTAGGTTACTCGAGTCGTATCCGCTTCACGACGTGCAGGATGCCTAATTTATTAAATGTATCTATGTTGCGATATATTCATAAATTTACCTCTACAGGTATAACACAAATATGAATATTAACTTTCGACTATTTAAAACGGATAAATATTTTTCGGCACAGTGAAATTTTTTTTCGGTCTACGGATTTTTGTAATTACGAATTTTATACAGATCTAAGACTCGATTATAATTTATAATACACGATATATGTATACAATTTTAACAAGCACCTGCATTTTATGATCTATAAGCATATCAATTATTGAATTGGTATAACTGGGTATTAGAAATTATTATCACCTATTAATTTGATTATTATTGATAAACCAACAACTGTTGATCCTTAAAATATTTTTGATCAAGGACGATGTGTTTTGACAAATTTTAAATCCAACACTTTTAATATATAATATATGTTCACTTCACATATATGCACGGCAAGCAGAAAATGCGACTACACAATTATAATTTAACATTTTATTGTATCCAAAGTCTTTTAAAATAGATAAATTCAACAAAAAAAATAATTATTGAAAAACGGGTTATTGAGCCTTCACACTGAATCGTATCGTGTCTATTGTATACAATGTAGGTAGTTTAATCAATATTTTATTAACACATATTGCGCCTCAACTTACAAGTCGAATAAATATTTTCCGCTCGAACGATGAATATAGTGATGTGCAGAGACACCTTAAGATTTATAAACGGATATATAACTGGGAGAGTTTTCTAAATAATCCTTCTTATTATTTATGTGTAATATTATTGATTACAATTTTCAAACTATAACATAGTATGCCTATAATAGGTACAATATGTATTATGATTGTCAAATACCAGTTATATTAATGCAACACTGCATGTTAATGTGAGGGTGGAAGCTGATCGATTTTAAGTTTTAACAATAATATGTAGACGCTATAAAAGAGAAACAAAACCAAAAAAAAAAGAACCAAAATAAAACAATGTCACCTTTTAACCTGCATAGCTGCATCGTGTTGAATCATACCACTAACATAAGTACATTATATGAAATTAAATACGTTTTCAAAAACAAAAAAGTTAAAATCCGTAATAGTTATATTATATTATTATAATAATGTATAATATGCTAAGGAAATGTTGCTTTTAAAGTTATACCGACTGCACAGTACAAAATATGTACACAAGTACACAACATAGTGTGTATGTATGTATGTATTTATTTATTTATTTATTTAATACACACGAACGTGAGTCCTTAAACACGATATTGCAAATACATTGCGTGTAGAAAATACAAACACAATACAATAAATATTAGTCATTATTACTTAACAATAGATTGTATATTTAATGAGAAAGACTTATAAGAAGTAAATGTAGAATACAAATCAAAGATAATTAAAAATTGTAAAATATACAGTGATGGCGTGCAAAACCCATTCGGTATGTGGGGCCTAATTTTCTTAAACCGCCCAGTGACCCACCCACCCCCCTATAGAAATAATACGGATCAGTGGCGTAATTAGGAATTTGTCTTAGGAGGGGATAGACATTTTTTTACACACAAAATACTACATTTTCAAGTACAGTGGTGGTCAACTCGTCAATTATATCATTAGGATTTAGTACAATTGATTTATTATACTCTGATATAGGCTCTGTGGGGGATTTATCCCTCTCATCCTCCCTTAATTATGCCCCTGATACGGATACAGGGGTCTTCATACATTCTATGAGAAAATAATATTATATAAAATATATATACCACCCACCGATCCGTCTTTCAAGTGGGGCTTGCTAGGACCCATTTGTGCAGACGTCATGTTTGCGCGCCACTGTGTACGCATGTACGAAATGCGTGTGTGTGTGTGTGTGTGTGTGTGTGTGCAATTATTAATTAATACTCGTTACCGCGTGTTATAAATGAACCGAACCCATTCAATCACATCAAATATTAATTAAACAAACAGTGGGCAATCGATCATATCCTAGAAATGTATATACACTCATTGAAATTCAATATCGCTGTAGGCGTATATAATTACTATATCAGTATGTGTATTGGTTTTAGTTTTTTACCTCTTCGGAAATAGTTATTGCAAAATCGTATTTCGTTTTTTTTATTATTTCCAATGACGTATGAAACTTGTAATATCTATAGCGGTAACCGGGCTCATTAATTTAAAACTATGTTATTGTGCACGATCGTGGTCTTAAATAATATGACGATTATAAAATATTAATTTGTATTTCTTCTAATCGTGTGTGTTTATAGCTGCAGCCGTATATGATTGTGAACGCGCTGTCTTTTAATCTGCAATATGTAAACTAAAATATTTATGTTTGGATGATGATACGTCGAATTTTTGTTGGTTTTTGGATATTTGATTTTTTTTTTATAAAACGTTGGCCTATGACATGGTATTCCAGTACTCAAAGAATAAAATTATTATTAAAATTCATATTATATAAATATATAGTTCCGAGGCCGGTATAATAAACTTCAACGGGTACACCCAAAAGAGCAAAAATGATTTTGGAAGATTTTAACGACCGGTAAAAAGCACAAAAATATTCACGTAGGTATTAGCATACAACCTGTGGCCACCTGTCGCTGCTGGTTCTGGTATATAAACCACATTCAAGAGACCGCACATCATAGCTTTATAACCCCGCCAATAGCTCTCGCGAGATAATATATAAATATTGCATTTTAACATAGGCGCAAATAGGGGGGCTTGGGGGACTTAGTCCCCCCCAAATTTCGGTCAAGTCCCCCCAGTTCAAAATCTAGTAATTAGTATTAATTTTTATATTCTGTGGTACTAACGTTATATTTTATATATAATTTTCAAGAAAAAAAAATAGCTTAAACTGGTGACAATAATATACCAGTTGAAGAAGAAAATGAATCTCACTCATTGCTTACTGATGTTAGCTTTAGCCCAACACTCGCAGCTACGATACCCATCAGCTCAGCTACATGCGAACGATCCTTTAGTGCCATGAGAAGGGTGAAAACTTGGCGAGGTCAACTATGGATCAGACTAGGTTCTCAACTCTATCCTACATATTGAGAGGGATTTATCCAATAATATAAATACAGAAAATGTTTTACATGTATTTGCCGAAAAAAACGGAGAATTTTGTTAAAATAAATATATTCTAAAAATGTAATACTTTGTATTTTTATATCGATAACGATAATTGCCGAGTGGGTTAGTTATTTTATGGAGAGCGTTTTCCTCCAACATTTGTTTTACCTTTATTATGGAATATGGATATGGGGCCCCTCTGGAGCCCCCCCTGGCTTGAGTCCCCCCAAAAAATTTAGTCAACTTGCGCCTATGCATTTTAACATTTTCGGAACACCCTGCAGAGATGTTATGTGTGGTCCCATGAAAGTCAAACGATGGAAAATATGACTTTATAAGTATTTTGTTCCTGTACCGGGCGATCTTCGGAGTTTATATAGGGCAAAACGTCTGCGAATGTTTTGGTATACCGCTGCACCCTATGCCGCACCGGAAGATGGTCGCGGTATTTACGGTTTAAAACGATAATTCGCCGATTGCTTGTGCAGGAATATCGAACACACGAGAATATAGGTAATCGGGTCACCGATTGATAATTATATATTTCGATCGTCGTCGTCGTCATATTATAGCGAAAAGCTTGCAGCCCATCACGAAAGCTCATCATCGGTCGGTTGCACTCGCATCAGCAGTATACACCGAGGTCTTATCGAGCGCACAAACGTCTTGATATGTTATTATAATATTAAACTATTATTAAAATATGTATTATTTATACTCCACACTAGTGTAACAATAATAATAATATATTATCAAGACGACGAATTTTATACACGACGAGCGAAGTCGGCCTGAAAATAGGAGGCAATATATAACGGAGTACGATAATGCAGTTTTTGATATGGAACTGTATAAAATTATATTATAGACGCATAATCCCACCGAGGGCATGCAGTTATTTAGGCTTGACAGATTTTTATGTCTGAGTGCTAATTAAACGGACTCCGTACACGGTGTTATGCACTACAGACCGTAATACTATAGTTATAGACGCGTATTATACCTACTAATAATACAAAGTATATAATATATTATATATATACATACAGTGTGATCCATTTAACGTAAGACACTCGATATTTTAAAATGTATTTACGTGTTTGATAATATTTTCATTACATGGTATCAAGTCGTTACAAAACAACATTTTTTCAAAAAAAATTATTTATATTTTTTAACCTTATTATTTTTTAAGTTTTTTACTTTTTTGAATTACAACGTACAGTTTTAATTTTATAATCCAAATCAGAATATTTTTCTGAGTGTTTTGGTACATAAAAATTGAATTTTGGACAAGTCATTTTTGAGTTATAAGTATTTAAATTTCAGATGAGCAGGTAGGGTACCTCGCAAAATGTTGGTCCACTACTCAGCACATCTAAACTTAAAATACTTATCACTCATAAACTACTAGTCCAAAATTCGATTTTTTATGTATCGAAATACTCAGAAAAATATTATGCTTTGGATTATAAAATCAAAACTGTATGTTTAAATTCAAAAAAGCAAAAACTTAAAAAAATATTTTTTTTTGAAAAAATTTTATTTTTTTACGACTCCATACCAAGTAACCAAAATATTTCCAAAAACGTAAATAATTTTTGAAATAATGAGTGATTACGTTAAATGGATCACACTGTATATAGGTATATAATATATCTATATATGGCACCCGTGACCCGTGGAGTATATAGTAAAATCGCATGTTATAGTCTCGTGCGCAAGGATTTCAACCTGGGTGGGAAGTATAATGAATTTATCTGATTGCTGCAGATCATGCGGGAGGTCTCCTCAGCCCCATCGCACCCTTATACACAGGGCCGTCCTTATAGAACTTACCAAGGCCCAGGCCGAAAATAATTGTAACACTTTTAAGCTATTATATATCTACACCTATCCATCAATAATTTTTATCACACGAACAATTTGGTAGGTACTTCACTAGTTACA
Source organism: Neotoxoptera formosana (assembly GCA_022818045.1). Classification (NCBI taxonomy): domain Eukaryota; kingdom Metazoa; phylum Arthropoda; class Insecta; order Hemiptera; family Aphididae; genus Neotoxoptera; species Neotoxoptera formosana. The sequence continues at coordinate 12,765,969 of CM040631.1, forward strand.
ATTTAAAATAAGGGTTTTTTTTTAAAAAAAATATTATAATCTAGGTAGTATACTTAAATAACATGTTTTTTTATTTGCTCATCTATAATTCATTAATTTTCACTTATCGATATTTATATAAAAATTTGTTTGGATTTAATAAAATAAAATAAATAAACAGACAAATGAAAATACAGTAAAAAATCATTTTATTCATCAAATATTAATTTTTCTGGCTTTTATTACTGCGAACTTTTCAATAATAATAATATAGTATATACATTTTTATGAAAAAGTCGGTCAGTGGCCGCTATACCCGCATCACCTCGGCTGATGTGTTGCAATCACGATAATGTTATTATTGGATATTTCAATATTTTTACCATGCACCTACTTCGTTATTTTGATATTATATTTTTTATTTACTATTGATATAGAACATATAATTTAAATGCTACGAAAAAAAAACAATTTTACTACTTTTTCAAACGCGAGGCGCCAAATGTAAGCAAAAAGCCCAATGCCCAGGGCCTCAGCCCTGCTCGCCCACCCCTAAGGACTACCCTACAGTCAGTCACACAAGACGTTTTTTTAGATGTATTACGACGGTTACGATCTTGCAGAGCAATATATTGGGGTGGTTATGACAATATTATCGAAAAATCTAATAGATTTTTAACAACATTTATTTTTAAATTTTTTTTCTATTGATGCGGACGACTTCAACTGCTATAATTTTGTCAGCTTACACAAATAAATATTTATGAGGGATATCTATTAGGTGGACTGGTAGCCCGAGTAAAAATTAATTCACGGTAGAGGTAAGTGCCCACAAACACCACTCTCTCTAGCATGTGCCATTATTGTTATCTTATATATAGTTTAATGGGTTAAGTTATAATAATAACCAATAGCCAAGTTAAAAATTTCAGGAAGTATCAAATAACTAAATAATATTAAATATAATATATTATATATCTAGCTGCAGTTTCACATTTATAATATACGCTTTCGTTCTATATGTTTGTCGTAGAAATATGTCATGTTGATCAAATTTTCTTCTTATTCCTATATATTATATTACTGTTTAACTCTTATTTCACATTTTCACTATATGTATAACAATCGCGAAAACAATAAACAAAATAATCGAACTAGAAAAAGAATATTGGCCACTCGAATCTTATTACCCGCACGTTTTTTACCCGATCAAACGACCAGAATAAAAAATAAAAATCATGCCATCTATGATAATATTATCTGCAGCGATCAATAATGAAACCTATGGCGTTCCACTCTCGACGACAATAGATAATATTACATTAAACTGTGCAATATCCTGCTGCAAGATTTTCCAATTCATGCATAATATGCTCCTTAGCAGGAAGAATCGCATACCCAGCCGCGGAGTAAAACATCTATGTCCTCATCGATTAGTTTTTCCAGGACTCCGGTGTACTGTAGCTGGCTTTAAAAGTTCAAACCGCGGCATGACGAGCAAAACTCAACTAACTATATAGTTAGTAAAGCTAATAGTTTTACTCTTCAGTGGTTTATCAACTAATCGAATTTCCGCGTACGTCGAACCGTAGAATAGACGCGAAAAAATAACTCGATCGAATTCCGTTTATTTGTCGACCAATTTATTTTACAACAAATCTCTTTGGAACAAGGATTTCTGTTGATTTATAACTTTCTATAATCATTAGTATATAGTAGGCCAATTAGACAATAGACTATCATCGTTTTTACGTAGTTTCTCGCGTACTATGTTTGAATAATATAATGTTTATTGCGTGTATAATGCATATTGTATAATATTATAATATTTATATAGTTTGTGTAAAATAATTTCAAAAATTAATATTCCAAGACCGTTTTAAATCCATCTTTAAATAGACTTCTAACTATACTAAGTAATTGGTAAATACCATTTTGACCTTAACCTACCTGAGATTTCAAGTAAAAACTGTGGAAACCTACGATAAATATGACGATTGAACGTGAGTCACACACAAAGTACAGTTATTACGTCGTATTATCTTATGCATAGAGGTATATGAGGTACCTATGGGTAATTAATATTTTTTAAATCTCTGTGCACACAATTTTGAGAATGCAAAAAACATGTATGGTTATGTAAGTGCACGTCGTCGTGTCATAGTGACTATAATTTCGATTCTAAAACAAATTAAAATAAATGTATATTCTTCGGAATAAATATTATGTATTCAATCATCCAAACACTTACATCACGATTCTTGGTCACTAAGATATACTTAAATACCAAATTAATTTCATGCTTTAACGTACTATATGATACGCATAAGACATAGAATTATTTTTAAGGATTTCTGAAAACTCGAACGAATCTATTAAAATTTTCATTTTCAGATTGATTTAATTAATGCATTTTAAAATTAAAAATTTTGAATAACATAATTAATAACAGGTCATGTATTTTAACTCACAGAGTACCACGGTGTTGTCTTCTTATATTATGAAAACAATGAATTCAAACTGGTAACCGGTAAAAAATTCTGGTATATAAAATAGTAGTCCTAGGAAAAAAGTCCAGACAAAAGAACGAAAAATCCGAAAAAATATAATAATATGTTTGAAAAAAGTGAACAGATTAAAAGTGAATTACATTACTATATTGGTAAAAAGTTCCGATTTCTTTTCCTGTATATGACATTGCGTTGTAGTAAGTAACCGGAATATATACATAATTAAATAATTTACATACAGTTGCAGATGACGAGGGGCACATCTATAAAAAATTACGCAGAATATTAAGACATGATTTCCACCCGATGAGTGTTGAACGTTCACGAAGTTATAGGTAGGTACTAAACGGTGTCAATATGTTGAAAAATTACATATCTTGTGAAAGTCGGAGCAGGTTAACACTCGGTTAACGCATTTGGTGTGACACAGTCATCCTAGAATCTGGATATTAATTATTATTGACAATAACTGCAGCGACAAGAACCAATATGCGTGTTGATAAAAAAAATAAAAAGCAAAATAAAATAGCGTTAAACGATATCGGTGAAAAAAATAATAGTTATATTTTAATCTAATAAAATGATACCTATGATAGGTACCCGAGGTATGTTGTGCAACTGTTTGTTGATAAAAAATAATAATACTTTTCTAATCACCATTGTCCATGGTTGTATTACGAAAAAAAATCAAAAGTGATTACCAATATATTGGTAACATAATATATAATTCCGCGTCAATCTATTTCGTTTTATTTTTTTGATACTTATCGTACTAATAACAATCAACTTTTTTCCAAACATATTACATTTTTTTTCGGTCTTTTTGTCCTTTTGTCCGGACTTGTTCATTCCTCGGGCCTTTTTACAACGGACTTTTTTATCCTAAGGTCATTCAAACTATACGATAATTAACATCAAACATCTACAATTTAAATATATAATACTTATATATAGTAACATAATAACACAATAGGTAGGTGTGATTATTATAATACAAATTAAAAAGTATGAAAACCAATCCGCTCTTAGCAAAATGTTTTCATTATGGTTATTATTTTTGCTAAAAATAACCCAAGGTTAAAAGTGTATTGATTTTATCTTGTGCACTTCCTCGACAACATAAAAAAGTCGCAGGTAATTAAATAATTGAATGTCTCTATTATTATTTATTGGTCATCAATGTAGTTTTATTAGTTATAATTTATAAATATATTATTTATCTTATTTACACGATAAAACTTTCTTTCTTAGTTTCTCTTATTCGTCGGTTAAAACTCATCAATACTAAAAACGAAATAAAATCGTATTGTCGTGTGTTTTAAAACGTACCAACATAGATAAGATTTTGAAGCGATCCTACGACGACGGCCTTTTTACAAGTCATATTAATTATTTAACGCATTCGGAAACTGTTAAAAGATTGCCATAATTTTTCTTTTCTTATTGTAATATTAAACTATATTATAATAAGTCACTACATTTTTTTTGTAATAATTGAGGTTATTAATTATTGACGTGTTTCGGTGTAACTTACTTAAGTATATGTATTAAGTTAAATAATACTTTCGGAAATTCTCCGCGTTTCGTGCTATAGCATTGTCCCCGCTCTGTCTGAAAATAAATTATTGACGTCTCCGATGTCTCCACACCGCCGCAGCCTCCGCCGCCGCCGCTGTTTGTATAATGGATTATTAATTTCAAATTAATAGTTTTTCGAAATTCTCGGAAACATGCGTTATCGATTTTTACGGGTCGACGTGTTGTATAATAATTACTGTCGCATAAAATGTATTTAATTTGACCACTCAGCTGTGGCTCGCGCACACACACACACTTGTTTGAGGTGTTGGTGCTTATTTACCAAAATATTAAATTATTATAATAATAATAATATCATATACCTGCTGCAGCTACGACATGATGGGTACCCCTTTTCTTAATGGTTTCGCGTTTAACGACATTGATAATACATAATTAATACAAATATTCATAATATTTAAAATGGTGAAATTTGCGTTTCGATGAATATTCTGCACGGTAAAAATTAATAATAAGACGATGATGAAATCTTTTTACGCGTTCGTGATTTTGTAAACGAATTGTTATAATATTATACGTCTTGTTAGCGATGAATTCGCAATATAATCATGATCGTGGTATTGTATTGTAGTATACCTACCTACCTACTACTACTACGATATTAAAATATATGCAGGTGCCTGCCTAGGCATTTATACATAATAAAATGAGAGATTTGCGTACTTGCTTATTAATAATTATTACTATAGCACACGGTATACGCTGGCCGAGTAAACGAAGTATCTGGCAAAATAATAATAATAATAATTTAGGCACATATAATAACCATCACTATGATAGGTACCTTCCTACCGATGTACTCGCGCATAATCAGTAATCACAATCGCCTGTTGTTTTTTTTTCACTTTATTTTTATTCGCGTGGCGCAGGTCGAAATTAATGCGCAATTAAAAAATCGTTCTATTCGACAATCAAGATCGACACCGTCGCTGTCGTCTTGCTGTTATTATAATGTTAGTTTGTACCTACCTACCTCGGTGCAGATTGCGTTTCCGATAAAGAATATTCAGCAGCACTATCGCTGCCGCCATATTATACGATCGCGTTGACTTCCGGTAACGATTCGATCGGCCGACGAGCTGCAGCACGGGATAAGGTTATATTATTTACTATTATTATTATTATTTTTTTTATTTTTTTAATAACGTTTGATATTAATTACTTACGCGTTACGCGCACACGCACCGTTTGTATTATAATCGTACAATAATATTGTTATGTTTATTATTATTTTACTATACCCGCAGCTAACAACGAATGTGCATAATAATTATCGAACTCATCGCAGACATTGTCATATTTTTCTAACGTTACACGGATATATAATAAATAATAATAATTTTATAATATCGAAGAATCAGAAATAACTGCTCGTTTTTTACGGCGCTCGAATGTGTCTGAAAAACCACAGCGAAGATACGATCGAATAATAATAATAATATTCTATACATCATAATATATAAAATCCAAATACCACTCAATCACTGCAGATATCTCAAAACGTCTACAAACCATATTATAAACTTGAAATTTGAAATAGTGGAAAAGGGGATTTTAAAAAAATTTCATTTTATAGATGCGGGCTCATACAGAGATCTTATTTCGGCAAACGAAAATCCAATATTTTTTTTTTTTTATAGGGTCGCCATCGGTTACAGAAAATAAATTAGTTATTACTTATTATGATTGATTATTATAATTGTTGACCCGTGTTTTATATTTGGTCGAAACAGCCTAAAACTAGGTACCTATGTTAAAAATCAGTGCGGTTCACATTTGACGGAGTTTAAGAAGGGGTAAATCCTTGGGCATTTAATTTGTCACAGGCAGCGCTGCGAGTATTTTTATAGTCTCATTATTGATGTTATATTTTATTTAATTTTTTTGAAAAACCGTTTGCACTTATTAATTACATAAAGGCCCTGCACTCGGCTGGCACGCTGCAGCAGTGTGTGGATCCATAGTTCGACTTCGGAAGAGCAAAGGACCACACAATCCTTTATTAGGTACATAGACTTCCCGAGAATTTCCCTCCCTTTATGATAGACATAATAATATTAAGCATTCACGTTTAGCTATTTTATTTCAGGTATATGCAAGACTATAGGCGTGTAGTCGTTGCATTTTTAAATTTTTCTTTAATTATAATATATGTTGTTGACAATTATTTCTGTTCACTTATAATTTATGTACATGTGCATAAGTGTACAACTTACCAACTTACACCATGTGTCACAACTATATGAACACGACTCATCAATTCGAAATGAATTCCAAATTATAACGCCAAAGTCCAAAATGATATGATACACGAGCATTAACGTAAGGTAAGGTATTTCACGTCCACTATAAACGTTATTAATTCAACGCACTATCCCCTCGAAAGAGCTTGTGTGGTACTCGCTCGCTATTATGTGCCAACTTTCGACTGTGAATTATTAATTACTGTACATTTAAACCGAAACAACAGTACATTATTATACATACACAGTTAATATACGCCTATCTCAGACCAAATTTTATTTAGGTATATACATAATATATATATATTATATATAACACACTGAAAATACGAGCACCCAATTATTTCTCGTACACCGTATTCCATATATATATGTTATAGCTTTATGATCATACATATATATTATATACCATAACCATTACATAAACTGCTAACAATAACTTAAAAACAGCTAAGGGCAAAATAAAATTTCAAATACTATTTGCAGGACACAGACGGCGGCGGCGGAGGCGGCGGTGTAGACGGCGTGGTTCTAACATTCCGAAATACGATAATATAATATTATTTGCTATATTATTTACTTATAATATAAATACAGTAGGAATGCGTTGTGGAATGTAAATGTATATTATAATAATATTATGACGCGTACGTCGTACAAAGTGCAACGCAGAAAAGGCTGCAGAAGTGCAGACAAGATATAGCTTTATTATTGCGTAGAAAATATTTACGATTTGTCAGTTTTATTTTTTCGTCACACTTTACACCTAGCAAGTAGGATACGTATACTTACCGCAGTAGTTGTATGTCTCAAACCGAAATATTGTACTACATAGTATGTTGTACGACAACAATTCGATCGCGCCGTATATGTACCTACGAATGACGTGAAGGGAAATGGGAATACTGCTGCTGTTACAATGGTATTATTATATTATTATTATTAAATATTTGTCCTGAGGCTCCCCTTCACCCCCCCTCGGTGGAATATGCGTCGCTGTGTCGGCCGGGTCCCCGAGGCGCGCAACCATTCGTTGCAAGTCATAATAATGTATAGGTACGTCGTCGTTGCACATATATACGCGTAATATAATAATGCTGGTAATCTAAAGACATTTTTCCGTCTTGCTGAAAAAGTTTGTAATTTTAATGATTATTATTTTTTTTTCTTTTAATCTCCGAGTCAATCCGGTTCGACGACCCGACCCACGAAACGATTTTCTGTGTTTGAGTCGTATCAAAACCTATACTAGCTAATATACACGATCGGCGCGTGCTTTTTTGGGGACAGAAAAAAAAGTGTCTCGACAAATCGCAACTGCAGTGCCTACCTACCTACATAATAATATTATATTATAATATAGTCGCAGTCTTGTTCAGTCAACAATTATTATAGTGAATTTCGACGCGAAAACATTACACAATAATTCTTATCGTTACACAATAATAACAATAATAACAATATTAATTCATTATTGTTTGACTAGATTCGAACGAGATGACCCGTCGGCAGCGTTATAACTATAATATTATAATATTATGCGTCTGCAGATATCGCATTGAAATTATTTTAATCACAAATGCAGCGATTTTTTGTATTATTATTAAGAAGAAAAAAAAAGTCACGTTAATAACAACTGCAATTATATACCGTATAATATATATACAAACTATAATTTACTGCACCGGAAAAGACATTTTTTTTAATAGCCGTTTCGTGTCATTTGCATTTTTACGATTATTATGTTTAATGTCGCCCTCTTTAAAATTTCAACGGAATTGCACTCGTTCCGCACTTGCACGCGACGATGGCGGCGACGAGGGATGCTTATTACTCTATATTATTATTAACGTGACAATTTATAAAAGTTAATATTTTCCCCTTTGAAACGATTTCGTATAATAGGTAGGTAATAGGTTTTTTTTTTTAAATATGTTTGAAATTTATGCACATCAGATTAAAAATAATTATTCTTCATTTCGCCGACCATCGCAGCAGATTAAGGCGAATAAATGCTTCAGTGCAGGAAAATGCAAATGTAAAATAATGATATATATAAAATGCACTCGTTCAGAGTAAAGCTGCCCGCACATGCTCGTTCAAAATAATTATAATAATTGTCGTAATCGGCCCTCGACCCGGACGAGCTGTGCACGCTTATAATACAATAAATTATGTCATATTGTGATTCGTGACAGCAACGACTGAAATTACGTTTGGAAAAGTTTCCCGAAGGTTTTCACTCGAATGGCAATTTTATACGAAAAAACACTGTGCAGTAATTCGTAATATTATTATTGCACATATTATTGTATTTTATTAATTTTAACAGAGCCTCGAAAAGCCTGATAAACACTACCATAGCGCCCGAGCCCAATTTGTATTATACTTATATACGTGACCTGATCACAGTAGGTATCATAAAATAAAAGCAATTATATTATATTATTATATTCTATACTAAAAAATAAAAATAAAACGTGTCAAAAGTATATAATAATCATTAAACCCGTAAATAAAAATGTATAATATTATTATAAATAATAATATATATAATGTGCTAACGGAGCACTGCTTGGATTCAATCGGGTCGGTTTGATGTTCAATGTCGTTTTGAGTTCATATATGTTATATTTTATTAATAGAATTCAATATAATAATATTGCTCGACGTGTAACGACTGCGAGTCCGTTCATAAATTTAATTACGCTACTTTCACGGCGTATGAAATAATAAATCAGGTCTACGATATTAGCAATATTTATTATGCGAATTATTATTTATTGCCCAATGCGTTCATTTAGGTAATAATAATAATGTTATATAATAAATCCACGGGCATAATATATTATTACTATCACGTTAAGTCCACACAGCATAAACAATAAACCACAATACAAGTGCGCAGCCAATGCTCGCGAGTGCGCGAGGTACACCGAAAAAGTATTTGTCTTTTAAATTTTAATATTAATAATTAACAACACGTCGATATTATAATACTATTATTTATTGTGTGTAAAATATTAAAATATTTATTCGGGAAAAAATCAAACATATTTTACATAACAGCCCGCAATAGAGTGTATTGTCATTCTTTCTCGTTTTTCTCGTACGATAAAATGATCGTATCCTCGACGACCGACTTTAGCGGTTAGCCGTCGACTTTTCTTTGCGACACTGTGACACTTGTTTTTTAATTTTTTTTTTAATGCATTCCAATCGTAAGACGACGATCGTGCGGCGTGGTTAACAGGCCACTAAAAGTACACACACGACTATCTAGAACTCGAAACTTGATGATCTAAAAAATTACTAAGAAGTAAAAATGCTTACAGTCATATGTGCACGTGTTACTGAAAAATCACAAATAAGTTTTATTTTATTATTATTATTCGTCTAGACGATGACAATATTTCTCACATTAATAATAAAATAAAAAATAAATTACTGTTGAGATATTAAAAAAAATAACATATAATATAATGAAACTCGTAATAAATTTGTATCCATTAAAAATGATAGTTATTTATTTTAAACTTTTTGATTTAGATATTCTATATTGTTTTAAATAATATTATAGGTTAAAATAATAATATTGTAATACAGCATGGTCGGTAAACGCGACTGAACAATAATATTATAAAAACAACATTATAATGATTAATTTCATATTTTCAATACTATAATATAAAATAATATTATTAAGGCTCAAAATTGAAAACGAAAAATATGCTGTCCTTAATACGTAAACTAGGTTTAAAATTGCAATTATTTTATAACTCTGTGATCAGCCCATACTTGCATATACTGTCCTTAGTACGTAAACTATAGAGTAGTACATAGTTTTAAATAATACTATTTAAAATTAATTTACCTACCCAGTACACAGTTATCTCTTTTCAAAATGAATTATTTTAAAGATTTTAAAAATAAAGTGTAGTTTGTTGTTATAACGTCATTATATTGTACTATTATTTTGATATCGAAAAAAAAAAATTAAAATTACCGAATTATGATTTAATTCAAACATAAGTATAATATTTCCGTTTTTCAGGGGCAAGGTACGGATTATAAAAATACATTTAAGCGTACAAAACTCTTTGTAGTGTGTAATATTTCACGGCGCACGATATCAAATCATTTTCGTGTTCATGCACCGTCTTCATATTATTCAGTGCTGAATCCAGGCATACTTCAGATGGGCAAACGCCCCTTTAAAAATGTCAAAGTTCAACTGTCAACAAAATGTAGATAATATTTAATAAATGCACAATACTATCGTTTAGATTACTTTTTTCTAAATTGAAAACGTCTTAATCGTAATAACTATTTAGATAATAAATAATAATATAAATCATATATTATTATAATAGTAAAGTATATGACCAATGGAAAAAGTGAGCCCCTCCCCCCCCCAAAAAAAAATTGTCTGGATTCAACTATATATAATCGTAATATATTTTATTGTATTATTATTATACGTCTGTAAATTCGTATGGATTACTCGTTATTGTTTATTTACAAACGATAGGAATCGTCTGGGAATCGCCGTCGCCGCCGCCGTTCAATTGTCACACGCTTTGGTCCACAAATGACTAATGTTTATCATATCTTAAAAATAAAACGATTTGTTGTCTGACTGTCTGAGCGATATTTTAAGAAGACCCGACGGTATACCATTATTTTGCGGTCGTACGTGGAAAAAATAATAAATCGCGCGTGTAGTTATATCGCGTGGACTATTATATATTATTATATATATACATACGCCGTGTGTGCGTGTACGCGACTTTGTACGGTATTATTTTTATTAGTGTGGGTCGACTACATCAGTGCTGCAGTAATGCTCTCGCAATAATATATAAATCTTTGGTTTTCTAAAAATAATGATATATACATGTATACTAATAATGATAAATCCGAAAACATTATTGCACCGCGGATAATTACCATCGATAAATTATTATTGGTCTACGCGGGATAACGTACAATAATAATAATATCGTGAATAAGTACCACGTACAACAACCGCCGTATCACAATATTTAAACGACAGACATCGTCGTTATCGACGTCTAAGCATTGATGAGCAGGTCATAAGACGGTTTTGGATATTATATTATTACGATTCGGGCCATGTATAGCGAACGGCAGCAAAAGCAGACAGACAAGCACTAACGAATTTAAGTAAATCATATTATTATATTTCGCATGCGATCGGACATTTTGCGAGTTGATACGAATATGGCACACGTCGAATACAATATTATGTAATAAAATTAAACGAACACGGTAAACAAAATTTATGTTCAACCGATAAACATTTATCATTAAGACAGCTGAAAATAAGAGGGTAGTATTGTACTGTGCATTAGGTGCAGGGTACATTATATTTTAAGGAACGGAGCATTGTTCGGCGTGATGGATGATTCTCACCACGAGGAGGAGTTGAATGTGTAGAGGAAAGAGCGTAATGATGGTTTCTAGAACTATTAGAACGGACACGTGATTTTATATATTAGATCAAATTTCAGAAACATCCAAAGAGCTATCAAAATAGATGAGACGAACGTGAGGTCAACGTCGACAACGACTAATATAGAGAGTGAGGAGGGCGTGTTTAAGTCTGAACGGATGATGAGTGAGTAGTCATATGGCGTGGATGCTCTATTTCTATAGTTCATCACATGAGACATAATAGGAGATACGAAGTATACATCGAATATAATATTATGCAATAAAAATACAAATTAAGCGAACACGCAGGACCGTATTTAAAAATTTGGAGCCCCCGGGCATATAATTTATGACACCCCCCCCCCCCCCCCAAAAAAAAAAAAAAAATTAATAATATTAATATTACACTAATTATTTCACCCACGATCAAGATTATATTTTCATATTAAAATCTAACTTATCAATAAATAAATGAAAACCGTTTAATAGTTAAAAAAAATTGTAATCTATTTTTAATTAACAAATTATAACATAATAAAACATACAATTTTATTTTGTTTATCATAATATTTTCAGTGCTTAATATCAGCGAAATCTTCAATTATATCGCTATAATTAGGTAATATATCTCTAATTAGGTAATATTGAGACTCAATATTTAAAATAGCCAGTGAATTTAGTCTGTCTGTGGATATATTTTACCTTAGATACGTTAGAAAATTAATTTCGCTAAAATATTTTGCCGCCTCTGAGACATGCCACCCCCGGTCCTAAATACGGCCCTGCTAACATGGTTAACATAATAATATGTTTAGTATCGCCTAATAAACATTTATCATTAAGACAGAAGAGGCTAGTTGTATTGTGCTGGAGTGGGGTACATTGTATTTTAAGGAACGGAGCATTATTCAGCGTGATGGATGATTTTCACGACGATGAGGAGTTGAATGTGTAGAGAAAAGAGCGTTATGGTTTCTTGAACTATTAAAACAGACATGTGATTTTATATATTAGATCAAATTTCAGAAACATCCAAAGAGCCGTGGAGAATAGATGAGACGAACGTGAGGTCAGCGTCGACAACGACTAAGTCTGAACGGACGAGTGAGCGGTAGTCGTGTCGCGTGTGCTCTATTTCTATTTTATATACGGTGGCACAATTATAGGAGGAGATAAATCTATTTTGTAGATATTGTTATGATATCATAAAAAAAATATTTATACCCAATTTAATTGAAACAAGTTAGAAAACATTCTAATAGGTATTTTTTTTTTTTGTATTATTATTATTTTTTAATGGACTTTTAAATAAATTAAAACATATTTTATTTTAAATATATCGGCGGTACGCAACACTACGTCGTCGTACATCACGTTTAGACATAAAATAATATAATGTTTAATTATTTCGCGAAACACACGTACATCAACCCGCTTAACATTACGTCAACCCTGTAATCACCCTGTCATTTGACCCGAGAATTTGAAAACGGTTTTTTTTTTAAACGACGTAATAAAAACGACTTTGATTATCTACTGTAGTTTATTTATTTATAATAACCGTTTGATGAAACCCGACGATGAAACAGCTAGCGTTTTCGATCGATATTATTTTTCCGACGCTATTATATACCTACTGTAGCCAATAGGTAAATAATAATCATATATGACGTTTACGGTAAACTAACCTTTCGAATGGGTCAATAAAAATGAAAACGTGCAAATAGCTTACTATTTTGAAATAAATAAATATACTTAACGTTGAATACACATGACATTTTATGTACAGGTCTGTTATCTGATGCAGTATTTATAATGACAAAAACAAAAACGATTTTGTATATTTATTTATTTCAATGAAAATGAAAAAAAAAAATTAACATTGAGAATTGACTCATCTGGGACTTAATGCTAAAATAGAATTCTCAAAAATAAATATAGAATACCAGCTTAAAAAATCAAGTCCCAGCTCGCATACCAAATGTATATTGCCCGACAAATTGGGGTCGAGTTAAGGTATTCTATTTGTGAAAATTATCCGTTCCCGCCAAAATGTATAATGACAGTTTCCACCAATTGTAAAAAAAGTCTGATTCCCGTTTCCGCCAATCTACCCGATGACGTAAAATTATTATGCACATTTATAGTTACATTCCATATTTTCGGAGAAAAAGAAAAAAAAGCCTAAAAATATATTTTTCATTTTACGTATTCAACACTGGTTGTATAAAATCTTCAAGGTTTCACCCATACACATACATAATATATATAACTTAAATATGGAATTTTCCTATAGTCATTTTATAAGCCGATAAGATTGAAACTACTCAGTATACAGACAAGAACATTTCGTATGCCATAAAAGTGATAAGACTCGCGCTTATCGATCACACATTATTTTATACTTAAATAATAATATCGTGCAAGGTAAATCGATCGCATAATATGAAACATTAAGATAAAAGTATCATTTCCTGTAGTAGGTAAGTATTCTAAAATATGATAGTGGGTATGCATGACGGAAATTTTATGTTGAGCTATACGGACAATAAATCGTTTCATTCGCACTTTAATCAACAGTCTTATAAATCACACCCGGCCGTAAGAATATTTTTAAACATTTTGATTGAAAATGTCCAGACGGACACTTACGCATTAAAATAAACAGCGCCAGTTTCAACATATTACGAACACTTCAAAAAATAAATCCACTTCGAATGCACTAGTATAAAGCTATGAATGATTTTAAAAATACATTTATATCGTGTTACTCGTATGTCGAGTGTGTTGCATTTAATCGCGTTAAATAAATACACATTATTATAATTAATTATAAGGTTTGTATTTGTGTATACAAGTGACTTTTCGATATGACTTATAAGTTATTATTATTATGTTTGTTGAAACCATGGAAAAATATTATTTTCCCGTACAGGAGGAGATGAATTGAGTGGACTGTATAATTAGTTCTGTTCGGAGCCGGCGCCACAAATTGCGGGACCCCCCCCCCCCGTGCAAAATAGTTTAAATAAAACGATACACAACGATTGATATTTAATATTAAATACTTAGAGTTTAAATAAACAAAATAAATGTATGTAATAACATATTATAGTATATTATTATGTATATTGTTCGTTATATTATATTTTAGAAGAATTTTTTTCTCGCCTTTTCACTCGCAAGCTCATTTATTAGCCTATCGCGCGATTAATATAGTTTCAGCTATAATATCTTTTTCAACGGATATTGTCGAAATTCCAATAAGTCCAGCAGGGACAATTAAAGAGTACTGAGAATTATTGTGATGCCACAATAATAATATGATCGACGTGACGACATTCGGCGTAGTCTATTTATACTCTTCGGTTAATCACTTTACATTCCGACAATCGATTATCGATTCCACGAAAATGCCCATAATTATATATTTTATTGTAAACAATACCAATAATAATAATAATAATAATAATAATATTAATACTATCCGTATTCTAAGTATAATATAATATAATTATTAAAAATGTCTTATTTTTAAATTTTGAGACTCGGTGGCGCCGGGGTCGGCGCGCGCGTTACGACCGGTCCTCTTGTTGTGTTCCTCACTCGGTGGGCGCCTGCTGCTGGCGCGATACGGTCGGCCCCGTGTTCTGTTCCTGAATCCGAGGCGCCCGCCGGCCGGGCGCCAGTCGAGTCGGGAACAGAACACGGCACCGACGACGTCGGGTTTGGCAAGATTGAGCCATATAGTTTGTAGCTAACGTGTTGCGACTGGCATGGCGCCTCCTCGTGACCAGTCTGACCCACGCTCTACAATATGGTAATACATAATACATAATAGATAATACATAGATCCGGCCAGGTACAGTCGGCGGGAGGACGCGGCGCGGGTTACCTGTGTTCGCCTCCCGACGTCAAACGCGTGCCCGCCTCGCAGCGTTTTATTAGCGACCATCGACCACCGGACAGAGTGCCGGCCGACTGTATTTCGAATCTCATGCTATAATAATTGTGCAACGTAATTTTGGCTTAAGACCACGTACGTAAGTATATTTAATTGATATTACCTTAAAAAAAATATTGTGATAACCTAACCAGAAATAATACTAAGCGTGGCGCTAACAATTTGTACTATTTAAAATAATGAAAAAAAAAAACCAGTGAAAAACAAGCACACGCAATGTGTTAGGTCGATCTAAAAAATCGAAGCACAGTTAACATTTGACCTTTTTATTACTTGACATTTACAGGTCGACTTTACAACCGCCTTTCCGGATAATGTAAAATATTTCATTCTCTGCTCCCACTTCTCGAGCTCTCACCAGTGACTGTACCTCCTTCACACTCCTTCCTTGTTTTATAATGATTCGTTTTATTATTATATATATATTAAAATCGGTTTTTTTTTATAATATTGGCGTAAGTATACAATCTTGTGGAGTAAATATTTAAGGCAATTTTTTTTCATCGCAGTTAATAGTTGCTCTTCATTAACCCCGAAACAGTTTACTATACTAAGAATTTTAATGTAGCTAAATATTAACAATATTAAAACCAAAAAAAGAAAAAGAAAGACACATCGTAGGACCAAAATACGGCTTCTACCAAATTGCGTTTCATCATTTTAAAGGACCTATTGAAAGTTTTATGCAAGTTTTACTTTTATTAGTCGGTTGTTATATAATCACATAAATGCCATGTTACAGAAATAAGTTTACTGTGAAATTGAAAAACAATTAAATGAAACGTATCCCATAGAAGTTGTGTAATATCAAATAACAATCAATGTAGTCTATTGTATGTGTAGGTTGGGGCGAATACTCTGAATAAGCGACAATAATTATAATAACAACATTTCTTGGAATATAGTTACAAAATAATGGATTTTAAAAAATTGGCAAACTCTCTCTGTGGCAGTGATAATATGAGGGAAAGGGTGGCCAACCACCCCCCCCAGCACTAAAATAAATGGTCACGGTTATTATATAAATAATATATTAAACTCGTTGAAGTTGAAAGGGGAAGGAATATCAAATTATTTCTGAAAATCCAGCGATAATTAATTTCCAAACTTCACAAGTTTGTATTATTAGTTATTTAATTAATAATAAACCTAACAATATTGTTGACATTATATCGCATATTGCTTTTGGCCGAGTATCGATGGGCGTTTGATAAAACAAATTATACTACCATATTAAATATTATTGGTGGTTATGAAATTATTTTAAAATATGGACAATTGGCGTGCAAATATTGGTAAATTATTCAAAAAATATTGATCATAGGTAATTACACATCTGTATTATGTTGTACAGGCGTTGTACCCGCGCGGCGTTGCCCGAGCCAAATATTAAGTTAAGAATAACTTCAAGTGATTTGCATGCAACTAATCTAGCTAGGTAGTCAATCCGACTACGAACATGCGAGCAGTACATTATCACGAAGACTGCAATAGCGGTGGATTGAGGACCCAGCGAGGAGCTTAAGTAAGTGAAATCAGAATATTAGGCACATGAAAAACATCGCAACGGTGGCCTATGCCAAAGATTTGTTTTTTTCTATAAATTTATTTGCAAAAATATGAATACGCCATATTCCTACTAATTTTAATAGTTATAAAATGTGTAACCGTTGACGAACCTATAAATAAACAGAGATTATACATACCATAGCAACCATTTATAAACAAATATTTTCATCGGAAATCTCAAAATTCCTGTGTGAGCACCTCCCGGGGTTGGACCTCTGCCTTTTGAAATTAGCTTATCTTCTTTCCAGGGGTCTAATCTATCTCTGTCCCAAATTTAATCGCAATCGGTTGAACGGTTTGGAAATGCAGACAGACAAAGGACAGACAGATAGACAAACATTCATTTTTTTATATATAGATAGATTGTATTTCATCGTAAAGTACACATTAACCCAGAAGTAGTCCTTAGTGCATTATCAAATAAAAAGGAGAGGCTGAATCTGATTTCTTAAAATTAACAACAACAAAAAAGGGGAACCAGTAGGTAACCGTTCAGTTATACAGTAGGGGTGAAGTGTAACTCGTCATTGAGTATGTCACTGTAATGGAAATTGAGTTAAATTGGAATTCAATGGTGAATTATTGAATACGAAAAACGGTTCTCAAAAGAGACAGTCAGCCAATTAACATCGTATGAATATATTATATCGCTAATTATTATAGTAATTTATATTAATACCTATCAGTAATAATATGGTACAAGCTGTTTAACTAGGTATATCATAATATAAACGTAAATGTTGGAGACATTTTAGTGATTTGAATTTAGTGAATATGGTATAACTTTTTATATAAAAAATACAACAACTTAAGTAAAACAAGGGAAACTTTTCTTCCACGAGACGATTGTTATTCAGAGAATATAAACAGATATCTTTCCGGTTTGGGGGCACTGTTATATGTCTCCTGAATATTTAAGCGAATAAAATAGAAGTATAAAATATAGTATTATATAGTGACACATAGTCAGTATTTTGATGTCTTTTAATAAATAAACTTCACAGTCATAATATTGTCGAAAAAACTTTTTAATATATAATTTAAAGAAAGCAAAAAATCAGTTTTATGCTTCAAAACTACAGAACAAAAAGTATTTTCTTACACGAAAGGGTTACAGACGGACAGACGGCATAACAAAATCATTTTTTAAAAAAACCCTGATCTTAAAATTATTTTTGGACAGGTTAGCTGTACCGAAAACAAGTAATGTAAAATTAGCCAAACAAAAATATTTAGCTAGTTTATTAAAATATTGCTGTATAACTAAAAATGGTAAACAATTTTATGATGACGTGATGCATGAAGCCACACGAAGGTGAATCATAGTATGATGAAAACGCGTGTTATAATATTTTAATTTATAATTGTATTTAAATAATATAATACAAAAATTATAAATATATTTTTTCGTTTCAGAAATTATTACATTAACCTGGATTTACACATAGAATTTTTTTTAAAGAGAAGTGTTAACATTATTTTTTTAATTATTTTTAAATCATATTAAAAAGTTTCTGTACTGTTTTTGTATTGTTTAAGGTTTAACTTGATATTTGGCAATATTTAAATTTGTGCATTTTGTATATAAGACGACATGTAAACATGTTTGTATAATATAACATAATATCCATTGATTTTATAAACAATTTATTTATTACAGGAAATTGTATTAAGATACCGAAAACACACACCCACGACCGTGATGTACTTAAAATGCCTATTCGGTACGCCGTTTTCGCTATAAAAAACAACAAATTTACATCATTAATTTCATTTTATACCATTGTCATCGTGCATAAATTTATACATATTTATCGTTATTGAGTTTTATTTACTTTCGAATGACAACATACATTTTCAAATTCATATTTCAAAGTAAAATATTTTTCTGAGAATTTTCAATTTCGATACACAAGAATCGAATTTTAAACGAGTAAAACGAGTAGTTGATTAATCATAACGTCTTATATGAGTGGAGTAGTTCCTCTGTATGTGATGGCTGAACCATACAGCTGATAATAAGGAGAAATTGTTTAGGATGCATTTTTTTAACAAAACATGTATTAAGCAGTAATTATAAACGATTTAAGTTACACGATCACTAATACCGTCTGTGCTAAAACTAACGAACCTCTTTCAACCGAGTCGAGTTAATATTTTCTCGATTAACTTTGAATGCTTACAGTGAATATTAATATTATATCGTTTGTTAATTAATATTTACTTATAGTTTAACATTCCCAACATTGACTTTACTTAATTTTACTTTCATTGTTTTCATTGACTTGCCGAACTTTGATTATAATATTATAGAAATAATGTTGATGTTTTATTATCGTTCAACTTTTTATACTTTATGTATATTTAATATTAAAGAATACGTGCAATATTATATTAAACGTACTTGATTGTTTCACTGTGTACCTACACAATGCGTTTGTTTTATTACAGTTTATATATTATACAGGGTCAAGGGCGTATCGCTAGTCGGCTGGCAATCCGGAATACTTTTTATATTATTTAGTCCATGTGAGGGTCCTAAGGCAGATTTCACAACCGATTTGCCCGCTAACTGATTTGTAGAGCATACGTAAACTGTGCCCAAATGATCTTTTTTTTTGTAAAGTGCGCCCGAAATTTTATCTTTGTTAAAAAGGTATAGTGTAAACTGCGCCCGAATTTTTATCTATGTTAGGAAGGTATAGTGTAAACTGCGCCCGACTTATTAAATTTTGACTTATTAAAGTCTCTATGTTTGACGATTGTGTACTTTTTCAAGTATATCACAAAAATTTTATTTTCGCGAAAAGTTAGAAAAATTAATTAATAAATATAATAGTGGTCAAATTCCAATTGATGAATATGTATCCACCATATGTTATTGTTTGTAATATTTATAATTATTTTAATTATTAAAATTATATTTTTTTTAATAATTCCTAATATGTTGTAACAATATGACGTTATTATTAATTGTAATATTTGTATTTATTTTGCTTTTTAAAATATATTTTATTTTTAATTATTCATAATATTATATGTCTGTAACGAATTAATAGTATTTTACCTGTAATTTTACCCGGGCGCAGTTTACATGTCACCTTTTTACACTTGATAAAAACTCGGGCGCAGTTTACATGTGTGATTTTGTGTTTACCTGTATTTTGGACGCAGTTTACAATCGCCGGATTTGTAGGTACTCAGCAGAGTAGGTAGTTATGCTCTTTCACACGTTGAGTGCCGCGGTCGACAATTTGTATAAACATCTTTATGGTCTTATAATTTAATCGGTTATCAGAGCAATTCTTCTGTTTTTATACGTGGTTATTCAGTGAAAAGTCAATTTTTAAACGGTGTATTCGGATTATATTTTTGTTTATTTTTAGCAAAGTAATGGTTTTTTTTTCCCAGGAAATTGTCGATGACGGCGACGAGGAGAACCCGTTTGGGCGCAGTATAAATAATTTACCTGAAAATTGTTAACACGTTTGGGCGCATATAATGAAAACACCTTTGGGCACAATAGGTATTGCCATAGGTGTGCGCACGGGTGGTGCAGCGTATGCAAATGCACCACCTGCGGAAACTTGAAAACTATTTTTTTATTCAAATATGTAACTATTAGTATATCTTTTGTAATTAATCAATTTAAAAAATAAAAATTATATCTAAACTTTGTTTTCTTATTAGTTATCAATAAATCTTTAACTCCGGCCATACGCCGTATTGAAATTTAGTTAGTGTAAATTTATGTTTCTCATAAATATAATATTAAAACTTAAAATGCACCACCTGCACGCCTATATGGTTATTGCAACTATAGTAATCGAAAGTATATTAAAAATTAATCTAATCTAATAAGTAGGTACTTAATCGTTTGATCTGTAGACTATAATACTATTGGAAAATACCACACCAAATAAATCTATAGATATTTATCTACTAGTACAGATACCGAGGATGCCGTTTGATAATTTATAACCGTTGCAGTGTATTGAGTTCTCGTGTGTGGACAACGTGTTTCAACATTTAACGCTATAGTAAAGTTTAGTTTTTCAACATGTTTTAGTGGTTTTTTGTTTGGATAGACAGTATGGAATTAAAAATCGATGACAAATTTGAAACTCGAAGAGGTAATTTATGTGTTATAATTGACGGCTATAAATTTAGCAAAAGTAGGGAAATGAAAGACGAAAATATTTATTTTAGATGTACTAATCATAATTGTAAATCAAGTGTAGTAATTTGTAAATACATTAAGCAAATAATTTTGGTTAACAATGAGCACAATCATCCACCTATTTCGAACAGTATTATTAATCGTCAAAAATTAACATCTACATTAAAAAGAAAAGCTACTTCAGATATTTTTAATAGACCTAATAAAATTATACGTCAAACATTACAGACGACTGTTGTTGATATACCTCATTCGGATATTCGTCTCTTTAGAAAATCTATGTATGAAGCTAGAATGAAAAAAATACCAACCCTTCCAAAAAATATTGTGGAAGCTACAGAACAAATGTATAACCATAGCACAGAATTGAAACAAAGTAATGGAGAGCAGTTTTGTTATATGAAAACAATTGATAGCATTCCAATTTTTACGTGCATTTCTAATTTAAAATTGCTTATTGAATCAAGTCATGTATTTGCGGACGGTACATTTTCGTACGCACCGAAATTTTTTTTACAAATGTACACTGTGCATATTTGGAAAAATGAATTTTATGTACCGGTAATTTATGCATTTTTAAAATCAAAATCAACTGAAATGTATTTAACATTTTGGACTACAATTAAGAATTTATGTCTTGAACTTCTTGGTCAAAGTTTAGAAGTTAAATTTCTCCACTTGGATTTTGAAAAATCAGCTCATATATCGGCCAAAAATGTTTTTCCCAATTGTCGAATAATTGGTTGCCGATTTCACTTACACCAAAGTTGGTTTTGTAAAATACAAAGTAGCAAATTTTTGTTGAAACATTACACCGAGAAAACAGAGAACAGGGGTTTGGCTTCAATATTTTTTTGGCTTGAGTTTTTTAACATTTGATGAGGTTGAATGTGGTTTTGTTGAGCTTATGTCTATAGCGCCACCCGGTGTAACAGACTTTACTGATTATATACTTGACAATTATATATCTGAAGATTCACAATTTCCACCTTTTATTTGGGCTGAAGAGTCACAAACATACCCAAGAACAACTAATGGCCCAGAATCTTTCCATTCAAATTATAACCAACAATTTTATAAGCAACATCCAAATCATCAAAGTGTTATAAACGTATTGATCGAAATTCAAACCGAGACCAATTTAAAAATAAACAGCATCGAAAGAAAAATTACTAATAAATTAAAAAAAGAAACTGTAGAAAAACATAAGTTTGTCCATCAATGTTGGGAGACTTATGAAGTCGAACAAAATATATTTAATTACATAAAAAAAATAGGACCACGTTTTGCAGGGAAAAGAATATAGAATATATAGAATAATATAATATAGAATAATATTGACTAATAAAAAAATGATTAAAAAAAATTAAACTAGATTTTTAAAAAAAAAGTCTAAATATTTTTGGAAGACTATTGAGCCAACCTCCTCGCGGTGTCTTCTGGGTAACGCTAATAGGCTCAGATTTAGTAAAATAGGTTAATATATGAAAAGAAATAAATGCGCCCAAACGTACTATTATAAAGGGAAATATTATGCCCAAACGTGTTATGGATTTAAGCCCTAAAGTGTTCTGTTTTGGGTAAATGCGCCCAAACGTATTTCCCCCGACTGCGACTACGACAATTATTATACATATATTTATTGTTCTTATAATATACAGTTGTATAGTATTCGTATTACCAAACTTGTGTTATTTTTCTTATAATGTAAATATATATATTATAATTTATAAACGAAAATAATTCAAGGAAATTACATCATTCAATTATTATTTCGTTTACCTGCCAGCTGCATACTATTATTCGTTACTAAAACTATAAAATAATTGAACACGTCACATTTTACATATTAGTCACATTCAACACATTCAAATACAAAATAATAATAATTATGAAAAAAACAACGGTAGGTAGGTATTACCCTGGGGGCCGATGTCGACACAATATACATAGTCGACCGACGTAATTGCGCGACCGATTTCGCACGGGTTCTCGTGCGACGCGCCCCAAATGATACGAGGCACTCGACGTGTTAAAGGATTTCACTCGACCGAATTGCCCAAAAACCGACTCTCACCTGACTTGTTTTTTTTTTTTATACAAGACAACGAAATTTGATAACACGATCAGCACTCAGCAGTAATATATTATGCCTACGCGGTAATAATAATACTATAAAATGTTTTCTATCTCTGTTAAAATATGGTTTAATAGTGACCAGATTAATCCCAAATGGGTAACACGAGAGAACTCTGATGTCAATAATGAGACAAGACACTTAGTTTTACCGAGTACAATTATTTAACGCATATTGAAATCAAATATATTGTATACCCATTTCATTTTACCGATGACCTACCGATAAGCTAACGTTTTAGTACAACTATTGTTTAGAAGACATTTTTAGTGCACTAATCAATACTTCGATATTTTTTAATCATATATTTTTTTGATCTCATGTTTTATACACTAAAAAAATATTGTCTCATCTTTAACTTTTAAGCCAATCTTTCGTCGATGATTGGCAAATATTAAGTTTGCGATATTGTATAAAATATACATTTGTATCGATATTATAGTTTTTTCTCGATGATAAATATTGATATTTGATAACAATATACATTTTAAATAAATAATCAATTTGGTTTTTATATTTATATTAAATTAAAACTATTTTGATAACAATTAAATTTTAAGCACAACCGCTTATAACTGTACCTATATCGTTTCTGCGATGGAAAATAAAAAAAGTCCAAAAGTGTGACGTATGAACAAAAGCAATTAATATTTGATTTTGTTCACAAACATCCCAATAGTTGTGTACCAAAAAGTCTGGACCAACATTTACGATGGGAAATGCACAGTTATTATGGGAAACTATAACAAAAACATTAAATGAAACTATTGGTTTAAAAAAAAAAAAACACGGAGATTGAACGGAGAAAGGTAATTAAAGATATTTCAGTGTGCATTTGTACAGTATAATTTATACTTATTTTTTATCGTAACAATAATTATTGTATATCATAAAATAATATAAAGTTTTAGTGCGACAATAAAAAAGTTTTGGTGTGCCAATAATCAAAAATTCGGTTTTTTGCTCTTTCACTAATAGTTGGACTATAATAAACATGATGTTTTGTCGTACTAATATGAAGATTGGCATTTGGCTCGCTAGTAGTAGGTAAGTTCAAAAATAGACCCTCGCCGGGAGCAAACAATATACGGGCAAACGATGAAACAAGACTATACTTCAGCACACTTATATCGTATAGCAGCAAGCAGCCACGAGGATAATATTATTATCATGCATTGATGCATCTTGTTATAAGTATACCTATCAAAAAATTACGAATGGACGAATGAGAGTTCACAGAATCGGTCGCTTTTCTTCAAGGCGATCGAGTCGACGTTCGTGTACAAGAGCCAAACAGTCTCTATACAACTAGTCTTCAACCGGTGGGTCGCCAAATCCTGAATGAACGGAGGCGCAAAATGTAAATCTGTTTCGAATAAGGGATGACAGATACATTTTTATTTCAAATTAGGGGAAATACGTAATTTAATATGTCTTATGTACGAGAAAGTACCTAAGTACAATCCATATAATGTCTGTAGTATATTTTGTTTGGGGCCTCGCAAATCTTAACGCTGATACTGTCCGAGCCACTTTACTCCGTTAGGTTAAATTTCAAATCAAAAGCGATTTAAATTTCGTAAGGGTCGCCCTGTATATTGCATTGTGTATATATACTGACATCGATCACGAATAATTAAAAATACGGTATAGACGTACATTTTCTAAAGCGTGATAGTCGTTGGAACTGACGCGCGGAATTTAAAAATTTAATTTTAGTAATAAGAGAATATAAAATAATATAAAATGCAAATAGAGACATCGGAATTATTTTTTTATATTTCCCGTCGTGTCCTGCCATGCCGTAGCGATGAATACAATAAACTACTTACCTACTATATATTATTATCTGAACTTCGCCGAAATCGCTTTATTACTTATATGTGTTGAGGTTTTATTTTTTTGCATTTTCCAAGACATAATAATCTCGACACAAAAATTCTACGGCGATAACCCTCTCAATCCCGAACGACGCTCAGCGTTTAATCGACTTAAGGGATACACTTACCACAAATAAAAACGGGACTGTGGTGCGGATTAGGAACAAACGCAACAAAAGTCGTGTTGTGATTTGTACAACGTAGTTTTTATTTTCTTAACGCCTAGTATACAATATAACTTAAGTAATAATTCAAATAATAACATCTAAAATCACTAACACGATAATATTATTATGTATCTATATATTATATTATATTATTTACATACACTAAAAAACTGGTTACAATAGTATACTACCTATACGTATGATGCATTCTATAAAAATGCGTGTTATAAAAAATAATAATAATATTATGGCAATTACGGGCGAACCGCTGTAATATTTATTATAATAATATAAATAAAATCATATTCTGTTAATATTGTATACACAATATATTATCATTATCGACGTTGATGTACACGAAAAGGACCCGTGTCTGTATGGTGATGGTGCTACGGTGTATAAACTAATATATTATTGTTGTTGTGGGGTAAAAACAAAAAAATAAAACGCACTTCTTGTCGTCGGTTTTTATACTTTCGTCGACTGTGGTCGCAACGATTGTGCAGCCTACCTATATATATATATTAAAATAAACGTTCATCGGGGTATAATATAATACTAATATTTTACAATTAAGCACTACATCGAAAAAAAAAAAAAAAACTAATCAAACTTATATAGGAAATCGATATACGTGTTTATTATTGTGTACGTATAAGAAACATATCGCTATTATATCAATAATAATATTATCATCTTTAAACAATATCATTGTAATAATATATATACGGATTGGTGATGCAAACATGACTGCAGGGCAGTTGCTCGCTAGTAACAAAAAAAAATTACCAATAATCGAAGGAAAATATCATAATTCATTATTTCCAATATAATACATAGAATCAACTCGTGTTTTCTTTAAAACATATTATATTATTTAAATATATAAAACGATATGTGTAATAATAATAATAGTACATTAGGTATATAGTTATTATTATTATTATTATTATTGATATGAATATCGTTGAGGAGATTTAACGGCGGCGAGGAAAAAATAGAGAGAGCGAGACAGGCAGAGAGAGAGAGAGAGATAAAAATAAAAATCATCATTGTGCACATTGCGTACAAGACACGAATAATAAAAATCAATAAAATAAATTCACACACACACGCACACGTCATACGTACACAATTATAATGAATAAAAACTTAAAGGGAATATAATATTAAAGATAAGTATATGGTATTGTTATACTGTGGTAATATATTATATATTGTTCGCCCGTCGTCGTGCGGAGACACGGCGATGCGTCTCAGTCGGTCATCGGCGAGCGGAGATAACAATTATATTGACTAACCGTGTAGGCAATTTCGCGGGGTGAGGTAAACAATGTATTGTGCGTTGTAAAAAAATATTATGTTTGACGTGTGTTGTTCAGATGACCTGCTCAGTAAAAGACGTGTTATCGGCGGTGGCGAAGGGAAGGTGGAACCGCGGCCGGCTGTTAAAATGATAACACGCTCACACACGCACACACACGTATCTAAATAAGGGTAAGTCTTGTCTATAATAACGCTGTTATCATATCATATTGTGTACGGAAGAGGGTGTGGGCGGGGTCCGAGGGATGACGGGTCGCATCTTTATACTACATAATCGTTGGATTGTTCTTCATCATCATAATACATTGGTTGGGGAGAGGGTGGTGGGTGGGATGAGGGGGTCGGGGGTGCGAGGGTCTAGATCCGGGACTCGACGGCCAGCGGGCTGCCCCGGGCTTCGGTCCGGGCCTCGCTGTTGATGCGCATCGACGACAGGGACGTGCCCAGGCACGAGTTGCTGAAACTGCCGTAAGTCGAACCGAACCGGTGGCTGGACCGGAACGAGTGGTGCCCGTTGATGGTGTAGATGGGTGACTTGATGCCGGCGCCCGGCACCGGAGCCGCGCTGGTCGGCCCGACCGCGTCGGCCCGGCCGGCGAACCCGACGGTCGAGTCGCTCATGCCGTTCACCACGAACTTGTCGGACGGCCTCCGATCGAAGCACACGAAAAGCAGCAGCGCGATTCCCTGCAAAACGGTAAGTACACAATAGTAATAATAATTTATATTGATTCGAATATTAAACGGAGTTATACATTTTTTTTATGCACTGGGGACTCCAAATATAAAATCTAATTTCGCTATTTTTCGCATATTTGAAGTGCTATTGATAATATGCATAATATAATGCTTTATTTTGTATTTTTCATAAATCTCGTTTATATTAAATGAAAAATAGTGTTTAAAAATTAATAATATAAAAATAATATTAATTTATGTGAATCCATATGAAAATTGACCACATTACAAAAGATGTCTTCATTCAAGGTATAACATATAATATTATAATATATAGGTTACATAGGTTTTTTTTTTAATTGTTTACAGAAGAAAGTCATTTTAATTTTTTTGATAAATGTATTAATTTATAAGATTATATTATAGATATTAAATCAAAAGATCAAATTAACTGTCAGTAAAAGATAATAAATTTAATAAAACATTGATTTACATTTTTTTTTTTTTTTGTAATCATGAATGTAGAATGTTTAAGAGATTAGTAAGTGGTTTTTTTTTTGTATTCCAGAGAATAACATCATTATCATTCTCCTTAGAAGTTAGGAGTCAACCACAGACCTCTAGATCCTAGTAACATTTACCTCAAGATTACTCCATAATAATAATCCTAATTACTTTAACGATATGTAAACATATAATATGAGCTCAAATTAAATCATTGTAATCAGTGATTACTAATTAGAATGGTAACATTAATAATTATAGTTGACTTAAAATTAAATTTCTGGTACACATTTTATAAGTTATAAATGTAAATAATATAAATGTTGGTATTTAAACTCTCAGAACACCTGAACACTGATAGGATACATTATGTTACTTTTTGGAACATATAAAATAAAAATAGTTCTTTGCCTTAATTGCGCCAAACAATTTTAGGTATTATTTTAATTTCACCTATATTATGAAAACGGGAAACTTATTTTTTTTTTTTTATCTAACTTAACTTGAATTAAAAAGTTAATATTAATCGTTAGTAAACTTCTAACTTAGTCAAATCGATAGACGATTTCGAATTAACTTTTAATTATTACTTAATTTAACTTAATTGAGTTCAAAAAATATCGATAACTTGCTCAGCCTTGCGATTTGGACCGTAGTTATAAGAGGTTCCGAAGGATTTCCGATTTTAGTTTAAATACCACAAATTTTAGGAAGCGTTTTTGAGCTCGTTTAATTCACTCGCATTTTAAATCTAAAATAATAGGGTTCCGCTTAATGGAACCATGCTCCGAAACTGATCTGAATAGAGCCTTAGTATAAATAAGAGCTTTAAAAGATTTAGGGTCTTTGAATTCAGAAGAGTGGTGTTTAATAAAATCTAACAGCTTTGAGGATTTAACCATATATTATTATGATATCACGACGCATACAAGTTGTATTATATACGCATATGTACAGCCTGCCAACTCGGCGCGCCGACGTCTTAAATTTAGCAGTTTTTGTTGTTTTGTAGATGATGAATTAAGTACAAATATAACGCAGATAACGAAAAAACTACAATGAAACACACCTACTACGCACAATAACTCAGTTTATTGGTGATAATCAAAATCAGCAAGTATAACAAAAGGTCAAGGATTTGTAGTCTAAACGATCGAACAAAAAAAATGTATTATTAAGTGCTGCGTTATCGTTATTTATATTTATAAACAAAAATTGTTAATGAAAAGAAAATCTTTACTTTGTACTAATTATTTTATAAAATAAGTGTGCTAATATAGATGCAACATTGTAGTATTCGAGTTTTTTTACGATGTGGATAAATTTTTTTTTAAATACATTTAATGTTATAAAAGTGCAATGATAACATATTATTATTTCTTATTTTAATATTAACACGAGTTGTTGCATCTCGACCGTTTCAATAAGATTAATGTTGAAAAGCGCAATAAAAAAAAAAACCCCCGGAAAACGTAAAGCTTGTATATTTTAAATTTTGAATCCAATTGGATGAATGAGATGGAAAACTGTATTTGTTATGTTTGTATCATTGGAAGAGCAAAGGCACTGATATATAAAAAATTAAGACCGAGAGAGGAAAAAGGAATTTTAAATTTAGCCTAATGAAGAAAAGTGGGGCAAATGATGAAAGTCACACTGAAACCTCTGCAGTTTGAAAAGGGAAAAATACCTATACTGTGATTGACGATATCAAAATAATAAAATTCAAAAATATTGAATACCAAGTAAATATTATATTGGTTCCGGAACGGCGATGACGTGCGCGCGAAACTATATGATATTATATATTCTTTGAAACCGTGAATTTCTTAACGAAATATATACTCAAAGGCAAAATGTTTCGGGGCTTTCGACCGAATGTCATAAATATACATCAGTATAATATATAATACGTACGCATGAATAGTGAGGGCTACATTTAAATATTACGAGAGATGGTAAAATATAATAATATACGGAACAAAACTATTCGATATTATTTATTCGGCCTTTTTTTTTTGCTCAATAGACAGTCAAGTTTTTGATTTATTCATTCTCGGGTTGCATTACTAGTAATCTCGCTTATAAGTCCAGGGTTCAGGATCTATTATATACGAGCCCGAAACCCGTACACTGAGCATTTTGTATGCATAAAAAAAATCTAAGTTTATGATGGCTAAATATTATAATATTTTCACTGGAAAATGTGAAAAATAACGTCTTAAAAATTACCTTAATTACCTTAAAATCTATTGAATATGCGAGATGAGATTCCGTGTATATGTAGGTATTTCAATTGTCAGCACTCGGAGTCATATTTATTTATATTAATTATACGATTTATTTATAATATATTATTATTATCACTCTGTTATGTTTTTTCAGAACACGGATGTGCAAATGGTTAGAAGTCCAGAACCCCGCCAATAGTATAACAACGTGTGATATAAATATTATACTGCCATAAAAAACCCAGAAACAAGTATTTGCTTATCTACGACGTATAGTCAATAATATTATAGTACAATAGTATATTATAGTCTGTCCGGCGAGAGAACACGCCACGGACTGAAGAAAATCGGTTCTTCTGCGCATCCCCAAGCGACACCCTGCCACTGGAGAACCAGTTTCGAGGCACGGTGACGCGGGGGATGCGCAGAATCGGGGCGTTATCTCGCTGAACTTATCTCTTCAAAAAGAGGCTTTTCCTAACAAGTTTCCGTTAAAATTCTAATAAGTTCTGCAACAAATGAACGTAATTTTTCGAGTTTACAACAAATATTAAAATTGTTCGTGTCTAAGTATGATAAAGCAATGGTTTACTGACTTGTTTGTCTTAAATATTGAAAGGCATGTGGCAAAATGCAGATATCATAAAAAATCCAATCGAGACATTTTACTCACCAACGCGATGTGCAGTGAAATCTCAAAGTAAGTGCCGTTTTCGAAACCGACCAAGTCGTACAGGACGCCGGCTATCGACGGGCCCAAAAATGCGCCCAGGGCGAACGACGATGACCAGATGCCCGACAACAGTCCGTAGGTGTGTATGTCGTTCGGAAAACCGCTATCGCTGCGGAAGAAATAAAATAAATAATACGTTACTCACCTCCTGCTAATATGTGCCTTTTATATATTCTGTTTATTTTCTTTATCGTATATTTAACGAGTGCGGGTCATAACTTACAAGGCAGCTGTCATGGAATCTACGAACGTGGGTACGCAGATCATGCCCAACGCGACTCCTTGTATGATCAGTCCGGTGACCACCCACAGCATTGATCTAGAAAACAGAAAATGCACTTTATGGTCGAAACACGCATAAGGATAGGTAGGAGGTACAGGTGGTTGTAATACATTTTACATTTTATTTTTAAAATAGTGGACATTGTTGAAATAAAAACGTCTTTCGTCCTGTAGCTGATCGATGAATATAATAAAGTATTTGAAAAACGATAACCGACGATTCCAGAGGAGAAGACGGAGTCAAAAGAGCGGCACGCAGATTTGGTTTATCCGACTTTGAAAGTGTCGTTCAAGATTTTCGTTCGCACAATGCTTGTTCTAGTCTGATAAAATCGCTAAACACACTCCCCACGACAACGGCTGATTGCGAACTAAGGTTTTCCGAAACGAATCTCACGACAACTTAGAACTCGTTTAACAATATTGTTGAAAATCAATCGGATTTGATGTTTATCCCATAAACGCAGGCCCGCCAATTTCAGACTTCAATACACGAGCATAATATGTGAAATATGCGAACAACTTCAATGGTACGAATTGATCGGATTCAGACGTTTTATGTTTACGTCGTTAGCTAACGGAGACCAAAAAAAAAACACATTTCGTTTTAAAAAGGAAAATAAATTACAAAACACGGATACATAAAAATTAAAATTAATCAAGAAAACGATATTGTTTATTAGATTACACAAACCACCCTGATATATATATATATATATATGTATACATATTTTTTTGTTTTGTTTATATTATTATTATTATTTTGAGTGCGTCGGTATAGTGAGTAAATTATTATGGTGCTCTCTAAGAGGCGGTGAACGATGCTTGTAAAATATTTACAAGTCATTCGTTAGTCTGACAGTCCGACACTGGTGCAGGAGGCATTAAATATATATTTTATTTCATTTTTTATTTTTGAAATTAAATTTAAGACGTCCAAATATAATCAATTTACTTTTGATTCGATTTAACAGTGGACATTCTATATCCTTAACGATTCGGGTACGCCGCATATCGACGTGATACTGATGTATTACATAACTTTAGTGTCAACATGAATAATTATAATTAAATTGATTACAAAATCATCGATAAAATTTAATCATTTTGAATTGCTATTATCAAAAAATAGTAAAATAGTCGAATAAAATTATAAAAAATGAATATATATTTTCTTTACTAATAATATAATTTGTGAAGTAGTGCCAAACAAAAATTG
Organism: Neotoxoptera formosana; assembly: GCA_022818045.1. Classification (NCBI taxonomy): domain Eukaryota; kingdom Metazoa; phylum Arthropoda; class Insecta; order Hemiptera; family Aphididae; genus Neotoxoptera; species Neotoxoptera formosana. The sequence continues at coordinate 12,798,627 of CM040631.1, forward strand.
TAAAATTATAATCACTTTTTGTGTGTTGCGTATTATACAGACTTGTAAAATAAATTAATAAACGAATTCTATTTATTTATTATATTGACTGTGCATAACTTGGATAAGAAGTTGTGTTTTAATAAGTCTTTATTTGCAATTGATAAAATATTGAAACTATGTAAAAAAAGTTTGTTATATTATTAAATAGATAATTAACGGAAATCATCCTAATAAATTACATATTTATTTTTTACCTAAATTATTAAAATAGTAAGCCATTAAATAAATAATTAGATTTATAACTATATATTAAGATGTACAATAAAAAATGTAATTAGATATTATGTTTAAAATGCCTATACCTAATATTTTATTAATTTTTAGGAACAATTTAAAATTCCTGTCTCACAAGCAATTTTTTTTTCTATGGCCCTCGGTAAAAAAGGAGTTGGTCAACACTGCTGTAGAATTTAGATTATGATCCAGGGACTTTTTAAGTTTTAAATTTTTAGAAGGGAAGCTAAATAGATTGTGATAAACTGTGACGAATGGAATTGAATAAATTTAGCAAATATTATCACACTAAAATCGACGACACCTTGGCTATATTTAGAGTGATCCGTGCTCGGAGTAGTTTTTCGAAAGCGACAGGTTTCTTTCAAAAAAAAATTTTTATGACAATTATCAAATGGCTCGAATTTATAGAAGTAACCGCCACGATAACCGTCTATATATTATTCTGTCCTCGTTTTTTTACTAGAATTTCAACTAAATTTAGTCCGTTTTTTTACCACGAGTTCAGTCCGTGTAGTATATATATAATATTAGGTACACTATGCGACCTCTACCGCTGGCATTCTCTAATCTAAGCTCAATTAGTTTCGAACATAAAAATAATTCTTTTCAATTATAATTATTTTGTTACATTACATAATCATATATTATGTGGAGCCCAGGTACAAAGTTTTAATCAATAATACACATAATATCATATCGTTTCCGATACAGTAACTACGCATCAAACCTATACCAACAATTAAAAATAAAAGTACATATTATTTATTATTAATGAGAATTCGCAGCGGAAAAAAAAACTTTATATGAAATCGACGGCTTGACTGTGTGATATGTACTATGATAAATTGATAACTAATACAATAGGTGCTTAAAATTAAGACGTCGTCAAGATGACGTGATTACACTTTTACTGTGAGATAATATTTACTTTAAATATGATTTTCTCTGAGGTTTTTTAAAACACCTGAATGGCACCATTGAATTTTAAATCAATTATTATGCATATTATGCAAGTTTGAGTCGTGTACATAAAGAGTGACTTTGAGAACCACAAGTATGTATGTTATTATGGCTGGCAGTATTGATGTATCGATGTATTGATATATCAATATATAATATAACCGATGGTTCATCGATTGGTAAACTGTTATATTGGTATTTCTGATTTTTTTTTAGATGTTTTCGATTTTTTGGCGGTTTTTGGTATTTATTTCAATACAAATTACACGTCGTAACTCGCATCACAAAACCCGTGTTGCATCAAAGACGGTCAAACATAGTTCCCATTTCGGATTCCCGGTACAAAAATAAGTGTTAACTTTTCATATTTTCGATTATTCGATTTTCCTTTGTACAGTGTTTTTGATAGCTGTCCGAAAAGTTTCCGAATTTGTTTCCGCAATATTGGTTACCGGTATTTCGATAAACTGACGTTTCGGTATGTACACCAAAAATATCACCAGTCCCAGTCACCAATTTAGACACGTTTCTCGTAATTATACAGCCTCTCATAATTTCCACGCTTTAGTTTGATAATAAATCATTTTTCCATCATATTAATCTCGAGAAAACAATACCCCGAGACTACCACAAAACTTCAATATAATATTATTATAATAAAAGCTATAATATTATGAAACGTTTCCAAAAATAAACGTCATTAATGCCGCGGACGTCGTAAGTATATAATATGTTGTCACTGTCGTTACCGTTTAAAAAAAAAAAAAATCTTATAACGACGGAGCATTAACAGTTTTACTATTGTACCCTCGAAACGAGTTACTGCAGCAAGAAAATAAACTGGACCACATAGATAACGTGGAAAATACCTCCTGCACCGCCGGTCGTCAGGTCATCATTATGTAGGTGAACAGTATTGATCATAGACTCGGAAAGGACGCTGTGCCGACACAGGTAAGACAGCATACGAAAAACCCGTCTTGAGGTGAAATAATATTTTTACATTTTCCCTCGAACGACAGAAAAGTCGCGGGGATCAATTTTCCAACCATAATAATGATAATATTATTATGTTTAGAACGATATTGACTGTGTGCGGTAAAAACAAACGTATTCGTATAACGTGCAATCGTCGTACGATTATAATAATTATTGGTACACCGTAAAATATGTTATTTATGTTATGATCGTCGTCCGAGGTCCGACTTATTGTTTGTTTGTTTGTTTGTTTATTACGGAATAAATTCCAATTACATTTTAAATAAATATATAAGTTACATTAGTAGCTACTTTGGGGAAAAAGAAGAGAGAAAAAAAAATACATAAATATAAATCAAGTTATGTGTAAACTGAATAAATTAATGTATAATATAACATAAATAGAAAAAAAGACATAAGAGTTGAAAATTAATGAATGTATGAAGAGAGATCATTAAGTGAACAGTGAAATAAATCTATATTATGTATGGAGTTTCCTATAGCCATTAGAGTATTAGAAGGAGAGAATGACATATATTTGGATGAAATGTTTGGTGGATAAAAAAGTTGTTTTTGTCTAGAGTTTAGGGGATTTATTTTGAAACATAAGCGTTCGACAAGTTCAGGACAATCTATAATATTGTGTAATAATTTATAAAGGAATTTTAAATTTCGTTGTGTAAATCTTTTTTCAAGTGGTAATATAGAGAAAAGTCTATTTATAATATTATAATCAGAATGAGGAGCTCTATAAATGTGACATTGAAAGCTTAAAAATCTTAAAAAATTATTTTGAATTTGAGAGAGGTCTTTATTTTGGGTTATAGAGTTAGTATGCCAAATCAAATTTGCATATTCCAGTTGAGAGCGTACTAATGAGAAATATAGCAATTTAAGAGCATGAGCATCGTGGAAGTCTTTACAAGTGCGCTTGATAAATCCTAGTTTGGATGATGATTTTTTAATAATATTATTAGTATGTAGTTTGAAATTAAGTTTTGAGTCAAACGTAACTCCAAGATCATTAATTTCATTAACTCGTGGATTTTAATATTTTTTAATTTATAATCAGAGGTGATTGGTTCTTTTTTTAAGGAAAAGGAAATAGTTGCACATTTTTCTATATTTAGAGACATACCATTTACATCACACCATTTTTGGAATGAATTTAAATCTTTTTTAAATCTAATTTAAATTTTGAAGTAGTATAATATCATTTTGACAGCGAATTGTATTAAATAATTTGAGATCGTCTGCTAGTAATAGAAATTTAGAATGTTTTAATTAATAAGTAATATCATTAATAAAAAGTAAAAAAAGTAGTGGTGATAAGTGATCTCCTTGTGGGACACCAGACACAACATTGATATTATCCGAAATAAAGTTTTCATATTTAACAAGTTGAGTGCGATTTGTTAAAAAAAATTCGAACCAAGAAAGAAGTGGATCATAAAATCCATAGGCTTTTAGTTTTAATATTAATAATTTGTGATTTACTCTGTCGAAAGCTTTTTCAATATCTGTGTAAATTATATCAATTTGAAATCCGTTTTTAAAAGAATCTAGAATTGATTGTTTGAAAATAGATAAATTTGTAATTGTAGATCGACCTGTACGAAAACCGTGCTGTTCATTTATTATAATATTATTGCATAAAGTGGTTAGTTTTTTATTAATCAATTTAGAAAATAGTTTAGGTATGATTACGTTTCAAAACGCTGAGGTTAAACACAAAATAATACGAAATCATGCACGGTTTTTGAGTACCTATAATTATTTATGCACATATCACATAGGTAATAACAACATATGATACCAAGTGATACCTGGGTTCATGGTCCGCGGTTGTATACGTCATAATGTTTAAACGCGCTTTTTGTTTTTATCTCATATTTTCATCGACGGCAAGTGTTCACGGCCAATGTAAAATCAGTAGTGAAATATATTTCTTTTTTTTCCAAACACATTAATCGTCATTATCTGGTTCAAACTTGAATAGTGATAGAGTACTATATACTCTTTTACCCGTAGGTTAGTCTTACGTAGTACTACGAGCCAATGTCTATGTGATTACGTTCTTAAATAATATTCAAATTGCTAGGTATGGTTTTCTCTAAAATTCGTCGGAAATCGATCTGTAAAGTGGTTGGTTGGTGGTGGGAACGCGGGACAAGCCATCTACAGCTTCCTCGAAATACAATTAAAAAAAAAAAAAAAAACACTTTAAAGACATTATCTATCACCGATCGTTCGTATTTCAAATACCTACCCACTTCATTGTTTTTTATGACTTTTAGCGACTTTTGATTTGATACACTTTGCTCGCGGTACCTAAGCGTGACGTGTCTTGCTAGATTATTAATTATAAGAAGAGACCACTCGACGGCGTTTGTTTGCCATACACCTGTCACACTCGCAGTTGCGTCATTTCAATTTTTAACAGAAGGGGCAAAAGTTTTGACCCGCCCATAAACTGAACAAAAAAAAAAAACAGAACGCATCGCTCCCAAGCTAATACTTTCATCACTTAAATTTTTATCTTGATAGAATTCCCATCTCATATAACTTTATGCGCGTATATGAGGCAAACGTAGCCTCATTTAAGGTAGCAAAAAAGACGCGTATTAACTAAATATAATTATGATCACTACCTCGGTGACGTAATTTTATATTTTTCTAGAGGTGCCGAACTTTGTAAATCACAACATGAAACTCGACTGCTAAACTTTATTGAAAAATAGACAATTTTTAAATAAGTGGGTACCTTTTGTTATATAAGTTTTTTCGAAATCATGGATACATTTTAGAGCGATCGTTTTGTTTATAGACATTTTAGATTATAGTATCCACGTTCATGTATATTTGAGGTAAAAAACTATAAATATTAATTATTATTGTGTCAAAAGTGTTCTAACGTGCTTACACAATTTTATTATATTTCCTAAAAATTATAAAAAAAAAAATTCATGTCATTTCACCGACAACCGGCCCAACGATTTTTACAATCTCAGACAGGGTCAAATGCCCACCTTGCCCTCCCCCCTCAAATGACGCCACTGTGTGCTTGTTTCCGTTACCACCTTAATAATCGAAGGCACAAACACACACATACACACAGAAATTCACAATTATTAAATAACTTAGTAATAATATCAATATTATATTATGTAATTGTTCGCCCGTACTTTTCCAGCGGCATGAACGGAGCCGGCCCCACGATGGAGTAGCTGATGACGGTCAGGATCGTCCCGATGATCATGATTTTTTTCGGATTCAGTCCGGTGTCGCAAACGTATCCGATGACGGGCGCTATCAGTGCGTACGTCCCGCCGCTGATGATGAACACGAATCCGACGTCTACGGATGAAAGTCCAAACTGCGAAACAAACGTATATATATTATAATATGAATAAATAAATAATAATAATAGTCTAGCGCGTCGTATTATTGCGCGCGTTATGATTTTATTTATTTTTTTTCGTACACGGGTGTGCCGCCTTATTACGTTTAGATTAGGCGATTTACCGCTCAGATAATAACGTCATGATAATATACGATTTAATGAAAACCGTATCGGGGCATGTGTCGAAATACACGTATACGTCTATAATAACCTCACCGCTGCTATATAACCTTGCAGAGAGTATAGGTATACCTAGGTTTAAATCCTTAGACGAGTTACCTATATAAATTGTATGAAACTAGTTTATATAGCTGATCTATCACACGGCTATTATTTGTCACGTCAATATTGTCGACCGAAAATTTATCGCGATTACTGCTAATACTGCTTGACAGAAAATAATGAAATTCTCGGTGCGAAAATCATAATTGGTCTACTGTCTGTATCCGAATTGCATGCCAAAAAAAAGTTTATTTATCATGTACTTATGTTCAAGACTTAAATTTTTTTTTTTTACTTTTTTAATTTTTTATGAAACGCAAACGTAAATTATAAGAAACGTTCTATGATATATTATGGTTATTACTACTGATTTGTTTTTAGATTGAAATATTTTTATATATGAGTAAAAGTACTCAATTTGCACATATTATATATAATAACGTCGGAGATGACAATATTATGACGATATCATTGGTCATTTTTTTTTTGTATTATTATTATATTAAAAAAAACACGTAACTATTAGTATTTATGAAGTAGTTGAAATTATGAATAAATAAGAATAAACTTTTTTTTTTATAAATAAATAAAATTTTTGAGTGATTTATTTTTCGTTTTTTGAAAAATTAGAAAAAGTCCGACAAAAAGGGTCGGCAAGTGGGTACCGTTTGATGTACAGTAAGTGTCGAGTGGGTTATTGTTATGGAAAATTAGAAAAGTTTTTTTTTAAGTCATGCACATATAAGTAGGTACAAACTATGTGGAATGTAATTCCGGACGTTCCAATTTATGTTTATTTTTTTGGCATGCAATTCAGATACACTGGGTCTACGAGACCGTTTGCAATTTGTTATCGACCTTTTTTTGGTTGAACGATAAACATACAAAATGTTAAAGCATATTTTAGGTTTTTGATAAAAAAACAAAATACTAAATCATTTTAAGGTGTTTTAAATTACGATAAAAAATAAAATTATTGTCCTACCGAAAGTTCTTCATTTGTCAAAAGACAAGTTTTGCAAATACTTTAACGACTCTGTTTTGCGGTCACAGTTAGAATAACGAGCGAAATGTGCTTATAAACGTATAGTTGTACAATAAATAAATCGCAACTTGCAAGTGCTCAAGAATATATTCTATTATGTCTCTATCATTTTTTATAATAATAGCAATTGAAGAGATATTTTTTAAATTAAAAATACAATGTATAAAATATCAATAAGACAAATATATATTTATGTTTATTTCGAAACTATTCACACAAAGCAGTGCAATACATTACAATTTCAGACGAGCTATTATCGTCACCAATTGCCATAAGTATTAACATTGACTACCTAACCAGTAACCACTTGCGGGTGAACAAATTTCCCTCCATCATTATCGAATATATTGATACACCTATAAAAGTCACAATGCGATTGTCTTTTCTTCGTGTTATTATCGCAGTTTAATATTTTACCACTGTGCTAGTACAGCGCGTACACGATATTTTATTATTTATTATTCATATTCGTGTACCGATGCATAAATCCCTGGTCCTCCACACGAGTTTTGTCGTTGTTGGTGAAATATTTTATACGAGTAAAAATAATATAATATATCGTTGTCGGTGCACGTCCGGCAATGCAAACAATTCGGTTATCGAGTATACCAGCTAATGTAAGTATATTTTATAATATTAAACATATTATAAAGTAAGGCTTGAGTGTTAGCTATATAATTCGACGTCAATAAATTTTAAATGGACGGAACATAAAAATCACGTTCAGATAATGGTTTATAATTAGTTTCAATTTACATTATAGATTATACCATATCTCTCGAGTTTATAATATTAATTATTGTCGTACGTCTACAATAGTCGAAGTCGAGAGTACTCGATTTGTGAAAGACTTACAAAAACATCGAGGCAACATACTTTTTAAGTGAATTGATTTCAAGTAGACGATAGCGTAGATACACGCTTGGAAAAATCACTCCGTCATACGTCTTATACCTAAGTTATTGCGGTTTTTTTGAAAAAAAAGGTACTTACCCCGCGAATGTGTGGTTCTAACGTGGCCGAATAGTATCCCATGGCTGTGGCTGTTATCACTGTGGCGATGGAATTTATGAGCACGGTAGGAACGCTCATGAGGTGTGTTACTTTGGCTGCAACGGACACACAATAAAATCATTATTAAATATATCATTTTCTGTAGTTATATTAATATTGCCAACCAAAGATAATATTATTTATTTGTATTATAGATGATTTTATATCATTATTACGATGTGCAGGTATTACGATTGTCACGGTTTAAGCACTCACTTTTAGCCTTGTTCGGACTGGGCACGTCTTGTTTCATTAAAATGCACACCAAGAACGACGTCCCGAGTGTGATGAAGCCCATGACCACGAACGGCAGTGAAAATCCACCGACCTGCCGAGATATTTACGCGTTACAATATATAATTTGAATAGAACAATCGGAAAACTAATATTTATTACAATTATTATTATACAGTCGAGTCTCGATTACTCGAAAACCTCGTCAACTTCGAAGTGTTTTGAAGAGATGTGTTTGAGGTATATATAACTTGAATTTATTTTTAAATCTCAAGGAGATTCGAGTTATCGAAACTCGGCTGTACACATAGGTTCACGAAAGTCTAAACTCACCTCGAACAGCAAAGCGCCGAGAGTTGGTCCAACGATGTATCCCATTCCGTAACATACTTCGAGAGCGGACTAAAATATACAATAATGCATAAAGAGAAATCGTTAGTTTGACATATTATTTCTTATCAATTGGATTTATAAGTATATAATATAACATAACTTTAGCCGTCCCGCGCGGCGTTGGCCGAGCCAAAGATTAAGTCGAGAGTAACCTCAATAGTGACTTACATACGCTGCAACTATGAGCCACCTAGGTGGGCGATCCGATGCAGTCGAATCGAGGACAATATGCGGGCAGTATATTTATCAGCAGGTAGGCGATAGGTTAAATCGGAATTAGGCACAGGAAAAACATCGCAAAGCCCGAGCCAAAGATTTGTTTTTTTAATAAATTTATTTTAAAAAATATTTCTACAAATTATAATAGTTTATATTTTGTTTACATAACACCAGAGTTTTACCCGTTAAGGCCGGGACTACCTATGTGTTTTTGATGGACATTTATTTTTGATGGGATTTTGGTGTTTGGTGTTACGTAGGGGACTCGTAGACAGTCCGATTTTAAGTCTATCGACGAATCTGAATCATTAGATATAATATGAATACGTCATGAACTATATTGACCCGTTGGTTTGTTGGGCCACTGCACAGCTCGAACTGCCTTCAAGTCGGCTCTGGTTCTATACCAAAATTCGAGCGGGTTATATGATATTATGTAAATTTATATTTTTTTATTACGATTAATTTAAGTTGAATGCAAAACTTTTCAAGACCGTGAAAAATACAAAAACTATACAGTCTCGAGCGCTTAAATGAATATCTTGGTGTCATATAACATCGCTCAGTAGCGGGTCTGTACTTTTCATTAGAGTTTAACACAACCATCAAGTCTTTCACGATGTACCTTTACTGTACCGTAAGTCACAACTAACTTTGTCAACAATCGCTTCGTCGAGCACCCACCTGCATTTTTATCCTACACGTGTTAACAAAACTCTATGCGTGCCATCGCATCGATAAACGAATAGTTTTATATTCTTCAAGAGGACTAGAGAACTGTCTACACAAGGTGGTTCACATTCTTATATTATATCGTTATTTTTCGGTCTCGTTTACAAATAAGTATTGATTTTTTTTAATTTTAGACAATAATGATCATATTTGTATTATTTTTGTATCAGACGAATTAATGTCGATGGTTATGGAGGGCAAACATTTGGGCTCTATAGTTATAATGACCATATTAACAGCTGTTTGTATAAACCTAGTTTGTGACTGACTATTATAATATAGACGAGTTGATAGTTATATTTATTTTTAACTTCAAATTAAGATATATAAACTATTATAACAATATTTTTTATCTTATTTAAAAGCATATTTACAATCTGTACTATAATAATAGCACAATATTATATAAATTAGATTAATATTTAACAGAATAAATAAACACGAATACATGAAAGAGGGGGCAACTCATTAGTAGCCCCTCTGAGATGTATAATATTATTATAATTTTTGTTTTTTTAGGAGCGATTTGTCAATTTATTATGTTTATTAAGGCGTCTCTTGGCCAATTTTTTTTTTAGCTTATTGTAGCAGAATTTCCTGGAATAGTTAGAGATGGGGAGGAAATGTAAGCGCTGGGGACATTAATTGCGAGATAAGAGGTTTTTTTTGTTTCGTGAGTTTGTTATGAAATATATCATAATATCGGAGGGCTAGTTTTTTGAATGATATATATGTAGGTCATTGTGTGAATTGAGGTTAGATACATACAATGGGCATCCAGTAATTGGTCGTAAACTAATTACCATCAGCGTCCAGTAATTAGTCGTGAGCCTGAAATGCTTCCTGCAATGGACGAATGTTGAACGGTTTTCCCACATCTGGATGCCTCGTGAACAAAATATGGGAGCAACAAAAGCTTTATACAGACGAGCGTTTTGTTTCTGAGGCTATTTTTTAGACTTAGGGATTGGGTGGAGAAGTTATAGGGCGTTAACTTATTTTTGGTCTTTCCGAGCGAGTCGCCTCAGTCAGAACAATTTCAAAGAGTTTTCTGTGAACATTTGAAAAACTTGACCGACTTTAACTCAAGAATATAATGTTTTGCTTTGCGGGAAACAACACCGTTATGTTATGTTATACGATATTAAATATACGTACGAAAGTGCTGGCAACCGATTCGGGAAAAGAGACGGCCGTCAACGAGAAAGCGGCAACCATCGCGCCTGTTGCGCCCAGAGACTCCAACACCCTAAGGCACAGCGACAACAGTAAGAACATGTTTCTCTCTTCGATGTACGTCAAATATCTGTAATCGGTAAAAAAAACATGAATGGATATATATACACGGTAATCTCACTTGAACGCGTAATTTTTATATCTTTTTAGGGATACGATAAACGCGACTTAAGTTTTTTTTATTTTGTTCACGTTACCCGAAAGCGATGGTCGACAGAGCGTTCAATACGATGCCGATGACCAACATATACTTCAGCCCGACCTTTTGTATCTGAAACACATAATGATAATAATTATTATTATTTAAAATACATGGGTTTATTGTGTACCTGCCTAGATTTATTTTCGAATTTTTAAAATTTGTCCTCTTTAAAATAATTCAAAATAGCGCCTTTGGAAATAACACACACCGATACAATATAGGCACTGCGGGTATTACGATTTGTAGTTTAATTTAATGATTATTCAACAACTGAAAAGTGATCAAAAACCACACAACTCGTATTTATTGGTTCTTGTAATTTTCAGTAAATAATTCATCACATACCTACATTAATTACTCAACGACGATAGGTACAACACGACTCTACCCCTACTTACGTACAGCAGAGTGGTTTCGCACTTTCCACCCTCTTTTTTTTTTTAAATAATCGAGACGTGCTTGACACTTTCAGGTTAACAACGAGTACGATTCAATACCGGTTATTTTATTCAGAAGAATATAGATATATTTTTTTAGTGAATATGTCTACTGTGTGTCTATTCTTTCCTCCCTCAAACAAATATGTAAGAGTAAAAATACCCAACTTCCCTACACCTGGTCCTAATACCCTCCTATCAGTAGGTATATCATGTAAGAAGTGTGTATTTATTTACCATTTAGTCGTAATACGAGTGTTTAAATAAATGCGTATTTATGTTTTATATTAAGTTTTTAGAGTCTAGGTCGTCTACATGCCTATAATTTATAACTGCAATTATATTTTGTATACACTAATAATTTAAAATCATATATAGCTCGCTACTCAAAAAAGTCTCAATTTGTTGCATAGAGTTTCTTTATTTGTATTCCGTGTACTTACTACGCCCCTGTAGATATATGTTTTATAATAATTTTAATTTAACTATAAAAATGTTTAGTCTGTTATTTAAAAATACATAATTACGTAGCGACTGTAAAGATACAATCCTAAGCACCCTAAAATAATTCTCTAATTGCGCATATGTGTTGATTCCTTGTGATATTACTATGAACCACAATAATAAAGTCATTACTTTTTTTCAAATAACCATTGAGCTATTGAGCTACAATTAAATGTTACCTATAGACCTTTAACCTTTTATATATATTATATTATTATTTTTGTACAACAAAAAACACGTACAAATTAAAAATCGTTCTAACTACAGTTATACTAATTATTAGACATTATTTATTGCTAAAGCTAATATTAGGTAATAATACATACCTATAGTGCTATGTTATTCGTTTTTTAATTTAAAAACCATAATACCTATAAAATCGTATAACGTACAATACAAACTTTAATAACTGCAGACCAAGTATGCTAATATTTTGATGTGTTAACATTTTACCCTTGTGGTAAATTTACGACTACAACATTATATGGTTTCAACTATGTACGCATTTAGCGTTTTGAATGTCTACATAGTTGACCTATATAGTCAATTTTATTAAATCCCGTGTAAAAATGTACTTTGCTAAAATTATTTAATTACGTGATATTGTAACTTAAAAAAAAAAAGGTTTTAAATTACAAAGGAAAATCTATAATTTAGGATTAAAAAAAAGTTTTCAACGAGGAGCAAATTGTTTAAATACCTTTTGGGCGCTTTATTTTGACTGTTATTATATGCAGTAACTTTTTCATTCCGGACGACTTTATAGTTACATATTATTTTATTGTCCCGTTTGTGTGCAAGTACATAATAATAATAATACTAATAACTAATAATACTCATCGCTGTGTAATCGTATTTTAGTCTTCACTGTCCCGCACAAAACGCCATCATAATACGTACTCGTATATTATTATTATTATGATAATATTATATACATTTAGGTAAAATATGTATTGTCGATCTTAGCGGATTTTAACCTGACTTGAAAGCAATTTCGATGATTGACATATATGCGGTACAAAGTAACAATAATAATAATAATATTTCAAAGTAAGCCAACGCAATTTGTCATACGATTTATTATAATATATATATATATATATATATATTTGTATAATACTTACAGTAAAAAATATTATAAATTTACGAGAGACAATAGTTATACGTATACGTTTTATCGGATTACGGCGTAAAAAAAAAATGGCGAGGCGACCCCTGGGTTTTTTTAAATCTGTTTAAAAAAAAAACCATCTGTACTTAGCGGCTTACTGTCGAGTGCCTACTCCAATTTTCCTGTCGTCACATATACGTGCCTCTATACCTATATATATACCACCTCACAGAAATACTAAAATATTTGTAATATTATTATGTTTGCGGTTACCAGGAAATATATTATTATAAAATACGCATTTGCTCGGTTTTCACAGCGTCATATATTTAATAATCATAATTATATTGTACTTTTTAACGTCTCTAACGTGTACAATTTAATAATACCTACCTACCTATTATTACGACATATACCTACATAACGACCTGCGCTTTATGTGTATATTATTTTTATTATTGTAGAATCTTTTCGGCAATATTTATTTACGCGATAATATTCGCCGCCTCCGTCTCTGCACTGGCGTCTCCGCGTCTAGAGCGAAATTATTATTATTAATAAACTAAAAGGCTATGCTTACACGTACACACACGTTGTGGAGCTTATTAAATGTGTATTTTCGAGCGAGTGTTATATTCACGAGGAATGGCATATCGTCGTACGACACACATTATTTATTTAAATCGCTTGTTTCGAAGCAAAGTTATGCACCTCACGCTCGCGATATAATCGTCACGTCATATATATACTTCGACGGTGGCTGAATGTATATTATAATATTATATTATATTGAGCGTACATTATATTATGGCGCAGAGTTGCGACGAACAATACTTTTTTCGAAACCGAAGAAGTCGCTTTGCTGCATAGAAGGCCCGAAGTGCGCCCTGCTGTCGTTGAACAGGCGCGGATCCAGAAAATGTTAACAGGGGGTGCTTAAAAAAAATAGATTATACCTCAAATAATATAAATTACGTAATTTATATTACAAATTAATTGTATTGGTGGTTTAGACGACAGGAGATGGCCGAACACCCATAGGTCCACCCCCCCCCCCCCTGAATCCGAGCCTGTCGTTGAGTACAATATAGTCAACCACCGTAGTAATGGACGTGTTTTTTTAAGTCTCTATATATGACTTCCGAGGATATATTATTAATAATTTACAATATTGCATCAAATTTGAAACATTGCATTATTTTCCTATCAGTTGGATCAGTATGATATAGAAATGGTATGTCAAAACTAATCCTTACGAAAGATATTTTGAATCACAACCAAAATTGTTACGAGAAAAGTCGTTATTTTATGTTTAAATAGGAAAGGTATCTGATTTCTTGAAAATAAGAACATCAATTGTCTATAAAAAAAAAATATTTTGCATAATATTGTACCTATATTTTTGATATTTTTTAAAAGTCTATAAGAGAAGAACTTCATTTTTAAACCTAAGCTTTTTAAAATTGTATAAATTCTTAACTACAAATTAAATTTAGAACTTCTATTATAATTCTCTAAATGCACATTTGATTTTAAAAAACATTTAAATATAAAAATGCTTACTTATATGGCCATTAAAATATTCTATATAGATTACCTATAGGTGTACTTTTTTCAATTCAGGTTTACAAAAAGTATTTTCCTTAGCAAAAAAGCGTGATTATCTAATATAAGGTTCCTCTTAACTTATATTTATGGCAATTATAAAATATTAAAAATAATCATGCACATTTTTTTTGTTTTTGATTGTTTGAATTTAAACTTTTTCGCGATTGAATATCAAAACAACAAAATATAACAAATAAGTATTGACGAATAAGTTTTGCAAAAAACATTACATAATATTATAATGTTTTCAACTAAAATTAGATCAACCTAGAAATATAAACAATTAATAACACAAATTTATAAGATATTAATTAATATCCATAGATAAAAAATGCTGATCCATCTGTCCCTTTCATTCAATATCGATTTTTCCCGTTCAAAATGATTTATCATTGAATTAAAGTTTTATGGCCTATACGGCTATACGTAATAGCCTCCGAAACCCGATAACACAACAAATTGATTTCCTCGATTTTTCAGTTTGGACATTAAGTAAAATATTTACCATACCTATATATAGAAGTGGAAAGGTATGGAATAAATTGGTTTTAAATACAAATTGGTCAAACTGTTAGAGTTAAATTTGGATTATTTATAGATTTAATGATAATATGTTTTAACAGATCTGATTGTGTTGCTGTAGAGTGTACACTATACACAGTGATTTTTTTAAGCATATTGTTCGCCTTATTTTCCATTTATTAGTATATTTATTGAAATTCTGATTCTTAAATTTTTTAGTATACCTACCTAAAGACCATATTTTCAAATTCCTGATATTTGTGAACTACTTAAGGAGTGTCTTGTGGCGATACAAACTTCTATTTTTCATATGAGAACCCCCATTTTTTATTGCAAATTATTTAGCAGATGATTTTCTTTGAAACGTTCGTGTATTCAAATCAAAATTCTAATGAGTATTTCCTGAATTATTAAAATGTTTATACTGAGGATAATAAACCTTAAAAATGGTTTTATAAAAATATAAACTTTATGTGATAGTAGACGTAGTATATTTTATTATATTTCGACCGTTTTTACAAATTATTTATATCGATTGATCTCAATAGGTAGTATAATAAGTAATAACTAACATTTTCAAATCATCTAAGCCCCCATATCTATTTAACCCATTACAATTTACCATGGACAAATTATTATTATCCTTAGTACACAAAGTCATATAACCCAAAACCTACTCGTTCAAATTTTGATTTGGATACATCAAAATTCTCAACAAAAAAATATCTGTTGAATAATTTAATTTGGAAAGGGGAGGGGATGTTCCATTTGGAAAACATAAGTTTCTATTGTCACAGAATCATCGTTAAAAAACTCATCATAAACTCATCATACAGAAACTCTAAAATATGGTCTTCGAGTGTATTTAAAAATTCCAAAAATCAGAATATTAATATACTATATGCATCATTTAGGCATATTATAAATAGGGTGAGCATGCTTAAAAAATCACCTGGTTTAAATACAGCATAAAACTTTTTAGTCATAAATTAATATATTACATAATAAACTTGACATACCCATCCGTCACGAAAATGTCACCGATTGGGAGAAATATGTCTTTCCACATTTATATCTATGGGCCTAAACCCGATAAGGTGGTTGAATTGGTTGAAGTTTTTTGGCTATCATCACGTTCACGTCGATAGCGAACAATATTATGCATATAGAATTGCAATATTTAACATATAATTTTCATATAATCGACGGATGGATTAATGATTATAATATACAAATAGAATTTTATCTTAATAATTTAATATGTAATTAAGTCGAATGCAACGCAGTTACATATATTATACCTACAATAAGTGATGTTTTTTACGTACGGAATTTAATATGACATTGCTGAAAAAAAGCAAAAAACGAATTTGGAAGGTTTTAATTTAATTTAATTTTTGTATTCAATATTATATTTTACCTAAATACCAACCGTTCAATATTTGTGTTTCAAAAGGAAACGGATAGCCCTTTTAGGTGTCAATATTTCATTCCTTTTTTTTTTTATCATATTTTGATTTTTATATTCAGTAAAAAAGCTAAATAAACAATAGCGAAACGTACAAATAAATTCAATGGGGTATTGCATCATCATTTTTTTTTTTTTTTTAACAATGGTTAAGATGTAACCTCAAAGGTTTTTTTTTGATGTGCCTCTGCAGTGTAGACTTTTCCGTAAAAATAAAGAGCTCTTATGATGAAAGATAATTTATAAAAAGTCGTGACTGCGTTTTATCTATATATGTTAAGTCGTTAAGTCGTATTATTATAGTATCCAAGCACTTTGATCTATATTTGTATTTATCAACCGTGCGGCTGGTCTCGTAAAGAAAAAAAAACGTTTGCGTATCTCCAGTGCCGATCTCAGTGGTGTCTTTTAAACATCATTCGATACCACATCGTTCAACATGCGATCACTTTAAACGTTCTCGTAAACATATTCCAATCTCCGACTCTTCGTCACTACTCGTCTCTATAATAAATAATATGCTGAATACCAATAAAATTATATAGATAAATATCAAAATATATATAATGCGTTTTAGTTGTACCGATTCTGTTGGCGCGACGGTGATTGAAAAAATAGCATTAAAATGACACGGTTAGTACATTTATATTATAACAACGATAACTCAACATAGCGACGATATGCGGGAAGTCAGTAGAAAAAAATACAAATATTAAATATTACGTGAGAATCGAAGTACAGCTCTATAACATACACGTTAAGGCGCCCTTTGCCAATGCCATTTTGTCTTCAAAAACACACTTATTTAAGGGAATAATCTCAATCCTGACTCGTCGAATCAATCAAATTTGGTTTTTTTTTAAACTGATAGATGGAAATATTCTTAGTTTAAAATATTTTAATCTCAAACTTTTAAATAAGTCTTTAAAAAAAATACAATTTTAAGCTTTTTTTTTACAAATTATTTTATATCATTGTTTAAAATAAAATAAAAAATCTGAGTTCAATGCGGGCTGTAGAATATTGATTGTTGTTTATCAATAAAAAAAAAATTATCTGAAAATATTCAATTGACAATAATGAGTTATCCCGTGAAGTCGTTTACGTCTGTCGAAACGGGCAACTACGATAATTCGTTATTCGTTAGTTCTATGACATATGTACCTGCGAGTGCGTTCGCGTCGTTCAAGTTATACGAGTAGTTGAGGGTTCTCTCACACTAATAACCATTTACACTCGTCCAACACATTCACAAGATCAAAACAATATGTGAATAAGGTTGCCAATAATTTGCTCCTTAATAAATAGGCACCGGGGTTCTTAATATTACAGCGACCGTCTGAAATGGTCGATGGAAATAGTCGTTTATGAAGAAAGGGTGGGGGAGGTGTTTTTCTGGTGTAGAGTTTGGCGCACCACAGTCAAAAGCATGGTTATTATTGCAGTAATGTGCAGGTTGTTAGTACCTATTGTCGAATGTATATTATAACGACTGTTTAATCTAAAATATGGTTTTCATATTTTTAAGACGACAACGCCTCGCCTCAACACGCTATTATAATAATGTAGTCATGATAATATTATCCCGGCTGATATTCGCCACGACGGCCGGCCCCGTAAGTATTTAGCAAATTAAAACGATTTTATATATTCTCATCTGATTGTGTTTTAGCGGTTTTAACGTCGTAAAATACACGAAAATACGTATAGGTTTGCGCTTAAGCATGTGTGTGTATACGCTTAAGATGTTTATCGTGTACAGCGCACGTGTCTAGAGTTTAATGTGGTGCCGTCGGTATTATATAGACAGTATAGTATGTATATAAGAACGTAAAGATTAATTTTTAAAGCGCATTGAGCTCCCACTCGGGAATAATATTATATGATATCGGTTTAATGATATTATTTAACACGGAGTTCCAAACCTCCCCGAGTGGATGTATCTTTTTATCGTGTACGGCTTTCCGACTTCAAACCCATATATTATTATTATAATACTCTATCATTACGAGATATCAAAATAATATATTATTTATATTTGATAAACGACTTTCGATAGCCGTATATCGTATCGTGTGTAGTAAAACAATAAACATATTAACTACGAGTCGTGTGTATCAGTGCAACAGGTATGATAATACTCAAATAATTATTATTGCACAGGTAAATATAATCCCATCGATTCGAAACGTGATTGCGTATTTCCGAAGGCGATATTCCATTATAAATCTGTCGAGACCGCGAAAAAGAAACCGTTTACTCACCAGACTTCCGAAAACCGGCGAAGTGATGAACGCCACCAGTTCGAAACTGCCAAAAACGAACCCGTATTCCGTGGCCGTACATCCTTTCTTCTCGGCCTGAAACACACGACATAATTATAATATCATTATCGTTACAAACAGTGATTCTAAAATGCGAATAAAAAAAAAATAATAATTATATAAGCAATATATCGTTTTGTCGTATATGGCCTGTGCCCATGGCGTAGTAAGTTTAAGTCTTTGTTTCTCATCATCATAATAATAATAATTGATTATGATGCACAGATAGGTTTATGCAATAATGTAGAGCAGTACTTGGTAAGTACACTGTACTACTGCAGTATTATATGGGTACACGACAATAATAATTGTTACATAGGTAACGATGACTAGTTATCGACGTCGTCGAATATGGACACGACCTTCGTCGACGCTTTAAGCGTTTATGGTCTATTTATATTATGCCAATAATAATAATAATTATATCGAAAACAATTAAATAAATAAATAATCCGCGTAGGTACACGATGTTAAAAAAAAATATGTTCTATAAATGAGGAAATCGTTCAAACACTCGCAGAAGCCAAATAATAATATAATATTATGCGATATTCGTTTGCGCGATAAACGAAAATAAACGTTTTAAATTCATTATAATCGTAAAATATATAAATAATGACGCGAAAGATAATATTATTGCAGCGAATTGTTATGCAATATTATTATTATTATGATTTATGGCAGGTGTATGATCGCTTTGAAGTGTCCGCATTTCCGTGCAAACAGTGCGATGTTATTTAATATATTATTATATTGTGACTGTCATCGGTTGTTGAACGAATATGAAATATTATATTTTATATTATGAACAGTGAGCACGGGTAGAGGTAATGGCTCACCGAATGTCTAACCTAATACCTGGTATATATATGTCATTATTATGATTATTGATTATCAATCGCTTTTAAAAGATTATATTTTGTGAAGCTACACGTGTCCAAAGTTGATATTATCTTAAAATGTTTAGTGAAATCGTACAAAATTTCTAGATATACTAGATATTATATTATTATATTAAAGGTTTTTATATTATTATATATTATGTATTAGAGATACAAACTGTTGTACGACTATTTATTTTGTTATGACGGTTCCAAAACGTGAGAACAAAATGTGTCAAATCTGTTCATTACTGATATTTTGTTTGATGTGTAAAATTGCGAATGCGAAGGTGCTTAATATCAAAAGTATTAACGAATTATTGTTATATAGTTAACTATAAAAATTTGCATCAATTGATGTACTTATTATAAAATTATTATTAACGTGTATCTGTGCATGTTATTAATTTATCAATATGTTCTACCAATTAACGTGTAATTTACGATATTTGGTAGTTAAAATTAAAAATATGATTAAATTTGAAACCACCGTACTGATAAAAAACAGATTTCATGTTAAAATACGACTTTGATTAATTTGTTCTGTACAAAATACTATGTACCAATGTTCACGCCAAACACGTTATCGTAATTTTATCGAACGTTGGAATTTCTATCTTATCGATTTTATCTGAGGTAGGTACGAGCAAACCGCGCAGACAGACGACTTTAAACTATTTTATTAATAACTAAATAAGTACCTAGGTATGCCCTATGGTATAATATTTTTCCACACTTCGAAATTTACGAAATTCTTATATCCACTCTTCTGCTCATATTTTGTTCAAATAAAATCGTGTGCTCGAAAATTTGTAGTAGGAAAAAGTTCAATCAAATAACCGACATAAATAATATTTGTGTGTTCCTCGACAATGTTATTAGCGAAAAGCATGTTGATCCCGACGAAGCGAGTTTAAGATAAGTATTATCAAATAATATTATAAAATGTAGGTTAATTTAAAAGATTATTTCTTAAAAATAAACATTTTCAGTAAATTGAATTTTTATAGAAGTATAATTTATATACTTTGCATATTAACACAATATTGTACCTCGAGCTACATTATTCTTAATTTACTTTTAGAAAATTTAACTAATTATAATTATTACAAATTAAAATACAATTATAACGTTGGTATTGCGATATAAAATACATTTTATTTAGTTCGTACTATAAATTCTATGTTAAGTTTTAATTAAATATACGAAAATTTCGATTAAAACCTAGTATTTTCTTATTTATTTAAAAAAAAAGTCGGATACAAAGTACAGAGTAGTTTAATTTTGTACTTATTCGAATGTAGGTATTTAAAAGTTAAATAATTCAAATCAAGCAGTAGGTAGGTAATACTTTAATTAAGTTCTACGTCATAATGTCTTCAAATAAATTTGAATTAAAAATAATGAAAATAAAACCATTGGTTTTGGGTTAAAGCTTCTAAGCCAACTATGTACGTAGGAATATTTTTAAAATAACTTATAGGCTCATGAATCATGATAATCATAAGTAAAAAAATTGAATCGAGTTCATTATAAAAATATAATTAAGTTTTTGTATTATAAGAACTGAAATTGATTATTAGATTGATAGATTATTTGTAAACGATTAATTAACTGCAAAACAATTGGACACAATTGGTTGATATTATGATAATGAGTATAGGGCCCGGAATTATGTACACTAAAAATGTACGAAATATGCATGCATTTATACACTGATTTTCATTCAAATATGCAAAAATATGTAAGCATATTATAGCCTATAAGCATTTTTATTAAATTTATTTAGTTTAAAAATGTATATAATTCATAAATAATTAATATGGAACAAAAAAATGTGATATTTGCCTAGTTGAAATAATTTAACTGTATTTACTATACTGTATGATGTATTCAACTGTGTTGTATTTTGAATATTCACTCATCTAAATAAAAAGTCATGAATGAAAAACAATACCTAAAACAAACTTTATCTAATTATAGCTAGTTTTAGCGGATATACGTGTAATTATAAATTGTAATAGTTGTAACATATAACACAATTTTTTTTTTCCACATTCGCGGGATTTACGTATTGCATAGCGTTAAGTATTAGTATTAATAACTTGTAAATATGCATTATATTTTAGAAAAATGCTAAAATATGCATAATAATAAAAAATGTTCCAAATATGCAACATTTAATTTTGCATACCAACACATTAGGCTAAGGTTCAAATTTGTGTCTTACCTAGCTACTTTTTAATTTAATAAATAAAAATATGCAATTGCATACAATTCCGGGCCCTAATAATGAGTAATGACAATGAGTATTTAACTTAATTTCAAAAAAATGTATACTCCCGGCAGGACTCAGAAATTGTTCTTATTTTTTACCCACGATTCAATTTAAAAACGATAAAAATTAAACTAGAATGAAATTGCGGTCTGGCGTCCTATATAACTACCAACACGTCGAGGAGTACGCGTATCGTCGGCTGTGGGGGCAAGGATGACATTATTTTGTATTTTACCAGTAAACAAATTGTAGAGAACAATGCAAATTTATGACGGTGTACCTAATCGAAAGCGGAACAGCGTTCAATATTATAATAATATAACATTTTATAAATATAATCGACCGACGTTTTTGTTTGTTTTTTTCCGGTGTTCAAAGTTACAAAACACAAGAACGACAGATGTTTGTTTTAAAACCTTTTTATGACGCAATCGTTCGCGTCTATAATACCTACTCAACTTCAAGTCTGCAGTAATCCGCAGTACTGCCTATCATATTATATTTTAAAATGTAATTATAATATTATTAAAAAATCGTATCATGTGATGCCGACATTGAAGACCACGTGTAGTAACGAAAATACCTCATACAGTGGCTTCTACCAATGTAAATCAGTGTACAATAAAGGTACATCAATAAATTATGATATCATGAGACAATTTCCGACACTCGATGTGCAACAGAAAATATTATATAGTTTAAACTTTAAATTATCCGTTCGTCAGCAAATAGTTCGTTGTTTGGTAGGTTTTTTTTTTTTGTTTGTTTTTTTTTTTTGTACTTTTATTTAGTACCTGTAAGCTATTTAATTATGAGTCATTAAACCGGAGCTCGTTGAATTAAAAAAAAAAAAACGACAAATTGTACAAATCTAGACGATGATATTCGATTTCATTAGCGAAAATAATTTATCTTTTATCTTTTTTATATTAGAAAATATAGGTTACCAATAAGACGTTTTAAAGCAATAATTTATCTTTTATTTTTCTTTAACATTAAAATATTATAATAAAAAAACATCTATCTTGTTTTTTTTTTTTTTTATCAATATGTAGTTCTTTCACTACCGTATCAAATATCAATGAAATTCAGAAAATACGTTTAATTAATACGTTTATGGTTTACCGTACGATTATCAAAATATATAATTATTAGTATCGGAAATTATTTTTCACGATCCTGTTGTCGATTCCAATAATAATTGTGCGATCATTACTTTTTATTCGTTTTCAAAAAAATCTCAACGGCTTTTTAGGGTCCGCAGAATATTAGGTATTGAATAATATGGAAAACAATAAATATTTTACAGTACGCAAAAATGTGAGAATAAAACGTTTCAGGTGTAAATCGTTTTGAATCGCATTTTTTTGAGTACGGTTTGCAAGGTATAAATCGGCAGCATTTGATCTCTCGTTGGATCTATAACGGAAACCAAATCATGCCAAAACGAAATGTACGTCCACAGTATTATTTCACAAGAAGAACAAGCCCGAAGTCGAACCGTTCCTCGTCGTCATTTTGAGGTTAATCACGTCCATTGTTGTTATCGGATAACCCTCGTGTACCCATTATCTACGCCGACAGGTAGGTGGGTAATTGCGAAACAACAACAGAATATTATAATATAAAGCGTACAACTTAATAATATTAACTATATACTAATATAATATGCTAATATATTATGGTCGTATTCCGTTGGGGCGGATTTGTACGATTTTGGAGAATTTTCATTTACCGTTTGGACGAACTTTTACGGATGGTCGTGTATAATACCATTTAGGCGATAATGCGGTACGTGTACCGATCGAGAGACAGCATTTTTCTTAACATTTTACTTAGGATTAAGCTATCAGTGTTGGAATAATTTAAAAAAAAATGTATTCACTGTTTTTACTTATTGTCATATATATATATATATATATCAATTATTATCAAATCAAATCGTATTGTAACGAAATAAGACACCGGCGTGAAAGCACAGCGAACAATATCGAATGTATACAGTTTCGTTCGATAGCGTACAGATGTATTGGTAGTTTATTATACTTTCCCAAACGGTCTGATTTATCTGCCCAAACGGTACATTATTAAACCGACGACACTTGTACTGCAAAAGGTATACGATCTACTTTCGGGTAAAAAATGGGTATAGGATTCTCCCGACCGGCAATCCCCAATATCTGTGCCGCCGACATAATATTATCGTCATTATTACGCGATAACCCGACTAAATCGACGTCGTTTGACCGAATCGTCGTCGGTCATCACTGGTCACTCATCGAGCTGAGCCAGCGGCGTGATGAGTTCGGTTCGATTATAGGAATCGTATGTCATGACTGCAAAACGGGTCGCGGGGTGACTGTGAGGTTTTAGGGGTGGCTGTGAGGTTTTAGGAGTGGCTGTGGGGTCTTAGGGGGGCTGTGGTAGTAGTTCAACTGTACTCACTTCTTCGGGGTAAAAAGGCGCCTGCAACGATATGCAGATGGCGCAACAAAAGTGCACGGACCCGACCACGGCCAGTATTATCCATTCGGAGAGGGTGAACTTCATGGCGACGGCGGCGCCCGCGTGTCCTCGGGGCTCGGACGAGGGGCCGGTCTGTGCGGCGGCGGCAGCAGCGGCGATGGACCACCAAAAAACGTTTTGTCACTGCTTCGCAATATTTCAATGACAATATTGTGTTCTCGGCGGGGGCGGCGGTGAAGACGTCGGCGGCGCTTGCCGGCTGCGGATGGATCGTACTCTGGAAACGACGAATCGATCGGTGATGAACAACGACAAAAAAAACAAACTCGCGCACACACGCCAACGGTTTAGATAATGAGATTATTTAATATTATCGTCGTCGTCGTCGTACGATACTGTCGTTATTATAACACAGTATTATTTTATAGCCGCTGCGGATTACCTATCTGCCTATATATTATCGTTATTATTATTATCGAAACTAATATAATATTATAATATTATTTTATATTTGCACCGCGCACGCACGCCGCGGAGAGTGGACAACGCGTATGGGGCGCGAGTGGTGACTGCAGCAGACTGTACACCGACTTGCGGACGGCGTGTCGTCGTCGTCAACTGTTGTCGTTTGAATTCGAAAAAAAAAATAATAAGTAATAATAACAATTATTATTATTATTATTACAATTACAACAACGCACAGTACTGCACGGCGATCGACGCGCGGGCGAGTGTCGACGCGCTCGACAAACCGGGTGTACTAATCGCGTCCGTCCGAAACTCGATGTCCGCACACGCACGTACGCACGCACACACACACACGCACAGTGATCGAGAAAACCCGCAGACGGTTCGAGAGCCAGTACCGTATGTGATAATAATACGTATGTGCGCTTGTGTACAACTACTACAACAGGTGTAGTCTATAAAATATTACAATATATATATATTAATATTAATATCGATGCGATTATTTGTATATACTATTTAATAATAATTATAATATTATTATTGTAGAGAGAGAGAGAGAGAGATTACAGGTACCGTTGTAATAATAAATAAAACGTGTACACCAAAGTAAAATAGGCATATATATACATTATACATGTATACACAAACTCTTGTGAAAGATAACGCAACAGGTGTGTGTGTGTGAGTGCAGAGCGCTCGTGTTCGGTTCAGTGTGCGTCCGGCCGACCGTCGGCGGCGGCGGTGGCGGTGGCGATCTCGCGCGGTTTCGGACGATTTTTACGAATAACGACGGAGATATTTTGCAGACGACGACGACGATAATAATTAATTGATTGATAACAGCAGCTAATGTGTGATAATAATTATTATTGACGACGAGAAATAAACCCCCGCCGAGGCTTGCCTCTATATACTAACTTGTGGCGGCGGGTAGTGCTTTCTCGCGTCACGATATAACACAATATTAAGTATCGGCACGTGTGCCTGAATACTAAACCACCTATGGTTATTTATATACTGGCTACTATAAGCTGCTAACTACCTGTCCGACACCGTTATCCGGATGTCCGAGCGTCAATAATAATTGGGCATGTACCAGTTGCCCTCAAAGTTGCCTTTTTTATACTAATCATATGTATTCTCCTCTGATACTACCTGTAGAGCAAAACGCACCAGTTGCCCTCAACCTAATGTACCAGTTGCTCTCAACACGTCGTTACGTATACTCTATAACAATACCACACCGGGCGTAAAATAAGGAAGGTAAATTTGTAAAAGAAAATGAAAAAAAATGCTTATAATAAACGGCTCGAAAAACAAATATAATTTGACAAAAAAAAAAAAAATTAGAATGTTTGATTTATAAAATATTATGTTTGTTATTTTTTTTAATGCCGAAAACAGACTCAGCGGTCAACGCCCCAATATAACTATATTACGCATTATAATATGAGCCGTGATCTTGTATAAAGTAACCAAATATCAGTAGCACATTTTTTTGTATTCGATTACAAATTTAAAAATACATTTGAATTTCTATTCAATCATGAAAAATAACTATTATTTGAGACCAAAAGAATTATTTTAGAAAAATAATCCATATCCGAACGTTCTGTTTTTTTTTAAATTACACTTTCTTTTATACAAATTATACATTTAAATCACTATTTTCAAATTTGTTCAACTTGAATAGCCGAATAGGTAGTAGTCATTCACTTATTCGTACAATCGGTATTATAAAAACAAAATAAAATGTCACACAAATAATTAAAAGTTGCACGAAAACATGAGAAAATAAGGGACGGAGAGGGTAGGACTGTAGGAGATTCCAAACATGCGATGATCGTAATATTATATTGAAAATTGAACATCGAAATATTATGTAAAAAGTGACTAATTCGAATACTTTTTTAGATAGACATTTTATTCGATTAAATATTCCGAAAAGTTCTAGCTGTTAATGAATCAGTTGTAGACATAATCGAATAATTCACATCATGAATACTTTTTTTGGTCTTTATTATTTTGGATAATACTGTACAAAAAAAAAACGCGTTCTTCTTTACCATTCCGTCTGTAGCAACAGCAGCATATACCTTACCGGACTCGCATAACGATTGCAGTCCCGCTGGTTGGTATTTTAATATTTTATTGCAATAATATCACACACGTACCTATATAATATAATATTATTATTATTGTTGTTGCGGTTATCGCGCTTAATATTTATGCTCACCCATATCTAACATAATATACGTTTACCACACTGCACTGGGCAGTGCGAGAAGGACGTAAATCGAATATACGATGATATTATTATTATTATTATATAACGAACGCGCCGCCGCCGCTCACGATATATTGTATTCAAAGCCGGTCCCTATGTACCTACATAAAAGTACGACCACTATTTTATACCTATAAAATGTAATTACGTAATATATACATATAAAAAAAAAAAAACACATATATATACTTACATACGTAAATGATATGGCAAGAGCCGTTCGATCATAAAATATATTGTCGTAGTATATAATAATATGTAAATGCCTGGGCGGCCGCACGCCGTCGAATCATTTTACATATACATATACCTATCTACGTGTCGTTATACGCGTGTACAGTATTATTATTATTATTATTAGCCGTTTGTTTTGCGATATATCTTGCCCCTTTACATTATACACGGGAAACGGGCTGCAGCCTCGTCCGTAAATTTGCGGCAAAACGACACGCCGCGTAAATCGCGCGCGACATATCGTCGCCGTCGGTCTTTTCAAAAACTCGTTTCGATGAATTATATTTTTATTGTCATTATTACGCGATAACGTGCGTTATATATTATTATTATTATTATTATTATTATTATATCATGTTTTGTATCAACTGCAGCGGAGAGACAATTGTTTCCATACACTTTGATTTCACCGGTTTCGGTCGGATAAACGGCGGCGGCGGCGTGCGCGCGACGACATTTACAAAACAATAAAAATCTTCCCCCGACGACACGAAATTATTGTAATAATAAATACCTACTACCTAGGTATCTCTGGTCAGAAGGCACAACAGGTACCGGCTGCGTCGGGTCTCCCGTCCAATGTTTTACATTTTTTTTTTTTTTTATCTTTATATACTTGTGTTATATTCCCGTGTGCGTGCGTGTTATTTATGCATAAGAATGCGATATCAGAGGATTATTTCTCTAAAATATAATGTATATTATTATTGTACGGTGCTGCCTTTTCGAATGTTAACAAATATTACGTTACAGAGTTATGTTTCGAACATTTTCGAATAAAAATAAATAAAAGACAATATCGTTTTCTGTAGATCGGTTGGTCATTTTCCTCAACGCAAAGTGTTGATTCTGAGCTATTATTGAGTATTAGTCTAATTGAATGCATATTAGTCCAGCCCATTCTTAATTATTTAATTTAAGGGGCGTGTGGAGTATGTAATTTGCCGCGGAAGAAAAAAATGTAATTTGTGTCACATCTAAAAATAAAAAAAAATGTAAGTAGCCAATTGTACGCGCACTTGTGCGCACTTGGTATTGTACAAATGAGTAATGTTTCAGTATTAATATAAAAATATGCACAAATACCATGAATATTATAATAATTTATAGTCCAATATTGTTGTCCACGTACGGTTATTAATAGTCCGTGTTACTTATTCGCGTTTCATGTGCTGTATGACTGATGTGAGCTCGGTAAATTTATCAGGTAAATTCCAGCAATAATTGAAGTTGAAAGTGTGGCGCAGATAATTTACATAATAATATGCCATTTCGTTCTTTGCAGCTCAGATTACCAAAATAATTAATATTTAGATTTGCCTTGAATTCGCACTTAAATGCACCTCTATAATCGCAGGTGGCACAAGTCACAGTATAGAACTAAAATTGGTGCAAAAAAATATATATATATTTTTTTTTTATAACTATTATGGTTACTAATAAAAAAGTATTATTGTTGTTTAGGTGTTAAGTAGGTTTAAATTGTTTGTGAGTAATTCTTGATCGCCACAAATCAATTAACTATACCTACATTGGTCTGTTTGAACTTTAAATCAATCAACAATCAATATATTTAAGATATACCAAACATCTATTTTGAAGGGGGGAGGGGAAGATAAATAAATTGATTGCAATCAACGGCAAGTGTTAAAATATGGTTTTTTTCGTACGCAAAAGACTTAAAAATATTCTCAATCATAACTACCTATACCGTTATTCAAATTCCCTCAACGCTGAAATAACATTGAAAAATCTGTGAAATAAACTTTTTAGTATGTATTTCATGGCTGCAAAAAAATTCTTCCACATTTCTTACTCCCGTCGTGCAGCCACCACGTCGACTCAAAAAATATTATATTTCATAAAAACACAAATCCGGACGCAATAATATTAAAAGTTTTAAATAATTATTTATAACTTGGATTATAAATAAAAATATTTAATATTGTGTACGCTTCTAATCGTTTTTCGTGCTTACACGTGGCGAAATATTATGTAAGTAATAGCAGCTATTGTACCCGTACAATATAGTATATTATCTACGATTTACGATTTCTTGAACTTTGCACCGGCGTGTGTACAAACATCAGCTGAGTGGCATTCTGAGATAATATGATACCGGCATAATAATATAATACTATAAAATATCGTCTCGCGTTTATCCAACGAGTATAATATTATTATAGAGAGATTTCAAAAGTTGGAATTTGTACGTTAATAATATTGGGTACGCAACTGCAGGGCTCGTCCAAAACGGGTTCAAACGTCAGAAAATTACTAAAAAAAACTTTCCAGACAAAGTCATATTTTTTTTCAAATAAAATTTGTCCAAAGAAGAAGTCACAGCGTTGTACGCTTTTTAATAATATACTTTTTAGTTCATAATATAATATAGACGGTCAATAGTTGACAAAAAGTTTTCTCCGTCTCCTCATTGAATTCGGCTGCATTAGGTATTTAAAAACTCCTGAAATGTCAACAAAAATGCCACGATTTTTATTTTTATATTAAATAATATAATAGTATGTATTATTTGCTCTATTATTACTATATATTATGGGAAGATGATATGCTACCTACGATATAATATTATACTATATACATCGGAGTATCACACTTGTGACCTTTCTACTGTATATTAAATAATATATATATTATTAGATTGTTATTAAAAGCTTACAATATAATATACAGGATGGACGTTTCAGATTTGTTCGTACATGCTATCATTTTCAAGATTTTCTCTTGTCAGAAAAATATTTTACGTTTTTTTTCTCCTGCAAATGTGGGACTTTTATAAACGACAACAAAGCAGATAGCTGCTATGTCGTTTAATTTTAAATGTGACGCAATATCTACTAATAATACAGCACGACGATAAATTGTCATCCACTAAAATTGGCATTTCAATGTGTCACAGCCCACAGGGTTTTCGAGATTTCAGACGTGCCAAATTATTACAATATGAGTTTTCGGAGAACGAAAATTCTTTTAGGGCGATTCGTTTTTCCTTAAAATACCGCAATATTGTGTTTAAAGACTCTAAGATAAAACGAATGAAACTACCGTAAAAGTTACATTAAAAATCCTACATATAAACGCATTGCAAGTTTTCAAAGTTCGATCGGGAAACCTGCAGTAAGCACCCTGTAGACCACGGGAGTCGAGATTGTGCAAACATTATTACTTATATTTACTCGTTGGATAGATAATTACTGAATAATTATACAATATAGGCTTGTTGTTTCGCTAAATCAAAGTGACAACGCTGAGAGGACTGTGATAATGATATGGGTATTGTTTTTAGTCTATTTTCATGGTTTTATCGTACAATACGGGTGCCGTGGTACTTGAGCTCTGAAGTGTCGTGCGGATATCGCGATGGTATTTACCGTGCCGGTATATCAAAACTATTTTTATGTACCATATTAGCCGCATTATGCATATTATAATAGATTATTTAATACTTTTCTAGTCTATATAAAAAAAACAACAAAGAATAACAACGCGACAGCTGTACATGGATTACACGTCATATTGATATAAATAATATTCGTATTAGAATATTTACAGTACAAGTACTGTTGTAACTACACGAAAGGCCTACGAGTTCTAATAATGTTTTCAACGACTATATAGCTAAATAGTTTTACAGCGGTATAACTATTATGCAAGGTGTTGGAATTTTCCAGTATTCAGAGACGTGCTCGAGTAGTTTCGATGCGGAGGGGGGCTTCTTATTGTTTTTATAGTTTTAAAAAGCAGTGATGTTAGAAAAAGAAGAAAAAAAGAAAAATAACAATACACATATTTTTTAGTACAAAAATGTCTATAATTTAGTATACAATTTATTTTTTATGATTTCGTATAAAATGTATTGTCATTATGCTGTATTATTATACATCGTACGAATTTAATTATTGTAATATTAATTTACACTCGCTTATAACTATTGCTTCAAAATTAAAACGAATTAAAACCACCCAATTTATACCGTGAAATCCGTGCGGACGCGAGTGAAATGTTAAGTTATACCGTAATAATGATAATATACAATAATATTATGTACTGCGTTAACGAATATCTACCGACAAATCTTTTCTCATTTAAGATTTTACTTTATTAGGGACACTCGTTAACACTGAAATTATGCTATTGTACATTAACAATAATCACATTATATTAAAATTAATTAAATTTGGGATGCACAAACAAGACGTTTGCAGCTTACCTGTAATTAATAACATAGTATGTAGGTACTAAGTAACTATACAATATGATTACATTTTTCTTAAAAAATTTTCAAATATGAAAAAACCCAAATATATATTAAAAATGTTGTGGACCTTGTAAACAAAATAACAACTCATAGAAAGGAGTGTATATTGTGATGACACCCAATAATAACGATAAGTTGGTCTTTTATAAAACGAACACACAAATAGGTAGGTACTTAATACTTATACAGAAACCGGAGCTTTGATATGACAGGACTCGCGTACTATAAGGAAATACGGATATCGGGGCCATCAAAGGCAGGCCTTTGAATAATAAATCGAGATCCCGTCAAACGTAGTCACAAAATCACCACTCTTTTGATTTGACGATATGATATCATATTATTATGGAGTATGACAAAAGAGACGGTTAGACGGTTTGCAGTATGATTTAACACATTTTCGATACGGTTAGGTATAGCCAAGAAGACACATAATAGGTATGTGTAGGTCGTAACACCGCTCAAAGTCTTGATTATAATATTCAGAGGAATATTGTCACAAAACCACTCACAAGTCTTTAGAAAGGCGTCAGAAACTGTGTAAAATCTCATATTATTTTACAACGATTATCAGGAATTTAATGAATAAATAAAACCGAAATAAACATCAAGTGTTCATATTTTGCCTTTTTACCACAAACGACTGGTTTATTTGACACGCAACAGTTAATATACAAAATACAACTATTTCGATTTTGAATTCTCTTTACTTTGAAACATACTACTGCAACTAGTATACTATAATAATATTTTTCTCCTGTTTTGAGTTTTACAACATCTATACCAATATCCAATTGCTTCAAGTCCTGAAATTCAAATAACCCTTATTGGCTTATTATACAGTTTGTGAGCATAAAATAACTACTAATATAATATGTATGGAAGTGCAAAACCCATTTTCAATTTTACCAAATTTCCACTTATGGTTACATTTATAAGCTACTAGCTGACCCACCCGGCGTTGCCCGAGTCAAAAATGAAATGAGTGAGTAAGTGATATCAGAATATTAGGCACGCGAAAAACATCGCAGTGGTAGCCTGTGTAAAGATTTGTTTTTTTTATAAATTTATTTGTAAAAATATGTATATGTCATATTCCTACTAATTATAATAGTTATAAGATATGTAACCATTGACAACCCTACAAATAAACAGAGATTATTCATATATTATATCTCATAAAAAATAGCACTTTCAGTTTTTCCAGAATTTTTAGCGTATACAATGTACTCGTACGTAGGAAAAACTGTTACTGTAACTGATAACTAACAATTGTAATCAATAGCAACCATTTATAAACAAAATACAAATTTTAGATTTTCATCATGAATTTCAAAATCCTTGCTTGAGCACCTCTTTCATTAAAAAAAAAAATTAAGACAATCGGTTGAGTAGTTTCCTAGAACATTAGCATCAAAGGTATCAATTTTCGGTTTGATATAATAAGATATGTTCAATAAGTATGACGCTAGTATTGAAACGCGATCTTCAGATGCGTAGTCATGATTAGACCCGCATGTTATTCTTCTTCTTCTTCTTCTTCTTCTTCTTCTTCTTCTTCTTCTTCTTCTTCTTCTTCTACTACTAAATAAATACCATGACTTGTCGTTGCAATCTGATTATCCATTCTTCTCTGTTTATAGCTTAATCTTTTCATATCGGCATACCGATTTCAGCCAGTTTTTCTTAACATTCCTTCGATACATTCCTTCCATGTGGTTCCCCTCCCTTTTGAGTCCGTTTATCCGTCCTTCGAATATGTTTAAGTCATATACGATTATTGAAACTCGACAGCTGAACGAACACTTTCTCTTCTGGTACCAACTAATCGGAATCCTTTTTTCCTTTTTTCGGTTCAATACATCGATGTTGCTTCTTCAGATTTCCGTCCGGCTAACCTTCATTATTATTCTCTCTAAATCCACATTTATATTGCTTCTATAACTTCTTCTCGTCTTGTTCAGTGATAGTTCATGTTTCACGGCCATACAACAGTACACATTATACATAGAATTTGGAAAGTTTTTATTTTTTATGTGTGTTTTATTTTGATCATTATTTTTTGTTAATTTCTACACAATTTATAGAAGAAAAAATCCTTTGATTTTCAATTTTAATATCGTTTCTGGCAGGAAACTGGATCAATATGTTACTTTAGGGAGGTCAAAATTAAAAATTATTAGTGATTTTAAAAATAATAATAAAATAAGTAAAAAACAAGAATTTTAACTCAATATCAAGTTTTGACAAAATCTATTTTCTTATTTACCTATAGTTGTAATTCAAAAACGAATAAATACGTAAAATGTATACACCAAATGATTAAATTATCATTTTTTGCTATGCATTGTATAATTTTAAATATATTTTGACTCTTTTTGAAATATTTATAAACATTTGAACATTTTTTTTTTTATAAATGTCTGTAATAGATGTTTTGCTCTACCTATCAAAAAGCTTAACAATTTAATATTAGGTTCCTAATAAATTGTCTTTATAAGAAATTTAAAAAAAAAATCTAGTGTAAATCCACAATAATTTTTTTATTATTGTTTGATGTTATAAGTGTGACGTATTTTTAATATTCATACCTCAAATTTTAAAATTGAATACAAGATTCCTCATAAGTTGTTGTTACTAGATTTAAACGAAAAAAATCAAATTTGTATGAAATGAAATATTAATTATTCGAAGATTAAACACGGTTTTAGTTATTTCGTTGTTATTATTCAATAAATAATTTTCTGGGGGATTTGAAACTTATACATATATTTGATATACGCATATATACAATGACATTTTCGAGGAATTTAGGATAATTTTATGCTGTTGCCTATTTATACCATCACACACAATATATACACGCCGTTCTAAGGTAAGCTAGTATTGACTCAAAAGTTTATAGCAATAATATATTATGATATCAAAATATACAATATTATAATAATGCAACAAATACCTACAATGTTTTCGACAAAAGTTAATTCGACTTACCGTATTACCATGGCACAGAACCTCCCTTATATTTACACAAACAATTATTTAACTTTTCACACTTAATAATATAGTTTCAACATTCAAGTCACGGGGAGATATGAAATAAATGTGTTGAATAAATATTGTAATTTTAGATTTTGAGCGGAGCGACAAATTACAATGCTGTGTCTGTGTTTTTTCTTCTTTTTATTGTATTTGGCAGACACAATAAATTAGAGTAGTAAAAATACTTTAATGTTCAACATTAAGGGTGGTTTTTGATTTCGAAATAGTAATAAGACTAATTTTAAACTATTTACTAGCATTTAGGTGTACGACAATGTACAAACCTTTACCCGCCAGTCAATAACAATAATATAATATTTTGATATAATATAGGTAATAATACTAATTATTATATAGGTTATATTTTAGGTCAATAAATATTTCAACCTATCAAATTAATAAAGAAAAATAAATGACCAATAATCATATACTATCATAATATATTAATAATATAAAATAATATCCTCAGAAATATAGATTTTTCATCGAATTCGTCCATTTCAGTGGCCTACTTGACGACGAAGTACACTCAAAACGTGCGACTTATTTAATATTTCTATTATTTTTTATTTTTAATATTTCAATTATTGTACCTACCAGTCCTGCCTATTGGCGCCATTTGGAGCATTAATACCAGGAAGTTCCATAGTCTACTACTCTACTGCATTGTGCATGCCTATGTAAAGTCATTCATAATTTCCGAATGAAAATACTATGCAGGTCAGACTTTAATCTCATTAAGCGAGTTGGGTTTTGTTCGGAATATTTTATAATATATATAATATTATAATTAAGATATAATAGGTAATATATATAATATATTATACATTAAAATTTATCGTGTTCAACATCAGAGGTCCGATAATTGTTATGAAATGCTTTTTTTTTATAAACATTTAGTTTAATTTTTTTTTTTTTATGCTCTGGGCCACAGTCCACGTTTATTTTAGTTTGGATTTTATCTTGACTACAACAAAAGGAACGTAAACAATATTTATTTTTATCCATTTCCTACAGGTGATACAAAGTATTAATATTCGATAGTGATTATATTATTGTTCTAATGTTTCCACAAACCTAATTCATTTTTTTTTCTTTTTTTTTTTAACGGGCTGAAGCCCAAAACATGGTTTATAATATGTGTATAATAATAGGTGAGATTAAATATAATCATAATGAGTTACAGTATAAATCAAGAAAACAAAATAATAATAATAATAGTACAATAATTTGAGTGATAGAAACATTAATGTGACTACAGATAATATCTATTAATATAATAACAAAAAGACTCAATAGAGTGAATATTAAAAAAATCAATTTGGGTTTCATTAGCTAATCTAGTGGTTCTATTTAAAGGTGAATTCATTATATAGTTTGTTCTGTGCAAGTGATTGTGAAAGGTGTAAGTATTCCTAATTCGTCGTTGAGGAACATAAAAATTTATAAAACTAAGCAGTTCTGGACAATCTATGTAGCCATTTACCAATTTAAATAAAAATTTCAAATCAAGTATGTTCCTTCGTACAGCAAGGCTGCTCATATTTAAAAACATTTAATAACTAAACAATCATTGGCGCACATACAGAAGTACAGGCAGTGGCGCCGAATTTCTAAAAATGAGCTCAAGCCAAACGCATTTTCAATTCGTATAGAAAAACAATTTGTAAAAGTTTGATTTGCTTAACTTTTAAATTGATACGCAATGCATTAATAGTAATGCGACGTACCTATGCAGTTATAATATATATAAATGAGTATAATGTATACTTACATATCGACATATCGTCTTAAGTCCAAACACCCCAAACCATGTATGAATAAGTATTATTAATTTATTCCTTATTAATTATTATTAAATAATCATACTATTTGTGTATATA
Organism: Neotoxoptera formosana; assembly: GCA_022818045.1. Classification (NCBI taxonomy): domain Eukaryota; kingdom Metazoa; phylum Arthropoda; class Insecta; order Hemiptera; family Aphididae; genus Neotoxoptera; species Neotoxoptera formosana. The sequence goes on from CM040631.1 coordinate 12,835,378, forward strand.
TATTGCAAATCATAGCTGTTCAGCCCCCTTCCAATTTTTAATTAAAAACAAATTGAAATTATACAAACAATATCGTCAAAGGAGAATAATTTCAAACGTAAATCAATAAAGTTACACTGTGGTCAAAAATTGCTGTCCAGATTTAGTACATAACAATAGAATGATACACTACCATGATAGACATTTTTACTAATATGCTAATAATGAATAAATCATAGTGCAAAAATATGTTTATGAGTATTTAGTATACAGACCATAGTGATAAACATTAGTAAAACAATTACAATTATAAACCTATTTCTTATGATAATAGTAATAATTGTATAACAAATCGTGTGTAAATGTATAGTATAATAATATAAGTATCAAAATAGAATCATATCAGCATTCATAATGATTAATTATAGCCAACTATAATAATTACAAAAAAATTTCAAATTATTCGATTGTTCACAACGATTTTTAATTAGAAGTAATATATTTTACGTACCTTAGCATGTAACTTAAGTACTGTGAAATGGTTTTAATTTGTTTAAGCCTCAACAGTTATTCATTTCATTATTCAAGCTACAAAACTTACGAGTATTATTATATATATTATATACTAGCTGTCCCGACCGGTGTTGCCCCGTGCCAAAGATTTGTTATTCATATAAAATATATTTGTAAACAAATCACAAATGTACATGACATATTATTATGTATATCAATTATATAATAGAAATATTATATGTAACCAATGACAATCCCATAAATAAACAAAAAAAATATTCGTTTTTCGTGAGCTGAAAAAAAGTGCATATGTCTAATACCAAATTCTCTTTAGGTACCTACCTATAGGGATTGAAGAAATAAACTATTAACACCTTCCAAGTCTTATGGAATATGTTGACATACTTTTATTGAAAACGGTCTAGTAGTTTTTAAGTGTATTAATTTCGGATACATCAACATCAGTTTTTTATTTTTTGGATAGCATTTCAAATAATTGTCAGTAGGTGCTTAATGTTTCTCATCACCTGTCTTTATTTAAACTAATGAAACGCTGGAGATGATGGTTTTGTGTACGGACACTACTTTCTGCGACTCCACACGAATCAAACGTTATTTACTATATTCATAATTTGCCGTGATATACGAGTTAGGTTAGGCTATAACCCATCCCTATGCGTCTATGCTTATATAATGGTCGCGTGTAGAGTTAAAATCTATCATCACACGATTACTGCAGTGCCACAATATTACAACAGTTATGAGACTCCGACGCCAAAACATTTTAGAGACCCTTGCCCCGTAAGACATAGGTCCATAATAAACATTATGATTGTGGCAAAACTTGTTTGTATTTGACTTTAACAATACGTGGTATCGGGCAAGAAGGGCAGTGCTCCTGACATAAAATAAATTGATTTTAATAATTTATTAAGGCCATCGGTGCTGGTGCCTATGTATTAAGGAGCAAATTATTGGCAATTTTAGCAAATTTATTCACATATTGTTTCGACATCGCACGATCTTGAGTGTAAATGGTTATTAATAAAATCTATTTACGTATAAACATGTATACTTTTTTTTTTATAAACGCCATAATTAATTCCTTAAGCCTTTGTAGACATCATAAGTGCTTTAGATTCAGCTCATATACCTTCTCTATTATCCTATTCACTCGGCTTTCTTCATTATATATTACTCATTCTGTCTGCTATTATATTTAGGCTTTACACTCTCAACGCTCTCTCCCTCTAGTTCATCTCCCCTCTCGGTCTATCAATAATAGACTATCAAACAGATGCTTTCTCAAGGTGTTAGACGACTGCTCTAAAATTCGATGTTAACTCGTTACCAATTTGACGATATTCTTTAACTTCTCCTAACATTTATTTTCTCTTCGATGCCGATGACATGATTATAATTAATTCATACAAATCCCTCGTCTTGTCAGCTACCATTTTACCATTCTACCAATATTGATTACTATACCTTTCACATTTTTAATTTTTAGCTCTCTTCCCTTTTCTTCAAATAGTAATCAGATAAGATGCATCCTATACTATTCCCATAAATAGGCAAAATCTTTCCACAAGTTTTCCTGGATAATCAGCTCAACAATCTTTAACCAACTGTTCCATATTTGAGTCTTATTCTGGATCCTAAACTTACTCAGATGGGTCCTGCACTTCAAATTTCTTTATAGTTATATTTCTCGTTGATGATATTGCTTACACTTTCCTGTTGGTACTCAGAAAAACTCAACAAAATGCCAATTCATTAGGGTTTCTTACAATATATTTCGCACCAATCCTTTCCCTTTTAATATCCTATTTCGTTTAACCTCTTTCCTGCCCATAGGAACACAATTTAAAAAACTTTGGTAGCCAAAATGGCCTTACCTCACCTTATTGCGCTATATGATACTCTACTATATGTCCAACCATTACCCTCGGCCCATTACCCTTAATCAGTGAACCATGATCGCGATCTCAGGTTAACAGGTCGGAGATTGTCTGCTACATTTTCTTTCTGATTTATTGTTTAAAATTTGAATTTTTAAGGAAGAGGTCTCAAAAATAATCAGCATCTTGTGTGAAAGTTCTAAATTGATCTCAGTAGGTGGTTATCTAGTATATATTTACCAGGCTGCAAATATAATGTATCATGTACCTAGGGTCTAACCGAGACTTTCGAATGGTTTGTAATATTATTATTGTAATTGCTGATTGAGTAATGCTATTGTTTATAATATTATTAGAAACTCAGTGATCCACACATTCTGACTTCTGTGACGGCGGAGAGTCACGTATCTACAACGAACAAAAATATCGTCCGTATATAATTATTATTTCAAGACTTTTTGATACCTACGTTATTTTCCCTAAGAATTAAATTATCTTATGTCTTACATTTGATTTTTTTTTAAATATGTTTGATGAATTTCGAGGAATCCGTGTGTATACATTTGAATAGCTAGGAAGTGGAGCTTTGTGGCACAAAACTGCCAATCAAATCAATCGAAACCGTCCCCCATGAAACCCCCTCAAATACATCTCTAGCCCTTGTTTCACACACGTATTCAGAATGATTTTTTGAGTCTATAAGAGTATGATAATATATGTGGTATTCCGTCGTATTACAGCAGATAACGTTGTCGACATACATAAATATAATATAATATATACATCGAGCGGGTGTCATAACCAACGCTCATTATACATATTAATCTGACGCTCAAACATATCAACAGCAGAGACACGTCCAAAAATCGTTATCGAAATGATTGCACAACGAATTTCGTGGTGTTATGTATCGTGTTGGGTTAGGTTAGTTATTATCGTCGGTATTCAGCAAGACGTATTGCCGTCAGCATTGAAAACACCGCATTAAAATTACCCACATGATCATATTCGATGGTTATTTGTCGGTAGTATTTTCGAGTTGAAAATTTAAATAGCAGCCTCCTCGCGTACATGTCATTATCGTTTAATACGTGATGAAATCCAAAAATTATATATCTTTTAATTTTGAGACAATAGCTCATTCAGGTATAAAAATTATTCCGCTGCGGAGTAGACTTAGAAAATATAATCAAAATATTTCGAATAGTATCGATAACGCGCGTATAGCCCGTTAAATCGTACTATAGTCACTCTGAAATCAGAAATAATAACAGCTCTCAACATATCATTATATAGGTAAAAACTGCGATTTCGGGTCTTGCGTCTACATTTTAAATAAACAAATAGGTAGTTGCTGAAGTATTTTATTGATTATAATATTTAATTATAAAACTCTTTTCTGGAGAGATTAAAACGCGTGTACAAATCGAATCATCCGTCAATTATCCGAGCTTCAAGCGATCAGATATATTTTCAATTGAAATGACTGACAGTCGTTATCATCATTATCAAATATCAATACAAAACGCAACACACGTATCAAACTTAACACACCGATCCCAGTGGCCAACTCGTGTATCTCATATATTAAAAACGACAGCATAAAGCTTATAACATTTAAAATATTAACTAAAACACTGAACAATTATTGTGGTACAACGATAAATCATTGAATTTGACAAACTATTTTTACTATATGAGATCTAATTGGTGAGGTTTTAAGTATTAATTGTTATATTACTTTTTTCCTAATTTCAAAAAATACCATCTAATATCTATGCCCGATATGCAATAAATTTAGAGTTGTTAAATGCGTTTCCAATTTCTCACTACCCTAAAATGTCCTTCCTAAAAAAAACATATAAATCGCAAGATCGATAACTAGTACGACTCGCTCTAGTCACCAAAACTCTACAGCGATCTCAAAAACTAATTTATACACAAACATATAAATACTTTTTAAAGAGAGATAATTTTAGCAAAAATATTATTATTATTAAAACTGCTCTTGGGTGGTGGATATGATATAATATAATATGAATAGTATTATGTTTTTACTTTTTATTATATCTACGTACAATCTATACTATATTGATTAAAAAACCATTGTATTCAATTAAATTAAATTAAATATAAATACCTACCTATGAAGTATATTTATAATATACATTGGTAATTGATATAATATTATATTAAATCAATGTGATGATTTGTGAAAAATGTTAATATTTTTTGTGTATGAAACTTTCTAAACTTTCGACTTTCTTTCAACACGATATTATAGGCATGCAGCCATATTGGTACATCGTAGCTCAATTTTGAGTACTCGTGATATTATTACAGGAACGTTGATGTTAAAATAATATAATACCAGTGTGTTACAATGCAAATCATGTACCTATATATGATCGTTGTCGTGATTGTGGAAATAATTGAAAAACATCTACCTAACATTAACATATTATATAATTAATACGACAACATTATCTACCGTTAATCGTAAAATGTTATAAATATGTAAATAATATGTCGTATCAATACTCTGCATGTACACACAAGCACTCGACGGACAATAGTAATTTATTGTTAAATAATCTCTTATTATTTTGTAAGCCAAACTACTAGTATGATTTATAGATGGAACAGTTTCAATATTGTACCTATCGATTACATATTATTTTAATATGAAATTTAGTCTATTGGTTTGTATAATAAGTACTAGTGACGGTGTTCAAAGTAATAATGTGCATTGTTATATTTTATTATAACGTGATTTGCGATAGAGACATTAATGTTATGATTTTATGAACAAAATATTGTATATTTTATTCGAAATAACATAATACAATTTGTAAATGACGTCATTCATAAATGACGCTAAAAATTAACATTTAACAAACAATTAATTATGAATACATTTTAAGCATAATATTATATTAAACCCTGAGATGAATTAATTATATACTTTTTTGGGGATTCCGAGAACGGAGCTTTCGGTAGTTTGTGTGGTATCTGTTACTCATAAAAATGTTTTTAATGTTCACAGACAGAAATTAAAGGGATGTAAGGTCAAAAAGTGGATCGTTATATTAAGTACTTGCCGTACTGAATTTGCCTCCTTCTTAATTAGAGCAAAATATAAAACTTTAACTACGGGCTAAATTAAAAACGTCACGACCCGTGAACGAGACGGGAATGGTGAAATTCTAATTAAATTGTTCGGTACCTTTTAATAACATCATTGTTGTTATTTATAAATTAAAACGAACAACCCTATTGTGAGCGTGACATTGATGTTGAATATTTTTGATTTATATTTAAAACACCCAATCAGATAGCAGCTTTAGATTTGTAATTGAATTATTTTGGCCACTGCCATGACGGCAAACTCGTTTCACTATATTTAATGTGATATTATATATTATTATATATTTTGTTGTAAAATATTTTGATTTTAGTTAATGGCTATATTATATGGACTGTGAATTGTGATGACAATACGAAACTTTCAAATACGCGTATACGATCGCATCGATGTTAGCGAATGCCAAGCGGACCTAGGACTAAAAGCATTAATATAATATAATATCCTTTAAATTAACAATAAGTATATTGTAACCTAACCTCTAACTTATTCCTTACGTATTTTTTCTAAGAAAAAAAATGATGCATTATTTGAAAAATATCAAAATTATCAAACAGATATCTGTACGAAGGCTATTTAGATTTATTAACACAATTTTACCGAACGGCGTTTTTAGTAAAACGATTGAGAAAGCTTACATTTTTTTTTTTTTGCAACGTTGCCAAACCTAATAATTACTATCGTTAGATAATATTGTAAGATTTGTATCGGGCTTTCATCGGATATACTATTAGAAACTAAAGTAATGTGAACACTATTTTCTAAGTATTGAACTCAGATACGAACGAATATAATGGTTAGAGTCGTCGCGCAATTGTCAACTTTGTCGTTTTTATATTCCAATTCGCTACATAATGGAAAATGACGACATTGAAATAATTATACTTCCCGAATGTGGCGATGACCTAAATTATATATAGTGCTACACTTGATATTTAGGTAGGTTGGTAACTCATTACAATAATGCAATACACTTTTTATATATATTTTTACGAGTTCTTAATTTTTTTAACGATGGCTATTGATTCCAAATGTATGTTAAACTTATAATATTACAAACCTATTTTTTGTTTACAAGACGGAATGTGTCCATATTATGTTTTTATTAGATTATATGAATGATATTTTTCTAGAATATCTTTATTTGATTATTTTATTTATATATGCATTTATTATTATGAGAAAATTATTTTAACAATATATATTATTAATAAAATATCTCAATGAAATCGCGTCTTATTTAGTTCACAAAATTATAAAAATTATTTTCCGGTTTTCTAAACTTATAATATTACAAACCTATTTTTTGTTTACAAGACGGAATGTGTCCATATTATGTTTTTATTAGATTATATGAATGATATTTTTCTAGAATATCTTTATTTGATTATTTTATTTATATATGCATTTATTATTATGAGAAAATTATTTTAACAATATATATTATTAATAAAATATCTCAATGAAATCGCGTCTTATTTAGTTCACAAAATTATAAAAATTATTTTCCGGTTTTCTAGAAGGATATGGAATTTGAATGCAGCCGTGAACGTGTTAATATTTTTCACTTTTACACTTATATTTTAATATAAGTAAAATCAAATAAAAAGATTTTAATAAATATCAACTCTTAAACTGCATCCAAACAAAAAACCAATTGTTTGACCAATAAAAAAAAATGATTGTCAACGTTGTACGTTATTGGTTTTTTGGGTCATCACTCATTGGTAAGTTCTTTAATTTTAAGTGTTCTCAATCGTTCGGCCAAAAAGGTGAAACGTTTTCAATCGTTCTATAGCCGTCCAACTTATACAATCAAATGCCCGACATGTTATTTTATGATCGTTATATGACAAATTATTTTATTTTTATAGAAAAAGTTGATACAATATAAATTGAGGTCTAAAAACGTGATTTTTTCAATGTCGATCAATATATATTTTCTCAAAAACAATATCTCTTGGGTATCCAACCCATCCCAGGTCTCCGACCGAGCGCTTATAATAACGTGATTATATTTGAGGAATATACATAATAATATGGATTTAATAAAATACATGAATATATATTATAGTAAAATGTGTACTCAAATTTTTATAAAATTCAAAACAGTTTTCTCTTGTGGGTATCTATATTGCCGCGTATATTATACAAGTACATCGCTCAGAAAATGCGTCTACATTGTATTACTTACCTGGAGAGATGCGTTTTTCTATTATTACGTAAGTAAAGAAAAAAAAAATGTATACAACTTCGACATAATATGATGAATATTCTGTGTTTAAAAAAATTGTATTACTGTGCGATACTCCGACACGGACGGCTTCTGGTTCCCGAATGATTTTTGCAGATACAATAATTATTATGACCGAGGCACACGACTATGCTATTGATGAGTTTGATCAATACGAATTTAATAAAAAAAAAAAAGAAAAAATTGAAATATTGAAAATATTCATATCTGACGGCGGCCTTGTCACTATCTTTACGCCGTCGCCACACACACTCGCATAATAATAATAATATGTGTCACAACTCACAGCTATTGAAATCAGTTTGTGGTTCGTACGATTTTTCAGTGTCAGCGTGAAAAAAAGTTTCGATAAAATTACTATCTGCGTACAGATTGTAAAATAAAATACGGTGCCATATATTATACTCGTTGTATACAGAGAATATTAAAAAGTTATAAAAAACTATAAAGCAAAAAAAAAAACGTTTGCTCAGACTTATTATAATTATATGTAACTTGTATAGGACTTGGTAGGTACACGGTTTATGTACTGCGCGGTTTATATTTATCTAAAATATCTGGTAAACAACAAAATAAAATACAATAATCCCGCGTGTTCGCGATAGAAAAAAAAAATTTTTACACAGATTGCTTTCCAAATGCCGACTTATTGGACAATGACTGATTGGCAGTGTATTTTCTTTGTCGGATAATGGAATTATAGGAAAGTGGGTCGACGATTTCAAGTTCGTACGATACATTTCCATGAACAAACGTATTAAAGTCGATCGAACGTGATTTGTTGCCAAATTTAATTTTATCGATGTACTTTATTTCACCCTTGAAATTATATATAATAGGACTGCGGCAGTTATACCTAACTTTAACACAATGTTCGAAACTTAATAAAATACCATAGGTACGTTATTCGTATTGTTAGCTTTTATTCGTGATTAACAAGTACGAAATAAAAATCATTTTGGCTATGCATTAACGAAAATAATGTATAATTATAGCCTAGTATGTTGATGATATTGTAATTTGTAATAAAAAATAAAATACATATATATTATTATGATTTGTAACGAAAACTAATAAATTACCTATCTATACATTTATAAACATAAGAAATATTTTTTATTTCTCAATTGAATTACATTTTTTAGATTCTAAGCGGAGCAATAAATGTATTGATTTTACAATGATGTGTGTATTTTTATTATTTTTTTTTTGTGTGTCTGTCATCAGGTTTTGGGGCAGTAAAAGTGCTTGGATTTCTTCATCAGCATCTTTTCTTGTAGGAAATTGAATTTAGTTGATATTTTGAGAGGTCAAAAGTAAACATTTCCCAATAGTTTTCAAATAAAAAAAATGTATGGAAAAAAACGAGAATTTTTACGCGAAGCCAATTTTTGACATAATCGATTTTTTTTTGTGTAACATAAAAAAAAAATAACCGTAGACACATGCAATTTTCACCAAATATTCCATTTTCTATACACCATAATATATGTGATATGTCTTAACTGGATCCTACTTTTCATTTTTAATGTACATATTAAAATGAATTTAAGTAAGAAAAACGAAAATCAGCTAATTCTGGAGTCCACCCGCTGCGTTCTCTTATCCGAATCGATTGTCAACCACCTGCAAACTCACAATCTATAAAGCTACAATAATAGACCCTTCTGGGCATATGGAATCCAAGTACGGGATTAGCTAAACCCTTAAATTTCAGAACGCTCCAGTAAATCTTAAATCCAGTTTATCTTCATAAAAAACGTTTTCACTACATTGTGTATAACAAAAATATAATCTTCAAAAATACCTCAAAATGCAATCACTCGATCAGCTAGCAAAAGGTCAATATACGCATCTCGCACTTCACTAAAGAACACAAAATCCATGAATCAAACTTCCTTCCTATCCCATACCATCTCCAAAATGTTTAACGGATGTCTCAAAAAATGCTAGGAACTATGGACCAAATAGTGACCAAATCTAGTCCTTCTAAATCACCCTGTAGGGGCACTACTGGTACCAACCCACCTGTTATTTCTGCTATTTTAATCATGTCGAAAAAATGTATTATTTTACATAAACTTGTATAGAGATATGAATATTATACTTTTAAATAAATAAAAAAACACACACAAAAAAAAAAGTAAATAGTAAGTTATGTAATATTTATATTGTAAACATTTATCGAACTCGTGTATTAAATATATTTTAGCCATTTATTGTATAAATAAAATAAATTATTAATTAAAAAATATTCCTTATCGATAATGTTTGGCTTTATTTCATTAGTTTGCAAAAATATAATCGTTAATTATGAATAAAATATTTATCAATTTCGATCAAAGGCCAATGGAAACAAAAAAAACCACACAAAAGTTCAGCACACACTGAATTCATCAGTGCAGACTGCAGGTGCACTCGACATAACCGGGCAAAGTTCATGTTGTGCTGTAAAATAACTCTCGATTATCTACACATCATTTTACACTCGATTTATAATCTATAATATAAACTACAGGATTGTTGTAGTTGTATTAATCTATAGTGAGCTTGTAAATGTTTTTGCACACTTACACCCAGTGACGTTTTTTACGTTTTTATAGTTGTGTATGGAGGTGCCCAATATCATTAAACCGGAAAAATAAAATGATAGAAAAAAGCGATCGGTAAAAAATCTGTTTCCCACGAAATATAACAGCTGAATAGTACAGCCGAATGAACTTTCAGTAGAAAATTATGTTCCCTCGCAATACACATCAAGACTATGATATAGTCACATAAACACTAGATGACTAAGTAATAATGACTTATAGTAATAACTATCTTGTCCAGAGATACCATTGACAAGACAGATAAAAACTACTAAAGTATTTTACCTAATAATATAGACATCAATATAAATAATAATAATATCAAGTACATACCGCAATAACTCTGCAATCGCCCTACCAGTGATACAAAATAGTCTAAAACCTTCCTCGACATCAGCTATACACATCACTATAATAAAAATTATTTCGATCAGTTCTGCAGTATTCAACTCAACTGCAAAGAGTATTATAGTACACCGTGTTTTCTCGTTTTCTATAAGGTCAGAGCAGGAAAATTGTAAAATACAGTGGGGCCCACTCTGTATTTAGTCTGTACTGGTTACACATTTAGAAACACGCGTTAATGAATAATATTCGTATGTTTATTATCATGTGATATCGATATTTTTTTGATGTTAAATTTTAATTAATATAATGTCGTAATCAAATCTGATACCCTTTACCAAATTGTGTGTAGATGATAGATTGTAAACGCCGGAACAGGTGCTACCTACTTTTTATTACGGTGTTAATCGTATTGTACAAACGCTGCGGAGAACGCGACTATACCTACACTGATATCTTAAAAAATACGATTGGTTTTTAATTAAAAATAATAACACGTATCTATAAATTAATTAAAGCAAGTAAAATAATTTTATAATCAATTTTACTACAATATATGCAGCAACTCAAAACATTATTCAAGGATACGCTCAGTGGCCTAATAAACATCAAAAATACAGTAAACGTACAACCCTTCCAATCTATATCCATTATACTCATTCTAAATAATAATAAAAAATAACTGAAAATCTCATGAGCATAAAATGTGCATTTCAAATTGCATTTTTCCATAATGTGTGCAACTATGCAAAGTTATATTGCAAGCGCTGCATCTCGTTTACGCACATTCAACATTTTTTTCCTGATAAACGACGGCTCGTTTGCTCACAACGATACATTAAATATATTTTTAAATTTTGGCCTGTCAAAGGTAAATTAATTATCGTTCACAGATTGTGGTACAAATTATTAAATTTTCGATAGAGGTAAAAGTTTATCTTATAGTCGATTGTGTGGGTTAAATCGTTTTTGATTTTAAGTACTTTTAGTATATAGTTTCAGTAATAGTGGTGATTTTGAAAAGACAGCACATATAGTTGCAAATTTTTCCTAAATGTAAAATTGTTGGCAGAAACTCAGGAAAAAATTGGTTCAGGCAAACACAACACAATAAAATATTATTATCTGAGTACCTACTTAAACTCGTCACAGATAGCTAAATCAATGGAGTTGTGTTTTTTTTTGGTGCAAACGAGTTTTAGCTATTGCTGGTCAATGAAAAAGCCAATAATAAATAGTCTAATGTGGTCTCCTCTATTGATGGTACGGGCGAATGTAAACTGGGCCAGCGATTATCTTTTTTGTTGTAGACTCGGCCTGATAATTTTCACCTTTAACATATATCAACAAATATATACAGGGTTATGGTTATGGTCAATATACAGGTGTCCCCTGAGGATTTACTCATCGCGATACCTCTTGAAATAATGGAGATATCATAATTCTGATTTTTCATTAAGACTCACGGGGACAAGCACTACAAATAATTTATGTTTTAATTAATTTTTATGGTTTAGTAAAAAACTTAAAAAATATATTTTTTATTTAATTATTTTCAAAAAAATCGAAGATAGCCATTTTGTAGAGTTAATTTTTCTGAAAACATTGACGTTTCAACATTTTAATTTCATTGATCTCCTGATTTTTAATTTTTTTTTTCAATTTTCAGATAAAACTGTGAATTGTTTAATACCATAGTGGCAGTGTTGTGCATTATCTAGATAAATTATTTAAATAAATTATCTAGATAAATAATTAACTATCTTTTATCTTATCTAGATAGTAAAAAAATTAATTATCTGATGAATTATCTTAGATGAATAATTATGTTATCTAACCCAAATTATCTAGATAAATAAATTATGGGTACAATTTTTTTTTTTTTTATTAGAGCCTCAAAAACGAAGGTGTGGTAAATTTTTACTTCGATAAATAAACCATTGAATTTAAAATAATAATAATTTTTCGTATTGCTTATTTACGTCATTTCTAATAATTCTATACGATCGGATACGGGTAATTAATAATTAATATAACAGACATACAGTCGAAATATTTTGCGACTAATGATGTTGTGTTGTAACATTCACACACACACACACACACTCAATGATATTTTAATCGGCCTCTCAGAATTATCCGTTAAGTTCTAAATAAAAATAATAACATAAATAGATATTTATGATTTTACTGATTTCCCGAAACGATATGGGTACGGGTACCTAACGAGTAACGACATGCGTAATTATTAATAAATAATACCCATCTATCGTCTATTTTTTAGACAAAAATAAAATAATTATGAATTAATTATAACAATACAATTTAATCATAAAATTTGAATGAAACAATATACGTATTTTATATATTCTATATTTCTAAATAATAATTATAATTGAAAAATAAATTGTAGTTTTGACAACAAGTGTAGTTCAGTTATTAAAATTTTTATCTTTTTTTTTTATCTAGATAAATAGTGTTTATCTTTTATCTTTATCTAGATAATTAAGGTATTAATCATCTTTTATCTGTATCTAGATAAATTTTAACCAGTTATCTTTTATCTTTATCTAGATAAATATTTAGTTATCTTTGCGCAACACTGCGATAGTGGTATCAAACATGTGGCCCGCGTATATAGGTACGGCCGGCGAAAGCAGCTTTCAGTGTGGCTCTTATCAGATACAAGATTATAATATCGAATATTATAATAATATTAACTATTACGTATTTATACGTTTATGGACATTACACCTTTTTTTACTAAATCCAAAATAAACAAAATAAATTTATTTTATCCATTGATTATAAATTATAATTATTATAATATAACCGTATTTAATACTGGGTATTACAAATATGTACATATTGATTTTTTGTACAATAATTATTTAAAATTCCACCAATGAATTTAGAAGAAGTAAAATAATATGTTTATTGCGAGCCACACTGAAAGCGTTTACCGGCCGTACGAGAACATGGGTCGAGGGACACATACTTGTTACCACTAATGGTATTAAATAATTCGCTGTTTTTCTGAAACTAGAAAAAAATTTAAAATCAGGAGATCAATGAATTTAAAATGTTGAAACGTCAATGTTTTCAGAAAAATTAACTCTACAAAATGGCTATCTTCGATTTTTTTGAAAATAGTTAAATAAAAATATATACTTTTCAACTTTTTTACTAAAACATAAAAAGAAATTAAAACATGAATTTTTTGTAGTGCTTGTCCCTGTGAGTCTTAATAAAAAACCAGAATTATGATATTTCAATTATTTCAGGAGATATCGCAATGAGTGAATCCTCAGGGGACACCCTGTTTATTGACCATAACCAAACTAAAAAAATTACGTATCGAAACCTATATTAAAACTAATGCTATCATAAACCAGTTCAATTTCAAAATTTTGAAACTAAAAAAAAAATTGGTAGAAATCACACTTAACGAGTATAAAAATAAAGAAATATCAGCCAGAAAATACGTCAAATACATAACTTTCTACTTAAAAAAAAAAAAATTTCTTACATTTTTACATTTATATAACTTAATTTTGCTGTAACAAATCGTATATATACTTTTTAATAATATGAAAACTAAAATTAAACGAAATAATCTAACCTATGATGGTTGCCTCTTTGTGTAAATAGTTCTCAAAAATATTATAAGATAATTATTAATTACTAATTAGACATGAGAAGATATGGGCATATTATTATTCTTACTCGGGTCGAGTTTACATGTCAATCATTTTTACCTAAAAAAACCGGTCCGATAGACTTTTTAACTTTCTTTTTCCTCGGGCCGAGTTTACTGCAATTGCCCGGCGGCACACTCTTCATAAACGCACTCAGAGCTTCAAATTCAAATTTAAAAAAAAAACCGTTTACCAAATTTACTCGACTACAAACAAAAACAATGAGATAAACCAATTCAAATGTCATACAAGACAATACACAACAAGTCACAAGTGTATAGTACAACACGTAGGTCCAAAATAGGATCATATACATCAATCATAATTCATAATATACGAACCGACTACGAACAGGACACGTTCTGAACACACATTACGGCTTAAAAAACGAGCCATCATAATGTATTATTACGGGAATCATAATAATATTATAATGTTCGTAACACGCAGTGCAACCTATACGCAATTTGAACGTGCGTCAAGTGGACATTTGGACTTGAGACGATTATTATTATATTTGTACGCATACGACATTCCGACGCGTGTAAATTTGACGTTTATTTTTATTTTTTTTGTTTTTTTACGAACGACATAAAAAGTGTAACATTGAAAAATTCCGATTCCATCACGTTTATCTTTATTGGCGTCCGCGTCGTTAAATGTTTATCACATAATATGTTATAGTCTCGGACAGAAGAGGTAGCTGCTATATAGACGTCGACCTCCATTATTCTCAATACAAGTCCGGAAGTGTGTTTCAGTCGCCTTCGAGCTGATCTATACCCGGCACCGACCAACGACAGTGTAGAGGGGTGGGAAAATCCGTTCTCGGCGCTATATAGTGGTAGATTGTATACGAAACCACTGCACTCATTAAGAGATTCGTAGACATCACAGTTGAAATGTTAAGAGAACAGTAATTTATTACCGGATATTATGTGATACGAAATAAAAAAAAATAATTATAAAATATATTTATTTATTTTGTATTCAAGTCGTTTATGTAAAAGTTCAGTGTAAAAAAAATTAAATACATAGCGGTAACAAATTATTGTAAATTTAATTTCCTATTACTAATTATGTCATTACAATATTATCGTGTAATTTTTATTCCTACAGTTGTTCTGATTGGTGGTTTTGTTAAAAAACCTGACGATTTTTATAACCGACCATTTTTAAACTACTTTCAAGCTTTTGTGGTACGAGTTAAAAGTAATCAATTGGTCTGAAATTTTTTAGATATGATTTTTTTTAGTGATAAATTTGAAAAATAAGGATCCTCCAATATCATACATATTATGTAATATGTACCACCCAAATAGTGGGCATTTTGTCGGTGCTCACGCGATCCACGACAATTATTTTGTCAATTCCGATTCGGTAAATCGTCAAACAAAAAACCACAACTACCGATGGTAAAGGAGAAGGCGGAAGAGTACCATAAGTAGATATTTCGCGATATTTCAAACGAAGCGAATAATAATATTATCGTGCTATAGTAGTCAGTACCTATATACGTATATGCGTTTCGTTAACGGAATTTTGATCTGTCTTTGATGCATTTCTAATGGCATTATATTGCTGCAGCGTGTGCACTGTTATAGTAATTATATATATATATATATATATATATATATATATTATAATAATATACGAGTCCACAAGATGTCGTTATTATTATTATTATATTACATAATAATATGCTCCTTATTTTATATCACGGTATATAGATATATATTATTATGTATATACACGCGCCGTAAACATTGTGTATTTATATAATAATATAGATAAATCGTGTTTGTGCGTGGGAACATATATTATAATATAATAATATGCTAAATAGACTGTAAACACACTTAGTGTAACAAAATGTGGCCTAGGCCCCACTCGAAATGAAATTCGGATGGGTGCAAGTGGGTGGATGGATGGTATTTTTTATTATGTATAATATTGTTTATTTCGTAGAAACGTTATTGTATTCGTGAAATCCCTTAATAAAACGCACCTATATTATTTTTAGAAAATATAACAGGCCACGCATACAGAAAGAGTTCTGCAATTCACTGCACACACACACACACATAAAAATGAAAACATGAACGAAAATAGCATGCTGAAAACCGTGCTAATCATTGATGATATTTTTGAAAATTGTGTTGTATTTAAATCGATATGATAAGAGCTATGGTGGTATGAGTGTATAGGTAATTAATATAAATCTATCGACATTTGGTAATTTGTGAAAATTCTCTGGGTGCATAGGCGCAAATAGGGGAGGGGGGCTTGGGGGGGGACTTAGTCCCCCCCTAAATTTCAGTCAAGTCCCCCCAGTTCCAAATGTAGTAGTTAGTACTAATTTTTATATTCTGTGGTACTATGCATGTATATTTTTGAAAAAAATATTTTGAATTTGTTAACTTTTGTCAGCGTATTTAAGAAAAATTGATATTGATAGTGATATCCCCATAGATATTTCAAATCTATGGATATCCCTTTACACAGCAATTTTGTTTCTGATGATAACAATCCGAGTCACTGTATATTTCAATCATGGTTTGGGGTTGCTGTGATCGATTTTCGCTAAAATTTTCGAACGGATCACCTTGTTATCATTGATAATTGTTATTTTTTACCTACTTGTTAAGTTATATTTTATTATTTATTGGAATCTATTATCTCTATCTAGTATCTAGTATTTAATCTAATCTAGTATAATATGCAGGTCTATGACTCAGTCTATTTTATCCATGGACCTATTTTTTCTTATTTCTGTATGTAACCCACGTGATTTTTTTTAAGTCAATGTTCTGTGTATTTTTCTTTGAATTAAATTACCATGAGTAAGTTTTTTGACATTTTCAAGAAAAAAAAAATAGCTAAAACTGGTAACAATAATATACCAGTTGAAGATGAAATTGAATCTCATCATTCCTTACTGTTGTTAGCATTAGCCTAACACTTACTGCATTATCGATGATAATGGACCTGGATTTTATGGAGAGCGTTTCCCTCCAACATTTGTATTACTTATATTATGGCATATGGGGAAGGGGCTTGAGTCCCCCCAAAAAATTTAGTCAATTTGCGCCTATGTCTGGGTGTAATAAATACTAGATCGATATTACATCAATATTATGTCTCTCTTAAACCTTATATTTTGGGACTTAGAACAGAAAGTTAAATAACTCGAAAACTTCTCGTTCGCGTTCTGTTTTTGATAAACTGACATTTTCAAAAATGTATCTGCTTAACAGTTTCCAGGAAAAAAGGTTTATTCTCAGTTGAAAAAATGGTGGGTATCTCCACGGGATACTCCTTAAATTAATGGTAAAAACTATCTTAACAATATTAAAAATATAGTCCCAAAGTATGTACTTCAAAAATCAAAATTTGAATAAATCCATTATTAAAAATGGGTGGTTGCGCAAGGCTGAGCATTAACGAGTTAAAAATGTAAGTTACTTAACGAGCTACTTTAATTTTCATAAGTAACTTCTAACTTACCGAGTTAATTAATTAATTTTTCCTAATATAATTTACATATAGATTTAAAATTATATTTTGATTTTTATAACTATTATTTTTATATAACAAAAAAATTAATAATTGTCTGAAAAATCAAATACTATTTGTGTTATTTTATTCTTATTCTAAATTGTAAACTGTCGCAAGTGTTTCGCATTATTTCGGTAATTGAGATTTCAATAGTTATTAAAGTAACGTAATAAGTACTTAGTTACGAGTAAATAACGAAAAGGTTTAATATATTATATTATACTGTATAGACGTATAGTATTAAATTGTTATAAGTAATAAACTATTATATTTTAATTGCTAATTCACAGAAAATATGCTTACAGAATATTATTATTAAACAGAAACCTTGTAGGACTATAGGGGTAATCATTGGTGTTTTGTTGAATTTTATAATTTTTTGAAGGTAAGTACCTACTGTAATTAATAAACATGAAAAGAAAGTGACTTATCTTTAACTAAGTCGAGTTACTATTTTGCAGTATGATTTCATAATAGTTATGTGTACCTATTTTTTATTATTGTATAATTTTATCGTCACTTTTGATATTATTCAATAAAGCCTGCTCTGCAGTGTGCTCGCAAACTTTTCCCGTTTAATTCACTAACCAAACCCAACCGCTGATCGTATTAAAATATAGCCGTGCCAATAATATAAACCAATACCTGCGTACATATTATTATATTAATGTAGATAATGGATGGAATATTCAATATTATTATTATTACTATATTATCTCTACTAAGGGGAGCTATACATCCCATCCCCGTAATGCGTATGTATAATAATATACAAACTTCCATATGCGGTTTACCGGCACGTTCGGTGTTTTATGTCATAATCAAAATTATTATTATTATGTCCCCGCGGTGCTGCGTAGTCGATATAGGCAGGCAGCATATATATATGTATATTATGTGAGTGTACAAACCGCGGAGGGAGACAAAAGAATCATTTTTCTACCACCCATCCCCACCCTAAACATTTTTCAAAAATCAAAAAAAATTTATTTATTTATATATTTAATATATGTTTATAAATTTAAAATTTTTTTTGGTATCACAGGCTTTTCACATTGAATATGTCGAAGTTTGCCAGTTATTAAAACCATATTATGATGTTCATTGGTGTTTTATAGAAAAGGTAGGACAGGACCAAGACAATAATTATTGAGGGACATGAAACTGTATACTATAGATCCAGAAGCTCAGGCCAAGACATATGTCTATTTACCAGTTTGGACATGAAGCAAATATCAAAGCGTCGTCGTTTTTTGTCAAATATTATTTTTTCAACCTAAACACTGTTTATTACATTTATTACATATTTCTTGTGATTAGAGTTTATTATTTTTTATTTTTTCGTTCTTCATTAGAGTGTAAGTAGTATACGATTTTATATTATAACGTTTATTGTCATAATTATAATTATTATGTCCCCGCGGTGCTCCGTAGTCGATATAAGCAGGCATCGCATAATTATTATTATATGTATATTATTATGGAGTGTAAAAACTGTGGCAAAAGTATTATTTTAGCCTAAAGGTTTAGGCCCGCCCTAAACATTTTTAAAAAGTCGAAAATATATTATTTTATCACACAAATCCTAAATAGGTACCTACTGTTTATTATTTTTTATTTTTATCACGCTTCGTCCGTCGTTAGGGTGTAACTATACGATTTTATAGTAAAATGTATATTATGCATTTTGTTTGAAGTTTATAGACATATAAAAAAGGTAGGTGGTAATTAACTTTAAAAAAAATGTAAATATATAAATTTGCAAATATATTGTTTAACCAACTGTAGACTAATGAACTAGCTGTTGAAGCCTTTATCTTTTATAAAAAAAAAAATAGGTAGATATATACTATACTATTCGGTATTTTTACCCATTAAAATAAAATAATATATTGTTTTCGTTTTGTACAGTGATTTTAGAAAAATTTGACGGCGGGGACCTACCAGAATGATCTGTAGAATAGCCAACAATTATCATCGCATCAGCGCAAATTAATATAGACAAAAAATTGACGAGAGTTAATATTTTATTTTTTTAATCGAGGTTGTTTTTCTATTGTCGATTGCTGCTCAATATTCGAAATCGAAATTCTACTTCGGGTGTGTGGCATATATATATATCATTATATATACATCTTATATACCAGGGGTGGCCATACTGCGGCTCGCGACATAGACTTATGCGGCTCCAATCTTATCGTAAGATACAAAACATTTTTACATAAACATTTGATATCTTATACTACTTATTATTTAATATTATATAAATTTGACCTTTTTTTTTCATTCCGGCTCTTCCATATATATATTAATATATATTAGGCTGCTCGAGAGTCTCTTCTCGCTGGTCACCACTGGTATATACTATATATCTTATATTATTCTCTCGCCCATATATTCTTGACTTGACTACGTCGCTGCGTAATTCCACTGTACGACTTAGGTATGACGTATTGCACTGCAGGGTTCCAGTATAGTGCGTGTTATCGACCACCAAGCCGATACTATAACAATCGCAATATATATTCCGTGTGTACCAAAAAGCAGGGGCCACTTTACCACTCATTACCATGTAAATATTTTTCAATTCTGTTTGCGGGACATTAAACTAGACTAATGAATCGTAAATTTCTATGACT
This sequence comes from Neotoxoptera formosana, assembly GCA_022818045.1. Taxonomy (NCBI): domain Eukaryota; kingdom Metazoa; phylum Arthropoda; class Insecta; order Hemiptera; family Aphididae; genus Neotoxoptera; species Neotoxoptera formosana. The sequence goes on from CM040631.1 coordinate 12,856,001, forward strand.
TACAATGTTTTTAACTCATGTAACTTGCGGATGCCCGATAAAACTTACATTTTTTTAAATGGCAACCCGTAATTTGAATATCATATTTGGCGTGATCGATTTTTTTTCAAGCTATTTTGATGTATCAACTTGTGTCCTAAACCCAAAATTAACTAAACTAGAGCTAAGTAGAATTTAAAAATTAAAAAATTCAATTTAATTAATTTTTTTTTTCTAACTGTACGTATTTATTTTTTTCTTCTCAACACCACGAAACAAACAATCAAAATTATTATTATTAAACTAATTAAGGCGCCCGGTGCCAATGCCATTTTGTCTTCAAAAACACACTTTACGGGAATAATGATCCTGACTCGTAAAATCAATCAAATTTGATTTTTTTTTTTTTTAAATGATAGAGGGAAATATTCTACAGCCCGCATCAATCTTAGTTTTATTATATTTTAATCTCAAACTTTTAAAAAAGTCTTTAAAAAAAAGACAATTTTAAGCTTTTTTTACGAATTTTTTTTTATCATTATTTAAAATAAAGTAAAAAATCTGAACTTGATGCGGGCTCTAGAATACTGTTGTGTATCAATTAAAAAAAAATTATCTGAAAATATTCAATTGACAATGAGTTATCCATATTCCCGTAAAATAATTTACGTCAGTCGAAATAGGCAACTAATAATTCGTCATTTGTTAATTCTATGACATGTGACTGCGAGTGCGTTCTCGTTTTTCATATGCGGGTAGTAGAGGGTCCTCTCACACTAATAACCATTTACGATCCAACACATTGACAAGTTCGTGCGACGCCGAAACTATATGTGATTAAGGTTGCCAATAATTTGCTCCTTCATAAATAGCCGGCACCGAGGGCCTTAAGTATTAACTATATTTATGAATTATTATCTTATTTTATTATTACACATTATGAAATAACATACTTTAAACATGTATTTTCAAAAAACAAAATTTCTATTTTTTTTTTTTTTAACACTACTATACATTTTTATTTACAATTTAATTGACAGAAATTACAAACATAAATTATTCAATAAACTGTTCGAAAGTCCCTCCGTCGTGTAAAGTGCATGCCTCAAATCGACGTAAACATTCACGAGTAGTTGCGGCTAGTATTTGGTTTTCGTTTAGGAGGTAACATGCGTGTGTAATTTTATTTCTTAAATCTTGGATGTTGATTGGAGGATCAGCATACACAACATTTTTCAAGTGTCCCCACAAAAAAAAATCTAATGGTGTTAAATCTGGTGACCTTGGGGGCCACTCTACTGGTCCATGTGTTGCAATAAATTTTTCGCCAAATCTTACTCTCAAAAATTATTGGACAATTCGGGTATTATGAGCAGGTGCCCCGTCTTGCTGATAATAAATGTTTCTTACCTATATCTAAAGGTAAATCATCAAGGAGTAATTGCAAGTCATCACGCAAAAAATCTAAGTATCTTCTTCCCGTTAAATTTCCGTCATAGAAATGGGGCCCAAGTAACTTACCACCAATCAAACCAACTTATACATTTGTACCCCAACATGTCTAGAAGTTTGTAGGAACAGCCCAGTGAGGATTTTCATTCGACCAATAACGATTATTTTGCTTATTTAATATTCCATTATTAGTAAATGTACTTTCATCAGTCCACGAAATATGATTAATTAATTATGGATCGTCATCAGACGTCACCATAAACCAATAATAATAATTTTGATTGTTTGTTTCATGGTGTTTAGAAGAAAAAAATAAATACGTACAGTTAGAAAAAAAAATTATTTAAATTGAATTTTTAAATTTTTTAAATTCTACTTAGCTTTAGTTTAGTCAATTTTGGGTTTAGGACACAAGTTGATACATCAAAATAGCTTGAAAAAATCGATAAACCCGAATACGATATTCAAATTACATGTTGCCATTTAAAAAAATGTAAGTTTTATTGCACATGCGCAAGATACATGAGTTAAAAAAAAAAGTAACTCATAGAAATGTACGATCCATTAGTCTAGTTTAATGTCCCGCAAACGGAATTGAAAAATATTTACATGGTAATGAGTGGTAAAGTGGCCCCTGCTTTTTGGTATATGTATGTATTTCTAGGTGTCTCTATATGGTATTATCTCGGCCTTCGTCGGCGAATATCGCAAAAATAAAACGCACAATAATAGTATAATATTAAAAATAATAATATTGTCGCGCGAACGCGTGCGACGGCGTCCTTGAAATGACGGGGAGTTTTTCGTCTATCGTCACGTATAAGTCGCGTAACTCGATAACGAACCGCGGGACGCGGCTTTGAGATTTCCGACGGATATTGTGTGCGCAATTTATCTAATTTATAAGCATAGTAAATTTGCGTAAATTACAATATTACTATACGCACTGCACCTGCCGAATAATGCGCGACGCAATACCGCAAATATGGAAACGTCGAGAACTATACGCATTCTGGCACAGACCATAATATTATTTACAAAATTATTTAATCGTATTTCTTGAAGGAAAACATTTTTCTAAACGTAAAATATTATAAGCAGGTATGTCTCAACTGTGCGTTACGATCGTGCGGGTTTAATGCGATGTTTTCGATTTTAATTTATTAAAATATAACTGTAGCTGTGTAACTCGGAGCGACTTCGCCCGGGAAAATATGAACAAATACGGGGGAGTTTGTTATTTTCAACAAAATATCGATAATTAATTTGTAATGGTGTTTATTATAATTTGCACCAAAATGAGTAACTATCAATTAATTCGGCGGCATCCTATTTTTTTTTTAATTCACTAACTTTGTTCATAATAATAATAAGACTTTATTTGATGCATTTATTTGATATAAAACAGTAGTCATAAATTATATTTTTAATGATCAAGTAGTTTGTGTTGACAAATCGGCTACACGCCCCTCGTGACAAAATCATTTGACCACCACTGATTTCAATATAATCTATTTATGTTTCTATCTATTTTATAATTAAAAAAGGATTATAGACACACTCTCTCTGTAGAAGTCTAAAATTGTATAAAATTAATTTAAATAATTTAAAGTAATTAATCAGCGTTTTAAAATATTATGTTTTTGACTAAAATAACTCAATTATTATAATATTATATAAATATATGTTTTTCATGTATTCTTGTTAGAACTTATGAGGTAACTTTTAAGTCAATACTCAGACGTACCGTAGAACAGTGTAAATATATTCACTCGAGTGAAATAACCGCTTGGAATCTAAAACGGAATAGTTTGTGATACTCGATTTATCATCATATCAACTTCTCATATCTCGACATCTTAAAACTACTATCAAAACGTGTACGTATAGGCACTATCAAAAGAGTAATCGGTTTAACTTTTGGTGCAAATTACAATTCCTTTTTCTCTTACTACCCGCAAGATGGTGAAAATTACACATCTTTATTTTGGTGCGAACTACGCAGACACGCATTTCAAAAATTTCGGTGCGAATAAATTACACGTGTCATGTTATATATTTTGGGTCAATTTTGGTGCAAATTTACAACCGAATACGGCACCATATCAGTGTATCTCGGTTTTAGTGTGCCTCAGTTCATGGGCAAATCGGCATCCGCGTACCTCGCTTTGTGAACTAATTCGACCGAGATATAATATAGCACTTGGTATAGTTATTTCGAACGTGGTTCAAACTATTCTCTTAACTTTTCCGATATATCTCTACGAACAATATCTGAAACTTTCATCAAAATCGGTTGAGTAGTTTTGGAGTATATATAAGCTATATACAAACATCATACCAACATTGCCTTTTGTCGTACGTTTTGATAACAGACAATTAGATGATTAAATATCAGAATTTTCTTTCGTTTAAAAATATCCCATAGCACCGCATAGTTGGCTATGGTCTATGCAAATTCATTTTTTTTTTAAATCGTTTAACATAAACAAAACCGTTATTCGATTTTCATGAGCCAAAACGAAATTCATCAGTGATGATCTACCTTATAGCAACCTATTTAGGTGTTGCCAAATAACACTGCCGACCAGGGGCTTATACAAGGGAAGGGATGTGGGGGTCAGATCCCTCTAGGGTTTTTTTCATTATTTTAACGCGCCTATAGGTTTAAAAATGTTTCTTCCCTGATGATTTTTGTACAACTGATCCCCCTCCCTCTCACAAAAGTTATGTATATACGCCCCGACTATCAAGGAATATGTGTGCACAATTTTACTGCCGAAATGGGTTCAGTGGTTTCCAAGTCTATAAGGCCCCATATACAGACATTAATAATATATAATAATAATTTATAACCCATAATGCGGGTGTACATTAATTTAATTATGCATAAAGATTATAATAATATAAAAAAATCGTATTTTGTATTTTATACTACATAATAATATTATTATTATTATGCATACTGGGCAACACTAGTGCATATTATCGATGATATTACTATTTTATATTTAGACCAATATGTCTTAAAACCCTAATTTTCACATCAGGACCACATTCTCACGGCAACGGGTAGGTACTATTAAGTTATAGCTGCAGGTCACGATACCGTCGCCGTCTTGTCGGCCTTTTATTGAGATTATACCAGACGTATTAATTGTTAATGCAATAAGTCCTTTGATTAGAGGATTTTGGAGGTTTAATTTCAACTATATAATACGTGATAATAATATTAATTGTCACAACTCACAGCTATTGAAATCGGTTTATGGTTCGTACGATCTGTCAGTGTCAGTGCAAAAAAAAAGTTTCGATAAAATTACCATCTGCATACAGATTATAATAAAATACGGTGCTACAGAGAATATTAAAAAGTTATAAAACTATAAAAGAAAAAAAAACGTTTGCCCTAACTTGTTATAACTGTGTAACTTGTATATAGGATTTGGTACACGGTTTGTGTACTGCACGATTTATGTTTACCTAAAATTGCTGGTGAACTGCGAAATAAAAGACGATAATCCATAAAAAAAAACGATAAAAAAAAAATTAACACAGATTGTTTTTCAAATGACCGGATGTATTGATAATATTGTTGATGCAAGTCCTTTGCTTAGAGGATTTTGGAGATTTAATTTCAACTATAAATATAATACGTAATACGACAAGATTAATGTTCACGGATTGAATTGATACACAAGAAGATACTATTTGATTGTAATATTATCTCGAAGTGTATTGAAAACGTTTAATAGGATTGGCGTTTGAGATTCTTACAGAATTACGGGATTACTAACCCGTAATTTGATACCGTATGTTCGAATTATTGGTTTGATGAAAAGTTTATGGATTTAGTGTTTATAATCGTTTATTTTTTGTGATTAGAAATCAATAACGGGGAAACGAAAGCAATCGTCTAAAAAATAATATAATTGTATAGAATAGATCCGTTCTAATAATTTATATTATATCACTTGTTTTTAACTAACAAATTGTTTAACTCGTGAAAAAAAGTTTCCCTAGATCCCCTAGTTTCCTATCGCAAAAACTATTGATTGTGTAAGACTTGTAATTTTTTTCTTCTTCTTATTATTATTATTATTATTATAATTATCACAATATATTCACATCACTAATTGTTGTTCTCATATACGTTGCAACAGATTACAAAATAATAAATATATAATACATTAATACCACATACTTACTAGTTTTTACGGAGGTATCTATAGTCTATATTTATATATTATATTATTTAACAATTCGTGTTAAATTCAAACGATTTTTTGCGAATTCGGTCTTCCCTATAACTGATAGGGTGAGTGCATCTGATACGGAGCGTACAGATAAAATATCAATGTTTAAAACCTATAGTTTAATTAACTTTAAATATTATTGTAATATTTCGCACATTATTTACGTTATTTCCTGTACAGCAGTAGATGGAATGATTATTAAAATATGGTATTGTTACTATTGGGTACTCGCGATTCATCCACACAATACTGCTTTATCCAAACAACCAACATTTTTAAAAAAAAATTCATCGTTTTAGTGTTACTTATAATCCGAAGTTATAACAGAATAATAATAGTAATAATAAAATAAAAGTTACAAGAGTATAATATTGTATTTATATAATAAAAAAGTTCCTTTTATATTCGACTGACGTAGTACAAACGTATTATGATGATGAAACAATGATGTACCTGCCTATTGTTTTATTTGATTCGAGTATACAAAAAAAAAAAAATCGTGTTAAAGCTTTGTAAACGATTCGATAAAGATAAATACCATATATAGCCGATAATGTAGCAATTTATTGTTACGAGACAATTTTATTGTTCTTGGCCACTCCAAACGTCCAAACAGACGAGTGGATGACGAACCTGTTTATTGTGATATATAACTAACCGTGCAACGACACTGAAGATACCTTTATTGACTTACTGGTAAGTGGTTAGTGATTACTGGTATTATGTCATACACTCATCGTGCACCACATCATATTAATAATCTAAAAAGTAAATATTTACTGTAAAACACATAGAGTCACAGATATTTTGAATAACTAATTTGTCTGAAGCACTCGGGAGTCTCGTTCTGCAGAACCTACAGAAATATGAACTTGCCTTAAATCTATTTTCGTCGACATTTCGATATTTGTTTATTCGTTGTCTTGTCTAAACTTTGTTTTAACGATTAGTTTTGACACTTGAGTAATGAGATCGATACATAAAAAACACAATATAAAATAGAAGTTTCTTATACAAGAGAAAGAGAAAAAAAGAAAACAGAAAACAATTATATAAATATTAATGAAATTAAATTAAATAGCCTCTAAAATATGGTTAAAAAAAAGATATTTTTTTGTTGATCTGAAAAAATGTTTTGGGCATCAAAGGGAATGCTGGAGGACATATATTAAAAGGGACAATAGATGGTCGATTTGTGTTGATTAACTAGGTTGGATTAAGATGAGGTGGCTTACGTCACAGGACCCTATTGTGAAGTGGTGCAGAGGGTGCAGAGTGGTTCAATGAGAGTTTAAAGGAATGAGACGGAAGTAGTGCGTGACCAAAGCGGAGTCGGGACAACGATAACGTGGAGTTTTTTCTAGGGAGATTGATGTCGTGATACCAGGGTAGTGATGGGGTATAATATATTTCTGTATACCGGGGGCGGAGAAATTATCATTATGATTGTGCTTTCTGTCTCTATTGAGCGAAAAAAAATTGTCATTATTATTATATCATATAACTGTTATTGTAGTACAGCTCAAACAGTCAAATCTTGATTTTCGTTGGGTTTTGATTAGTATATAAATTGAAAGTTATTATTTTTGGTATGTGTGTGTGTGTTTGCGAAAATTGTTTTCATCAAAGGAAGGGAAGCAGCGGCAATGGCGACGTAATAATATAACAGTACGTTCGTTTGCCCGGCCCCGCCATATTGCAATTTTGAATTTTTTTATTTTTCGCCGATATGGCGCTGGTCTAGAGAAATGGACCTTATTAACAGTCCGCAGAAGTATTTGGTGAGGACCGGGCACACGTCTTATGTTATCGTACACGATTCCTGTCCGCACAATAATAATAATAATGTATATTATTATATTTGTCGTTTACCCAGTACATAGCAACACCCGCCGTCATGTTTTTTTCCTCCCATTGTGCTCGAAAAGAAAAACAATATCGTGAAAACGCCTCTCTTTTATTAAATTTTCCGCCGAATGCGCTGATACGCGCGTATAATATTGAAACGAACGGGTCGGGTTTTTATTTCAATATAATAATATCATAATAAATTATTGTTATTATATTTCGACGGAAAACCGGAAAAGCTATCTAACTGTTCCGACTGCACAATGGTCTTCGCGAATGCTATTTGTTTTTTGTACTTTATTTAATACACTCCGCCGCATAGTCGAATATTGTTTATGATAAAAACTGTTAAAATACTAGCCGTCATCATCAAGAACAATACTTTTTTGGCCTTGTCTCGGGTCTCTCGTTGTTTGTTACACCGAACCTATATTGTGCAGTAGGTAGATAGGTATAGGTATATGTTATCTTTTTATGTTTTAAAATTTTAAACAACGTTTTAAAAATTGCATATGCTTATATTTAATGGTCGTAATTATTAATGAATAGGGTTCGGGACATGTTGCATTTGCATATTCTTTGATAATGACTGTAGAATAATCTGATGAAGATATAAATTTGATTTAAGACGTAATAGATTGAAATACGAAAATTTTAATTGCATATTTTGCCATTTTTTATAGGTAAAACGCATGTTTGACAAATTTCGGCAATTCAATTGTTTTTTTATAGCATATTTACGCACTTTTACGTTTTATTATGTTGAGTAAATTTATTTTGAAGGTTAACATTAATTTTTTTTTTACCGTCATGCGTTGGTCAATATACCTAATCATAGAACTAGTCATCGCTTCATCGGACAGGACAACTGGGAAAATACCTAATTGTTCCTGAGTTTAGCTCTGTTTTTTTGTAAATTAATACTATCGTTTATAGTAAATCTTTTTGAGTATGTAAAAGGAAAAATAAATATTCAGTTTGTTTTTGTGACTTAGATGTATCTTTATTCTTGTAGCTCCTAGTAATTTTAAAGATGCCGAAAATAACAAACACTAAGCGTATTAAACAATAATAATATATAATATAATATGACCGAATTTGGAGAAAATGTCTTTTCAAGTGATGGCGGTGTATCGATTTTTTAATTATTGCTATTAAAAAAAAATTCAGTTGCATATTTCGGTTACTTTAAGTGCATAATATGTGCAAGCATATTTTCTATACGACTTGTGTGCCAATAAGTCTCGAACCCTATTAACGAACAATACAATTTGCAGAAATAACGAATTATTTACTCTGTACATTTGGCAATTCCTGGAGGAATAACATGCTGATATATTATATCCGTACTTTCAATCTTCTGAAACATTAATAAATAACGGCATTTTCACTCCTAAGTTATTATTTTCGAGTGCAAGTTAAATAAGTCTCGGCCTCTAAATTCAATTACATAATTTTGTATTCGGGATGGCGAACGTTTCGTATGAATGAACAAGCATGGTATGAATATTTACTTTTCTCATTCCGTATTGTACACGATTCATAAAATATTTTTCTGATTCACCGTTATCATTAATGAAAGGCTAAATTATTCATTTTTTTTTTTACATAACCTAACAATAAACATTTTAATTTGAAATAAAATTTACAAAATGAAAAGCTTTATTGTCCAATATAATTTAATCTGTATTATTTAGCCTTGACTTCTAGATATATTTGGATTTTAAATTGCTGTATTAGTAGGTATGTGCTATTATATGTTAAATAATATAATATAATATAATGTTTGATACATATTATACCTATAAGTATGTGACTATACTTTTAAACTTAAAAAATAAGTTAAGAATAATCGACCATAGTATTATACTTCAGATTCAAAACAATTATGAGTCCAAATCGTTTAAATATATTTATGAAATCAGAACTTTCAAATTTCAACAATTGTATTTATTTTTTCAAATAATTTGTTAAGTATTCGATATTCAATTAAATAAGCCATTTATATATTATATAATAATAATGTACTTGATAATTTATATTATATACATATACGGCATAGGGGGACATACCATAGTTTATTGATTTAAAAATTTAAATAACGTTAGTAAGTTACTCATATTTTCTATTCTCTTTTATTACGATCGAGATTAAAATTAAATATATGCATTATGCATGTTACCTATACGGCTATACTAGACATTAAAAATAAAAGTATTTTGAGAACATATTTCTCGAATGTTCGTTATTATAAATCAGATTACATTACAAGAACATAATATTATAATTATTGTAAAACCTAAGGATTTTCAACTTCCCTTGCGAAAGTACACTTTGAACGAGAATTTACCGTATTAAATGTAGATATAAGTGTATAAAAACTGTAAGGAGGAAAATGTTGCGTAAATTCCCTTCAAACGAGGTATGTTCAAAAGCATTTCCCAGAAATGTATACACTATACAACATTATACATAATATACATACATACCATAATGTAGTATATGCATATATATATATTATATATTTTAATGACTTTAAATTTACTTTGGTCATATTCGCGTTTTCGTTCAAAATGTTCAAGCCGAAATAAGTCGTAGTACACTATTATTTTTTTTTTTTACAGTATAGCTAACACTCGGCAAACTGTACCGTGATAGATATTACCACCCTGTACCGATGAGATACAATTATTTTTATTTAAAGAACGTTTCCGCATTAAAATTATCGGAAGAAAAACTATATGAAATGAGTGTCAGTTAATATGGCCTTACGGAGTTGGTCGGGTCTAAATTAATAAAACGATGTTACTTGCTCTCTTGTTGTTTTGGAGACATCCTCCTCGGGACGGCACAGAATAATCATAAATGGTCGTCAGCTTCCGATGTCGTTTTTTACGGATGAGACAATCTGTTTTGGTCAAAGTCTGTCGTTGAAAAATAAAACGGAAAAAATCAGAGAGAAGTTGCTCTGTAATATTATAAACAGGTGTCGAGTGTCCTTGTACCTTGTCGTCGAGTAAGTCACTGTAATCGATGTGTAAATTTTGAATTCGATGATAAATCATTGCATAGGTATACGAAAAACGATTATGAGCGGTGCGACGTCAACCAGCCCATAATATTATATCTATAGGTATTTTATTACATATTATTTATATTACTATCAGTAATTTTTTTGTATTCGATTAGCATTACGGTAGGTTGGACCATATTTTTTGCAAATAAATCGCATAATATGTTATTATTTAAATCTAATATAATAATTATAATATTATTTCATTTAATATTTTGATTGCTGTTATTAATCATATACATTTAGGTATTGAAAAAAAACCTGGAATTTTTAAACGTCTTCAATTAATAGCTCAGAAAGAGTCAAAATATTTTGAAAATTATATCACGATGATAATTCTAATATTATTAAAATTGGGTGAAAATTTTAAGTATCTACGGGAATTTTTTTTTTAATCTATTTTGTCAAGAACTGGTTTTATAGCAATACAATATTATACTGCAGTGGTTCCCGAACTGTAAAAGGCGCAAGCATTTAGCAGGGGAGGAGCGAGGAAAATATTGATATTTTTTTAGATTAACAATAATTTCGTTGCAACGTTTATCTGATGAAACCCCAGCGTTATCGCCTCAGCTTGAATATTCCCAAAATTAGTAATGAGTCTAGGGCTCGGAATTTCTAGGGGTTTGCACGTTTTTCAATAATCATTTAAAACATAGCGCTAAGTAATATAGAAATTCGTTTTATAACAATACGAGTTAACATTTCAAAATGTATAGTTGAATATTTTACATATTTGACCATTTTTCATGTAAAGGTTTAAGTTTTATATAGATTTCCTGTGCTCGAGATATTATTTTGATGGTTTAATTTATATAAAATTAGTGTTTGTGTAATCCTCACCGATCACTCGCATTGTTATACTTATTGGTACATCGAGCACGTGATTCCAGATGGAACAATTATTGTATAATACAAATTATAATTATGTAAATATTATCTCGATATTAAAATAAAAAGGTTTTATTAAATAAACTATGTTTCTTTTTTTAATAGCATATTTAGTGATTGTTTAACACGTCCAATGCGACACGTAGTCGACAACTGTCACACGGTCTTATTTACATATATGTGGTTATTCAGTAGGATCTCGTGATTCCAATAGTATATTTGGATTTTCCGTATCTATTTTTTAGACGGTTTTAATTATTTTTCCCCGAACGACGACGGCGCCGACGCGCGACGGCGCCTTCGATTAAGCGGCTGTGCTATTTCCGATAATATTTTCGTTGTTACTCTAATATTATTCAGACGAAATAGTATAAGTTTATTTTAATAACGTACTACAGGTGTATCATCTTGCTCGGATGTATAATAACAATAAGACGTGTTTATTTTAAGTTCGCAGACTATGGTACACACTGTATTCAAATTTTTACACACTGTTTATTACATATTATTTATTTTGATGGGTACCCATTTGTCTGCGACAAAATTATTATTTCTTGGTACTACCGATCATTAGTAAAATAAATTGATCAATATTCCAAGAATGCAAGTTCCAGGAACGGCAAATAATGATTTTAATAATATTTAAATAACAATTATTTCGCGAAACCGGTGGCGACACGTAGTCGCGGCTCAGGTTTGGCGCGGATACATAATAATATACTATATGCGCATCATAAAATATACTGTGGCACTCAACGTGTTGAGCCACAAATGCATGCATGTTTTCGGGTGTAACACGATTGCGCCCGTCTTACCTTTTTCACCTACATAAAATGCAACACGATTGCTCTCCAATATATTATGTAGCTATATTTGTCCCGTATATGTTATATATACTCCAACAATTTTCTAGAACACTATTTCAAAATAATTTTCCTTCCCAATTTTACAGGGTTAGGACTAAAAACAAATTACATTTTTGGCTTGGTTAAAAATTTCGAATTACATTTTTTTTTAATAATAATAATTCGAAATAATTTCTAACTGTAGGCTTGGTTAAAAATATAATTCGAAATTTTTAACCAAACCAGTGTAACTCTGTACAATTGGGAAGGAAAATTATTTTTAAATAGTGTACCTACTAGAAAATTGTTAGAGAATATATATATAACATATACGGGACAAATATATCGGAGTGCAATCGTGTTGCATTTTATGCAGGTGAAAAAGGTAAGCGCAATCGTGTTGCACCGATATTTCCAGGTCTCTTAGGTCATGAAGTCTCTAGCCCTAGACTAATTACCAATATATCATACATTAATATATATATTTCGTCCGACAATAGCAGTAGTAGTAGTAGTATTGTAGTCGTAAACTAGTCTTCAAAATCGTAATTAATTTATTCATGGGAGGTGCGGTTATTTATTTTTATTTTTAGGGATGCTTGAACCAAAAAAGTTTGGGAACCGCTGATATACGCTGCATTTACATGCAGAATCATTAAACAAATTACATTAGCCATTGGGTATAGGAAACGTTTACGAGAGAGCCCTTAAAATCGTTACATTATTTAAAAGAGGGGCACACCACAAAATAAAAGATTGAGAAGCTTTGTTTTAGGGGACCACAGCTTAGCCTTGCCATTTTACACTACTCACCGACATTTTAAAATTGAAATGCTTAAAAACTATTCATAAAGTATTCATTATTTGTACTTATATTGACATTTGTAAAAAAGTATTTTGAGTCTGATTATAGAAATAAAAAATGAAGACTAAAAATCACTCCGCTAAAAAAATATTGAAAAATGAGATTTATTTCGTAAACCTGTTATAATGTTGTAAAATATATGCTTCAGACCAAAATAAAAACCCTTACATGTAAGTAGGTTTTTAGAATGTTTTTTTTTTAAATTTTGATTGGTAATAATGGATCAGTCCTCGTACATTAAATGATTTATAGTACCTATATGTATGTTTAAAGCACATAACTGTGATTTAAAGTATTCGTTAATCCGCAAAAGTAATCCATTATGATATACTTGGATTATATAATGTATTAAATATTAATGTATATGCAGTGCGTATGCGTAGGTATTATGCTCGATCAATAAACTTATAAGAATACAAAACCAAATAATTAGAGTTCATCAGTATTAAGCATAATCATATTCTATTCTATTGTATATACTACAAGGTGATTCTTTAAGCAGTAAGTAAACACTTCAGTATAATATCAACAATAATATTATATTAAAAACAATAATATCGTTTTTGAAAACTTTTTTTACATAATTTAATATTTATTATGAAACAACATTTAAAAAAAAATTATTTTTTAATTATAGTCTCTTTAATATTATGATTTTTTAAATGACAATATTTTTTTTAGATTTTGAGCTGACCGATGATTTTACAATGTTGGAGTTTTTTTTGTGTGTCATCACTAGGGCTCGGATTTATGTGCTCTAAAAACCTAAGAAATAAGCACTCAAAAATATGCATTTATGGTCTTATTTTGTAGGAATATGCCCTATAAAATAAAAATATGCAAAAAAAATCGATTAAAAAAGTATTTTATTTACATTATTTTTTACATAGGTATTTACATAAAATGATATTATTTTTTGAAGTTATTTGAACGCATATTTTAATTTCAATCTGAAATATTAATATTAAAAATATTTGTATTAAATAAATTATGTGACTAAACATAAAAATAAATATATACCAAAAGCATTCGCATTACATTGTACTACGAATGTTTTTTCAGATTTTCGAATGTGAAAGTTCGTCGATTATCAGCCAGCACACTTTTGAACCTCGAAAAACTTCTCTCTGCGCCGACGGATGTGACGGGAGCGTATTTAAAAAGAGATACGTCGCTGGGACAGAAATTTTGTTCGTCTATAGTTCTAAATATTATAAAAAAAAACATTAAGACTTTTCCACATAAGTAATGTGCGTTTACTGCTGTCAAAAGAATCTCTCTGTATATAATATGTGCAGGATACATATACACATACCTATACCTACGTGCGTGGAACGTGAGCTGATTAGTCAATTTGTATTTACTTTTGAATAAATAAATAAAACGATGTTTAAATACTGAGAACATTATTTTGTATTCGGAATGCGATATTTTTAAATTTGTTTAAGTTCACGCGCGATACTAAAAAAAAGTGTTTCATTTATAATATGCCATTTTCATTTAATTTGTACGTTTCCGCCGACTTAGGTATAAATATTAACAACTGTGAACATATTGCGTGTTTGTCACGGGTAAAGTACGGAAGACGCATACATATTATCCGGGAAAGACATGAACACCGTCCATACACAATACACATGTATAATATAATGTTGGAAAAAATATTATTTATAAACGTTTACTATTCGTAAATCACCAGAGTAATTTGTATATTATTATCTACGGCCGAGTGAGTGAAGTACGCGCTTTGATAAAATAACGATTAATAATTTAATGATTATGTACTAATAAAATATAACTTTTATATTCATATAATAATTCAATAAATTAATAATTTACTAATAAATAGTTTTTTTTTTTAAAGTTTGATCTGGTTTTTGCCAGACTGTACAATTGGAGAGTTCGACGCTGACCATTGTACCAACATTATCAGCTAACGATTACAGTACCTAGGTCAGGGATGGCGAACCTTTTAGTACCTATCTGAGTGTAAAAAAAAAAAATTTGAATTTTTATCGGAACAGGCTAGTCGATATGAAAATAATTAAAAAAAAATACGCCCATTAAAGAATCAAATCAAATATTTACTATTACATTAATTAAACTTTACGTTATTTACTATTACATATTGATATAATATAATCGCATCGTTTGTACTGATACCTACATTAATTAAAACATATTTCAGTAATAAATTGACCAAAATAACAAAATCTGAAAGAAATATGTTTTTAGAATACATCAATAATATTGTAAATTAGTGATAATATTAATGATAAATATTTTTGCTGCATTATTCCTGCTAACGAATCAATCGTGAGATTATAAATATTAATACATTTCAATATTGATCACATACTACACTAATATCTGTTCCAAGACGATTTCTTAATGTCAATATGATTAAAATCGTTCCGAAAAATGTGGAATAGCTGCTCGCATGTTTACGTAAGACCAAAATATGGTCACTAAAAAAACTATTAATTTTTAACAACTCAAACGACGATGGTTTAATGAGCTCGAAATGGTAAAAAAAAACTGGTTAGTTAAAATAGTCTTCGTTGGGTGGATGCAAATCCGACGAAATGAATTATCTGTCGACGACTGCAATAATAGTCTTGTCAAAAACATCAAAAACAGTATCGAGCAAAAACCACTATGAGACAGAGAAAAACAGAATATAATAGAACAACATTTTTTTTTTTTTATTATTATTAAGAAAAACTATCTGGACATACTAGTGCAAAGGCTGTAACTACAGACAACAAATTTCGGGGGGGGGCGTCCGTACCTCTAGAGCCCCCCCCCCCAGTTACGGCCTTGTGCATTACATAATGTAGATATTAAGACATTTAGATTTCAATAAAGTTAATATAGGTAAATAACATTTTTTTTTTTTATATGAGGTGAAACAAAAATCATGAATTTTATTCGAATTGGAGTGTCACCAAAATGGTATACGCACGTAACTCGTAACCGCGTAACGTAGGTTCCCCGACCTTGGTATCCAGCGGAGTGTCAAAGTGCCACGAATCAATAAAACTTAATTCTTTATCAACAAATTAATATACAAATTAGGTGGATAATGTTTGTATTAAACATAATATATTTTGAGTTAGATAAATAGAATAGCTGATAATGTACACATTTTACCTACTTGTCCATATTATGGATAAGGCTTACATTACCCGCAGGCTAAAATGTACACTACCCGTTTTTTTTGGACGTCGACCGTTTAACATATTAATATATTATAATAATATGTATAATAACACTGCACATCCTATTAATTTATCGCAATTCATACGCATTCATTTATTTCATACGCTATGATGATATTATATAATAAATATTGTGTTTGATGATAACACCATAACAACGTTAATAATAATTATTCACGTACCTATATAGTGTCGTTTCGTTTAAATATTTCTTCGGTATATTTAAATATAGTTTCCAATCCACATTGGAATACAACTACAATAAATATATTAATTGAATATCAGTTTAAATATTTTTAAACACTAACTTGTCTACGAGAGCAAGTATCAATGGTATTTATCTAGGTAGGTATTTTTATTTTTTTGTTTATAAATAATAAATATTATTTAAATTTTCCGACTTTTTTTTTGTTATTTTTTTATTTAAAATATAATACTAAAAACTAAGTATTTCAAAATATGTATAATATTGGGAGTACAAAAAAAAAATATGTAGGTGGTTGCAGTTGTATTATAATGTGACAAAATAATCTTTAATTTCATCCCTTTTTAATTAAAATTAAAATGTAATAAAACTGACCTATACGAAGCGATTAATATTTAATAAATATGCAATAACGATCACAACAAACGATACTTATAAGTAGAACAATTATATAGAGGTGGTGGAAAAACTAGAACAATCAGAACTTACAATAGTCGTTATTCTTATAAGAAACGCAATACTTTATATTTACACTCACTCGACTGAAAAAGACTATTTTTTTTAAATTTTAGCTCCATCTCAAACCTTACATCATATTATAAAATAATTGTATCTTATCTTATATCGTTTGTTGTACTTATTATTAGGCATGTATAAGGTTTATAAGTACTTATAAGTACCTAAGTACGCCTGTTTTCATAATTTAATCTAAACATATCTCTATACGTAAATACCTGGATTTATTCGATTTAAAAAAAAAATATGTAAAACTCGTTCGTATAAAGCCAAATCGATGTGCATACTTAACTCGTGAGGACTTGCAGCGGTGGTGTTATGACTCGTCGTGAGTCATGGACATCTGTTACTGTAGTCTGTAAAATCCTGTAACTGATGATTTATATAATATGTACTCTGAATATTACCAAACCGAGTTTCTTGGCATACTTAATAGGCGCTTAAAACCTTGCAGATAAATTACATAAAAGTATACTCTAAGTTTTCGAGCCAAATTGGAACATTTTCTAAACGTCATAATAATATTAGCGTTTGAGCCGGTAAGAACTTGCAAAATTATGTGCGTAAAATAATAACTAAAAAGACCATCGCAGTCTTTCGATGACACGCGCACATCACAATGCGGGTGATTCGTTTTATACTCTAGATCAGTGGTTCCCAATTGGTGGTCCACGGACCCCTAGGGGTCCGCGTGTTGATGTCAGGGGGTCCGTAGTTATGTACTACTGAAGTGATATTTTTATTTTATTTTAGTATTTAGTGGAATTATTAAACACGTAGTGGTTTGAAATTCCAGGTATTTTGAGCCGATTATCGCGAAAAAATTCGACAGTTAATGCATCATTTATAATATATATATATATATATATATATATTACTCACATTATGCTCCACGTGGAGGTACACTGATTATTTTCTTCTTATTACCCAACAAAATATATTGCGGACATAAATTATTATACAAAACAAATTTTCAATATTATTTAGTTTAGTCTTTGTCATTACTGGTCAGCTATTATTGCAGTGTGTCTGTTTTTATATATTATATTTTGAGAGTTAATCATAAACGAACAACCATAATGTACCTATTAGTGGTAAAAATCTGGTTCACATAAAAGTCCTATAATTGACACTAGAGAAGATAATACTGTTAATGCCCTTTTTCACAACATATAGATGTGAACAAGCTTTTTTTCCTACTGTTACATAAAAAACAAATATCGTACGAGACTTAATATTGACGCTGAATTAAGAGTTAAAATATCAAGCATGCAACCAAACTTGGGACAAGATTAGGGATAAAAAAGAGAGGTTTCACTCGTCGCATAAAGTTTGAAAATTAATGTAATAACTAATTTAAGTAACTCATAATTAAATAATTGTAAAAGGTAATTTCAATAATGTTGTACTAAGGCAAGTGTTAAATCAAATAAATTTCTTTGTATTGTATTTATTGAGAAAAGCTGTGTTTATAATGTTTATATTATTACAAAGAGGTACTCATGTAAAATTAAAATAAATCATATAATTTTTTTTTCATTTTTATAATAATAAAAAATTTAAGTTTTAGCTAGCACGGACCCCTAGTTGTCTCTTTATCTGGTTAGATGACTTACTTACTAAGTAATCATTCGCAGACATTGTTTGTTCTATTGCCAAAACGTTAAGTGATCTCGTGTGGGTACACATTCCATAAATGTAGTGAATATATCGTGCTCTATCTAGACTCGTCTTTATTAATATGTTGAATTCAGTCCTCGTATCGTAACCGATGGGCGATGGTCTTAGTATCGAAATCTCGAAACGACTCCAAACTTTCACAATTTATTATGGGTGTATTTTATTTTTATATACTTTGGGAAACCTTGATTGTTCAGTATCGTACCAGAATTCCGCGTTTATAAAAATATTACCGCATCAGTTTTCCGTTATGCCTATTATATAATAGCGTCTGTGATATTGTCCAATTTCCCAATATTATCTCTCCACCAATTTCCTGATATGGCAGACTACGCGTTATGTTGGCCCGTCATAATACACGTCGGCGAAACAATAAAAATTTAGGTATTAGCATAATAAATCAGAAGTAGTAGTAGTTCAAGGCATAATCGATTAAGAGGATTAAAGAAAGAATATTATGTTGTTTATAAAACGTCCCAACCGCTATGATAATACAGTGTTATACACAAGAAAATATGAAATATTCGATGTTTATATTATATTATATTATATGGTGTCTCGCTGAAAAGATAGGTCGAGATGGATTAGTTAAGACTGTGCTGTAATATATATTCAGCGTGTGCGGAACACATAGATAATATTGTGTGTCTTACTATGTGTACGTTGCAGTATAATATAGCATTGAGTTGTATTTTTTTTTTCCAATGTCTTATTTTGTTTTAAACAATATATCATTGTAATCGAATCAGTTGTTATAATAATCGATTGCGAGTTTTAGTCGAGTTAAGTACAGTAAAGCCGCAACATAATATGGTTACCCATTGTCACTATAGTGTATCTACACTATATCTATTATTATCTCAACTCGAAACGCTAATGATACACGACAGACTAATGCTGGTTCAATGCTCGTTTTGTTTGTACATCGATATCGCAGAAGAATATTAAAAATAAGAATTTCGTATAAAATGTCTTCTGAATTCTATAATATTATATTGATATAAATACTATAAAAATTAACAAACAACCGACCACAATTTACCGATGGAACAAAATATAAAACGTGCGTACAAATTATTTTTCTTCAAAAAAAGATATTTTACTACCGAATACTAATTGTGTAGGGCCAGTAGGGGTACTAAATATTATTTATTTGAAAAAGTTTGTATATTTCAAACTATACTAAACTAATATCAATTTACTGTCGTATATCAAATCACGACTATTTTTATTGTTTTTCCATTTACAATAAAAGTACTCAATTAGAGTACGTGGCTGTCTGTCGTCTCTCTTTAATGCACAGTTATACCACGAGCATTGAAATTTTTATTTTTAGTTTAAATTGCTGTTTTTGTAGCATCATTGCGAGAGTCGAATCGGTGTCCGGTAACATTAGAATTTGGACGAGTTACGTATATGTGATCGATTAGTAAAATAGTAACAGACATATTTATATCACTTTTTGGATACCTATGTACAAATATGTTCAGTGAATTTCACAATGGAAATTATGCCAAAAAATTGGAAAAATAATGATTTAAAAAAACTGTCTTTAGTAAAATTATCATGTTTTGAACTAAAATGTATGATGAAACAAACAAATTATTATGACCATCATACCTATTTTTTTGTGTTATACGTACTACTTATATTAACGTAATTTTTCGTTAGTTAATCAAATTATAATTCACTTCTCTTTAGGGGATTTTTTTTTAAACCTTGAATTCAATTTTCAAACTTTTCCACTTACAAATATTTGATCATGCACAAATCAAAAAAAGTTTTAAAAGTCAAACATTTGAAACATCTTTAAATACAATGATGAGTCAAGATATTTTCAAAAAAGTTGAATTTACTACAAGATCGTCTTCAAAGTTGAAGATTGAATAATTTTTACTCCTCCAAAAGATAAAGACGGGCACACACACACACACACACACACACACACAAAACACACATTGTAGAACTAATAAAAGAGTGGAAGTACTTTCAAACGCTTTCAGTAACTTAAATCACGAAAATAAAATGTTAGTAAGACATAATGGTTATTAAACTTGAGTTAGTTCTTCAGTAATAAATGTTGATGTAATAACCCCCAGTGTTCTGAGTGAACAAAATAATGTGTGGGTGGTGAAACTGAAATGTTCTTGTCTCACTGTCAAAAAAGTTTGCGCCACCACTGTACCAATTTATATTGTATTGTGTTATCAATAATATTGTTTAATTAGGTAACACAATATTATTATGTGCCGACTTTCTGTTTATAGTATTGTAGTTAGACATGTAACATATTATTACGCATCGGTAGTAAGTGAGTACCTATTAAAATCAATAAATTTGAATGCCGTTTTTATTTTTTAAATTTAATTTTCAGCAATATTAGGTAGGTATATAGATTCATGTCCATGAATCGTGTTTTTAATAATCTCTGTAATAGTGCTCACGTGAATTCCGTTTTCTGTTTCAAATCGAATAACTATTTTAAAACGATAATATCAATCGTAGGTACCATTAAGCTGAACATCGGAAATTCGATGAAGTTCACCGCCCTCTCAACAGATAATTTTATCGAGTGATAATATTGTTTTGCTTCGCTGTGAATGAAAAACACAATATTGTTACATACACGTACAAATAAAGTCATCAGGTACCAATAAAGTATATAATATGATATATGTTACGGGTAATGTTAACATTTGGATAATGTCAACAATAATAGCTATGCTTTTTGGCTAATAATACGATTATAAACATGAAATATCAACACTATCCGGATAATATTAACGTTAGCCCTGACAATAGTGGATAATGTTAAAAGTTATGTATCAAAAATGATGTATATAAGATTTTGTTAGCACTCTAGTATCACAATAATAAAGCTTCGGACTGCCAGAGTCAAATATGTCAGACTGTGATGGTCAAGGGTACAAAAGGGTTCACGTTAGGGAAAATATGGGGCAAGACACTTTTCGGCCATTCTGGAATGTCCATTTTGGCCAGTACACTATTTTGGTCACCAATTTAAAATATTATTATTACAATTTATTTTAAAATCACATATTAAGCCGAGTAAAAAATATAAAGTTACATTATATAAATTTACACAAAAAAATAAAATTATAGGGATATTTAATTTTTTATTATAATTGTAGCACATGCGTGTAATTTAAAATATTACTAATGGATTTTATTAAACGCATGTACTACAAATTACAATACTAGGTATAAAAAAAAATGAAATATCCCTATAATTTTATTGTTTTTTGTGTAAATTGATAATATAATGTAACCTTATATTATTTTTATTTTTCATTTGACTTAAAATGTGATTTTAAAATAAAATAATAATAATATTTTATATTGGTGACCAAAATAGTGAACTGGCCTAAAACGGACATTCCAGAATGGCCGAAAAGGGATAAGGTTCTGTCCGAAAATATGATACCAATAGATGTAAATGTAAGTCTTCTAGTGTTTTGTGCAATTCGAAATATCTTTCAAGTATGCCATGTAGTAATAAATAATAACATTTTAATTCTATATTTCAAAAAATAAAATACTCAATTTAATGTTATATCATTAGCAACTCATTAAAAAAATAAAAATTATATATAGTTATTTTAAATTACATAATACTCTAATTATTGTTTAATAATAATTTTTGAAATATATTTATTATTTACAACTGAAAATCTTTGTAAATTAAAATTATTGAAATTATTTTTAAGTCTCATGGTTTTTATTATTTAATATGACGTATTGTATAGTTCTATATATAATATATATATGCGGTAACTGTTAATATGTAATATGGATCTAATATATTATTTAATATTGTTAGTAAATAAAAATTATTTTATCTCATGATTGATACATTCCTATAGTTGTATAAGACATTATCCAAAGGTCCTTGGCTAATGTCAACATTATCCAAATGTCAACATGACCCGTAACATATACCTGCCGACTTCCGTGCAATAATATATCTATGGTATGAAAACCGTTGTCCGAACTGTGATCCGCCGAAAAGTAAGTCCTGATCGATTTCCCGTGTGAACACTGAACAGCACCCTAACGTCGAAAAAACGGACTGTCGAGGGGTTTGTGGATAATCGTTTTTTACAGAGCGGCACGTCGAAAAATGCAAGAGATAACTTCTTTAATGTCTTAAAAAATAAATATAATTATTTCTTTGTAGGTATGCTGCTCATTGGTGTTGCCGCGTAGTAAAAATGTTTTAAAAAATCACACAAAAGAGTGTCTCACAATATTACGCCTTAACATTTAAACAAAACGATGTATATGTTATATTATTGAGTGATAATTAGGCGTATGCGGGTACAATAATTACTAAAAATAATTCCAAGGTCATGTACAGTACCTATCTATTAGAGGTTAAGGTCAATCGAACATCGGCAGTTATTGTTAAGTATAACGATTGATAAATAGCGGCTCATCGCTGAAGGTCATAGTTTGAGTTGTGAGGATTAAACTTTAGATCTCCAAAAATCAAAACAATTAATTAATTAAATTTCCGCCTGACAGCAGGTCGTACAATACAAAGATGTGTAATCGATGAATGAAGGTGATACAATTTTAGAAAGTCAACATTTGATATTATTTTATAAAAACTGTTCATTGACAATATCTTAATTAATTAAAACGTTTATCTATAGTAGATATTATCACAGAATTATATAGTGTACATTGTCGTGATATTTTTTTTTGAAAATTCATCACTTATGACGTACTGTTTGTATTTTAAAAATATCGCTTTGAAAACATCAAATATTTAAAGTTATTATTTACGAATCGTATTTCCGTATGAAAACGCACAGAATCGGTGTAATTTATTGTTTGTCTTGTGCTTTCATACGCAGTATTACACGCGTTTGAAGTCGAGATTTCATATTTTTTTCGACACGTTGTTTGCACCTCCTCTGTACACCTGTAAATTTCTATACGGCCATCGTCATCGCAGGCAACCCTCGCAATTTATTCCGCCGTCTACATCCCCGTCGAGATGACACATTGTTTTCACGTTGTTGTTTTGTTCTGCTCGCTGTGCAACGTCCATAAAATATCATATACGCAGTACACAGCGATCCAGCCGCCCGACGTGCATAGAATTCCTTTGCCGGCTGAAAAATATCTCTCAAAAATACCGTTTGAAAATAAAATTAGAAATCATCAATCACTAATAGTTTTTTGTTTTTTTCGCCGTACATATTTTCAACTTTTGGTCCCATGAATGATTGCACTACAGCTATTGTGGACAAGTCAACGTTAACATTGCAAAACGTACTAATATTATAAAACACAGAAAAGCACATGAATGATTTTAATAATATCTCCATTTGAACTTTTAAATTATATTATTATCACTATTATTTATGATCTTTCTTATCATAAATATTTTAGATTGATATAATAGTGCTCAAACATTTGAGCTTCGAGCACTAGATTGGACGATACGCGCATGTCTGTGAAACAGACCACAATACACTACAGTTGTAAACAATTAGGGAAAATTTGGACTCAGATAAAAAAATATTTCAATCTAAAAACAAATCAGTTGTAACAACCAAATATCATAAAACGTTTTTTGAAAAATTAAAAAAGTTAAAAAAAAAATTGAAATCATGCACATAAGCCTATACGTGATACATAAACTTGAACACGGCATGCAATTTGAACAGACCCTCCCCCCTCCCTGTAAGCAGTGACACGCAATTCAAACTTAGTTTTTTTTTTGACATCCAATTCGGACTTTATTTCTTTTGGCATGCGATACGAATGCCGGGATGCAGCCCGCTGTCTACATCCCCGCCGAGATGGCGCATATATGGTTTCACTTTGTTGTTTTGTTCTGCTCGCGGTCAACGTCCATAAAATATCATAATATACGCAATACACAGTGATCCAGGTCCTCGAAGTGCATAGAATTCCTTTGCCGCCTTGTAAATATCTCTCAAAAATAAATTTCAATATCATTACTTTTGAAAATAAAATTAAAAATCATCAATTACTAAAAGTTTTTAGTTTTTTTTCACTGTACATATTTTCAACTTACGGTGGTTACAACCGTATTATTGCACTACAGCTATTGTGGACAGGTAAACGTTAACATCGCAAAACGCACTAATATTATAAAACACAGAAAAACACATCCCCGTCGGCAAGACGCGTATGGTTTCGCTTTGTTGTTTGTTCTGCTCGCCGTGCAACGTCCATATCATTATATAATATATCATAAACAGTATAATATAGTGATCTAGCCCCGACATGTATAGAATACCTCTGTCGGCTTAAAAACATCTCTCGACCCTCAGTCGTCGTGCGCAACAGTATATTATTATTATTATTATTTTTATATATATATATCACGTGAACCGGGTCAGTATATATTTATGGTCGGAAAAGAAAATACCCCGCGGGCTGCAATTTAATCATACGCGAAAAGTACCCAGCAGGGTCAGAACATAATAAAAATATACTAAAAGGGATTATTGGTATACAAAACGCGAAGAAGTAATAGCTGGTACCTATATCTAACCTATTATAGCAACGACGACGCCGCCGTGTACGTGAGCGTATAATATCAGGACGATATATTGATGAAAAATTAAATTGAAAAGAATATTATTATACGATATGTGAAAATAATAATATGTAATACTCGTGATGTAGCTGGTATATAATAATATATACATAGATAAATAATCGACATTTATTTCAATTATACATTTATGTTTGCAAAATATATTCAATAAAATAATTGATACAAGAAACCGATGACTATATAATTCCGATGTCATTATTTCCTTAGAAAAAATAAGATAAAACAAATAAAAGATAAAATAAAAGCATAATATTTTTCAGTCGATAAATAACTAATTTTTTTTATTTTATTTCATACAGAAGTAGTGTCTATATTGCATGTCTATATTATATACGCGTATATATGTCTTACTTTTTCTAAGTATATAAAGATCGATCACGTGATGCTTGACTGCTTGAAAGACAACATCTCATTCCGATGTGTCAAGATATAAAGTGTCCGAGTTTTTGGACCAGAAACATGGAGTTGACATCTAAACGAACTTTATTTACACTGATATTGAACTATTAATTATCATCGCCATTTTTTTATTCGCACAATATTAGTATTATTGAAGGCAGCTCTCAATCAATAATAATATGATAACGATATCCATAAAATAAAAGTCAAGTGCGTTTTATAATCGTTATTTGTGTTGTTTGAATAATAATTTTAAAACACAACGAAACTGATTTAAATGTTATTAACTAATGAACAATGATTACCACTCAATAAATAATTATGTTTGCATTTAAATCAATTATTCTATATAATTTAAATCTATTAAATTAGAGCAACATAAATGTTATCCCTGTTATGAAACAATTAATATTCTGAATATTACTCTCAGCAATTTTTTTTACAAATATTGTACCTACCTAGCTATACATTAGTTTATAGTTTTCAACAAGATGACTGAGTACTACTGATAATTTGAGAATAGTTCTTATATACAGTTTTTAAAAAATAAACTTATATGACTTATCCTAGTTATTAAAAATGCGTACGATTCTGTATACACACTGAACATAAAATGATAATTTAATAATTTATTTCATAATTAATTTGATAAAAATGTACAAATCAGTTATTTTATTTTCATGCTTTACAAAGACAGCAGTGCTGCCCACGTGTACCTACTACGATAATGTATATTGAGATATCTCCGGGTTTAATCTCTGGCTATTCGATGAATCATTTATTATTATCACAATATTATTGAGTGTATTAACAACGCATAAACTCAAATGCGTGTAAATAATCATCTAACAAATAGAAAAATTTCATAATGCTAATTAATTATGATATACACAACTAATCTACATCAAATACTGAAAACCTATTTATAACTTATTATCATAGTATAACATCAAAAACACGAACGTATTTTATTACGTATAATATACCTACATCGTATAGTGACACAGCATGAAAAAAATTAATAATTGTATATATGTGTTAAAGAATGGAATTTTACCGATAAAATTAAAAACGAACGCGTTGTTCGTACCTAGGTATTATTTAGTATAAAATATATTACGTTTAATTGGTGTACCCTGCACATATGGTGATTGACAAAATCGTTTTTATCGAAATTTTTGAATCTGCCTTATAATGTACCAATTTACCGTAGTCAATCGTAAAACGATCGATGTGTTCGATCCCAATATTGTTATGGAATTCCGATTTACAGCACTGCCGAAAAGATTAAACACAAACAATTATAGACGTTAGGTGGGCCACTCAAATAATATGGTAAGGACTCTCGTTGTGGCTCTGTCATGTATACACTATACAGGTATTTTCCTCCAAAAAATGGGATACAGTTTTCCTCCAATAAGGATTAATGAATATAATACAAATAAAATAAAATAGCAAAGAAGTATTCTTTTTTATTTTTTTTTTCGTTACATATTATAATTGACCAAAAAAAAAATGACCCATTAAAAGAACCGTATACTCTTTTATAATTATAGGACATTTCAAAGACAAAAATAAAAACCAAAAGAAAAGAAATATTAAACGGATGAATAATTATTTCACTTTTTGTAATAACCTATATAGAAACGTCTTAATTTTGCAATTCAACCATTGCGTTGTCTATTGCTCTACGACGTTTGTTTGCTCGATAGTCTTTCGATTTTTTTGTAATATAAATACTTCTTATTTTATATAAATATATTTGGTTTTTATTTAAAATGTGAATGAAATGACTCACACTCATTGGTAGTTCCCAATAACGAAGTGGATGGTTCTGCCCAAATAAGAGGTGAAAATCTAGAATTTTCTGAAATGTGTGTATCGAAGACATAGTCATCATACTGAACCACTCTATTATTATCGTTAGGCATATTGGACATAAAATCTTCAACAAAACATGAAGAAACTTCGCGTGGATGAAGAAATGTGAGTCCTGCAAACGTGTATCTAATCCAAGAACCAATATGTTTCGTGGAAAATGGACGTAATATATTAGTCCAAAAAATGTACGGCGGAAAATGGAAACCAACCTTTTTTTTTTGAGGAAAATGGACTTTGAAAGAACACCGTATCTCATTTTTGGAGGAAAATGGCTACGGCTAGGTAAGTATAGGTACCTACAAAAAACGGAGAAAACCGCGAGGCGTATATAGTTGATTATATTAACAATGTGGGCGCCATATTTACGCCCCTCTTTTCGATATTATGTGACATTGATACCTACGGCGGCGTGGTCTGTACGTTCCTCGGGGAATATTGTTTCACTTAAACCTGCCGCCGCTGCAGCGACGTGAAATTATTTAAATAACTTTTTTTTCCTTCCCGTCTACGCGTATAATTTCTTATTTTTTTTAATAATTTCTTATTGCACGAGTACGCATTTATACGCGTGTATACAAATATAATATTATATATTTATAAACAATACGCAACGGGTATACACGGCAGTTACCGCTACTACCTACGATGTTATACGAAAACTGGATGAATTATTTCGTTATTATATTATTATATTACCGATCGACTGCAAATGATTACGATTTAATAACGATATCACGGTCGCAAACACGTCAAGAAGATACACGGACGAATGACAGTTCAAATTGTACATCGCTCTGCGCAGCCTAATTAAAACAAGACGTATATATGGGTGTACTTTTTTATCATATATTATCTCTCTCCAAAGGTCAATATATTTTGATCGAACAAAAGTCACTTATCTCAGAGTCGAATCTCGTACACATTATAACTATTGATTTAGGCGAACGTTAACGTTATGTTTAAAATTAAAAACCTATAACAGTTAATGGTACTAGTTTATGTATATATATTCGTAAAATAATTATAATTATAAATAAACAAATTTTTTTCAAATGATTATATTATAATTTGTGTGTATGATTAATCACACGGTCATCTCGCATGGGTACTCGATGGTCAAGACTACATAACGCCCATTATGCAACGAACAATATTAACAGATAAATTCATTTTCGACCGCAGTAGAAGTCTTACATAGAGACAGGCAACAAATTCCACATGACAGAAAATGTAAATGAAACAACAATCCAACCGTTTTCAAATGTTAATAATAAATTAATATCTTATTTAATAAAAATCAAAATGAGCGAATTAATCTAACTTGAATAATTTTATGTAAACTAATAACCTTGAAGGTGATTGCTCAATAATAACGAAATAAATTCATAAGTTTAGACGTTATCAATAGATTAATATTACACTCGTATGGGCTAATTATAGATTATGAGATGAATAAATTTATTTTACTATGATGTGAGTGTTTTTTTTTGTGTGTGCATCAGTACCCCTAATATCGTAGGTAGTAGAAAAAATACTTTTATTTCAATATTTATGGTGGTTTCTAATGGACAATTGCAACTAGTTGGTACTTTTGAGAGGTCAATATTTTGAAAATTCTCTGTACATTTCATAATTATCAGGAAAAACTGCTTATTTTTACGCAAATCATTTCGTCGAAATCAAGAAAATTTACAAATAATTTTGTAGCTAAAAATGTATAAAGAATTTTCAATTTGTATAGCTTAGATCTGAAAATTTAATAAAACGTTTCTCATAAGTAATTTATACTGTTACCAAAAAATCTAAAAAATATATATACACTGTTTTTGTTATAATTGTTCTAAGTTCAAATTTCGTCGAAATACGATATTTTAACGAAGAATAACGGTTTTGGTTATTTTGTTGTACTTTAAAAAATATCGTTCGTGTCACTTGAAATGTTGAAACATTTAACGTGTAATATTATTATATTTTATACATACAAATACATTTTCGAATTCAATGATTTTCGGACAAAAATTAATTCAACCTACTGTATAATAGTTATAGTTACTATACGAGCAAAAAAAAATACTTTAATTAGCAATATAAATAAATTATATATATTAAGAAATATAGGCTGACCGTCTACACTCAGAATAGTTTTTCGTATACAATATGATATTATTATATTATCATTGAATTCACATCTAACACATCCATTATAATAAATATATAGTGACCTACTCTACAGCAGAGCGATGGCCACGGCCCGCCTTTTTAAATTTGATTAGGTCGATGTAAATCAATCACGTAATAGTTTCTATAATATTGGCCGCTATTATCAAATAATATACAGTGATGAACTATATTTGCCATGATATTATACGACTAATTAATAGACTAAATTTACAACAAACGAAAATACAAGTCAACGAACTTAAGTATTTATAGAAGTTAGGAACCACAGTAACCAGAACGTACGGCTCTTACCGATACACGGTTCTTACCTGATTTAAATAATTATCGTATTCTTATAATTTATTATAAAATGTAACGTTAAATACTTAAATCTATGTTTTATTTTAGCGATAAAGACGTTAAAATATATAAACGATGTTCGAACTTATTGGAAATAATGAAACCAAATTAATGATTCGCGAAGTCTTTGACGAAATATATTCGTTTATTAATATGGCACATATGTTTCAGTTACCTGTCCACATACGATTCGATAGGCGAACATAATAATATTATTATCTTAAGAGGACGCCACACCCGCATGTGTTGTCTCCGTCTTACAAAGGTGTAACATACCAAATTTACGCTCAGCAGTTCACGTGTTATGCCGTTAGCTTAAAAATTAGAGTGAATCTACCTATTATAAAAGTTGATGGTAAGAACTTTATCTGTGTTTTGTTGGAAATCTTTTTACTATAATTCAGTTTTTAAGTGAGTTATGTGTGTATAATAAATGTAAATTAAAAATCCTCATAACTCACTTAAAAACTGAATTATAGTAAAAAGATTTCCAACAAAACACAGATAAAGTTCTTACCATCAATTTTTATAATAGGTCGATTCACTCTAATTTTTAAGCTAACGGCATAACACGTGAACTGCTGAGCGTAAATTTCTTATGTTACACGTTTCCTCTTAAGAGGACGTTATACCCGCATGTGTTGTCTCCGTCTTACAAGTGCGTAACATAGCAAATCAGCAGATCCCGCGAATCTCCGTGAATTTAAAATTTAAAGTGAATTGACCTCTTATAAAAATTAAAGGTAACATTATTAAAGAGGGCTTGTCATTGGCTTTTTATTATATTTCAATTTTAAAGCGAGTTATGAGTATTTTAAAATTGTAAATTGTTTGTATATCTTAAAATACCTACTCATAACTCGCTTTAAAATTAAAATATAATAAAAAGCCAATGAGAACTCTCGATAATAATGTTGCCTTTAATTTTTATAAGAGGTCAATTCACTCTAAATTTTAAATTCACTGAGCTTTGCGTGATCTGCTGATCGTAAAATTTACTATGTTACGCACTTGTAAGACGGAGACAACACATGCGGGTATACCGTCTTCTTAATAAGCTATAAATTTACGTCTGTAGAACCAAAACAGCAATATTATTTTTTCAACAAAGGTCCTGTTGTTTATTTTATTTTTTTATCTCATAATCGCATCCCCTCTCCTTAAAAAATAATTGGAAATTATTTAAAGAAAAAAAAAAGTACTTGAGTTAAACATTTAACTAAGTATATTATAATAGTTTATTATTCATGCGTATATGTATTTGTATGAAGATTGTGTAATTAAATTTACTTACAATGAGAGAAAACGTTTAAAACTGCACACGACTGACACTCGTAAAGACTTTAACAGCTCATATTATATAACTATACAACAACTCAATAGTCATGAACTTGAATGTTTTCGACCTTGTGTTCGCATAATACATAATATAATATAATGTGTTATATAAAATTACAGTATCTTACCTCTTAAAAATAGTAGTTGTGACAATAATTATACTTATTAGGTACTTTACTAATTGCCCGTATTGCAGTAATGTATCAATTTTAATTAATATAATTTCCAACTTCTCTAAGTGGATATGTACACAATTAATACAGATACAAACTACGTATATTAACTACAGCCTCTGTAAATGAAAAACAGTAAAACTTAAAATGTACAAATATATACTTTTCCGTACAGGCCATGATAATAGGCATCGTGCTATAATTAGTATTTCTGTGTTGTACGACATTTTTACACGCACAAAGTACACTAAACTTGAACGTAGCCTCACGGTTATCAATGTTAAATGTAAAATATAAATAAAAAATGGCATATCTTTCGGTGTTATCTTGATCATAGTTTTTAGTCGTAAATGTTTTGATTAGCATTTAAAGATTTTGACATCAAATTTTTTATTTTTTCGAATATAGAAATCGAGAAAATTGAAAATATAATTAAATTTCATAATAATATTACCACCGGCCAATATTTTTTATAACCACTGCTGATAAAAATTATAAAATAGATTGCTAACTCGTGATAATAGTAATGTTAAAGACAAAATCCGTCGTTATTGCAGTGGGAATTATTATGGGTTTTATCACAGAATATTCTGGCCTCTTACGTTATTGCCTATAATATTTACATATTACTAAATAAATAAAAATATATACATATTAGATTAATTAGATTGACATATTTTATCATAATTTATTATTATAAATATTATGATCATAATATTGCATTATTGTTATAGGTTCTTATAATGATTTTTTGATAAGAGTGTTATATGAGTTTTTGAGTAACACTAAAAAAACAAAACCAACTTTGTCTAATACTGCAGTATTAATGATATTAATTAATATTAACCATAGTTTTGCGTAGAACTTTCCGTTTTTTTACATTTTTTGTTTTGTTTTTCCGAAGCTTTTTTACTGCCTCAAATGTTGATGACACACACACACACACACACACACATCATTGTAAAATCAATACATTTATCGCACAGCTCAGAATCTAAAATAAGTTGATTCGTTATATTTTTTTATCAATTTAAGATTCGTATTTGCATAATGGTTTACACCCTCGTATATGATAGACGAGTTATTTATATTGAAAGTTATTGGGGTGTTATTTTTGTATTTAGCTAGGCGTGTTTAAAAAATACCATCGTCCCCTGCGAAAAAAGTCTGCGCTTATGTTGTATAAAACTTCAAAAATTCAATGTCATTTTACATCTCGACAGGTTTATTTGACAAATAATTAATAATTTAAACATAATAAATCTGAACATTTAATAATTTTTCTATCACTTCAATCGTATACGAATTTCATTGTAATAGAAAATCAGTGTATCAGACACGAGCTTAACTCAGTTGGTATAGATCCGCGTATCGGCTCTTATTACTATAATTTACCGAATTGTGCTGAAATAAATAAATAATAATATATACTAAACGTAACAGGCGGGTGCCTGCTAAAGTAATTATTAGAGATATCGTGATATTGGACTTTTTGTAAGATATTGTGTAACAAAAGAACAAGTACAGTCGTTTAAATGGAGCAAAGGTTTATAAAATAATTATACGTTGATAATAATATGCTATCACTTCGTTTTAGTTATTTGTGATGTAAGTTGGTGGATGCTATTTTTGTGTTAAGCTTCAGACACCGTTCCACGTTAAACCGGTTTCATGATAAACGATTTTTTTTATTGTGTTTTCCGTCATCGCTTACGTAACACGAAATACAAAGCACCCATTTATTTAACGTATTATGCAGATTGCTTTCGATGTGGCTTCTTCTTAATAAACGGAGTAAAGATTTTATTGTTGATATTTGTAGCGTATTATTATACTTTTAATTAATTGATCACAGTTCTTAAAAACGCTCAATAACGGTCACAGGAAACTTGAAGAACGATTGCGTAACTCACACGCACGGGTTTGATTTCTGTGCAAATAATCAGTCGACTTGGTTCATATATTAAATTACCTCTGATAAAATAAAAAATTTCCAAAACATAATATTGTTCTGAATCGGCGTATAGTGTTTACTGCAATAACACCATACTGGATTACAATAAATTGTTCTAAATCACAATTGCAATTAACTTATTGTATTATTAAGTGATTCGCGGACATTTGAAATTTTTCATATTTTCGCATCGGTATGCTAAATATACGCTATTTATTTTATTTTATATAAATATTAAACATTTATTATACCAGACCTACCGGTAAATCAAATGCGGGTGATAGTGAGTTGTTAACATAATGTATAGTATACTTAGGTTCATAATAATATTATGTATATGTGTTAAAAATAAATATTTTTTTTGTAATACGGCACTATAGATAGGCAATTTAGGTACACTACTTTAAATCGAAGCAGATACATTTCTCTAGGATAATATTATTATTATTATTTAAAACAAATAATTTTTAAAAAAAATCTCGGAAGACGTCGTTGTTTTTTTTTTTGCCGGTCAATTGAGGCACATAATGTAATTCTTGGTCGTTGCTTTGCCTCTATTAGAAACCAAGCCAATCGCCAAACAACAATAAAAATACACACAAAAATGTATATTAAAATTAATATCAAGAACAAATACAAATATGTTTTTATTTAAAAAATATATAATTTGAGATTCAGCAATAGTATAATATTAACAAATTTGCTTGACAAGCAATTCGAAATGAATATATATTTAAATAATATATATATAATATATTTATACATACAAATAAATTCGTCAAGGCTAAAAACTCAAGCCCTGGACTAAACAAGCTATACAAATTTTATAACAAAAAAAAAATAAAATTCTATTAAAAAATATAATATGTAGGTATATATAATATAGTATCTAAAATTATGACTTACCATTATTTTTATTATTATTATAAAACCAATAAAAGTATATGAATCGATGACTGGACTTAAAAAAAATGTAAAAAACAAAACAATAGTAATAATAATGTAAACAACAATGGCACAACAATAACAGTATTGGCGACTGTGACTATACCTAAATAATGGGTGGTGGTGGAAAGTCGGTATATTTATCTGTAAAGTATGAAAAAACGAGTAAAACGAGTAAAACACAGCGGTGGGGAAGGATAAAAAACTGACCTATGACTGCTTACAACGACGACTATCATAATTATTCAATGTTTCAAAAACTCAAAAAACAAAAAAATACGTTTGAAAAAAAAAACAAAAAATTAAAATATTATTATACGAGTATATATGATCATCGTCGGCAGAATATTATACTACGAGAATCGGTAGTAGTGACTATATTGTAATGTAATATAATATATATCGTGATGGTATATTATTACTATAATAATAATAATAATAATAGTTAAACGTGTCAGCCCAGCAGACCTCTGGTCTCGTCCGCGTAGCTGTTGCCCATGTGACTGCCGATGACCAGCTCGCTCTCCTTCCGGTTCCACGTGCCCAACCGATTCTTGTAGCTGCTGCACGCGATTATGCCGTCCATGCCGGGCGGCCGTTCCGGGAGCACGGGACACGTGAGCGCGGTCGTGATGTACGCGCCGCCGCCGCTGCCGCCGTTCTCCGTCACGGACCTGACCAGCGGATCCATCAGGTTGTCGAGACTGTGCACGTCCTTGACCAGCCTTGGCGGCCGGGAGAAGATCAAAAACAGCGCCACGGCCACCGCCTGCAGAGGAGAGAGAATTAGAAAAAACTATAGTCACCGACACGAATTTTCGATTTGCTTTGTGTTTTTTTGGATGAGCTGCGTATCGTGGTTAAAAATGTCATCCCGGTTGAGAACTACTGGTATAGGCTGTAACCGCTACAACCATCAACCATGGTCTTCGAAAATCAGTTACCCTGTTCCTTTACACATTTTTTTTCGGAATAAAACCAAGTTCGTTATCTTTTAGAAATTAAAATCTTTTAGTTTATTATTCTTAAGACATTATATCCGTATATATTGCCTGTATTTTAACCGGCACCGACAGCCTTAACTGTTGTTTACTGTATTGAGTACTAATAGTGCAATAATAGGTGGTCAATAATCTTGTGACTTTGATTAAGCCTAATAATTAAGGTACGTACAAAAATTAATAACATGTTTATCAACTGAATTACAACCAACAACCAACAATTTTATGAAAATCAAGTCTTCAAAATGACTATTTATTAGTTATTTAAAATAAAAGAACAAAAGTAATTTCATACGTCAAATCTTCGTGTGCACCCATTTATTTGTACATATTAACAGCTAATAATTATTATTTTTCTTTAAACAGGTATTTATTTGTCGGTACCTATGATTGTTGGCATCATTTCATTTTTAGTAAAATTATAGTTTATGTAAAACATTTCGACATTAACTATTTGGTTTGTATTTTTAAAATTATTTACTATTATATTGTATTATTTTACCTATCTTTATTTTACTCAAATCAAAATTTCTACAGCCACCGCTTTAAAATAAATTTTAACACATCAATTTATTGGGGGGGGGGCTATCTCGTGCGATATACAACTTCCACACTCGTTAGTTGCGGCCATTGGGCATGTTTGGCGAATCACACTTTAACCACTGTGATCTGAGTATAATCATAACTAGGACTCAGATTTAAATTCCCTAAAAATATCAAAAAATGCATTTATGACCTAAAAAATGGCTTTTCAAAAAAAGCATTTAACATTAAACTTTGTTATTATTATTATTATTATTTTTCCAAATAATAATTTCTTCTGATAATCGATATAAACCATGCACCAAACAAGTAACATGTATCATTTTAGAATACAAGGAACTTTAAGATTTTGTGGTTACAATATGGGGTACTTAAAACACATTTGTAGCTTAAAAAGCACCGTGTAAGACATTCCGAAAAAAAGATGCAAATACTTTTAAATCTAAGACCTAATCACAACGATGTGATTCAAACTTGTATTTGATCTTTTCCACTCGAAAAATCGAGATTTTTATAGACGTCCGACGGACGACTGCGCTCGGCCTTCAAACAGGTGTCAGCGTCGTCGTTGTGCGGAAATTAGGGTATCAGCATGACCTAGCTACCATTATATTATTGTTTTATTTGATTAGAATAACCTTTCTTACGACGAACCATCAATCGAACTTCGTTAAGCCAAACCGCGACTATGGATCCTCGAGGCAATGGGTATAAATTACGATGCAACATTGTGACAATGGTACAACGAATGATGTTTGAATTATTATTATCATAAGAAAATGCGTTTATCGCCCGGAGCCAAGCCTTTTCCGGTGACACAGTTCTTTTGGTATGACCAGACGAAAGAAAAAAATATATTAACAGACCAATTTATTATACTAACGAGGGTGTCTAAGGTCCTAAGTAATAAGTAACGAAACATAGAATTCTTGTTGCCGGATCTAAATCAGTAAAACGGATGCGAATTTCTTGGCCTTGAGTGCAACAGTATACGCTGTACATAAATATTCTTGCTTTATTTATCTGAATATTTTATCACAATGCCAGATGATAAAATAATCAGCTATTTTTTTTTTTTTATGTTCGTACAGAAAGAAAATTATATTGTAATTCGTATTGTGTATAGGGTAAGGTTTGTTCGAGTCATCAAAAATTAACATAACTTAATGGAAATGGCCACTTGCAAATTTTGGTTTTATTTAGTACACAATATTTTATTTTAATCTCTTGGCCGGAATAGACACTCAATTAATTTACTCGGTACATGGTTTATAGTTTTAAGCCAATAGCCTCTGCAGTCTTAGTAATGATTATTATAACAGTGTAAATTATAATGGCCATATACCTGTTAGGCGATAGGTAACTAACTTACACTTGGCATAATCTTATCAATTTTTACATATAATCCGCATTACACTAGTTTAAAAAAATCTGTTTGAATAGTATTAAAATTAATCGACGTTAATGACCGTTTAATAACTTATGATTTCGAATAATAATTAAATAAATACAACTGAGAAAACTGATAGTGTTTTAAATTTAATTAACAAAACTATTTATAAGCAAAAATACATGAATGGCGGTAAGTTTGTAAATAAATGCTATCAAAAGTGTAAAAAGTTTTTTTCAAATATGTACTATCGTTTATTTTCTTTTGATATATTATCACCAAGTTATTTATAAAGTTAAAAAAAAAACTGAAATTAAAAATGATCAGTATCCATTTGCGATAACATAAATCAACAAATTGAAAAATATTGTTGTTCAGTGCAGTTCTTTCACTGATAAATTATACTCTTTGATTTAGTCTTCGTTGTATGTATATTTAGACGTATTTGGGTAGTCAGAAGTAATAAACGTCATACATTTGATATGCAAGTACAGATATTTTATACTGTTTTCAATTATATTTTCACCTTTATTGTATTTTTTTCATTTATGGTTATTTTGTTATCGGACGTAAATCATAAAGTCCCAGTCGTAAGGAATTTTCTTATTTTTTAAGATTAAAATTCGTTTTACTCGTCTGGATTGTTAATACATAAAGGTAAGACCCAGGTGTCCATTTTTTCGTACATATTTGGTCTTATAAGTATATATGACAATAAAATATTATGTACTTACAACTTTAAATATCTATCATTCATATTGTACCAAATATCATATTATCACAGATTCAATAAAGTTGTATTTAATCTGTGATATTATAATGAAGAGATAAAAATACTGGCGATAAATATTTTTATTTTTTTTTTTACTCACCACAACAGCAGATAAGACGATAACAAACAAAGTAGCTGCACCGAATCCTACGATATCGTACAGCACACCAGCAATGGAAGGACCGATAAAAGCTCCAAGTGCAAAAGTGGATGTCCAAAGTCCCGATATCAGACCGTAAGTTTCAAGGTTGTTGGCAAACCCGTGTTGACTAGAAAATCGAACAAATCATAATTTTTATAATTACAAAAACAATACTATAAACAATTAACAGAAAAATTCGAAAAATTTCATAGAATTGAAAATAATTGTTGTAAAACCCCCTGCACTTGTAGTTTCGGTGAACTTTTAAAAATACACGTACAAACTTAAAGTCTTGTGTACGTGTAAATCAATAATCCTAATGTCACATTCGATTTAGAAGTAGGTAACGAATGGCTAATGTGATTAAGTTACACGGTTAGTGAGGGGAAAAAAATGTCCGGTAATACTTACATGGCGGTCCGCAGAGCGTCGGTGAACGATGCAACAAGTTGTGCACCGATGCCCATACCGTGCATCACCAGTCCTAGTATGGTGACGGAAAATTCCCTGGAAATTCGTGCAAAACACGGTAAGCGTTAATATTTTTTTTTGGAACGTTATGTTTCTTTGCATTTATAACATAATAACAAACATTATTTTTCTCTCTTTCAAAAATCGCTCGCACCCTGTAGTGTTAACTTACGTCGGTCTGTCGAGGAATGGCACCGGGCCGATAAGACTGAATCCGATCATGAGAATGATGCACCCCAACAACGTGACGACCTTGGCGGGCAGCACTTTGTCGCATAGCCAACCCCACCAGGGCGCCGTCAACGCATAGGTACCACCGTTTATGACGAACATCAGCCCCAAGACCATTGGAGACAAATTGAACTGGAAAAAAAAACCGACAAAATAAAAGGAGAAAGTTGTGACAGCGATCACACATACTTGTCTGAGATGTGGTTCCAAGGTGGCCGACAAGAACCCGATGCTCATGGACGTCACGATAATACTAGCGGCAGCTAGCATTATGCCAGGAATTTTCAATACTTTCAATAGGCTAGCTGTAAAATGTGTGCATAGTTTGTAAGTCATTAAAACACGTTTTTATCTTAAATTATAATATCCCAGTACCACACCCGATCGCTCAAATATTGTGGTAAAGCTTTTGGAAACATTTAAAGTATAAATGGCGAAAACAGACCAATATAGATTTGATTCAATCGACGAGCGGAGGATTTCAGTAAAAAAAAATACTACTAACACCTTAAGTAGATATCATAATATTATTGATGATTTATTTGTTTATTTATTGAAATATTATTTGACACAACATAAACCAATCGTATAGTTGCAGTGCACGAGATGTCTCTTTTAGTTGTTTGTGTTATGTATTGTCAAAACTGTTATTCGAAATATTTCTGACCACATTTATTACACGAAATATTTAGGAATGATTATATTTTTCTGGGCTATATGCAGACCACACGTGTACACTTGTTTTGAAACAGCGTTCGTCATGAAATGTTTTTAACAAAATACAACAAACGTTTTAAATGTTTAGAATCGTTACGATGTAAATATAAAAAAATAATTTATGTATAAATATTAATTTTATATCATCATCTGCGTAATGCATAACAATCCAACATTTCTTTTTGTTTTTGTATGATAACAATTTGTAACAAATTTTAACTATTTGAGAGTCAGTCTTAAAATTGTTTTGCATATTTATATCAACACGTTATTACTTGAATCTAAGTAAACAATTACATTTCTTAAATTATGTAATACTAAAAGTCTATAAGTAACTTTATAGGTATTATGCTCAAATCTTATAAAACTTAAAATAGATTTATAAACTTTATAAACGATAATATTCATCAAAAATTACCATCACTAGTAACGTCATTTCTACGATTCGGATGATCGGGTAACACAAACGCAGTCATGACAGCCGAGAGGAATAGCGTAGAACCCAATACTAAAAATGGAGTTACAAAGCCTCCGACCTGAAAAAAACAAAATTTGTTAGAGTAAGAGATTTTTGCAATTTTACAATATTATAAATTTATAAACATTGTATTCTAACTTGGTACAAAGCTCCGCCGACGGTTGGTCCAACAATCAGCCCAAGTCCGAAAAATGTCTCAAGAGAAGCCTAAAATCATTACATAATATTATTCG
This sequence comes from Neotoxoptera formosana, assembly GCA_022818045.1. Classification (NCBI taxonomy): domain Eukaryota; kingdom Metazoa; phylum Arthropoda; class Insecta; order Hemiptera; family Aphididae; genus Neotoxoptera; species Neotoxoptera formosana. Next base: position 12,896,642 of record CM040631.1, read on the forward strand.
CGTATTCAAATCCATAAAATTAATCGTTTGTGTTTTGTTCCTTACAAATGTCGTAGCCACGTTGTCCGGAAACTCCATCGCAATGATGGCAAAACTGGCTGTCAAAAATGCCGCATTTCCCATCGCTTCGACGATACGTATACCGAATGATAATATGATGAATGGATAATGGCCTTCTACCCTGTCCAAAAATCTGGTACCAAAACAGCAAAAAAAGCCAGGATTTTAATGAATTCATTAGGTTTTAAGTCATCAAAGTATTCAGAGTATTTATTTAATGCTGTCCCGAATCATTAATCGAATGTGCACAAACAATAAACGCGAATGCTATATATAAGTTCGCTTAAAGTAATACTTTAATAAAATTGAATATAAAATGCATTTTTATACCATTTTATATTGAACATGAGTTATGAACAATAATACGTAACAATTATCAATCCATTGAATAGTCAGTTCAAACATTTATTAAAAATGTTTGTCTTATTCTTATATTGTACCCTTGTATAGGTACTTCAAAGATAAAATAACTACACAATAAATTATTATTAAACAGCTGGAATTTATTTTTAAACGTTCGCTTGATGTTACTCCTAAAAAATCCAATGTGTGTAGTCTTAGCTTTAATAAGCTCTGTTTACATTTTTAAATGAAAAATTGGGGAAGTAAATTTGCTATACTGTATATTGTGTTGAGTTTAATTCGTATTTGTATTTTTAGTCACCGTAATGGATGTGATTAATTTTAAGTCAATGATAAACCAGTGTACTTACACGAAAAAACAAATCGCATAGTATTATACTATTATTATAATATGATTTCATATAATCAATTTTACCAGCTGTTATTTACTCGTAAACTAATACCAACATACCTTAGAACGGTGTGAATGGGTTCGTGGTAAATAGCATACAATTAATCGAAATATTTTGAAAATTTCACTGGGCATACTTTATAAAAGATAATATTTTTTTATAATTTTTTTTGACCATTATTTATACTTGCAGATTATATCGGTTATTTAATTTTTTTTTGATCTGTAGGTACATTTCGATTTTTGTTTTAGCAAGAAATTAAGTTTATTCACACTTGCAAAGGCAAAAAAAATTGTTTGGTAAAATTGTAAATAATATTATATAGTATAGTGAATAATAATATACGTAATGTGGGCAAAAGTTTCAAATAACACAAATAATATTTTTTGAATTACAATCAAATAACTAAAATTGTGTTTTGGATAATCATGACAATATTTTTGATACTAACATAAATATGTTTTTGGGCTAGATACAAAAAATTATTTTTCTAACCGATTTTGGGTTAGATTTTTGTTACCATGGTTACTTATAGCTATTTAAAGTTTTCTTATAAATGGTTGATATTAATATTATATCAAATTCAATAAATAAGTTTTTATGCTGGAAACAAAAAATAATTTTTCTAACTACCTATGTAATTTCTAGTTAGAGTTTTATACACTAGTGGCGCTATCTGTCCAGTAAAATACAATTTTAAAAAACAACCTCAATATTATCGCAGTCTAGCATAATGATAATATTTCTATTGTCGTGGGAAACGCCGGACAGGACAGGTAATAATATATAAATATTAAAACTAACAATGCCATATAAATAGTTATATAATAAATAACCTAATAACAAATTTATGATTTAAACATTTTCCCTGAAGTAAAAAATATTGTGTAGTGCGCTACGTTTTTTTTGTTTTTTTATTTTTAATTGTGTAAGAACAACATAATATATTAAGGAACTTTGTTTTAAATTTTCATATATTGTTACTTCAAACAAAATTGTCATCATAAAAACATTTTCAAAAAAGTGAACATTTTTAAATATTCAGGGTCAACATTTTGAATCATGTCTAGAAAATGTTAGTATAAAATATAAATATATGGTAAAAATGTTAAGTCCTTATAAATGTTCAGTTTTGAATTCTGACAAAAAAAGTTTTGGTCAAAAACTAGTTTTCTGTAATTTATTTTTATTTTTCTCGTATATTTTGAAAAGTAAGTACCTATAGGTACTAATTAGTAACTATCAACAATAGATTAATTTTTCTACTATAAATCACCATCAAAGTTAAAAATTGAAGCATTTATATTGCTACAAAAGGTACCCATTCGACACAATATCCGATACAGTGACCTATACTCAATGGCAAGGTACACTCAAAAAGTCAAAACCTACTATACAGCAGAATGACTTAACCGGTTTTTTTTCTTTTAAAATTGTACAGAGATAGTCGGTAAATATTGTATTTATTATAGATGGCTGTAATTTTTTTCTTACCCGAATAAAATTGCACATACTCCTGTCGTGAATATCCCTCCATTGAACAGGCATTTGGGTCCAATTTTATTCAACTAAAACATTTACATTCTTTTTAAAAGAATCTGCAATATTTAAAAATTTATTTTTTCAAATTGCACTCACGTGTTTTCCATAAATGGGACTGATTAAAAACACGACCAGTTCAAAAATACCGAACACCAAACCATATTCGGTGGCAGTGGCTCCTTTCTTTTCAGCCTAAAGTTAATATAAAGTTGAATACATTTTTCATAAATATACAATATTATTGTTAAATAAATTCATCGATTTTATTTAATTTTTTTGTAAAAAGGTATAACTGTTAAAGTAAAAACTGTACTAACACGTTAAAAACATTTTAATCATCTTGCGTTTTCAAATAACTTAAAAAAAAAATATTTTATCCGTAACGAAATATGTGCACTTAAAAATATGTATAAATACAATGTACATTAGTGTTTGCGTATTATTATATAATTTATTATGCATTATGCGTATAAATTATTATTTACATTAGTGCAGAGTCGTGTATGTATTTATGTAAACATGACTTTTAAGTTAAACGGAATTGAAGAGTCTTTCACTTTTCTTATGTTATGTATAGTAAATAATGATACATTATAAGTTGGTTTAAACGCATTTTATGACTATTAGACCACTGTAGCATTATCCCATTATCATATTATTAATGAATGCGTACGCCTTTTATACAAACATTCTAGAAATCAAAAATCAATTAATCATGCACAACTACTGTAATCGTAAATATCGTTTCCAAATTAGACGCGTAGACTTTTGTAATATTTACAAACAAAATAGTGTCGAGGTTAACGGTAATCAAAAAAAAAAAAACCCAAGTGTTATGAAAACTTTGGACTTGAGAGTAGCATAATACAATAATGTAGGCTTAGTCTTTAGGTCGAGATTGTAAATCGGAACACTTTTTTTACACAGTACCTATATGCGCGCCTTTATTTATATTTTATCCGTTTGTTTGTAGGGCACAATAATACGCATACGGCTACGTGACCTACTAAATTTTAACATATTATTATAATAATACAACGCAAAGGAGTGCCGGGCCGATTTATTTGAGTAACTATATGACCACCAGGACCTTATCAAAGTACGAAAAAAAACCTAACACGCCTTTAAAAATTGTGGCCAAAAATAGGACGGACAATTGAAACGGAGATTAACAATATTGTAATAATAAGTATAGTTGCACTAGCACACGACGTGGGCCACGTACGCGAATTTCAACGAACAATTTATGAGATTTCAGATAACTCGGTACATTTACCTACCTAGACATAATGGAATTTATATGCTGCACACGTTTCGGCCAGGGGATTTTAATCAATTGTTTCCTTTAAATCAAATATCAATCACAGGCGTGTATAAAAAAATCGCCAGAAATTTTGGAAAGGAGGTAAATTATAATATTCTATCGACCAATACTTCCCCTCACGTGCAGGGTTGGCGGACGTTAACGTGTTTGCGGTCCTCGCCCAGTGGCGTCGTTTGAGGAGGGGCAAGTTGAGCGATTGCCCCTGTCTGATTGTATCAAATCATTCCAATAGTTGGGCCGGTCGTTGGTGAAATAACATGATTATAATTATTTTAATTATGAGAAAATATAATATTGTGTAAGCACTAGACAATTTATTTTCACGATAAAAATAATTAATATTTATAGTTTTTTACCTCAAATATATAGATGCGGATACTATATAATCTAGAAATTCTAAAAACAAAATGATCACTCTTAAATTTATCCACGATTTCGAAAAAAACCTCTATAAGGTACCTATTTAAAAATGTTTCAAGTCCTATTTTGTATTGTGATTTAAATAATTGTTCGACACCTCTAGAAAAATATAAAATGACGCTACTCGGGCAGGTATATTATAATTATTTAGCTCCCCCACGCTATTAAAGAGGCTACTTTTTCCGCCTTATACGCGTTAACGAAAGATGGGAAGCGAATTGTAACGAGATAAAAAATATAAGTAGAAGTCAGCTCCGGGACGATGCGTTGGGGGTTTTTTTTTTTTGTTCAGTTATATGGGCTGCAGGCTAAATCCTGTTCAAAAATTGAAATGACTGTCCTCACCTCTTGCGGATAAAACGGAGCCTGCAACGACACACAGATAGCGTTGCAAAAGTCGGCTATGCTGAAAACGATTAACGTCAACCACTGTCGTTTGCTGAAATTTGATATGCGTAGCATATTAAACGCGAGAGGTCCACGTCGATGCACCGATGACGACGGCGATGATGACGCTGCTACTGCACTTCTGTCGCAAAACCGACAGAGCTTTTGTCGCCTTCTTCGTAGTCGCAGTCGTCGTCAACGCGATGAGATAATTAATTTAATATAATATGTTGACCGTCGATCACTGCAGCAGTCGTCGATCGAGGGAGACAAGCGGTGAGAAGACTGCGTGGCACAGATTCGGTTCCCGTGATGTGTGCGATTCGTGTCACATGATTGTTGTTAACCGCAAATCTGTATAAACAATAATATTATAATATTTCGTGTCATTTTTTCTTTAATATAATAAACATAACATCGCGGTGTGCGCGAGCATAAAACGTTTTTGATGAAACAAAACGAATTTCCCACGAGATAAAACCATCTCGGCAGTGATGAAATACCCGAGATGCGTCGAAGTGTATAACAACGATAATAATAATAGTATAGACATCCACATGTATTACTCGTATCTATATCGATATAATAACTGAGAAAAAATAATAAAACCATTAACGGGGTCGGTTCGGTGACTCGGCGGGCCGGTCGTATCAATATGTAAATACACAGTATACATATTATAATACCACAGCTATTGTATAACGAATATTGTGTACATTACGGATTTATGGCATTATTATTATTATTATCAGTAGTTGAGATGATAAGTGACGACGGTCGGCGGGACGTGACACGTCGATCTCTCAATCGTCCCCTTGCAGCGGTAAAAAACACCCCCCCCCCCCCACCATTTACGGATCAAAACAAAATAAGAAAATATACTGCGCCTACCGTATATTTTCGCACACGGCGCGCGGTCTTATCACACAAAATATATTTGAGAATAATAATTATAGTGCATCCCACAATCTATGACCCGAACTGTAACGCAGATGACCCACGCCGGTGCGTTCTTTAGCGGTCCGATTCGCGCGCGTCATACTATTATTATTATCGTCGTCGTCGTTGTCGTCACCATCGCTCGCGATAAAAAATTATAATACCGTTCCGAGTCGAAAATATTGATATTTGTTCGATTTTTCCACCTCAAAATCGTTTCGTTCACGACGATAACACATATTATAGTGCCTATACTCATATCGTACTCGTGGCTGTATGTAAACCGTTCTATATCGTTAAAAAAACCTAATGATTTAGTATTAAACGTTAAACACGTATAAATACAAATACAAATTGAAAAAATATTTCACGGGCTCCCAGTAATAAAGCCACGGCTCCCTAGGGGACTGCGGCCCCGAGTTTCAGAAGCACTGCTTTAGGGGGTGGTGGGTTCAAACGTGTAACTCGCATGGCGTCATTAATCATTATTAATACACCTGGGCGAAACGATAACTTGATGGTTCCCTGAGATAAGCCGAGAAATCAAGAAAATTGAAATACACGTATTAGGACGTGTATAGGTACGCTCAACATCGCACGAGTACCTCACCTAAAGCCAGCCACCTGTCGCCGACGATGCCGTCACGAGTGCCATCGAATCTCACTCGACGAGACTGCAGGCACGACGCCGCCGTCAAAATTACATATTTTAATCGTATGAAATCGTTATAACGACGCGTCCGCATAATATTATTATGCACACCGTTGGGCGACGTGTGCGTTCGGCACTATTATTATTGTTATTACAGTTCAGTTTCGTCGGGGAAGGGGGGGGGGGGGCTCGAGCGAATATCAAAATAATAATAATAATAATATAGTTATAGAAAAACGTCGTAGACTCACTGATATATCTTGCCAAATCGGTATCGGTGCGGTGAACAGCATGCGGTGGCGGCCTGACAAATCCGACTTGCGAAGCTCGAGACCAGGCTGTGAAAATACGCCAAGACGAAATAATGTAATAATTATTCCTCGGCCGGCGGTGACGCAGAGACGGATATGTGTGCGATGGGCGGCGGCGGCGGCGGCGGCGGAGACGGTATTATATTTTTATAATATTATTATAATATAGTGTCGCGAACGTGACGGACCGACGACTATTCAGCGTTTAACAGAATAAAATATTATTACAACAATAATAATAATAATAATGATTATTATTGTGACGATGCCGAACAAACACACACGACCGGACCAGAGGTGAATCCGCGTGTACACAATACAGAACAACGTTAACGTTATAATATCGCCCGAGTTCGTTATCTGCACGCGGTGCTGGGGTAGCCGAGGTGGGAGGGGTGACGTTCGGGATTCGTGTGTACCTCGGCGGCTTGCACTGTCGAATGTGCTTGTATACCTGCAACCTGCCTGCCTGCCTGCCTCGAATAACGCGTACGTTTTCATGATTATCATTATTATTATTATTACTATTGCATGCGACCAAAGTTCGACGCGTAGACCTATTATATAGGAGTGCGTCGTATATAGGTGCCCGCCCGTATATATATATATTTTATATATTATATATATATATATATTATAGGTAATCATATTAATGTGTCTCGCGCGCATATCGCCCGTCATAGATAACGCGGTGCACAGAGTTAGTGTGCGACTCTGCAGAACGCGGTAGGAGTGGAAATCGAGCTCGTCCGTTCGACGGGAACGGGGGTGGGGGTTCGTGGAAAATGATAAACGTTTTTTTCCCGGCTGGAATAGCTATTACCTACATCCGAGTACGCTTTTCTTTCCGAGGACGATATTCTCATAAGATAAAATATGTTAAAAAACTATGTAAGATCGGTTTTTTTTTTGTTTAGAATGCTATCCCCCTCAAGCTTATTATCCCGCCCGTCGATGATTTCCAATATCGTGTAATCATTATGACATATACAAACCCGCGAGAAGCTGAGATCATTTTACGCGTAGATATATACCGTAACATAGGTATTATACGAAAGTGGAAACTAAAAATAGACTATACAGAAATGCATACATACAATAATTGTAAGAGCCACGAAGTCTTATCGCCTAAAGGCCATCGCGTCGTATGCATGATATCATATGTGTGCATGTATATATATATATATATATATTACAGGATTTCGAATGATAAAAATCTTGGTATCTTAATGTCGAACGGCTAATGTGTGGATGTATAATAATAATATAATTTAACAGCATAATTGCTGCAGGTAGGTTAATCGTATAATTTATTGTATTATAATAGTCTGGCAGAGACTCATCGATGAAAGTTTTTTTTAGTGACGAATTCTCGATACAATATTATATTATTTTAACATTTTCACAAGTATAAGAGTATTTTTTTCTACAACACCCGGGTTTTGGATTATCTAAATGTACTGTATACAAATACAAGTACAGAAAAAAAAAATTTTTATTCAGGCGATAAATTCGTTTTGTAATAATATATTATTGCTATACTTTTACGTGATACTGTAAAGTACAAGACTAAATTTATTTTCCTAGCTTTTAAACTATACTAACTATAATGATTTTCTCGTGCTTATCGTGCGTTAACCAAGCTCAATGAGTCAAAACGATTGTATTATAGGTAAATGTAATGAGATATAATTAATTTAATTTAAGGGCTTGCCGCACTAAATTTGTAAATGGGCCGCATCCTGTAATGGGCACTGCTGACTTAAGGAGTCTCCTGTGGAAATACAAACTCGTCTTTTTAAACGAGAAATATAATGGAGACATTTTTTTTAACTATAACCGACATGATACTTTTGTCAAAAGCACACCAAAGTACAGCAATTAATGTAATTTCGAAACTTGTTTAATTTAATTTATTTTACTATCAACTCATAAAGTATTATATTTGAATTCGAAAGAAAAAGTAAAGCAATATACAGAATGATTTACCAAGAATATGCTCATCCCTAATTTGTTCTCTGATAATGAATTTATCCAAGTATAGGAAATGAAATAACAAAAATGGAGTAAACAGCTGAGCTTGTATTATTTTCCCAATTTAATATTGTAAAGATTTAATCACAATGAAATGGAAATTAAAATCAACGAAATCAAGTCCTCATTTATTACCTTCTCATTGCGCCCAAAGGTACGTCACACTAAATAAAAACATATTTCTTTCTGTTTCTGAAGTTAAATATCGAAGGTTAATATTTGACAAGCGCCTTAGCTGGGCCTTCGCCTCAAATCAAAACGAAAAGTAGCAAATTCTATGCTACACCTGCTCCGCCCTCTTGTCCAATCCAAAGTATCGGCATCCTGCAAGACCATTATTAGACCCGTATTAGATTACGGTATCCAAATTTGGGGCCAAGCCAAACCATCAAACCTCAGATCACTCCAGGCGTTCCAGTCCATTTGCCTCCGTCAAATCGTCTCCACTCCCCGGTACATAACAAACAAAATCTCCACAAATACCTCAATATCCAAACACTAAACCAGCTCTCGAAAAGCCACTACTCTTCACTCCACTTTAAAACTAAAATCCACGAAAACTCTTAAATCAAACTTTTTTCCTCTCGCAATATCTCTAACAACCTACTCTTATCCCTCTAAACAACCTGCCGAGTGGCACTACTGCAGGGTGCAGCCTTCCTAATCTTTTATGCTGTCAATGCCTTTATCATAATTGTTTAATGTACAAACATTGTATAGATTAAATTGAGTATAAAAAAAAAAAGTTTTTATAGTTTTACTTTATAATGATAATATGGAGATTTCAAAATGCGCTCGAAAGAAATGTTCTTAATAAAAATATATAATAGTCAATGTATAATATAAACCCACCCAAATGTTCGACCGATTTACATTTCTCAAAAAATAAAAAATACATCACAATAATATGTTTCAGCATTTCGAATCGTATGATATAATGATCTTGCTAGAGATGGAAATCATTAAACTTGCTCGTTTCACAATTTTCAAACGATTAGTCCGTGCGATAATAACTATGATTACATAACATTAAATCAAATAGTAATAACTGTTGATATCAATTACGTTGAATATAAAAATCAACGATGGGCTATCTTTTACGTTTAACACAATATTCATTATCGTTTAGGGCCAATATTCAATAGTATGCAGTACAAATGTACAAAATAATAATATGTTCTGTGCGTGATCATAATGGAGTAGCGATATCCGAGTTCATTACAAACAACATTTGGGCATTTTGGCTAACTATATTAATCATAATTCGTAGGTTGTTTGTACAAATATTTCCTATTTTCAAACAAAAGAAAAAATGTACTTACAGTGTGTAGGTAATTAACGTTTTTTTTTTGTTTCAATTCATCATCAGTATCGATAGCCTCGAATTATTAGTGGAACATATTATTTTAACATAATACTATATCATTCGCACGGTGTACAGAGACACGAGTTAAGTATAAATATTATATGATAAATATTATCATTTTGACACGTAATATGTAGTAAACTGCAGTAATACAGTATAACATTTCGATCTTGTTTTCTTTTATCAACGTAACACATCGTTTTAATAGATTTATACGGACTGCTGTAATAATAATAATAATATTAATCACAGAAAATGTTGTTACGTTTTAATTATAATACCTATTATGTTGGCTTTATTATTCTAAGTTGTTTTCATAGTCATCACTCATCGTGGCTCATCAAGATACCAAGTAACCTTTTTTGCACTAATAATAATTCAAAATAACTAATGTCGAAGTATCCTCGCCTTATATTAAAATAATGACTTTTTCGTATTTTCTTACGTTTTACATCAATTATGCTTAAAGTTTATTTACATAACAGACTGTATGAATGAGAATATAAAAAGAATAAGAAACAATAATAACTCAGAAGGAGTCAATATAAAAAAAAAAAGTTTTATTTATGGAATATATTTATTTAAAAGCGGCTCTTTAACGTTGTGTTATTCATGGCTCGTGTTGATACGCTTTTGCAATAGTGCATTAATAGTGCATTCATACTTGCAGCATGCACTTTGCGCTATCGTAAAGTTTTGAATGGCTTTATTATAGTTTTATCAACAGTGCATATACGATTTAATTCATTGGATACCATGTTACCGTTATTACCATCCAATAGGTCACGTTCAACAGTAATTAATTTACCACCGCGTCTTACAGCTATTTATATTTTACACGGATTTGGAATACATGGCTTATTAAAATTAATGAATAGTTTGTTCAAATTAATATATGTACTTAAAATTAATAAAGTTGAGCCTATAAATTTGCAATACTCGAAATTAGTTTATAAACGATCTAATCGTTTGTTAAACTTATGGAAAAGTGATTTATTGTAATTTTCAAAAATCAAAATTAATATACAGTAGACTAATGGTATATAAAAATGATTTGTTTAAGTTATTAATCTTAATCCATAACAAAAAAAACTTGCTGTAAAAATGTAAAATACACATAGATAAGTTTATGTGTATTTTATGTAAAATACAGAGCAGATTTAATTTCACAGTCAATTGCAATTTTTTATTTAGCTTGATCTTTTATAATTGATCGATGTTTTACATTCTCTCATCTTTAATTTTTTTTTTTATGGATTAAAATTCTTTTAAACGTCAAGCGAGATAGGTATAATATCAAATGTATACACTCGCTTTAAAACCCTACTCCCAGGCGATAACATTTTTTTGGTATAGACCACCACCGAGAAAACAAAATTAGGTATACATATAACGTTGTGATTTTCGGAGGCAAAGCGCCGAACCAGTCATACGCCATATTGCATACCCGTCGCTAAAATATACATCGTGTCAACATTCTATCTATAATATTATTATTTTTTTATTTTTACTATACGTATGTGCAGGCAACATAACATTGTGTTCGTCTTAATATTGTTTTAATCGTTCAATAAATCGTGAAAGCGGTGGCTGTTGTATGTACAATACACATAGCGTACATAATATTATACATACTGAAGGTTTAGACTTCAGTGAACCGCGCATGTATTATATTATATTTTAAAGATTAGATATATTATTCGAAAAATAAAAACTAACATGAAAATAGTTTCCTCAAAAACAACTTCAGCGCATACGCATGGTATTTGAACAGTTTATTTATTTAGAGATTATTATGTGACTGGAAGTAAATAATATTATAATGATTATCGCCGTACCTATATGTATTGTGAATTATAATTGACCCGATGTCCAATAGCGGACCCAAACGATCACACACTTTTGAACAACAACTAAATAAAATATGTAATTGTATTAAATAATTATAGAATTCAAGAAGATTATAATATTATTAAAATAATTCTACATTTTCGAAATAGATTTAAAAAAAAAAAATGAATGACTTATAATTTATAAAATATACGCCGTGATACCGTTAGGTATTCTTTTTTCATTTATTTAACGATTAAAGTATTAACAACAACACTAAGAACGTCACTTATATTTGTTAGGTTTACTTGATTATTTGTAAGCGATAATGAATACCACGAAAACTCCAACTTGAAGAAATCCATCATATGTATAGAACAATACAAGCTGGTACAAACTGTAACAGAAAACTGATAATGTTAAGGAAATATTGATTACAAATCGGTATAATATATTATATTGTTAAGCACGTGCGTGTCTATTGTCTATATTATACAAACGTACAACGTTATAATTGTTATGGGTATCAAATAATTTAAGTGAAATTTTTTCTTTCTCTTCGAATAACTCGATGTGTACATGAATTGTTTTGATTTTAGTATTATATTATTATTTATCATACCTACATACAATATAAAAAAAGTCTATGATTGTACATCTTAATTGTTGAGCAATCTATTCGAGTAAAAATCAGGTTTTTTAATTTAACAATACCAATAGGCATTATCAGTAAACGATTTAAGGAAAAGTTGTTCGTACAACATTAAAAAAAATGCTCATAATAAGTACTGTGCAGTGTGCACTAATGTACTATATAATCTCTCGTGGCGATAATACTACTACGACTGTTTTTACAAACACAAATTAGAATAGACAAATACGATTCAATTATTCTTGAATCGTGTTAATTATATGAAAATCGTATTAATATGCGGTTGTTTACTTAACTTTAACCTTAGGTCTCATACAATAATATGTATTCACTGTAAACTTATCGACTAATGCATAAGATGTTAATAATCGTAGGTGAACGGTGAAATAATGCGCACAGTTTGTAAAAAGCTAAACGGATTATATAATATCTACAGCAAGCAATTTCTTTGTTCTTATAGTTACTGCTGCAAGTGGTACTGTAGACGTATTATTATTATTATTATTATTATTAGTATCATTGTTATTCTTAATGTGAAAGCTTTATGAAAAACGAAACTGATCGAAACTCTGTCAAAACCACACCTGCAGCTCAAAGTTTTGGCAGTTGATCGAATTTTTTACTTGGCGTTTAAAAAACCGCAGAGAAAACCTTAAATACTCGTTGGAATCATTGGAATATTATCACCAAAATTCGATTTTTGGTCATTACAAGTGAGAAGTGCTCGATAAATTTCAGTTGAAAAAATTATTTTTAAATCTTTGTAGAACCAATAAAATAGTTATTCGCTTTGTTCAAAATCTAAAAACATTGCATTTTTCGAGAAAGTAAGTTCAACACATCTAAACTACTTCAGAAATTAAAAAGCCGTAAAAATATATTTATGCGATAATTGTATGTTTATCGGCTTGAATAATTTAACTGATTTACATATTTTACATTTATCTTATCAATGTTCTGTATTACATAATCGTACCACAGTAAGTTCTAGAAAAATATAAAAGCTTAAAATAATTGTATTTTATAAAAATAGATAATATATACTAGGGTTTTAAGTAAATATACAGGTTGCCGATGTGAAACAAGAAATTAAAATCACACTCTATACAAGCATGCAAACTGCCTGGTTTCTGTGCTTAATTTTTAAATTAAAAATAATTATTACCTAATCAAACTCAATGCATTCAAATTAACATTAATAAAACATTTAAACATCGCGCGTGGTATAAATACTGGTTTCTTTATAAAAAATATTAAGTCAATTCATGAAAATCTAATGGAAGGTTTCATTTTAATTCTAATGTCGATAAAACAACATATTAAAGTAATGTTTATACACTCTACGACTGCTCTAGGTTATAATCTGTAGACCACTATGTACTATGTACCTATATATTAAGCGTATCAGTCAAATGATATTTTTTATAAAATTAATAGCAGTATTTTTAAGGGGTACGAATCGGTTTTTATATAAAATATTAAAAATACTCATAGAAATTACAAATCATTTTGTCTATTCGTCGTCTATTTTTTCATTGTTTTAATTTAAAAATGGTGTGCCGTATCGTTTGTATAATAACATAGAGTCGTATTGAACTTGCTGCACCCACCACCACCTTTTCAGGCAGCGTCATAAATTGTACCTTCATTTTTTGTTTGATGTATCTTCTTTTTTAAACTTATTGACAATAAACTTATTATGATTATTATGGTATTATGTAGATCACTAGTTCAGTACAATTAAATTGTAAAACTCATCAGTAGTTATAAACACGTTGTATTTATCACGATGGGATTGCACACAGAAAAAAAAACTGACAGAAATTTAAAAAAAAAGAAATAGGCAATTATTTCAATGTTTTGCAATTAAAGAAATCCAAAAAAAAAACAATTATATTACAAAATAGTTAATAGTGACTAATAAATAGCATTGAAATTAATTATGGTAGGTACTGATTAAATCAAAAATAATTAAAATTGCAATTGTATTACGAATTAAATGTATCTAAATCACAAGTATTTTTTTAGTAGGTAGGTATTATAATAGTAAAAGTCCGTCAAGTAAGTAATTGTTCTGTTGTACGATAAGTGTCGAGTGTACCTCGTCATAGTTGAAGATACTTTGCACCAGGGGGGTCAACATTGCACCAAAATAATTTTTTGTTATTAATTGACATAACTTGGAAACTAATTTAAGTATGAAACGATTAAAAAAAAAAATCTTGTTCCTGACTTCATACCCAATGATTGGAACCGTTTTTATTATCAGTATCAAGATTTCCCTCGAAAATATGTGTCCGTGATAAGGAATGTTATCACCTATACATTTATATGTCCTGAGGTCAACATTTATTATTGTTACTTTGCACCAGAATTAATTATCTATGATATTTAAAGTTAAAATTGTAAGTGGTGAAAAGTCACCCCAACAGACATAATATAACTTTGCACCTAAATTAAAAAAAAAAAATTATAAATTTATTTTTCAAGTTAATCAAATTTAAACTACGGCTTTACATTCCTTATGGTCATAGCTAGAAAACTGTGGAAATTCCAATATTATATCTTAATTATTAAAGTGGCAGTGTATGTTTTAAGTTCAAAAAAACAAGAAAATTGGTGCAAAGTATCTTCATTTTTCGGTACATGCGCTGCACTGTAATATATGTGTTAAATTTGAATTTAAAGTTAAACCATAAGTGTATACACTATACGACGAAGAACAATTTTCTGAGCGAAGACGATCTACCTTTTGGTGACCAATGAAAAGAACTGAGATTTTCTATAACTTTTTACCGTCCAAAAGTAGCAACTAGATCCGATTTGCTACCTTCGTCAGAGCAATATTGGTGATTATTTTTCATACTTGAAATTTGTTTAAAACTGATGAAATTATTATATAATTAAATTTATCGAAATCGGTGGGGGCTTCACGGTACACATAGGTTAGATGGTCACAGATCGAATGCGCGTGCAGGACTTATTGCGTGTTGCGTCACACACAATATTCACGACAGTTCCGCTATCTCTGTTCACATTTCAATCGATGGAGTGGCTACATTACGAAACTTTTGGAACTTTTTTATTAACCCAATAAATGTTTTCCGAGATACAAAATCACACATGGTAGTAATAGTAATAAAAGTGTAAAAGTAAAACCAATAACTTCTCCTTTCGACAGGAAATCTAAAATGCAATTTAAATATTTTTACGCCAATGTATAATATATACGAATCACAATATACGTTTTCTGAGCATGTCGAGGAAATATGAAATGGATAAAAGAAATAATTAAATTACGTATTACTAAAATATTGTTTTGCCTATTTTTACGAGTTTTGTTTTTTTAATGTATACCTTATATTATATAGGAAAAAAATCCATTCCATTTTAAAATAATAAATATTTTAAAGTTGTACTTACTACATTGCAAAGTATGCTATGCTGTATGCCGTATACGGGTATACTACATTATTACATAAGTATTCGGTCTTATTTCAATTTTCGTGTTTTACTAATAATAATATAAATAGTGTCTTAACTATACCTATAGATATGAACGTAACAAATTATAAAATATAATTATATTACAATACAAAAAAACCGTTTGTAATGGTTTTTATTGAAAAAAAAGTAGGTACTTATCGTTACATATCTTTTGATTGCATTTTTAATCTAATTAAAACGACGCTCTTCGTTTTTTACTAATTGGCCAATTTTAATCACCTACCACTAAATTTCCAACACGTAAATAACCTGACCAAGATTAGATTGTGTGTCTGACCTTGTTCTTCTTTCTCATTTTTTAATCAGACATTTATCATTCGGTCAAATCTGGTGATCACTAACCAAGGTTGGCGTACTCTTATTACGATAATTACAGTGAAATTCGTACGCAAATCTCAATTATTTTAACAAAACTACCCCATTATTTCAGAAAAAAAGCATTTTAATAGTATAAATATAAAAAATTATATATTAAAAAAAATGAATGAAATGTCTTGAATGGAAACGAGTTCATTCATAAAAATATGATCTACATTAAACGATTATAATATAATAGAGATTTTGAAATCAAAATGCTTAAGTAGGTCATTCTTGTTTTCTTGTTTATTATAATATGATTAATTTTTAATATTGATAATTTGATTAAATATATAAATATGAAATTAATAGATGAAACTCTTTTTCATTCATTCTATTAGAACAAGCGTCGAATACAACAAAAACTATACAGTAATATTATGTGTTAATAGTTTTAATTTATAATGCTTCTCTTTCAGCATCTTAGCTGAATTTTGTTTAACAAACCTGCATCACTAAAAAAAAGCATTATACATTTATATATATATAATGGGTTGTAAACAATAATCTTAAAGAAAAGTTTTGTCCTTAAAATGTAATGAACTATATTTGTTTTAGCACATTAAAATTGTAGATGTGCAAATGTAAAACATACCATTTCAGTATTGCACTGTCACCCGGCAGCGCTTTATAATTATCAAAAATGTTCGCTTACAAAATACATACAACTAATTCAAAACTAAAATAATACTCAATAGGAGATTATAAATATATATATATATATATATAAGTAATATTAAATTGTCGGTAACACTACTTCTAAAGTATCTATAACAGTTTAAAAAAAAAACCCGTACGAAAAATACGATGACATAATAATATATAATATATAATGTACTTATATATGTACAAAATGGCAAATGTAAATGGTAAATAGTCTACATAATAGAAATTCTATGTTAATATTTGTTCAAAGTATGGTAACTTAAATAAATATGCGAATATAAAAGTACATATTATATTATGAGAATAAAATTATGCGTATACGATGCTTAAAAATAAAACTACTCACTATAGTATTGGAAAGGTAAAGGAAATTACAATAGACGCGAAAAGTTTTAGTAAATTATTCGGAGTCTTTCAGCCACACTTTGAGTGGAATTTGTAAGAACGCGTTGTTCAAGAAATTTTTGAAATGCTTGCCAATGGCTTGCGAAGCTGCTGGTTTCATTTCTTCAATGATCTCTGCGGAGTTTTCATTCAAGAACACGTTCATTGCTTCACCTGAATAAAATCATAAATCATTTGTAAAACCGTGTTTGTGTCGTACATTTTAAATGCATGTATTTCCGTGATCTAACCTATGACGTTTTGCATGTTGATGGAATCTTTGATCTTAAAATCTGATTTCTCCAGTTTGAAACCGACGCCCAATCTTTCGGTTTTCATAAATTTCACTCCTTCTTTGTTTACCTCAACTCCGTATAGTTTTGCTAAGGCCGTTACGTTTTCTATAAATGCAAACATGATTTGCATAAGCATCATATGATTTCATAAATTGTAAATTAATGTATAATTAAATTAATAACTGACCGAAGGATGCCCAAAAGTCTCCTCTACTTCTAACTGGTAATAGTAACACGTTTCCGTTGACATCGTAGCTTCCAGTGGCTTCGATGTGTGGAATGAACAGTCCTAAGTCTATGCGGTACTTATTCATATCACTCCTATAAAAATAATTTGCCATTAAATATTAATACTCGTACGCTTGTTATAACAAATGATATAACAAATCGTATACACAAATAATAAATCCAATATAGAGATAATAAATGTTAATGACCTTATTCATCATTTTTTGTACGAGATGGTGTTTAATCTAATATCAGTTGTGCAAAAATTATTTTTTTAAGATTACAGTTTAAAAACATATTAAAATGTTGTACAGTGTATTCGTGTATACGATGTACTATACTTAATACAAGCTCAATTATTAAATTTGAGGTTTATGTGGTTGGTTCATTTTATTCAACGTTTGAGTCGATTAGGAGGTAGGTACTTATAATATATAATAAACTACATTTGAAAGTATATACATTATCGTGTCACCAATACTGTATTGTTAAGAAATGAGATTAAATATTTTCCTGAAAAAAAAATCATATATAGGTTGTTACCTAAGTTATATAAGTTAAATATTAGCAACTACCCAGCAATCAATTATTTGTCATAGTCACATAGACATCGTATCGTCGCATTAATGTTTGATAATCTCGAGTAAATAAAATGAAAAAAAAAATGATTTATCATAAATAATTAACCAAAATTAAAATGTATAATACGAGTACGACAATGAACTACCTATAATACTCACGATAAACAGATATTAAAAACTTGTTGTGTTTTAAGTCTATAATAGAGTAATAAATAATAAATATAAATTTATAAAAGGATAACCACTGAGGGTTTGCAAAACACTCTGTGGATTAATCAATCACATTCGTACGACTAGACATGGAGTGGTGTCGAACTATTGAATATTATACAGTGTATATCATGACAATTATTACATAGCTTTCGATCTAACCTGACGTTTAAAACTGTATAGTTGCTCGCGCCGTGTATAGTCATGTTGCTGAGTATGGCCCTCACCCTGACCGCGCCGTGACCGTTTTCCATTTGCATTTTTGGAATAACCAGTGGTTCGATCGGAGGCACGGTAAGCTCTTCGATACCTGACGACAAACAATTTCTTAAATACTCAACAATATGTACGTCACATATACAGTGGTGGTGAGTGAAACCTCGAAATAACATATTATTATCGATCGAACAGAAATAAATCTATGGTCTGTTATCGATAAAATGCACTTTATTAACGGGAGGTCAGCGTTGTGCATAATATGTTTCTCGGATTAGAGGAGTAAAATATTATTGTGGGATCAACGACAAAGTGTATTTGACTATGTTCGATCGACAATAGGTGAAAAAATATGCATTATTATTATTATTATGATAATATACCATCGATGAGGTAAGGCCGAAGATGGTTGAATGTTTCTTTTATGCAACTATTGAATTGAACGTCCGCCTTACGACACGAATGAATGTATTCAGCTGAAACAATACAAATCACATATTATTTATTTATTTTTATCAGCGTATGACCAAATATTGAACATCAATGTTTGTAGTTCGAATTTCGAAAACAATACTGCTTAATACTTAATAAAAAATCATATTTTTTACATTCCAAGTATAATACACAATAGTTGTATTTATTATACTCGTATTCGCTTATATAATAGTACCTAAAACGACTTTTCCTTAAAATATTTTTGCACGATCAAAGAATAACCAAATATATACTTAGTTTGTACAAATATATAGTTAGGTATATAAATACCTATTAATTAGTAGGTATACATATTTTAATATGAACTTGAAATCTAATTTGAGTATTTAATATTTAATAATTATTTATTGGTTTTTTTTTTTTTGTTTATCTTTTTAGAATATCAAGAATTGTAATCACTCGTAACCAATTATAATAATGTATCTAGATGTACTGAGAGTGAAATATTTTTTACTTATAGATATCAGCTTATCTACAATATTAGAAACCAATTGAGTCCTAATCATTTCGTTCTCTTTAGATTAGTGCTAATGTAATTTAATTGATATATCACATTATACTCTAATAATGGTAATAAGGTAACCATAATATTAGACTCTGATTAAACTAGTTAATATCATTATTTCATTTTTCTAATTAATAATAACGTAATGCACGTTGCTCGTTAACAATACTATTACATAAAAGTGATAAGCTCCGTAATATGATTTTAAAAAATATATTATACACGTTTATAAAACAATTAAACAAAACATGAGAAGCATTATATTTTTTTAGCATCAGAAATAAATTAAAGTATCCTATTAAAATGAAAATTGAACCATTGTTTAAGCCCTGTTTTGACTTTAACTAAAAAGAGATATCGGAAACACAACATATTATATTAATATTTTTTTTTTACAATTAGTTTCGACTGTTTAGATAATAGATATTGAATTTAAATGTACAAGTTTGAAGGTTAATTTGGAAAATATAAATTTAATACAAACCAACACTATAATTGAAAAAGAATATACAGTTATTGTAAGCATGTTAAGCGTAAAAACTAAAATAGAACTAATAATTATTATGAAAATTACTATTCATAAATGTTTTATTTCTTATTAAATCTATAATTATTATTGATAGTCACACAATATATGACTCCGAGGACCGAGACCTAAAATGATGATTATATTATTTTTGTTTACTAA
This sequence comes from Neotoxoptera formosana, assembly GCA_022818045.1. Classification (NCBI taxonomy): domain Eukaryota; kingdom Metazoa; phylum Arthropoda; class Insecta; order Hemiptera; family Aphididae; genus Neotoxoptera; species Neotoxoptera formosana. The sequence continues at coordinate 12,917,047 of CM040631.1, forward strand.
TATACTTTAATACTATAATCGCCAAACGTCTTTGTGATTTACAACTGTTTTCACAACTGCTATTTGAGCCCATGTAATCTCTTTACATTTACGTCAGTACCTAACAGAAATGATGATGATAAAAAACCCATCAATACAAAAACTACTTACTAAATAAAATCTCAAAAATAAATAATCAAATCTTAAATAATAAATCTTTTTAATTTTTACAATTATTAACAAATAGAGTCGTCATAAGTCATAACCCGTCATAGTTAGACGTATACTTCTTACTTGTTATTTTAATCTTACTATTAATCATACTTTATTTTAGACAATAATATACACTTAATGGTCATTACAATAGTAGTAAAGTTGGTTTTACCGTTTATTATGACGCTATTTTACACCACAAATTTGTTTACCCTTCAATTTTTCAAATATTTATAGCATTATTATTGTAGAATTTGTAGACTCTTTTTTTACGAATTCAGTGACCGAAGGTAAAGCATATTATTAACTATTAAGGTACAAGTGTACAACCTTGATCTTATTTACAATAATATTGGATATGTTAGATTACCACACCACATAATTTTATGACATCAACGCCGCAGATCGTCATAAGATACAAAAATTACGAAAATCTCTCTACTCGAAAAGTCGAAGTCGAATATACAGTAGACGACTTTCATTGCCATGGGTAATTTGAATATTCTGAACTACCACGTATCAAATATATTGCAAATGTAGGCGGGTGTACTTACATATTAATATTATATTATTATTATACTTGTAAGAAGTTATATGACGATGCGGGTGCTCGACATTCCATTATTATTGAGAAACGAGACAGGACACACGTTTAATTATACGGCAGACCTATAATCAATTATAATCATTTCAGCAGATGATTGAACTGTGTCTTATATAGAGGCGTACTTGAAATTGTGACGTGATTACAGCAAGAGCCTTGAAGGTTACTTCCCTACTCCCTAGGATCAGTTTGACTGGCGTCGATGACTATCACCAAAAAAATTCTCAACGGGCCTGCTGTATAGCGGTATGTAAACTGCGCTAACCCGCAGTGACCATTGGCGGACACGAGCAGTTTATGACGTCTGTATTAGATATTCCCAAAATATAAAATTAGACGGGGACATGATGTTAAAATCTTAACTGACAAAAATTATTCCTTTAGTGCGGTCGTCATAATGCATTTGGTTCCTTAGACTGCATATGTTATATGAAATGAAAACCCGTGCAAATGCACCCTCTCGTGAGCATCCGCTATGATCAAAAATGGAGGAGATAGTTGAGACTTTTCGGAACTGTGTGGCGTGCTAGTCGCGAATCCAGGATATTTATTGAGGGGGGGGGGTCTTTTATATTATGAACGTCAAGTAATATAGATAATTATAATATAATAAGACTGTACGTAGTTCACCGCATATTAAATTTGGGGGGGGGCATGGGACGATGCCCCCCCCCCACCACCAATAATAATATTGTTAAAACAAGCATTTTCCGGTACGTGTATATATATTACGAAATATATTATAATAATATAAACACGTATTCAATGATGTACCATCACACACAGGTATAGGTTAGTCAGTCACACGCGTCTCCAATCCGACAGACCGATCGCCGCCGCCGTCGTGGTCGTATTATAGGTATACCTAACAGCGCCGCCGTCCGGTCGTTGGTTTCTTTTCCCATCACTGATTGCCGCCGCTACAGCAGTAGGTATTGAGTAATAACCGCGCGGTATCGTAACCGCGCGCGCTTTCACTTTCCAAATGTCCGGTCTGTGACCGTGTTTCCGCGGCGCGTTTCCGGTCGACGGCGAGATTTTCGGTCAAGTGTCGCGTTAAAACGATAATAATAATAATAATTTGATATTATATCTGTAACTCTATAGTATTACAGTGTGCCTATACCGATATAATATATTAATACATATTACTCCGCCGCCGCCGCCGATCACTCGTTATTTGCACGCTGTTGGCTCGATTCTGTGCAGGTGGTCACGTGCATCATAGATACCAGATACGTGTATCCAAGTATTATATAGTGCTGTGGAGGTACGCGTAATACGCAGTTGACATATTATTATTATTTTAAAATCGGTTTTGTGCGCCACTCTGCGAGCCCTTGACCCCGTTCGGTCGAGTATAATATACAATATATTATACGTATATGTACAACACAACACACCGAGTATTATATTATTATGGCGTGTGTGCCAACGACGTCGTGGCAATTTTTTATTACAAGTACATCTCTATACGTCGTGTGTTATGTACGCAATAATAGTCATATTATTATTATTATTATTATTATTATTGTTGAAACTTTAGGCGGCGGCGGCGGTGAAGATTTCCGGACGGGCAGAGAGAGACAGACGGCACACACCTCGAGTCTACTCGGATTGTGCACCAGCTGCTGTCGGTGTTGCGTTGACCATCGTGTTTACGTTATCGTTATAGATAATGTAATAATATTACAGTTTGTCTCCGTATCCGGAGGAGAACGGCCCCGGCCGGATAGGCGGCGGCGGCGGCGGCGGCGGAGAACCGGCTGAAGAGACCGCGAGACCGAAAGCCGACCATCGCCTAATATTACGTCATCGATGTGCGGGTAGAACGCACACGCGCGCGAGCGAAAAATATAAAAAATTAAGCAACGCGCGCGTTATTGTCGCCCGCTGTTGGATAATCACTCGTCTCCGAGCAGTGGTTACAATGACAATAACACACGATAGCAAGACTTCTGGCTCGTCACGAGGTTTTTTATAATATTATAATATAATATAATACCAACACCGATTACATTATTATTGTTGTGTGCAGTTTTACACAACTTTTCGGACGAGTCCGCTGCCAAACGGTACATAGACCTACACCAACGCGGCAAGACTCCCGCTAAGCTAATTACCAAGTGAATAGTGTCCGTCGATTCTGCCGCAGGTCCTCGGAATATTGTAGAATAAAATCGATGTGTATAGGTCAATCGACCGGTTCGTGAAAACGAACACCATTGCCTGGTTGCATAATCAATTACTATAAGCATATTTTTTAATGAATCAATTACACTCAATAGTGAGCAGCAAACGGTCCCTCGGACACGGTTAGATTTTGATAAACGATTTTGAATTAATCATTTTTTTATGAAACTCGGTGAGTTATACGCCTATATAATTGTTATAATCGTATCGCCCTTGATATTATCGTTGAAATAACTAAACGTTTCAGCGCACTGATCTCGCAGAATTCGACGGGGAGGTAATAATTACACATCCATTGAAGATCGACGATGACTTAATTACTATTTGTCCATACGATAATAATATCGACTGTAGGTCGTAAAACGGTATCGGTTTGTCGAATAGAAGGAAGTGAATTCAAAATGTATGCGTATAATGGATGCGTGTGCTTCCAAGGCGGTCGTCAATAAAACTAGTAGAAAATAACATAGGTACACCTCCATAGCTGATGGTCGGAACACTGCAACAGGACCGTCATTATAATATTATTATATATTATGTTATGAAAGTAAAAACGCGTAGTCATTATTATTACTCTTCGTCGTTAAACAAACAAATCATTTCACGGAACAGTCGAGGCGCTTTATGTAATACGTACTGTGCAGTAATATTATTATTATATTATACAGAATAAATATAATACACACACACACACCTATATTCACCATACTTGAGCTAGAATAAAACTTAGGCAAATAAGCGTACTTTTTCGCAACGACTTATGACACCGAAGATAGAAAATACCTACAAGACTACTTATCAGTACATTTATTAATGTAAATCCTGAAACGACGTAACGCGGTACATAAATATAACGAGAAAACCCGTCCAAACTCAACAATGGGCTAGGCATAAGACCAGCGTAAGTATACCTAACAATAAGTACTTTCTACGACAAGTTTCCGCGGACCGTCGTCGTCGCCGTGCGACTTGTATACAGACGCTTATGCGTTTTACACCCGTCGTACGACTTAACGCTTAAAAGTGCAATAAATTATTATAAGTACCTACACAGGCTACAGACTTAAATCCGTTTGAGCAGCCGAGAGAAAAATAAGCATAATATATTACATTGTAATAAAATATACACAAAATGTCCGATCGGACGAAAACAAGATACGTAGGATCAAGAGACGTGTCCAGCGGGTAGGCCGGGTGTACCCAGACTTTGAAAATATATATTTTGTATATTATACAAATTTTTTTCGTAACAAGGCCTGTCCCGAATTTTGATCTTGGACATGCCTCTGTATACGTAGGCAATATTTATAGTTACGATAAGACTATAACAATTAAAAATAATAGTAAATAGCAAGTAAATTGACAGGTACTCACGTGTAGCGTTCACGGAAAGGACGGCTTCGGCGGGCCGGGAAAAGGTGGCGATAGCCGTCATCAACAGGGACGCTCGGAGTGCCAGCGACACCGGACCTTTGGCGGCGGCTGCGTACGAAGGTGTCACCATCCTCCTAATTGCGCGCGCGCTAGTGGTTGATAATGAGTTTATGTTTTTTGGTTTTTTGGTATTTTGTTGGTTTTTTTTATAGCAATTGATCGGTATTTTGTGTGGCCACAATAACTCCGGCGTGCGTTATGCGATTTCGGTGTTCAAATCGGTTGTCTCTAAACCGATCGTCCCGCACACATGGATGGATGCACCTGTCGATTCATCGCGAACGGATGGACGGAAGAAGAACAGACAAAAAAAACGAAAACACTGAGAGAACACGATATATATAATTATTATACTGCAAGAGGTTATTTTAAGTATATGGCTTTTAGAAAAAGACCGCGGAACGGCGGTGACGAATCTGTTTTTTATCTGCTCTTGGCTTTCTTCCCTATGTATTCTGCGTGGTCGGTGGCGGCGGTGGCAGAGTGTACCTCTACAGGTGGGCAATACGGTGACGAATAATAACTTTATTATATTTTATTATATTTCGAGAACGGAAGACGGTGAGACGTGTTACGGTGCGACGTTATGGCCGACGAGTGCGATCGGTTCGTCGACGATAGTGAAAGTATATCGCGGGGGCTCGCACGGACTGTCGTCGTCTGGTCGGTGCCGTGGTAGTGTGCGGCGTGCATGTCTCTCTCGCTCTCTCTCTCTCTTTCCCGCTGACGCCTCTCCGTCTGTCGCACTGCTATTTCTCCACATCCTATCTCCCTTTGCAGTAGACTTACTTTACTACTACACACGTCGTATTATTATCGTGTCCCATACCCATGCCCCCCCGGCCACCGCCACGAAATATATGATTTTTTTTTTATTATGTGCAGTCGCGGTGGTCGCCGCCCGTTTGCGTTTTTATAGACCGTTGCATAATTCTCATAATAATGATTCCTATATATGTATAAAGCACACATTATTGTGTATATTATGTTATATCCGTGTGTGTCTGGGGAGTTCCGTGGCGTGATGTTCTTCCGCCGCCGTAATAGTACGCGTATACGGCGTACCTATACCTACGAGTTCGAAAAATAATGATAAACAACTCTCGTTGGGTAGGGGCAAGCCGAGCGGCTATTATTATGTCATTTTTACCGATCGGCCGCGGCTCTCGGTGCTCCGTCCATCCATCATCCGGCCGACTACAAATACCTAGGGAATATACGTACCTACATAATATATATATTATATAGTTAAGTTACATCACACTACCGTCCAAATACGTTCAGGTATACCTGCTGCAGTGCACGAGAAAAAAGCATTACGACGACAACGGCGATAACAATAATAATATTATACAGTAGACTCAATATAATAATACGAATAAGAGCTCAAGTCGTAGCGGTATACAAAGTGTATTTATTTAGTTGAACTTCTGAGGATGTATGACGATAGGAGGCGAGGCTGCCATAGCTAGGTCCTGTTTCCCCTGCACCTATACGTATAATAATATGTGTACGAATTACCAATTTTAGCTAGTCGACTGCACAATGAAAACTATAACGGGATCGAAAAGTTCTATATTTTTTAGTGACAAATGGTTTTAAAACCACAGAGTTTTGGTGCAGTTGTGAGTAGATATAGAGTTTACTACCGATGTGCATGATGGGACCCTCTACCATTTTATCGCGAAAACCACCCAGGAAAATGGGAACAATTTTCCCCACTCACCTTACATATCCAGCGATCGCAACCCCTATCGAAATGACGTCGTCCTCGCGGAGTTGTAGAGCAGCGCGCTGCGGTTAAAGGTCAGAACGAGGACTGTCGTAATAGTATAGGTACTTATTTATTGTAATAATTTATGTAATTGCAGGAGACTATATAACACGACGACGATGACTACAGAGGTGGCGACACGGGTGACCGCACGGACGTGACCCAAGGACGTCTCGCCTTTAATAATTTGTCTATAATGCACAAACATTATAGTGTTTGTCGATAACTTTCATGACAAAACACAAGGTTTTCGCACTTAAATGTTTCCTATACTGACCGTGAACGTTTTCATCACGCTCAACATTAAAATACATTTCAGAATATTTATTTATTTAAAGTTTTAACACACCGATGTGGAATAGATAGATGAGCTAAAATAAGTTATTCAAAAAATAAAACATATATACTTGTCTTTAACACACATAACATGGGTTATCAAAACTAGTATACCCATGCAGCTTTACACACCTACATTTTGAAGCCCTCGCTGTTAAGGGGATTCGATACCAGTTGTTTTTAAGGACTTGAAGATAGGCAATTTTAATAGTGCGTGCGTGCGTGGCATGAATTTGAGTGTGTAGTAAACGATGACTAATGTTAGTGGATTTGATGAAAAGGGATATTGCCCGCACGCGCAGGCACAAGTCAATAACCCAACGTCGCGCGCACGATGAACATGATTTGCTATTTTTTTTTGTCTGAAAGTATCAATCTTTTGTCAATTGTACAGACTGTTTCAGTAATCGGATACAAATTTTAAAAACATATTTGAATTCGTCATAAAGTCGACTTAAAAACGACTTTCTTACATTTTTAAATTAAATTTTTTGGTTCAATATTATTAATATTTTAAAATTCTTAAAATTCTTAAAATTCAAAATTTTTATTTAACATTTTGAAGAGTTCAATTGATCATTTTTAAAAAAGTGGAAAAGTCGTTTTCAAGTAAACTTCATGAAAAATTCAAATATGTTTTTGAAATTTGTATCCGATTACTGAAACGGTTGGTGCCGTTGGCAAAAGATATGTCTATTTCAGTTGAAAACACAGCCGGGTCGAATCCCCTTAAAATTGAAAATTTGATTAGGTTATTTTCAAACACAAAATACGAAAAATTTAAAAATACTCGTAATTTGCAACATTTTGTAGTTTTGTGAAAATTTGATCTTCAAACAGTAACTGCATCATGTGTTTTTGCATTTTCGCGATGTTTTAAAATATTGATATAAGAAAAATTGAATTAACTAACTAACAAACAAAACAGTTTTTTATCAGTACCAACATTTGGTTCTCTGAAAAACTTTGACGAATAGTTCTCGTGAAAAAAATTATTCGTTTACTGTTTAGTAAAGTCAACAATCAATATTTTATCACGCACGTAATAATTTCCTTGCACGTATATTGAAAGTATTCCTAGGATCGAGACACGATTAAAAAGAAAAACAATATGATGCTGTCGTGACAACTATTATTATCGTTACATAATACATATACAACTGTGTCCTATGATTCATAAACGATGCAAAAACAATTGTTACATCTTGCACACAATATATAGTTACCTAGTATGATAGTAATACCGCAGTATTACCGTAATAGCTTGTGGTTATTATTATAGTGAGTAGTGACATGGACTCGAATGAAATCACAGGCATAATAATAATAACAACAATTTATTCCTCGTCCCTGATCTACGACAAACGCGTGCATCATGCTGCACCAGTGCCATATGTATACATTTTTTTTTTTAATAATTATGTATACGTGCTCGAATGCAAGATGTAGTGTCATTCCGTCGCCACAGTGGTCGGCCTAGTGACACGATGACCCGATGACGATAAACCAGCAGCAGTACCATCAGGTACCTATATAAATGACACGTCATAATAATATTATAACATAATATATCCACCAGCTGTATCGTGCGTAGTATTATTAAATATTCCAAACAGACGAATCTATAGGGGGAAAAAAGCACTGGAAAAAAGTCCCTTGCCAACAAACATTCAATGATCAAGTATGTTCTAAATATTCAACATTTTCAACTGTTCTATGAATCGTTCTCGTGCTTTAAATACGTTGAATCCATATTTGTACTTAATAATAATAAATAGGTATGTAGTATGTACATCAAACGATCAAACATCAGAAACGGTCGGCGACGGCGGCGTTAACACGACCGAGAAGACCGAAAACCGAACATTATAACTAGGGTTAGGATGTTTATGACTTTTGCATATTTTTTCTTTTAGTCGTGCAAATTGCAGACCAAGTTATAAATTCATTTTGTGTGACATACTGACATAGAATCAGATACATTCAATTTTATTTTGCATATTTTTGCATATTTAAGGATTTTTATGAATAAATGCATATTTTGAAAAAAATTGTAAATAAATGCATATTTGGCCAAAAAATAACTTAAATACAATAAAAATATTAAAAACCCATAGGTAGGTACAGTCGGTTTCACATTTAATGAAAATGAGAAAATATGAAACTCGTAGTATATAATTAACTTATCTTTATTACGTACTTATTTGAACTTTAACTCTATGTTTATTAATCATGTTTACGACCGATGATTGCGATAGTGTGTCGATAGGACAAAATAACTTACATTATAAAATCTTTAGTTTAGTGTATGGGGTGCCACGGGTCGTTACTGTGTAGACTGTTAAAAGGTTGTAAATTAATTTAAAATACATTTTGGATTAGAAATACAATTTTAAAATAACATGTTTAATTTTTTTTAAGGGCATATTTTGCAGATATTTAGTGTGCATATTTGCATGCATTTTTTAGTGTTTTTAAGGTCATAAACATCCTAACCCTAATTATAACCTATTATATTATAGGCGAACAGTATAATATATTTTACAAGTCAATAAAAATATAATATTGTACAACGAGCACAATAGATACGTAAAATCAAAACAATTTCGCGTAGGTAGGTTAGGTATGTATACGTATATGAAATAGGTAATGCGAATACGATTGTCCCAAATACTAAGTGCGTGTCCTTAAGCCAAATTCGTTTTTTTTCCCGCGAATTATTATCCGTGAAAAATGTGCTCGGGTGTAACGGCGCGTGTTAGCATTAGTCTTGTGCGTTGTGCCGAAATCGTTCGTAATTATTACACGTGTCTGCCTACAATATTATTATATATACACATGACTCACAGTGTCCTACGACCACTTTTATGTAATACATAATAATGTGTACACTGTATATACGTATAATGGTAAATATATATAATATTATATATATATTAGAAAGTATATAACACCTAAACGCACTGATGTATATAATATTATATTATGGTATACACGAGTTCACCACCACACTGGCGTCTTGCAGCACGCGTACCCAAATGTCTATATAACATAATAAACTCGATCTATATTGGATATGGGTATTAATAATAATTATCTACCTGCAGAATATAATATATTTTGTTTACGAGATATGAGCGGAAAACAATCGTGGATCACAAATTTCGTTTTAATTTTTGATTAGTCATCGTTTGAATTTAGTTCGACGCTGCTAAATTACTTTTTAAAATATTCTCCGTGCGCGCAGTCGTTCACTATTAGGCGCGGATCTAGAAATGAAAAAGGAGGGGGCTAGACGAAAAAAATTACTTCAAGTACATAAAAGCATAAGCAATAAGTTTAAGTTTTTAAATTGAATAAAAATTGATCATACATTATTATAACATTAATAATAACAACATTATCTTTTATTGCATATAATATTATATAATTACTAAGGCTCGGATTTCAATGAATTTGCCTTTTTTTTAAAATGTTTTACACTACGATTTTCCAGCTACAAATATGTTACCAGTACTCCATATTTTAACTTCAAAATGACCGATGGTTGGACGCTTTTAGTCTTGTTAAATATTTTTTTTTGGTCTTTTTTAGATTTTTTAGGTCATGTGAAAGCATTCTTTTAAAGATAATTTTTAAATATTTGTAGGGAATTTAAATCCGAGCTCTAATAATTACGTGGGCAAAAGTGTAAAATATTTAAATAGTTGAAGAATTTACACAGTTTAGTAGCAACATAACGAAGTCTCAACCACCGACCTCCATCAAGTTACCTCCATTTGTACGTCAGCAATCTTTTTTTCATAAATAATTGAAGTTTAAATTATATATTTTTAATCAAAGAATAACGTTTTATTTATTTAAACTAAAAATATTATTCGTGGGTTCTAAGATAAACTTAAACTTGAAACTTTTAAAGTATATTATTATATTTTATACACAATGTCATACACATTTTCAAATTCGATGTTTTTGGCAAAAGTTAATTCAGCTATTACTGTGTTACTAATAGTAAAATAAATTACTTTAATAGCAATTATTTTTTATAGTAAAATATACTTGTACAATGTATAGCAATGACTGACCGTCTTCGCTCAGATTCATTTTTCATAGGTATAAACAATGATATATCATTGAATTTAAATTTAACACATCCATTACAGTGACCAGTTACGGCGCCAAGGGCAGGCACCGCGAGTGGACCATTGCTCTTCATGGAAATCCCCAGCCCGTCCACTGGCTCGCCCTAAAATTTTATGAAAATTGAAAATATTAAAAATTATATTTATTATCAAATATTTTTCATTCTCTTTTATTATAGTGTGTGTACTGCAGTGTACAAGAAGAAAATATAAATGCATAATATATGGAAACACGATAAGCAATATATCATATCATACTCAATGGTAATATACTAATATTATCTTCAATGACCTATGCAGTATGTGATTGCAGGCTTAACACGATATTTCTAAACCTTTTGTATAAATTAAATAATGTATCATTCATATTAGGTACTTGTTCACGCGAAAAAAAAACATTTACACGGCTTCGCGGTCTTATCTCGGCAAATGCATTTCTCCGTATGCAGGCCGCCCGGCGGTGTAGGTTCAGTACAACTGTCCGGTCTACCATCCGACTCTCCACCCGATCAGTGCTCATCACCGTAATCATAATTCATAAGTGTGAAATTACCGCATCTTATTACTGCAAGAAACTTAGTTGTTTTTTACTACCGTGTCCTTACACCGACCTACCGTCTACCAACCATCCATTGAACCAACCGACGTCTACACTGCAGTTTTGTACCGAACTATCAAGCCATCCCGTCCAGGGCCGTACGCGTACGGTCAGGTTCGAAATCACATATTATATACATGGGCATAGCCCATTCGGCTCTCGATTTTCCTAAACGGCTCCCGTTTTCAAAAAGATCAATTCCCAAACGGCTCCGGTTTTTTACAACACAAATTCCTTCCCACTTCATACAGACTTAGGACTGTTTGGGAAGCGACGATATACATATCTGTGTTGTTTTAATTAATTATTTATTCACATAATTTGTTGTATTGGTAATGCTACTTTATCATTATTGTTAAACTTATATTTAAGAATTTATAATAACCCCCAGCTGGCCAGCACCAAGTGTGCCCCATTATTTATACTATTATTTATTATTTTCAATAGTAGACCGTCAACCGGTAATCATATAAGAATTTAGTTTCATTATTATACCTATCCTTACTACTTCAAAATACAGTCCACCAAATCCACTCCATAGCAAATGACGTACAGCCTCATTTTTATGTAGTATTTTTAACAGTACTTTAACAACAATTTTGTTTGTGGGTCTACTGCAGGTCTAGACCACTTAAATCCCTTCTCTGGGTACTATTTTGACAGGAAATGTGGAGCAAAGATTACACACCTTATTTTCCTTATTAAAGTTATCTACTATATTATATTGGCCCTACAGAAAAGTCACTTGCCTCAAGTTGGTTCTACCAGGTATAAAAAAGTCGGACAAAAAGTCCAAAAATATAAAATATTTTATTCACAAAATTAAAATGTTAAAAATATAATTGATTTTCTTATACAATATTATATTTGATCATTAAAATATCTTATTATACCTTATTATACAGTTTACAAGTATTATTAAAATACATTTGTACTTGACAATCATAATTGTATAAGTATAAGAAATAATTATCAAATCAATTATTGAATAAGAAAGTAAATGTATATTTTAATAAATAATAATTTATATTTTCGGACTTTTAATCTGACAAAGAAAATGTGCTCGGACTTTTTGTGTAACGGTAAAAAAAACGAGTCCGGACATTTTTGGAAATGGACTTTTTGACCGATTACCATTGAAGTTAAACGCAGTGGTTAGAATTTAAATAGTAGGTACTAAAGGTGGATGAACTCGATGAGTTAGGAATATTTTATTTACGTATTTGACTCTAGTACCTAATCATTGTTATATAACGATGAACAAGTATCGTGTATACATCACGTATTACATAAAAAATATATAATTATTGCAATACGCGAATTCTAAACTTTGAACTCGCGAAATGAATCATTATCGTCGCAATTAAACGCCCGTGTGTTATACACAAATGTGTATGTGCGTGTGTCTATATTATTTTTCTTTCATAAAACTGTTGGCGTTTAAAATGTAAACGCGCTACTCACGTAACAGGACATAATATTAGAATATATATAGTGTAATGTATACACGAAGCCAAGAAGGCGAACATAATATTATATATACGCACACGGTGGTGCGGCGAAATTGTAAGTCTCGTATTTTTTTTTCGCTTCGCTTCGGTCTGTATTGCAGCAGCTATAATATAATATTATATTATTCTAATGAGACGGCGACGCGGGCGTGTCACAATGCACGCGTTTACCGGCACAATTCACAAATTCGACAAAAAAGTGTGTGTGTGTGTGTGTGTGATTTAGGTGGTACTTATGACGACGTAGAAAATATTTATCGACGTAAAATATTGTACGTCATGGTCTCGGTCTCGGACAGTATAATTCGCATCGGGAACGATGGGATAGCCGTTAAAATAATATTATATTTCCCTCATCTCGATGGGTTAGGTACCCCCTATGTATAATATAATAATATTATATTATTATCATGGGCATAATGTGTATTATGTCTATTTACCGGTCATCACGCGTATATATATGCGTCTGACGAGTGACAGGTCCTATATGATTATTATAGAGTGTACCTACCCATATAATAGGTACTGCGACCCACACTTGGCGCTAAAAGTAAACTGTACACACTTCCGTTATAATAATATGAATAGTATGTATTGTAAGTCCTAATATTATATAGTTAATGTTCGAATAATACACTCGTATTATACGTATATATAGATTGAAAGTCTGCAATTACGATGCATTTAATCTCAAAATAACGCAAACTTTTATTTTATCTTAAACCAACTGCAATTTGGAGTTATTTCAACACCTCTGCATGCGTACAATATTGTGAATTAACCGCCGCTTATGAATCCTTAGCGAAAATCCATAAGTGTGCAAGTGTATCGCAGGACACTATATTCCGAGTTGAAATAATTACCCGTTTTTATGTATGTGTAAAGTGACAACTTCTATTCCCGGATACGTCATTTAAATTATAACATTGTACTTGGAAATTATTTATTTTTTCAATTCTTTATAACATAATTATTATAGGTAGGTATACTGCAGATTGATTACAATTTGTATTTGTTAGTACCTCCGTGCAGTGGTAAATTATAATGATTATACATGAGTATAATTCAAAAGTCTATAATTTAATTCATAATCAGTCGTATCCAGGGCTGGTGTAATGCAATAACACCTCATCACTCTTAGTATTTAATCAATAAAAAATTAATTAAAATATTAATAAAAGATTTAATTATAAAATATTTTTGACCAACTCGGTTGTTCTAAAATTTAACACGACCCATCTGCCCCCATTCTGCCTCCGTTCGCATAATATGGTTTTAACGACTAATCGTCACCAGACAAAATACGCGCACATACCGCTGCTCGTACATTATACGAATATTTTGTCGATCAATATTATATTAAAGCAGGTGATGAGAGCGCGTAAACTTTCAAAACATTATGCGTTTTGAAACGACGACGATTCGTATGGTATATATCATACATTATACATACAAACAAACAGCCGGACAACTATACGATATGACTCACGACGAGTGATACGATGGTGAGTATAGGGAATTTTTTTTTTGCACAAACACGTTATGGCAATAGGTTAGGTACACGTGAGCGCGATGTCATGTAATCGATTCTAATGTTTCAAGTTTCCGTGTAAACCGTTTTTTTTTCTTACTGTTATAGCGAAAAAAACCTCGCACAATAATACGACATAAGCACACTACTATATAGTTGGTGCTGCTGGTGCTGGTGCTGCTACAGTCGTCGACCACAGGTTTCGGTAACCTACCTATAATACCTAATGCTTATATGTGTTATATACATAACAATATCCGATATGCGATTAGAAAAAAAAAATTCTTATGCACGCGACCAATATTATATTATATATAGTTACGTGGTTTCTCAGCACGGAGCCGTCTGTATAGTAATAATAATAATAATAATAATAATAATAATAATAATAATATTACTCAATCGCACGGCGGTCCATTATAAACGATAACAATACGGCGCCCACCAATACACGTGTGGCCTATCTATTATCTATATACGCGTTTTTAGTACAGATATTATTATTATATTATTAGGTAGGTAGGTAGATACTATACGCTATACTGTGTATAATATATCATACACTACTATATTATACGCTACGTGTGCCGCTCCGTCCACCGTATAAGAATTTTTTTTTTTGTTCCTTTGTGCAAAAGACCTTGGGTTACATATTATTATATTATGAGAGATTATAAAAAAAAAAAAAATCAAATCAAAGAAATCGATCGTTGCAACGACAACGGTCTCAATAATATGTACCTATACTAAATATTATTTATTATCTACCTATATATGTAGTCAATCGTTCAATACCATCATCCCCCACTCACGATCATCAATAGTCAATACCATCATCATCATCATCATCATTCATCATCATCACTGGCCATATTAAGATACGATGGTTGTTACAATCTTCAGGGCTTGACAGATCATAGAATATTACTATTTACTATATAATATGTTAATATAACTGCTGTAGCACATTTTGTATAATATTATACGTTTTGTGAAATCTTAAACACTACAAGTATAAACTTTGGTAAAAATTAAACAATATAATAATATATATAGCAATTATAGGAATATAATATTATAATAGGAACACATCAAATTATTACGGATACATCAATTATTAATATTTATCGAATAACTGCTATTAACAGCTCATTTGAATTATTGGTAAAAAAGAATATGATTTATCGTTTTTCACTAGTTGTTGATGCTTATTAGTTATTATTTGGGCTCGAAAGTTGTAGAAACTAAAAAAGACAAAATATTCATGAAAAAATGTTAAATATTATGCAAAAAAATTTAATAAATATGCATTGAAATTATAATAAATTCCAAAAAAAAAACATCTGATTTTGTAGATTAATATACACGAAAATAAATGTAAAATATGGAAAATGTATAATATTTAAAATATGGCGGAAAACTTGTTGGCAATTTGACATTTTATTGAACTGAAAAATAGTTTAAAAAAACATAAATCACGATAATAACAATAAATACCTACGTTGAATAATACGCTGAGTTTTATATTCGATATTATTTAAACTATACACCGGTCGAGAAAGAAAAAATCAATTTTTTTAGATAATATTAAATATGCATATGCGTTTAAAAATCAAGATATATGCAGTGTTTCCCTAAAATTGACCAAATATACATTTAAAATTTTTGATTTTTAAACTCTCCTGCAATTGTACAGCTCGGATTTCTAGCTTGATCTGCGATAAATCGAGAGCATAATATAATATTATAATAGAACATTAAGCGAGTCTTACAACTTCCGATCCTTACATATATGTACTTATAACGCATATTTTACGATTTTACGTAATATTTAAACGCTCGATGAATCATATATAAAGGGTACTTACGTCTTTTCGGTACTACGACTTCCGAGAAACAGTCGACTATAATATAGTAGTTGTAATAACTTAAATATTATATTATTATTACTATTATATATATGCACATATACTAGAGCTGTGCGATGTACAATATGCATTAGACTGCATAATACGCATTACGTCGATATTATATTATTATTTTTATTATTATTATTATTATTATATGGGTAGGCACAAACGATGATGATAAATTATAAAATTTGTAATATATATTTAAATATATATCATTATCAGAAACGACTCGGTCTGGTATGTACCTACACGGGAAGTATATAATTATTATTTTTATTATTATTATTATTATAATACATGATGTATAATAATATTATATTATGTACACACGTGGAATACCGAGAAGGCCAAGGGAAAACGAACGCGTTTAGGTATTTATTCCGTTTCATACGTTTGTATAATAATAATAATAATAATATTAATATACGCATACATACACTCGAGTATGGTAAAAAAAAAAAAAAGGTAAAATTTGACTTGTTCCTCGTTCTATATACACACTCGTATAATATACATTATATATATATATTATATATATTATTATTATATATTGATCGTGTATGTGTACTTTCTTTCACCAGAAACGTGTATAATACGCGTTGCGCTTATCGTCGTCGTCGTCGTCGTATAAAACGGTATACAAACGCGTTTTGTTGCGCGAACCAGAACTTTCCCCGGACCAACCACCCCTCTACCGCGGCGTCCCCCGCACCATAACCGCGGCATTACCATAAAGTAATAATAATATATAACTAACGATTAATAATAATAATATAATATGCGTGTAGGTATATACCTATATATAATAGTATATTATAATATTATTATACTCACTATACATATATTATATACTATACAGCTTGGTCGTTACAGGACGGTGGCGTCAGAACCTAAAAAAATAGAACAGGAGGTAATAATAATAATAATATATTATAATAGTATTAGTATAATATTACGTTATGCCGCTTTTAACATTATTATGATATTATACGTATACTGTTATTTTAACATTATATTAGATATATAAACGACGGCAATCGTGCCCGCAGTATATTTCAATATAATTTAATAATTATTAAAAAACAATCAATGGTATAATAATAATAATAATAATAATATAAAACGACATCGTGTGGCGAATATTGTAAGTAAAATAATCTTTACCACTATAATAATAATAATATAATCAAACATATTATCACAGAATTTATAGAGACACACAAGAGACCCGGCAAAAGTTCGACATACCCGAGCACCTTCAAAACGCACCTGGCCCGGACGAAGACGCCATTCAAAAAAATGTTATTATTTACAAGACATATTACCTTTGTACAGTTTAATTTAAGTAATTTAAATATTGAACAAGCCAGTAGTCCAGTTATCGAGGCTTTAACCTAATTTTAAAAAAAATATTAATAATATACGGTCTACGATATATTAAAAAACATAAGTACCAATTAAATGGTAATCAATCCGGTTGTCTGGTTATCATAGTCGCCGCGATTTCGACGTTTGTTTTTCTTCTCTCGAAATATATTATTTGTGTGCAAAAATTACGACGTTAGCCGGGACGACATACTCGGGATGGTGTCGATTGAGTTGTAACATATTGAATTTAATTCTATGCTACTTTTGTGTGTTTGAATAGGGTCCAGTTCATTATCTTGATACCTTTGAATTGTGTCCGTATAAATAAGACGAGATTTTACCAATTATTGAGCTTAAAATTACCTTTTCATATAAAATTTCGCTCTATCGTTTAAATTTTTACCAGGAACTATTTAAATGTATTATTATTATTTCTATAAATTTTTTTAATTTAATTTTAATTAATTGACTTTTTTATCTTTATTATTATTACTGTTTAAAATTTTTTAAAAAAAACAGGCACACACATTTTTTGAGAGACTACTCAGCCAACATCTACGTTCAGATGTCTCCCGAATAGCGGGACTCAATTCGAACGACCTAACAATTAACATCGGTCGGACTCGACTTCGATAACTCCGAAAAGTGTTGGTGGTGTATCAATTCAATAGTTGGGACTCGATTGAATATCACCGCCGTCGTGTGAGTTGTGACATTGGCGATGATTGAATCATTTTTAAACGCGTATATGTATACGAAATGATAGGTAATGAAAAAACAAACAATCGCGGGCATTATGCGAAAACGGCGGTCGCTAACAATACAAAAATTATTCGGTTTTCGGCTGCAGCAATATAATAATAATTATATAACGCGGTATGGGATAATGATGTGTACACACATACGCGCCCACGTGTGAGGGCCAAGCTTAAATTATTATTATTACTATGCACACCTACCCATAATATAATAATACAAATAAATAATATATTTTAGTTGTATCATTATTATTGTTATAATATAATATAGGTAATATATATTGTGAAATTCGACGCCACTATAGATTTTGTCCTTAAACTTAACTCTCAATAGAAATCCGTGTTTTTAACTGATTGTTTTCAATAAAGTGTCTGTATAACTTGTTTGAAATTTAATTACACGTGTTGTGTAAGCACCTCCCGGAGCGCAATCTCATTGCAAACTTTGATTGGGTATCCGACGTCTTACATGTTCAACTCCGTTATACATTTAATGGATCTTTTTTTTTTTAGATATCGCTCTCAAATCAAAATTTAAAGAGTTTCAAACTATATAGAAGTCCTGTAAATCTGTAATTCTAAATAGTTTGTTTCGTTTTTAATGTCTGTTTCTTTAATTAAATAAATAATTTTTATTTTTATTTATAAAACACTTTAATACATTGGTCTTTTGTTATATTAAATCGTAACAAATATGAAATAATGAATAAACTGTTTTTCATTTACTTCGTATTAAATGTTTCATTCGACTACTACCACTTACTGTAATAGACATTTAAAAGATGATTAATTTATACATCGTGAATGACTTAAAAAAATATGAATAAAATATATAGTTCATGTTGGTTTTTATTTATGATTTTAATGTGTGTTAAAGAAAATTGATTTCCTTTTAAAATATGTACCTACACTTTATCTCTTCGGGTCATCAGTGATACAAAAATGAGTTAAGTTAACAATAGCCGTAGGTACAATATTGCATTAGTAATCAATATTAATAATACAGTGGAGCTAATCAGTTAGTAATAAGAAGTAATGCAATGAAGCTAATCAGTAATAGCATTATTATAACTAATAAGTAATAATAATATGAACTTGAGAAAATCTGTATTACAGCTAGGAATTTAAAAATGAAACTTATTAATAACTCACAATTACTAGGCATCAGCAGCTATACTGCTGTCTATATATACCTACTTATATAATGCGCCGAAACTTTAAAACTATTTCGATTTATAGACCTTCAGTGACCGCTATTACGGTATAATATTTACCAGCTATTATACCTATGACTCGATGTATGACCTATCAGTGATCTATGAAAATGAAAAATATTCATTAAATTGCATCATTAATCGTAATTAAATTGATTTTCCACGTAGATTGTAAATGTTTAATAATTATAACTGATATGAAACTATATACAATATGATTATTATTGAGTAGGTACTTAATAAAAAAAAAATGTAAACATTTGAATTAATTGTCTGGTAATAAAAATTATAGTGTACCTATATATTATGTTCATGCTCTCTCTGAGAACAAAAAAGTAGTTGACCTATTCAGTTCATCTGAAATCTGAATGAATTTATAATTGTTTGAACAAATTTATTATAAATAAATATAAAATGTTGGCCATTTTTCAAACTAATACAGTATATAGGTAATAATATCATAATTGATGTGTTATTGGTATCCGTTTTTCCAGGATAAATCGAAAACTAATCTATACTTTATTTACGTATTATAATTTATATGTATTAACAAGTAAACAACGATAACAAAATATTATATTATAAAATTCATATTCATATCACGTTGTTACATGCACACAGTGTCAATATATATTTTAAAAACGCAATACCTACCAATTATAATATCTATGCGCAGTAGATGACCGAGATATAAATGGTATTTCCATGTTGCTTGTGTTGCTTTATTATCATGTATATATAAAAAAGAAAAATGTGCAAAATCATAAATTGTAATTTATTACCTCTTCAAAGACTGACTGTCCATCAAGATTAAGTATATAATAATTAATAAGTAATAACTCACCGAATTCAGCCAGATGATTAGATTATAATTTGGATTTTTCATATTTTACATTGATCTCTGTATAGTGTACGGTGTACCCTCGACAGATTATTATCACGATATTATTGTTGTACGTATAGTTTAAAAACAACAAAAATAATCTATACCTAGCTACTTAGTTGAAAAAATGCCATTATATTTATTATTACATAATGCTTTATCGTTTGTTATTTTAGCCTATAGAGGTACCTACTACAGACTAAATACCGCGGTCGATCGAGTATTAATATACTTAATTATATTTATAAACGTAATATATTATGAATAATTTATTCAATAAGATAAATGCGACTTAGGTTCTTCGCTCAAGGTCGAAGAAATCTGTGAGCAAAGAGGTAGTAAGTACCACTATTATGCGCAGCTGTAGAATTACTCGGCCGCTATTCGTTTTTTTTTCAACCGGACCGTAAATTATAATAATACGTATGAAAAAAAGTTAATTATTTTATGTAATAATAAAAAGACGAATTGACTATGCGAGCATTCTCAGAACGTGTACATCGTATAGCTCAAGTCACAAATATGATGAAGTTATACTCAGGAACATCAAATTAAGTTTCAGTGACATTATATTTATTTGCTATACGATTGCCTTTTAAAATATTGAGAGTTTTTAAGTATAAATTATACAACATACATGTTGTAATATGTGCCCTCCGCTATTTCATCGTTAAGTGACACAATATATTATAACCTACAAAAAACAATTTTGACTACATGCCCTGAATCCTGATTATGGGTGGCCTGTGAGGGTGGACGTCCATAGGGGCACAGGACCCACGTATGTGAAGAGCCCGTATAGTGTATTCAGTTTAAAATTTTAATAAATGGTAATTTGACCAACAAAAAAAATGTAGCACGCTATTCAATGGTTTACAAAGAAAATCTATGAATCATAAATATGTTTTTGGGAAATTACAAGTTATTTCCAAAACAAACGGTATAGTATATATACTTAATTTTTAGTCTTAATATTCATATCTAAATTTGATTAAAAATGTAATATTACTTACAAGAAGTAGGTACTTATATTGCTCAAACTTTTAACTCAAAAATAAAAAGATCATCATACATAAATAAAAAAAAGTTTGGTAGACAATATTTTTAATATCTATAAATAACATAAAAATAGCTAAAATATTTTTAAAATTATATCATGTCTATAGTAAATGCTAATATAAATGTTTTGTAATAATTTCAAGTCTTTGCAGTTATTCATTTTTCAATTTAAACAACAAAACAACAAATCGATTATGTCGAAAACTGGTTTTGGGTAAAAATTCCCGTTTTCATAATTTTGTTTGTTTTTGTAAGAATACTTTACTATTTACTATTTTGTAGTGACATTTTTGTGATATTACTGACATTATTTTTTCAGAGGAAGTAATAATTATAAAGTAATGTGTGAGTCAGAACTCAGAATTGCCAATATTTTAATGTTCAAACCGGGATAAGAACAATATTACCTATATACCTACATACGCCTACCACATAACCAAAAAAAAGTAAATACTTATTGTTGCTAAGGTTCTGAGTAGGGTGATGAGTGTATTGGTTTTACAATTATGTACAAATATGCTATAATAATAACAATGATGTGCGTTTCATTTTTATTTGGAGCACTATAGATGCTTCAATATATTCAATTTTGAAAGTGGTTTTTGGTCAATAAAGTGAAAAATTACCTATACTTTTCAAAGTAATGGGAAAACTAAAAAACTGAACCTATTTAGATTTAATTAACTAGGTATTAAATTATAGTTTATAAGCTAATTACAATATTATGCGATATAATATTATAATAATCTATATTAGTAAAAGGCAATATTATCTGTGTGTGTGTTCGACCCACAGCCTAGTCTATCACACTCGTGGTTTTAAATTGTCGGTATATATTATGTAATCCTATACTCAAGAATGTGTACCACGAAGCCAAGATTTTAAATTTTAAAGAGAGGCTCATACAAACATTGGATGGCTCACAAAAAAACGTAAAATATTTTGTTTGTTTGTATAGGGTTGCAATTGGTTACAGAAAATAAAACAGTTATTATAATTGAATATAATTTTGGACCTTAATTTGATAACATTATATCTATTTGATCGAAACCACCCAAATCTAAAAAATATGTGTAGTTTACATTTAACGGAGCTTAGGCACAGGGTAAATCCACAGATATTTATTTAATTTGTCACGGGCAACGCCGTGTAGGATCAGCTATAATTGAAAAATGTATCTGCTACTAAAGGAAATGGAGATGTGATGAATACTTAATCCCTTCTCAGAATCGTTGTTCGTATTAAGTGATAAATCTATGAGTTCACATTTAACACGTTCATATTAGAGCAGTGACATTTCTCAAATTCTCGACGACGCGATGTACACTCGATATTTTTCACTATACACCAGAGGTGGCGGGTAACTATTGTTGGGTGTGGATGGGCCGGAGGTTATTGCAGAGATTTGGTTTTTCTTCAATTTTTCAAGGAGGAGGGTGTGGACACGCAATGGATATTCACTAAGACATGGCCTGGTCTACACATATGTATATATAAACACATCGATATTTCATATACCTAGTCTACTTAAGCTATAAATAATTATACATGTCAGTTATATATGTGATGATGATACTATCTATGTGTGTCTGAATGTGTGCGCGCGTGTGTGTTAATTATATTTTACTATTGCTCGCGTATATAAAGGATCATACAGGGTCATTCAAATTTGAATTGGTATTTTCTACGTGGATCGGAATTTCACGTTGCAACAAAACCTTGTGCAATTGTCTGTTGAACAAAGAATAAACGTATTCGTTTTATTCATATTATTAGTGTACGATTGAGGTTATGTACAAATATAACAACCATCACATACATATGGGGAGTTTTGATTAGAAACAACGTGTTGAATAGATTATCGCAACAGGTAGAATTTTGCACACGGACATATTTTGTGTGACTGGACAATTTCAAATGATGTTTGCAGCGTTGCCGTCTACATGCTATATGGTTAAATGATATTAATCTTTGGACTTGTAATACATTAAAGTAGGTAATGAATTAAAAATATTATAGTTTAATTCTACGCTATAATATTATACGTGCAGTATTGTAGGCAGGTACACGCCTATGTATAGGTAGTTCAGTAGTTGTAATTGTATGATGTAACAACTCATACCGATATCTATATATTATGTATAATGTATATTCAATATTGTATATGAAACTAATGTCTTGACGATTTGAATATTCGATATTTTAAATTTTAAACGGTTTTATAACTTATTAGTATCCCCATCATGAAAGTACGTGCGTCAGGAGTTGATTAAAAAAATGATTTTATCAGTAAAAGTTATAAAACAAAATAAATGGTTTTGAAATAACTCACGTAACAACGATAATATACATAATATCGATCCATATACTAGGAGGGAGGGAGAAGGAGTACTTATACCTACATATTTATTAATATTATATGGTCAGTGCCGCAATCAGGAATCAATTTTGAGGGTGGGTATCAAATCCTTCAATTTGCTTGAGAAAAAAAACCACTTGAATTCCCTTCAAAAAAAAAAATTAACGTAAACTAAGATACCTAATATTTGATACATTTTAAATTAGGCTTTTGTTTTAGTGATTAGAAATTATCAAGATATAAATAAAGTACAGTTGAAACAATATACTAAAAATAAAAATAAAATAAATGTTTAAATATTATGCTAAGTAAAGTAAGTTTTTTAAAGTTTCGTTTTCCCGTAATTGTTTTTAGTTTTTCTTTTATTATTTTTAAAATTACTGAGAATTGCCCTTAAAATTACTAACTAGATCCAATTTTCTACCAGAAACCATCATCTAAATTTAAGATTGTAGCAGTAAAATTACTGCTAAAAAATTTACATATCGTTATGTAGAACCAATACATTTATCGCTCCGATCAAAAACTAAAATTACTCAAGGTACATTATTGTTTAAAAAAGAAATAATGATCATAAAAATTTGAAATTTTTAAATTAAATTTCAAAGAAAATAAATCACATTAAGTTACCTTTGCTTTCTACCCATGGAAATTCCCCAAAATGTTACTTAATGATACAAATATTCCAGTACAAAACGACGTCCATACAATATTAATTTACTAAAATGAAATAATATATAAAGTGCCAAAATCGCTATATTTCAAATTATAAACGATAAAAAAAAATGTTTTAATTAAAACGAATTAATTATTATTGTTTGCGTTAAATAATAAAAGAGTGAAAATATTTATATTTTTAGTCTAATACAAGGTTAGCTGATATACCACAGTGTTGAA
The DNA here is from genome assembly GCA_022818045.1 of Neotoxoptera formosana. Taxonomy (NCBI): domain Eukaryota; kingdom Metazoa; phylum Arthropoda; class Insecta; order Hemiptera; family Aphididae; genus Neotoxoptera; species Neotoxoptera formosana. The sequence continues at coordinate 12,941,813 of CM040631.1, forward strand.
ACAATATTATAATAACCGATTCCCACAATTATATCGACGATTGCAGTTAGGTATGTACAATCGCCGGGTAAACACAATTTTAAAATCATTTAATAATTAATTCACACTTGGTACGTCAAATCACAAAAAACCTTGAAGTCCACAAATCGTTCGTTGCCTAAAACGACAGGGAGACAAATAAAACAAAAATACAAAGAAGAAAAATTGTAGTAATTTAATAATTTAGCGTATTGTCTTTGTATAAGAATAACACCTAGGTATAAAATGACAAAATAGCGAAATGTGAATTACGCAAACACAAAACAGACATAAAAATCTTAAGACTGATTCTAGAGGTCGGTTTACTTGACAAAATACACTGATATAATATGTGCACTCGGTGACGTGTAACATAAGGTCCAAGTGTAGCTCAGGGAACACCTTAAATATGGGTGGGTCGAGAGTGGGTATTGATAGAAAGATAATATGCCATTTTATCGATAGGGATAACAGTATATTATGAGGGATAGGTCACCTACAGTTATTTGATTAACACCAATTTTTTTTTTTGACACATGCCGCCACTGTGCGCAAGTTACTGTGTATAATATTAAGTATAACTGTATAAGTACTGTTCAAACGGCCGATTAGCAAATACTGACGGTGCACAGTGGTATAAAAGACAATTTTAGGCGGCCAAAAGTGCTATTTTTAAAACTTAAAAATTATTGGTTTTTTTTATCAATAATTTATCCTTACAATATTCTGTAGTTAAATATAAGATTTCAAATTAATTAATTGACATACACCCGACTTACAGTGCTGTTTGTATAAAATATATACATTATTTGATTGATATTTTCAAACTTTCACATATTTTATATTATTTAATTATCTCGCTTAAAATGAAAAAAAAATATAATTTTTTTTATGCAGTTATTATATTGTCTTAAATGTCATAATAAAAAATGTTTTGTTTTATTTTAATTATTTTTTTTTTTTAGTATTTGCTATATTATTGTGTTGAAATATTCAGTGTTTTAATGGTTTTTGAACTTTGGAGAAATCATACTTAAATTTACGCAGTTTTACCAATTGTTCACTGTATACATATTGTAAAGGAAATTGATAGCTATTTTAAAATATAAACATTTTTTGCATTCAGTTGCAACAGTAATTTACAAAAATGGATTTTTTTAAATAAATATGACGTACTCTAAAAAAAAAAATTAACTTTTAATGTTAAATTACATTTTTTTCCTATAAATATATAGTACTTTTGGTACTTGAAATATTCTATTAGTAGTGTGATATAATAGATCTTGAAGTGGTATTTTGCAACTTGATTCCCCAATGTCCATAATCCATATTATTAGAATAGCCGTTTTTTTTCGCCATACTTATATTTTCATACGATGGGTATATACTACAATATCTTTTTTTTGAACCCAGACGAATATTTATGTACTGTTGTTTAGTGAGTTTATTATCTTTAATAAACGCTAAAGCTTCATCTGCTGTATATAGGGAATTGGATAGTTCGAATAATTATATTTAGTTTTAATTTTTTTAGGTCTACTCGGAGATGCTTGCGTTTCCTCAAATAAGTGAGCGGCACTTCTTTGGCCAGACAAAACCATTTTATTTTTTGCAGCACATAAAATTTCCGATGAGTTCATATTAGAATTTGAAATTGCTATTTTTATTTTTTGTCTCTGTGTTCTTTTAGAACAAGATGCAAATGGAATAACTGGTCGACCAGCAATAGACGAAGCCGATTTTTTATTAGATAGCATTTTGAATTTAGTGTTAAGCCATTCGGTGTTATTTTTTGTAAATTTCTTATAATTTCTATTTACTTTAGACCACTTCCTAGAAGTTGTCAAATTAAATTTCAAAATTTCTTTTTCTAACATTTCTTTATACGAACCAGAACAGTTAGAAATATTTGAATATGTAGCTTGAATAAATTCATATAACGATTTTCTAGATTCGATACAAGTTGAATGGATAAATCCTTTTTCGTATATAATTTCAATCAGATCATGATAATATAGTATATTATTTGTATTTCGAGAGATGAAATCCATTTTTGTAAATTACTGTTGCAACTGAATGCAAAAAATGTTTATATTTTAAAATAGCTATCAATTTCCTTTACAATATGTATACAGTGAACAATTGGTAAAACTGCGTAAATTTAAGTATGATTTCTCCAAAGTTCAAAAACCATTAAAACACTGAATATTTCAACACAATAATATAGCAAATACTAAAAAAAAAAAATAATTAAAATAAAACAAAACATTTTTTATTATGACATTTAAGACAATATAATAACTGCATAAAAAAAATTATATTTTTTTTTCATTTTAAGCGAGATAATTAAATAATATAAAATATGTGAAAGTTTGAAAATATCAATCAAATAATGTATATATTTTATACAAACAGCACTGTAAGTCGGGTGTATGTCAATTAATTAATTTGAAATTTTATATTTAACTACAGAATATTGTAAGGATAAATTATTGATAAAAAAAACTAATAATTTTTAAGTTTTAAAAATAGCACTTTTGGCCGCCTAAAATTGTCTTTTATACCAGCGATTCTCAACCGGGGGGTCGCCAACAATTTTTTTAGGGTCGCCAATTCATGTGGCAAAAAAATTGTTTCATTTAGAATCTTATAATTAATAGTAAGTGTTATAAATTATAATATATAATATATTTTTATTTGGATAGCCCGATAGTCCATAAAAACGTACTATTTATTTATAATATAATTCAAGGCTAATTACAGATAAGATAACAATATAATCGGAAACAAAAGGGTCGTTAGACATCTTGGTGACATTATAGGGAGTCGCAAACTCAAAAAGGTTGAGAATCACTGTTTTATACCACTGTGCGGTGGTGAGTTTTCTTAAAATATATTTTGTACATTACTTACCTATTGATTATGATATAACTATTAGGTTTTATTAGTATTTAATATCGAGGAAACTGATATTATTTGATCAATAACCAAATATTGCATTAAAACTTGTCATTATTCTTTTGTGTATTATTAAATGTTTGTTTTTCGAAAAAGTCAAACTTTGTCTTGTAAATATTCACCAAAATAATTATTTAAATTCAATTTCCTAAAATGTTCCTAATATTATAACCATTTACAAACCAGAAATCTGGTTACGCTTAGCATAGTCGTAGTGGTGTACTATAATAGCCTATCCATAACGCCGTGTTAACGTAATTGTATCATTGAAATACATATTTTTTATGATATAGGGCTATGAGTTATAGTCATAATATACTATTAAAATATAAAATATGAATTTTTAACTTTAATTTTTTTTTAAAAATGCATATGTAGGTAACATAAAAAAATATTTTTGTTAAAATATATGATAATATATTAATCATTTTTATAAAACGAATATTATTCCTAGTGTATATCGTTTTTATATAGGTACTTACACTAATACACTGGAATATTACTTGTCTTCTTGGACGAAAATACTTGAAACATCATACATGCGGAATAGTACCTAAAAGGCTAAGACATTTTTCAGTTAACTGTCACTCGATAAAATATATCTGGTATAGGATAAACAGTGTTTAATGTTTAAGCAAATTTGCAAAAAAATCCAATTTAAAATGGTCGAATTCTACAGTACAGATACTAAGATACACCTTATTTTATGATTATGTGCATAGTTAATAAATGTATAATTAGTATAATTCTATACAACAAAATAATTTGTGTTTACGTTCTTAACATTTCAATTTTCCTTCGACAAACTTAGATCTCTGTATAATTATACATCGTTAGGTTAGGACCTAACCGTTAGGTAATTAATATTTAACAGTACCTATATGCGTTAACTATTAATGTTTATGTGGCGATTCGGTGGCTTATAATGTATAATTTATTGAATTGAAACTATTTTCATTACATATTAATATATTTGTTGATTTATTTTTCATCTCGATAATAATTTCAGTAATTTGACATCTCTGCAGATTAGTGACTAGTAACTACTGCTTTACGTTTACTGCAGAAAATTAAATTATTCATTAGAGGCGTTAGCTACCACAATGTCTACTTTATATAATATTGAATAATGTAGAATATTGTGTAGCTCGGGTCAGGATAAATGAGTTCAGGATGACTTAAACAAGACAATAGTTTTACGGTTTGCAAATATCAGTATTAGTTATATTATTAAACGGTAACACGGTAACTATATGGGTATTTAAACAAACAGTAAATAACTCAAGGCGGCGCGGTTGTGCGTTTACGGTTGACTGGACGCGGTGACAAGACGGTGTCACCGATCACGGCAAAAACAAGAACTCAACTGGTTCTGTTCTACCGCAGTCGCGGCGGCCGTGGCACAGCTATGGGCCCAGGGGCCAGGGCACAGTGTGACCAATCTGGGTGCACACGGTGCTGCGGCCCTTACAATAATTAATAAATGATATATAATAAAAAGGAAACAAATATTGCCGCTAACAGAGGCAAGTCAGTCGCAGACATTAGAGTCTACCACTTACCAGTTGCGTACAATTATAAGCCTTTGGCCGATGCGAGTTCAGCATTAATTATTCGTTAAATCTAAACTTCTACAGTAGCCATAATACGTAGGTAGGTACCAGTAATGGTTGTGTGACATCAAAACACCATTACAAAAACCATAAACATACTTAGTAGTTACTATAGTTGGTACATACAACATAAACTACATTTTAATGTTTACTGGACACACCACACACTACTGCAGTCATCAGTCCATATACACACACATACTGACATATACACAATACACCCATGTTATAACTATAAAAGAAACACACCATGTAAAGTGTTCAATATCATATTACCTACCTATATTTATTTTATTATACCATTAAATTATTGCGATAAAGGCGATACAGGTCGGCTCTGTTCTACCTGTCCGATTATCTTCAGTCTACGTTCAACTGGCTTGTCAGCAACGTGTTACGAATGTATATTATAAAATTTTAAAATAAATAAAAATTAATTAAGGTATTTTGGTGTTTGAATCTTTACTAAAAAATAAACAAATAGTTAATACAATATTCCCACCAAGTGCCGCTTCATAAAGTTTAGTAGTTACTATATAGTTATATGTCAACAAACTCCGGATGTCTTTGATCCGTAAATCTTTCGAAACTGCATTTTACCCATTGGCGGAACGCACGGGGCGTGCAGGATATACAAGTATGCAACTACACACCCCGATGTTCGATAAAATTGATGCTTTAAATTAGGGTTTAATTGCTGACGAGCCTAACTAAATTTTTCTAAAAATTAAATCTATATAAGTAATATGCAAAAATGGATGTTTGTTCGTTCGTCCGTTATTTAGAGACTCAAAAACTACTGGACTGGTTTCAATAAAAGTTAAATCAATAGATTCCTCGAGACTTAGAGGGTGTATATAGCTTATTTGTTCAACCCTTAAAGGAATGTAAAAGGTGACTCACACATGAGTTTAGTTTTCGGCTCACGAAAAAAGAATATTTTTTTGTGGTTATCTATAGGGTTGCTATTGGGGTCACATATTATATTACTATTATAAGCGGTAGAGACATTGCATATACCTACATTTTTTTTTAAGTATATTCTTATAAAAATAACAAATCTTTGGCCGGTCAATGCCGGGTTGCCATTGGTTACAGATAATAAATATATAGGCGTACAAAACTGGATGTTGGTTTACCCGAAATTAATAGACTTAATAACTACTGGACCGTTTTCAATAAAAGTTCATAAAGTTCATTCTATCAATACATTTCTTGAGACTGGAGGGTGTTTAATGTTTATAGCTTATTTTTCGACCCCTATACCTAGGTAGCTAAATAGTAACACATGAATTTAATTTTCAGCTCATAAAAAATGAATTTTTTTTTTATTTGCCATTGGTTACACATTATATTATTTAAAACAAACATCAACATTACTTTTATAGAATCGTTAATTAACTTGCATTATTTTTTTTTCAGAAAATATTGATTTTGGATTTATTGTATTTTTTTCAAAAATGTATTAATAAATATATTGAATCATTTATTACCTTTGATTTCTCTTAAAATGTCATCAAAGTTATACATATTTAATTCCTTAACATTTTGTTACTGTCACATCATTTTAATAACTTCTGAAAGTTATACAGTACCTAGATAGATTTTGATTCTTAATAACAAACATAAAGAAATGTCAATGTTATTGAAGTAGATTTCACAAACATTACATTAGAAAAAAACAGTAGAAAATCGCATTATAAAATTTTTTTATTTGATTAGCAAGTGTTTTAAAAAAAAAAAAATTTATTCTATTCTTACTGAATGACTTTCATTTTTCTCTATTCTATTAACATTTGAAACTGCAATATTTTTATCTCTATAATTGATTTGATGAAAATAAATTGGAATATTAATTAAATCAAATCTGTTTAATTCAAAAAAATAGTAATACATGAATTGAACTGGTTAGGTTAGTAAGTAATCTTTAGGACTACAGCAATCAACTATTGTTGTTGGTAAATAATAAATAATTAAAAATGAGTGACATAAGTTAAATTTCAAATTATCGCATAATTAATTTTAATAACTAAATAAAATGATACATCTTTTGTTGTATTTTACAAAATTGATTATATTATATAAAAATGGTATAAAATAATTATAAACAATTACTTTTTTTTACATATTTGGTATATGTACTATGGACATTATATAACTCTAAATTAACATTATTAAAATAATCTAATTCTTTATTTCAATAATAAAATATAGAAAAAAAAATTAAAATATTACTAAGTACTAGTTAGTTAAACTTTGAATAACAATATTTTTCTTCACAGTCCATGGTAATTTTAATATTTAAAGTAAAATAAGTTATCCCAAGTTAAATGTCAACAAATTGAAAACAATTTTAAATAGTATAGTTTTTTAGATCAATACAACTTAAGAACAAGCAAATATTGACCAAATCATAAATTAATTTAGTTTAAATTGAATATACAAAAGCATTAACTAAACCAGCATTAATGCTAAATGTATAATTCATATCTCAGTATATTTTATACAGGTATTTTACAGTTTTGAAATGGACACACACAATTATTATGCTTGCTAAATATTTAAATTAGTTTAAAAAAACATGGTAAATTATGAGATCAGTTTTTTGTCAAATTGTAGTTAATATATTTTTTTTTTCTGATGCAGTCTGGAATGTTTAATATGATAGTTGTAATCTTGGACACCAAAATTGATGTAAAAGTAGATGTATTGATGACAAATTTAATTAATATAAAAATATCTCTAAATTATTATTAATTTAAGAAAGAGACAAATAGTATAAGCTATAAAGTTATTAAGAAGAAATTTGGCAATATGTTTGTTGATGCATAACCATATATTTTTCAAATAGTTGACTAAAGATACCTACTTATAAAAACTAGCACTAAAAACATAACTAAAAAGGACGTCTCACAAATATGTGTTGTTAAAGTGCTTATAAAAAATGTATGTTCAGCAGTTCTTATTTAACTTGGTTTTTTTTTTTTATTATTAGCTTTTATTTCATTATAGCTCAACAATTACATTGTTTAACTTCGTTATTTTTATTATTTTAGTGAATTTATCTATTGATCTTAAAAGTAACAGCACTTTTTGTGGTTGTTTGATATTTTAATTTTGAAGCAAGGTATATGTATAAACAAAAAAATATATATATATATTACGATTCAAAAATGACTGTAACTTGCTTCAAAATAAAAATATAAATAAGTGTCTTCAAAGTACCATAGAAACAATGTTAAGTTTAATAATGGATGAATGAAGAATTAACCCTGAACATAATTTATTTTTTTATGTTACACACTTGTAAGATGGAAACAACTCATACGGGTGAGATATCTTTTTAAAGATAACAATAATGGAATTAATACATCATCATTAATACATTTATAACTATAGAAGTACAATTCTGATAGAAGTTTCAAAAATGTATATGAAAAATTACCAAAACCAAATTTCTAAGATTCAGCAAGTTAACATAAGTACATGAAATTCAAAACTGTGATTTATAGAATGTTGCTTGGCAGTGTACTTTTCAATAACTACATTGGTGTACAGAGGTATAAAATTGGTATCACATGAAACCTTTTACTTGTGATTTGAGAAGACTTCAAACAAATAATAAAACAATGAATTGTGCAATAATCTCATTGACACCTAAATATAATACAACATAATAAGATTTTTTTTTAATATTATTATTTTTTGATTAAAAGTAGTTATATTTATTTAAATATTTTGTACTTTGTCTAAAACACATAGTGCATTGGTGAACCATTCTCTGAGTGTGATTTAGTATTCATTTTATTAAAATCATTTCGCATAAGAAGATTGTAAGATGAAAACTTAACATTTTCTTCCCAGAAAAATGGAAAGTAAAATGTTCTGTATAAAAGTGGTGTTCTGTAATGTAATAATAAAATAATTTTAAACAATTGATTAAAAAAAGGCTAAGATTATTATATTATACAAGTCTTTGATTTGTACAACATTACAATTTAAGAATATAACTTACTTTTTACTATCTAGAAATGGTATGGATTTCCAAATAGTCCATTGCAAATTATTTTCAGAATAATTTGGTTCCAGTTCTGAACTTTGATTGTTGTTAAGGTCTACTAAGAAATGACACAGTCTAATATCACTCTGAAATTAAAGTAACATCAGTAAAAAAAAGTTCAATAAAATATACCCTATTAATTTATGTGACTTAAATTCCATAAGAAAAAATATTATGTTTCATCAAAATTGAATACACTTACATATTTATCTAACTCTTCTTTATTTTGATCATTAAAGTTTTCAACAACTTTGTACATAGATTCCTGACTAAAACGACCAGGTAAAAGTCCTCGGAATTCTGATCTAATAAAATGCATTTTCCATCTGTAATAAAAATATAAAAATATTATAAGACTGTTTTCACATAGTATCAAATAAATGAGATTTTAAAATATATAGTTACCGATCATTTGGTAAAAAAAATGATGAAGGATATCTATGCCATTCTTTGCCAACACAAACATTTATTACATCTGAATCAGGCAATGTAAGATAATCATTACTCAATTGTGTGTAAGTATCAATAGGTGCATGGTATGCTAAATAAAATAATACAAAAAACAAAAAAATGATCATCATTATACATAAACATAAGGTTTTAGTACAGTGGTATAGCCAGGATTTTGCTTGGTGTATGTATGTATGTGTGTGTGTGTGTATGGGGGGGGAGGTGAATAATAATTTGTTATACAGATTATAAGGAAGCAGGGCCGTAACTACGGGGAGGGGTGGGGGTAACCCCTTAACCCCCCCCCCCTTTAGAAAAATAGAAAATTTAAAAATTTCTAGTTTATTCTAAAATTTAAAAAAAAATGTTTAAACCATTTTTTTTTTAACTGAATAAATAATAAATACTTTATATATCTATATTATTTAAACCGTCAAAAAAACAGGTCAAACTATTTGTCATCAAATAACAGCCTTAGTCCTGAAGACTATTACCCCGTATCAATTTGTATTCCCTTCATTGAATCATTCATATCACAAATTAATAAAAGATTCTTGGCTCACCAAAATATTTTTAAAGGTAAATTTTAATAGTGATAACCGATAGGTGGAACTGAACAGTTCGACCCATAACTAGTAATTAACAATTTATAAACTATTTCAAATATTAAATACTTACCTATGAATTTTAATTCTTAAAAACTAAAATTACATTTCAGGGTTTCAATGTTTGTTTGATGACACTAATTCAACAGATATAAAAGACTTTGAATCTCTAGTTTCTTTCTATATTCCTGAAGTCGATACTGTCACAGCTAACTGTGAGCTTCAAATTTGGAGGAAACAAAAACTTAAAGGGCTAGTAACAAATACAAATGAAATGCTACCTTCTAATGCATTGGATGCCATCAGGTGTTGTGACCCAATCATATTCCCTAATATATATATGTTATTAAAAATTTTGTGCTGTCTCCCTGTTTCTACTTCAACACCAGAAAGGTCTTTTTCTGGCTTAAAAAGAATAAAAACCTACCTCAGAAACAGTATGAAAGAGGTATGTATTATGTATAAACACTAAATTCTAATTAACCTGATTATTTTGATTTCATTTTATTGAATTGTTTGTCAAACAGGATCGTCTCAATGGTTTAGTGTTACTGAGTTATTATAGGAATGTTGTTATCACGCCAGATGAAGTATTAAATGAAATGGCAAAGAAGCCGAGAAAAATTGACTTAGTGTTATAATGAAAATATAATGTTTTATTCTCACTATTTTGATGTTTTACTCAATGTAATTTCCTATAGTAATATCCTCTATAAAATTTCTATCTATGGAACTGAACCCTCCCCATAGAAAATTCTTAGCTACGGCCCTGTAAGGAAGAACTAACTAGGACCCCACATCAATTTGGTATGATGATGCTGTGTAGAGATATAATTATAGACTTTCACAGCAACCTACAAACAAATTACAATTTTTATACATGCTAACGTCTTTTGTATTACATTCACATTAATAGCATTTTGAATTTTTCCAGAAATGTTGTTAAGCTGCACCTTTTTTAGCCTCCCCTAGCTACAACACTGTTTCATTACAATTGTTTACAATAAAAAACAAACCTTTAACTAAAAGAGTGCTTCGCGACAATCCCATTAATAAAAATACGAAAAGAAAAGGTATATAAATATTATCAATCAACTTGTTATACAACTTAAGAAAATTAAAACGGTGAATAACACTTGAATGAAAGTTCATATCTTTAATATATTCTAATAATATAGACGATGCCAATTGTATTAATGGATAAACAGGAAATAAAAATCTTTCTTCCTAAACAAACAAAAAAAAAACCATACTATTATTCATTATTTTATTATAACTGATAAGTTTTAAAATACATATTTATTTTTTTGTATGGTAAGACTAATTGGTTATTAATTATTATACAAACTATTAATGTATATTAATCATCTACTCATAGTTATTAAAAATATACTTAGTACTTTACCTTATGTGGTTGTATTATAAAAACAAAAAACCATAAATACAATGGTGATAAATATAATATCCATATTGATTTGTTATTAATATTGCTTTGTTTAGAAAATCTGATTCCAATTTTTGTAAGAATCTAATAAAACAATTCAATCAATTTTATTTATATAATACTATGTTATAAGGCAAAAACTATTTTTATCTATTTAAAAAATTATAACTATACAGTTTAAGAAAATAAACTATTGTTTATTGTTATTTATTATCATAATAATATAACGGAAATTATTTCCTAACAGTTTTATTAGTTGATGCTAATATGCTATGAGTGAATAGGATATTCAAGTTCAATATTTATAATTTCCATGTAAATTTAAAATTGAGAAAAAAACCAAAATCAATTGACACAGGGTAAAATAAATAATTATTCTATTAAGTTTAATTCACAAGATAAATCAACATTTATGATTAAAATAATATATTTTATCAATGGCTATGGATAAACTTTAAGTTAAATTATCTTTAAACTATCTTCAGATAGTAAATTATTTTACTTTAAAAACAAATGTACATACCTTTCTCAATACAATAGCAATAGGAGCCATCAGCGAAAGTATAAATACAACATTGAAATTAAGGATTCCATTAAGTATATAAAAACTCCAATGTTCAGTACCATATAAATCAGGACCATGACTCGTGAATAAATTATAAAAAACAATATTAAAAGGGGCTATTACAAGCTTGCCATAAAAATATGAATCAGTAGCAACTTGATAGACCTATAAAACAATAAGACTTATAAATGCTAAATCATTAAAAAATAAAAATCCAATCATTCATTCATACTTACTAAAATTGTCCCTAATGATATCAAACACCATTTAATAAATAGCATATATTTTTTGTTTCTGAAAATGATATCACACGCAAGTGGTAATCTGAAATTGGAACACAATTCAAAAAATATATTATTGATTCCATAGATATTTTTTTTTTTGAGTAACAACCACGCATATCAATTTTTAAGCATATTATGTTTTAACATAATTATTAAGATATTATAATATGATAATATGTACCAAACTACTATTAAATTATTACTTAGTAAACTGAAGGATAGCATAAAAGTATATAAATAATAATATAAATTAAGTGTAAATTACTAACCCGATTAGACATGAAAATGGCCAACTTAAAAATGTTGACAGTGCAGTTATAAAAATTGCCAATTCATAATTTTTGTTTAACCAAGCTCCAATAATTAAGAAAGTCATGTACCTAGAAAAAGTGTATATTTTAATCAATTTCTATATTTAAAAACTATTTACATTTTTATTCTCACATGGAAAAACTTGAAGGCAAATATGCAGTAGATGCAATAAACATTCCAGGACTAAAAACTGTAATGAACAGGTAATAATTGCTAACAGTGGATGAAATTTTTTTTGATATAGCTCTAAAAAAGTTAATATGATAAAAATTATTATTAATTAACTACATTCAATCAAGGGCATGCTCAGGGCAAAGGGTGGAATTATGTAAATATCATCCATACCACTGTTTTTATTTTCTTAATTGAGTAGGTATTTATTTTCTTACAAGGTGTACATATAATGAATATAATAATTAATAATAAATTAAATTCATCAACTTTATCTGGTAAATAAAAAGGGTTTATCAATCCCACCCTAAAAAGATGAGCATGCCACTGCAATTATGTTTAGTATTATAAATAAAATATACTTGTATAAGTATAGTTCACAAAGAGAACTCAATAGAGCAAGCACACAGCGTATTAGGTAAAACAACATGACTTTTCTGGTATTAAACAGGGCTTTGTAAAGGTACACCGGTACTGCATGAATAAGTATGTATAAATATGATCGAAGTGCATAAGGAGGCGCATATTCCCAGGTTTGAAAACCACTCTTGAAAATAAAATAATGAGTCTAAAACAGGGAATTGAAAATTAGTAAATCAATTTATTTGAGACAAAAAAAACTAAATATTATAATTTCAAAAATAATTATTTTGAATTTACCGGTTCCCAGTAGTTAAATGTTTCATCACAGTCTGTAATATGAACGAGAAACGCAGCAAAAAACCTCGCAGTTAAGATAATTTTCAAAGGTGCATCAAATCGCATAAACCAATCTTTTTCGTGGACAACCGCAACGGGTTTGCTACACATAATACACAAACATATTTTAAATTCAATCAAAGTAATATTTTTTTAAATGTATACGTCTATTATAATGTAGAATTATAAATTACTCGTTTTTTTTTAATTTGAGTTTCTTCATTTCTTTTTTGACTTTTGGAGTGAGCTTCGAGGCCATAATTGAAAGTCAAAACGCGAATGGTTGCAAATTATATCAATGAAAAATCATTGTTTTACTACGTTGTTTTTCAAAACCTGTCAACGTACACAGTTCAATATTCGGTACTCGAATATTAAATTGCATTATCTCGAATTTCTACTAAAAATCCAAACGGTACACAACCATAATATTATTATCTAATTGATTATTGTATTTATATCAATAATTATCAATCATAAATGTGGCGAATATTGAATGGAATTACTCTTTACGCACAGGTAATCGTGTCGATGTACATTGTAATATTGTTTAATATCATCGAAACATGAATTTATTGTATTATGAATTATGAATTTATGAATAAGTATACTTCATTACATTAGAGATATCTCTAATCTTCATGCTTCATTACTTCGGTCTTCGATATCATTGCATTTTTATCAATTATCATTTATCAACGATAAGCAAATAGCGTTTTCAAAACACAAAATATGGTAAGAACCACATCACGGCTGATAGGTAATAGGTATGTACAAAAATATTATTGGAAGCACCGGCGCACCAACCGGCTATAATATCTAATAATAATTGGTGTCACTGAGGGGTATCGAGGGGTTCAAGGTGGAAATCCACCTCGGAGGGATACTTTTGCTACCCCATACATTTTGAAGGGGGGGAATAGCAAGGGTATCGTTTGCCACCCCGAATTTAAATTATATTCGATATTTATTATTCAAGTTTTTGATTTCTAAAATGTACACTATATCACTACCTATATTCTAAGACCAGCAGGGCGATCTCTATTTCGTGACTAAATATTAAAAATATTTAGTCACTGAATATTAAGTCACTTGAATTTTGGCGTCTTTTTATTCTACCGATTCTATAAGGTGATAATTTAGACGACTTATTGCAAATGGCTAAAAGTATGAAAGTGACTAAAATATTGAATGACTTAATGTGATCACAATAATATTATAAAATATACAGTATGGCCAACCTTATTTTACAATGTTATCACTAAATCATCTGATATTTGATAATCAAAAGTTGAATGTTATCGTCTAATGTCTATTAATTTATATTTATGTCTTGCATATCAAATTATTATAACCATTCAACAAAATATTGCTTCTTTGTAGTTGATTGAGTCGAGTGTTGTTTTACGTATAGGCACGCACAAGCTAAACTAATATTTTATAAATTTATGACCACGAAAAAAGGTTTGGTTTTTCACTCAACGTACTATTTTAATTCCACTAATACCTATTTCGATTTTAATTCTAAAAAAATAATGGAATTGTCCATAATATTTACAAGGGAACAGCTAAAGAAATTATTTTTTATCTAGTAAAGGCAATCTGTAAGGATCTGTTGAAATTAGAATGAGTTGTTTTTGACGGAAATATATTGGTAGTTGCGAGGCACCTTAATGCGTTAATTTAAAGAACAGTGCTTTTTTATTTTATTTTAATATTGCATGACATTATGACAAAGATACATAATAATCAGTATAAGCACCTATATTTTATTATATAATAAAAATGTAATGAATAATAATAATTACTCTTCCGATATTTTTTCTCTCTCTAACCGATTTCGGGGGAAGCGTATTTGGTCTGCGGCAAAGAGTCGCACTATTTCAGCAATTACTTTGGTAATGCACCTACTTACACTCGGCTGACTAACCGGTACTTATTCCTCTTTGATATGCACCGGTTGCCAAGAACTGAATCGTGACAAATACCTAAATTCAATAATACATTTACAATGTAAGCTATAACACATATTCAATGGTTATTCATTAATTCATATTTCAACCTAGGTTGTAACATATAAGCGTATAGATATAGTAAAGATTTAAACTTACTTGAACTACAACTCTTAAACCAGTTTTCCTGATTTTAGTTAGGTTCGGTCTAAGACGTTCAATTAACATCGAAACGTCTCTTTTCGAAAGCCTATAAAGTTTTTTAAAATTAAAATCACTAAGATCAAACGGATTACATGTGTCTCTTAAAACCGATTTATGGAGAGTAAAAGCCCTATTACGCTCACAATCTTCTATTTCATCTAATAACGCATATGCTATAAACGCCATACTTAACGATTTATTTATTCATTTAAACAATTTATTATAACGCTGTAATACCGAAGTCAATATAATAGGTATAACACAGTAAGTTAAAACACAGTGGGTACTTATCCACAGCAAAACACAATTTATTATAACACATTAACACTGCAATACCAAAGTCAATATAATAGGTACATTTTTTATAATAAAATCTGTTTAGCTGATAACAATCGTTTAAGTCATACATAATGATCATAATGCAACATTATTTAACGCCAAATCAAAAATATACATTCAGTCACTTAATTTAGACGGTCTTAAACCATTTTTAGTCAATAATGCTTAGAGAATCGCAAAAATTTTCTATGGCTAAATGCATGACTAAATGTACTGTTTTAGTCACGAAAATGACTAGATGTATGACTAAAACTTTTAGAGAATCGCCCTGCAGGGGGACACAAAAATACAAAATGATATTTTATTCTGTGATATTGAAATAGTGTTAACTATTTATAAAATATAAAAAAATATATTTATATCATAAAAAATAATAGACATACCTATCTTTAATCTTGTTCGTGGGTGTAAGCAATAATCACGTGCATGGTTAAACACTTTGCATTTAGGATTTAGCCATGATTGTAAATTTGTAAGCAGTGGCATGGCGAACTTAGGACATTTTTTATAGGCCAGTCTAATATTTCACCCACCTGCAGCCCCAAATCCCGTGACCCTATAAAACAATAAAGTTATTCACCGTCATATATTTTGTAACTACCTGTCGTATAATTATTATTTAAATACTATAATATAATAGTCAATACTAAACTATCATCTATTGACCCACCCACCCCCTTAAAAAGAATCCTGGACGAAAAGACCATTTTTAAAAAAGTCCGAACACACAAAATACATTTTTTTTAAATGTAATTGATTTTCTTATACAATATTATATTTGATTACCTACTATATCTTATTATACCTAGTACGAGTAGTACCTACAGTTTACAGATACCTATAATATTTATAGTATAGGTATTTCAGTATTTGTACTTGCCAATCGTAATTTTATAGGTATAAGAAATAATTATCAAATCAATTAATTAATAAGAAAATAAATATATATTTTAATAAATAATAATTTATATTTTTAGAATTTTTAAACTGACAATGAAAATGTGCTCGGACTTTTTGTCCAACGCTAAAAAAATGAGTCCGGGCTTTTTTCAAAATGAACTTTTTGACCGATTACCCATTAAGAGATTCAGTAGCGGACACCTCTCAAATTTGAATTAACCCCTTCACCATGCCACCAATTGTAAGTACCTACGCCATTTAAATTTCAAGCCAAAGCCACCAAAATTTAACATTTTATACATTTTTAATTACAAAATGGTTTTGTGAATTTGGCCTAATTTGAATTTCAAACAAGTCATAAAAAAATGTGTATTCACGCTCATCTCTTTTTATTAATTCCAATAATAACTTAAAAAGGAGCACTTTGTATTACATTTTAAAGCTTTTTGACAAACTAATCAAATTTTTGTCAACATTTGTAAAAAAAAAAATTCAATTGCTATAAATAGTTCAAAAACTTAAGCTCAAATCATTTCTATGAATTTTAGGCAATTATTATAGGATTTTTTTCTTTTGATACATAAATATGTAAGTGGTTGTTTGAATAATATTATTTATTTGGTTTACTATTTGTATTTTTATTTTATTAATGGTTTTCAAAAATATAATACTTTGAGGTCAATGATTTAACATAGAATCACATATGGTAACTAGGTATTTTAATATAAAATTTGAAAAGAACATCTAAATAAATCAATCAAAATAATGCGTTTAAAACATTGAACATACATTTTTATAAAATTAATATTGTTGCATGATAAATTGAGTAAATTGATATAATAAATATAAATGAGGTAGACATAACTATAACGGTAACATAATAAAATTATAAAACTAAAATAACTATTATGTATAAATATTAAATACTGTATACAAAATAACAGTTTAAGTATGCTGAATTACTCTAACTGGACATGATTCAATCTTGTTGACAACTTTTATAACAGAAGCACGGATAACATGTTCATTTATATTAATGTTCTCAGATTCCAAATGCGTGTTTCTTACATGGCGGTCCAAATTGTCTTTGCGTGTGAACTTCTTCATACATATTGGACAGTTCAAAATGTTTTTTTCTATAAAATTCCATAAAGCCATTATTTTAACAATAATAATTAATATTTATTATTTTATATAATGCATGTTTATTACTACTATGAGTTCCAAGATGTCTTTGTAAATAACGCTTTTCTCTAAAACGTTGATTACATAAATAACAAGATAATTGAGTTGAGAACATATGTGTCTTTTGATGTGAAACCAACGCATCTTTCAAACTAAATTTTCGTTTACAGATGTCACATGAAAATGCTTTAGTTCCTGCAACATAAATTATAACTAACTTAATACATATGTTACAATTAGGTAATTAATACATTTTTAAGTTCAATAAAATAAAACTAAAAAAACCAAGAACTTATATAATTTTCTACATTAAAAAAAAAAAAATATTATATAAATTATTTTAACAGTAATTTATTTACATTTTTTTGTTTTAAACATGAGCATTTTTACTGTATACCTATAATATTACTTATTAGTAGGGTTCGGATTTGAAGGCAATATAATCAATAAAAAAAGCATTTCAAATGTAAAAAAAGGCATTTGATTTATATAAAAAGGCAATTCAAAAATATACTACAAAATAAAATAGTGAACATTTTTTAAACACTTTAAAATGCACACATTTTGAGAAAAATATAAATTAAAAATGAGCATGAATACTAAACTACATTAAGTTTATGCTATTTTGTATAAATAGATTAGGTACCTTTTTCTTTAATGGGTTTGTCCTAAGAATTAGTTAAAAACAATTTTAAATATTAACTTACTTGAGTTATACCAGTTAATTTAATGCAAAATAAACTAGTTGGTATTAAAAAAAAAATTGACTACCATGTATTTTGATAAGCTATCTTCAGAAAAACGGCTACGGTTAGGGGTTAAAATGGACTGACGAACAATCTTGAATCTACGTATTACAAACATATCTTAATCTTTAAATAGGTGTACGGGTAATTTTATGCCCATACCAAATGCTCGATAAGACGATATCGATAAATATTGCGAATAATAAAACCCATTTGTAACAATAATACGCAAGCTGAAAATTATAAAATCAACTGAAAAATTAAACACAAAATAGGCATTTATAAGTACAAAAGTTAAAAAAAGGCATTTATAAGTAAAAAGGCAAAAAAAGGCAAAAAAAAAAGATCCATCGTCTAAGAAATTAAATGAAACACATTTTTGTATAAAAATTATTTTTCTATTATGATTAATAAAAGAAAGACATTTGCCTTCAAATCCGAACCCTACATATTAGTATAAATACAAATACCAGAATGTTTCCTAATGTGATGTTTTTTGAGGCATTGCTTGTTTTTGAAAAATTTTAAGCATGTTGCACACTGAAATGGTTTTTCTAGAGCATGTGATTTCATATGAACTTCTAATGATCGCTTTCTTTTGAAACCTTTAGCACATATTGCACAAAAATGAGAACGTACTGAAATACATAACAATAATGGGGATTTGAATTAATTCAATTTAGTATGAATACCTTATAGGTATGATTACTATTATTTTTTTGAATCTTACCAGTATGTACTATTTTATGTTCAATCATTTTAGATTTAGTGAAAAAACATTTATCACAATCTATACATTTAAATGGTCTTTCACCTAAATTTATAAAATTAAATAAAACAAAATTAATTATTAAAATTGACTCTTAGACAATAATTTGTTGTTGTAGAAAAAAAAACTTTTATTTGATTATTTATTTAATGATCAATATAACAGTAAGACGGTATCAGTACACACAACTGTAGCAATTAAATAATAAAACATAGTTCAACAATTAACAACAATTAAAGAAAAACAAATTAAATCAATTAATAATGCAACAGATAGTAGAAATAAAAATAAGAAAGTAAAATTATCATGTCTTATGATATTATTTTATCATTCAGAAAAATAATACATTTTAAGAAAACTTTTTATTTTAATTTTTGAATTTGTCAAGTTATATTTTTCAATGGATTACTTTTGAAAAATCCGCATCAGAAATATTAATTTTCCACAGGATCCTTAAGGTGTTAGAGTACTTTCAGAATTTGTAGTATTAATTTTTAAGATACTTTATAAATCGGTTGTGTTATATCGTTGAATTTGATTGTCAGTCATTGAAATAAAATAAGGATCATAATTCATAATAATTATTGAAAATGTCGATAGGTATAGATCAAAAATTGTATTTTATAAGATCGGTATTTTTTCATGAAATAGATTTTATTAGTAGAATGACATATTATCTGTCATTATTTATCGTAGATTTTATTTTCTATTTCTAACCTTAATACAATGAGAAGACAATTTTTTAAGATAATATAGGTATAAATATGTTTACCTGAATGTGTTAACATATGATAATCTAAATGTGATTGGATTTTAAATGTTTTATTGCATTTGTTACAAATCAATGGTTTTTTTATTCCATCTCCATTGCATGTTAAATGATAGAAACAATTCTTCTTTGAATTAAAAGTTTTTTTGCAAACAGTACAGTTATATTTAACACTTCCATCACCTATATAATGTTCAATTAAATATAAATATATTTTACATACAATTTAAATTTTACATTACGAATACAAAATAAATAAATTAGTTACATTCAATCGAAGAAATGTGGTCAGGAATTTTGAAAGGTTTTCTTTTGGTTTCAGGCATTGTATTATCAGCTCTCATGTCCAAGTCATAACTGTTTAGCTGATTTTTAACATTTGTATTTAACATACATGACTCGAGATTTGTATTATGCATTAATTCTTGGTCTTCTGCGTCACAGTAATACATAATTTTATTAGTGTAGTACTATAATACCTATACAATACAAATAGAAATGTTGTGATGAACAGTAAATATTTTGACAAATAATTTTAATCTAAAATACTTTTCACTTAAAGCTTAAATAAATAATAATATTAAAATAACTTGAAATTGTTTGGGTTTCTAAATGAGATTGACATTAATTTTGATAGAAAATACTAAATAAAGTTATTGACAACAGATAGGTAGTCTGTAAATAGGTAATATCATGTTTTGATAAAAAAAACTAAAAAGTAAGAATGTGATAAGTTGTAAAAAATAATAATATTGATAATAAATTTGATCTATTATCAGATAACTTATCACTATTTTTTTTCAGATAATAAATATAAATATTATGCATAAGCAGTTGTAACTTAGCTGTACTTATTTATAATATTCATTATTCATCAATTCCTTTAGCAATATTGTGTCATAAAATTATAAAACTCATAACACATTTAAAATGTATACCAAGTGCTTAAAATAATTGTCCGAACTCATTATTCTTTAACAATTAATCTGCCTATCCATTTAGTATGGCATCAAACGAAGTTAGAAAAAAAGTAAGTTACACTTTGATTGCCAATATGGTTGTTTAATAAGTATTTATGTTAAAATAATGAATTCTAAAGATGTTTACTATTTGTGTTATATGATTTATAAAATACCTAATTATAAATATTTTTATTAATTGTGACTTAATTTTTATTTTAGGTACTTACTACTTTCAAATTGGTGCATAAAGCTAGATTACTATGTTTTAAAAATGATAACCAAATGTTAAATGGTATGCTGCATTTATCATATTATTTATTTTATAATAGTAAGTTAAATACAAATACTCAGCATATACTCTGAGTGTTAAAACGATCTCAGCATAACAATCATAACATATTTTGAAGTTTGTATTTCAAACAGTTATAGTTATATTCAGTGAAGCACATATAGGCACAGGGGTGTCAGTTAACATTACTATCAAAGTGGGTGGTAGATGGCTATAAAAAAATATACATAAGTTAGGCTTTTTTTTTTTTATTGTTTAATTTTGTATTTTAGATTCTGAGCTGAGTAATGAATGTATTGATTTTACAATGGTGTTGTACTTTTTTTGTGTGTCTGTACATTTTTGAGCAGTATAAATGCTTTGATTATCTTCATCAACATATTTTCTGGTAGGAAAGTGAATCTAGTTGATACTTTGAAGGCTTAAAAGTAAAAATTCCCATACATTTTCAAAAGCATTGGGATAAAACACCAACAAATTAAGGAAAAACTAAAGTTTTTGACAAAATTGATTTAGTTTTTTGGTATAACTCAAAAGCTAATTAATGTTGATATTCTAAATTTTCTTCAAATGTTAATTTGAAAATTGCCCAGATGTGATTTTTGAGCTATTTATAGACATGATTACATGAGAAATGTTTTTTTTTTTTTATTGTTAAATAGTTGTAAGTTTAACATGAAATATATTTAGTAATATAGGATGACATACTGTCGTCCCTCAGAATTATTTTTCTTCTATAATTATTTTATATCATTGAATTCAAATTTAACAGATCTATTATAGTGACCCACTTGACACCTATTAATTTAATCATTGGTAGATTTATTGATTTGTATTGTATATTGTTTAATATTATTACTTTTAATTATTTGTTGGGGGAAAATTGTCTTGTTTTTTTGGATGGGGATGCCTTAGGTTTATCAACACCACTCTTCACATTTCTATTTTTTATCTACACTTTTGACAGTTTAGTAAGCCTGACATATTAAACAATTTACTATGAAAGTTTTAATTTAGTTTTGTCTTTTATAGGTTTATTTTCAATTTTAAGAACCATTTTCGTTAATAATTAATTAATAATGCTTGGTTTTTTTAAAAAATATTTTAACTATTGTAAGACCCTAATTAGGCTGTAGTACATTTACCTTCTTAATAAACTTTTAAATAGTTACGATTTACCAAAGAATGGATGAAATACATTTTTTTTATTCTATTGTTTTAGCTGCTAAACATCAAATTAATGAAGAATTCAAAAAAAATAAAACTGTCTTGGATCCTGCAGTAGTTCAGAATGTATGAATACAATTATACTTATTATACATTTGATAATTATAACTTTATAGTCTTAATTTAATTTAAACTGTTTTATAATATATTAAAATTAATTATGATAAATCTATGTTAGCATTAATACTATTTTTGAATTTTTTTTTTAAATACAATAAATCTAACTGCAATTATTTTGAATAACTAAAAAATATTATTTGAGTTCTTAACAAAATGTTCTTCTGTGTTGTTAAGATTTGAAATAACATTTAAAATGGATTTATTATTTTATTTATTTCCTACATTTGTATACTTATTACACATATTATATTAAAATATTGTATTTTTCTACAGCTCATAACCTTAGCTCAAGATGTTGAACAGGAATTAAGAACACAAGTAGTTCAAGCAGAAAGAGTAGATGAAAAAAAATTTAGTGAGTAATTCCTATTTCATATAAGATTATTATTTTTATTTTATAATTAAATTCTTGTTTTCTCATTTTATGTCTAGACAATTATAATTGTTATTTATAATTGCATTGTAATTTTTATTTTTAAGAATTGAATTTAGACCCAGAACGTCATACTATGGAGAATATACCATATGCTGAATTAGATGATGAAACATATAAAAAATGGAAAGAAGAAAAAAAGAAAAGTAGCAAGAAAAATGAAAAGTGTTGTTGCGACTAAATTATAATTAAATTGTTTTCTAAAATTTAAAGTTCAAAATATGTAGTTAGCAATTGAATGTTTGCAATATATATGCAATTTATATGCAATTGTATTTACAGTTGTATAGTATAAACTAAGGTTATCTTCACATCTGTTATTCACAGACCCATGTTCTTCACTAAAACGACCTTAATTCAGTGAAGTTTAGATTTGTGAGTTAAAATATTTACATATTATCTTTAGTATATTTTCATGAGTTATTTGTCAATATCAACTAGAAATTTAGTAAATTAGAAGTAGGTGTAAATATTGTGATAATGATTAATAATTAATCAATTGTATTGATTTTACAATGATGTGTTTTTTTTTTATGTTGATATACAAACGATAAGCATAAAGTAGTCGAAATAATGTTTTGATTTTCAACTTTGAGGATGGTATCTGATAGCAAATAGGATCTAGTTGGTACTTTTGAGAGGTCAAAATAGAAAACTTCTCAGTTATTTTCAAAATTGTCGAGAAAAACAAAAAAAGTAAAAAGAGTTTTTAACAAAATCTATTTTGTTTTTTTGTAGTAACTCTAAAACAAATAAATATAGATACGATACTTTACATTTTCACCAAATATTTATATAACCATTTTCCAATCAAAAAAAAATGTATTGACTCTTTAGTTTTTAAACAATTTATAGACAATTTAAATTTTCAAGTTAGTTTGGTTTTTTTCTAAAATAGTCGATAACAATGTTTTTGCATGGTCAAAAGGTTTTAAAAATGTAATACAAGATAAGTCCATAGTTTTTATACCTTAATTAAAAAAATGGTTACCAGAAAGTCACATTAATTATTTAATAATAATATAACAACCTAACAAGAAGGTAATATTGGAACAAATCTTCTGCTACCCATACTAATCGAGATATTCTATTATTTTTTCATTAAATTGAAAACAAGGGCAGAATCAGAAGTTCATAGACTGACTTGTTTGGAAATTTCAAATTTAAGCCATTCGAAGTTAAACCGTTAGATGAGTAAGTTTCATAGATACCTAAATGGTAATCGCAAAAAAACCCTGAAATAAAAATACTGTAAAAAAAATCTCAGGAAAATATACATTTAATCAATATATTTAATTTTTTTTTTCAATTATTTGTATCCAAGTCAATTCTTATTGAATGGCTCAAGTTACAAATTCTATAACTGGTATAAATGGTTGTTTTTTTATTAATAGAAGATGTAATTTTTAATTCTGAGCTGAGCGAGGAATATATTAATTTTACAATGATGTGTGTTTTTATTTTCGTCTCACCACATTTAAGGGCAGCAAAAGTGCAACGATTTTCTTCATCAGCATCTTTTCCGGTAGAAAAGTGAATCTAGTTAGTACTTTGGGCAGGCCCTGATTTAATAAAATTAGGGCCAAGTGCACAATTTTTTTGGGGGCCCCCTACCCCCACCACCACAAGTCAAAAAAATGTTCCAGAAAAAATTTATATAGAGAGGAGGGGGAAATATTGATAATAAAAACAAAATATTTATATGTTAAGTATTAAATAAATATCCCAAAACTCATAAAATATTTTTTGTTCTTTTTTGTTTCTTTTCTTAATTAAAGTTTTTGTTTAGCCGCCCCGCTTAAATACTGCCACGACATATTAGTATTTACCTTTCAAAACAATTATATTTAAAAGTCAAAATAATATTCATGAAAATTTAAAAAAAGAAGTTTCGAATATTATAAATTATCACATTAATGCTCACCTATTCAAATACACGTGAGACTCGTGTGAGCGACGAGCGTACAAATTTATAAACCACGGTACTGACAAATATACAAATATGAAATAACGGCTAAAGCATAATATTCATAATAATAAAATAAAAAGATAATAATATTGTCATAAATAAATAATAATATATGGTAAAGTGATCAGTGACGTGCGGGCACAACGCTAACATGTACGACAACATTGGACAACAATAACCGTATTAGTTTATTTATAACATTTAATTAATGTTTTTCGCTATTCATTTCCGTGAATAACTGAATAACCTAAACCAATGGTTCTAAAAATGGTAATTGTGGGAGCGAAATGTATCACCAACGACGGGTTAATCAGTAAATACTAAATACTGGGCTGGAAGAAATCTATAAATAGTTATTACTTATTATGTATCAAATATTTCCGATGTTCAAACAATTGTCTATTATTATTATTTTAATATGTTGTATTGAGGTGTGGAATAACTTATACTTGTATAAAGTCTATGGGAATTATAATTTATTAAAAATAATTAATTTAAAAAAAAAATTTAATATACAGAAAAGTTTCTACAATTCACGGAGATCGGGGGCCAAGTGCAAGTGCTCCATCTGCACTTGCGTAAATCAGGGCCTGAGTTTGGGGGGTCTAACATAAACATTTTTTATCAATATATGCATTTTATCTAAAATATGCAAAAACATGCAAAATAAAAACACCACCATTTATCTCATCATGAGGTGATTCGTGGACACTGGACATTACTGACAAAATCAATAATCAGAAGTCGTAAAATAACTTGCTGTTGCATATAAATCCTAGCCCTGCTAATAACCATTTACACACCAACACATTCACAAGATCGTGCGACGCCGAAACAATATGAAAATGTGAATAAGATTGCCAATAATTTGTTCCTTAATACATAGCCGTCACCGGGGGTCTTAAGATGTAAGTTGAGTAAAGGCTGAGTTACATTTCATGAATTTAAAATTGCCGCCATAATAGCAAATGGATCTAGATGTCTTAAATAGACTAGGACCTTTAAATGTTGGTGGATCTAAACAGTTGCAGTGCACTATATAGTGATGGGATTTTTCGTTTCTTTTAGTGAATCGTTACTTTCGTTTCTCACTGAGTCTAAGTGCAGTTGTAGTGCACTATTATTCGTTCCAGTCCTGTTAATCAAGTCTTTGGTATATACAAACTAGATTAAATTCTGTGGTATAAGCACAGAATAAATTACATTTAATATTTAATTTAATATATTCTGTGGTTAAATCATTGAACTTATATTATACTATCTTTATTTTATACTTCAATGAGCTAAATCATAGATTTAGAATACCTATTGAGCTAAATAGACCTAAAAAATAAATAGTCTATTTACAATAATTTAGCCATGATAATAATAATAACATATGACAATAACATATAACATATGTTTTATGCAAGGCGTATCAATACACCTTGGTTTCATCAATATATTGTTCTATCATGGTTTCGTAATAATCTAAGACCGTGGTTTCATGGTTGCTGAATGTTGATAGTTATTGATAGCAACTACCAATATCATTATTGTGATTTCATTTCCCGCTATTTTGTGATTTCCAGACACAAGCGACAAACCAGTAATAGTAATCACTAATCAGTAATCAGTATGACAGACGACAGTATCAGACATCAGTCTTCACTTTTCAGTGTACCTGATGACTGATACACATAATATGAACTATCAAGTATACACTGTATCGTATATTCGTATCGCAGTTCAGTAGTAATCCCAATTTCGGATTTCCCATTATTTATTATTCAACATTAAACTTTAATAAATTAATAGGTATGAAAGCATAAATGTTATCTCTAAAATTAATTCCGACTGCATTACAGTAATACAGTTCTAAAGTGTAAATTATATTCTGTCACAAATTAAGATAATATAATATGTTTTTGTATTAACATTATTAAGTAGTTACTATATTAAGTATTTTAATTTGTGTCTTCTGTATTTTGTCTTGTCAAACTCATCAGTTCGTTGTAAATGTTGTAATTATTATTACAGACTGTGTATGTTGTGTATATTATATTTTAATTTAATTTAAATTAAATTATTTTAAAAAATGTCTCAAAACGAAATTAAGTAAGTTCTAGGTATACATTCAATTTACTAACTGATTTATAAACTATGCATTTTTTTTTGTCAGTAACTATGTGAGGACCGCTGAAGACGTAAAAAAAGTCATAGAACATGCAAAACTTTCAGAAAACGATCTTAAACCAAATGTACAATCTATTTATTTTGGAGAGAAGTTTGAAAACTATAAACTGTTGCAGTTGGATGAACACATTCTCGCAGATCTTAAATGTGGTCAAACGTATGATTTAATAAAAATCAATGTTATTATTATTCATAACTTATCTATTTATGTTTCTACTATTGCTAATAATAATAAACAATCATGTTAAAACATGTTATATGTTTTAGATGATCATATTTTTACTGGTTCATTAAATATTTCAAATTAAAGAAGTTTTTATGAATTTTAACAAATTTTAACACCAACATATTAATGTTAGCAACATATTAACATATTAATTATTTGTAACCCACATTGAATATTATAGTCATTGTTTACTATTTTACTTTTACTTACTAATAACATTTAAAAATAATACTTTATATTGAATACAATTATTAATAAGGTAGGTAAATTCACAATTCACAATTCCAATTTTTATTTTAGTTTGACCCATTTATTAAATTTTTTTAAATTTTTAATGAACAAATTTGAATTAAAACCTTGTCAAAATGTTGAGAAAAATCTGCTATTAAGCTTTATTTTAGTTTAAATCCATGTTAATATTACAACTTATTGGCATATAGTTATCTAAATTGTTCTTATACTTATATATTTTGTTATTATGTCTTACCTTAGTGACTTTTTGAAATTATATTAATTGTTTAACAAGACTATTTGGAACTATTCTCTAGATACTTTCTTTTCATCTTATTAATTTTTTTAACATTATAGTGTTGTATTCAAAGGGGACCATAGAGAATCTGCTGTATTGTGTACTAAGACTAAGACCTATGATGTTAAAGAAGCTGAAACATCAAATTCAATTTTATTACTTCCTGAATTAACATTTCCAGATGAAGAGCTCAATAATATAGAACTTACTAGCCGAAAAGTAATTTATTACGTAAAGCTGGCAAATATTATGATAAATATTTATAAATTAATAACTGCAGGTAGTTGGTATTTTCCATACATACTTTGAAGTAAAACCTTGTAAACCACGTCTTAAAAAATTGAGAAATTTACTGGAAAAGTGTAGTTATAAAGGATCAGAACTTGAAAAAGAAGTATTGGCTTCCAACAAAATGTATACATTTGAGCATTTATCAGCCATAATACAAGCTAGTGATGATCAACTAAAAGATGCTCTTAAAGAAATGGGAGCATTCCAAATCAATGGTAATATATTAATAAAAATAATAATAATAATTTAATTGTGATAAAAAAAATCAATCCTTTACTATGAATCATTAATTTCAATCATTATTTATTTAAGGTAATTGGAGAGTTCTAGACTTTGAATATGAATGTAGAGCTTTATCATTTTTATTAAATTTGATTGATGAACAGTCGTGGCCTTATAATACAATACCCATGGATGAAACTCTCAATATTCTTGGTGAATTATTGCCTTCGGTAATATTGCAACACATTATTGATCTGTATAGTACTTGGTGTGTATCATCAAATTTAAGTAAGTGTATTAATTGTTATAGAATTTAGTTATATGTAAAAAATTTAAGTTAAAATCTCAAATATAGGTACAGCATTATATATATTTAAATAACTAATTTAAAAAATAAAATAAATTAATAAATACATTTAGATATAATTCAATAAACGCACAAGTACCTACACGCATATTAAGATTTTCGCCAATTTCACATAAAAACGCATTTTTACTGATTGCAATATCTTAATTTACTTTATTAAAACTTATAAATTCTATGTACATATATAATACTTCATCATTTTGTTAAATTAATCTTTTGATAGGTCAGGTCTTAAAAAATTATAAATATTTTTTGTTTGAAAAGATGCTTTTAAAACTTTTTTTTGTACGTTTTTGAATTGTTGTTTTAACATCAATGTCAACTGAATAATAATAAAATATCTAATTGGTTCATTCGGTCAGTTAGTTGTAACGTTTTCAAAAATAATTTTATGTTTATTATAACGAAAAAATAAAAATAAAATTTAGCCGGATTACTGGACGTATAAGATTATTGCATGTCCAGAATACCAAAAATCTACAATTATTAATTATTTTTAAAATTATAGTTTTTAATGATCAATTCATTTTTAAAATTAAAACTCACCTATCTTACTTATTTTTGAAGTTTTTGCACATAAATCAAAATTAATACATAATGTGTGAAAATTAGCTGAAAATCAATATTTTTCATTTTTTTTTAAATAAATTATGTAGTTTATGAACAATTGGTGTTATTTTAACTGGCAATGGTACTAACATTGCTTGTTAAAGTTACACGAGTAATCTCTATTTATGTTACAAGAGATCCGTAAGACCTTGAGTTTTTCAACAGAGCTTATACTTTATTCCACTAGAGATCATGCCGGTTCTGTGCATGTAGAATGAGCTGCCGGCGTATCCCCTCCACGAGGGTACATTTCACCTACGACCTGCCGCATGTGCTGCTCTCTGCCCTCTACGACGGCAGTCAATTCCAACCCCAAACACCAAGAATTTGGTAGGGATGAGCAGAGCCTACGCAATTTGGTTTTCTCGCGGCATGATCTCTTGTGGAATAGAGTATACACTACTTATCGTTTTTAATTGGTAAGGTTTACCCAAAGAATAGGTATTCTCCCATGCCCAAGATCCTCAAAGGTGTCGACTCCCTTTTCTTCTCTTTGGTGAACTTAACCATCTCTGTATGGTTTGGGGGTTGAGCTACCTTTTATCATAAGTCATCCAGGTATATCAGTTATTTACTGTCATTTTATATTATTTTATAAACAATATTATATCTTTGATTCATAATATTGTAATATTTATTGTAATTTCTTTTCACGTATTATGTATATTCTATGTTACTTAAATATTAATTTAATGTTTGAACTCCCACTTCTGCACAGCTAATGGCTTGAAAGTGGCCAACTACTGTCATTGTATTTATATATTTTAAATGTTAAGGTATAGTTGGAAAATAAATAAATATTATCATTTGACGAGAGTTCCGTGACCAGAGCCAGTAGTTTTAATGTATTTTACTTTCAATGTCTGTAACTCTGAAACTAAGTCAGATAGACTTATTCTGTCTTCACCAGAAATTAGACTAAATGTTAAAAAAAAAAAATATTGATTTTCAGTTATTTTTTAAACACATTTTAAATTAATTTTTAAAATACTTATTACATATATTGTATTTTTATAGGTCAAACACATAGATCATTAATTGAAGATAAAGTGTGTAGATTTATGGCTGTTGGACTTTTACGTCCTTGTGACAAATTTAATTTAACCGATTTTAAAACAGCCTGGCAAGGAAGCGTCCCAGAAGGTTAACTTCTAATTTAAAATACTGTATGTATAATGTTATTAAATAATGTATCATGTAAAATTGTGTGTTTCTCCAGGAATGTCTACAAATTTAAAACAATTGGATGGTACAGTGCTTGTTGATCAATCCAGTCATCCACAGACAATTTGTTATTTCAATGAGCAAGACTTACCAGATGATATAATTGATAGATTTCAATACTTATTTCAAGTCAGAAATAAATGGACATTCAATGAAATACAACCATTTCTCGAGTATAATTAAAAATATAACCTGATAGTTTCAACAATATTAAAATGTATTATTGTTTTTATAGAAAATTGTCTACTGATAAATTAAATGTAAATACACTGTTGGCTAAGTATACCAGAGCTACTAAGTTGGATGGTGTGCGGTTTTATTGTTCAAAACATAGTTCAAAGTGATCAGGTAAAACGATATAAAGCAAATTAATATATTATTATTCATATTGTATAATAGAAAAATAATCTTTTTTAAATACATTTATTGTTGCCATGGTAACATTATGTTCAAACAACTTTTTCATATCTTAATAAATTCATATTAAAACTTCAGATTGATGTAGCAGTAAGTTACTGCCAGTAACACTGTATATTATATAAAAAAAATGCATTGTGTGTCTAAAATATTATAATATGCTTTAAAAGTTTCAACTACCCACAAATAATATTTTAAATTTTAAAGACATAACTATAACATCATAATTTTTTGTTTAAATATCTAATTAATTCCGACAGAGCAAACAATATTTTATCAATAATAAATAAAAAAAAACTAATAAAAATCAAAACATTCTAATGTCTATAAATAGCTTAAAAGAAACAATATTTTGAAAATTGTATTGTATATAAAAAAGGCTAACATAAACATTTGGTGAAAATTGCATGCATACGGTGCTACAGTTATTAAAAAAAAAATCAAATTTGTCAAAAACTGGTTTTGCATAACAATTTTTGTTTTTTTGTTTTTCCAACGCTTTAGAAACATATTGAGAATTTTCAATTATGAACACACTAAAGTATCAACTACATTCATTTTTTCATCAATAACCACCTCTAATTTGGAAAATTAATTCATTTTTTTGACTTCTTATCGTGTATATAAAAAAAGAAACACATTATTGTAAAATCAATACATTCATCGCTATGTTGAGAATCTAAAATGTACACAATTAAAAATAAAAACAAGTTTTCGGTAAAATATTTATAGGTTTTTAACTTACTAAAAACCAATAAGAGAAAAAAAATGACTTAGTTATTTTCCAATATTACATTCAAATTTCTCAAATGAACGAATACTGACAATTACATCATATCAACTACCCATTAAAAGTAAAATAATTTATTATGTATATCAGTCTATGGATTTTGGTAAACAGTAATAACTAATAACTAATAATATATTAATTATCATAAGTCTAAGACTGTTTATTTGATGAGTCTCATTGTTGTTGTATACAAAATGTTGTAATTATTCTGTACCTATTCATCATTACATTAATTACTTAATTTTTTATTATTCAGAAACAATATGTTATATTTAAAATTTAAATATTTGTCAATAACAAACAGATTTGCAACAAGGATCTGAGCACAAAGACCACTTGGACATTTTCTACAGCCACATCTCACTTTTTCATCAAAAAACATAATAAACATTCAAAACTGAATAACAAGAAAAGTATTCATCTAATTTAGTTGAACTTTAAACACATGACAGTTAAATAGAATAAATATATTTTGATTGATGTGTTGATAATGATTTGATGAATTAAAATAATCTTTTTATTTATATGTCTTAATTACTATGGTTATTGACGTTGCAACAAATACAAATTAATAATGCATAAATAATATTTTACATGCTGAAATTTTTTTTTTTAGATATAATATAAAATAGATAAGAAGAAAGAAAAAATATATTTATAACTAAGTGTTAACATTATATTTTCTAGAACAAGTTTGTCTCTTTGAGGAACTGCAGAAGAATTGACCTTATCTCTGGGTTGGGGGAGTGTTTCGCACACATTCTGTTAGTTAGTGTTTACCCGAATTTTTGATGTTGCATATGGGGCATTTCTGTTGTTCTTTGTTGCCCATTAGGTATTTGTGTGTGTGTGTGTGTGTAATGTGTGTAATGTGTGTCCAATTCTTAATCTGTTAGTTACTATTTGAGATCTGCGAGGAGTGAAACTAAATAACATGGACAGTATTAATTTAGTTTAGTTGAACTTTAAACACATGACAGTTAAATAGAATAAATATAATGTGCTCTGCAAAGGCCAACAGAGGTCGTATTTCTTTAAGCGAAAATGTTATACAACAGCCTTCACCAACATCATAGATATCAAATTCTGATGACTGCAAGCTTAATTCAGTTCTCAACATTTGTGTTATATCTATATTTAAATGCACACAAATTAGACACGATTGATAAGTAAGTCTTAATTTAATTACAAATCAACTGCTTTTATGACGCTAAAGCCATCTCCCATGCATCAGGTGTATTTTAGTCAAAATTGGTCACTGGCAATATATGACCAATGTAGACCTATACTGGTTTTTGCTGCTACAATCTCCTATACTATTACTGATTGGTGTATATCAGTGGGTCTAAAACTGTAGTACACATACCATTGGTGGTATTCATGCTTAACTGTGGTATACAGAAAGCCGTGTGGTGGTAGTACTAACAATTAATAAGTTAATATTTTTACAAATGTATGTAACAAACCTAATATTGTTTTATGTTTTGCGTAAACGGGTATAGATATGCGTAAATTGGTCATTTTAAGTCATTTCTGTTATAATTTAATTTTAAATTCAATATTATCTATAATATTTAAATTTTTTCTTTTATCAGTTACCTTATATACAGTCAATTCATTTTAATATTTTCACAAAAACGTACAGGCATGGCTGTATTTAGAAATTGTGTATAGGTACCTCCCGGGCTTAAAATTTGTGCCACCCATTTTAAATAAACTTTTTTTCATATAAAAGTAACTACAGAGTATAGATTCGTAGTATACGCACCATTAGTGGTACTTATGTTAGGCAGGGCTATATATTTTTTTTCTATATGTGTAAAGCTATAAGGTTTTCTTTTAATATTTTAAATCGATCAAGGGACACGTATATTGTCTGTAACATTTCAACTATTTGTATTATAACTGCAGGTATACCTAACGCTATTCCGGCTATCAATAAAGCTATGATAAAAATAAGGTAATTAGTCGGGTATAAAAATGCTTCAGTGATATTTAAACGTTTTCTCCGACTATCAGGTACGATGACCTGTAAGAGAGACTGAGATGAATGGAGGAGAATGGGTGTAGCCGTGGAAGTAAATTTAGTGTAAAGGAGGGGGAGGGGCGGAAAGACGGAAAAATAAGTGGATTGACAGAATATATAACATATGGATGTATAAGGTAAAGGTGACTGTTGTGAGAGAATGGGAGAAGAAGTGTGAAGACTAACAGTTAGGTTAACAATTTCGAATACGTAAGAAAGTATCTAGAATTGCAAAGCTCACTCGACTCTTTGGCTGATACTGCGTTTTAGAAGGTTCACAAACCTTGACTTATTATAGGCGAGGATAAATGAGTCTAAAACCCCAGTTGGTATTGTCGGTTAAGTATTGAATTAAGTGTCATCAAATTGAAGAAGCTGTTGATTGTTGAAATTTGACATTAACTGTGGTTAAAATAATAAACTTAAAAGTAGAAAAGTAGGAATGATTGGATGTAAAAGTAATAAGTATTAATGATTATGCGTAGGGTTTATAATTAATTATCAAGTTGTCAGTGCCGTACATTAGTGTTTCTCAACCTTTTAACTGTGGCGACCCCTTTTTTAAATTTCAATTTTTTAGCGACCCCTACATATATATTTTTTACATACTCGCTTAGAATCCTTAAATCTAAGCCTTAGATTATCATTAATAATCAATACTACAAGTACTGTACACAAGAAATATAAAAGATACATATTATATTATATTTATTTAAAATTTAAAAAAACGTACACTAAATATTTCATTTTATTATGTAATTTTTTTTTAAATTAAGGTTTTTAATGGCTTGGTTGTTGCTGTTGATGTGATATTATTTCGTCAGTTCTTGGTTTAATTGACTTCGTCAAGTTAATTCTCATGCATTTGCTAATGTCATACCACAAATAACACATTGAGGAACATCCTTTCCATTCTCGTTTAAGTATGTAAAGCCATATTCAATGTAACTATCTTTATATTTTAATATTTTTTTTTTTTTGAGTGGTCGTGGTTCATCAACATTTTGAGTAGTATCCAAATTATGTTTTTTTGTAATATTTGAGTTTTGACTATCAGAAGTCGATGTACTTTGAATCGATGAAATATTACTTTTATTTTGAGAATAATGGAAATTAATGGAATCCATTTTCAAGTAAATGTTAAAATAATTTTTAAATTTATTTAAAATAGTTTAAAAAAATACAAAGTTGTAAATCGTTTGTACAATATTTATTTTTTTATTTAAAAAAATATTGTTTTCAAGTAGAGATAGTATTATTTTTTTATACTAGTATAGCAACCAGAATATATAAAAAATATACGAAAACATTTAAGTATTTATGTATTACATTGATTTTATTTTATTAACTTGGTAATTAGTATATATTTTATTTTTAACTTACTTTTTTGAACTCACTCACCCTATGCAAAAGCGTTGTATTTTTGGGGGGGTCCCCCGGTGGGGGGCACAAATATTATCAACGGTACTAGATTTCCCCCCACTTTTCGACACGAATTAATACGGCGTTGCCGGGCACAATCCGATTGAAAAAGCGCGGCAATTTGAAATCGACCAAGAGCACCGTATTTGAAACCCGCACTGTGACGTCTAGGGTTTCTTATATCGCTAACTGGGCCGCTGTACCTAACTGAACAAAAAAACAAATCACTTCTCTCGCAAGCTAATTTCTAATTACACTTCTATCTCGATACGATTCCCGTCTTACTAACTTTATACGTGCCTGTATACCAGGTTAGGTTAAAACAAATGATAAGACCAACAAAATCCCGTAGATCGTAATAAAAATAGAATCCGGGCACAATCGGATTGTGCCCGGCAACGCCGTATTAATTCGTGTCGAAAAGTGGGGGGAAATCTAGTACCGTTGATCATATTTGTGCCCCCCACCGGGGGACCCCCCAAAAAACAACGCTTTTGCATAGGGTGAGTGAGTTCAAAAAAGTAATTATTATTATGCGGGCTGCGAGCTACGACTCTACGACTTCATAAGTCAAACGTTAAACATTACCAGATGATGCGTTTAATATACATATTGTAATTTGTACAACAAATTTATTAATCATATAGATTTTTGTTTTAAATTTTCAATCCTCAGTTGTAAAAAATGAACATTTTATACATTTTTACTACAAAACAATTTGCAAATGTTTGATGATGAATTTCAGCCAAAATTTGAAGTTTAAATGCTTATAAAAAAAATTGGCCCAATGTATTTTTATCATTTTTGGTGTATTATTTAAAAAACTTATGAAGAATCTTGTATTAAATTTTTAAAAAATTTATCGATATTTAAATAAAAAAAATTTTTGAAAAGATTAAAAATTTCTTAAGCCTAAAATTAGCTCAAAAATTAACAAAATATTTATTAATTTTTTGGTGTATATATAAATTGGTAATCTGAACATTTGGTGAAATTTTAAAATGTTTACGGTAATTCCTTTTTGAATTACATTAAAATAAGAAAATCGTTTACGGAGAAAACTGGTGAACATCCAATGTCTAAGTTCAAACGCTCATAAAAAATTTGTTTCAGTTTCCGGTAAACTTTTTCTTTTTTAGAAAGGTAGAAAAACATACAGAGAATCTTGTGTTCAATTTTCAAATCTTAGATTTAAATAGAAAAATTTTTATGAATTTCCTAATTGAAAAAACTGCGTAATTTCGTGATGTTTACGTATTTTGTCGACATTTTAACTTAAGACGCTTTTAAAAAAACTATTAGAGACATACGCTCAAGTTTTTTTTCAAGTTTTTTGACTTACTATGAAAACATTTTTATCGTCAATAATAAAAAAATTAATTATGTCTATAAATAGCTCAAAAAAAGTCAAAACATATTGAAAATTGTATTGTGTATATAAATTACTTATATAAACATTTTATGAAATTGTCATGATATTTACGGTCATTATTTATTCTGTTACACCAAAAATAAAAATCAATTTTGCCAAAAATTGGCATCGCGTAAAAATTCCCGTTTTTTCCTTAATTTTTTTTTTGTTTTTCCCGATTAAAAACTATTGAGATTTTTACTTTTGACCCCTTCCCCTAAAGTACCAACTACATTCACTTTCCTATCAGAAAAAATGCTGATGAAAAAAACACTTTTACTGCCCTTAATCGTGGCGACAGATAAAAAAAATTTTGACATTTTCCCCCAGACCCAAAAGCCAAACGCGTCCGTGAAAAGAGGTCGGAAAATAGAAAATTCAAAAATCCGACTACGGATTATTTTTCTACATCGGTATACGAATGAAAACCCCCTTTGGCGTTTTTCGATATTTTGACATTTTTCCTCAGACCCAAAAGCCAAGCGCGTCCGTGAAAAGAGGTCGGAAAATAGAAAATTCAAAAATCCGACTACGGATTATTTTTCTACATCGGTATACGAATGAAAACCCCCTTTGGCGTTTTTCGATATTTTGACATTTTTCCTCAGACTCAAAAGCCAAGCGCGTCCGTGAAAAGAGGTCGGAAAATAGAAAATTCAAAAATCCGACTACGGATTATTTTTCTACTTCGGTATACGAATGAAAGGTTAGGTACGAATGAGTAAAAGGTCTATGGTGATACCTAAAGTGTTACGTATGCAACGGCTGCAAGAATGCGCTGTTAGGTGATTTCGCGATCCGCAAGCGCGCGGCGTTTTGCCCACGCCACGCCTACTATTCGTAATCGACAACCGACGACGACGACGGTGACGATTGCTCGTTCGGGAGCGCCGTTTATTATTTCATGAACGTTCGATCATGACGAATCGCATCGATATAAAATTCTCACGCGTACCCTTCAAACTATTTTTTTTTTAAGAATTACTGCTTACCTAAATACCAGTATATAGATTGTAAAAACCGTAATGCAACATAACTTAATTTATATTTATTGCATTATTACTAATACAAATATAGTACCTAAATAAATACATCTTTCATGTTCAACTGTTAAAGATATAATATTATCTTATCTTTTTTAATCGTAGATTTTTAATATGATAATAAGTAAAAAAACAAACATTTTTTTAAATAATAATACCTATAATGTATACTTGTAGAAACGATAATAATGCTCTAAAATCTGTATTTAGCTTTAGCATCTGTATTCTTTGGAGATCTTGTCTACCTTCACTGCCTAAAATTAATCAACTTGAAATTTTTAGTTGTAAATTACATGTGTAAACAAATGTAATATAAATCGTACTAAAAAAAAAAATACAAAAGTACACAAATATTTTATTTATTTATATTTCGATGACCTAAAGGTATACATTATTACTTTTCCATATTTTATATTATATTAATAATGAATATAGAATCCACAATATTAAGTCTAAAAAAAAAAAAATATTGTGAGTATAATGCTACTCATTTTTTTTACATAGTTCTAATTGTATAATTTTGACAAACCTATACAATAACATAATGTACTTCGTTATACAATTTTACATAATATATCTTATAGTATACGTATACCTACTCACATAAAACGTAAAATACAAGTAAGTAATAATAATTTTATTAAAAAAAAAAGTAGAGTGTTGGTACAATTATTTTACATTTCCATTTAAAATAAATACATCTATAAATATAATTTTACATAATTATGTGTATGTATTTATTTAATTTTTTTATTTTTTTATCTTTTAAAATTTTCATATTGTGAATTATATGTGGAGGTTCAATAATGTCGTTTTTTGATAATCTTTTACTATACTGAGGGTCCACAATTTCTCTTAGTAAGCACTCTTCATAAAATCTACAACAAAATATATTTTTAATTACTACATAGTCTGCATAATAAATACTGCATATGAAATCAAATAAAAATGTAGAAGTATTATATGATTTAATGTATAATTAGATAGGTAAGTACCGCAATACTTACAGTTTCAGATGAGTTTCCATTTTTGAAGTCCAAAAATCAAAATACATCGTCATACCGTATAACTTCAAGATAAGTCCATTGTAACGTATAAATAAAAAAATAACAGATTTGACGTTCAGTAATATGTTATTGCCCTTGTATTTGATAATAATAATGGCAGCTGTCTTGCTTTAAACTGTATACATTGTTTGCAACTTTCATATAAGGTAGCTAAATAAGTACAAATGTATTACAAATTTAATAATAATTATCTATAAGTATGTTATATTGTTATGTACACTACCTTTTTATCTAAAACTGCTTTTTCTAGACTTTCGTAATTTTTTATAGAATAAGGACATTTGACTTCACAAATCGCATCTTCTCCTATCAACCCATCAAATAATAAAAAAATTCAAATAAAATTCTAAGATTTTGTTAAACGTATATATATTTCAATATTATATTTAGTATATATATATATAAAAAAAAATAGCAGTTCGTAATAAATTAAAATATTAAAATTGTTACTCGGAGTTGCTGCTAAGTAAGGAACCACTCCGTCGACAAACAAACCACATATAGTTATTGGTTTTTTAATAAATTCACTGAGAGTTTGTATGGCTATTTGTTCGGTAATTTTACCATATTCGGTTGCTTTGGTAGTCACACTTCCATAAATAATATTATGTACCATTACTTTACACGATGTGTAAGGTCGTATCTTACATATTTTTCCAAAATTGGAGGCTGTCAAACGCTTTCTTCTCTCTTCAAACCACATTTGATTGTTCGCCTGATTTCGAGTTTCTAACTCCAACGATTTTTTAGATGATTCAGAAAGTGTAATTGATAAAATATGTTCGACTTTTTTAATTTTGAATTCTTCATCAGACATACAATCGTCAAGTGGTTCAGCAAGTCCATAATGTTCATCGGGGCCTTTTGACGATACATTTTTGGCTTTATACAATCCCTTTGATAAGAAAAGGCTTCGACGATGTGATACAATTTTTCTTTTGTCAGCTGTATATTTCAAAAAACGTTTGGCAACTAGTCCTGTTAAATAAAAAAAATATGAATATATTATATCAATTTTAAAATTGAAAATTGCCTATAGTAATTAGTATGCGTCTTACAGTAAAATATGTTTACCAAATAGTCAAAATTCATATTTACTTAGATTTATTATTACAGTCGACTGTAGACCAGAGCAACATCCACTTGCCACCTTTTTTTTTGATTAGTAAATTCATAAAAAAAATTTCAACAGAATTATCTTTTTAAGTTTTTCTACCTTTCTAAAAAAAAAAATACCGGAAAGTCTAACTAATTTTTTATGAGCGTTTGAAATTAGACATTGGATATTTTCTGCAAAAATTAATTCAACCTACTGTATTATTAATAGTAATATGAATTATTTTAGCAATAATATCATAGAATACACCTAGTTAATAGTTATGTAGGCTGACAGACCGTCTTCGCTGAGAATCGTTTTTCTTATTCAATGATTTATATCATTGAATTCAAATTTAAGACATCCATTAAAGTGATACACTCGACACATACTATACTGCAGAGCGGTACCAACTTGCTAACCTTTTTTAGGTAGTAAATGTACCAGACCTCAAAAAAATACAGATTGATAAATAAAGATTTTAGAACATTACGAGTATTTTATATATATAGGTATACCTACTACCTACATATTATTATTATTTAAA
Organism: Neotoxoptera formosana; assembly: GCA_022818045.1. NCBI lineage: Eukaryota > Metazoa > Arthropoda > Insecta > Hemiptera > Aphididae > Neotoxoptera > Neotoxoptera formosana. The sequence goes on from CM040631.1 coordinate 12,982,318, forward strand.
AAAATGTTTGTTATTACTTATTATCATATTTCAATATAACTTTAACAGTTGAACGTAAAAGATAAAACACGGAAAATTAATATTAATTTAATCGAGCTGTATTTATTTTATTTACCATGAAAGTAGATTTTACTATAAGCATTATATTTGAATAAGTACTAATTCAATAAGTACAAATCAAGCTATGTTATAATACAGTTTCTACGATCTATTTATTGGGACATAAATTTAGTCAAGCAGTGTCTTCAATTATAATCGGTAGTTCATAGGTACGCGCGGGTATTGAAAATATTACGGCAGCACTTGCGTGTCATTATAATGAAATAACTTTTGTTGTAATCAATATTTTAACATTTTTGTTTTTTTTTATACAATTTTCAGAGACTTGCAACTTGCTCTATGTTTAAAGTAGGTATAACAATTTTTATTTTTATTTTGTATAGGTAATTGAAAATAGTCAATTTTTAAAACTGTTGATAAGAAAAGTGTTGGGGGGTAAAAACATTTTTCTAAGTTATGTGGTTTATTTTATACAATTTTTTAAAATATAAATATATTTTGGAAAACGATAATTGAAAACACTCAATATCTTTGCGTAGAGCCATGCGATTTGAATTCTGTTTTTTCGGATGTTGTTATGACATAAAAATACACATTTTTATGGTCTTTGAATTTTTTATACGCATGTCATTTTTGACATACGCATGTCAACTTTTTTTTTTAAAATGGCAACCACCTGTTTTAACCGCTCATTATTTTTTGCCTAATTTTTCAATTAATTTTGGTAGTTTAATAAACTTTCTAAGTCCAAAATTGACCAAGTTACAGCAATTCAAAAAACGTCATACGTTTGTGCCGCATGACGTTTGAACGATGAAAAATATCGAAATGTTCAGTCATTTCATTTAATTTTGAATCAAATTGTCATACAGATAAAAGTTTACTTTAGAGTAAATCTAATGTTCAATTTTATAATGACCGATAAAATACGATAAGTATTAGATTAGCATAGGTTACCTATAAATTACCTAATTTATTTGGACAAATTACAGCAATTCAAAAAAACAAAAAAAAAAATATAAAAAAATGAGCATAATTTTTAGTATTTTGACTGCAATTAAAATTTTACAATTAAAATTTTATGACTGAACATTTCGATATTTTTCATCGTTCGTTTTTTGAATTGCTGTAACTTGGTCAATTTTGGACTTAGAAAGTTTATTAAACTACCAAAATTAATTAAAAAATTAGGCAAAAAATAATGAGCGGTTAAAACAGGTGGTTGCAATTAAAAAAAAAAAAGTTGACATGCGTATGTCAAAAATGACATGCGTATAAAAAATTCAAAGACCATAAAAATGTGTATTTTTATGTCATAACAACATCCGAAAAAACAGAATTCAAATCGCATGACTCTACGCAAAGATATTGAGTGTTCTCAATTACCGTTTACACGCACTGTATACCTGTCTTCTGTGTTTTAGTTGTATGCTAATAAGTAATAACCCTCAAAGTTGAAGCCTTACCTTTAATAAAAAAAATTAATAATAATAATATTTAAGTTTAAAATACATAAATTAGGGAAAAAAGTTAGTATGACATTTTTTACATTTTGATTCTTGAGATGAGTTAACTATTAACCATTTAAGTATTTAACCATATATAACCATAATAGACATAATAGATGGTTAGGATAATAAATCTAGATATTCGGTAAGCTAAACCGGCTTAAAATTATCCAACATAATCCCGCACCGGGATAATGAACCATGTCAATGATATGGCGAGAAAATCCTGGTGAGTTTTTTTCCACACCGGCTTTGGCGAATTTCTAAAGTGTCTATGCTTGTATTTTTGTTCGGCTCCGGTTTCAGTATTTATTCCATGAGATTAAATCTGACCTGTTATCACAAGACAGACTGCTCGTCGATGGCCTCACTCCATAGAGTAATATTACTCTATGCCACGGACTAAGATATACGTATGCCTAACTCACGGACCACGGTTAATATAGCCGTCTATTAACCGTGAATGAGGCCATAGATTTATATCTATTAATCTGTTGAACCTCACTAACCGAATATGCCCGCCGGGTATTTCGTTTCTGATGAGTTGTACAACCTGTCTTATGTATAATTCTTTCCATGGGTTGGTAACGATAAAATTTCGCCAAAAGCATTGAAATATTGAATCGGCGAATTCGTGTTTGGTTACGAGTTGTGATACGTAATATTACGTATACGCTTTTACCAGAATTTCCTCCCGTTCGTTATATTTAATACAAAGGATTGATTGGCGGCTGGCACATCGGATCATTGGCAATCACATCGGCCGCAGTCTGCATTATTCCTTTCTGCCAATCTCATCACGCCCAAGGTTATTTGCACAAAGTGGATAAAACCATAAGAAACACACGTGATCATGGAGTGGGGTGAGTGACGTTAATGGAATTTACAAATTTTTAAGTCAATGAAATATGTGTGAAGTCAATTTGGATGCATCTAAACTAAATTACTTTACTTCATTTTTTATCCCTTCTCAGATGCTGATAATTTTGAACCTGCTAAGCCCGTCATTCCCGCTGTCGACATTGTTGGCGGTGCTAAGCTCAACAAATGGGAAGGTGAAGATGAAGAAGAAAATATAAAGGTTAGACCATGATGTATACTTAATAAAACTAATTTGTGACAATATTTTAGACATACATTATCTCTTACACAATTTTGATAATTATTAGAAAAAACCTAATGCTTGAAGTGTACTTGTAAGTGGTGTACTTTTGAGGAGTAGCTTATAAAAATGTAAGATTTAGCAGATGCTATTTGCAAAGTTCATAGACTTGATGTTTTTGGTACCATTCTATTCATAACTATAGTTCAGGGGAGAATTGGTAATATTTTTCGGACCAAAATTACATTTTTTTTCTTCATTTAGGTACATGTCTATTGCACATTTGGCTTTAAATTCTAAAGTAATTTTGAAGTATGTATACACATAGTTAAATTCTAAAACAAACTGCTCAGATATTTTCAATACGTATTGCCACTAATTGGCAGGTTGTAAAGAAACCGCTGCGACCGCTTTTTGTCGGTTGTAAAGAAAAATCATATATTTCGCAAATTTCCTGTAATAAAAGTTATTTTGCTCTATATTATACCAAAAGTTAGGTATATTATACATAATAAATGCATTATAACCCATATAAACTATAAATATGAAGAATGATAGAAATATTTAAATATTTTTGAAAATAATATTAAATATGCGAGGTGATTCTTTTATTATAAGCCACTCTTTATTTCGAAAAGTTTCAATTTTTTTGAAAATATTTTCACATAATTTGATGTCATTAAAAAACAAAAAAATTTTCTAGTTTTCTTAATATATTTTTTATTTTTGTTCTTTTTTTCTGGGATTCTGTAAATCTATGATTGTACCTTGAGAAACATTTGGTAAGTGTAAGTTGCCATTGCTTATCCTATTATAAATAGACATACAAAATGGGAATAATAAAAACCCAATATGAGATTATTTTGGTAAATTAGGTTTTAAAAATAAATATTTACATGAGAACAGTTAAGGATCTCGGTCATTTGAATTAAATGTTTTATTAAGTTATATTCAATTTACAAAAAAAAAACTTTTAACCGTTTATTATTTTTGATCTTTAGTAATATGTAGGATAGTATATTTCGTCTTATTAGACTAGATTTAATTTCACAGCATAAAATAATTTTTAATTTATTGCTGAATTTATTCATATTATTTATTATTTTGGTGTTATCTACACAAAAGATAATATTACAAACTTTTATTTAAAATAAATTTATTTTATGGAACTAAAGTGCTGGGGAAATGGTACATTCTTTTTATAAGGTAAAGATTAATAACAGATTAGAGCTTCACAATTTAGTTGTTGGTAGCTACTCGTGTGTAGTATCTATATTTTTGTGAAAAGCTGTGATGATATTATTTGCATAATATACAATTCATAAAAAGTAAAACATATATGTTTCTCATTATTATTAAACACATATTTACTTGATCCCTATGCGCTAAATAGTTATTTTGTTGAATTAACAATGAACCTTTATTTTATATTATTTTTAGGATAGCTGGGATGCAGAAGAAGAAGAAACAAAAAAAACCGACTCGAAAGTCCCTGAGAAAAAAACCAAATCAAAATTGGAACAAAAAATAGCTGAAAGAGAAGTACTTTGAATTTTTATTTTTTACTTTAGTTATATTACTAAATGATCAAAAATATTAAAGATTAGAAATTAATAAGAAATTTAAAACAATTTATTTAAGTGTTAACTACTTAAATTGATAGACAATAAAATTAGAATATCAGTGAACAAGATAAATTTTGATCAAGTTTTGATATAGACTAATGTTAGTTAAAATCACCTAACAGGTTTAACTCTTAGGTTTTGTAACATAAAAACAAATATTAATAGAGTTGGGTGAGTATCGTGTTTTTAGAAACTAAAAGAGTTGAGTGGACCATTATTTTTTGTAGTCAAGTCCTTGAAATAGCCCGAGTACTCAAAAGTTCAAACTTGAGAGAATAAATTTCAGAGTTCTATTATTGACATATTAGTTTCTTAAGTATTTATAGACAACTATTGAATATTTGAGAAATATTTTTGTTAATTTAATAATTTATGTATATATTTTTTTTTTTTTAATACAGCAGTATTCTGTCTAATATATTATTCTTTTTTATACGCTGACTCTAGTGGACTATTCGTCTGAGCCCCATGTAGTGTTAGCAAGACATTTTAAAATAATTAAGTACATGTTATGTTTGGTCTAATACAGCTTTTTAAGCATACTTAAATAAATAAAATATAACAACTGAGTCATGTAATTAAAAAACTTATGCAATTTGTGTAGTAAGTAGGTTTTGAGTGTACATGTCTTATAACTGATGTCTGATTTTGATGATAGATCAAAAACATTTCCGGGCATAAAATCAGCAATTTTTTCTAAGGATAGTTGACATTATATTTATATAGTTTCTAGGATTTTCCTAATTAATAAAACATGGCATAAAACGTTTATACCTATACAAATTATTACATCATACTGTAAAATTGTGTCAAAAGATTTTTGTTATAAATAGCTTAGAATTTCTCAACAAATTATGTTTTCTATTTAAAATAACAACATGTTTAATTGTGAAAAGTTTCAAGTTTATATTTTTTTTAATTTATCCTTAATTTTTGTTTAAATATTAAATTTCAACTTCAAACACTTATTTAAAAGAATTATGTATTTTTTTGATATTTGCAAATTGCTGCAAGAACAATTTTTATATCTTTATACAGACAAAAAGAATGTTAAAAAACATACTATTTTTAAACCAATACTTCACTCCGCTAATCTGAAATATTTATTTTTAGAGAAAACAAAAAATAGAAAATGAAAAAATGAGGCGTAAATTTTTGGAAGCAGAGGAAAATTCAAACATGACACCAGAAGAAAAGAAGCTATTACAACAGAAACTTCAAGAAGAAGCAGATTTAGAAGTAGCAAAAGAAATGTTAGGTGTAGATGAAAATGATGAAGATTCGATTGACCGCATGAATCCAAAATCAAAAGAAGATTTCATTGTTTTTGAACAAGCTCTTCAGAAAAAAATACAAAGTTTTTCTAAATCTGATCATTATTCTGATTTTATTGAAGAGCTTATTAGGAATTTATCTGTTACGTGTAAGTTTTTTTAAATTAAATACATACTATTATTGTAGTGCTTACATATTAAAAAATATCAAATTGTATTATTTTAGTGTCAATGACTGATTTGAGAAAGTTAAAAGCAAGTGTAGATAATATGAGCACAGAAAAAATGAAAGCAGAAAAAGGTGATAAAAATAAAAAAAATAAAGGCAAAGGAAAAGCTAAACTGCGACTTGACAACAGTACTGTAAGTTTTTTTTTTTATTCTTATAATTAATATTTTTTGACTGAGCATAACTTAAAATATTTGAATGTATTAAAAAAGTAATAACCACTTATAATGAGGACTGGGTGGAAATGAGCAAGTGGTGCATTCACTTTAAACATTGATGTGGAACTATTAATAATCTATGAGAATTCTTGGTCACTCGACCTGTCATTTTATAGTTTTCAAATCCTGTCAGTAGAAACACTCTGAACCTTATATACTTTTAGGTTTCTATCAAACTACCTTTACCCTATACCATTTCTAACATTTTATAGCTCTTACCAGGCTCGGATCCAGACAATTTTAACAGGGGTGCTTAAAGAAAAACTAGATCATACTTTAAATAATATAAATTACATAATTTATAATACAAATTTATTTTATTGGTGGTTTATACAATAGGAGGTGCCCGAGCACACATAGCCCCCCCCTGAATCTGCTCTTACCACTTCTATAATGATCAATATGAAAATATTGATAATTATTCATTATATTTCAACTGGGTTTCATCTTTCTCTTAAACTGACTTTAAACATCTCATTTATGTCTTTGATACTCAATCTTAAACTTAATTTTAACGCTGTGTCTAGAACACCGGGCGCCCGGTTTTATATTAGAGCACCGGGCGCCTGATCATCCTGTAGAGCACCGGGTCACGCTGTAAATATAAAACATACACTTATCCATTGCTGTATGACATTTAATATTATGGTATAAGAGTTATCTGATAATAGTTAATACAAATAATATATAATAATAATTAATATACGAATAGTAAATATAAATAATATAAGTTCACATAGGTTCTTTGAGTAACTGCGCTTTAGGCTTCATTTATGTGGACGATCTCCGCGACACTTGAGGAAAAACCATCTACCTTTTGGTTTTGTTGATAATGAAACATAAGAAAAATGAAACCATTCTACTGGACATAAATCATTATCGCAACGTATCATCTCTCCGTATGAAATCTGTTTACAAACACAATAGGTTGGTTCATGTGAATCGACAGCTATAATATCCCTATTTCCATTATTTTTAGTTTCGGTTTTTGTTTTTTGAGCCAGTGTTCTTCCAGCTCTAAGCCTTTTAGGAAGGCCGATTGTTGTCAAGATTGCGCCTTTTTGCCTTTCCCCCCCCCCCAAAAAAAAAATGGAAATAGGGATATAGCTGTCGATTCACATGAACCAACCTATTGTATTTGTAAACAGACTTCATACGGAGAGATGATATGTTGCGATAATGATTTATGTCCAGTAGAATGGTTTCATTTTTCTTGTGTTTCATCATCAACAAAACCAAAAGGTAGATGGTTTTTCCCCAAGTGTCGCGGAGATCGTCCACATAAAATGAAGCCTAAAGCGCAGTTACTCAAAGAACCTGTGTGAACTTATATTATTTATATTTACTATTCGTATATTAATTATATTATTAATTATTATTATATATTATTTGTATTAACTATTATCAGATAACTCTTATACCATAATATTAAATGTCATACAACAATGGATAAGTGTATGTTTTATATTTACAGCGTGACCCGGTGCTCTACAGGATGATCGGGCGCCCGGTGTTCTAGACACAGCGTAATTTTAAAGGCATGTTTCACATGGATTTATATTTTATGTGTACGTTTTAGTATACATTGTTTAAGTTCATATGCGATGGTACGCTTCCCTTGTTAGGAGTGACATGATGAACTTGGCCAATTTAAACGGAAACTCACACATACAATATGCGTCCACTTGTAATGGGCTTTAAGCACATTATTAAAATTCAAAATCAAACTTCTCTATTTATTAATAGCACATCCAGGGGCTTCACCATGGTCACCTACTGCTTTTTGCAGATTATTTTAAATTCTATCATACAAAATCATTAAACGGCTGCCATCTCCTTCAAAATAACTTCACATCATTTAGGCCTTTTCTGTGATTCTAAATGTCACTATGGCATTTACTTATAATCTGAACCTTTTCAATTTAAAGAATACCTTTTATAATAACACCAATACCTCATCATTAGCCTAAATTGTTTGTGATCTGGATTTAATTCTAATTCTAGCACTATCTCCAAACCTGTACATTCAATTTGTTTGCTGTAAGGTACTTAAAATGCTTGGTTTAATGAAACAAGTTGTCTTCCACCCTAAAAGCTTTTATCTAAATACTATTTTAGAGCTTTCAAATTTTACTGACACAACAATGTTATTTTACTGTGTTCCAGATTCCTGATTACAATGAATTTTCAGCTTATACGGTGGATGATGATTATGAAGAGTTCATGTAAGGAAAAGGTTCAAGCTAAAGAGAACCGTTCTAATGAAAAAATAAGCCGTGTATATTAAAATATAAATATATCTATTACTTATATAATTATAGTGTGGATATAGCTAAATTATACCTATTTTTTTGATGGTTCATGTTTATCTTTATTTATCACATTGAAATATACAATCCCATGTTAAAAAAGAATATACTCTTCTTTTTTTTTTATTTATCAAAGATGAAATGCCATACATAATTATGTTCTAACACTATCTCTATCTGCTTAATTTTAGATAACTATTATTGCACAATATTGACAACCACTCACACATTTTACTTTAAGTTTATTGATATACACTTCATTATGTTGAATTTTTTGTGAGTTTATTTAGTAAGCTATATGCATCTCTCACTGTTTGCTAATTTAATACTCATTTAGTTCACACATTCTTTAGTTATATTTATTATTAGTTTGTTTAACAACAGTAAACCTCTACTGTAGCTATGAATCTGTACGATGTATATGTAAATGCAGTGTCTTTTTCCGCGGGCTGTGCATCCACTGCAATGATGTTAACGCCTTTGTAAGTACTACCTAATATTGATAACGCAATATTAGATAATAGAGTTTTATTTAATCACTATAATATTTAAAATAAGTAGAAGAAAGTTTTACTTCCTAGTTAAAACTTAGTAGAATTATTTATTTTTTAAATCATAATAATATGCGAAGGCCGAAGGGGTGACTCAATCATTTTTAAATATAGCTTTTCCACAATACTCTTTGTCCAAAACAACTATAAAATAAACTCAAATCACAATAACTTTGAACATATAAACACAAGTATAAAAACTACCAATGTAAATGATACTTCCTATACAAACTCCGCTAAATAAGTCATAATACGCCTAACGCCAAAGCAACAATAAATAACCAAGCCTACTAGGTCACTTTCCTACCAAACTCTAAAGTCAAAAGGCTCTATTATATTATTTAACTTGAATACCTTATTACGAAGTCATAATTGGAAGAGGTATTCCTAAGACCATGATTAGAAGTAGTGTCACAGAGTAGATTAAATTTAATATATTCTGCGGTAGTGTCAAAGTCAATGGATTGACCTCTTCACCTTAGATCTTGTACATGATCAGCTAAGCTAAGGTACTATAAATATACTATAGAGCCTCTAGCTAAGCTCTTCACTCACGTTATCTATAATAGTTAAAATGTTATCATATTTACATATTGTATTGTTCATGGCTAAATATATTTAGCCATGGTATTGTTTATTTATACAGATGTCGGATTGTAAAATTCATTTCCATATTTAGTCACTGCCCATGGTAAAATTGATCTTTTATAAAAATAGTTATAGGTCTAGATGTATTTTAAATTAAAATACAAAAATGAATATGTCCAATGGGCAATGAGTGACGAATATCAGGTTTCAGGACCTCTTGCAATTTGCATGTTCTTTTCTGGTGGTTGTTGAATTGTCTAGGCAAGATTTAAATTTATTTTGTGAAATGAAGTAATTAAATACAAATTTTGGCTCATTTTGCTATATTATACCAAACATTGAAACTATAAAAAATAGGTATATTTGAAATATTTTTAGTGCATTAAGTGCACACTCCAGATCCCGAACTTGAGTCAAAATCAATATTATTCTCATTTCTCATGATATAACACATTACACAACACTATTATATGAAGAAAAAAAATAGTCTTCGTGGACCGTGGTGATTATGTAGTGGTTAGTTTAGATGATAGAGCCTGTATAATTTATTATTATCAATTATACCGTTTCACTAATATTCATATAATATATTTTTTATAAAAGCTCTTGAAAGTTGTAATTAGTGAATACTATAGTATATAAGTACCTATATTGCATCTAAGTACGATTGTACAAACTAGGTCTTACGAACAGGCGCACAGCCAGGATTTTTTTTAGGGGGGTGTTTTAATTTTATATTTAAATATAACAAGTAGCGGGCATTACACACTCTCCACTGTGCTACATAGTAATCAACCTTCGTCATATTAATAATATCGGACACGAAATAGAAGATAGAACTACCTATTATACATGACAACATTTATGAATTTGTAGAAATTTGAATCATACGGTACAGCAGTGTACACACATTTTTTACATAAATACGACCGATGGGTCATGGGAGGTGTGTGTTTCAACGCCTAAAACAAGCTACACCACATGCGCTTGAATCCCATACATACTAAATCTTAATGTCTAAGCTTGAATCACTCCGCGACATCAAAAAATTACTACAAATTTTAATGATTTTTTTATCGAAAATCATGGTGGAGTAAAAAGTACTTTTCTAATTAATGTCACGGAACAAAGCTGCACTGTAACCTGTAAATTTACTTTAAAAACGGGTACTATTACTACCTACTGATGAAGGTTAGATTAACTTTTTCAGTCGACTTTTTGCGTTGCATCCTTAGACCTAATAATATTGTTCAAACAGCATTTGAAAATGTCATTGTGTACAAAATAAAACAATATACCTACCTACTGTAAAAATTTCAAGAACCCACGAATAATATTTTTAAATTACAATAAAATAACTAAAATTGTGCTTTTATATTTTTTAGACCTTTTTGTTTTCAGTATGAGACATCTTGTTTCAAATTGTTAAGTCTTAGATATAAAAATTGAACGTTTTATACATTTCTAAATATATAATAATGAATAGATTTAAAAGAATCAAAATATTTTGAAAATGTTATCATGTAGGTACAGGAAATGTGAATACAACATTTGTATCTGATTTCCAATCATAAATCACCCTTAAAATTGAAAATTAAAGTACTTATTTAAATTACTACTATACATTAACAAAAAATATTCACATTGTAAAATGAATACATTCATCACTCCCCTCAACATCATAATTTATCTCTATCTCATGAAGATGAAACATTATTTTTCTTATGTTACAAATTTATTAAGCAAATGTTTAAATTTTAAAAGAATTGCACAATTGATTACTAAAATCGAAAGCTTTAAATACTTAGATAATTCTGAATTGATTGCTTTGCATTTATTAAATATAGGTTAGTATGCAGCGATATTGTGAAGAAAAAGATGTCTGATCATGTCAATTTATCTACATTTGTTGGTGCACTTTTTAGGTAAGCCAACTTGGTTGAAGTTGAGATCACTATATAGGTAAAACGATGTTTTAAATTTTCAGAAGTTCTCTATTTTGTCGGCAGGGTTTTATTTTAAACTTACAAACAGTCATGATTGTTCACGGAATGGGACTATTTATTAATACACTTTACTTAGCACTTTATTGGTATTACTCAAATAAAAAAGTAACTATTCTAATTTCAGTTTATTTTACTTGGATAATTTAAAAATATATTTTGAATACTTTTAGAAGAATGTAATGACAACAGTTTTTAAGACTGCATTATTGAGTATAGTTCTCCTGACATATTCATTTATAGAATCACCAGATTTAGTTGTGATACGATTCCCAATCATGGTGTCGATCATACACTTGTCACTTATTGGTTGGCCATTACTATCCATTGTAAGTAAAATATATCAAACACAAAAAAAAGTACATGTATCTGATAGGAATATATGATGTACAAACGATAACTAAAAATAGTTTTCTTACATATTATGGTTTATTTTTTTAGAGAGAAACTATAAGAACAAAAAAATGGTCTGGCCATCCAAAGCCAATTTTAATCAATTCTATTGTTCTTTGTATTTTATGGCTTCTATATAGTATCAACATACAAAACATTATCATTTTTGTAAGTAAACATATTTTTTATTAAAGTTTCCATATTATTGATTGCATGGTTACTTTTTATTAATTGTTTCAGACTCAATGTTCAGTATCACTCATAATGTGTTTGACACAATTAGGATTATGGGCAATATATCCGGCAGAAAAAAATCAACGCAATAAAATGGAAAAACATGAATGATTACTGTTGTTATAGCTTTACAATTTCTTGTTATAATTTTAATAAATATTTGATTTCATAAAATAAAAAAAAATATCATTTAAACAATGTTAACTATAAATCGACTCCTTAATTTTGTCCAACACAAATTATCAATAAAACAATTTTAGGTAGACAAAAAAAAATTTTATTACTAATTATAATTATTGTGGAAATCCAGTTCTTTGAATGTAGTTCACAATTTATATAAAAGGGTAAAGTGAATACAAATTTAATGTCTATGGTACTATGAACAACAGTAGGCTTAACGACAATAACCCTTTTATAAAAAGAGCTGGAAACATTCTGAGAACTAACTTGTTTTGTTATCAATCATATAAAAATACTTAAGCATTGAATGAAGCTATGAAATTATTAACAACAGTTTTCAATTTTGCATCAGTATCATCTGTGATTTTTCCTTCTTTTGCAATGCTTTCCAATAATGATTTCTCAGAGGTTCTAAAAATATATAAATAAGGATAATATAATACATTGTTATACAACATTTAAAAAAAAATAGTACTTGATGTGCTGTAAGAATTCTTTTTCAAAAGTAGTGATTTTGGATGGTTCCATTTTATCAAGGAATCCTCTTACACCACAGTACACAACAGCAACTTGTTCTTCAATAGCCATTGGTACTAAGATACAAATTAAAAAGTTTTTATAGTCAATGAGTAAAAAAATTATTGAAATATTATATAATAAATATTTTATAATTAAATACAAAATTATTACCAAATTTTCCATACAACAATTAGGGAATACAAGGTGATTCATCCTAATTATAGATACTAAAATTGTATTTTCTTACCGTATTGTCCTTGTTTCAACAATTCAGTCAGACGAACACCACGGTTCAAAAGTTGTTGAGTAGCTGCATCCAAATCAGAACCGAATTGAGCAAAAGCTGCTACTTCACGATACTGAGCTAATTCCAGTTTCATGGAACCAGCTACCTACAATTACAATCATAGATTATTTTTGTGGAGAAATTAATTAAAAATCTTATTTATTACTTACTTGTTTCATGGCCTTAGTTTGGGCAGCAGAACCGACACGAGACACAGACAAACCTACGTTAATAGCTGGACGGACTCCTTTGTAAAACAATTCAGTTTCCAAGAAAATCTGTCCATCAGTGATGGAAATTACGTTAGTGGGAATGTATGCAGACACATCACCAGCTTGGGTTTCAATTACGGGCAATGCAGTTAAAGAACCACCACCCAAAGTTTCGCTCATTTTAGCTGCTCGTTCCAAAAGACGAGAGTGAAGGTAGAACACATCACCGGGGTAGGCCTCACGACCAGGGGGACGTCTCAACAACAGGGACATCTATTAAAAGATTCAAATAATTAATTAATTAATAAAACTAATTATTACAAAATGTTTATATACTTGACGGTAAGCAACAGCTTGTTTAGATAAATCATCATAGATGATAAGGGCGTGTTTGCCATTATCTCTGAAAAATTCACCCATGGCACATCCTGAGTATGGGGCAAGATATTGCAGGGGAGCAGCATCAGAAGCTGTAGCTGATACAATGATAGTATATTTGATTGCACCTATAAAATAATAACAAATAAACAAACTTTAGATTTATAATCTCAGTACAAATAATAACACTTTTTTTTTTATAAACATTTATGCTAACCAGTGTCTGTCAATCTTTTTACTATTTGGGCAACAGTTGATCTTTTTTGTCCAATGGCAACATAAATACAGTACAGTTTCTTCTTTTCATCTTGGGCATCATTAAATCTCTTTTGGTTGATAATAGTATCGATGGCCAAAGCAGTTTTACTAAATAATGCAAAATGTATTAAATAAATAATATATTTAATAATTAATGAAGATTTACTATTACTGACCCAGTCTGCCTGTCTCCAATGATCAATTCTCGTTGACCACGACCAATGGGTACAAGTGAGTCAACAGCCTTAATACCAGTCTGCATAGGTTCTCGTACAGATACGCGAGGAATGATACCAGGGGCCTTGATACCCACACGGTACCTAAGCTTAGATGTCAATGGTCCTTTACCATCAATAGTATTACCTAAGGCATCAACCACACGTCCAAGCAGGTCTTCACCGACTGGTACATCCACAATAGCCCCAGTACGTTTAACAACATCGCCTTCTTTGATTAGCTTGTCATTACCGAATACTACAACACCTACATTGTCAGGTTCCAAATTGAGAGCCATTCCCTAATGATGAAAGACATTTTATTAACATAAATAACTACAAATAAAATATAAGGCCACAAAATGTTAATATTTTTAACACAATAAATGCCAACTTTGATTTAACAAGAGTTTGCCCCGTTGACTGCGTGATTTGACTACAGGGGCCCATCGCAGTTTGTAAAATTGGTAGCACTGGCACAATAAAATATATGGTAAAGAATGGCCAATACAAATTTCAAATATCTTCTGCTATAGCCGCCTAATATAGAAATTGGGCTACCGTGTGCTAACAACGGATTGACGCCGGCCATGGGTGCCCATTTACTCATGTACAGGCACCTGTTTAGTGGTGTCTACCGCAGCATTTAACATGTTAATAGAATATAATTGTCTTTGAAAAATCACATAGGTTCTGAATAAATATAATACTATACAATAAATAATAAACTTTTTCTAGAATTTACTTAACGTTTTTAACTTTCAATAAAATAAAATCAAACCTTTAATCCAGAGGAAAATTCCACCATCTCCTCTGCTTGTACATTTTTTAATCCATATACTCGAGCAATACCATCACCAATACTTAAAACGCGGCCAGTTTCTTCTAAATCAGCCTAAATTAAATATATTATTATATTATCTTATATTTTTATTTCTAGCCTTAAATATAGATGATACATACTTTGGGTGGAGCTCCCAAAATTCTTTCTTCCAAAATGGAAGAAATTTCTGCTGCTCTTGCACTGCATGTTATATGTAATGATCGACTGATGAGTTTTGATGTGGTCCATGAAGCCTTGCTTATCTGAATATGCATAAAAATTAAAATCCAATTAATTCACAATTAAATAACAACAAAGATTATAAGTTATTTAGATTAAAGTAAAAAAATATATTTCTAAGTAGGTAGGTAGGTACCTAATAGATTTTGACATACCTACTAAGAAATATAGTTTTATGTCTTACAATAGCAATATCGAGTACAACAGTCTATAACAGTTAAACTTACGCATCATGTTTTTATTCCAAAATATTTAACGCCTATTTAATGTGTGAATAAACTTGTAAATATAAAAACAAATTATAGGTATTTAAGTTACAATCAAAGGTCATAAGAAGGTTATTGACATAAGTGTGTATTGATTTTAGGTGCAAAAAATAACTTTAAAAAAAAGATATTAGGAACTAAGATCAATAAATATATAGTATTAATTTATTAACATCATAAAGTAAAGTTAAATTATATCAGTGACGAAAATTAAGAATCGCACCAACTAGCCGACCGGCATAGTAGACTACGATTATGACGAACCCGTCGAACAGTATTATTAAAAATTACAAAATGTATATACTTTACCTGTGGTAATGTGTTGTTTAATTGTTTTCCGATTTTGGTGGCCAAACGGAGCGAAAGGTTAGCCATTTTGAAGGTATTTAAAACGTGATCGGGTGTAACTAACTGGGTGTAATTTCTAGCACAAACAGGATGGTGATGAGAAAAGAAAATGGATGGTCGAAAATCGTTTGACCCTCCTATTGCACGGCCAGCCAATCTATGTGAAACGCAATCTATAAAACATATGTTTTATAGTGTGACCAACATAGGCGAACGAAAATCTCTTCAAAGTAATTTTATTAGGCGCCAATACGAAATAAATAAAAGTAAGCACCGATCAAATCGAAGTTGTCAATCAAAATATGTGCTATTAAAATCGTAAACTTAAATTTGGAACGTAATCGAGCTCAATTTGAATATTTAAATCACTTAAACTATATTAGATAGTGAAAATAAAGATATTGAAGTCTCACATTCGATAAATCTATTTTCTGATGATGATTTGGGTTTGAATGCACCTGTTAAAAAAAGTTAATACTATTATACCAAAACATTACATACTAAATGTAATTAACTATTTATTATTTAATTTTTTTTAGAAACAAATTAGCAGTCATCAATAGATGCTACTGAACATCATAATTTGAAATGGAACATTAATATGTTTTAAAGGCTGGAAATAATTGAGAATAATCAAAAAGAAATATTATCTCTTTTGAAAAAGACATTAGGTACCTACTTACATAATTTTTCTGCAGAAACAAATTTATTATTTTCAAAATTTAATTGCAACTTACAAGGAAAAAATATCTTGGAGATATAGAAAGTTGCATGAATACAGATGTCAACTTCAAAACTGAATTAGTATGACAATATATTATATATTCTTTTAGTACCTATGACCTATCTACTATCTAGATTATCTTAAATTGATTAATAAGTAATTATATAATCTTAATTAGGTACCTACAGTTCACTTATCTCTAGACTAGAGCCCAGATTTATATGCATGTTTTTTTTAAAAGTCCAAAAAGTAGCTAGATAATCTACAAGTTTGAATTTTAGTCAATAGATCCTGAATACAAAGTTTTATTTTGTATATTTTTGCATGTCTTGTCATTTTTTGATGTGTACTGCATGTTTGCATATTTTTGTATTTTACGAATACCAATGTGTATCATACCAATTTATATTACTACTAAACACATCAATTATTTTTTTTTAAATATTTTGTATATTGCTTTTTATATTGAAAAGAAATTTAGATAAAAAAATAAAGGAAGTGCGATCACTGGATGGCTTCTTCCCTCACCCTATTCATGTTAAATATATTATAGCACATATTCTTATTATGCCTTTGTGTATAGATTGTATACTTTCTAATAAAAATTTAAAAAAAAAAAGATTCATAAATACAAAAATTAGTTAAAATTAACATTAGAAATTTTGTTTTATTTTATTATTTTTTATTAATACTTTAAAATTAATGTTAAAAATGATAAATATAAAATAATTTTTTTTCTGCAATTTAATATTTTAAAATAAATATTTTTACAAAATAACAGCAAAATGCTTATTTTATAGTGCATATTTCTAGGGTTTTTAGAGCTTATAAATCCGGACCCTACTCTAGACTTATCATTATTATATACCTATAATAGAAAATAGAAAAATCAACAGACAATTAATTTTGTTGAATTTAGTACACATTGATTGTTAAAAATTTTATTTAAGAAAAATACATTTTAAGTATTTTTAACCATACCAACTACATTTAAGTTGTCTGTTCCAAGTCTGAATAAAGTGCAGGGTTGTAAATTTGTTAGTATCAACATTTTATCATTATCCTGTTGGAATATGTTTTTTAGACCGTAGGAACTGTTTTCTTATAGAAACTTTTACACTGTGATTTTTGCCTGTCATATCTCATGTGGGATCTTAGTACCTGTAGGAGCAGCAAAGCTAATTGATACGAAAGGCAGGTCCCTCTGCCTTAACTGTTTTTATTACCAAGCATTGATTTTATAATATTTTTAAATCAATGTAACCAACTACTATTACTAGCCCCTATTCATATAACAAAAAATGTTGAAGTACATTTTTCAGTAAATAAGTCGAATGTATAAGGTACTTATAATGCTTAATATGTACATTAAGGGTGGTTTTGAGTAGAAAATTATATCCATTTTGTATCTTATAAGGATCAATAAATTGCTTTTGTTTTATGTTAGATTGATACCACAGGCGAGTTTTACTGTATTTATATTTCATACAAAAGATAAATTAAATTAAAATATAATATTCCCAATATTATTGACCAGTATACCTTTACTAGGATATAAATAAAATATCAACACATTTTGTTATCTCCTTCAATGCAAAACTAATGATTGTATACTTTCACTAAATGTATCTCTACATAACTTAAAAAATGGCTAAAACTCTTTTGTTTGTCCTTATTTTTTTTTTTTTAATGTAATAGCAATGACAGCAATATAATCAGTGATTTGTTTTATTAAAAATTAAAGAAATAATCGTGTTATTATTATTAAGACACATTATTATAACAGGCCATTACCAAAAAATTCTTTCTCATTGATTTCATTATATATTATACTTAAATGTTAACATTCTTTTTTTGTTTTAACATGACTGATCTTTTTCTTTTGCATCTTTTTCCTTCTTCTCTTTAGCTTTGGCTTCTGCTTTTGCTGCAGCAATTTCAGCTTCCATTTTCTCATATTCAGTAATGAGTTTTTCAACTTCATGTTTTTCAAGTATATTTGTGACAGTCTGATCACTTTCTCGTTTAAGTGTAGCCATTTCCACTAAAAAAATTAATAAATGTACATCAATTAGCAAGTATTAATAATTGTGAGTTTTACAATGAACTAATTTAATTTGTGACATTAGTAACTACTTATTAAATTGTACGTAATTTAAAGTTTGATCCAAGATCCAAAAAAATTGATAAATCATTATTAGGGCCCGGAACTTGATGTATTTGCATCTTTTTATCTAATGCTTGTATTCGAGGCCCATCTTTATAGAAATTTGACTTGTGCCATGCAGAATTCAATAATACAAATTTTTTTTGCATTTTTTCGGTAATTTTAAGTTGTAAGGTCATTTTTTATCAATTTTGGTGCATTTAATGCATTTTTCTACTTTTGTAGGTATATTTGCATTTTTCTTGCTAAAAAAACATGTTTCATTCCATATTATTTTGATAAAATTAAATATTTAAAAAAACTAACATAATATATTGTATAGCTAAATCCTTCAATTATTTACGTATTAACATTATTTGAATTTTATTGTTTCAATTTTTTTAGGACCCGTGCAGACTTGCGTTATTTTGAAATGAGAACCCCTGTGTTATTGTAATTTCGATTTGATTGGTTTACCCAGATTAGATTTATAGGCTATATTTAGACTTTACTATCAGACAATCGACAATATTTTTTTTTTTTAGATATTAAATACACTTTAATAGTTCAGTTATTCAGTATAACACATTTATTGTTAAAAAGTATTCAAACAATATTTATATATTATATTACACATTTGTTTTTAGTATATAACTTCAATTTAAATTGTTTAGGTAATAAAAACATATTTAATGTATACAATAATATGCGTAATTTAAATTCATTTCAATAAAATAATAAATAATTCATTAAAAAATATGATTAATAAACATTTTTTATGAATATGACATCATGACATCATAATGTCTGACACAAGAGTTCATTATTAAAAAACGTAAATTTTTTTACGTTTTAAGTTGTTATAGTCATTTTTGGAGTCATTTTTTGATGTTTATAAGTCATTTTAACACTTATATTGTGTGCATTTTTTAGGTCATCAAGTTCCAGGCCCTAATCATTATATATATATTTTTAGATTCTGAGCGGAAACGGTCTGTCAACTTTACTACTTAGTATATTTTACTATGATATTTACTTTGATATTATAATAATTTAGTTTACTATTATCTATTAAGTATTAACAATAGTATAATGTGGTAGGTTGAAATAATTTACGTACTGTGCTGAAAACATGGATATTATTATATTATCAATTGTTATCTTAGTGTCATAGTGTATATATATATAATTTATAATGGTGATTAACTTTTTAGTCAATACTGACTAATCATTGAACAGTATAAATACATTTATAGTATAAAAAGGCAATACTTTAAAATGAATCTAAATATTTTGAATATATCATTGTGGATTCAAAAATGTAATAAAATATGCAATAGTTCAAGTCCCTATGAAGAATATTTTTGAATTGCACCAAAATAACTCAATTGTTACTATTTGTTTACATATCTACTTCTGTAAAAATTTTAACTTTAAATGTCTACACAATTTATTCTTATATTTTTGATTTTTAGTAAGGACAATTTCATTTAAATACATTTTCAAGTCTGAACTATAAATATTAACATTTTTAACTACTAAATAATTTTAAAATGTTGTGAAAATTTGATCTAAAACACTTATAAAAAAACCATGCCTAAGTATCTTCAATATTATAAAATTGCTACAATAACAACCTATGTGGGATCTTGTAATTAATGTTTGATTTATAATCTAGCCAACATTTTTTTATCAACAATAAATAAGTTTTCTTAAATTTGAATAATTATAATTAGCTTAAATCGAGTCTAAATATTTTTAAATTGTATAGTTTAGATCTGGTAGGAGATTACCAGTACTTATAAAAATATTGTGTTATCCTGTACACAATACCTCTGTACTTATTTGCTAGCTATAAATAATAACATATTAAATTGTGTTTATATTCCTGTACAAATTTAAAGGTTAAACTAAAATAAAATAGTAGGCCAAGATTTTCAAAATACATTATCCACATCTTAGTGGTATAACACTTCATTCTAAACTAATTATAATGTAATTTAACCAATCAGATAAACGTAAATTAAAACTTTTAAGAGAACAGTTTTTCTTCCACACAAGTTCATGAGTGTATAAAACAAAAAACATTAAAATGTAAAGGTAGCATCACAATTGATCAATTAAAAAATAAGTTAATTTATGTTTAGTATGTACTTATATAAAATGTGAATGAATTAAGAGATTATGTCCTACTCCATAAAAATAAGGGGAGTTTTTTCAACTGCTGAGAGCCTGAGAATTAATAGATATGTTATTTATTTTCAATATATTATACCTTTGTCAGCTGTTAATTTAGTTGCATCCAAAGTTTTTGATAAAATTTTCACAGCCAATTTTTTTGCTTCATCTAAAGTCATTTGTCCTTCTTTATACTCAGTTTTCAAAGATGCGATGGCAGCCTATAATAAAATGTTATTGATTAAATAATAGTAAGCTAATTAATTTAATTTAAATTGTTTACAACGTACAGCACTGTTTGTTCCAATGCAAGTTGCTTTCCAACCACAATAATTTCCACTAGGATCTGATTGATATAGTTGAAAGCCATAATGTGAATCCCAACCCATATATAATATTGATACGCCAAATGGTCTTTTGCCTATAGAATATTCCATTACAATATGTTTAAATTGCAATTATTTTATTTTTTTTAAATAAATTACCTCCATATTGAGTATATGCTTGTTTTACATCACACAACCATGAAACAAGTTGTTCACACGGTATAGAATCTCCATACTGCATACGATAACGTTCCGAAATAGAACGCAATTCACTAACCAATACATTAGCATCAGCAGTTATACCAGCTACACTGCAAACCATATCACTGGAAATTTTTTTAGCAAAAGTTAGGATTTTATAGTTTTAAAATGAGTGAAAAGTAGTTAAATTACTCATTAAGTTTATAAATTTTCTCTGAGCCACAAGTCTCGTCAAGCAGTTTATTCACATTCCGTTTTTCAGCTGCAAGGAGAACTCCATCATTTGTAAGTATGCCTAAACATGTTCCAGCATGACTAATTGCTTCTATAGCATATTCCACTTGATATAATCGACCTAAAGCAAATAGATCAATAGATAATATAGTGCACCCGTCATTTGATTCATGTCATGTAAATAATGTAAAAACAACTATTCATTTTATATATTACCTTCAGGGGAAAAAATAGTTGTTCTTGTATCATACCTTCGGGCCTAGAAAAAAAGTTCAATAAGAAAGTTAAAATAGTTTTATAAAGTTTTATTAAATGTTATTGTATAATTAAAAAATAAAAATGAAGGATATTATTTAATACTTAATAAATGTATTTGTATATATCATTACCATTTTAAAAGTATCAGGAGTAAAACTAATATAAGTTTAATACAGAAGAATATGATTTAAAAAATGTAGTAAAACAAAAATCTAATTCATAATATTGTTGATAAACAATGACAATCCTTTAAAATTGAAATAAGTTTAAGATCCGGGCATTTTTTAAGGTTAAATGAATAACGCAGAGTAATCTAGTTGATGTAGAACGTCTTTGAAATTTACAATTTTTAAAATATAATACCACGATTTAAGATAGTACTATCTATAGCCGTGATTGTGATATCAATTATAAACTTAGACCACGGTAATGTTGTTGACCATAGAGTAATATATTATATATATATAACTTTACACTATTTATATTATTTATATTTATACACCTGGCTTGTTCCCGGCCTTAAATCACGGTCTTAGAAGATGTTCTAAGACTGTGACTTAGAATTTAAGTCTTAGATCATATACTATGATAATTGTATAATATGATAGCAAAATATGAAATTTGGTTTTTATTTTCATGGTTTTTTTTTCTTTTGGTTTTTTTTTTCCGTGGTCTTTTTTTCATTTGGTTTTTTATGTTTTGGGTTTTATTTTTTGGTTTTTTTTTCGTTGTTTTTTTTTCCTTGGTTTTTTTTCCACACGCCGTATAATATATATCATAGAGTATTACTCTATGATATATATATATATTTACTCTATGATGCTAGTACATGATTTAAGGTTGTAACTTGTAGATCTACAACCGTGACATGTATAACATATGATCTATACATAGCCTATAAACCAGTTTATAGATTTGTGGTTCACTGGTTTTAAATGTCTATGATTATAAATTATTATTTTATTTTTATAATTATTTATATTTTATTGTGGTATAAATTAATCAAAGATTTATTATTGTTCTGTGATGTTACATATTTATTATCTTAGTCCGCGTGGTATCTATACTCAGGCCCGTCCTAAACATTTGCGAGGCCCAGGGCAAAAATAATTTTTGAAACCAATTTTCCTATTTTTTTTTTTTGTACCCGAGGAGCAGTGCCCTGCCCACCCACCTTTTAGAACGACCCTGTATCTACTAAATCTATGGCCGTGGTTGTAATAAAATTAATTAATGTTGTCAATTTGTCATGATATATTTAATACATATTTTATGGACTGGTGAGTCAGTGAGTGGTGTTGACCGGTATGGATAGTGCTTGAATTGAGGGGAGACTTGAGGGGACGGAGTCTCTCTTCTTTTTAGAAATTATTTATGCGTACAACTTCTTTCATATTCTTATCAATGAGACATTTAAATAATAAGGTACGTCCATTTTTTTTTACACATTTGCACCACCCTTCTAATTTTTCAACAATTTAAGCACTGTTTATGGTACCTATACATAATAACTTCCTAATCAGGCATTGCCTCGTATAGGAATAGGTTAGGTTAGGTTCCTAACCGAGTAGGATTAAATATTTCATAAAAAAATCTGCTGTGAAGGCAGTTGTACTTAATTTGTTTCACTTTCGTATTTCACGTCAGACAGGTAAACAGCACAAATTAAGATGTTGTCATTTAATGTATCACGAAAATTGAATAGGTATCACTGGATCTGCTGCTCGATTCGTTTGTCACAATTTATCAGCTTCGTCCGTGTTGATAGTCGATGTTTCGGATCCCATTCAACAACTGTTGAACTGTTCTTGGATAATTCGCAAGTACAGAGGAAAATTTGATTCAAATACGTTTGACCCTTCAATTGATAAAGGTTACAAGAGCAATTTAGAAAAAATCGACAAACAGTACAATATTGGCGCAAATGAATATCCTACAAAATTCTGAACAATTAAATTTGATGAACTTAAAGTCGATCCCCAAGTTTGAAGATAGTACCTACATTGCTACATTTTAGGTATCTTTGTAATAATAAAAGTACCTACTACCTAGTGGTGTAAATATGCAGGAACAGGAATAAGAGATGATAAAGACATTAATAAACATTGGTTTATAAAATAGTTTATTTAATTAATACGTCATAGGCCGTAGTTAATATAATATGTAACCAATGGCAACCATCGAAAAAATATTCGATTTTCGTGAGTAAAATAATAATGCAGTATGCTGAATTAATTGTTGCAGAAAAATTTACATATGAAAACATCACTCACGAATAATATTTTTAAATTACAACAAAGTGACTAAAATTGTTACTTTATGTTTAAGTACCTATCTAATTTCGCTAAAATTTTAACTTAAAATATATTTATAAAAAAAACTGTTTTTATAATATGTATATTTTTTAGATTTTTTGGTTACAATATGAACTACTTGCAAAAAAATTTATTTTAAATTGTCAATCTTTTATCCCTAGCTATACAATTTGAACATTTTATACATTTTTTACTACAAAATTATTTGCAAATTTTCAATATTTTAATTAATTTTGAAAATATTTAAAAATAAAAATTTAAATATTTAAAAATATTTAAATTTTAAATGCTTATAAAAAAAATCATACCTATGTATCATAAATATTTTTCAACTGCTATTATAAAAACTCATGCTGAACCTTGTACCTATACAATAAATTAACCCTGGCTTAACTCAAGGAAATAAATTGTATTGATATTTAAAGAAAAATCTAAAAAAAAAAAAACAAAAAATATTTAAACGTCTATAAATAGCTGAAAAATCAATCAAAATATTTTTAAAATTGTATGGTGTATAGAAAATGTTAATATACACACATAGGGTTATTTTTTACACCAAAATATAAAATCGATTTTGTCAAAAACTGGTTTTGGGTAAAAATCTTAATTTTTATTTAATTTGTTTTTTGTTTTTCCCGACGCTTTTGAAAAGTACTGAGAATCCGCCCAATATACGATATATCCTCCAGCAGTTTTTGTTATTAATCGTTAAAACTTGAATTATTATTTCATCATTACTACCTAACCTAACTACTATTTACCCCATATAATAATATTTCCAAAAATTTTTGGCTAAGTTTAAGCTATTATGTGAGTATAGGCATTGTATTAATTTGTTTCCTTTCCTATAAACGCTGATGAAATGTTTTATGCTCGGTCAAAAACTTGAAAATGTAATACAACTACGTTTCTCATACGTTGTTCTTACAGCAATCTCAAAAATACATAATATGTTTGATTTTTTTTTTTATACATTTCAAGTTCAAATGTTGTCGAAATTTGATATTTATTTATTTTATACATTTGTGAAATTGGCCGCTGACTTTCAGCGATTGATTCTAAACTCTTGCCAATATTTTTCAATTAATTTGCAACACGCGTTTTGAAATTCGTGACTCCATACTTACACAGTTACACCGCAATCAAGGGTTTATTTTTAGGGGAGCTATTCATGTAGCCCTTCGACTTTGTCCGATCCATTCCAATATTTCGCATTTAATTTGCAACTATTTCCAACTCGTATTTTGAAATTTTAATTCCATCCTTTAACAGCTATGGACTTTTTAGTGACAGACACGGAATAATTATCATTTTTCCTCTATAAAAAGAGTGTAATAGTCAATAGATAATAGCCAAATAATTTTTTGTAATTATGATTTTGTCCAAGTAGGATTAAAATTGGATATTTATTAATATACATTATATTTTACTATGAACAATAGTATGGTAATTTTGGACTAAATATTATATAAACACATTCCGGAAGTACTCTATAATAAAATGATATATATAAAAATAGTATTAATTAAACAATAATTGATAACTAAGGATTAACATTGATGGTATATAATAGTAACACACTCGACCAATGACGTTGTAAATATAACCACGCAACTAACGAAGGGTTAAAAAAACGTTTGTCTTCAAAATATGCCTTCAAAAATGTAGTGACCGCAAATACTTTATAGGTACGACAATACGTCAATACGGGACAGCCAAAACTGGCGTCCAGTTTTCATCAGTTCCCCCGAGATTGTAGTCGCAGTTGCCGTTATTTTACCCCTTATAAAAATAAATATAATATTATTTTTAAAAAAAAATGTGCATTAGTTTCAATGTTTCATCTTTTTTTTTCTCCTGTTTGAACTGGGAACCGATAACGGAACTATAATAATAATAATATTTAAAATTGTTATTGATGTTTAAAAATGTTGGGAATTATCATCATATTTTATTGAGAAAAATTAGGCAATTTAATAACAATATAGGAGGGAATTGATAAGACCGGTCGCCAGGTTTTACAGTAATAAGTGTCCTGTATCTGTATTGTCGCATACAGTATTTGGCATAAGTAAATAGATCTATTTAGTCATGGTATTTGGTATCGCCAATGTGCCGACCGGAGATCTAAGTATTTTCCATTTGAATTATGTCTTATGTCGTGTCGTAATTATAATTTTGTCATGGGAATGAATAATTTATTAGGTAAACGTAAGACAGAAGGATTTGTTCCCCCCACCATACAGACTTGTTTTTTTTGTTTAATGCACTATTATACACATTTAAAATAATTGATACTGAATATTTTAAACAAATTATAAACAACAAATTTTTGTCTATTTATATAAAATCCATATACTTATAGCTTATTTGTCAAAAGCGGCAAAGCAACTTGACATTTTTAATAATGATCCTGAGGACCATGCTCTGGATGTGCAATAAGAATAGTTTTTAAAAAATTGTATTTTTAATGTGGCCTCGCACAGGAATTACGTTTTAACAAACAGAAATCTGTTATTTTTTTGTAAATAGAATATATTATATGGTTGCTTTTGTTACAGAACATAAAATAGATATTATGATTCAATATAATTTTCAAAACTGGTTTATATATTTTATAACTTTGTTATGGAAACTTGATATAAATATTATAGTTGTCAATGATTTATTTGGAAAAACCTTAATTTTCTAACGGGTAATTATATATCACCTCTTCAATGGTTACCGCGTAGCTTTGGGAGATTGACTCTTTGGCAAACAAATGAAACGTAATATTTGATCAAAACCACCTAAATAACTGTGTTCAAAATCTGTACAGCTTAAATTTAACAGAGTTTAAGAAGAGATAAACTCATGGGAGATTGGGAGTTTAACTTGTGATTTATCACGGGCAAAGCCGTGCAGCGTTGCAGGATAAGCTAGTTTAAAATTTAAATACATAATAAATTATACCTATTTAAAAATTATTAAACACTATTTATAAAACAAGATCTAATATTTAAGGTTTTTTTGATCATCAAAGGTTATGTTTTTTTTATGGACAGCAGCTAACATTGGCTACTGCGGCACTGCACAGTTGGTGTACAATATAAAAACTTAAAAAAATGCGTTGGAGGGGATCTATTGCCATCATCTCTTGACTCTTTCCCGCCCTATAGCTATACTACTGGTATCGTAATGACGCAATGGGTGAATTAATATAAGCAAATTTCTAAAAGGGCTAAGCTTAAAAAAAAATTAATTTTAATAGTATTCTTACGTATTAATTTACGTATCAATTAGAATTTTTTCCAAATACCTATTTTTCTTCGTTTTTAAAATATGTCTTATGTAGTAATGTCATAATAATATGTACATAATGACGGGCGTAACCGTTTTCCGCCAAAATGACCCTCGCCCGTTATCACCGTGGCCGTTTTCCGCCAAAAAAAATTTATAAATTATTTTTGAGAACCCCTGAACTGAAACCATCAAATAGTAATGATCACGATGTACGCGCATCACCTCAGCTTATCGATGACGATCATAAACTTTTATCTATATCTTATCTTACTATTACTATTTCCCTATATATAGGCCGTGTACCCACTACCCAGTGTGTTTCCCAACGCATACGCTATTATAATTGTACTTAAAAACAGTATAAGTATTAATTGTTATGATTAACAGATGCAGACTGTCGGCGAACAATAAACCGTCAATTATCCGCGGATATCGCTATATAATAATAGCACGTACCTACATCGTAATCATCACTATTTGGTGGTTTCAGTTCAGGGGTTCTCAAAAATAATTTATAAATTTTTTTTGGCGGAAATCGGAATACAACCTTTGGCGGAAAACGGCCATGGTGATAACGGGCGAGGGTCATTTTGGCGGAAAACGAAAACCCCCATAATGACACATCGAAAGTGAAACTTGAAACTATCGTATGCGATAATAATTTCGGTGGAACGCGTGGGCGCACGCCGCACACGGCAGTACGGCACACGACACACACGCACTCACACGCGCCACCGTCAAACATGATCGGCGATTGCACGATTCGTCATTTATAGTTGTTATCACACCGGAGTATCATCAAAACATCAATTGTATAATATTATCTTCAACATATTGTTTTTCATATTTTTTTTATTACATATTATTATAAGAAGATTAATTGCTCGGAATATTTGCATACCATTAAAATAATGTCACATATCACACAATAATATGTTTATTAATTATTATTGTAATAATATAATATCATTATCGTACCTTTTTTATGTACGATCGTGATAAGGTCGAGGAAAAAAAAAAGTGAAACCATCACAATAATAATAATATATAGGTACTGTGCGAACACGCAAATAAGCAGCAAGCTATCAGGTAACGATCAACAACGCATACCGCATACGACGCGACGTACGGACGCACACACGGCGATGGGCGGTTAACGGCCTTCGAATCTTAATGCAGTAGTCGTTTCTCAACACGTATTTTTCTGGTAAAAGAATTGTAAATAATAACAACCCGTGTCCGGTCCGAGATGGCGAACGAGCGTGTGTCACCGCCACATTTGTCCGGGGACACGTGAATCGAGCGCACGCGACTTGCGGTGTGTGCTGTCGACAACCGAGGGAGACGATATCGATATAGTGTGTGTCGATCAGGACGTCGTCGTCGCCGAAATGACCGAAAACGACAAGGGCCCGTCGTCGATGCTCATCGGATACTGGATGTCCGACAGAAAGAGCCAGAAACTCAATTGGATCGAGTTTGGAAAAGTGTGCAGGTCAGATGAGTAGTTTTTAAGACGACCTGTGTGTAGGTACATGCCCAGTGGGTTTTTGTTTTTTTTTTTCGTCCTACTAAGATGTTTAACTCTTTACGTCATGGGGGCACATTGAAAAAACATTTCGGTGCGGGGAAACTGTTGTTATCCACTTGACATACACTTTTATTTTATTTTATCGGGTACCTTTAAAGTTTAAAGTCTTTGAATTAAACTGTTTGTTGGTCCACTGTATTAAAATAAAGCATTGATGGGCCTATATAATATGTATAATAAAAATCAAACACTTTGCATTGGTGCTTTCTAATTGATAACATGCAGTTGATGCAGTTGCAGAAGAATAATAAGTATAACTATATCCACAACTGTTCACATCTTTATACTTTACCCGGGTTTTTATTTTATTGATTTCTTCGTTTGTCATGTAGATCTTTAATACATAATTTGATTTAATATGTATTATGTCTATTTAAATGTATTTACTACATGTCTATACAAAAATGTATCAAACAACTATGTAAGAATAAACAAGTAAAACAATAAATAATTTTAGTTTATAACTTGAAAAATATTTTTAAAATAATATTTAGGTTTATGTAACATCTCGTGTTATACTTCTAAGACATTTTAGTAGACACTTACAATTAATATAATAATTCTTAATGATTCTAAACTCTTACTAAATTTTATTTTCATTAATTTCATTGTAACAGATTAGTCAGATTACAGTGCTATTTAAATTTTATTGGTCAATGCAATTTGCTTATCTTGTATTTTATGAAATGTTTTATCTCAGTTTTAATTTACCTATAGTTATAAATAATATACTGTATACCATAGACAATAGTCCAGTTGTGGCTAACATCTAAAAATAAATTCAGGCTAAATGAAAAAACAACAGCCCCAAGCCACTCATTTGGCGGTCATAAGACCACATTTCACTTAGTGTAACAAAAAAAATTGAAAGTCACATAATACAGAAACATTTGTATTTCTTATTAATTCCCATTATTACAGTATAGCGATTTAACTGGTACAATAATTATGGGTAAGGTACTATAACAGATCATAAGTTTAATTTACAAAAACCTATGTTGTTTGGTAGGCAGGTACTCACTTTCTATTTTGTCCAGTAAAGAATTATAGCCATAATGTCAAACCTTCGTTTTGACTTAACAAGGAATTTGTATAGTGTTTCAAATAGTTCTAAGTATTCTGTTCCATAGTTAAATATTTAAAAATACAGTTATAACAAAGATTGTACAATAATACAAAAATACATTGGAAAACAATAGGCAACTGAAAAACTCTCAAGTATTAACAGCTCATTAATACATTTATGCAATTTTAACACTTATAAATTAATACAATTAACTTTAAAAAAAATGTTCTATACTCACAAGTTGTTTGACTCCCTGCAGTAAATATAAATTATAAAAAATTATTTTTGATAAATGTTCAACTATTAAAAAAAGTATTTATAAAGAACTAAATCTAAATATCTACATTTTTGTAATAATATTAAAATATTTTTAGTTATTTATCGCAAGTAGATAAATAAAAAAATTGTGTAACGAACATTTTAATATTTTTTTGATTAAGTGTTGCTAATTTTATTCAATTAATATTTTAATCGAAACAACAGGGAAATACATTTTATTAGCTGATGTATAAATAAATATATTAAAGTACAATGATAAATTTTACCTAGATGATAAACAATTCTAAGATGGGTTTTAAATATTTAAATATTTTAATATACATTATAAATAATGCAAATAAAATGATTTAAATACTGAAACAAAAATATTTAATTTAATACCTATAAAAAGGTATATTTGTTTGCTGACCAAATACCTTTTATATTTCAAAAATGAATAAATTATTGCACATAATTTGTTTTTGTAGTTAATTATTTTTAATAAAGAGAATTAATTAATTTTATAGAATTGAAATATTTCAAAAACAACATACTTATTTGTATAGAAAACATTATGACTTTTTATGATTTTAATTTGTATTAATTATAATGTTTAAACTTACTAAAAATCTCTTTTTTAATAAACAAATAAAACAATTTATTCTAGTTAAATTAAATTATGTATGTAATTAATTTCTAAGTTCAATTATTATTATAATTTATTTTATCTAAAATTTATTATAGTTATTAATTAGTGTCTACAAATTTAATAATATTATATAATATGATATAGACAATTAATAGTAAATATATATTTTTTTTTGCAGGCAGCATGGATATGAATTAGTGAAAGTAAGAGATGTCATCATTATTTTAACTTATTTCTAAAAATACATTTCAGCTTATAAAGTTTTTTATTGTTATATAATAGTAAATAAAATTACGGTTTTAGTGTTTTATTTACACAACAATGTATGTAACTTTCATGTATATTAGGTGTACCTATTTCAATAATTGAATTAATTCATTTAGGTATATGAAAAAGGGTTTAGAGTTTTTGTTTAAGTCAAATCTAAAATGTTATTCATAACATGTTTAATTAGTTTTGTTTTGTACTAAACAATTTTCTATAGTTCTTTATTTTTTTAGTGCACTGTGTTGATATAGCCTTATAGTATAGAAATGAATAGGCCTTCTATGTTTTTGGAGATGTTAAAGCTTAACTAAACTTATTCATAGTTAAAACTTATGAAAAATGATACACTATCTAAATAATTTGTGGTTATTTATATTATTTTAATTCGAGTTATCCTTGAAGTGTATAATTCTAATATAATATTCTTTATATGAATATGAATGTATTTAAATATCCATTTTAAGACCATAGAATCTATTACAAAAAAGAAATTCATACAAATTAATAATTTGTATTTTGCGATAAAAATATTTACAATAACAATTAGTACTTTTTATTTAAAGTTTAAATCCAAGTATGATTAGAAGATATATTTATATTGAAACAATTTAGTATACAATTGGATTCCTTTCCTAATGTAAATTAAGTAAAAAATGAAAATAAATGCATTGTCACTTCATTTACTCAAGATCTTCTAATATTAATAATATTAATAATAGTAGTAATATAATTATTCATTAATTTATTTAATTTTACAATTTTCTAATAATAACCATTTAATAAAACAATGAAAATATTAAAATTTTTAATAATATAATTTTTTGTTTTGTTTTAAAGTTGGATCTGGACAAACCATTAGAAAATCAAGGGCCATTTGCAGTAATTTTACATAAACTTACTGAGATAATTGCTAGAAATGATGAAAAGGTATGTTTATATTTATGTTGTATTTTGTATATTGTATAAAAAATTTTATTTTATTTTTAGGCGATTCAAATCATAGATAGAATTGAACAGTATATAAAGGACCATCCAAAAGTATTAATCATTGATCCATTAGATAGTGTTCGTACCTTGCTTGATCGCTACAAAACGTACAATGTCGTGTTGAACACCACCTTGAACAATATTGGTACACCAATATACAATTATTATTGTAACTAGGTATTTTAAGTTGTCTAAATTATTTTGGTTCTCTCACACTAAATAGGACCTTGACCTGGGGCTTGTATGGTATTGTAAAAAAATATAAAGAGTATAAGTAGTAATGACATTTTAAGAGGTATGTCTCATGGTATATTTAAGTGTTGGCACTTTACACAGCTAAATTGGTACTTAATACAATTTAAAAGTATAGTTATATTTATATATTTTTATGAAAGGTTTGATGCTACCTAATATTTTGTTTTGCTTGGGAAATAGCTTTATACTGAAGTGTTCTTCACATTCATTATTTCCCGTTACAATTACATTTGCCACTTGAGCATATGTTTGTGTAGGACATGGTTGACACTGTGTTATAATGGTGATTGCATTGAAACAAGGGCAGTTTATTTATCTTAACTTTTAGGTCCTTTATTCGATTTAGTAAAATAAAATAATCATTCATTTATTTTTATTTAAAATAAAATAATCATTCATTTATTTTTATTTAAAATAAAATAATCATTCATTTATTTTTATTTAAAATAAAATAATCATTCATTTATTTTTATTTAAGTAAACTTATATGAAATAGAAAATCATAAGCTACCTATTTTGCATGTTGCATGGAAATTAAAGTATACTGCAATAAAGGATAATTTAATTGAACACAGATGATTAAATTCATTTTTATTTTTATTTCATGTTGGCACTTGTACAATTGTCAATTTACTGTTATTATATTTTGAGCCGATGTCTCATATGCAGATTTATTAGTAGTGATTTAAAATGTTGCCAAAACCATTTGGCTAATTGCCATTATGCTTTTATGTTTAGATTTAGACAATCACCCTGAAATTATCCATGGTTCTATTGAAAATCTTTTTCTTAATTAATTTAAGAAGTAATTTTTCTGTTTTTATGTCTCATAGTAAAATCATATAGTATTATTACAATTATAATACTTTATGAGAAATTATTTAATGTATTGAATTAATCATTGAAATGTTATCTATATCATTACATTTATCAAAATAACTAAATACATAACTTGGATCTTGGTGACATCTATATGGTTAAATAATTAATACTTTTTGCCCAATTAATTAAAGTAAATATAAAACTATTCTTAATTAGTTTATACAACATTTATAAATTATATGTTATAATTAATACCTAATGTTTCCCAGTCAAGGCCCAATTTTTGTTCAACATTTTATTATTTTAGGTTAAACAATTTGAAAACATATTTATAAATATTTTTTTTAAGTACTTTGTAAACTTTTTTATTAAATTGTAAATATTTTTGTCTATTATATATGTTAGATGTTTTTACACCAACATTTGTGGAAATTCTGTCTACCAATGTGAAAGATAATATTAAAAAACTAAAAAATGCTGGAGTCACATTTCCATTCAGTAAGCTTATTAGTTATTATATTATTTATGTCTGAAAAAAATACACTAATACATTGACTTATTTTAGTTTGTAAGCCGTTTGTAGCTCAAGGAACAACTTACTGTCACCAGGTAAACTAAAACATAGAATATAGTAGAAACAGTCAAGCTTGGACACATTCATAATTATATTATAGGAGTGTATTACTTATTTTTCAGATGTCTGTAATTTTTAATGAACGAGGTGTAGCTGATTGTAAGCCTCCATGTGTGGCTCAATCATTCATTAATCACAATGCTATTTTGTACAAATTGTATGTAGTTGGAGATCATTATCAAATGGTTGAGAGACCATCATTGAAAAATTTTTATGCTTCAAATGGTAAAGCGTTTGTTTGAAACCAGTATTTAATTTTGACTTAAATTATTTATTGATTTATAGATGACCGAGATACAATTACTTTTGACAGTCATTCTGTGTCTAAATCGGATTCAAGTAGTGAACTTAGTGTACTTGATCCTTCTGAAAGTGCCAAAGGATCCTCCATAGATCCAATCAAATTGCATTCTATTGTCAAAACTCTTGGCAGTTATCTAAACATGTCTCTATATGGTGTTGATGTTGTTGTTGAAAATGATACCAATCGGCATGCGATTATCGATATTAATGCCTATCCTGGTAAATGTGTTTTTATTAATAGTTTTTAAAATTTGAATAAAAACTGATGGCATTGTTTCCATAGGTTATGATGGATTTCCAGACTTTTTTGGAAAACTTATAGACTGTGTAATGTCACGACGTGCTCAATCAGTATGCTCCAAAGCATATTTTGAAGACTCCGGGTTTGATACTAGTGATTCAAGCGATGAAAAAAAAAAATCTCGCGCCAAGCTAAATTCAATTAATCAATATAATTAAAACTGATCAATTAATCTTTGCCTAAAAATTGTATACTTGTTTTTGTGTATACATTTTTATATTTTGTCAATCTGATTTTTTTAATCTATTTGATAAGTTAAATGTATTGTTAATACTTCTATGAAATGTGCTTATTTTCTAAGTGTTTTTAAATTATTGTTTTACAATCTGAACTGTTCATGTTGCAGAACACCAAGATTATAAGAAACAAGCCAAGAATAATTGATAAAAAAAAATATTTTTATACATATATATTTATAATAAAACAATACAAATTAAGTATGTTTTTCAGTTGATATATATTTTTCAAACAATTGGCTGATAAGATGTGTTTACTCCGTGAGTAATATTATTACTTGCTGACTTTTGCAAGGTATTTTTACAATAAATTTATAAAATTATTAATTTTTCTTTCCTTTATTCATTGATATTGGTGTCGCAATATATTATCAATTTGCTTTTGATTATATATTAAACCACCTGTTTTAAATTCTTATCTAAAACTGTCAATTAATTATTGTTTAAAATTAAAATTTTAATTTACTATGTATTAACTAATAATTAAGTCTATTGAATAGGTACATACATCGGTATGATATTTATGCAAGATTTAGTTCTTGACATTGTCGAATTATTTATGAAAAATTGAATTTAACTAAATATATATATACCTATATATATATATATATTTAATATTATGTTTAATGCTTAAAATCTTAATAGTGTATTCACTATTTATAACTATCCTTGATTGTTTATTTTTCTATTTTTGCACAAATAAAACATTAGAGGTCTGCATTTAAAATTTCTTAGGTTAATTATTTTTTCCTTTTCTATATTCTTAGATTCAATATTATATTTTCTATATATTATTGCTCATGCACATGACAGGTATTATAGTATTATACCATACACAACATATCAAGAATGGATATAAAAATAAGAAAGTTACCGATGTCTTTAATTGATTTATAGTCTGCACATAATTAAGACGTAGGTTGGCCAGTAATGGGCCATGGCTTCTATTGTTCAAAGTATAATATTGAACTAGAGATTATGAATTAATCAATTTTGCGTTACCAAAGGTTTTTGTATTATTAGCCAGGAAAAATAGCATATTATGGATGAATATAAAAAATAACGGACTATAGGTACCACAAAGAAGGATCTCATATTCTCATCTCTAGCTTCTACTCTGTTCAGCGAGAGAACACCCCGATCACATACTTATGTCCTACCCCTGCATTTGAAGTTTTAATTTACTTTTTTTCATCATGCAAAGAACTATACTAACTATAAAAATCAATAAAACCTGACATTTTAGCACAGTTGAAAGTTCAAACAAATTTTTGTTGCCTCAACCCCAAGCTATGTTCGCAAACGTCTTAGTCTACATGGCAGATGGTGCGACTAGGAGGTGTATTCCTATTTCATCACTCAGTTTTCTGGAGATTGGAGTTGGCAACTGATCCATTAAAACTACGATTAAAACCTCAACTTCCCCATAGTGTGCTGCATAATTTAAAAAAACATGAGAAAATTAACAACAATATTGTAAATTCCAACGCAGATTTTTAATAGTAAGTTGAAATTTGAATAATCAATGTACGAAAAACCGCATGAGGCGTATCATCATAATCTCGTAATAATAAAATTTCGCTCAAAAAGTCAAAACTATCAGTAAACTAGTCAGCAATAGCCGATGATTTTAGGGAAGATAAAACGACAGAAGATATGTGAGATGTGACATCAAGTCTGACTGGACAAAGATAAAAGGAACAGTGACTAAAACTGAGAAAACTTTATGGGAGGAAGGCCGAAAATATATAAATCACTGGTTTGACATAAACTAACAAGAGAAGATAATGTATAATGAGATAAAATATAAATAAATGATTTACTTGGTAGGTATATTATGTATTGGGTGAACCGTTAAATTAAACCACTTACCAGATACCCAGTACCCACCCTTAGTTTTAGGTGGTGAAATTTGCACCCACCTTAATTATATAATATAGGTATTGTATTCGGCGCCACTGTTTCCTATAATAATAGATAAAATCGTGCTGTCTCCGACGATTTTTAATCATTTTTAATTTCGTTCTAAACTTTTATCGTTTCCGATGAATTTGGAACCAGGACACCGGGTACTTAGTATTATATAATGCTATTTCAAAATAAACTTTGGAAGTTCCGATCGGGTGTTTTGAGAATAACATGTGTATAGACGAACCCTACGTATTATTATATAATTCTACAGGCGTCATTCTCACATTTTAAATTAGTAAATAACACGATCGTGTCGTGTTGAATTGAAATTTTAAATCATAATCACTAAATTATTATTGAACAAATTAAATAAAATTACCAACGGACTAAAAATCGAAACAGATAACAAGGCATATCATCATATTATGATCGTTATTTAAAATTAAAATTGTAAATGAAGTATTTTAAAAACACAAGCAAAATAGTTTTTTGTTTATATTTTCCAACAAATAGTTTTATAAACTAATATTTTTTTTTAAAGTCTGAGGTTTTATACAAAATGTCTTTTAATGCCTGTTACATACCTATATTATATTAGAACTTACTCTATAAGGCAAAGCTAGCTGCAGTGGCGTACACAGATATTTTCGATGGGGGGGGGGTTATATTAAAAATTATACATACATACATAATATTATATATATATATTTATCAAAACGATTATTTAATTGTTTACTGTACAAGATCTAGTTTTCTTGGTTTTTTTGCCAACTCGTCAATGACCTCTTCAGGAGTTAAATGTGTACCACGGTACACCGACAACATTAGTTATCCCTACGTCCTGTATTTGAATGAAGCGTCCCGGTGTCCCGGCAAAAGTTAAAAAATAATACTATTGTCCCATATTTTGAACAACCCGTCCCGTATGTACCTTATTTTAAAACTATTTCAAAAATTAAATTTTTTTTTATTATTTGGCATTTTAAAATTTAAATTATTGATAAATGATAATAACTAAATCAAATGATATTATTTGATTATAATAACAATACATTTTTTTGTTGGTTTTGTGGTGGTTACACTGATTACTGATTAATGATATTATATCGACTATCAAATCGGCTGTCGGCAATCGGCATGTACATTTCAAGTATATACACAGGGGCGTATTTAGGTTTTTTCTTGGTGGGAGGGGGGATATAGCTTTATTAAGTTAGAGGTCTAAAATTAGGACTCCAAAAAATGATGCATATTATATACACCCCTACGGGGGAGATCAATCCTCTTGGTCGGCTTGATCCCCCCCCCCCCCCCGTGTGTGTACGCCACTGGCTAGCTGGAGTTCTAAAATTATTAATTTTTATTTGGATATAATATATATAGAGCTCTGATATTAATGACCAAATTTGCATTAAGATATGCATTTGAAAATGACAAAATATTCAATTTTATGCCATAAAATGTATTAAATATACCTATTTTGTCAAAAAAGGTTTCAATAAAATTCAAAAAAATGATATACTTTTTTGAATGTGTGTTTAAAATTACTTTATTACAAAAAAACACAGCTAGGTATTAAATATGAAAAAAATTAGTAATTAGCTTCCGATCTATTAGAGTTTAATTGTACATATCTTGGTTAAGCACTTTTAAGTATCAGGATTACACTGTACAACAATTATTTTGCGAATTTATATCATACTTGGGTTTAACTCTGATTAGGTACGCGAAAAAAATATGGCAAGTCATAAACATCCGAGCTCTAATCATATATAATACATTTTTGCTTACCTTTTTATTTCTAATATTGACGTATGCTTGTGATTAGCCAGTGCAATTAAGCTACGTATAATAATATTCATATATAATATATATATACTACCTAGATTATTAAATAATAAGTAATAAATACTAATAATATAAGGAAAAGAAAATTGTTATCAATCAATTTCGATTTTAATGATGGTTGTTTATAATGACAATATTTATAATAATACAATTTTTTAATTATTTGTCCTACATTCATATTGATATAATGATTGTTTTTTAATAATATGATAATTTTGCTTTTATTTTTAAAAATATTAATAATATTAACATCATCAACCATCATTAAAAATTCATAATTGATACGATTTTATGAATTAAGTTTATTCATAATGTTACAAAAGTATTTAATGTTCAATATTTTTATATGGCAATATTTGCATAATTTATATATATATTATATAGTGAGTCCATATGTAGTAAATCTAACAAGGCTTTACTCCCGAATAATCTATAAATCATAATATATATTGTATGCTTTTGGGTCTAGGTGTGCAGCAAATTCAGATAATCGCTGTCGTATAAAAAAAACACAAAAAACCGTTATTATTTTGGTTTAATTCGGGTAAAGCATACTGTGGAAAAAAAATGATAAATTATGATAGTGTTGAACAGAATAGAAGGTATTGTCTATATGCAACAGCGGACGTGGCTAGTGCGGGCATATGGCTATTACTAAATTGTGAACAGACTCATATTTCACAAATAACAATTTATTGTTATTTGTTTGAATACAAAAATTTAAATATCACCAACAAAGTAAACTCGTTTAAGAGTTATAATATTTATAGCAAATAATATGTATCATTTACATGTCTTTTGCCCTTTGGAGCTCAGTAAAAACACGTGCATTTTAATACTTTTTCTGGTAAGAAAGTGAATCTAGTTGGTGCTTGGAGAAGCTGACATTTTTACGCAAAACTAGTTTTTGGCAAAATCGATTTTTTTATTTTATTTTTTTGTGTTACAATATTTATCTATACAATCTGTAAATATGTTTATTTAAAATAAGTATAAGTAATGAGGGAGTTGTTGTGTTGTAGTCTGGATGAAAGAAGCCATCCAGTTATGGAACTTCTTGACAGATAACAATTTAATCGTTTAATAGGTCCCAGCACCATTTGCATTTCAAACGCCTGCTGGGATCACCAGGGATGTTAAGGACAGATAGGTTTGATACAAGAGGATTGCGGTGGTTGGATAAATTTGAGTGAAAGCGTTTATAGAAAATTTCAGCCACTTTTACTGTTGGAATGCAGAGATCATTATAGAGTGTATATCGTTTGAGACATAGATAGGAGCTTTTGTTATTTGACGGAGACATTTGGATTGAGAAGTTTGGATATTTTTTTTACATTCGAAGGCTTGGCTGAGCCCCAGAGCTGTATGCCATATTGGTTTCAAGAGGAGTTTTTAAAGGAGGATTTTATTGTTTAGATTTATGTGTTTGGAAGTTAGACAGCTGGCGGGATCGGTTGTCAAGAGTAGTATGCTTGGTGTGGACATGATGGACCCAGGTTAGCCTTTGCATTTTAACGTTAGCATTTTCTGTATCACGAAAAAAAAATTTTGTTTATTTTTTAAGCTATTTATAGACATTTGAGATTTTCTGTTTTATGCGATTATTATTAACTATGTAGCCTATAGGTACGCAAAATATTAGTACGACCAACCGCATATAACTAATAATTTACTAATAGAAAGGTAGAAAATAAAAATATTTCTAGAAATATAGGCAAATGGACTGTTTTTGCTCAATACTGTACTTTGTATAATTAATATACATCGTTAAATTACATTATTAATTTATTTTTTGTTTTTCAGATTACCTAGTTTAAAAAGTAGGTATAGGTACGCTGTGCGTTTTTTTCTTTTGATCACCCAAAGTACTAACTAGATCCAATTTGCTTC
This sequence comes from Neotoxoptera formosana, assembly GCA_022818045.1. Taxonomy (NCBI): domain Eukaryota; kingdom Metazoa; phylum Arthropoda; class Insecta; order Hemiptera; family Aphididae; genus Neotoxoptera; species Neotoxoptera formosana. The sequence goes on from CM040631.1 coordinate 13,022,819, forward strand.
CAGAATCCACCCTCAAAGTTGAAAATCAAAGTTAGACTATACAAATTATCCAACGCAAAAAAAATATAATGGTATAAAATACATTTATAAAAAACATACATAATTGTAAAACCTATATAGACATATAGTATATACACATTAATCGCTCCGCTCAGAGCCTAAAAATATATAAACACCAAATGGAAAGTTCCATAGGCATATAAATACCTATTAATTATTTAGTATACATTTATACGTATAATAAAGTTTTGAAAAAAAATGTATATAACAACCTGCATATTATCAGAATTACAGTATATTTTTTATTTTGTTTCATTAATCACGGAATAATATACATTTTTGAATTCCGGGAAAATGATGAGTAAGAAAACTTGGTTTGGAACGTATATTATTCCTGTTGTATATACTTATTTTAGATCGATAATATTTATTGCTTTCATTAAGGACTATACGGTAATTGAATTGTGGTGTCTTCTGAAAAATTAGGGTTTAGAAGGTTTCGTTAGTTAATATTATCTGAATTACACTCTCTGTGGATATGAGCAGATAAAAATAGTAGTTGATATTATATTATACAAGAGTCTAGACGAGGAATGCGACCTTGTTGACGCCAGACGGTGGAATTTGTTTTCTTCCAACTGACATTTTTACAGTCTACCTATACTAGGTAGGTAGGTAGGTATATAAATGAAAAGGATAAAAAAAAAAACAAAAACTATTTACTCTAGATTTTATAAAAGTTGATACAAAACACGTTTTATTAAATTGATAATAAATAATATACAAGTACATTTTACATACGAGTACCCATAAAATAATAGTCTTCTATCCAAATGTAAACGATATCATCGTATCAATATAGGTATACCTATGTGATGTTATTAAGTTTACCACTTACTATAATATGTGATAAATTTGTGCTAATCATCAACTAAATTATTTAGTAGGTACCTGCTAACCCTTCAATCTGTCTTTACATTTAAATTTATAATATCTATCTACAACGTCACTGTGGTTTTATATTTTATTTTTATTTTACCGGGCCTCACCTGGCGAGTTTTCACTCCGTGAGGCTCAGCAGTAGTCTTTTTGATATCAAATAAAATAAACAAATACTCATGTATGGTTGTAAACTTGTAACTAGTACCTATTAAATAGGTTTAATTGTTTAAACCTGAGTATAAGTTAATATTAGTTAATTTTAATAAGTTAAATAAGTTAATTTTTAGTTAATCGAGATAAATTTAGTGTTTACTTTGACTGTATAGGTATAATTACAAGCTACAGCGATATTTACGTCAATGACACGTCATGTAACAAGATTAATTTTGGTTTTGTTGAAATTTAGAATGATTATTAATTATTAAATTCTACGTTACAGCAAAACTTCATAGATGGAAATAATCAAATAAGTCAACAGGTACAGCGAAAAACCTTTTTTTAGTGTTCTATAGACGAGAAATGCGAATGGTGAATAATATACCTATTGTGGTAAAAATGTTAAATGTTCACAGACACACAGTAATATAGAATAAATTTAGTATAAGATGACTAATTGATAAAATAATTAAGTAGGTAATCATGTCTTATTTTAAGGATAATATAGACATTTTAAAAATAAACCAGAAATAATATTGAGATGTATACACATTTTTTTTTTAATCAAAGTCTGGGGCGTCAAAGGCCTTTGGATTACACTCAATATCGAATTTGTAAATATGTATAACGATTGCAGTTTACATTTGTTCCAGTACCTAGGTGCATTCTATTATTCTGTGATTATACCCATCTATAAAAAACATCAGATTTCATCTTAAAATTAGTATTTTATATTATATTTCCAAGAATAGGTTTGCTCTTAATAAGGAATCAAGACGAGTCGATCGGACGTTGAAGATTGAGAGATTCTGACATATTATGACAGGGCATACTCGATTCTCTCCTTTCCTTCTTGTACATCCGACGAATTTAGTGAGAATAGGTTTTACAGTGAGTGAGGTTAAGCAGCTGGAACATAATATAAAAATATAGGCTCTTCTCTCTTCATGAGGTGTTGCAAGTGTGTGATATGCGTGTGTCCCATTCTGAGGCGGTTAATGGAAATCTCCTGTTTTCTTGAAATTTCTTAGGAAAGGGCCAAGGGTAAGTGGTTCTTTTGATTTCGTTTAATTTGGTTGACAGTTTTACGACGATATTATTATTTTTATAATATTATGAATTAATAATTTTTGTTACGTAGGCTTAAAATAACAATTTTATGACGAAAGGTTTTATTTAACCTATTATTGAATACATTTCGAAGTCGTTACCCAAAGCTCGTAAAAAGTCAGTATAGACGGCAATAGTACCTATTCAAGTCATAGTTTATTACACAAACGTTTACATATTTCATTGTACTGATCACATCATAAAACTATTCATTTATACTGTATTCCTATGAAATTAAAAAATATTTACATTTTTAAAGAATCATGACATACTAAATATTAAACCATTAAAAAAAAATCATTTCCTACTTTTAGCCTAAAGCTAATTATTATTCTAATAAGTAATAAATAATAAGCATTGAGCGTTAGAACACAGATATAAATGTGGTTGATATCATAATATCATATAAAAAACACTAATATATGTATTATAAGTTTAATTATTATAAAAATATCATATAATATAATAATAAATATGCATACATGTACGTATTATGTTAATTTGTAGTAGTAAGCTCTTAAACTTAAGTACGTTTACAATACATTCAAACTTCTCTTAAACATATATATATATATATTTGTAGATAAGTTATACCTTATAAGAAATATTTGTCCTACTGATTATAAACTGGTTGTATTAATTTTTAATTTTATTCGCTATTCAATTTTATAAAAATAAATAAGAAAACATATTTGTGTTGGTAGGTACTAGGTACTATATTAATATTATTATTATTATTATTATTATTATTGGATTTCTATCTATGTTTATAATTATAAGTATATTGTAACATTGTAGGAACTTTTCATTTAAACGTTTGTCCTAGATTAATCTGCGATGTCAGTTTCAATTTAATATTTTACTTTTATAAGACTAATGAAGACTTCTTATTAGACAAAACTTAAAAGTAAGGTAGCATGTCAAATGTAAATAATTGTATGAATGAAATATTCGTTAAATTAAATACACATTATATTTCTGTATTATTAGAGTATGATTTGATAGGAAAGAATGGTCGACCAAAAGGGCAGGTGTATAAAAGTTCCTGCAGTTCCGGTGACGCCCGCGCAGTCATTGGAACAGTTTTTTTTGTTACTTCCTGTAGATTTTCGGAAGTCAAGTTTGACCATATAGTTTTTAACGAATTATATTTTAGGTTTTGTATCATTATTCATTATATAGGGCTCAGAGTTAATTGCAAAAAAATAGTGAAAATAAAAATGTTTATGCACACAACATTTCAAAAATGTGCATAATGTATAATTTTGGAAAACTATAGGTATAAAGTTTTTTAAGATGTACAAATTGTAAGGTATTGTTAATAATTATTTATTATATTTTATCAACCAATTGGAATGGTATAAATTGTAAATTATAAATGTATAGTTTTGTATAAAATATTCAGAATAAGATTAATTTATACGGCTAATATTATTGTTTAATTATCTTAGGCTCAAGGCGGAGATTAATATCAATTATTATTAAAAATGTAATCAAACTATAATCATAATTAAAATTATTATATTTGTTAGTAGTTTGAAAATATGCAACTTTAAAGAATTCAACACTTATCCTATAAGACAATCAGTGAAGTCTTGAATTAGAAGAATATTATTTACATATAAATTCGGGCACTTATATAGTTATATACATATATAAAGCATTTATTTGTGATCAAATGTCCAAAAACCAAAATACACTGAAGTACAGACAATCTTTATTAAAACCCAGCCGCACTATAACATTTTGAACTCAACAAAGAAACTCGAATGCAGTTTATAAATTTTTCCAAAATATAAACTTATGCCATCAATTGGAAATAATGTAATTTTTATCTTTATATTTTACTTATAACTTTTATTTTAAAGTAGGCTAATAATCAAAGTTGTTGAAAACTTAACAGAAATAAAAAATATTTTTGGTTTTGTTAAATCACTTATCAGCAACTATAGAGAATTATCAGAATTTATAATTATCCATAGCAAAATATGTTTGAAGGGTTAGCATAGTAATAAATATAACATAATCAGAATTTTGAAAATGTATTTTAAAGAATAAGAGGAGGGTAAGCAATACTAAGCGTGCTGTTTGAGTTATTCTGTATAACCATAAGCTATATGTTTTATATTTTTATCATAATAACTAACGTAAATAAATACAAATAAATATTTGATTTTATTATTAGATAATTCAATGTAATAGTGGATACAATATTCTGAATTCGATAATATAAATTATTTTGAAATGGACAACTTTTGAGAGATTATGTCAGGTATTCTGATGGTATCACCGAACTATCTTATATAAATAAATACATTATTATTAATTAGTCTATTAAATATTTTAATACTAATCACTGTTACACACTTTATAGTAACGTGTCCGCATGAGTAGAATAGAGAGAAGCCTCATGATTTTTTGTGTTACAGTAATTTAATAATTAATTTAAAGTGTGGTGATATTTTTGTTTGAACTAAGTGTTGGATATAATATACCTATTATAGTAGTATAATAAAAGAGTTGACCATTGTTAAATATTTATAGAATAAGCCCAAGGGCTAACCGTAATGGTAACTTTCTAAAATGTATTTCACTCCCTATCTGATGGTATTTCCCAGATTCATCACCTTAATGTTTGTACTTCATGTGATTGTTCTAGTCTCATTTACGAATATTGTTTTACTTTAAGTGTATGTACCAACGTGGTGTGTCCAACATTTAATTAGTAGAATTAAAAGAAAAGGATTTTTACTAAAGTGAATAATGAATGTAGAAAAAACATGCAAAACTATCTATAGGTACAATTGTCTAATATTAATATTTTGTTTTTGTCGCATACATTAAAATTTATAATAACTAAAAAAGTTTCAGCAGTGACTTCATTGTTGAAAACCTAGTATCTAATTGAATACATCGAAATACAGCAGTATACCTATAGTCGCAGGCACGGATTGATTTAATCCTGTTTCCTGGGCGAAAATCTGTATAAGACGCCATTTATTAATACGAATATTCGTCTGCCTCACTTTGCGTTTGGGTAGACGCCTCGGCGTTGCTCCCGGTAGTGATGAGAGAGTCTGGGAAGGATGCACCGAGCAGGGAATCCGCATGGTTTGAGTGGTCTGGTTCAAAACCATGCCATCTGCTGCGTTTAAATGTCACATACGGTACAGTCACTAATGAATGGTATGATTCAGGCACTGCCATCGTCAATGTTGTTGTTGCAGACGATCTTAAACCCAACAGCACGACGCAATACGTACAGCAAGCACAGCAAACAGGTGTGTCCAGCAAGCACTACCAGCATTCCACAATTAATATTGAAAGTTGTCCACTGATGACATAACCTTGTGCCAATCCGTCATAACTACGAAGTTGAATGTTTGTAGTTACGGCTTGGCATTTATTTGCCAAGGTTATTCAAATCCGGCCGAAGATGACCAATGTTCGGTACGTAATTCTATGAGCCGAGTGAGCTGTATGTGCTCTATTCGGTAGTCACGGTTGAGTGGAGTTGTTAGTCCTTGTTAAAACCAATAAAATTGTAAAATCAGTACATTCTTCGCTCCGCTCAGAATCTAAAAAAAAACATGATTGTGAAATCAATATAGGTATTTATCACACCGCTCAGAATCTAAAATATTTTCGAATAAATTGTATACTACAAATAATAGTAATTTCACATACTCATCACATAATCCTAAAAAGATTCGGTTACCTCGTTATAGGTGCTATAATGGTGTATTGTGTTGCTTGAATATTTTGTCTGGTTCTCTTCTGTTTGTTATTAAAACTTTAATTGTTGAATAATCGACTCGTTTGGTTGTATGCATTTTGTTAGTTCAAATTATGTGGTTTTAGTGAAATACGACCTTAATATCAGTAAATGTACATATATATAAATATAATATCAAACCGACATTTATTAATTGCCTCCCACTTGCGAATTGTTTTTTTTTTACTACTGTTACATATATTTAATGTTCAATGTATGTGTACCTACAAAACTGCCGATTGGAGATAATATAATAAATAAATAACTACTAGTTTTTTTAAAATTTGATTTGATTTAATTATTTAAATATTGTTATTATCAATAATTTTAATTTCCAAGGAATTATTGCTCTGTTGGTTATAAATTATGTCTAAATGCGAAATTGTAATTATTAATGTAGAATTAGTAACATAATAATCATAGTTAATACGATTCAATTAGTCTGCATGAGTGATTTTGGTAAATATAATTTTATTAAAGCTGATTGACCTTTAGTTTTTATTGTTTTTAATATGTAACTCTTAGCCGGGGCATCTCACAGCAAAACCCATCGACACTAACATATTTTTGACAAACTCTGCCCTGAAACCATTTTTTGATATCTCAATAAGCTTTTGGTAAGAGGTAGTCTGTCAAATGTCAATTTTTATTAATTTTTAAATTTTTCTCTAGTTTAGTTAAATATATATTTTCTAAAGAATTTAAAGACTCTAAGATTTTAGTAGTTTACTTATACTATGGTAGCACCGGTTTCCACTTGCTATTCTTTTGTTTATTTCTAGATGCATGTCATTGTCCACTTTTTCAAAGGCAAAATTATCTATTTATAAGTTGGGTTGATCTTTGTTGCTCCTAGAGAGAACCATACATTTAGTCTTCTCCTGATTGACACACAACCCCATTAATTTTACTAGCACCCAATAATTCAGATGCAGTTTAATTAATATTTTTTGTCTGGTGTTACCTAATATGATCATGTCGTCTGCATATGCTAATATTGATTCTTTACCAACTATCTCCATTTGTTGCCTTTGACTTAATTCTCGTATAACCTTCTAAGATAATCGGCATTCGGCAACAAAATTTCATTTATCATCAGGAATATTTGAGTTATCTATTAGAATTACATCACCATCTTTAAAACTTGCTCTCATCAAGAAATTTAATGTGATCTGTGCTCTGTGGTGTTATACTTCTCCAAGCTTAACCAGACATCTTATTGATTCGAGTAAGTTTATAGAAAATTATTTATTATTATCGATATTATCGACTAATCATCTGATTATTTATTTTCTATAAAACAATTTAAAATTCTGTATAAAGTCTTGGTCCATTAGTTGAAGTTTAGATGTTGTATTTGGTGGTAAAAAGTTTACGTTAATTAAACTTAATTAAATATCGTAATTATGAGCTATTCATCTATGAATAGTAAAACTTTTTAATTTTATACCAACACTTAAAAGTCACTCACTAAATATTGACGAAGTTATATATATGCATTTTTATTTGATCTCTAGTCAACTGGTAAAAATGTAATTCCTTTAAAACTATATTTGGGCTCCATTGACAAATAATTTTAGTTTTTTAGTTCCAGACATTTTTGCTTCAAACATAATTGTAATGCGCTCTTTAACACCGTATTTTCCACCCGAAGATTCTTTATCTTTAAACATTTAAGTTTTATCAGGTAAACATGTGAAAAATAAGCCCGTTTGAACGATGCTAAAAATATCATAAGGAGAAAAGTCTGCTAAAATTTTATGAAGATTTTTAATCCAATCTGAACAACAAAGTGTGTCTACTGAAGCACTTTCCCCACAAACTTTTTGAAAAACTACATTATGTCTTTACTTCCAATTTGTAAGCCAACCGGCAACCACTACTATATGCCATATAAACATAAATGTTAAACACAATCCTAAATAAAAATAAAATAATAAAACTAATTAAAAATACTAAATAGTAAATTTGTTAATATTTACAGAATAATAAAACTCAAATCGTACTGACTTACTATAGCTGTATAGGCGTTTAGGCGTTTAGCCATTGCATTTTTTTTTTTTTTTTTAAATCAAGTCCGTGGCAACTGAGGCCACTGGACTGACAATACATAGTTACTTTACATTATTATACATTATATAAGACATTTTGTGAAGGAATATTACAATTTTTAAATTTTGTTGATAAGCTTAGTGTTATAAATAAATGTTAATATGCTTTTTATGTTGCGTGGTTCTGGGTTAAGATTGGACTGGGTTAAGGTCCATTGCGTATTATAATATTATAATTTATAACTATCATTTTCTGAGCTTAACGGTTTGATTTTCATTTACCTAAGAACCTACCTAAATAAATACAAATGTAAAACACATCCGTTGTATTCGTCTCATATAACAGACATGCTATATCTTTATTAGTCTATTACCTAAACTAGTATACCTGGTACAATAGTAAACCCGATTATCTTGGGCGACTGGTGACATATTTAATTGGCGTCGATGATTCACAAACGAGAAGTGGATCTATATTATATTATTTTATGCACACTTATATAGTTATATGTAGGTAACGATACCTTTACATAATATATATTTTAATGTTTATATTGTTATTTCGTTGTACATAGCACATTCGTGGTTTATTAATTGCGTTGAACATCGAATGCTAGTCAAAGCCCTTAGGGTTAGGAATATTTATAAAATAACTATAAGGACTTTAAATCATATAAACTTAATAAACCGGATTTAGGCCAGCAAGTGGTTAGTGTGGAGCGACAGCGACGTAGTCTTCTACTTCCTTAGTGAATAAAGTTTTATAAGTTATTTGACAAACCAAATAGGTTAATATACCTACGTATCCTGAAACCAATAAACTGTGTGTGTGTGCGTGCGTGTTAGCCTTGTATTTGCTCTTGCTAGTTTACTAACTAACAACTACTATCACGATGGTGTACGGGGGACCTTTGCGTTACATTTATGTCTTATACTTGGTTATGATAAATTATAATTAGTAATGGATGTTACACGTTTTTTGCTTACTCAGTCAATTAATTTTAAGACGATGAGGAGGATTTTCCGGTAATATATTAGAAGCAAGATCGGAAATAAGAAGATTTAAATGATTTAGGACAGTTTTATGGAATTTTGTATACTTTCAATAGCTACTTATACGTTATAAGTTAAAATTAATTAACTTTTCGAAATTCTCAGAAAATGATTTTTCTTTGGAATATGAAGTTGAAAATAGTGGGTCACTATAATGGATGTGTTAAATTTAAATCGAAGGTTCTGTCTGAGTGAAGACGGTTTGTCAGTCTATATTAGGTATTTAGGTACTAAGTATATTTTAAACATTCCATTTTACAATATAATGGTGTGTATATAGTATATACAATATAATAGTATGCGTTAAACGTTTCTCAAGTACCACGAATAATATTTTTAAATAACAACAAAATAACTAAAATCGTCATTTTTTCTTAAAATGTCTAATTTTGTGCAAATGTAAACTTAAAATGTTTGTAAAAAAAATTATGCTAATATATATTTTAGATTTTTTGTTTACATAATGAACTTTTATGAGAAATCTTGTAATAGGTACATTTTAAATTCTTAGCTATAAAAATTGAATATTTTATACATTTTAAGTAGGTACAAAATGATTTGCAAATTTTCGTGATTTTGATATATTTTGAAAATCTTATCATATTGTGTAAAAAATGATAAAATTAAAAGATTAATATTTTGAAAAAAGTTAATACTTTTCAAGATAATAAGTGATTACAGTTAAAAAAACATTATCTTTGTAAACTGAGTATTGTGATGGTCAGCACAACGCAAATCCACTTGATCGAATCTCAAAGAATCGTCATAATATTTTAACTTCCAAGTATAACCAAAACGGTTATGTGTACACCGTACGGAGTACACTACCAACCAATTATTATATAATACCTATTGACTATTGTTCGATATTATAAAATGTCTCAATGCTAATCACATCATTCCACCATCTGACGGTATGGCACAGGAAAAGTTACCCTTAAGAATAGCCACATTGTACCTATTTATCATTATTAGGATTTATTATAATATTATTATAAAGGCATAATAGACATAATAGTACCTAATAGATGATAATATAATATCATATACTACCAGCATAGTCCATAATTTCGATTACTCCAATGCCGCCGTCATCCTTTTTTTCTCAGCAGACCACACACCGCTATTAACTAAGTTATATAACTAGGTTTTGATCTTGTTCAAATTACACCTAAACCACTAGGTACACACTATACATTATAATATTATATTAACGTTGGTTTTCTATTGACGATTGATACCTCCGCGACTCAATTGGTTAATTATTTTTTTCTCGTTCAGTATGGGACTCAATTAGTATCTATGCACCGACTGATTTTTTTCTTGTCAAGTGAAAATTTGGTAACAAAGTTACTTTTCTTTATTGAAAAGTTAAGTGATTTCATTACAATTTTATCTGAGTAACGAATAAAGTAACTTATTCAACACCGGGAAACGCACGTAACCACCAATATACCATAGTACATTGTATTACAACCGACGGTCCTATACCGAGGTTCATACCTGCGTGTCTTCTACGCATAGGTATATAGCAGGTTAAGTCCCTAACCTACCTACGAAAATGTCTACACAACTACACTATTATTATTATTTACAACCCATCACCTACGAGCCGGATAATAATTTATCGTTCGGATAAAATTCAAATTAAATTGTATATTATTTTTTACACGCGGCGGTCGTACTCGAACTGACTGAAGCGATAATGATATAGTTGGAAACTGTACTGACCTGCAGCACTTGGGACGTTATTTATGAGCCATTATCATCTAAAATATATACGGTATACCGTATAAATGAAGTATTATATTTCCCGAGGTTTTTCCGAGAATTTTACCCATCCGAATATAGTCTGTCGTGATTTTTTTTTCTTACCCTTATCAGTTTTTTATACCGTCCCAGTCTAAATCGTTCGTGACATAGTGATATTTATGACAATCCTTTTCACGGGTACCGATTTTCCGTTCATTTAATAATATTAAAGAAACTATAATGAAATAAAATAAAATAAATCAATGATTTCTTTCTAAGTTAAATTAATAAACTATTATTACAGTGTAATTTCATGTAAAGGTACATTATGAATGTATTCAAAAATCAAAATTATTAATTACAATGGGTGTTATCAGATTTTGTAGCAGTAAAAGCGTTCCAATCTTCAATTCATTCATGGTGGTTTTTGGTAGGAAATTGAACCTAGTTGGCACTTGCTGCAACGTTTTATTGTAATACAGGAATAACTGTAGAGATCTGAAATGTTCACCAAATATTTTATATTTATTATTCTAACATTGACATGATATTATAATTTTTAAAAAAATATTAAAAATGTTTGAACCATTAAATCAAACTACATTCTGTAGGAATTTAGATTTCTTCGATTTATAATGATAACAATACAAGGGACAACTTAGTGAATTACTGCTGAACATCGTGTGAAAAAAAGTGCGAAAGTCATTGGTAATAATCGTGGCCTATGAGTTGAGTTGTCGACCAAACACTGACTGATATAATTTAAGACTTCTGGCTTATCAATATGCGGTGATATTTTAAACAAAACGAACACGTGTGTTTCGAAAGTTCAGTTGTGAAAAATCCTATTTGTAAGCAACCGGGAAAGTTACACTATATTTGGTAGAAATACGATTGCGAGCGACCATTATCGTCGATACCTTTTTTGACTATTACGATTGAGAACGCTTAGTTTTTATAATTCCGTGCAACGTTAGGGAAACTCCCATATGTTATTCAAAAACTTAGATCTATCCTAAATAAAACCAAAATAAAACAGTTTACAAGGCACTAGTAAAATCATCACTGACTTACGGCATACTTGCATGGTGGACAGGAAATAAAAGTAATCTTAAATTAATAACAAATTACACAAAATAATATCCTAAGAATAATCCTAAACAAAAGTCGTGACTATCATGTCAAAAACCTAATGAGGAATTAAATATTCTAACAGTAAAAAAACTTTTTTATAAAACAACAGTTACCTTCTTAGTAAAAAATAATCTACTTAAACCCATTTCCCATAATTTTAATACTAGAGGAAAATTGAATAATATATAACTACACCTAAAGTACAAAAATCCAACACTCAATTTTTCAATCAACTACTTCTTTTTTATATATTGGTCCAAATGAATAATAATATATATTATAATAATCTACCTTATAAATTACGTGATTATTGAAATTATGTTATATTCAACATTTTAAACTCAATTTAACAATTTGGCTCCTATAACAAACTGTTGATTATTGACCTTTATTGTAAATTACATTATCTAATTTCTTATCAACAATACTCTATCTTTTTCATATTTTATGTGTTATACATCTTAAGTATAATCTTTATTTTAAATTAATGAATATATTACAAAAACTGTAATTAAACTATAGTTAAGACTCGTGGGGTCCATATACACTATGTTATGTTATATTATGTAGTATTTTGTAAATAAAAAATAATAATAGTAATAATATACGATATTGTAAATACAACGATAACGAATTGCTTATAACGAATAATCGAAATGTACTCATTGCTCAATACGGGGTTTCCTGTGTTATGCGTTGTATGCACGAAATATTTCTAATAAGTTTACATTTAAATAAAATGGAAAATTACCAAGACGAGACTTATATTATCTGCACGCGGTAAAAATTTAATCGTTTTAAATTCAAATAAATGCCGTTTTATTAAACGGAGGAAAAATAGTCTAGAGAAGTGGACATGCACCAATAATAAATGCACAGCGAGTTTAATAATAGAAGGTAAGGATCGTGCTGTAGAGTAGTTTTGAGTGAGCACCGTCGTTCTACGATAGCCACTTCAAAAGTTGAACGTCAACGGTGAAATAATCAGAAAAAAGTTTTGGAATCAGTTTCGACCAGACCAGTAAAAATTATTCGTAAAGAACTTATGAAAGACATTAACTCTTCGGTTCATCATTATAAAGATTTCAAATTGCATTTAAAATATGTTTTTAGCAAATCTGAAAGCTTGATAACTAAGTTTTTTTAATTTATCAGATTTGGTTTGAAAGTCAATTGTACCGGAATAAGGTAAAAATTGTGTCATTAACTTTTATTTCAAATATGTCAAAGTTTCTTTCATTACAATGCTAATATAGCTGTGAGAAATACAAAAAGCAAATAAAATTGATGGACAGATTTCTCCTGTTTCTAGATACATGATTCTGATTTCTGAGCTGAGATGGTTTGTCAGCCTATATTTCTAAAAATAGTTTATGATTAATTTATATTGCTATTAGTAATTTATTATTTCTCTTAGTTCCTAACTAATTTTTACCAAAAATAGATCGCATATATTCTATATTATTATTATTTATTATAATTATTTAAATTACTTCAATATTTATTCGTATACTATTACTAGTCGTTATACTAACCTTATAAGTTGTTCCAACGTACCGTAGAACGGCTTGGATAGTTTCGTGGTATATGGTATATACAGGGTGTCCCAGGTCTATTTGACTAATGCAAGAAATAATTTTGAATTTTAACACACTTTGAAAATTGTTTAAAAATTAACGACTTAACCAAATTAAAAGTTTTAAACGCCAAAATGGTTTTCAAACACTTATTTATGAAATAGCTATCTTGGATTATTAGAAAAATATTAAATAAAAAATTTAAATTATTTATTTTTGTTGTAAAAAAATAAAAATAAAATATAAGATATACAAATTATAGCGCAGAGCTCTACAAATCATAACAAAAAAAAAAAACTTAAAATTATTGAATAGAAAAAAAGTTATTGCATTAGTCAAATAGACCTTGGACACCCTGTATAGCTTAAAATTAATTTAAATATTTTGAAAATTTCAATGTGTGTAGTATACAGTAATAAACACAATGGAAAAAAGTTTTAAATCTATGTGAAGCATATTTTTCTAACCATACAATAATACATAATTATTATCATTATTTTTTGTTTGAATATCCAATTTTGTAAACATTTGAACTTTAAAATTTAAATGTCTATAAAAAAACATTGTGAATGCATGTTTTAGATATTATTAAACCGCTGTAGGCACAACTTATGAACAACTTTTATATTAAATTGTTAAGCCTTAGATACCTATTGAAATGATATTATATTTGAATAATTTTTTACCACAATATAATTCGCAAATTGTCGTGATTTTGACGAAGTTAAAACTTCAAATGCTTATTAAGTTATAACAAAAAGTTACAAATATATATTTTTGATATTTTTTAACGGTTGTAAAAAAAACTTATATTGCGTACCTATATTATTGTATTTCTCTTCTTAGCTTTTTGATTATCTAATAAAAATGTTATTAATATTTATCAAAAAAAAACTAAGTATTTTTGTAAATTGTATCATGTCTTGTAAATACTTTTATAAATAATTTGGGTAATTTTTAAGTCTACGGTTAATTATTTTTGAATAACAAAAATTTGTTAGATTTTGTTAAAAACTAGTTTTGTGTAAATTTTCCTGTTTTCCGTAATATTTTTATTTTTTCCCGATTATTTTGAATAGAACTGGAAGTTTTTGACTCTCCAAAGTGCCAAATAGATTCAATTTCCTATTAGAAACCACCCTTAATGTTGAAGATTCGTGCATTTTTACTACTCTAAATGGTGATGCCAAAAACTGAAAAACGCAAAAATAAAAATTACACATCTATGTATTAATTGTAAAAACCAAGACCTCGACTTCGATTTTAAAAAATGCAAATAATATATTATAACGAAATATTTATTCAATTTCACACATTAAATTATTATAATTTACTTACTTTCAAATGCAGCAACACAGTAATTTAGACACTACCCCTAACTAGCTATACATTAATTTATTTTTCAAGAGGGTGAAATATAACTATTTTCTGTTCGGTTCGATATCTTTTTATTATCGAACGCTTTCGATTTATGCGTAGGTATTTAAGAATTTAAAGATATAAAAAAAATATAAAATATTTATTTAAAATAATTAATTATTTTTATATACTGATATATTTATATAGTACATTATAGTTTTTATTTATTATATAGGTATACCCATGTCAACCATTTTAATTTATTATCTACTTATTGGTAGTTTTTTTGGGAAATTATAACAAATGTTTGAAGCAAAAATATTTAAATGTATTTTGTTTATTTATAAATAGTATAATATGTTTCATGTCGAGACGGACAGACGAGACCGATGCATCGTAGAAGCCGTCACCTGTTCTTTATAATATGTTATTGTTACAATCCATTCGGATTTAATATTTATACAATCTCATTATTGAATCGGCATTATGTTATCTTGTTTTTTAATACATATTTTTTTTATATTATGCAGTAACAAGTAACAACGACTTTAATTTATGCATACATATTACCCCTAACACAGTAACACTGAGGTCCACTGTATTCCGATAGTAAACATTCAAAACCGTACATATTAAATTATTTGATTAGCTGATCAAAAACAATAATTGGTTATTAATATATTATATTAAATTATCATTTAAAATCTTAAACTCTTATGAGTGTTAATAATAAAAAGGTAGTCGACAAAATAATTATTAATTGCAATGAACAATATTTACATAATATTATTTCAGAACGTTTCACATAATATAAACTGTACAACTTATATAGTTATATGAACAAATTGACCAAACATCAGTTTTAAGTTTTATTTTTATAGCAATACTAGCTGTCCCACCTGACGTTGCCCGAGTCAAAGATGAAATAAGTAAGTGATATCAGCACACGAAAAACATCGCAATGGTGGCTTGTGCCAAAGATTTGTTTTTTTTTTATAAATTTATTTGTAAAAATATGTATATATGCCATATTCCTACTAATTATAATAGTTATAAGATATGTAACTATTGACAACCCTATAAATAAACAGAGATTATTCATATATATATCTCATCAAAAATAGTACTTTCAGCTAATCCAGAATATTGTCAGCGTATAATATGTACGTAGGAAAAACTGTTACTGTAACTGATAACTAATAATTGTAACCAATAGCAACCATTTATAAACAAAATACAAATTTTCGATTTTCATCATGAATTTCAAAATCCTTGTGTGAGCACCTCTTTAAATTATACTTAAATATACTTTTTTGCGATAGGAACCTTTTCCGTGATATAATAATGATTATCATCGGATATTTCATTAAAAAAAAAAAAATTAAGACAATCGGTTGAGTAGTTTCCAAGAACATTAGCATCAAAGGTTTCAATTTTCGGTTTTATATATTAAGATAATTATATATAGCTGAGCGTATTATTTGTTAATGAACAGGACTGGAAGATAGCACAATGCGGTAAACCATTACAACAATAATGTACAAAGTGTATTGTAAATAAAAAACAAAAAAAAAAAAATCACAAAATAGTTAAGTAGGGACAATATTAAGAATAGGTAAAAGAACGATGGTTATGCAATTTGCAATCCGCATCATCCTTACTAGCGGCTGATTAGCGGCATAATTATTATAGTCGTGCATTCTGGTACCAAGAAAGGATAGTCGTTAGTAAACTAATTTAATCAGTTTATTCGTGATTTTGTTTATTTTTTTTTCGGTACGGAAAGCTATTAGCAATTCTATTCACTCGTATAGTACCTATATCGATTTATAAGGTGCTAATTATTATAATGTAAAAAAAACTATGAACATCTTTTTATCAGTTTCTTAACATAACCGAAACATTTTTACAATCACATGAGGACTTTTACATCTTATAATAGATACTTTTCATACTTTTCTATTATCTAGAACACTTTTCGTATAAAGAACGTTCTACATTTAACAAAGTCTTTAAAATAAAAATTTGGACGTTTAATGCACTTGAAGTCTTGAAAATGAACATCAGAAACATCAGTTATTATATATCTCCCAAAAATGAATTATCTACCTATTTATGTGTTGTGTTTAGAGATATGTGCTCGAAGTGATAACAAAGATTGACCAAATATAAAACTCATGTGTCAAAACTAAAAGAAAATAACAAAATAGGTGTATGTTAGCAGCCATGAGCATACCACCTATATATAGGTATCAAATTAATCTAATAAAAGAAAACCAATTAGGAACGATGATGCAAATGTCCATTTCGTCTCGTGGAGCCGCCAACGACTATCGTAATATAAGGTCGCGACCGTTTAATTAATAATTATTGTTTTGGAGGGAAACGCCGCCGCCCACCGACATTCGATCTTGACCTCGGCGATGGCGGCCGCCACGCTGGCGTACTGGTTCCCCTGACACGAAAAAATATCAAATCGACTTCCCTTAGAAAATAAAATCTAAAAAACTACATACACACACACACTTAATGCTATATCACGTGTTGTATTGGATCCTTAATTCATATAATAAAAGGTTAAATAAAATGCATATTATTATTTTAGCAATAAAGGTAACCAATATTTTAACATAAAAAACTAAATGGCTAGTGGGCAGTGGCGCGTTCAAGATTTTAAAGATAGGGAAAACGAAAATGTTGCCACCTCTGCCCGCTTTTTTACACAAAAGAATGGCCACAACAAATAACGTTTTAACTTTTCAGCATTCAACTCTTGATGTTTTTTAATCATGTTTGATAAAATTCAAAATGTATATGATATACCTCGAGTAAACATGTAAAGAAAAAAAATTAGATTATTTCCTTTAATTTGACGTGTTGGTGACTTCAGGCTTGTTTGTGTTAATGCGAGTACCCGCATACTTTGTACATTAAAATTCAAAATGTTATGGAAAAATATTATTACTGATAACTGATAAGTGATGATGGACATAATCTTATCATTTCGACCATCCGAATGGTTAAAAAACGTAAAGATATATTTGTAATCAAATTGGGCCACCCCAATGGATATTTAAAATATTGGTGCTATAAGAGGCAACAGCGGGTCCCATCACCCATACGATCAAGCTAAGGATCTACACGACTCTACCTAAATACGCCACTGAGTAGAAGTACTCAATATTATCGTATGTGGGTTGGAAAACTGTAAAATACCAAAATATTGTTATCGCAACACGTATAATAATAATAATAAGATTGTAGTCAAATAGTATTATCGGCTGGCGCAGACGACGATCGAGGTGACCTACAACTGCGGCGGCATAGATAAACGCGTATAATAAGAATATAGGTACAACAGATAAGTCGACGAGTAATGGCGAGCTAGGTGCGTGCGCAATCCGTGAGCGCTTCTCGCTCCGGGAGAAGATTGCCGCCGTCGCGGCCCGCGCAACCAGTCGTGGTGGGGGCGGTGGCGGCGCGCGGTCATATAGAAAACGCGGGCCGAACCGGTTGAGCGACGTTGCCGGGCCGTGCGATGTTTCTGACCGGAACGCGTTCGCAGGCGCGACCGTTTGGCCGTCCGGGTGTGCGGGGGTGGGGGGACTCGATGCTGATGTTGTGGAGGAGGTGTAGGAGGAGGAGGAGGAGGTCTCGTCCTCCTTCCACCGAAATGAGGTATACGGCTCTCCGGCGGCGTCCTCTCGCCGCCCGTTCTACCTGTGCCGGTGCGTTCGCGTGCGTGCACCGCGCCGTTCGAAACTCAGAGCCGCCGCGCGCGCGCGTTCAGCAATTCAGTTTGGTAACGTGGCATCCTCGAACAGGTATACCTGTGCGGTCCGTCTCGTTATTTTTTTTTTTGAAATTTTATCACTCTGACCGACAGAGGAAGGGAATAAAAAATCAAAAAAAATAAAAGAGAAAAAAATAAGTCGTGTGCGCCCCTACCCCGGCAGGTTTTGTTTTCGCGAGTGCGTGTGTGTGTGTGTGTGTGTTTGTGTGTGCTCGGTCGTGCTCGCCTGCGTGTGTGCGCGCGCGCGCGTGTGTGTGTGTGTGTACATGTGATATATATATATATATATACATATTGTATTTGTTGTTATTGTACGCGTGTGTGCGGGGTTTGCCGTACCGTCGTGCCAGTGCGAAATTTTTGAAAAATACCCGTCGTTTTGGTGCCTCTGTCCGTCGCCGCGTTCGAGATTTCGAGCGTCTCGCGCGTTCGGTTTCGGTTTCTGTTTTATATACCAATTTTTTTATACCGATCGGCGGCCCGCGCGCCAGCACTCGGGTGTAGTGAAATTGTCGGTCTTTGATTTGTCGTCTGTCGTTATACGTTTTTGTTCGGTTTGTTTATATATTATATCAATAAAACGGTCGGCGGCGTTCCGAGTGATCCGAGCACATTAAATATTAATAATAATAATATAAGTATCACGCGCGCCGCGCTGGTGTCAATAACCGACAAGTGGGACATCGCGCGTCAGCAAAGAAGTTTCTCCTTTTTACGGAGAGAGACATTCTACGCTGCGTGTACCGGTCTGCAAAACGGTCAGTGTACACGAATTTTATGTTTGCATTCTTCTGAACTGGCAAAATGGTACCGGGGTGGTTAGGCCTTATCGTCGACAACCAACCCATCTCGCTGGAGTCAGCTGCGATGTCTCTATCACGTGGAGGACGGCCCCGGTCGACTATTTCATACGTAGGTTCTATAATCACCCTTCTACTATGAATCTTTATGATGTAGACGTAGAGTATAATATTATTGTTTAACACATTTGTACCGTGTTTTTCCACTATTTTGGTAGTTAGTCGAGTACCTATTAGTTTTTTCGTGTTCTGTTATCACTTATCGTAGTTTACCTGTTTAAAATTTTAAATGTGTACCTACATTGCATAGATAGTAAGGACCCAAGTTTTGAGACTACTCATATTTCATATCAACGTCATACGCGATTCTATTGTTATAAGAACGTCGAGAAATAGGATGTTTCTGTAAAATACCTACAGAAATTTAGGTAGGTAGGTGCTTACGTCGATGGGTACAAAATATATTAAATGAGCAGTACCTAGATATGTATATTTTTGTTTTATCTCTGAAACCTAACCTAGCCTAACATTACGTCCTTACAAGTCACAACAATAATATACTATAATTATTTATAATTGACATTATAATAATACGATGACGCTCATACCGCATCAATCGAAATACAATTATTAGACGATTTCTAATACATTTTTCAAGGCGAAATAAATAACGAATGGCAGTTAATATGATAGTAGGTATTTATTAAGGCGTTTTGGCGAACGTTGCATTAACTGTTTAAGTCTCTTTGAGTAGTATACTGTGTACCTATCTATTGGCTACTACACATTAAGCGGCCAATACAAAATTGACTTAAATTAATATAATATAATATACAACCCTCTGTGGTGCAACTAGGACATTATTGTGGAGAGGGGGGGGTTATATCTGGGAAACATGAAATTAACCCCCCAACCTCCCTAGTTGTGCCACTGGATTCTCTATACTTTTTGGTATTATGTTCAATTAGTTTTAAAAATGGCATTGCCTATTTAAAAATTAGGATAATATCAATTTTTAATAATATGGTTAAACATCTATCAAAAATTGTAAATGATCACCAACATTTTCAAACCTGCTAAATATATGATACACCATACACGTACATATAAATCATATGATTTATGTTTAATAAACTATAAAATAATTATATATTATATTATGTAGGTAGTTACGTGATTTATAAGACTTTCCGAATATCCAATGAAGTCCAGGAAACTTAATATGTAATTGTTATTACTTATACGTAGCTTTTAACTACATTCGAGCAAGATAGGAAAATGTAAAAATAATTTTTATTTCTTACTAATTATTTCTCAATAACAAAAATATTATTTAAGAACTAAGGATTTTCGTTTATGAAAAAATATTAGTCACTTAGTTAAATTAAACTTAAAACGAGACTTTATAAACATATTGTACAATAATTAAATACAATAATTTATTACTGAGGAGGCATTGTATTAAATTATACTCTAAAATTATAAACTAAACTTGGAGAAATTAAATTATACGTCTTAGTTTTCATTCTCTTTTTATATTAATACTTTTGTGTCATATTTTATTTTTAAAACCTTTTTTTTTTTATAAGAAGTAGTAAGCTTTTTTTGAAAAGGGTGAAAGATATTCCACTGCAAATCAAGCAGTTATGTGAATATACGCTATTTACACTAAAATATTCATTTTGATTTTTGACTATTTCTAAATAAATATACGATTATATGATAAATAATAAATAATTCTATAAATAATGATTTATATAATTCTTCTATAGGCATTTTTATCTTCCAATTAAACTCTGTTTGTTTACATCTAAAAATTTAAACTTTTGACGCTATGGATGTACCTACCTATTAATCATATTCGATAAGCAAAATGTTAAAATAACAAAAAACATGGCCCAGGATATCCATTTTTCAGGACGAAACATATCCTTTCAGTACAAAAGAGAATGGATAAAATACGGCATTCAAGTATATAACTCAACTTAATCTTATTGTTAGAAACTATTTTCCTTTTCTAAATAAAATGGGTTTATTTAATTATATTAACATAATCTCGACTTTGTTGAATATTTTCTAATACTTTACAACCCCTAAGGTTAACCGAACAAAATGGCTGTCTCTATAATAATTATGTTAATTCTGATTTATGTCATTCATTTTATTTTTTCCCCAGCAACTCACCTGTCGTACTTCTTCAAATTCTTTTGAAATGTTAATTGCGTGTTTACTAGGGTAGAAAAAACGCCATGCTATACAATTTATGTGTATCCATTGATGACAATTTATAATGATTGTCAAATGAAAAATATTTTGACCAAAAACTGGTTATTATTAAGCAGAGTTTCTTCAACAATTTCTTAGCTACGATGGATATAACTAAACAAATAAATTTTTCTATACAATTTTCTATTTTTTTAAAAACTTTTTTCATTGATTTATTTTGATATAATTGTTTTTTTAGTCAAAAAGCTTGAGCATTTGATACAAAGTTCTTCATAAGTTGTACTTCCTTAATTTTAAAAATATCGATAATACATGGGTACAATTTTTTTTAGACGTTCAAATTCAAATTTTGGCGAAATTGTATATTTAAATGAACCATTACTTATTATGTGGTAATTTAAATTATATATTAATCGTAGGGACTAAACACTTTTTTACAATTACGAATAATATTATTTTCAGAGTAATTTTTTATTCTCAATTTTAAGTTATTTAAACCACGATCCTATTCACACCGTTCTGCGGTATTGACTTGATCGTAATATTGTAATAACACAAATATAATAATATGATATACCATAATATTTGCAAATAGGGAATTAAATGATTAATAGTAGTATAAATATTAAATATATAATAGAAATAACCTTAGAAATATAGGCGGACAGACAGTCTCCGGTCAGAATCGTTTTTTATCATATGCAATGCTATATCATTGAATTCAAATTTAATACATCCATTATAGGCTGTTCACCTACAATCGCCTAAAATTACAATTCTGTTTCAGAATTTTTTTTTTTTATTTTATGCGATTAAAATCTATACAATGTCTGTATATTAATCAATTTTGATAAAGGCATACAAAAATAAAAACAGCATAAAAGATTTTGAAGGCACCCAGTAGTGTCACCCGGCAGGTTATTTAGAGGGATTAGAGTAGGTCCTTAGTCCAGCATATTTTGAGACGCCTGTTTGGGTTGTTAGAGGTGTTGCGAGGGGAAATAAGTTTGATTAAAGGGTTTTGGTGGTGTTTAGTTTAAAGGTGGAGTGAGGAGTAGTGGCTTTTTGCTAGCTGGTTTAGTGTTTGGATATTGAGGTCTTTGTGGATATTGTTGTTTGTTGTGTACCTACCAAGGAGCGGAGACGATTTGACGGAGGCAAATGGACTGGGACGCCTGGAGTGATCTGTGGTTTGAGGGTTTGGCTGAGCCCTAACTTCAGAATTAATTATTTAATAATTGTATAAAATTATTGGTACATAATATTATTCTGATTTCCACGTATTATTATCATTTATTATGTAACTATGTATTACCATAATGCATATGTATTGTATTATCATATCTAGTAAGTTAATACTTCCTCAGCTTTAGTGGTGTTTTTAAATTAGTATTAGTAGTAACTGACATCATTCTGTATCACCAAGCTTATATATATTTTATGTATTCATATAATTTATTTTAATTTCCGGTTTTATAAAGGCGTCGTGAGTTGTGACTTTAAATATTGAACTATAAAAACTATTTTGTACCTATATAACTATAAGTATAATTCTGAGTATAATCGACTTCTTAACTCTGGTGGAGCTAAACAAACATTTAAAAATTAATATTTGATTTTGAACATCACTTGGTTAAGAGGTTTATTGTCAAGTTCGGATGTACTGTTTAGTGTTTTCCGGGTTTATCAAAAAATGAAGAGGGAACGATTTCCTCTCATTTTTCAATATCTAATCAGCTTTTGAAAACAATTCCATTAAAATGTTAATAGTTCTTGACATGAGTCTAGCGTCGTATGTAAATAATGCGGGTAAAGACATGTGTAGTATAATACGTGTAATGTAGTAGGTACTGTACAGTGTACACTGACACACTGCAGTTTTGTTTTGGGTGGATATTTTTTTAAATCAAAGTTAAATTTCTTATCTTATTGTTTCAAGTGATTTTTTGTTTTGTTTTTAAAATGTCTGTGAAAAAAAATGTCTGTTTTTATATATTATTATACTTGGAGCTTGTGTTGATTGATACGCGTAGACTATGATGCATGCTAATTAAAATAATTTGATAGTAGAGAGAAGTGTACTGAAGGTTGAATAAAAGATTAGATGTGTGAGATGGTAAATATTGTTTTTACTTACCCGTATATGGATGTGTATTGTAATCATGATAACAGTCGATCCCCATTCTTGAACACATACATTCACTTTTCACACCCACAGGAGTTAAATAACTTCATTGTACATTTGTTTATCTGGTTTCTTAGATATAATAACAGTCGAATCTATACTCTGTAATGAATATTATGTTTGAATTCATTTTTTATGAGACACACATGACACACGTATATCGTGTATGATTTTTTGCCGAACTGTATATGCACGTAGTCGATACAATATTACTGGAATACTTTATAATATCGTATTATCGTTTATCAGCATAATAATATAAAAGCAAAACAATTTATATTTATTAAGTGCCATTGGTATTGGTTACTCTGCGTTTGACACACTATACCGTGGTAATGATTAATGAATAATAGAAAGGTATTATATATTATTAAAGCGCGTTTAGCGTAGGCGGTAGGCTTAAACGGCGAATAATATATGAGTGGGGTCGACTTGTGTCAGTGTCGGGTTTCTTTGCGGTGGGGAAAAAAAAAACAAACAAATTACAAAATAATTGTGTCACATCGAGTACGATCACAATGAATCTCGCGAAAAAAAAAAGTGACCATACATATATTATGTACGTTTTAAAACCGTACGGGGCAAACGGCACCGATATATAAATGTATAATATATTATAATAGATGGTCGCCAGTTTGTTCGAGTCGGCCCGGAGGCCAAATTAAACATAATATATGTGTGTGTGTGTGTGTGTGTGTGTGTGTGCGTGCGTGTACTTTTTCGTCGCCGATGGGCTAAGAAGTAAAGCCGCAGAAGAGGGCCGTTCGATGTGAATTTTTAATCGTACTCGGCGGCAGAGAGAATCGGAGTCACCTTCACCGCCGCCGCTCGCCTCCGTGGAATTGACATTCTCGACCGGTCGACCTTGGGGCGCGCGCGATCCATTGGCAGTCGTATTGTCTGCGCACAGCTTTGGCGTGTACCGGTCGGCCGGCCGAATAGACCGATTCTTAGCCCGCCGCGTGGTCTTTTGTCGTCGTCGCCGTAGATTGCTGAACGTCGATTCTGATTATTATCATCGTTGTCGTCGGCCAAGTCGGCTAGGATAATAGAGTATAGCGTAGGTATATTATTATAATGTGTCTGGGTCTGTTTTTATTTTTTTTGTCCGATAGTTTTTGCACGGGTATTTTGACGAATGCCGTTTGTGTTCCTCTCGATAATGCACCTCTCGCCGTTATCAATAAATATCATCTCCGATTAACTTCTACATATAATATGGATTCCTTGGTTCGAACGTCGTACCTGGCAGGAGGTCTATTCAATATTCTGATCTTATCTTTTAAACATTTTTAAATATTATGTGACATATTATTATTGTAACGACTCAATCGCGTTTAGCATTTTACCGACGTTTATCGTTTTCAATGCACACGTCCTAGTAATTTGTGAATGAAGTTTAGTTACCCAAATTAACTGAATGAAGCGTAACAAAATGGAAAGGCTATATTACATGGTTCCACGGTTCACATTATCTCAAACTTGGCCGATGTAGATAATAATAGTAGATCGTAATAATAATAGATTAATTTCAATGAGAGAATCTATAATACTTACTTATAATCTGTTTACTGTTTACTACACACCCATGACCCATCTATTATGTACGAAGAACGTTTGTAAATAATAACGGTTTTTTTTTTAAAATTTGTTTTACGAGTAGTCGTTAATACAGGGGGCTTAGAATTCCAAAGCGAATTTCATGATTGTACGCGAACAGACTGAAAATAATGTTAGACTGTTTGCCTGTATATGACATGCAATTGGGTTCTATTTTTATAGGAGCAATTCAGTGATTTTTAAAAGGATATGAGTATAAAAACCTAACACAACATAATATAATATAAAAGGTTTTAAAAGGAAAGTACCTATAGTATTCAATAGATGCACTACACAATACTAAACCAAACCCAAAAATTGTATTAGGTACTTACGGCGAATTACTCAGGTATAATGTGTTACTTTGAAAAGAATACAAAAAAATACCGTATACATTAAATTAAAAAAAAAAAATAATTTCTCATTATTTGTAAGTATATTTTTTTAGCGAGATTAGTATAATATAATCGTTATTAATAATATTGAATAGGTACTGATTACAATTTTTAAAATCGATGTGATTCAATTTGATACCTATGTATAATGATTATAAATTATTTATGTGCCATATTTTTTGTTTCAATACAATATTTAAAGTTAAAATTGAGCAATATTGAATTACTTTATGTTGTAGGTACTCAACTCTTATTAAATCAATTTTTCGTAGTGTTCGTATTTAAAAACGAATACATTTAGTATTATTATTTAATTCGTTATTGCAGTAATTCATATAATATTCGATGGGATTGTACAATTTTTTCTATCGTGGAAGCAATATGAGTTCTAATGACTACTCACAGAGCTATATCGTCTAAGATCGTCTGATCGTTGCAGATTATGTACGTATTATATTCCTATTTCAAGTTATAAGTTGCCGTACATAAAAAATATTAATATAGTTAATTTGTAAGCAGTTTGATGTATACATGCTCGTGAGTTTTAAACAAACCATAAGGTACTTAACAATATTCAATATTGATTTAATAATATTACATTTATATATTATAGACATAATTATAGGTATATAACACAGCATATATTATAACCTAACCTAACATGTTATACATTATAGATACAGGGGCCCACCGTTGTTCTGCTTTCCTGCGTGTTGCAACCACTTGGTCTTATATGGGTAAACGGGAAGACATTGGGGCCCACCTTGTACCATATGTTATAATATACCTAATAAGTAATATTTTAAATACATAAGTTCACAATTTACTTATTCATATATGTATGAGACTTTCATTGGCATTTTCTCCAAATTATTTGCAATAACATCATATTTTTTTTATCGTAATAATTTATTTAAAAATGTAACTTTACAATATAGTGAGTGTAATTGATTAACTTTGACATAACTCTGCGATTATTTTAAATCGATTACAATTTCAGGATCGTTTTCACTGCCACATCCTAGGGTTTACCTATTTGCTGTAAAAGAAAAACACTTTACAGATGTACTACAACTTATACATTATAAACATACCTACCTCGTCTCGCTTAAAATCTAAAATCAGTTCATACTTTATGATGTATACGTATCTATTTTGTTTTTTGGTTATAATGTGTGGGTAATATACATATAGGTACGATATAATATGTACGATACGCATTGAAAAGTGCTTTTATATATTATACAGCCAACCCTTCGAAAGCAAGTTCGTTGCACGTTATCCACCTATATAGGTACCATTAAGATCCAATAACACGTCGTAAACAATGGGACTAATGGAAACACCACCGTACATCCGGCTTACTTGCTCACTCTCTCTCTCTCTCTCTCTATTACACAGGCGCGCACACACACACACGTGGTCGAATGGAAATGACGACAAACGTCCGGGAAATAGTGTTCGGCAATAAATCACGGGCGCGCCCGTATGTATATTGTTACGATTAACGCTGCACCCCCCCCCCCATCCGACGAGCACCTCGTGTAGTATATACTTACGCACCCTGCCCAAAATTCTAGGACCACGTGACAGCGGCGGCGAGTTTTACCAAAATCCTCAACCCCTGCTGCGCGTGTGTCGATGTGTCGGTTTTATTTTCTCTGCAGCGGTTCGCATTATATAATATCCTTACACAGAACCTGCAGAGGCCATCGTCGACGACGACGTCGCTTATTTGTAAGACAATAACAATTATTAAAGTCGCACCACATAATAATATATAATGTCGGTAACATACAGATAGATCGGCTTTTTCGGATAATCTCGCCAATTATAGGTAGGTATCTGTTTATAATATAATACCTTGTCGAGTACGGGGTCAGTTTTCATACCACGAAATACATGTTAGGTATACCGCGAGTACAGTTCAAAATTTCGTGGACCACTCGGTCAACGACGCATGCAATTGTTTTATTGACGGCGGTTTATTATAGTAAGTAATATCTATCTATAATAGTCTGCTGGTTGTTTTTTAGGGCCGGTATACTATCGATAATTTATTTTATTTTTTTCGCTAAAAATACAAATTAAAATTTTAATCGAACACAGGTACTTAAATAGTTATTAGGTTTTTGTTTTGTCTATACCTATAATGTTTTACCAGAAAGAGAGAGTGTGTAATGCTTTTCAATTGTTACGGTCGTTTAATTGTAACTCTATAGTTACTATATTAGTTTAATTAGTCAACTACAATAATTACTACCTATTAGTAAATAAAAAAATTGACAATTATTTTTAATAATTTAAATTTTTTGAATCACATAATAAAAATAGTCTGAATAAGTAATATTATTATGCGGATGTATGCGTTAAGTTATCCATTATTTTGATCTAGTAATTACTTTAGTTAAATGTTCAAAACATTTTTATTGATTGCATGAAACTAAACTTTACTGTACTATAGGTTCTAAATAATTCTACACTAAATACTAATTCAATTTCAAAAATTCAATTTTTTAGTGTATTTTTATTAGGTAGTTTAAAAACTAATAAACAGATTAACAAACTAGATTGATATGGATTCATTAGTTTAATTTAGACAGGTTTCAGATACATCTATATTTTATAATAAGTTACTAACATTTTGTCGACATTTTAACTTATTTTTGTTCGTAATTGACCCTAATTATTGCGATATTAAAATTATAATATCCTAAGAACAAATAAGGATTCACCAATTGTTTAGATTCTCGGTAAGTCATAATGTGCCAAAGCCACATGGAATTCTTCCAAAAATAACTGTTGAGCTCGGAGCTACTGTGTAATAGGTACATGTAACTTGTTGGATGTAAATAATCGAGAAATAATCGAAAAAAAAATACGAGAAAACGGTAGTATTTATGCAACACCAATTTTTAACAAAATGTTGTTATTTTGTTGTAATTTGAAAAAAAACTGTAGATACTTGACATTTTTACTGAATACTTTTATTAGCATTTTCTAGATACGGTATAATTTTTAAACTGCATTATAATATCTTCTTGAGCCATTTATAGACATTTTTAAAATTTTTGAATTTTCTTAGTTTTTTCGCGAATTATGTTGATAACATTTTTCTGTGAGTAAAATAACTTTAAAATGTTTAACAACGTTTCTCTTAGTATATTGTTCTTACTGAAATTAAAAAACCGTTGAATTAATTTTCTATAAGCGTTTGAAGTTTGAATTATGATGAAATTGGATAGTCACACGTAAAATAACGAATTATTTTGAAACGACTTTTGTTATTTTGTCGTAATTCAAAAATATTATTCGTAAGGACTTACTTTTCGTCTCTACGTTTATTATTATTTATTTTACAAAATGAAATTTTCAAAATATTTAGATTAATTTAGATGAACCCATTCACACCGTTCTACGGTACATTGGTATTGACTTAAGTTAATAACAGTTAGTATAATATAGTATGAATAATAGTATTATAATTACTGTAATTATATGTTGATATGAGAGTCGTTTTTAGAAAAACTTAGCTTAACACACCGTATAACTAATAGAAAAAGAAATTAGGCACTAAATACTAATAGCAATATAATTATAATATCATAAAGTATCCTTAAAAAAATAAATAGGCTGACAGACGGTCTAGGTACGTTCAGTATCGTTTTTCATCGTATTTAATGATTGATCATTGAATTCAAATTGAACACATCTATTTCAGTGCCTTAATTGATGACGAGGTACTCAACTCCTTCTACATACCTAGTAGAATGACTTTCCTATTTTTAAAAAATGTATAACTATGTTTATTCACGTAAAAATAATGTACCTAGTTAATCAATATCATGAATTTCATTTATGTACCTATTTGTTTAGATGTTTTATTTTTTATGACTCTTGTCTCTGAACTATTATATTAAAATACCTACCTAATAATAATACATATATTTACTCAGAAATTACATCAATCAGTTACTTAAAAAGGTTATACATATATTCTATATTTGTACATAATTTTAATTAAACTTTCATTTTTTGTGATTTTCATTTATACTGTTGGAAGAATTTTATTTTTGGCAAAATATTAAGGTATTGGTAGTGTATAAGTAGGTATTGACTTGAGATATTTACATAATTGTATCCATATTTTAAACTCCGTGATTTTCGATTGAGAATTCTGTTGTATTTGAGATGGGTTGCTATAAGTAGTAATCTAAAATACTATACTTTTATTTATTTTTCGTTTTATTGTGATCACATATATGTTTGTTTTAAACTGCGTCTAAGTTAAAAAAGAAAACTCTATAGGAAAAAAAAAGCAATCTAAGGTTTAATGACAGTGGTGTTCATTTAGACAATAAAGTTACGCATACGTGCGTCGATTCAGTGATTAATGTTTTTTTTTTTATTTAAAATATAATAGGAACACTTGATACAAATTATATTGAGTTCTAAAAAAAAGTTGTTTAAAAATATAAATTCGTATATTTAATATATAAATATAATATATATATATATATATTTTATTAAACAGGTAAACTTTAATAACGCTATTCATCGAATAATGAAAGTATTTAAACAAATAAGTAGGTACTTAGTAGAAGTAAAATAATTCATTCAATTATTAATTTTAATCATTCAATTTAAAACTTATAGGTGCCTTTCTCCGAGATGACTGATCACTGAAATGAGATGAGAGCCAAATACCCATTTTCTGTATTTATCTTTGTAGTTTAAAGTTTTCGTTTCCGGACGTAAATGCACTCCTTCCTGCATAGAAGTAACCTGTACTCAAAGTGTGAACATTTATTTTTAATATTTAATGTCGATTAAATTAATTTTAATTCTAAAATGTATTTGTTTTAAATAATTTGAAGTAAGATAGCGCATTGTTATTTTTGTTGTATATTGGATTAGGTACTTTATCAACATAAACCGCAGTACACATTATTAGTTTATACAATGGGTACATTCAGAGGTAGGTAGTATTAAGTATTTACTTACCATTTTCTTTCGTAAATAATAAATATTGATCGCATAAAGAATTGACGTGATGTGGAAAATCAATTGATTTCTAACGGACATTTTACGCTGTTGGGAGGAGTCGTGTACAACGATTAACAATAGGTACGGTGCAGTTTACAGTAAAATAGGGCACGAACAATGGTACATGTTAAAATATATTTTGACGAAAAATACCTATGTTCACGATGTACGTGTACTGTAAATACATTTTGATAACGTTAAACGTTTTATAGGTTTGATCCAGTGTTGGTCAAATTGGGGGGAGGGGGAATCCCCCGTTACCTTTTTTCAATATATTTTATTATATAATAAATTATAAATATTTTTTATGGTAAAACAGTGCACGTTAAAAAAATCAGCTATCCCTCCACACCCCGACCATGCCGAGACAAAAATCATTTGACCTCCACTGGTTTGATAAATATTATAATAGTTAATAAGAAATGTAACGCGTATATAGACATGCTCATGATATAATCATACTCGTCTTATTATATTAATAATATTATGGTAGTAATTAACACCTTATATATTGGCCACTATTGCGATGTATATTAAACGTATCAATATAGTCAATACTATAAGTACTGCATTCGACGTTAATTGATCGTTGAATATCTTTATAGCACGCGTACATTGGAATTTATATTTTCTCTACTTTATAGGCAGCCGTTATTATAGTAAAATATACGGGCGTTTGGCCAACTTGGCTTTTGTTCAGATTTTGGGCGTATTAGTCGTATAATATAGTTTATCAGGATGAAATATATTGTCTGGGAATAAAAAATTATGAATATAGGTACCTACTTTTAAGTTCTAGAGCAAATTTAGTAGTTTATGACCCGTGAAAATAATAGGGTACACCTATATTCTATAATGATCTAATATTTTGTGTTATTACAGAAATCATGAGGAGACGACACTCAGAGGCCTAATGGAATGAAGGAATCCACAGGCTTTTTCGGCGACCCGGTAAGTAATACAATATGTTTAATATAATATGTTTTTAACGGATCGGTCGTATATTTCCACCGAATTTCCATTGGATTAACTAACTTTACGACTTTTAGAGTCGAGTCGAATATATGTACTTTCTGTTGGAAATACAAATAACTCGTTCATAACAATGTCGATTGGAAAACTGGTTTAAGTAACACGTAGAATTATTTATAAAAACCTATATACTTGTAGAAAACCTGTTCACGTTTCCCGCCAATATTTTTTATATTGAAAAATAACACAATATTATTATATTTACTTAATTGATTCTTGATAGGCATGCACGTAAAAGCACGCTATGCATTACAGTATTGAACAATTTATCATATTTTTTTTTATAAACCTATACGATCATAATACTGATGAAAGTATTTGATGAATGAAAATGACAATACTGACAAAAAAATAATTCAGTAAAAGTTGCTATACACAATAATATTATCTTGAAATACTTGTACAATTTACTTAGGTTTATTAACTACTCAATTTATTAGCTATACATTGTTTTTATGTACATCTTTAATTTGACGTTTGTAGAATTTTTTAAATAAATAAATTAACTATAATAACTATAATAATTATACAAAATTAATAATGAATAATACAAATAAGTGGGTAACCTATATTATTTTACATCCATAGTAAATCAGTTGATGTATTATATTATCCTCGCCCAAGAGATCCTGCTGATAAAAGGAGCTGCCCATAGCAATTTTTTCCTTCTCAAAACCAAGTCTCTGTAGCACCGTATTCATAATTATGTCCTATATATTATATACTGCGCTATACACATAAATAGTTTCTCTTCATAATTATTAATATAGTACGTGTTGTTGTACAGACGTTCAAGAAATATCCCGTTCGTGAGCTAAACCTTTTTATCCGATATTTTCTTTAATTTTTATTTCTGAGTCTCAGTCGTGCAGGTATACACAATAGTGCGGTGTATCCAATTTCGTTATATACATATTTATTGATTTAAACTGACGGAAGACTAGGTTCGGTAGATCTTAATATTAAATATTAATTTATTGGTCTCGTGAAGCTATATCTTTTTATCATAAAGTACGCACAGAGATTCATAGGTTACGTGTATTATAAATTATAATATATACCGTGCGATCCATTGCATGTGTCCGAAAGTTACCGAACCGGAGTACAAGCGAACCGTCGTGTTCTATATGTGTGCTACGATAATATTGCGGACGTGTTCATTTCCATTCCTTTATATATATTTCGAACGAAAACGAGTGAACCGCAAAATGTAGGTATAGGTACACACTCGAGTTCACATTTCCAAATCAAGACTTAACATAAAACACTACTATAGCTATTTATCAAAGTTGTTATAGTTTTGCGAACACTATTCCATTTCATCAGATATATAATATCGACCTCATAAATATTATTAAATTTTATGTCCTCGAAATATTTCACTTGGTTAATTTAATTTTTTTAATCAATTAGTTATTGAATATTTTATATTTAATGATTTTTCTTAGGAAACTATTTATTTACAAATCAACATCAATAATAATAGCTACTAATATATACTTACTACATAGTTAAAGTAGTACCTACATACAATATAATATGTGTTACATCAGGGGTTCTTAACCTTTTCTGGTTCACGGACTACTAAGATATAAAATACGGAGACGTGCCCATTTTTCGCAGAAAATTTTTTTATTTTTATTATCTCTTAATATTTTTATGTGATTTAAAATCCAGACGAATAGAAGAGATATGCAGTGGCGAATGGAATCAAACATTTAATTTCTACGTATAAAGCTCGCGGATGTCAATGTTCATCGAAATTCGACTAAATTTGTTGATTGCAAATCTTGGTACCTTTCTTTTGATTCGAAAACAATTATATCGTCTTTAACAAAGTATATGAATCATATAAGGTGTCCACCAGAATAAGATAATATGCGTATCCATATTTCTGCTTATGAATAGGCACCTTATCAACATTTAAATGATAAACTTACACTTATGTTAGTTATAAATGCATTAAAAAGTTAAATTTTATTTAAAAAAAAAAAAAGGAAAGTAGGTAAACAGCTCTGCTGTAGGTACCGAGTGTACATCGTTATTGAGTTTATTATATAGGTACTAAGTTATACTAAGAAAACAGAATGAATATATTGCATTTAGCTATATAGAAAAAACAATTTTTTTTTATTAAATATAATATTTGATGGTATACACTATAGACTATACACTATACAGTATGTGATGCATTTTCTTGGGAGTGTAATACTACGCGTTTCACAGATACGCTGGGCTGGGAGATGTTTAGACCACACACCAATATAGATAAAATATTTTGCAAAGTGTATAGATAGTTTGAGAATGTTACACTGATTATATCATTCTACGTGATTCGAAAAAATTAGAATTTGTTACTTTTTTCTCGAATTATACCCAATGCCGTTTGTTTTGTTTTTTGAATTTTTGATGTTTCATTAACAGCATGTGCGTTAAATATGCGCATACTCTTTGATGAACTCACACCCATTCATCATTCACAACTGGATTATGTTAATTATTGTAATATATTATATTGCTGAAAAAAATAAAAATAAAACAATAACAATAATTTTTGATGTTGCAATTTACTAGTCATTATTTTTATGATTCCATTACGATATTTTTTAAATGACAAGGTACTACATGCTTTGCCAAAAAAAAAACACTCAGAGTATTTGAAGGCCGTATTTCGTTAATGTTGGAGACCAAACATTTCGTTCTGTGTTTAGTGTTTATAATATATATATATATACATAATACGTAAGTATTTAAACGCTTGTCCTTGAGTAACAAATAAATTATATGTTCAATTTGGTTTGGAAGTCTACTAAAATGTTAAGAAGAAATTTTACACCTCGTTTTAGTGCTTCAAATAAAAATCAGTTTTATTTACTGATTTAGAAATAGTTTTGCGATGACGAATGACTAAAAAAACCAGTTTGTATGGATGTTTATGAGTGATACATATATATTATTACAATAAACAGCGGGTACAATGTAATAATTCTGAAAATTAATTTTTCGAAGATTTAAGTTTAATTTTTAATGCATTTTTTAAAAATAGTTATGTATTTTGCTGTTTAATATTATTATTTTTTTAACTAAAGGCCTTAATAGTTAATCTTAACTCTTAAGGTACGATAGTATCTCGTGTATGGAGTATTTATAAAACTAAAATGTTTATATAGAATATGTACAAGAGTATGTTTTTTTTTGTAGAATAGGCAAAGCTGGGTTAGTCGTTTTTCTAGTTTAAATTATATATTTACATTTTTCAGAGTCTAAGAAATTAAAAAAATAATCTATAATCGATAAAAAAATAATATAATAATGTAATCAAATATTATATAAGTTATACGCGTACCTACTATAGATGTAAATTATCGCATTGGTTTATAGTTTATTCGTATATTTGGATAATATTATAGTATGAAAATGATTTGCGAAGTCGTTATAAAATGGTAATTATAATGTATAAATATAGCTGATGGTATAATCGTTCTTAGTATTTTATGACTGATGATCTCTCTATATTCGCTTTCCATTAACAAAAATTGTTTACTTTAATTGATTTTCTGCGCTTCTTGACCACTTATTACTTTTAAATTTACTTTTAATAACGTAAAAAGTTATCACGCTCGAGTAATCAAATAATGTCGAACCGTTATGTCATTATATTATGTTATTGAAATGTTAAAAAAATGTCTGGCGAGAATATGACCGTAAACAATTACGAATCCTATAAATTATAATGTAAGAATGTCCTTATAAAAAGGTCCCTGTTCTGGGCTGGGCTTGGTGTAAATTCGTTCGTCGAATTGAATTTTCCCGTTTGAAAGAGTGATCAGTTTTTATTTTTCAAACGTTCAGCGTTTCAGCTCGGGGTTTGTAATTTATGTTATCGGAGGTCTGACGTAGAATCCGAACGACACGGACAACATGACAATATGACGCGCGCGTTGCGCTTGACGTTTTGGTTGTCGTTTCTCGGCGCGCGGCGGTGATTGGGGCGAACTACAGTACACGAGTTGCGGAAACCAGCGCGCAGCATGTGTGCAGGAGCACTGAGCACTGTCAACCGGAATCACGCAATAGTAAAATACTAAAATATTATTTGTACAGGTGTCGAGGGTGTCGCCTTTTCTGGTCGATTCGGGTGGCAGGGCGCGTCGTCGGATCGAAAATATCGTCCCCGTCGAGAGATCTGATCTGGTCTGAACGCGACGCGCGTCGATCGATAATAACAACGTCCGCAAACGACATAAACACAGCGCGCGCGGACGCACCGCACACAAACCAACCTTGCTCCACACAGATGACCCTCGGCCGCCACCGCCGCGCATTCTTGCCGGATTATTGGAATTCCACACCTGAACGACATGCGGTGCGTACGCCCCACTCGAAGCGGCGGCGGCGGCGGTAACCGGTGGGGCGCGAGACCGGTGTGTCGGCGGCTCGGTCGGCGGCGGCCCGGACCGACGTGGTTGCTGAGCCCCGTACAACACGCGTGTCCCGTACAATAATATAGTCGTGCGCCGCGTACCGGTTCCCATACGTGCCGCCGCCCGGCAGTACTGTTCTCTCGTCCGCGGACCGTATGTTTCGCGCGCGCATTTCTCCGCTCGCCGCCGCGGTCGTTTTTCGATACCGCTCGTCGCCGTATTACTTCTACTACGACGACGACAACAACAACAATAACAACAACTACTATTACTACTACCACAGCTTACTAGGTACCGCCGCCGCCGCCGCCGCTGCTACTACCACCACCACCACCACTACCACCATCACCAAGTCGGCGGCGTTTGTCGCCGGCACCGCTGCCCGCGCAGGTTTCCGCCGCGTTCGTTTTGAATGCCGCCGGTACGCGACCGTCGCCACCACCGCCGTCGCCGTCGCCGCCGCCGGAGACTGATCCGCCTGGAACCACCGCCGCCACCACAGCCGTCATGGGAATATTCCGGTGTCCGCTGATCAGGTTCAGTCAGCGGCGGGCCAGACAGCACCGGCTGCCGGAAGAGACGTCGTCGCGATCGCCGCCCGGAGGCACGTCGGAACCACCGCACGCCGGCGCGACAGTCGTCTCGGCGGCTCTCCCGTCGCCCGCACCGCCGACGCCGGCCGCCCGCACAGGCATCCGCACCACGGCCCACACCGCCGCCGCCGCACATTTCGCACGCAAAGTCAGTACCACACTTGTGTATAATATTACGATGATGAGAGTTGACGTCGCGACGGTCATAATGATATTATAACGATGACTTTTTTGCGAATCTCAAATGTTTGCGTCTCGTGTTTGGGGTGGGAAATCGGACGGCGGATTCAGTATTACACAGTTTGGAGTTCATAATATACCTAACAACTCGTCACACGGTCATATTATCGTAAAAATTTAAGTGTGCTTTCAGCGCCGAATAGGCAAGGCATATCGGTGGCCCACTCCTAGTTATGGACGTTGGTTTCCGACTACGATTATTACTATGTATACGGTTCGATAATTCGATTCGATCATATTTTCTATACCAACGTGGTCTGTCGTATTGATTGCTCGTCGTCGAAAGTAAAATTACGACCAAACACCCGCGGCCAGCCGAGCCATATTTCGAGCGAAATTTTTTCCCGGTAGTTCGCCGGCCCAGTCCGCAGGTGTCCGAGTGCAGTATGCAGTTTTCGCCAACCCGCAGCAAACCGGGAACGTTAACCCTATAATATAGAAACGATCGTCGATATGCATCGTTTTTTTTTTTTCGTAATCAGCAACCGTTTCAATTTTTAATCCGTCGTCTTCGTCGTCGTCGTGAGATGGTGTCCGGTATAAAACATTATTATCGTGTGTACGCAGCGACTTAAATCTCTCGAATTTCGTACCTACTCCGCTCGTCGTTAAAGTAATATTTTATTTCATCGGTTTCTTTATGCGATTACGGTCGGTTAAAAGAAATTCAGATTTATATATTATTATTTTTTTTTTTTATGCAGTCATCAAGTTTCGTATTCCGCACGATTATAGTGCTGCCTCGGCCGTACACGATTATCGCGCGTAAGGCCCTGCGTGTGCGTCATGCGACTTATCGGTCTGTGTTGTTTCGTTTCGGAAAAAAAAAAAATTACCTACGTCGACGGTTATTATATTTGTTGCTTGCCGTTGTGGTTTAATCGCTCCGACTATCCGGCGAGTATAGTCACAAACCGGGTTTGGCGATACCTCATTTGTCAATTCATTTGCAACGCACTACCACAATGTTATTATATAATAACATACGTCCGAAACAATCGTAAATAGTATCTATAAAACGTCTCGTGTACACTTAATAGGTATATTTATAATATTCAACACGAATATCTACATAGCACACATTCTCGGACAAAAATCATGAACAAAAAAAAAATTGTCATTTTGTTTTTTTTTAATTGTTAAAAATATTAAACACTGTCTCGACAGTAATTTCGTATGAAATATCTCGCGAGAACGACATTTTTTTTAAGAGGAGAACGTTCGAATCTAGTTGCTTGTATTATTATTTCTATTTTAAACGAAAAATGTATGCGAGTTAGTCATCCTGTATAGTATATTATATTATCGCTCACTGCGGGCACGCAGAGACGTTAAATCCGAATACGTTTTCGCAGTGGTAATTCCGGTTGATTATACACGGAGAATTTTTGTTTGATCAGTTTTAATCAGTATAATAATTATATGTATTTATGTGAGTGTATTGCATAGGAATTCAAACTAAATGCCAAAAAAACACGAAACACTATTTTGAATTAACATATTATTATACATTGACGATTGACCGATATATCGTTTGATACAAAAAGTTTTTGAATTTCGATTTTATATAGGTAAACAAAACGTGTATGGCATTTATAACCATATTATAGCACTTATAGAATTGGATAGTAGGTGCTTTACAATTTTCAATTAATATTAATTGCACATATTATACGTATATATTATATTATTTAGGGTGTGCGGATAACAAAATTCACTCGATGTGATATTATTCTGCACTTTCCCAGTTTAAAATATATCGTGTACCTATATACGTAAGACTAGAGAATGGGGTTTACAAAAATGTAGCAGTGGAATTAATATTGTACGTAGATATAAAACGAACAAAACCTATCGAGTATATTATGATTCTTAAGGCATATATTATAATAATAAGAAATAAGGATAAAGGTTTGATAGGTATAAATAGTCAAACTGCAAAAACTGATGCACTATACAATATGATACGCACTATTTTAAGTGCGGGATTTCGAACTACAGTCGAAAAAAAAAATCGCGTGATCTGAATTTATATTGTCGCAGAGTGCATGAAAACAACAACTTTGTGTTGTATTATGATGATGGACCCAGTGGCAATATTGTTACGATATTGTGTGTGCATAAACGAGCTGCACGCGTGCAGCAGAAACCAGCTTGCGAGAATAATAATTATAGGTAATATATACGAAATACGAATAATAATAAGGAAATTGACGTGTTTGCCGTGCGATCGACTGCTAATTTCAATACGGTTACGTGCAATTTAAAATATTATTTGACAAAGCTGATGCCACCTGTGTGACCTAAAAATTTCAGAGCTTGCACTTGAAAAAAATTTTGTTTTACGCGCGTTATTTATACACAATCTAATTGTTACGTGATTTTTGCGTTTGTCGCTATTTAGATGTAAAACGTTATAGACATTTTGCGTTGGTCGTTACTCAGAATTTAAATACGTTAAAGACATTTTGAGTTTATTGTTAAAAAATAATATCTAATGCGGCGGGAATATAAAATATTCTTGGATTGGTTGCTAAAATAAAAATAAATCGAGTGGAATAATTATAATATTATAATTTTTAAGTAAACGGATTTAAAATTTTTCCGTTTTGCGTTATTTTTTGTTCAATGATATTCTACAGTTCTATATATTATTATATTTCGTTTCGAGCTATGTTGTGTTCCACGATATAATATATTTTGTTAACGCGTTATGTTTTTTTGTTTTGTGATATTAATTATATTTTTGTTTACCGTTTTCAGTTTTAATAAATTAGGTTTAAAAACATCAATCGTTTTTTGTCATGATGTAATAATAATTTAAAGTTATAATATTATAACGCTTGCGCAAGCTCCGGCACAAGTATAATATACCTGCATGTCGACGAACAATACTAATATCAAGTGCATTACGCTATTTTAATAATATATTGTATATTATGTTATTCGGTTAAACATTTCGGCGAGTTCCAATGAGCGTACATATATTATATAACATGTTGTTTCACCCTGTATACACACCGAATGCATTGCAGCCACGGCAATATAATAATATTATATATATGTGTGATGCTTTGGAATTCCACGCCGACGCACCCCCGCCTCCCACCCGAGAACCCCCTCGTCGCTGTTTAAAAATCCATTTGTATAATATCTCGACGGAGGTCCAGCACGGTATAATATTATTATGTATTGGAAACCGGTTCCAACACGTGGTCCACACCGCGGTAACCGTCTGAGATCGCCTTTTCCATGATGGGATTCCACTGCGGTGCAGCAGCAGCAGCACCAGCAGCATCGCGAGTCTTTACGAGGCAGATTCGGGTCCAAATGTTTTCGGGTAGGTACAATATTATTTCCCCCTCTCGCGCCATTGTACTACTTTTTCTTTTTGGCGCCACACCGCACGCCGCCAATTCGCTACCTATTCAATATTATATTGTATTATACAGCGCGTTGTTTTACAACAACTGCTGCAGAATATTATGCCTCATATTATATTATATTGTGGAAGAAACGAAATTGTTTATAGGCAGACAACGGCAGTTGTCCGTCTCCCGTAAAAACCGTATTCCTTCGAATAATATCGAGGTGATTTAGTGAATATTCACCTGTTGCAGTCAAATTTTAACGTTGACGATAAAAAATCTCTATGTCTTATAACACTGCAGCAGTGGTTCTCAACAGGTGTGTGTCGCACGTATACCGTGACGTGTGTCGCCAAAAAACGGACATTAGTTGGCACTTTCTCTGGAAGTTAAAAAAGTTATTTTCCATCACTTTTGACGACTGAAATATACAGTGGGTGATAACATATTATATGGTCCATGCGGAGAAGAAAATATTAAAAATGCAAACTTAACTTCTTCAGAAAAAGACATTTCCTAGACATCATCAGAAACAACGTTAAAATCTAAATTTTATATGTCTGAAACTCTGAAATCGATTCTTTTTGGATTTCTTTGCAAAACAAATACTTCGGAGTAACCGAAAAAGCATTACAAATTTCGCTTCCTTTTCCAACATCATATATGGGTGAATCAGCATTTTCGAAATTGGAAATAACAAAAACTAAAAAAAGGTCCATGCTTTAATGCTTAAATAGATATTGAAAGCAAATTACGCGTAAGGTTGTCAACCATTCGCCCACGAATTGAAGACCTATGTTCAGTTCGCCTATCAGGTGTTTGCCCACAAAATCACACTGATTTGCTTTTATAAAATATTATTATTTGTTATTTAAATAATTAGATACCTTAAACCGTTTAAATTTAAATTATGTAAATTTATAATTTTTGTTTTTTTTTTATAAATAGGTAACATGTATCTAAATTGTTATTTTTTCAAATATTCATTAATAGTTTTAAGTGTGTTGCCATTTTTAGAGATCTAAATAGGGTGTCGTCGTTCAAAAATGGTTGAGAACCACTGCACTATAACAGATCTAATTATCAACGTTTTTAATTTTAAAATTTGATTTTTATTACAATTATAGCTACCTATCATTGTTTTATCTCGTTATTCCATAATCAGCAGGCGGAATAAATAATTGTATACAACGACGTGACATTAGTCATCAATATCGTTGGGTATTATTTTGTTTAATCGTTCTTTCGAAAGTCGTATTTAGCAATAATTTAACGATTTATCTGTTAAAAATACATTTTGTTTTTGTGGTTAAAATAAGAAAGTAAAAATATATTCTGTGTAATTATAATGCGTTTTCGTAGCTAATTCACTGCAGTTAAAATAATGTCAATCGTGTTGTTTTTTTTAC
This sequence comes from Neotoxoptera formosana, assembly GCA_022818045.1. Classification (NCBI taxonomy): domain Eukaryota; kingdom Metazoa; phylum Arthropoda; class Insecta; order Hemiptera; family Aphididae; genus Neotoxoptera; species Neotoxoptera formosana. The sequence continues at coordinate 13,064,838 of CM040631.1, forward strand.
ATGGTTCGTTGTCATTTTCACTTTTTTTTTCAATTTAACCACACGGCGATAACGTTTAAACGTTAACTGCGTTTGTTATAGAAAGTGAATTTTGGCGTAGTCTTACAAATACTTCTTTTTATTAAAAATGTAGAAAATAAGTAATTTTAAACATCGAAATTTTCAAAACTAACCGTAAACATGTACTTTAATTAATGTGATATTATCCATGTAAAATTATTTATGCTTTAAGATGTACGTACCTACATATTATAATTACTTGCATTCCTTTTTTAAAATTGATTATCGCTCTACTCTTTTTTTAGAATTTACTAACTGTAATTTTTTATCAAACTATGATTGATTATATTTATACAAAAACATCGAGTCATTGTTCGTAAATGGAAATTATTACTGGTATATGATCTTTTTTTTCGTGTACAGTTAAAAATAAATATTTTATCATGGAAGTAGGTACCTTGAAATTAAGGTACAGTTACTTTGAATAATGAAGTGTTTTTATTTTAATACATTCGAATTTTTGCTAATAATTATTATCAACACAAATGTTTTATAAAATATACTCGTAATTGTTTTCATTGAAATCAATGAATATTACTACCTACACTTTATTTTGATATATTTGTTTAATTAAAAAAAAAATAAAAAATAGCTCTTTGTTATTTGATTGAAAGATGTGGTTTTTATTTAGAGTTTTGAAGTCTTCGAAGAAAGTTAGTCGGTACATTATTTACACAGGAAGTCGTTTTCACACGAAAATATGTATTTCTCCGGAAACAATCAAAAAGGTTAAGTATTTCCTGTAAAAAGAAAAGAGCTAAATTTTAAAACAATAAACTTCTATCTGTTTTCATTTAATAGTGTTTATTTTATTATATTCGATAGTATTTCTGTGTTTTATGATAGTCATAAATTTATAGAGATATATTTGAACACAGACTTTAAATTCTAAATAACATTTTCAACAAATGAGTATTTTATTTATTGTCAAATTATTTAAACACAAAAATTTACCATTACTCTTATACATGTATTACGGCAGTATATCTCAATATTTTGCAGAAACTTTCTAATATGCTATTGAACATTTTGAGGGGGTTTGAATTTCTGATTACAAATATGCCATATAAGCTGTAGAATGATAAATTCGTGAAATAACATTCCATAAGCTTTTAAACTGAGGTAAACAAAGTCTTGTAATACTTTGTTTCATAAATGGCACTTGGTAAACATATCAGGGGTGCAGATATTTACCACAGTTTATGAACATGTTCAGGAAGTTTCGCTTCCCACTCCTCATTCCTGAATAATACTTTGTTAACCATTCCATATTTTCAAATTATTTTTCATCCAACTAAATATTTCTAAGAGTATTTACCTAAAATACGCAATAATAATATTACGGAAATTAGAAAATGTTGCTAACCTAAATTAAATTTTAATATAGACATAATTTCAACCATAAATTTGAGATATAGAAATTACAAAACTTTATTTATGTGAAATTATTAAAAATATTTGTCACAACGTCTACTACTGATAAAATAATTTAATATTACTTACATATTTTTTTTTATCAAACTGTTATTTAAACATTTAAAATACAAATTAAATATTGAAAGGGGCAAAAGTATCGTTCTGCAGCTCCATCGAATTATACCAGTGAGGGGGAGGGGATTACACATTTGCACCACATATCGACCACCAAATGTCACCTAGGATATTCATCTATAGATAGAAATATTGGTATTGTACTTCGCATAGGTAGTAAAATGTTTCAATAGGTACTTTTAGTATTTATTTCATCAATTTTAGTTTACGTTATACTACCAAAGTTAACTTTTATTATCTTTACTAATACTATAAATTGATGAGTTTATAGTATGGATAGACAAGTACAGAAATAGAATAAAACTGTTTTTTTTTTAGGTACCTATAATTATAGTTAAGGTATTTAAGTTTTGCGTGTACTTATTAGTGGATAATATTTTTCAATATTATATGTTTTCAACCATAAATCGGAAAGAATTTCATGTGTACCATTATGTAGCTGCAATGTCTCCACAAAGTCAAGCCAGTAACACTTATTTTTAAAGTGTCTTTCGCGTTGACATTTTTAAGTGGACGGAATTAGACCCGTCTCCCTCTCAGTTTTATTCCCACCACAACTAACATGTCGGTCTCTCGGCTGATACACACCAGTGGGTTCAGTTTATTTTCCCCCTGTCGTTAATGATCCGTCGTAGTTTTCGGGTCCTGATTTTCCTTACAGCGGCGCTGATCAACTAAGAGGACGTATAATACAATATATATATATATATTATCTTATATAACCTTTGAAAATTGTTTAAAAACCTTTTTTTCATTGTGTTAACCGAATAGTTTTGATAACGTCCGACGGCGACGACGACAAAGGGAAAAACAAGAATTTACATTTTCAAAATAATACTGACGGGTAAAAAGAAGATTTTACGTAGATATTTTACGACCGGAAACGTTTTTTTAACCCTTTGCATCACCTCCCATAGTTTATCCGAATAACCAGTGATATTTTTTTTTTACCAACCACATTGTGCGTATAAATCCCTATTGTTTTATTTTGTTTTATTATAATTAAATTGTAAAACAAAGAGATTTAATGAAATATGCGCACAACGAAATATCCATCAGCACTGATGGGCCATGTGGATAGTATACCCTTTTAGTCCTCCGGTGGGGTTATTGATAACGGAGATCATACATTTATACTATTTCATTTGCTGTTCGGCAGTTCACAAGTTAACACTTTAATAAACGTGCTGAGCTTATAAATTATAAATATTATTTGTGTTTTAAGTTAGTAAGCATAATCAGTTTTTTAAAGTTTTTTTTTAATTGCGGAGTTTGCATTTCAATCCAACTCGGTAAATATACACATTTATAATATTATACAAATATTTGTTCTCTATAAATAATAATTCCTTCGATTGTTTAAAAGTAATCAACGCACGTTTGTTGAACTTTTATTTTTCACACACTTGTTTATGTTGAGTTGTATTGCTTTCTTTTAAAATACCATACCTCCATACGTTTACGTTAAAAATTTCTAATTCATCGGAACTCGTTTGGAAATTCTGGTAAAATATTATATCTTCTCTCATGTTTATCGTGGACATTATAATAACATTTTGTAAATCAAATTCGAACATGTTGAAAAACGTGCAATACCCGTGTTTTCTATAATTACAATATTATATACCTAATCATAATTTATTACCGTATTGACGATATCTTTATAAAAACTAAGTATTGCGACTTGTTTGTATAGTTTATATATACGATTATTATGACGTCTGAGACGACGAACTTATAATTCGTTTAATATTGTTCTCTAGCCTCGTTTAACGTGTGTGTATACTGTATATATATATATATATATATGCACACACACTTGCATCGAAGAAGGTAAACATACACTCTCGTACAGCACTCGCTCACTTGTCGTCGTCGTCGTCGGACTATTGTCGAGGTCGTGACCGCATCGTTCCCCACCGCTCTTGCCACTGCGAACTACGTTGTTGTGAAACGTCAGTAGGTGACTCACTCATCTAAAAAATAACTTCGCATCCGCACCGTTGGAGGTATGGCGTGCGCACCGATGGCTGAAACGTTAGGCATAGAAGTCTGCCGGATGAAACGCACGCTCAAATGGTCCGGTCCGTACAAACACGTGAGTTTTTCACAGTTCGAATCGCGTAGGCAGTATACCTACCTAGTATATAGTTATTCCGACAACGGTAAAATATTGGGTATTGGCGCGGTTAAAAAAAAAGGAAAACATTTCCAAAAAAGATCGGATGGAAAATCCGCAAGAGAAAGTGATTTGCTAATGGAACGATTATGACACGGATATAATGAATTTTCACGCCGCCGAAACAATTATACGGTGTGCGCGAAGGTCCAGAGCGAAAATTGGTTTTGCTTTGCCTAATTATTTACGACGGCTGTGTATAGAGATTGCGGAACGGCCATTACTTTTTTTCTCCTCTCCTCTACCGGTTTTTCCGCTGAGTATGTATAACAGATCAAAACCTTAATGTAGGACACCTCTGCTGCTGTTGCTTAATCAAGACTGATAACGCGAATACTTAGTATAGGTGTACACAAAATTACGTATGATAAATGAGTTTGTACATTTTACCCGAACAGAAACACACCGCTGAGATAATATTATACAGAGTCGACAAGGACCATGTAGACGAGGACATAATATTATAATGTATTATTAAATATATTATATCAAATTCGGGTAGTTTTTATATTTCTACTATATTATTAAATAGGTATATATGAGAAACAAAATATCATATAGAACTTTCATATAAATTTGGGTAGGTAACCAAACCTTATATAATTAGGTTTGTAGTATAAATATAGCCTTAAATTATACCAAATATGTTGAAAATGTCATTGTATGTAGGAAATAACGACTTACGTAATTGCATAAAGTTTCAAGTTCATCCATACGAATAATTTCGTTTAAATATCCAATTTTGTTCAAAAGTCTGTCGAAAAAAAATTTCGACACTATTAAAATAATGCATGACCGTGATGAAAGCAAAAAAAAAAAACACACACACACATCGATGTAAAACCAATAAATCTATTGCTTCGAATCTAAAATATATAAATGTACAAGTAAAATTGGTCTACCGCCGTATATTGAATTATAATAATTTAAAAAAATAATTTACAAAAGTTCTTCAGTATTTACGTTTTTATGCTGCAGTTCGTTAAAAAAAATTAATAATAATTTATGCGATTTACTTCCCTAATTAATTTTATGGTAGCCTTGTTTCGCAATCAACGTTATTTTAACATGCAATATTTTATGTAAAGTTTCTCGTCTGTGTAATAGAATGTTAGTCGACCGTAAATTGCACCGGACAAGACATTGTTCAATTTGCCAGATCGGTGACTTAAAAAATTAATTTATACTTTGTAAATGTATCAAAACTTTTTTTTCATTCTTTTATAATACTTTTTTTACGTTTTTTTTATTTTTTTATAAATATTCAGAAATCATTTAACCGTTTTACTTTTAATATATCTAAGTAAATAAATACTTGTAAAATGTTAATCGATTAAGATATAAATATAATATTGGTACATTTTCAACCACAAATATTTAATCATTTTTGAAAATGAAAATATTTTAACTATTGTTTATATAGGCATATAATAATTACTGCACCAACCTAACCTACTATGGTACAATGTGTCGTCTGGTAACCAGCAAGTTCCTCAATAGGACCTCTGCTAGCTTACATGCGCGTGTAACATAGCAAATCTACTCTTTTTTGATATATTTATTTTAAAATGACTTGTATGAATTTAAGTAAAATGATTACTAATTACTTATGTTCTTATAAATTGTTTTAAAATAAAAAAACAAAAAAAGACTCTTCGCTCAGGCACAGTTTATTATAATATTCTCATCTATAAAAGTTTGATAGTATGTACATTTACTATAAATAAACTGTAATAAGAATCAAGTACGTAGATTTGCCATGTTAAGCGTGTGTGAGACAGAGACAACAGTACAATTGTAGGTGTAGACTGTAGAGTTCTCTTAATACAATTTGTTTATCTATATGTTTACTGTATAGTGTATATATCTAACGGCAGTCTTGTTAAATGTTTACAAACATGAACTCATAAAAATATTATCTCAAATAATATTATTACTTATAAATACTATATTAATATACTATAGTAGGTACTATAATACCCGTATGGGGTTGAACCTATACAATTCAATTTTAATCTAGTTTCAATTTTTTAAATAAATGTATTGTTAATGTATTATAATGTATTATTATTATTCAAATAAATAAAGGCTATAATTATTTAATACTTAAACATTCGTTGGTATATAGAAATAATTTTTTTTTCTGTTTGCGATTTTTATTTTTATTTGTATTTTTTGTGGCAGTACAATTTTACTTGTAAATTATATTTTTATTCCTTATTAGTGCCAACTCAACAATAACACAAAAAGTCCATTATTTTTTACCTATATTCTTGGGCTTTGGCCATTGAAAATTTATTCATTTAAATTAAATTCCTTAAGAAGTGTTTGATGATAAATAGTTTTTATTTTTGTTTGCACAAGGGCTAAAATGCAGATTTTAAACGATTAGATAAATTTCATTATTTTTAAACATAAACACACAGCCAAGTTCGTAATTTAGTTTTTTCAAACTTGGTTCAATTTAAAACTTATATCTTATCAACTTACAACTGTTTGATACTTTCATAATCCTCCAATATATAGCATAATATATCTTTATACTTTTTATGGTTTGTCTTAATATTCTCGGAAATAGTTCTCCAAATGTTGATTAATTTTTTTATCTAAGGCATTTATTTTTTTATTATTTTTTTTCATGATACAATATGTTGTATTATAGTACCTAACTATACAATTATTTAAAATAATCCTGCAGGGTTTTATTTTACTCTTTGGTTGTTGGTTTATACATCATTTTATGATAAAAATATCAGAGTTAAAACCGTGAGCAAAGGATTTTTTGTATTGAACATTCTGATATTGACCTGCAAGACATGTTATTCTAGACTAAGCAGATTAATTTATAACATTATTATATAGTCTGGCTTGGGAGATAAAATACCGGTCGTGTTCGACAAATGGATCGGCTTTACCAATTGATAGATATTAGGGTGCGTTTCCATAAACAGCATTAACACGTCATTGGAAGTGAACAAAAAACTCTTTTTGAATTAAAAGGGCCTAATATAAAAGATTATCTTTCATTATTTATAAAAATGAGCTTTTGTTGCCGACTTGCTGTTTTAATAAAAAGTGTGTATTAGTTGTGGAATGTGTACACACACTATGATTGTGTATTATTGAAGAAAAATATATAATTTTTGAATGTGTTATTTATTTTAATGCTTGCTGTAGTAGGTAATTAAACATTTTTTTAACAATCTTTTAAAAAAATGTACTGTCACAACAATGTGTAGTGTTACTTTTAGTCAACAAAGAAAACAATGCTTCAACGTTTTTAAGCTTATGCTGTTTTTTTTATACTCAAGACAACTGTAATGTACACGAGTTTAGTATTTATTTATATTTATCTTGCATTTATAAATCATGGTGTTAGTATTTGTTGCTCGTCTTATATTTAGTATGTATATATGTAGAAATCGAAAGGTCAAAGTCAAAAGTGCTTGTAAAAAACAAATACGAGCAACATGACAACAGCGCCTAGCCTGCAATATTATTTTGTATACTTGGTTTTTGGCATAAATCTCTAATTTATTTAAAATACACTGCACAAGTGCAATACTGCTAGTAAATTGTTGTTAATAACGCAAAGTAAATGCATAACTCTTGGCATATTTTTTTTTTTATCAAGATAAGTAGCCTGGTCAGACAATTGCCTAGGTATTTAAATATTAAAAAGTTTCTTATTGTTTTGATTTAATTGAATTTTACAATTCAGGATGAATCTATTTACAACAAGATAATGTATCGATGTATCTCAATGTAAAATTATATAATATATATACATATATATATATATTACGGTTAACACGGAAACTATAGACTGGTTAATATGGAAAAGAAAATGAAGATTCGGTATTTGCAATGCACAATGAGACGGACAATTTGAGAGCTGAGAATAGATAAAGAGAAACGCGTGTTCGGAAAGGGAAAGAAAAACGAGTACGACTAGAATGGACATTGAAATAGAGACACGAGATAGAAATCCAGGACAGTAGATGTTAGATGAGAGAAGGTTGTTATTAGATATTAAATATTTGTTGAATTTCTACGATCCGCTATACTTTCCGAGGAAAAAAATGAAAGAATACGCAGCGCAGGGTAGTAGTCTTGACGGAGAAAAGGTGTATAAAGTTTATGTGTAGTTTGACGAAGGAATTTTCTTTGAACTCTTTCGATCAGAAGCGGTGAGAGCGTCCCGAAGAACAGTGCCGTGCTCAAGGATAGGGCGAACTATGAACAAAAAACCTAACCGTAAGTGGAGTAATCAGTTGAAATGCAGTTGTTGCGCGAATAATGAATCCGAAAAGTTTGAATACTTCACAACAAATACTTTGAACATTATGCTTAGTAAGGCACGGAGTTCGTGTCAGTGTAACGCCCAAGTCTTTAGCTGAGTGTCTTACACAATTTTCAAAGAAATACTCTAACGAAATAAATATATACTTAATAGGAGTATTATAGCGACAGAAAGTCATAACTGAGCGCTCAGAAGTATTAAGAAGAATGCCCAATGGTTCTCTTCAAGATACGTTGAAGGTTATATTTGAAAATCAGAAATAGTTTGAATACGTTATTTAATATTATTTTATTATATTATTATTCATTTTTACATTTTATTGTAATATTAAAAATAGAGTAATGTTGATTTTAAACATGCTTTATACATCGCACATTACAATAAGCTTTCGGGTTATCTATTATTCTAATATTCTTACTGGGTATACACATTTTATGACTTGTGTTTGTTGTTGCCACTTGTTGATCGTCTTATCTTGTGCTGGTGCGCAGACTGATGGGTAGGACTAATGGGATGTATTGTTTTCGTTTCTAGTCTTATTGTTTCTGTTTGTCAACCGAACGACCGCGAGGAGGTGCTTTTCGGCGTGTTTCGACACCGATCGTACGAAATAAAAGAACGTCATCCTTGGCGCATGCTTTAACAATAGTTTAATATAATAATAATAATATTATGTTCGTCTTATAGGCGCGCCACCGCCGAGATTTCTGGCTCACTTGTTCGGAGGAAGACAAACACGAAACGTGCTCTGCGCATCCCACGCTCGTATAATATATAATAATAATATTACGTGGAGGTATATTATTATAATGTGCCCGTTCGGAGAAATAGGTAACAGCCGTATTATATTGCATTACAATAGATAAAAAAAATATTTATATAAATATTATCTGTACAACAGATATATTATTCTGTATAACGCGGCGGGCTATACGTCGTCGTTGTCGTCGTCGTCGTGTGGGAATCCGTGTCGGTGGCACGCCCGAAAATCCCGTGAATTCTTGTCAGCAATTAGCTTTTTTTTTTTATAAAAGTACGCAAGTGTTGTACATACATATCGATAAATTTGAGTGTTTTGCGCGCACTTCACACGAGTCGTAGCAGGAAACCGTTCGAATAAATACGATTTCTGTGTATATTTCTGTGCCTGTATATTATAATAATATTCAATAACGCAACTACTGTCACTGACGTCAATTCGACTGCACGGGCACTAATGAAATACTTTTATGTATATCCAATGTATAATAATATGTAACGTATTATATTATTATTTGATAACCGTATAGATGTAATTATTATTTTCATTATTTTTTTTTTCAAATTTTCAATTATAAACAGTAAGTAAAAATTGTATTTTTTTTTTTTGATATTCGCGGTCAATCATTTTTACTCTAACTATAAAGTTCTAGATTTTCCCGAGGTTTATTGTAGACTTATATATATAATAAAATTGTCAAAATACGCGTTATTGCGTGTGCGTGTGTTAATGTCGACGATTTCATATTTCGTGTATCGCGTGTATCTTTGTCCTTATAATATTATCGTAGTGTGCACTTTATACGAGCATGTTAAGACTCAAAGTCGTGACGATTATTATTCACAGTATTTTAATGAAAAAAATATTGGATTTGATTACTATACGAGACGGCAACGTTGAATATGTTTATTGGTGGATAACAAACTATCGATGTGTTGCAGCTGGCTTTTATCAAATGCCACAAAGTTCTAACCGTTTGAACTTTACTATATTATGTACATGTATCCTAACATTTGGCATGCATAATTTGTACAGCAAAGAATAAATTACTTTATTTTTTAAGATATTTTTATAAAAATATAGGAGAATTACAAAATGCAATATAGAGAAGTTTTATAAAATGTTTGGTATAGATAACTTGCCGTCTTGCCGTGTATACTTGTCAAACGCTTCAATAATCCTTTGATAAAGTTTTAGGTTGGAAATTTCTCGCTCTGTAAGATATGGTTTATCCTTTCATTCTAAATTAATGGACATTTATATTTTATGGAGATGTAGTGAAAATATTAATTCATTTTTTTTTTGTTGTTGCTCGAGAGAAAAATATGTTCGACCACTAACTTGCGATGAATGCAACCAGCTGTGTGTCTCCAGTCGTCTTTTTCCTGTGCGTTTTAATGTTTATAGTTTTATGCTATTAATAATGGTTTACAATTCATGATATTTAGATATGATTGTGAGAAATTATCATTTTCGGAATTCCGGTTAAGTTTAAAATCCATTTGCATTTTTTGTATGAAAACATTGTATACATTTATCTCTTTTAAGCTCGAGTAAACTGTGATTTTGTTAGTTGATGGATTTATTATAAATTGTGCAACACTATATTTTTCAATGTTTTACTCTGAAATGTATTAAATTAACTTCATATTTTAAACGCACTTATTGTATTTACGAGATTAGTGACGACCAGTTTTTTCACCAGTATTAATGCCACACAACATAATAATACGTCAATGAGATTATTATTTGTCAAGAAAAAAATTACATTTTAATAAGACGATCGTAATGTGAGAAAAATGATAAAATCCTTAATTATTTTTATTGAGTATCTAATTAGGATTTAATTTATTTTTAATGGTTGTCATTGAATCGTGTATTAACTTTAAATTCACAGCAAACACATTCGAAAAAATATTTGACGTCTGCACACTCATATAATACCGACGAGGCTCCTTTTCGCTTGAGGTTAGAGTTGAAAGTAAAACTTGCTCCGTGATTACTAACCGAAAATCTGCCAGAGGGATGTAAAAGTTCAGTAATTTGAACTCGTATGGCTGTTGATACAAAAGTCGACGGAAAACGATTTGGAGCATTGAGTTTATATTAGTTTACTCAGACCAACCCAGGGCAATAAAATCAGTAATCAAGGCTTAGGTTACAGTATAAGGAAGTCCATCTCGTGTGCGTTGACACGACGACGACAAAGATTCGCGGATAACGTTTTATTATACACGTATATGTGTGTATTTGTTTGATTTGCAATTAGGCATATCTATCCGCAGAATGCCCATGTGCCGAGTTCGCGTACTGGCTGTGTGCATTGCGATATCGAGTGTCATAAAAATATTTATAATATCATCGTACACGCGATTATATATTGATCGTGCACAGTCGTTTTTCTTCATTGTGCTGCAGTCGCCGCGCCCCTTTAAATAGCAATAATTAGACATTTCTCCTGGTTCATCGGAAAATATCTCGATGAATTTCTGACCCTTGTATATACCGACTATATATATAGTCTTCGCGTGGCATGTACACACAACGTATTATATGTATAGCAGGACTATACGACGAGAAGGATAAAGTAGAATTTAATTAAAACCCATATCATGCAGAGATACAACACGGTATGGTGCGCACGACGAGGTGGGGGTTAGGACGTCTCGTGCATTCCAAAGTCTTGTAATTTGGAGCAGCGGCGCCGAGGCCGGGAAGAATGCAAATTGTGCAGGGGAAAAAATATATATGCGAAATAAAAGCGTCGAGAGAATTACATCGGCGATTAAAACAACATCAAAAGGGAGACAATGTTGTAATTCCGTTAAGAAAAATGGAATTTATACCGGCTATACCGGCTATATTATTATTATAATAATAATAATAAAAAGTATAAGGTTTTTTTTTGTTCAAGTTGACAGACATTTTAAATCGAATTCTCTTATATACTTCCTAAATAAATTATTATTTGCAAATGTCTACTATTAATACATTTTGTTTTAAGTTTGTGATGTCTTTGTACATTTTACTCATTTTTGGTAAATCTCGTTTATCTGGATTACGTTGAAATGTTTTTTTTTTAATCATAATATATAGGAGATAACCGAATAAGAATGTTTTACGTAGGTATATTACCATAGGACCTATTTTCGTTTGTCAATTTTTAAAATGAAAAAAATCTTCGTAAATTATTTCAACCCATTATTGTATTTTGTCATTTACATTGCAAATGTCGAATATACCAGTACTGCGCAGTTTAGGTAATACAGTTATTCTGTGCCGGTATTATCCGCGCCGATCGTTTTGAGATTTCAGTAATTTGAATAAATAATAAAAAAAAAAGCAAACGAAGAAGTTTAAATAAACTAAATTCAATAATTTGTTTTAGTATTGGATTGCCATTTAAAAACACAACCCTATACTCTTTTCTTAAGACAAATGTGTAACATTGTTTTTCTAGATACCAGCTATGCGTATATAGCACCCGAGGGAATTGTGTACAGTAACGTCTACTTTATTCATTCGCAAATACTTTTCTTGGTCGCTTATATATCCTCCAACCACTCCGCCGTGCCATAAGCCATATATACAAGTGCTTAAGGTATATAATATATATATTATATTATACATAGGTACATATATATAGTACATTACACACATAATATACCGCGTATTGTCTGAGGATAATCCTTATATACTTTACGATATCGTCTGATGGTTATAGGCCGGTATTGCACATCCGCCGCCGTCGTACTTTGGAAAACCACGTTTCACGTCGACTCGGTTTTGCAGGTGCATGTAAATACCCTCTAAAATAATATATATATATACATATTTGTAAATCTACACTGTAAACGACAATATTGGTCGGTAAAAAGTGCACACAGCACACAATCAACTTGCCTATAAGTAGGTAGGTAGGTAGGTAGGTACATGATATTTTTTATGTTTTATCCAACGTCGGACCAGACGTGCAGAGCATTTAACTCGTATTTAACTTGTAGACGTTATGATAAAAACTCGCTGTGTTTTGACAGTTCTCGCAATTGCCAATCAAATTCTGAATTTGATCATATAATAATATGGCGTTGTTTCATTCAGTTTTGTATATAGAAAACGATTTGTAAAACCGATACCTACCTTTTGAAAGTCATTGGTAATAATATATAAAATATTTTAAATTTTAATTGTCCGTATGAATCGCAAATCATTTATTTGTATTGAAACGAACACATATATAATATATGTGTACGATAAAGTTAAACGCAATAATATGATGCATTAATATACAATGATATAAATAAGCGACTTCATTATTAAATTCTCACGTGTTTGTTGTAATCTGTTTAAAGCTTTCTATTGTTCTATACTTCGGCTTATTGAGAAAACCGGGATTAGATGAATAGGCAAAGTTTCACACAGGATTTCATTTTCTATTGAAACTCGACGTATTTTTAGGATATATAATTCACATAAATAACTATATAACACTAGAATGCCATTATTCAACATAAATAGTTTAAATAAATGTAATAATATTATTTTATGAGTAAAAAAAAAATCTATACTTATAACGAACACAATTGTTTTTGTTCACAATACTGTAATAAAAATGCCTCATTTATAATAGAACGATTTATACTTTAAATACGCTATTTAATAAATACACCTATTAAAGCGATTTGCCGATAAAAATATATATGTTATGAAGGTAAACAATTGTATCACAATATTATTAATTTTTCATGTCACGATCCGATCGATAGTAAATAATGATTGTATTAGCGATAGGTAAGTTAAACATCTAGGTAATAATACCTAACATGCATTTTAAATTCTGAGCGTAGCGATGAATCCATTAGTTTTACAATATAATTTATTTTATATTTTTATTATCATTTGTGTCTGTCATATTCTTCTGGAGTAGTAAAATTACTCGAATCTTTAATTTTGACGGTGGTTTCTGGTAGCAAATTGGATCACGTTTGTACTTGAAATAAAAGGGGGGGGTTCGCCAGTTTAAAATTTTTAATACTTTTGAAAATAATCTAGAAAAACTAAAAAAATATTTTCGCAACACAAATTTTTAATAAAATTGGTTTTATTATTTTGTATTGTAATTCCAAACAAAAAATCGTTGATATTTGACATTTTCACCAATTTTTTATATTGGCATTCTCTAGACATGATATTTAATTTTCAAAACATTTCTGCTCTTTTAATGCTAGGTACTTTTAGGTATTTTAAATTTCCCTAGACTAATAACAGCAACTGATTGACACCTACTATACAGCAGAGCGAGTTCCCAGGTTTTTAATTTCGGAATACAAGTGAAGCATCTATTTCAATTTCAACTTGAGATTCAATACGTCTTCATGTTATATTTTAAGTTAATACCTACTTTTTATTACAATGGTCTGGACTTCAAAAACTTATCGCTAATTGTTTGAGACATAATCTTCATCTTTTTTTTTTTTATAAAAATACCGTGTTCGATTGCACAACATTTCTTTTAAAGTACCTATGTGTTTTCTTTGTTTTGTTCCCCATAGTTTTGAGTTCCATACGGGTTTATTATATTTCCAGTTCAAAGTATTTTTTTTCTTGTCTATTTATGACAAACAAGATTCGGCGAGGATACTTATAATAGGGTTTGTACCCAGAATTCCCGGTTTATCCAATTTACGACCTCTGGTCAAATATTGAACACGCTCAAGGGTTGTTCTTAACGAATAAGAAAAAAAGGCTTATGACATGGACAATCGGTTTAGGGATTGACGTCCTTGAGAGCGAAAAGACGCAGTCGAGAGAGGGACGGAAGATAAATGATAATGATCGTAGTATATTCAAGCGGAAAATACTGTGCGTGGGATCAGTCGTTGGGGATTTTTTTTGCCGATTGAGGTCACTTTAGCCGTTTTCTGGTTTTGTGTGTTGGTCCATTCAACCTTGTCTGAAAATAAATCCGCACAACACATATTGTGTGTAAATTAGAGATTGTATGTGCACAATTTCGGGACAAATGCAAACTAGTTGAAACGAGATCGATTGGCTCATTTATTTTCAATATATGGCAAAGATTTTCTTATTTCAAGAAATTATTACTCTACCTTTTAACACTCGCTAATGAAAAAAAACCGGAGAAGTCACACTGCTGTAAAGTATGTATCGAATTTACCTCTTCATTGAGAAGGACACTACAATGAATGAGTTAAATTTAATTATAATCCATTAAATTCTTTGAAAAACGATTCTGAGCGAAGACTTTATACCTGCCTATATATTTCTAACGACATTACATTATATATATATATATAACAACAATTTATAATATTGCTAAAAGTTATTTATTTTTCTATAATAGAATGCCATGGTAAATTGAACTCATTTTTGCTAATAACAAATCTCATATTATACCTACTATATAATAATTATTAGTATTTAGTAATAACTCAAAGACTTTTCCAAACATTGGAGTAAATTGGACAAATTGGGGAGGGGGTAATTCACGCACGTGCCATATTGACATTTAAAACTAAACGACTAGTTAGTTTCAGAAGTTAATTTATTTAAATTTCAAAATATCGGATTTTTTATAAGTTAATAATGTAATAAAAAATAAAAGGTGCTTTAACGCATTTAATTAAAAAGTTTATGTAGTTTTTTTTATTGTGCAATTCATTTTTTAAGGTTATTATTTAAGTTGTATCTAATTATAAAATCGCTTATTAATAACTGTTCATATTTTTTTGTAGATTGGCCATATTTTATTGAATTTGTTTAAAAATAAAAAACTGGTGTTAATTTAATTAATTTTCCAAAAATAGTTTATATTTTAATACATACAATTATAGTTGTTAAATAGTTTATTCATCATTTTATAAAATGCCTTGTTTATAGCAATGTAATATATATAGGTACTTGATTGTTTAGAGGTAATTGATGATTAATTTAATATATCGTTAATTTTTTGATTGGTATTAAAAAAATTCGAATAATCGTATCCGATTAATTTTATTTTATTTATTCTAAAATTACTCAATAAATAATAGTACTAGAACTATTTGCACCATACTCGTTTTAACTAGCATCCCATATTGTGCTACTATATTGTCGAATAATAAGTATAATTGTAATTTATGACGTAATCATTTTTATGAAACGTCTGTTCGTTCTTTGATATTAAACGTACTTATTTTATTTCATTGACTATCGTTCAAGTAAGCACTGCGTAAAAAACGAGTCCAAGTTAATAAAAAGTCGTTAAAAAAATATTATTTTCTATTATTTTCGTACAGGTATAGTATATGTATAGTATACACAAGACAGACGAACTGTATGGTTGTGCCTTTACCTACAGACGTGAGAAAATAAATTTAGCTGCCCGCGCGGGCGATTAACGGAGCAAAACTTGTAATACAATTAGGAACAGTTAAAAAGAACAAACTAGGTGTTTTACACTTTTTTTTCTTACCTGCAGTTGGCGCAAGACCTTACAAAGTAGCTTTGCGAAAGTTCCACTCCGACGCAGCCACATTGAAACTTACACAGTCGCTCACGACTGTTAATATTATGGTTCATCATTCGAGCGAATTAACATACCGGCTGATCTATTAAAGTTGTTGTCACGTCGGGTCTGTAAAACGCAGCGATGGCCAGCATAAAAATATACGCCATCCACTTCGGCCAGAAAATGCGTTTTTTTTGTCCGAGAGATAATTCGGCCGTTGATAAAATAATAATATATAACGGTTGATAACGACTCAGCTCTTTAAGACGCCTAATATTTGAAGACCATACATAGACTGTACCTACTACAGTGAAAGAAATTCAATCTAGTTTCCTAAATTGTTTCCTTTGAAGTTCTCTAAAAATCTTTTCTTCTTTTTTCGTGTGAAATCTACGTTGGAAAACCGTAGGGGTACTATACAAATATTATAGTTATTTCTAATTTTTTTTTTTATAAACGACTGAAACTTCCAAAATATTGATTTAGTTACTATTTTTATGTTACATTACTTACTAATAAATGTATATATGTACAACATACATATATTATATCAGTATACGTTATCGTTTTAATTTAATGTATTTTTGACATTTTAAGGTTTGGTCTTATAGAAATAACTAAAATAAATTTTAATTTTCGATTGAGTACTCACCTAATATTTATATTGTATAACACCCATTTTATATTTAATGTATGAAAATGATATAATTATGGTACATAAACGTAATAGGTTCGTTAAACCTACGATTTACTACAGAGTTGTTCTTAATTAAAATATGTACCTAGCAGCGGAGCTGTGCAGGTAAATTTAATCATTTGCGTATATTCATCATTAAAATGTTAATAGACTTGTCAAGCGTTAACTTCAACGATGACACGCGAGATTCGATGGTGTGGCGCACTTAACGAACACAGTTAAATCGTTTAACATTTTCTCTTTGCCTCGTTCTTTTTATCCGAAATACAAACACACATACACACACCACTTTATAGAGTATCGGATTTCCGTCTTTTGCATATCAAAGTCACCGCCGTCGTCAGATATATAAATTTTTTTTTTTGCAGGGTTTAATTTGTGATACAAATTAAAGCCCGCCGTGTACTTATTATATATTATAATATAATATGGATTTACTCTATAAAATCACAGTAAACCATCTTTCAGTAGACTAACCAAATATTCAGATAAAATTAACAGAAAGCCGACTGCTGAGAGGGCCAGTTTGTATATTGGGAGGGGGGGAGGTATAGTGTAACGCCTCCCGTGTCTACCATCATGAGGTGTCTACGCACATAGGCGGCCACCGTTGTTTCCCTGTTGTATAGTTGTACTTCCGGGGACGACCGCTCTGTAGGAGTCATAGGCCGGAAACGAATATTACGAGTTTATATAGTAAACGAAAGAGGTAACATCATAATTACGGATAATTGATATAGACGATGCATATTATAATATACCGCGATACGACTTAATATTGTAATATTATCATAATATACAATATGGCACGGTCTGTTATAGTGGCGATGGCCCGTCGAGGGAGAGGAGTGGGGGGGGGGAATTCTCGAACGGACTGACTAGTGGGAAGGCGAGAGAAACCGTCGACGGGGGAAGAGGGGTAGAAGTCGAGTCGCACGCGACCGAGATAGGGCTCACTCGCTGTCGCCGCACCTGCTGCCGCCTGCCACGGTCGTACGCCAACCCCTCGTGGCGCGTTCGGTTTTCAGTGTCGCGCCGACCGTCCGAGCGGATAGAGCAGCCGCCCGAACTCGCCACGTGCTGCCGCTGCCGCCCGACTACGAACACGCATTCGATGACAATAATATTATTGTAGTCGTGCGCTTCAGAGCTGTGATGGGAAAAATCGCGTGCAACCGCAATCGGGTCGCAACTACCGTCCGACAGCAAGGTCATTGCCCTCTCACACGCTCCGAACTCTTGACGCGCATATCGAAAATGGTTAGCCTTCATGTGGGTACAATTTTTTTTCCTTATATTATTAGTGTTGATCATTTGAAATCAAAAAAAAAAAAAAATCAAAACCTATATTTAAAAAAAAAAAATTGTTTTCTTGTTAAAACAAAAACATATTGTTATATCACGTTGATAAACATAATAAATGCCCAACATATATTGAGTCATACTATTAACTCACTTTTAATATTGGTGATACGTGTGTGTATATTATTATTTAAATATTAAAACACTTATTGTGGTGTTGATTAATATTTAGAAGTGATGTATACACTTATATAATAGACACGAGGTTTTCTTTATTTTTTCGGAGATATTTATAAAGCATAGTACTATTTTTGCTAGGTACCTATATTGACTACTGTAGACGTTTTTACGTAAACTACTATTCTATATTAGATAATATTGAAGATGCATTTTTATTATGCATGACCTAAATGTTTTTATTTTTTAGGTATGTATTGTTTTAATAAAACCCTTTAATATGCTATTTTGTATATAGTCTCTCTTTTTTTAAAGTATGATGCACTCATTATGTGATTATAATTAATAATTATATTCACTTACTGTTATTGTTCGATTTAAAAGTACAATATAATATAACAATAGAAGTTTGTTGAGCTATGGTACTTACGTATGTTAACGAGGGACGGGTCCTTAAATCTTGACTCCACTCTGGTTGCTTTCGAAAAGTTTTCATGCAAATGCATTAAAACCTCAGCCCTTATAATATGTATTTGTCCTTAGAAAATATCTTAAAACATAAATCATCGCTTTCGTTTATACTCTCGAGTACAAGTTTTAAATTACGTTAAATTCCCGCTAAAGGGAGAGTTCAGCATCAATAAATGGTTTCAAAATAGTTTCATAGATCTTTCAATGGTTTATGAAACTTGAAAATTCTTATAGTTCCTAAATATAATCATACTTACAAAATATCCTTTGAGAATAGCATTTCTTTATCAGTGAAAGTAATTTTATAGGATTTCATTTAGAAGTATAATGTTCTATTTGTGGTATATACTGATATCCTTACCACCGCATCAGAACTTTTGAGAAAAAGAACGCGGTAATACCGTATTTATCCGATATTATTGATTTTCACTTAAGTTTCTATACTACAAGTCTTATGGACGACATTCTTTTCAATTTTTCACCAACAACTATTTAACTTTCCATACATATTTTGTTTAAAATTTTAAATACAAAAAAAAGAAGAAAACATTTTTTGTTGCTTTAATGAAGTACATTCTTAAAGATGGTAGTGGGTTATAGTAATTTATATCTGTGGCATCCTTTTTTAAGATTTCATTGTAATTAAAAATGAGACAACTAACTTAATTAAAAACACTTTTGTTCGGCTAATGAACGCGGGCCATGTATATATATTATTATGTTTACTGATTGTAAAAGACGATCGAACGTACCTGACGATCAGATTTATATACATTGTAGCAGGATCTGAAATGGATTATTCCACTGTAGTCCCACAAACTTTAAATGAACTTTCGGGACCTAAAAGTGCGATTTATGAACGTAACTTTATGCATATAAATGAGTTCCGTTGCGGCCCATTCGTTCTAATTAAGTCACTCAGACTGTTGTAATTTTTTTTTTTAGACTATGATAACACATTTCAATTAATTATTTTTTGTTTTTCAAAAGTTAAAATTTTGTAGAATTTGTGTAAAATGTTGAAATTGGTTAGTTTAAAGTATATGAAAACTGAAACTCTTCAATGATTAAACTTGGTAATAAATCAAAAAACTATTATAATATCCATTAAAATTGGTAGAAAAATATTTTTTTTATTTAATTGACTGTGATCAATTGTAGCCATTTGGTTTAAGTATTTTTTCCTGGTACCTACACAATGGCGTTTTATTATCAAAACTATAAAAGATACAACAGAATGCGTAAAAATAAATTTTAAGTACAGAGTAAAATTGTATTGATAAATATTATTTTTGAGAAATATATGAACAATAATTACTGATTAAATGAAATTAATAATTATGACATGAAATTAAAAACGTTTATTATAGTAGGTAATTATACGATGTTGTATACCAGGCGTTTTCGGATAGGCAATTCAGCTACTTCCATGTTTTTATTTTTATTTCAAACAATGTTCGATATAACACACAGACGATTTTGATGAGAATCATTAGTAGGACCTTTTCGTATTATTACTTTTAAACCTAGAAATTTAATTCGTTCTTTCTCGTGATTACCCTAATAGCCATTCAACATGTATCTGCAGTAATCTGGAGATTTTATAAAATATTTTAATGATTAATTAAATCCGAAAGTACTATTTAAAGATTTAATCGAAAACGCAATTAATATAAAATGTCTGAAAATATTTTTTTATTTTCGTTGTGTATTATTGTAAAAGATTTCCCCATAAAAATGATTACTGTAATAAATCTTATTAAAAAACATTGTTTAAAATAGTCTCTATTAATTTTCGTTTCACATTTGTGACGTAATAAACGGTACATGTTACATAATATGCTGTTTTAATAAAATATAATACTTGAAAAAATAAATATTAATATCCACAGTGATTTTAACTTTTTGTTAAAAATCGACCGTAACTGAAGCCAATCATTTTCTACCTGTTATCTAATAATAAGTAATAATCGTAAATATTATAAATTTTTTTTTTAGATTTCTACACTAGTGCTGTTTCAATTGAATAACTTTGTGCAACAGTGTTTTTGATTTTGACTAATTTAGATCCATATCCGTTGATAACCATTAATCGGATGACGTTATAGTGTCGTGTGCAATTTATTTCCTATCGTATTCCTCGGGCTCTCTAACTGTTTTAATAAACTAAAATTCTTCCTTTGCATTTGGATTATCAAAGGCACAATTATTTATTGTTGTCATCTGACGTTTTAATATGAATTAGCAGGATGAATATGTCTTAAAGTATTTTGGCTTATACCGCAAGTGACAGTTAAATTAAAACGGAATAATAGTAAAATATCGATTCTAATCACAGGATTTATTTCATCGATTTTATATGAGCCTGCGGTAATGACTTCCATATAATTAAATAGGTGGGTACACCACTTACTCATTGCGCTTCTAACTCTACTTTGTTGTATAACGTTTTGTTCGATATTGATTTTATTGAAGACTCACAATAAGTGACAATATCAATATGACTATATCATAATGTTTTCATGTATAGATATAATATAGTTGTACGAATTATTTTAAAATATTGTGGTTTTCAGCAAGGTTCCTTGTCGTGAATTTTAAAAATATGATTAACCCATCTATATTTTCAACACAAAGTAGTAAATAAAACTTTAACATTTATCAAACTGTACCAAAGTTTTTTTTTCTATCGATATTGTCAAACTACATTACTTTTTGTTAATATTTTTTCGAACAATATTATATTATGTGTGAAGTATTTTTTTATTAGCATTGTTTTTTTTCACTGCTTTCTACATACTTAGGTAGTCTTATCGTGTTTAAATTTATTGCAACTATACTATGCTATAATCGTTACTTAATACGAAAATTTGTCGCGACGAGAACATACTTTGTACGTTTACGATATAGTTATATTTATAATAATATATGCATACACTGTGTAGACGTGTAGTGTATAATAGTATACAGGCAGGTATAAAAACATCAACTTTAAAAATTCCGCGTATATAGGCTAAAATAGTTTAGAAATCGTCTCGGTTCGATCTTGAAAAAAAAAAGTTAGCTCGAGTACATCTTCGCAGATCTGGGTAGGTATATGCAAATACATGGACTATATACGGAGCAACTCGGCAACGCACTCGTCGGAGGGTTACCCCGATTTGCACCACCCGGTTGACTCGAAGACACTTTATAAAGTGTGTTGTTGTTCCGTCCTTTTTCGTGTAAACAATGAAATCAAAAAGGGTACGGTACTTTTCCCCAGCGTGGTGTTATTCGTTCCCACCAATAAAACCCAACAACTAGTAGTAAAAGTGGTATAATAGTGTGTGGTAGTATAGTAGTAGTAGCAGCGTGTGTTATTGTACATTCTTTTATCGTCGAACACGTAAAAACGTTCTATGTGTGTGTATATGAATATATTATTATGAAGTGCGGCCAATATGATGTGTGCGTCCGTGTGCTGTGCATATTCACATGGCAATAATAATAGCTCGTGTGCAACCGTATTTTATTTACGGTCAGCGTCATAGAAACGGACGGTAAAACAAAACGTATACTTGTCGACCCCCTTTTCGTTTGTACGTCGTAAATAATCTAACGCAGTGTAATATTTAGGTATATGTGCGCACGTATACAAATCACGAATTTCCATTTCTGATAAGAAAAAAATTTCTGTTCGATGACTGTCATCATATATGTATTATATACTTTATACCCATAAGTGCGTGATACGATTCGTTCGATAAGCAATATAACAATAGCTTGATAAAAGTTCGATATATTATATTATATTCCTGTGCACCCGCGTAGGTTTCGTAGTGCGCCCGCGTCCGATATCCATATCCACTCCCTCCCCCCCCCCACCGCACAACCACAAACACACCATTGACGATTTTAAAGCAAATACAATAATTATATATTATCGTTCGTAATTTTTACGGATTCATATTATGACGATTTTTAGAATTTTTTTTTGACACCGGTATTTGGGTTATTTATATTATTTGGCCATTTAGTTATAAAAGTTATACTCATAAGTAATAATAAACAATAAATTATGATAACTTAACGGAGCCTTACAAAGGGTCCCCGGAACCTATCCAGTATTTTTGATATTACTCAAATATTAGTGTCGAACTAATTGCCAAATTCTAAATGGTTATACATCATATTAATATGTACAAAATGTTGTGGTTTTTATTCTCCTCGCAGTGGTTAATTCATTTATAATAATATATTATTGTTACGTCCATTGTATTTTTATACGTGTGTATATGTAAGAAAGGTATAACAATAATGTTTGCAGGCGCAAAAACGTTTAAAAATTGTAATAAAAAAATGATCCTTGAAAAATAAGAAAACGCGTCATTTTTCTTTTCGTTTTTTTTTTTTTGAAATTCCACATTATTGATCGGTAGTCATTAAAAAACACACACGTAGGACGCATGACATATATAAGACACGCTCTGCTCGGTGATTTGTCGCTTATACTCCCGTGTACGTATATACAGCAGTGTTCGGAAATTATAATTGATTTTACCTACTAACACACGACCGATCGCGGGACGAGGAGTTCGTATATTATATACCTCGGTGCCGGTTGTGCAGCGGGAATCGTGTTTGGAACCACACGCATACAGTGCTGTGTTAGGATCCGCAAAGGGCAGGTAGATAGGAGCAGGAGAGGATAGGGTTAGCGTATTAGTTTATTATGAAGCACACGCACGCACACAAGCGCACACCCACCAGCCCACTTACATACACCCACACACCCACCTAAAACCCACACACCCACCTACAACCCCCACACACACACACGTGTTACGTGCTCAAAGATAATAATAAAACATATGCCGGGAGGATTATCGCACTGCAGTCGGAGGGGTGGTGTTGCACGACGAAGATTGCGGCTGCGACTGTATTTTATAATAATATAATATTGTGTATGAGCGACGAAAACTGCGCTCGACCGTGTGGCGGCGGGTCGGATTTAAACGATCGCACCGCGTGTCGTCGTCGTCGTCGTCGTCGTCGTCGTCGGCAGTGGAGGGCCCGCGACGAAAGCTGTTTTCCTCCGCGGCGCAACCCTTAAATCACGAACGGCGATGTCGCGCGATCGGCTAAGACGGCGAACTTCTATAATATAATATATTATTATAATCGAAAGAAATGTCGTCGTCGTATCTCGTATTATAACATATAATATGTATATATAACACTGTTATATACATAGGTAGGTAGTATAATATAATTATATATATAATGTATTACACACAAAATTTACGCTGTATACATTTAATTATGAGTGTACATATATGATGTCGGAATGGCATTACTCCGCGGTCGCCCCATCAAACCATAGGTTAATATATATTATTTATTGTGTGTGAGTGTGTTTGTGCTCTCGGCTAAATTCTCTCCCCCCGAAACATATATATGTAAATACTTAATGCGAAACGAATATTAATGATTCCGTCTGCACACACACACACACACACACACATATATATATTATAGGGGTGCCCGTGCCGTGGGGTTTTTCTTTCTAGTAAAGCAGATTTTTATTCTTTTTTTTTTTTATTATTTCGTTTTTTTCGTGTCTTCTCTCGGTTTAACCGTTTCTGTCTCACCGTCGCCATCTCTCTCACACCGCCTGTCTACCGTAGTTTGTCTCTCTCTTGTCATCTCTCTCACACAGCCCGTCTGATGTCTGTCTATCGAAAAACGTCATCGTCCCGCGCAGCATTCGCGCCAACAACACGTCATACAATATTAGATATTGTACCATTACAAGCCGGCCGCGCGTGCGATTGAAAAACTTTTACGATTAGAGTCGACGGGTGGCACGTGGTATATTATTATTAAACTCCGATCGTACTAACGATACACTGAACCGGCGGGAATTCGAGATTACCATTGCACGTAATGTGCCGCACAAAAACATCATCAGACAAACGAACGCGGTCGCACGTCGCTGCTAGTTTCAGCTTCGACTCAATATAGTTGCCCCCATTGCGGCGGACAGTTTAATATAACCGTAGGAGGAATATACTATTATTATTCGCCGATCGATTATGTATCGTCCTTAATTCGTCATGGCATTTTGCTCTGCAAAGTATAAATTATTGCAGACCGTGGGGCCGTTGTAGGTAGTGAACGCGTATAGGTACCCATGATATAATATATAATATAGAACACAATAATATTATACACTACGTCGTGCCTTAAAAGGGGTCATCTAAATTTTAATATCCTATTCTATAACTCGTAGTAGTAGTAGTAGTAGTAGTAGTATGCATTGTTGTCATTATATTATTATGTAGGAGGTACATTCGTAACAGCAGTACAATGACGACGATGATAGACGGAAGTTTCGATTTAGTCGGTGACTTTTGAAACATGCGATCATATTATACGACGTAATACCCGTATAAACCAATTTTCAACTTTATGTACCTATTTCGCGCACCGCTATAATAATATATAGTCATAGACTTGTAATAATAATAATAATAATAAATGAGTGATAATTATTATTTATTGCCACCAATATTTGCATCGTTACCGATACTCTATAAACCAGCGATTCTTAATCAGATGGCTCAAACCGCTTACAGCAGAGATCGCCAATACGTGATATTACCTATGAAATGTACCTAGAAAAACTAATTTTAAGAAGGTATATCACGATCATGTTGAACACCTGAGGGTCGTCACTGATGAGACGAATCACAACTCCAAAAGACGAAATCATAATGAGTCGGCTATGCAAATCAATTCCGTATACGGTGCTCGCGTTACTGTATAATTTTTTCGTTTCCTTTTGGTGTATTCTATTTTCTATATTATATATTGTACTCACAAAGATTGATGAAATTATAGTTTTCGCTTGTTAAACGATCGACTGCACTCGCCCATTTGCAGAACACGTAACCCTCATAATAATATCTATACGATTCCGATTGAACCGAACGCGTGCAATATTGCTCTTTTATTGTGTATTATTTTTTATTATTATACATTGTAACAAGTTATTTTTTTTTCGGAGATTTTCTTACTGCCGTCGAGTATGGCGAATATATTATCGTTTGGCCGTCGATCGCGGCCTCCGTTTTCGGCCGTGACGATTTCCAACAGTTTTCAATAATTATAATATTATTAGGTAGGTACTATAATATTATAACCTATGCGGGTTTATACTACCACAGATTTTTTTTTTTTTTTTTATATTATATTATATATTATTTCATTGATGTCGCTCAGTGGTCGCTAAATCGTTTGTATACGGCGACGACGACGTCGACGGAGACTAACGACGGAATGATAATCGCCGTCGACGTGCGTCGGTCAGATTTTTCTTTACATTTTTTATTTTTATTTTTTCTCACAAAGCACATTCGACATTCGCAACGCAAATCTTCCGCCGCGCGCCGCTGACCGGATGTGCTTAATTTCTCTACACCTTAATCAATCACGAGGACGAACAATTAATAATGACCGAATAATTGACGTGTAGTCGTCCCCGCGACCTGGCCAAGACTCTATAATAGTAATAATAATATGGCCGGTGCGTTGTATACAATATAATATAATATACGGACTCGCGTACGTACGTCATATATATGTACTGCTCTAGTGGTTACGCCGCGTGTAATTATGCCATTAAATTATTATTATCGTCGTCGGTATATAATATTATTATTATTATTATTATTATTATTATGTTGCTCTAAATAGCAATGCGATGCCGGAGAACGACATCGTCGTCGTCGTCGTATCAGGTCTCCTCGACCTGCCGTTTTTGTCCGTCCGCGTTCACGAAAAAAAAATTAATCCCAAACGGGTTTAGTAGTTATAATAATATTTTATTCTGTGCATTCGCGGTCGAGCTGGCGAGCGCGCGTGTGTCGTGTTTCTTCTTCGGTCATCGTCAGCGGAAACAAAAATAATACACGGTCGCGGCGAACGATAACTAGGAAAAAAAATATGAAATAAAAGTAGAATAATATAATAATTATGAAATTATTATTTAAAATGACGTCCCATTGCTACGTGATACCTCAACTTATTAAATCATTATTATACTATACGTGCCGTATATATAATACACGATTGTATATCATAATATATTAATATTATAGGTAGGTATAATTATTCTTCCGGTTTCGATTCGAATTAACGTTATCCAGTAACCTACAATGTATGAATATCATATTATAACGATTGAAATTTGTTTTTTTTTCGTTAGAATTTTCATATTTAATCGTATTTACGACACGCGTTTAATATAATAATATTATACTATTGACGTATTATGTGATTACGAGCCGACTGTGGACAGCTTTGCGTGTCTGCTTACTCTGCGACTAGAACCTCTCTCTCTCTCTCTCTCTCTCTCTCGGTCTCTCGCTTTGCATATATTTATACTATATAATAATATGTATGTTTAAACCAGTGTTTCCCAACTTGTGTTCCGCGAAATCCAAGGGTTCCTTGAGAAATTTGGTAAATTACATCTGAAAACAACTATCATGAACGACAACTGGACCTCTTCTCGTTGAGACGTTTCTTATCTCGTCATGAAAATATGAAATATTTATTACACAATAAGGGTTCAAAAATTAAAGTTCCTGCAAATAGCTGATTCGGTGCGTAAATTAAGTTGGGAAACACTCTGTTCCAAAGACTATAAAATATTATTCAGTCTTGCCGGTATTTTTAGAATAATATAATAACACTACAATATAACATGCGTGGGCTCATGTATATAGGCACGGACGAAAGGTTAACCTGTGACGGGGAAGCAGGACGTAGTTTTTTTTCTACGACAGTACGACCTAAGGCCGCGGTCAGAGTTGATGATGGAGTTCTCCTGAAAAAGTCTCGAGGAGGAGGTCGTTGGTATTATCGTTTAATTTTTTTTCCGTCATCCCTCCATCCGCATTATCATTCGAGCGATGCCGCTGCCGCGCGTTATTAGACGAGGTCGCATCGTAAAAGCGTGCTTAACGCGATTCGATATTTTACGACTGAATTTCCTCTCATGGCTTCACCTTCCCGGACCGTCCGCCGCCACCTTTGTCGGTCAGATTTACACTCGGTTATACTACCCTCCAACCCTTCTATAACTCTTCTAGTCTTCTATCTCTCTGTACCACAGGACTCGCAGAAAATATATACGTATTTTTTACATAATATATACATATTATTATATATAAATATGTATTATTTATGGTTCGCAAGTATGTTCACTCCCATTTTTTCATTTAATAGGTAATGAATTTATTCGAAATATGATTGTTAAACATTTTTAAGTCCCTACCCTTAAGGACCATATATTTTTAAATACTTAGATTTTTTTATATCATTTAAGAAAGGAGTCCTGTAGAAGTTCTTGTTTTTAACAAGTCCTGTAGTGGCGCCAAATTATTTTTTCAAATGAGAACTAATCTATTCTGTAAATTCTGTTCTGTAAATTATTGTTAAGTAACTAGATGATTTGTTTGAAAACTTTGGTGTATATAAATCAAAATTTGAACTAGTAGTTTTTAAACTAAAATATGTCCATCAGGATAATTATATAGTGATTACAAATGGTTCAAAAACAAAATAAACAAAAAAAATTGAGTCTAGTATTTTTTAAACTAGGATGATTTTTACAAATCATAAAATGTTGATTAATTTTCAAATCATCATAGCCTCAAAAACTACACGTTTAAAATTTTATTTAGATGCATCAATATTTAAAAAAAATTATATGAATAACAATTTACATAAAAAAGAGTGATTCTCATTAAATAAAAAAAGTTGGTATCGCCACAGGACACTCCTTAAATGATGAAAAAAATGTAAGTACCTATTTCAAAAATCAGAATTTGAATAAATTCGTTATCAAAAAAAATATGGGGGTGGCATGATTGATGAAACACCTATAGTATGTATGTATGTAGGTATGTATGTATGTATGTATGTATGTATGTATGTATGTATGTATGTATGTATGTATTTATTTATGTAATATGTATGTATGTATGTAGGTATGTATGTATGTATGTATGTATGTATGTATGTATGTATGTATTTATGTAATATGTATGTATGAATGTTGTATGCATATAATATATTGCTATGTATTTTACATTGTACATTGTATATTATACACTATATAAATTAATACGTACAGCGTTACGCATCGCTCAGGTTGACGTCCGCCAAGTGTTACACTACCTATATATAATAAAACAATGTAATACACACACACACACTGGTGAAATTGCCAGACAAATAATAATTGTTTTATTGTTCTTCAGCGTTTACTCTCGCTCGGTGGCTTACTACCATTTCAACTTGTGCGGGCGCTCGTGTGTGAGTGGGCGAGGCGAAACGGATGCGTTTAATTTCCAGTAGTCATTCGAAATCGTCCCCTGCCAATTTAATACACTCCCGGACTCGCCGTCCTCCCTCCGTCATAAATCGTTTCTAACAATTCTGCTCGTTGAACGACGAAGTTCCTTTTCCCTGCGATATTTTATCTTGGATATTTTGTTTGTTCAGCTCTCGAGGAAATCTATTCAGATTACTGCATCAGGGAGAATGGAATATGCTCGTATTCTTAACGCCCCGAAGCCCCTTCCTCCTATTTCCAACCATGCTTCCGTAGTAATATAAATCGCATATTACTGTTATTACTATATTTCAATATCTACGAAATTAATGTTTTTTTAAAATTTCTTTTGCTAGTACATAATTCGTATTGCCGGTAAGTCAAGACTGAAAAAGAAATTGGACCAGTTCAATAATATATTTTCGTATTCTTCGCGCGTGCAACAGCTTGCCATCCGGCCGACCCGCGGGTGGAATTTTTTTTTTATTTTAATCGCAAGACACCAGTGACGCACAAACGAATACGCTACGACCCTTTTCGTCGTACGTATAAAAACCGAGTTTTTTTATCGTCAAGTATATACATATATATATACATACATAGTTTAGGACAAGATAAATAAAAATAAAGTATTTTTTACGATCCACCAGAAATGCGAGCGTGTGGTCCGCAATTATTTTTTTCGGAGATATTCAAAGAGGGGGCGAACACTATTGGGCGGTTAACTTATTTTAATCAACTTTTATATTATACTGACGTATAATGAAAGTCTGTGTCTGTTTATATTATTTATTTATTGTAAAAATCGCCTGATTGTATTAACGAAACATTACGTTTTGTGTCCGCTATATCAACGCAACGTCAACAAACGATAATTTCTATTTTCTATTATACAGTGTAATAATAATATGTCGTCCATCACTTTTGACAGTTTAAAAAACTTACTTTTGCATAGAAATAGTTACGTTTTAATATTGTCTACCGAACACGAGTACAAGATATATAGCGAGTCGTTATTAAAAAACGAGCGTTTAGTTTTTTTGTTATTAATCATCGCATTCTTCCATTGTTCCCATTATGTATTAATTATCATACTATAGTATTATTATTCCATAAAAAATATATAGAGGTACACGATGGTGGAATTAATTATCATTCTATGCATATTTCATAGTATACTATATCGCTGTTTCTACCAATTAAAATGCTTAAATTCATTAAGTTTAAAATATGATTTACTGTATACAATATTATATAATAGCACAATCGTGTCAATCTGTCGACGACTATCGGGACTTCTGCGGAACCGCGTTATTATTTAGTTATTATATTATACTATTGGAACTATACATTTTTTTTTTAGCGATATTTACATTTTACCTTTGTAGGCATTGTATTATTCTGGGAATTGTTCTTATACGATACGGTTTGGTGCGCAACTATTCAGTTTGTATTCCGTCCCATCATCGGGTTTTTTTTTCAGGCGGATATTATATACGGAAAACACGGACGTACCTACGTAATTTGTGTAAAATATAAAATAATAATATATAATCCTATAAACCCTCCGCTATAAAATAAATTGCAACAAGTTATGCGTAATATGGTTGACGATATAGAATTTCTAAAATTATAGTAATAATATCGTATAGGGGTACCTACGAGGGTTTAATGCGAATTTATACAAAATGCCCTTGCCGCTGTCACCGGCAAAAGGTTTCGTCCTCAACTATATACGCTTGAAACCGTGTCCTCTGCACCGCTTCTCATCAAAACTATGATAATATTTCATTAAAAATGTTCAAGTAACTGCAGAAGTGGCAGCAAGTTTATTAGGATATTATTCCATTTAGGCGCAACTGTATACGTATACGCATAATACTATTATATACGTACATCGTCATATATGTGCTTTGTACGATTTGATGTACAGCGTAACTATAGACGCGTCCGTGAAGAGGAAAAGATATGAAAAATGTATATGTTTTCCGACTTAAGTTTACGAATGATTGCCGCGTTATATCTATAATGTTCTCGTCGAGCGCGTGGACTTAGAAAACTGTTTTCACCGGCGTGTTGGATTTTCAAGGGGTTCATAAAATATTAATAGCCACTCGAATAGCATTTCCAGCGTGTTCCTCGATATGTGTATATAGTAGTTTTTACAAATCGGGAGGCATAATATGCTCCTGATCTGTAGCCAAGGTAATAACAGCTAGGTTAGCAATTAGATAAGGTAAATTTGAAGGTTCCGAGTGCTAACCTAAGTTTTCTCTAGTTCCACGTCCCTGCAATGTGTGTGACTAACTATATTTATATAATAAATCCGTCTTGCGAACTCCTAAACTATTTATTAATTAAATATTTTCGTATTGTTATTTACACAATTTTGTTTGTATTGTTTTGTATACTTTAAGTGCATATATGTATTGTGCTTTATTGTGCTCAAGGGCCCGTACCGTTTCTCGACTATCGCGGTACAAAGTATAGGCCGCAGCGCTGTGAAAAATCAAATTGCTCGTAAATGGTTGGGGGGGGGGCGCTTTTCGTGTTAAAAACGAATAGGAGAAACGAGATGGAAATAGCGGAATGAATCTCATTCCAAAGGGTTTTCCGCCGAATGCACGGGGACGAGTGCCATCAGGGAAAATTGTATACATCCGCCGTCGGCTGAGAGACGAATCCGAGGGATGACGATAAAAGCGTCGTCGTCGAAATAGAGAGAGAGTGCCGGCCGTTCGAGGTCAACAGCTGGAAATATTGTGTTGTCGGCGAGTAAATATGGTGAGTGGCCATAATAATAACAACAACAACAACAACAATAATACGAGTATAAAACTGGAGTGAGACGTTGTGGCGAGGAGAAGGGGGGGCACGGCCGTAGAGATTTTTCGAATTCTTCTTAACTCGACACTCCCCGGCTCACGATGATATTTAATTTGGTCGCCTATATGACGTACCCATATACACACACATATAATATTATGTAAAGTTATTTTTTGTTTATACTCCTACCTACGTGCCACATAATAAAAAAGTGTTTTTTTTTTTTATTTAAATTATTATATAGATGTCTCAATATTATATTGTAACGAACGCGTTTTGCTCTACTATGACACGGTTACCTTTAAGTACGTAACTTACTGCAGTATTATTATGATATTATATAGTACCTGTTCGGTTTTGAAACTTTTATTTTGCATTAATTGTGAATAAATATATTTAGACTTTTGTAGGAATACTTTCTTTTATTTTTTTATTCTAGCAGCAGTGGGCATTAGATTAAACAATTGAGACGACTTCTAGGGTTACGTTGTAACACAATGATGGTTTTGAATTTCCTGCAGTTCTGTGAATATGAGTCATAAAATAATTATTTTTCTACTTTAAATGCATATTGTATAGTGTTTTATAGTGCAAATGTGCAATATATATTCACAGTCCTAATTATTTTTATTCTGCCCGTACGACTGTGCACATTGCGTACGTCAACGTATATTTATGCCGCGGCACTTGTCTTCTGGCGGCGGGATGTAAACATTTAACGAGAAAATAATATTTTACTCGCAATGTGGTTTCTTTTTTTTCACCATCAGCGCATCATAATTTAGAAATATTATACTATTATATATATACATCATGCATTTCGAAAGATAAAACGAAATCCATTACAATATTCGCTCACGAACAATATATTCACTTTCAATTCGACGTAATGTTTAACATAATATTATCATAATACCATTTCTATTTAAACGATAATGACTACTGGAGACGGTAATCGTCGTCGCCGTCGAAGGAACGCTAAAATAATTCATACCTAATAATAATATAATATATACAATGCGCCGGCTATGCATTTTAAAAGTAGCGTTCTAAGGAGAACCGTTTTAAGTATATGCATGTTTAGTATTTTTTATTTTTTTTTACTCACCACAATTTGATAGTTTTTACTATACAATATCGTATATTATATGACACATGTGTATATGATATTATTTGGCGATATAATTTGGTCGTGGGTTGTAAAAATCAATTGTTCAACCTTGAGGAGAAACAACGTCCAAGGCGAGCATACGAGTGAAAAAAAAATATCACTTCGGTGTAAAGACTATTATAGGATCGCGTGTAAAGCCGCTTCCCCTTACAACGCGGTGCAGTCCATAACTACATAATACGCTTTATTGTTTTTTATGGGTCAACATTTATTATTTGACGTATACAGTAGTATAATAGTATATATATATATGTATATAGAGAGAGAGAGAGAGAGAGACATAAGAAATCGTTGCTCGCATAGCTACACAGAGCTGTCCACTGAGAAAAGCCGAAAAGTTATTGACGTTTCGGCTAATTTGTTTGTACAACATATATATATATATTATACTTTACCAACAGGGACGTATTTTTTCTTTTCTCTTCTTACCGACCACCAGACATTTATTAAACGAGTCGTATTACTACTTGGATTACAGTTTGGATACGAAATACCAAGGACCTTAAGACGTGTATTTATATTATTTTTGTTACCACCGATGGTTATTTGACATTTCATGATTGGTCGCATAACCAACTCGCAGCTGATTCCTGAGTGCAGTGTACACTCTACGACGTACGGATTTCAAATCTAATACCTACCTATATAATGCATTTTGATTCGATTCCTTTTTTGTTTTGAAATTTTTTTTCCGCCTTTAGATATAAAAAATTATATTTCCCTCCTCATAACTATTTTTTAATCGAAAACGATGCTCACGTGTTGCAGCTTTAACTTAAATTATTATTTGTTAAATGATATGTCTATATACCAGACAAGTCGATGATAATTTATTTCCATACGAAATGTCCGTTTATGGCATAGAATACCTACGTTAGAGTATATAATATTTTGTAGGCATAATGTATAAATCTGAATTAAAAATATTAAAAATACATAATTTTTTTACCCAAACCACCTGTCTTGTTATCATTATATTTACTATTTATGGGCCAAGTGGAATATCGAGCATTATTTATATATTATGCATATTATGTTGGTGTGAATAAATTGTCATATTTCGTTATGGTCATCCACAACGAAATGTATTATAAACAACTAAACTGCAGAAATGATTATTGTCACGAACAGCTTCGGCCCGTACATTGGTAATAAACAGCACGCACGATAATTTATTACTGGTCGGCGGGGCTGCCGCCAGTGGTAGTACCTATTCAAATTTTACCTGACAAATATTAGGCTTCAATTAAAGGTCGAATAAACGTACCTACATATTATTATTATTATTTATTTTAATATATACCATGTAACCTGCAGTTACGTGTGATTACAATAATAATTAACAAGCACGAGTTGTGCAATTAACAAGCACAAAGAGCCGTAATCGAATCCGGGTACGCACGACGCGGAGCGTTTTAAATGGAAAACCCGAAGGTGCAGGAGGGGTAAGGGGTATATTATAATATAGTTCCAGTGATATTTATATTATGTAATTGTTTCGCATTATTATTATGTGTTAGTTTTATATTATTTTTCGTGGGTATACTGCACAGTACGCCGTACACACGAGTCAAGTCGGAACGTTCGTAACTATTGTATTTTTAAGGTTTCGCCGATTGTCTTTAAAAGGTTTCGGTGGGGTTCGTATTTTTTTAACACGTCCGCGCGATAATGAATTGGGGTGCCCTTTGAATCGTCGTTTGTCACGCAGTCGTTTCAATACGAAATGGCTCTATATAAATTAAAACCGACAGTATGTAAATAATACTAGTTTATTTTATGATCAACGGATAATCCACATACTATTATATATCATTATTATCTATTATTTAAAATGATAAAAACGCAAGCTACCTATTCACACCATCGCGGCGGTCGACACTAAAAACAATACGCGCGATGCCCACCGCGGCGGCGGTGGTGGTGGTAGCGGAGGACGGATTTTCGGAAAAATAATACCATGTGAAAATGGATTTACATAAAAGCACACCCTCGGGATTTTCAAAAACGTTTACTCGCATTTGTACACACACACACACACACACACTGTAGCGAGGGTGTTGAGCTTGATTTATGTCGGTGTATTTCTTTCCATCGATGCCGCCTCGGTATGCGAGAGCACATCTTGTATATATTATGAATAAAATATCTGTGTACGGTAAGTACACACACGCGAGATATTATACCTGAAAGGAGAGGAACGCGTTAGCGTTTGTCGGCGACAATATCAGACGCACATTTACACACATATAATCGCGTGCACCACACACGCGCTCGTGGTTGTGGGTTTATGCCGTCCCCCCCCCCCCCCTATCGGATTATAAAATAAATAACAGAAAACACTCTAACGAATTAAATCGGACGGAAATAAAAGGAAAATGGCTCGGGAAAACGTGTGCGTCGGCCGAGAGAACCGCGTTTTGTGTACCGGATGTACCCAATATTGTCGTCGGAAGCGGCAGTGGCGGCGCGGCGGAGAGACTGCGGCACCGCGCTTACGCACATTCGCACACAATATTATAATATATTGTTATTATTATATCTATTTCGAATCCGCACGATATTATGGCCGCTATATTTCACGATTAACACGACCGAGCACGCGGTTCTCTCAGTTTCAGGTTAGGTTTCACTCATACGGCCGCTATACGTAGGTATAATTTGTCTCAAAATCGTCTAATATATTATACATATATATATATATATACAATTAAATAATGTAATAAAAACGTTTCGTATACGCGCGCATTAAGGGTTTTATTTTTCAGTCGAATTGATTTTTATTCAGTCGCACGGTCGAACAACGTTCGTGTTAATATAGTATATACACTTCAATATTTCGTATAATACCTATACATGTTCAAGGATATTTTATTTAGGTTTTTTTCCGTTCCGGTATACCTATATCTGTGTATTCTTTTCAAAATACCGTCTCCCGGGTGCTCACGAATTACCACCGGAGGAATATCGCGTTCGAATTATCTTGTTCCGTGCCGTTTGACGACGACAAACGCCGTTTTCTCCGTCAGTATATTATAATGTTATGGCTGGTGTAATGTCTTTCATATATGTGGAATCCATATTGTGGATACGACACGGTGTTTGTGGTGTTTATACATTCAACGTCATCCCATTGACGCGGTGTAGTGTTTTGAAAAGTGTTGCGGTTTTTTTATGCGCGTTTTTCCGTTTTTAACGACATATTATTTGTGCGGAGAATCAAAAAATAAACTTGTGTACGCGCTGCTATATATTCAGACGTTCTTATCTGAGTCGATAAAAAACAAAAAAATAGCTAATAAAAGCGTATATAACGTCCACGAGGTTACGCGATATAGATACATTGTCCATCTCGCGATAAAAAACAACTGCCCTGAATATATAAAACTCTCGTGTTCTCATGCGCTTTTGCACCACGCAGCATCTGCCATCACCCTTTGCGTCCCTAAGGCGCTGTTTCAAATTTAGTTAGCGTATATGATATGGATGTGTGTATACGTATAGTCTTATACTGCACGTCGAGAACCGACATCAAGCCGTACAACAATATCGTAATAATATATCGTGCTCGATATTATTATGCCGTTTTATAATTACCTTTTTTTTTTATCGTCTTAATTATATTTTACATACGTTTCCGTTTGCTGTATATGTATAAGGTATAAGGTAGCACACAACTTTTGCGCGTGCTGTGGCTCCACACACGATCACACACACATACGTATACACACGCAGTACAGACTCGTGTGTTCACAAACCGTGTTATTAACCGTGGCATTTTATTTTTCGATGGCCTCCCCACCGCCGCCGTTCGCCGACCGCCCTGACTCGGAACTCTTTAAGTATATTATTGCAGGGCAAAACTCGCCATTCCGTGACCGATCGACTTACGTGGTTCATTGAAGCCCGCCCGCGTAATCAATCAAAACACATACGCCGCTCGCGTATCGTACGAAATATAAACCTAGGTATAATTGCGTCCACGTGGTTAGCGGTATACGCTATTATCTTTGTACATAAATAGTGTATACCTATACCAGCTGGTGGTACCGCGATGGTTACAGAAACCGCGTTTTGTGTGTTGTTGGCGCGGTATTTCGTCTTGTTTCATGTCGCTCGGACGTAAAGAAAAGGAAAACGCAATGTATGCGATTTTTTTTTTCATTATTAATAATTTCCAATATATTGCAGTTCTGTCCATCAATTCGATATTTGCGGCCATCGGACCGACCGTCTTACGAAATATATTGTTTGTCTGGCGAACGCGTTTTTGAGAATATAATATATTTTTATACGCTCGATGTGCGAAATCTCGACACTGTTCATAAACATTTAAAAAACAATTCGACAACGTTACATTTTTTCAAAAGTTTATTGTACATACACGCGTTTTAATTAAATAAACACTTAGTGCCATAGTGTAACAGTTGTGTTTTTTTTGTTTTTGCTTTTCCGCGCGAATACGTTTTCCATAAATTTAATGTTATAGAAAAGGCGATGCAAAAAACAGCCCATTATACAAAAGGAAAAAAAAAACAATTTAAAGAACGACGGGCGTCAACAGACTGCCGATGCCGTCTGCGATGAAATATGCGCGCACACACCACTTCTGCTCAGTTTGTATATAATATATATAAAGCTGTTCTATAGATATTATACTAAACGCACGCCATCCCTGCTGAACTCGTACGTGTGTTATATAACCGTTATAATTAATGATATAGTCTTAATGTTGTTTCACACACCTTTTTATATTTAGAGCATTATAAGTGCTGGTATATCGCAGGGATCAGAGCGTTTTTGTTTCAAACTCAACCCCGCATATTAAAACAATATTATAAACTATATTGTACGCGTTGCCCTGCAATTATTCGGGTTTATTGATCATGTAACGACCGCAATACACGCGCGTAATGCTCGGAGCGATATTTATTTCTTATTTTTTTTTTTCATTAAAAATCAACCACTATATAGGATATAGCGAAAAAGATATCTCGGTCCACCGAGAGACCTTATATACTGTACGCGTATAGCGGGATACGATATTATAGTATATATTATACACTCAGGTGTTGTACTCTTCAAAATGCCTTTTTTTTTAATTATTATAGTGGTAGAAAAATATACTCTAAGCATATGCCTATATATTATTGTGTATATATATATATATATATATATATATATATACAGTGCATACTCGTGCTATACAGTGCGCTCTAATACACGTACTGTGCTCTTTGTTCCGTAATAATAATATATATATATATGAAGTTATTTCACTTGACGATGTTTTTCATCAAGCATTATACGAGTGGTACGTGTGTGTGCAATTATTATTATTATTATTATCGTTGGCGATGTTTTATTTCCTTACTCTCCTCTCTCTCTCTCTCACTCTCTGGCCTCTCTGAAAATAACCTCGAGGATTCGAGTATATTGTTTATGTATCGTTATAGCTATAGTGTATATACAGTGTACACCGTTCACTATATATTAATATATTAAGTGGGTACATTGTTGTGTGGTGTTCGGCCACCGACGAACGGTAAATTTTCGTCAAGATCAAATCCATAACGAAACGACGGTGTACACGTTGTGTAGATCATAATAATAATAATATATTAAGTGCCACTGATCACGCTCGTGACGGTTAAAGTCTTCGTTGCAGAAGTCTGCTGCATACTTCGCGCGCTGACGTGTCCGACGTAGTTACATTATTATTATTACCGTCTCGCAAGCCGACGACGGGGCGGAGATCGCAGATGTGATTTTTGAACTGCGGTATGGGTTTGGTTATGATTCGGTTAACCCGCGCTAACCTATCGTAACCTCATCCATTAGGTATAGGTAATTCGGGGCAAATTAACGCGTTTCGAAGACGTCTGAGAATATCACTACTATACGGGTATATATAGTCATTATATTATAATAATATTTATTCTCATTTGACTATCGGTCGATTATCCACGCTCCGTTGTTCGGGCTGTCCGCAGCTATTATTATATTATTAAGTAGGTATATTATTATTATCCGTACGAGGTCAAATTTTCACGTGTATGGGTTTGTGCATAAAATAATATAATAGAATATAATATAATATATAAGCAGATTAAGAACGGAAATCGACTTTTATCGGTTGTTTTTACACGGTCGGTGACCGCGGTTGTGTGTGTGTGGGGGGGGGAGGGTCCAAAAGCCACACGTATATCGCGGATATAATACGCCGCGGTTAATGGATTCAACATGGACACGACGCGGACGAGTATAACGGTTGTGTTTATAGCGTTAAATCCACGTGTAATAATAGTAATATAATGTGCATTATCATAGTGCGATGACGGTGGTAATATAGTGATAAAATCATATTTACATTTTTCGTGCGTTTACGGTCCGCGAAAACGTTTCAAAGGGCACGCCGTAAAAAGTAATGAACGGTCAGCAGGGGAAAAAGAACCCAAACAAAAAGACAAACCACCCGAATACATGCAGTGCATACGCCTCCGTCGTCGACAGATAATAATATTATAAGCGATTAACATATTTTAATAATATGCGTGTAACGATAAACATATAAATAATAACAAACTACGATAATATAGTTGTATTCGCCGCCTCCGCAGTTATAATCAGGCTCGGCCGGTTGCTGCGACGCGTAACATTTATATTATTGTTCTTCGACTTTTATACTCTGCCCCGCTCTATTAGTGATAACTAGAACTAGGGACTTCATTCCCTAAAAAACCTTAAAATATGCATGCGTTTATGCCTTAAAGAATCACTAAATATGCATTTAAAACAAAAGAAAAAAGTATTCAATAAATCCTTTTTATTTTAATATCTAGATAATATTTACATAATTATTATATAATTGTTTTTAACTATTGGGAA
Organism: Neotoxoptera formosana; assembly: GCA_022818045.1. Lineage (NCBI taxonomy): Eukaryota > Metazoa > Arthropoda > Insecta > Hemiptera > Aphididae > Neotoxoptera > Neotoxoptera formosana. The sequence continues at coordinate 13,105,120 of CM040631.1, forward strand.
TCGATGTACCAATAAGTAACATAATGCCAGTCATCGGTGAGGATAACACAAACACTATAATTGTATATAAATAAAACCATCAAAATAATAACTCAGGTCCAGAAAATCTATTTAAAACTATGTTTTTTTTTATAAAACTTAAACCTTTTTGTCAAAAATGGTCAAATATGCAACTGCACATTTTGAATATATAAACTCGTATTGTTACGAAACAAATTTCTAAATTACTTATTAACTATATCATGAATGATTAATGAAAAACACACAAACTCCTATAGAAGTCCCTAGCCCAAGTGATACTAGTGGAGATACGACGCAAGCGTGTTATATTTTGTTCGTATATTCAGTTTCAGACCACGATAATAGTAATATTATCGTGGCCTCGGAGGTCGATATTATAATATTCAAATTATTCTGTGCGGCGGTAAAATCGTGAAGACTGTTTTTTAAAACGAAATTTTTTTTTAATATTTTGCAGTTACCGACGTCGGGAGAAACAGGCGCAGAACTGACGGTCCGGGAGCTGGAAGAGATGGCGTGCCGGCAACAGCACCAGATCGAGTCGCAGCGGCAGCTGTTGGCTGCCAAAGAACAGCGGCTCCGCTACCTGAAACAGCACGACGCCAAGCACCATCAGGTGGCGGCGGAGCACGAGCGGCTCCGCCGGCTCCGGGACCGGGTCGAGGCTCAGGAACAAAAGCTCCGTAAGCTCCGGGCGCTCAGAGGTCAAGTGGACCAGACTAAACTCAACAACGCCACACTCAGTGAGTATACCTACCCGCATATTATTATTATTATTATAAACATAAATATTATTGCATTCATTATTATTATCGTTATATACACTGCATACCAGTATATTATGATACGTATATAATAAAACCACACACCGGTACTAGTATATAACGCCATTATATACATAGGTACCATACCTACTGTGTAGTCACTCTTAATCTTTGACTATATATTATTATCATATTATATATATAAACGTAAATAAAGCCAAGAGATTCGTATTAGAGAGACATCGTCTATATACATTTATTTGTGTGCACAGTGAAAATATATGTATACGCTTTATAATTGCACATTATATACCTATACGTATAAAATATGAATATAGGTCGCGCATCGTCTATACACACAATCGCCAGAGGACTTGTTATTGTCGTGCTGTTCTATGTAATATACATACACATGTATATATATATACGAGTTCTTATATGTATTATGTATATGTATATACGATGAAACACTTAAGTGGGATTTGGGAATTTTCCTCTCGTCCTCCCGAGGGTAGTAGTTCGTCGCTCGCTGCACGGCTGCAGCGGTGCACGTCCCTAGGTTTTTTCTCTTTAATTTTTTTTTTTACCCTCGCTTAAACACGACGCGAACAACAACAATACGTCGTCGTTTTTACGGGCACACTGTATACATACTTAATGCTCGTGTAGGTATGTGTGTGTATGATATATATATATATATATATGTATAATGTATGTAGTATATATACTATAGTGATGTTCGTATAATATGTATATATAATATTTATTCAGTGCGTGTGTCCCCTTCTCCGCGATGCGGGTGGGTAATGTTATATTATATTTACCGTAATTTCCGAAGTAGGATTTTTAATCAAGACACGCGTATATATTATCGTAAACGGATTCGTGGAGAATTTATCGCGAGAAATAAAAACAACTACTATATTTTTCGTTCAAAACAAATGAAAATATATGCGTTTAATATACGTATGTATAGTGATGTCGTTAAAAATAGTTTCATTAAAAAAAGAACGTCGTTTCATTATTCGTTAGTAGATTCATATTATATTATGGTTATTCGATTGTCTAGTTTTTGCGTCTGAGTCGAGAACGACTAACCCTTTTAAAAATGATCAAGTTCCCCCGAACGACAGACCGATCGCACACTCGTGTGTTCCGCGACGTATTGTAATATCATGTCGTTTATTCTGGAAACGTCTTGTACAATAATATACTACACAATATACTTATACATACATTATATATATATAAGATTACCATAAAAGCCTTTATTCGCCGCATAGTGCGAAGCTCAGATAGTGTTGTGTCAGCATCAATCAGGTGCTACAACGATAGTATACTGCGCGGTGAAAAGAATGCGGCTGAATATTTTTCGATAGCGTCGAATTAAATTCTCCGTCAATGCATTATTTTTCATATATATTTTTAAATTTAGTCGTTCGAGGGCTTATAGTTCATATTTGATTAGTATATGTTTAGAACAGATAAATATTTGAATATCATAAAATATTATTATAATATGGCGGGAGACCATTAATTTTTTCCACCCTGCAGTATTTATCGTGTTTTATAACGGTTTCGTACATTTTAATAATTACCTATAAAAAATATTGGAAAGTACCATGTTTTATATTATAGATATGAGTTGACATTATTTTGTTTGTTTTTGAATTCAAAGCATCTCTTTCAGAAAAATACCCGATTTGAGTACGTTTTAATTTCATCATTTTGACCGCATATGCCGTGTGTTATACGTCATAACATCACGTACGTTCTTTCAAGACAGTAATCCGTCAATATGGAAGAATTTTTAATTTTTGTATTCTGGGAATTTGTATTTACTTGCAAGAGCTACCTACTTTACAATCATTGTTCATGACTGTGTGGTAACATTTCCATTTCAACCCCTTGTTTGTTTATACATAAACCACGATGAACATTTTAATGTTTATCAATTTAACATTGCGGACGTTACAAATAGCTTATTTTTAATCGTAAGTTAGGACGAGTAGAAAAAGTGAATACAAAATTGGATATATTTTATCACCCCGACATTCCTCAACTACACAAACTTCAAAACATTTTGATTAGTATAAGCCACAATTAGCTCCATGTCAGATTTATTATGTGTATCTAGAAATTAATTTTTATTTAAAATTAAATGTACAGCTCACCATTTGGGCAAATGCATTGGTAAAAATTATGCCAGAACCTCCCCCCCAAAAAATTGAGTGTTTTTGGATTTCATGATGACAATAGTATAAAAAAAAAGAGTACGCTCATCGTCACGTGGCACGCATATACTCGTATTATTATAATACACATATTATGTTGTGTAACATGTGAGATTTTATTCACGTCGCTTTTAAAAGCTTTTTTCTCGTTTCATTGAAATAAAACCCACGTCGGTATAGGTGCTTAGGCATAATAGTACGAAATTATTATTTCTTATTTTTCTCCAAGAGCGTTTATATTAGTAAAATGTGTTATGATATATATATCATATGATACAGTGTGTAATATTATATAAAATATAATAATAATAATACACTATTGTGTAACGGAGCATAAAATATGTAAGTAGAATATATCTTTTTTCGTCGTACTTAGAAGTGGTCGTGGTTGGTCTTTGATTGAAAAATCGATACTCTCCTCATACCCACACCCACACTCACCCACCCACACCCACACACGCAGACGCTGCGGTCCGCGGCCGACGTCGATCTGTTCCAAACGTCGTCGTCGCCGCCGCCGCTGCTGTAGCGTTTCCTTGACATCTCTATATCACGCGAGACCGTATGTTATACGGGAATAATGATGATATCCATCCGTGCGGCGGCGGCGGCGGCGTGTGAGTGCGTTTTCGGTAAAAGCTTTCGCGGACACGTTCGCCCCGGTGCACGTTTGGAGCAGCATTTAAAGCAACGTAGGTGGTAACCGGTGATGGTCGAGCACAACCAAAAAAAAAGAGAGATAAAAACAAATAATTATTTTTCGTGCGGCGAACCTCAGATTTATTTTCAGAAAACGACCGTCTAGAGACATTAGGTATTGCACCAAGCCGACTGTTTACATCTATATACGTATTATATCCAATTGATGGGTTAGTGTGTGATTTCAAAACTGTATATAGAACACGAAAAACGAATTAGGAAAATTAACTCATCCTGCCGGCGACCACCCCGCGCACTTGTTGACCTCGTCTATATAATATGCCACGTAATAATATCATAGATTAGGTAGGTACTCACCGTCGTCTAATATGATTATACCTTTCGATCTATTACATTTGGTAGAATAATATTGTTTCCAGATCTCGTTTTTCCATAAAGAAAAACCCTCCGTTCGAAAATATTGTTGTTATTATATGCCTGCTACGACAAAAACCGAAAACCCATAATATATGGTTACTATAGTTTACCATAATTACGTATATTATTATCGTCGTCGACTTCCGTTCCCGTGTTATCTGTGTCATTATTCGCACGCAATAATCTTCCTCGGTCATATTTTATTTTTCCTCGGAAAAGGGATCAGCCACGACAGCAATCTGAATATCACACAATGTCCTGCGGCCACCCGTTTCACTAGGTGGGTACGTTTATCAAACATATATCCTGACACACAAATATCTCTGCAGAGGTTAGGTCCCCTAGTCTCAACAATAGTGTTGTGACTTCTTTTTGTCGTTTTTTTTCTTCCGTTTGCAACTATACTGCTGGAATTTATTTCAATACCCAGCGCACCACACTTATCTCCGCGGATACACTAAAATTCAATTATTCAAATGACTACAGCATTTGTCATTTACGTCAATGTAAGTAGGAAATTGATTTCCTCTCCTTGTACAAGTAAGTGTATGTTTGGCAACCTTTTCTCTGTTGACATTTATTAAAAAAACAGTTTTAAAACCGAGTCGTACCTATAATATAATAAAATTCAGTTTCAAAAATGTTCAGTGTGTACACGCATGGCCATATAGTATGCGTGTCACGAAATCAGTAACTGGAAAATATCTTCTTTGTTACATTATCATTGCGGCAGTTTGTGTATTTTTATAGTTTATTATTCGTTAAATATTTGCTTGCGTATTTAATATTATGTAATGCGTGTGCGAATAATAAATATTTTCCACCTATATTGCGATGTATTTGAGGAGTTTTTAGCGTACAACTTTAAAAACTTCTCTCTGAAGTCTGTCGTGTATTGTATCATGATATATGTCTGATAGCTGGTCGTACCTTTTAAATGTCACAGCCAGTGCTTGAATTGGGAAACAAATTACAAGGGGGATGCAAAAGTGTAAAAATATCGTACGTATCTGATTATTTCAACGTCTTATTGATAAGAATATAATTAGAAGGGGGATGTATAAATAATTTATAATTAGAAGAGGGTCTCCGTCCCCCCCCCTGCACCTCCCTAAATTCGAGCACTGGCCACAGCACAATGTCGACGGTTATAATATTATGATGTTTTATTATACCTATGGTGCTACATAGTAGTTTGCAGATTTGAAAACGTTTTAGGTTATGACCTGTTATATATTATTATAATATTATATTGTAAAGTTTGACGATGCTCTTCTAACACTGTCCTTAACTCCCGTACACGCACACATGTATATGTATTTTATTATGTAATTTATTTCTTTGTTCGGAACACAATTGAAATACGGTACATGTGGCGGCAAGTGTATATACAACGTAAAAAAAAAAACAGAATTTGATTTCTATTTTTTTTTTTTTAATTGGTGAAAATAATACATCCTACCTGTGCGCCGAAAGACACGTCGTATGACATAATATCGTGTGAATTCACTATGTGTATAACCCATTTGCGATACGTGCCTCGTGTCTATTACATACGCGCGGACGAGGTTTTTACTTTATATAGTGCAATTTTTCGATACGAATATATAATATTAATTATAGAAATATATTTTTACGGTACGAATAAAATTATTCTCCTCCCATAAAATATTATTTTCTACGCGACGACGCAATTAGCTTTATCACGAATATAATCATCGCACACTGGTTATATATATATAAATGACATCGATTCACTATAACCATATCGACATCTACGGAAGAAATGTGTATAACGACTTCACACTACTCGTAATAACTATGAATTTAATTTTTCGGAATTCCACAGATTTCTAATGGCTTTCATACGTTTCAGATATTGTGGCGTATCTTCTGATTACGATTGTATAACAGTCGTGGACGTTTTTTTCGAATCACGATCAAGTTTTCTCCTAAAAGACATATGACGATCTATTTTATTTTTGATATTCGTATTATTTTTTGTCGAATCGGTCATTATTTTATCAATTATAGTTAGCATGTTGATGTCTAATAATATACGATTATCCCGAACAGGCCATGATATATTATTATTATATGATAATTATTAAACACGAGTACAAAAAAAAAAAATCAGGGAAGTATCCCCTCTCGCACATCTGTTATGGTAAATAATATACTATAGTATTATCGAATGGACGGGCTTACATAAAAAAATATATATAAACACAGATCTGGTATGGAGTCAATAAATTAATGTTTTATTACATTTTTTCACAAACATAAAATGCCGTGAGAAAAACGTCTGTTCCCCTTAATAAATAATAATATAATATATTATAACCGTAAAGTAGTCGTGGCAGAATTAACTATATGTATCTTTCATTTACATTTTCGGCAGTGACACGTGCCAATAATGTGATCACGCGCATATTATATAAATATATGGGTGGGTGGGTGTAGAAGGGTGGTATAGGTATTTCTCGTAGTCTTCAAACCGTTTCACAATATTTATTCACCTAAAAGTAGGTGCAAAAAATGTTTACACGACGACGGTACATGTATAATATATCAAAAAACTAGACGTTTTGAGTGATACTTCGTCATTGAGTAGGAAACGGAAATGGATGTGTTAAATTTGAATTCAATTATTCATCATTACATAAAACAACAAAAAAACGATTCGGGTATTTTATAAATATTATCTCTAGAAATTAATTTTACTATCATAGTAGTTAATTTTTTCTCTTTAATTTTCTATTAGTTACATAGTTTATTGAACAATTTTTTCCAAAAATATTGCATTACTATATAATAATTATTATCATGTTTAATTATTATTCATTTATAATTCAATACCACGTTTCGTAGAATGGTACAAAAAACTTAAATTTAGTGTAAATATTTTGAAAATAATTAGAAATTATTAAGTCATACGTAACAGTCTGTACACGTGATGGCGAAAAATGTCAAGTCCCTACGATTAATATTTGAATTACAACATAATAAGTATATAGCTACAATTCTTATAGAGAAGAAATCGTTTTTTCGTTTAAATATCCAATTTTTTCAAACTATGAGCTTCGACTATCTGTAAAAAAGTAATACTTATGACGTATTTTTAATGATTTTGAGAATTCTGTCAGACCATTTATGACAAATCTTAAACTTCGTTTTCAAGCATTAAAATCGGAAATATTTACTCATTTGGTTACCATATAGTTTTTAATGAGTTAAAATATTTTCATCGTGTCCATAAAGTGTTATTATAAATATTTCGTGTTTTTCTTAATTTTTCCTAATTATTTTGAAAAGTTCTGAGAATTTGTAATCAGAAAGCATTTTACAAGTTGAAGTTTGATCCATTTTTACTGGCCTAAAAGGTGATGGCAGACACACACGAAAAAGGAAAATCACACATCATATTGTAAATCCGCTGCGCGTAGAATTTACAATTATTAATAGCGCCTTATTTGTGAACAGAGAAATGGAGTGGAAGACGCGGTGTTTAGATGAAAATTGTTATTTTGATTATGATTAATTTCGTTTTTCGTTCTATTCGTTTATTTCGCAAGACCCAACCCCGAGCAGTGGTTTAGAGAAAGAAAATAATAATAAAATAAATCTTAGGAAGTGGAAAATAAAAACAACATTTTTATACACATAAACTTTTCGTGAACCACGTCCGAACTTTATATAGTATTTTAACGGTGATTACGTGTAGGTATACTTATGATAAATATTTGATATATTTATATTATGCCTTTATCCAGACACTCAGTGTTGGGCAGTAATCAGTTACACGTTTTAAAGTTATGTAACCAACGCACATTTGTAACTAGTAATCAGTTACGTAATTTTCAAGTAAATTAAAAATATAACTATAGTACATTTTATATTAGAATTAAGAAGTAAGAAATTAAGAATTTATATTAGAAATAAAGGCAAAGGTACATGGATCTGAAGTTACATTTAAATAGGTAATGATAAGACTATATCAATATAATTGTTGTTGACACTTTTTTAAAATTTAAATATTTTAAACATTTAACATTGATATTACGAAAGTTGGTTTTTTCAAAAAATATCGATATAACTAATATTGCCTATATTTATTTAAAGTTTGAACAGAATCATTCGATCTTTTATGCGTTCTTTCATATTAGGCAGGTACTTATTTATTCTTTATTTTACTATTATTAGTATTATATTATTAATATAGTAAATGATTTAATAATAACACGTTGGTTTAAGTGTCCTCTCTTTCTGTAAGTGTGTTATCCATGTTTTGACATTTTGCGCCAACAAAATAATATCATTTAGTATGTCATTTGACGTAAAACTTTTTTTTTTATGTTATATGTTATGATTTAACATTTAACTATACATTTAACTTTTTGCTTTAATAACCTATAATATTTTGTAATATTGCGGATAATCAGTCTACTGATAAATTGCAATGTCAATACTTTTAATTTTTAGTTCCAACTTACAAAATACATTTTTCTCACAAACCCTTCAAACGAACAAATATTTAGCAGCCATTATTTTATTGAAATAGTAGTCATAAATAATTATGCGACTTGTAACTAAAATGTAACTAAGTAACCACTGTGACTGTAATTTGTATAACAGTTGTATTTCAGTTATCTTATTTCTTGTAACCAAATTCACGATTTTAGTGTAACAATTGTAACAATATAGTACAAGTAATCGAGTAACTCGCTCGTCTCTGCCCGCATACCCTTTGCTTAGAATGTTATACTAAGAATTTTAATTAAACGGACCACCGTCAACAATTAGCAGGCCTATAATAATTAATAATTATACTGAAATAATAATTATTCCAGTAGATAGGTATATTATAGTGCTATTAGTGCTCCACCGTGAAGCCAATATATGGACGAAAAACTGTTTGGTTTGATAAAGTAACGATTTTCGTTATCCCACACACGCGATTCGAAAAATAAAAACGTGCATTCTGGGGGTTGTATTTGCGCACGCAAAAATAGTATGACCTAGTTGAGTTTTATTTTCTATTATATTTTTTGAACAATTGCATGGCAAAGTCTAATTTTCTGAAATACCATAGATTATAATTTGAATTCTAAAGCAATAATAATATAGCACTACCTTGGAAAGTTCGGTTAAAACTTTCTCGTCCGTTTTATAGCGACGCATAATATATAATAATATGTACGCTTAGTTCTTCGGATGAGTTGGTATTTGTTTCTCGAGCGACGGATGGCCAAAATATATTATTATGTTATCTCTAATATACATTAAATTGTTTAGTTATTATATATTGTTTTTAGACTTATCGTCGACTTGAAAAGATTATCCAAAAACAAAATTATTATGATTTTATGTCGAAATTCTAGCTGTTATTATAACTTCAAATTCAATTGATTTTCGACATCTATACATAATAGGTTATATTCAAAATACGAAATTACGAAACAAAACAGTTTTCATTTTAGGTGGCGACATTTAATTAGTATTTTTTTTTCTTTTAAACACATCTATACCTATTTAGATTTAGTATTATTATCAAAATAGTGCAGTATTTGTTTTCATAAATTCTTAGAGTTGTAAAAAGGCACAACAAATTTCGTATGCTTCAAAAGTCGAAAAGGTTATATAGCTTGGCACAGTTTGGAAAGATCCTATATTTTGATATTGATTTGACAACGTCTATAATATTAAAAAAGTAATTTAAAATATTATTTTATATCATTGTCAATATAAAATATTGGTTTCACGAACAAAAATTCATGTCGTTCGCTCGTTTTAAGTTGATTGAATCATGTATTATATAATAATAATATAAATAAAATTATAGGGTGATTCACCTGAAAGTGTGTTCATGTTCGCTTTATCCATAAATTATTATGCATTTATTCAAATTCTGATATTTGGAACTAATTAGCGTACTTAAACATCATATTTTAAAATCGGAACTGGAACCATACCGTTAACAAATATTGTTCTGAAATTAGAATCATTTAAAAATATTGTAACCTCACCGGAACCTCACTCAAATAATTTAAATACCAAACCCGTTATTATATAGCGTATTATATAGGTAATACTACGGTATATTGAACTAATTTTGGCCAAAAATATCGCATATAGTATTGTATAATAATTATTATAGATACTATTTTATCATATATAATATTGTTATCTTATAAGGTACGTCGCCTTGACACCTTGGGAACGGCTTGAATAGGTTCGTGGTATGAATAGATTAAAGTTAGTTTAAATATTTTTAAGGTTACACTGCGGTGTAGAAAACAATATATTACGCAATGGCCAAAAGCTTTTGTATAGTCTTTATAAGATTAATATTTTTTGACTTACAACAAAATAAACTAAAAAACGTTTAGGGAAAGTTTGTTATTCATCCGATTTCATCAGAATTAGAACTTGAAATGTTTTATAAACAATTGTGCCAATGCATTTTTGATATTTTTGATAAGAAAAACTATTGTTTTTAGTTTCACTCGCCTGTTATAAAAGTACTAGGAATTTTTCGATTACCGATTACCGGCTAGATCGTATTTTCTACCAGCAGGTGTGCCAGCAGATAGCATGCTCAAAGTTTAAGGTCAAAGCCTGATTACTGCTCCGGAACGTAATAGTAAACGCGCCTCCCTAAAAAAAAAAAAAAGATTAAAAATATTGTAATTTATCTCGAAGTAAAAGAATCGTTTGCGTAATCGCGTCTCGAATGTGCTCTATAAACGGCGTTAGACGTCCAAAAAACGTATTAATTCGATTCCAGATCTACATTATGGTTTTCGCGTACACTCGGCATACGCAGACATTGCAGAAGTATAGTTTTTACGCGAATCGGAAGCGATTAAAAACGGATTGTTTTGCGAACAGTCTTTTCCTCACCCGCACGCACGCACACACACACACACAAACGCGTCTCACTACCAATAACCGTCTGTCGCGAGTCGGCACGTATAGGACCTCTGTACATATATAGGAAGTGCGCACACGTACATCCGAATATAAATATATACGTATCTATACGGTGTAAGAGAAGGGTTTTGAGAGAGAGAGAGAGAGAGATAGTCGTGGTGTGTACACGTTATGAAATAATAAATTTCATCTCTAATGGAGAGGAGCTGCACAATCGATTTATCTCGCGTAACGGTAACTGTTTTCTTTTTCTTTTATTGTGACACACACACACGCACTCGCGCGCGCGAGGAATTTCGCGTTAGCAATTTGTCATTTGATTTTTTTATTTTATTTCGTTCGCTCACCATTATATATTGGATCTCGTCCACCTCCCTCGAGCCATATATATATATAATAATATTATTATCAACCATATATATATATGTGCTGTCTGCCTACCGGCGGCGGCGTCCCGTCACCTCGCCGCGGTATTTGCACCGGCGTTTTGTCGTCGAACGGCTACACTTTAAACGTCGTCGTCGTAAAAAAAAAAAAAAATGAAATAATAAAAACCAAATAAAAGTATAGGTAAACACAAAACTAAACACCGCCATCTATTATATCGTGTATTTATTTATATATATATATATTTCGTCGCGTATATATATATATATATGTGTTATAACCTACCGACCTCCCGGAGTTTTTAGATATCCGCCGCCGCCGCCACCACCTTCGTGTTCGAAACGTTCGAAACTTCAGACACGCACACACGGCAGTGCGGCCCGCACGTTACGTGCACACGAGACATAATATTTTACAAGTCGCGTGTCGCCTCGGCGTAGGTACCTATATAATATAATATACCTATGGTGATTTTCGTCGTCGTCGTCGCCGCTGTCGCTATACACACAATATATTATTTACATAATATTGTTATTATTATAATGCGCGGTACACGACGTTATTCGTATACTTATTTAAGATATTTTTCAGGAGGGGTGTGCACAAAATAGGGTTGTGGGTGGGCGATACGCCGATGACCTAACCTAGGGTGGTGTACGCGGCGGCGGTGTATTTAATTGCGCGTGAGCTGGGCGTATCTCGTCGGTGCAGCACATAGTCACGGGTAGCCGGGGCAGAGTAGGTTAGCCTATAATACATATTGTAATGTTTTTCGCTGCCTCGGCCGAAATCGTATTTTTATCGCCACTGATTGCCACGGATGATTGCCTGCCGGTGGCCTCTCCGCAGCGCTTCGTATATTACCGCTATGTAATTATAATAATGTTATCGAAAAAAAAAAATATATATACACGACTGTACCTTATCAATCACATATATTATATTATACGTATATTGTAATACGAAAAATCATGTATACCTGCGTTACGTATTGTTACTTATACGGTTTTGGAATAATACCTTCTGTGTACTCGCACGCATTATATAGTACCTAGGTATAATATTATACCATATAGGAACGCTGCGTGCTCGGGGGCTGATCAACTAAATTCATATATCGCTGTTAATCGAAATCCATTCCGTTTCCTATATGGATTCCAACATTGCTTTCTACCGATAGGAGAGGTTCAGAAACGAGACCCCAATACACTATTCTAGCGTGGTTTCAAATTACCTATAGTTTTTATTTGTGACCTTAGACAATTATTATTCGGGAATTGTTTCGATTTAAATATAAGATTCTGTGTTTTCTGTTGGTCCAACGTCATAATACGTGGGTCAAATAATATGAACTATATATATGAAGCAAAACCATACGCTTTTTGTAAATTCAAATTAACTACCTAAATAGTTATCGGCAGTTTTATAGCACTTAAAAGCACTGAAATATGCGCTATACTATGATCTAAATATCGTAAAATAAACGCTGTAAAAATATAAAAATTGCAAAAAAACAATTTTTTTTATTCTGTTAACAATAATTTAAAAAAATGTAATATAAACTAAAAAAAAAGAGACTTGACTTATGTCAAGTATATTCTGTTCGATGGGCAGATATGTCCAATTTAAGGGGGGTCAGGAGGGGCTTGGGCCCCTGGTGACAAAATGTCAGGGCCGACAAATTTTGGAGACTGATAAAAAAAATGTTATAATAATACAAATAATACCTATAATTAATACTGTGGTTATCATTTGAGTAAAAATATCAAGTGAACAATGCGAGCTTATAACATTATAGGTATAGGTACTTAAAATATTCTCTCTGATCATTAAAAATAATTATTAAGATTTGTATCCGTATATGCAGAAATTGCATTAATAAACTGCCCTCTAGGCTATTTCTAACTGTTTTGCCGAGAAGTCCTTTTCGTCTTAAAAGGAATCAAGACGTCTCATTTGAGATCAAGGGTTACTGAAAAAAGGGTAAATTCCTTAGATGTTTTAAGCATAAAGTCAGATTTGACAAAGAAATTAAATTACGATGATATAATTAATACATTTTCCAATGAAAAAGCTCGGCGTAAACATTTTTAATTTAATTTCCATTGCCTTCATTAAAATTTAGTTATACTATACATTATAATAAATGTATTACACTTATATTATATATTAGTGTATGTATTTTTTATGTATACCTAATATTATGTTTTTAGATTTTGAATATAGAAGGAGTGCATTGGTTTCAAGGCGCAAAATACATAAATACGTCTTTGCGGCGATGGCCAAATACGGCGGGCTACCTTAAAATAATATATTATAATATGAAACGAAAATGTGTGCTATTTTTCTTATGGATTCGCATAAATGACAAATATTTTCTTCTATCTTTCATTCAATATATATGATATTTATGAAAATACAAAAGTAAATCATTATACTATGCATAATAGCATTAGAAATCTAAAATACTTCAAACGTGCAAAAAATATAATCATAAAATTTCATATCTGGAGTCCCCGGTGCACAAAACAAATGTGTAGCTCACTCCGTTATTTTTTATTTGTATCCAATAAAAATTAGCAAATGCTATAAAATCCGAACCCTTGTTATGATTATTGCGGACGTTGGAGCTCACATACAGATGACAAATTAAAGTGTACTTCAATAAATTGGAAAATTAAAAATGTATGTATGAAATATTTGTCGAAGGATTTCTCAATTTCACACTGTTTGAATACAACCGTATATTATACGTTATAAATTAATTTATGGGTCATAATAAAAAATTAAATAATTAAAATGCAAAACGAAAATTGCATATTATTATATATTTTAGGTCCCGAAACGCGCTTATGTCCATATAATATGTCAGTATATATGACACGACACGACATAATAATATAATTTGATAATAACATGGCCCGATCAAAACACTCATCGTCTAGGTGTCATGGTCGGGTGGCGACAACGTCATCACACTCCTATCTCAAATTCGAACCACCAAATTCCAAGAAAGCCAGCGAAGGGTTGGTAGTCAATTCATTTTGTCGGCTGTCTCGCGGCTGCGATGGGGTAAATTAATTGTGTACAATATGCTTATCTAAAACAGTGACGTATTTATATATGCTCCCTCCTCCCATCGAAACTACATAACCACAGATTAGTAGGTGAGTTTGGACACCTACTTTATTATAATATGAAATACAGTTTTTCTAAACTTTTTTTTTATTATTATTAGAATTCTAACTCAGAAAACATAATATTATTATAGTATAAAAGTGTAAATAAAAAATACATACACACACGCATTCATATACGTATAATAATTATTAAATACTATACGTCAATAATGTTCACGGTTGGAACGTATTTTGGTAACCTCCCTATGACCACATTAACACAATCTCGCTATTGATTATGGGGTAAGATATATTATACCAGTAGCAGATCCCTGATCCAGTATGTATACCGTGTACTCGTAAACCACCGAGTAATCGTAATAAAAAAAAATTAATTAGCATTTAGACAATTTGGAAACTAATTGGGAAAAAGTGTTGAATGAACTGAGTAAGAAAAATTAAATTTGATATAATACAATTTAGTTTTAACAGACCACATGTATGATAGGTATTTATATAAAAAAATTGTTTTTACAGGTTTATTTGATTATAATATCTAAATATTATAACATAATAAAACAAATACAAGTATTTGGTAATTTACTTAAAACAACTCTTAATAAATATTATATTTATTCATAACGGACAATAAGTCAATGCACAATACAAGGAATATTAAGATGATAAGATATAGAATACATACATTGTTAATATCACTAATACTATTGATATTTTTTATAAGAAAATTAAATAAGAGTAGAGAGTAGAGAGAGAGAGAAAGAGATGATCTCTGTAAGGAATATCTGAAATTAATGAAATAAAATCTAAAATAACAATTTCATGTTTAACAAATCGAGTCCTTGAGTTAAGAAAGGATTAAACCAAGATAATAAAGGGTCAGCATAGCCTTTTTTTAAAAGTTTATTAATTAAGAGTTGATGGTTAATACTATCAAAAGCTTTTTCAAAGTAGGTTAGGTGTATCAGTCTGTTGGTTGTTAGAGAAGGAGTTAAAAAATAAATTGCTTATAAGAGATTAAATTAGTAATGTTAGATTTGTTGCTTCAGAAACCATGCTTCTTAGGAATACGAATATTTTTTTAAAGAGAGGTGAGTTAAGAATTTAGTATTTTAGAAAATATGTTTGAAGGGATAAAAATTATGGATGTGGGCCATAGTTAGAAACTAATGATCTCTCCTTTCAAAAAAATATGGTTGACAAATGTAAATTTCCAAATAGAGGGAAAATAACCTTTTTTTAAGAAGTACCTATTAAAAAAAAATAATATGTAGAGAAAGAATAAATCTACAACAGTCATGCAAGAACATGGGCGAGGGGCCATTAAGATCAATGATACATGTCTTATAATTTAAACTATTTAATTCATCATTCACAAAATACATAAATTAGTTTGATTTTACATTTATTAATATAATCAAAGGATTCAATTACTGGAAAACAATATTAACGTCAACTAGAATAGAAACTTCTTATTGCCCGATACGAAATAACGATTAAATAAATCAACACTACTTTGACCCTCATTACCTGTTTAACGGTCCAGTGTTAAATAACTTATAAGACGGGAGATGATCTTAAACTTTTATGAAAACACAAAGTCGATTAGGATTTGATTTTAGTGAGAGTTGAGCATTCGGCGTTTGATAATCATTTTTACCACAAAGCTTACATTCAGTTCAAAAAATATTATTTTTTAATTTTGTATTTTTTTTAGAAAATATATCATGAAGCACTGTTTTTGTTTAACTAGATTTTTAAATTGGAATATAATTATATATAATACCGTACATTTATTAAAATGTTTGATTCTATTAAATGAAACTTAAGAATTGGTGCTATTTGTAATGACAATGTTTATATTCCCATATATTTAAAATAACAATGGACTACAGAATCATGATTAGGAGTAACGCGATTGGGGAAGAAGAATTGGATGAATCAATATCAATATAATTTTAAATTAATATTTTTTTAAAAATATCTTACACCCAAGTAATAAAACATTTTACACTAATAAGTGAGATAATAAGCGAAACTCTCCAATTATAAATAATAAATCAGCACGTTTAAATTGTGTGGAAAAAAACCTCTGAATATGAACTTGAAAAAATAACTTTACTCTTATTCAGTATGACATATTGACATATAGAACGGATGGGGCTTTAACATTAAATCAACATTTTCAATTTTTAAATCTGTGATTAGTTTAAGCCAATTTATATTTAAACAATGAAAAACTTTTAATCGTAATAATTGATGATTAATGTGACCATGTTGTATCGATTGGCCCGCTAAATTGTGAGTATTTTTGGTATAAAAAAACACGATTTAATCCGCCGACAAATTATGTGCTCAATCGTGTTGTACACTGTTTTTTTTTTATCGTACCTAAACAAAAAATACGGTGATTAAAATAATTTTGTTTGAATGATCTAAATAAAGGTAATTATTTCGCCAACGGCATGGGTCTTATCGGTATATGCACTCGGGTTAAAGTCTGACCAATTAGACTAGATTTCCGATCTTCCAAAGTGTCCAATAAGCATATTATAATTTATATTATATTTCTTGTCATAACATCTATCTATCGACTCCACCTAACCACTGTTCAAATTCTTCTAACTATGTAGGTACCTAGGTACAAATTCCACCGAGCCTTAGATGTAAAATATAAACGTTTAGTATTTAAAATCATAAGCTCTAAAAGTGTCGGTAGTTGGTTCATACGCATAATAAATAAAAAAAAAATTAACTGATAAATTATAATACAATCGTTTATTATATTCATCATCGTAATGTATTATTTTATATGTATTTTGTTTTATGAACATTTTAAATATAAAAAAATATGTTATGTGTTGATTTTGAAACCGTTATTTTTTATACATTATTTCAGGCATATAAGTAAAATAATTCATATATTATTATTATATCCAAACGATTGTCATACAATTCAGGTACCTAATAATATTTATATTGGCCTTTAATACAATAATAATAATAATAATAATACTGTCTAAACATATTGTATGTAGACATTATTTTAGTAATAATATTGAAAATGAACAAACATACGTAAATACATTAAATCGTATCGTGACAATGAATTTAAAAAAATATTTTTTCATTATCTGATCTTCTGCAAAAAAATTTATCTAAATTATATTGTGACAACATTTAAAAACTTTCTCCGAAACTACTAACAAATAATCTGATTATATTAAAAATATATTGAAAACTTTTTTCAAATATTATTTTGCTATGCAGATACTTTATATTATAGAATATATGACGCATATATATTTATCATGGTAGAATAATGATTGGGAATGACTTTAGAAAAAAAAAATATTCCAAAAAACTAATATTTCAAGGCTATATTACACCGACATCCGTCACGTTTCAATAAAATCCACAAGTTATTCTGGATATTATAGACATAAAATATTTCATCATCGCATACGTGAGTTCGCAGAGTTGGTGCAAAGTTGGATAGTTACTTTCTATTGGTCAAATATTAATGTATCTATATGACTATATAGCATATCTTTGAATGTTTATTACATTTTTTTAGTTTATAATTTATTTTATTTAAATGGTATTTAAAATCATTTATCTTCAAAGTGAACATATCAATATTTACGATTGTTTTTATACACACCCACACACAAATAAACAAACAAACAAACACATGATTATAAAACTAATTATTCAGTCCAACAAAATCTTAAATATTAAACGTTTTTAAATCATTTGTAACAAAAGATTTCTCTATGACCTATGAAATACGAATAAAATAAATAACAACAAAACAATTTGGAACCATATAATATTATGTATATTACATGATGTATCATAATGTCACTAACATACTCAATAACATTATTGGTTGGGGGGGGGGGGGTGGGGATACCAACTCAAAATACCTAAATATCTGATTAAGTCAAAATCTGTTTTTTAGTAAAAATTCCCGTTTTTCCTTAATTTTTGATTTGATATTCCAGATAATTTTGAAATGTACTTGACAATTTTACTATATTTACTTCCTTCCCCTTAAAGTACCGACTATCGAAATATCCTGAAAAATTGTAATTTATTGTATCGAATTATTCTGCAGATACAGCATTATTTGCCTTGATCGAATCAAAGATTATTTCATAATTTCATTTTTCGATGCTAAAAGACTGATTAAATTCATCGGCAATGATATCCATTAAAAATACTTTAAGCAAGATATTAAATTACAAAGAATTACGAAAATACGTAGGTAATTATAATGATTAACTATCTAGCAAAAAAAGCCAGATGAAAATTACTATAATCACAATTTAATATAAAAATTAGGTACATTAATTATATTCCGAATTCGTAGTACAACTTACCTTTGTCATATTAATTATTATATAGGTAGGTATTTTAAATTAATTAAACTACATATTGGTACATAATATTAGGCATTAATAAATTAAACATTATGAAATACGAGTAATAAATTAATTATTTTACTAAACAGTTCAGTAAAATATTTATTCGTCCTATAACAAATAGTTAATTCATACCATTTATACACATTTAAGACTCATTAGAAATGATAGGTTAGGTCATGTATCGATAACCGGTCGAGTCGATAATATAAATATTTTATTAAAAAAAAAAAATGTTTCGGTGGAATCGATAAATTCTCACGTGCAAAAACTAAAACTGTATAAAAGTGTTACATACAAATTATTATCTTATCTATATCGATACATTAAGAATTAGAACGAGCAATCTGTTTTCTTATTAGCTTAATTTATTTATTATCTTGGCAAAAATAACTGCAAAAACATTCAATATCATTCTCAAAATCTGCTTTCATATTGTAATTTATAAAAAAAAAATATATTATCATTGAGTATTATATATTAAAGACACTCTAGCTATATTACCCTACTTCGCCCGGGTTAAAATTAATTCAACTTTCTATCGTTTTCTATTTTGCTTCATTTAAAATTATAATACAAACACATATTTTGTAATGACTAATTTTATTATTTTTCACTCCCTAATTCTGGATTTATTTTTGATGTAAACACAAAAAAAACTGGAGACAGATTCAACGATTGCTTAAAAGCCGACTTAAATACAATATAGGTGTTCATAAGTACCTACCTATTTGGTTTTGAGAATTGCTTAAATATTTTTATACGTCATATTATTTCTACTTATTATAATATAGTGATATAATCTGTAACCAATATCGACCATTTAAATAAAAAAAATATGCAATTCGATTTTCGTGAGCAAAAACTAAATTCACGCGTGATCCACCCTAGGGGTTGAAAAACAAGCTATAAATACCCTCCGAGTCCCAAGGAATTTATTGATATAAATTTTATTAAAAAACGGTCCAGTAGTTTTTGGGTATATAGAGGACAATTCATAAACAATTCATAAACTTTTACATTATTCATTTCTTATTTTGAATTCGCACATATTGCAATATTGTTTTGAATATTTAATTTGGGTTTAAAAAGTATATTAAGTGCAATTGTTCCTCATCATCTAGATCAATTAAAAATAGTAAATTTACATAATAATATATGTTTTTACATTACGACGTAACTGATTTTCGTTCTCAGCGATAACACTTTACAATATAATATAATATATTATGTATATTGTATGTATATTATAAAACGTGCAAAGCATGTAATAATATAATATAATAATTTATTGTAGTGTAAAGACCCGTTAAGTATATAGATATAGATATGAATATTGAACGCGTACCCACAATCATTCGCTTTATCACTGTTGGACAAATGCATATTTTTTTTTCATATTTTTTACTCGCGAGTGAATTCCCGAATGACCTGATCACCGCCACCACCACCTCACCCGCCACCTGTTGCGAACCACGTACTCGAATATACATATTATATAGGTAATGGTCTCGGGAGCAGCAGCAGCAGCAGCAGCAGCAGCGTATTCATCACGAGTTTTTTACTAGAAATGTAATAATACCTACATAATATTATAATAATATGGTCTGACAAATATAATAATATTATTAGGTGTGATATTATAACGTGCTCGCGTGCTCGTGAAAAAGTAGTGCTCTTACACGCCGCCGCCGTCGTATTATTATACACCTACGTCGTCGTCGTCGTCGTCGTCGTGTCGTATCAGACTCGATATACACACTGCCCCACGTAAATTATTATTTTTATGCGCAGCACATATGAACATAAAAATATGTGTGTAGATATATAAAGGAGAGGAATGTGTTCTGACGTAGTATAAACGCACTGCTGCAGCCTATATATCTCGCGCGGGTATGATATTCACACTGCGTCACTATATTATAATAATACCGCGGGTGACGGAGAAAAGCGAATCGAGCGAAAAATCGAATTTCACAAGTGGAAACATCGCGCACAAACGCGTGCGAGACTATAATATATGTATACAATATAACTACGCGTCGTGACACTTCACGCGCGCGACATTATTATAATATTTTTTTTCTGTTCCATTAAGTGCGCAGAGATTTTCGTGTGTTTTTTTGAACATTTATAAGGAGTAAGAAGGAGTATATAATATTATTATTATATAATATTGAACTGGCGAATCTGTTTGACGACGACGGTGTTTGTACGTGTGTGTGTTTCTGCAGCTAGCGTGTGCACGACACATAATAGTATAATATACAATTTGCGTTTCGATATCGGTAGAAAGTCGAAACGTCTAGAAATGCCTATGCGGTAGATATCACTATTATAATTCGGCCGATTGAGCCGTAACCGAAAATGGGATTTCACGGAGAAATCTCGCGACGGTCTCATTTTAACGAACCAAATCCATTGAATTCGCTTTCAACCGGTTTCTACCGAATCATTAAATTATTGTTTAACGGCTCCGACAGTCAACTATAGGTTCCTACTTATATCGTGTTATTATTATTATTGTTATATAGACGTACGCAACAACGATTTCGTTATAGGTGGCGTGCAAGTGCGATTTATGGTTTCGGCCGAGATATACCTTTTATTAATCCCTCGCCCCTCCAACGACTTGTCCGGTTCTGAAACAAAATCGTGAATAATTATTTCCCGAAAACACGGAAAATTCAGAAGATATATGGAAAATACGGAATACATTATATTATATAGTAATATCTTATTTACCCGACGGCATACGCCGATAAAGTTATATAAATTATGATTTATTTATGTTAACAGTGACGTAAACAACGCTGTGGTCGTATAATTTGATTTTTATCGAATTAAGTCAATTTGAATAATGTATATTGTGTATAATAAATTGTACTATGACGTATGTGTATCGACGAGACCAAATTTTAACTCAATCATATAGGATTGGCTGTCCTGTAAATACTTTATGCCGACCATAAACGTTAAAGTCTATGCGTTTTCTTATTCTTCTTATTTAAATAAATAGATAATAAATATTTTACATAATACCACATAGTTAGGTGTACCTATAGTTTTTTACATATTATACCGAAAATCTGGTATATCTTAAATAAATATATGCAACGGTTAACTACGTTTGCTTTTAATAATTTTATGAAATTGGATAACGACCCCGTAACTCGGCCCGTACTTACCTATAGATACATGCGCCATACGAATAAGACACGCGTGACGAAGACCACAAAATATTTACTGAACACGAGAAGGCATATTAATTGCTTTTGCGTGTTGTGATTATGCCCGTTTATCGTGGTTTTAAGTCCAAAGTCAGATCGCCGCCAAAAATATAATATACAGTTTATTTTTGCGTTTTTATGTTGATTTCATTTTAAAACTACGACGTCATTGTTTTGTTTTTTAATAAAATATTATAATAACGACCGAGGACAGAGGACAATAATAAATTTAAAAAAAACCTTAGTAATCGCCTTATTTGCCGACCATTATGTAGGCACTGGGTAATTTCCCGTTTAGTAATTTTTAATTACTCGTGACAATTTCGTCCGAGACCAAATTGCTGCGTACTTACTTAAGTCATGGTTAATATAAATTGGTTTAATAACGCTATGCATTATTAACCGAAAATAATTTATGCAAACTGTGTACAGACATCTGCCAACAGTATAATTTTGACGTTATGACGAATTTGTAGAATCCTTGTTTTTAAAAAGTGTTTTCTACATTTTGGGTTCAAATCGTATGGTTGTACATCGTGCGTGACCAATTGATGAGTTATTATTTTCAAACTAACAACCGTTTGGACCGGGAACGTCTTTTAGATGCTTTTTTCTATATATCAGACCTCTGATATATGTTTAAGCTTAAAATTACGAGTACCGCATGCCCGTCAAACCTGTCGTTCGGAGCAGAAGATAAAAATGTTTTGCTCGTTATATATATATATATAATACACGAGTCTAGAAATGGACACCTGTTGACTACAGGCTATATATGGTTTATTACCATCAGAAAGCTTGTTGAAAAATACTTAAAAAATAGGTACGGTTTAAAAATAATTTTAAAAAATCTTCACAACATTATCGTTCTATATACAACGTATTAAGTCGTGAGATCGTGACGAGTCGGATTAGCGCGGAAGTATCGTGACGATACCTATATAATATTTTTATTTATAACGTCCAGCCGAAACCAGTGCGCGTTCTATATATATAACATACTCACTGGCTCCGCGATGCCACCGTCCTATAAAGAATCTTGTGGCACATTTGCCGCAGAAGTCCTATGCGGAATTAACAACGTCCGGGTGTCGTATACATTGTATTCTACGACCGACGTTTCGGCGGACTTAACTTTACCACCGCAAACAAAATATTATATATTATCATCGTCGTCATCATCGTCATCATCATCATCATCATCATCATCATTATTATTATTATTTATTATGCGTTTAACCGGCCTTGACTCGCTCACACGCACGTATATCGTAGTATAACTATATATGTATATGTATTCGAGAAAACATATCGGTTGTACGTACACACATTTCATGATATGTGTGTGTGTGTGTATAGTGGGGTGGTGACGAGGGGGGGGGGGGTTGTGTGGCAGTCGGCGCGTACAACGGCCGAACAATTATTTTAAATTTAGCCGCTGGCGATGGCAGTGATTTGTCAACGTCACGAGGCCGCGAAGAAGTGTTTGGAAGAGAGACGCTCGCGAATAGTGTGTGAGCGTGTGAGAGAGAGGAAGCGTGAAACGGTGTGACGACCGCGTCGGTGGTTGGCGGCGGCGGCGGCGCCCGTGTGGATGAGCAACAATTTATATTAAAAAACTTTTTTTCTCCACTAAAAAAACCTATATTTATGTATACATAAATACATACATCGTACGCGAGCGCGCGTGCTCGATGGAAAAACGTCGTTTTTTATTTTTGTTTTAACGCGTCTCCCGTCATCCTTCTCTTTATATTCTTCATCCGCGCGGCTTAATGGCCGAACGAATAATCTTCCGTTTAAAACGGCTGCGGGCGCGGCGTGAGTAATTCCGATTCGCGAAACTATTACGACGCTATGTATGTATATATATATAACGCTCGCGCGTTACTCCAAAAAAGAGACATTTGTGCAATTATAAAACGTTTAAATCTCCATAGTGCGGCGTGTGAAATATACGAAACAGTATATATATATATGTATAACCTCATCCTCTCCTCTGCAGATCCTTCTCGTCATATGCTCCGCGTCGACTATACACTACTCTCTTAACGCGCTCCGATTCCAACGCGCTACGCAAATATTTTTTCCAGCAGAAACGCATTATAGTCTCGTCTGGCCCGCGACCGGAAACCACGGCAAAATATTATGTAGGCACATTTATTAAAAAAGACAACAAAAACACGAACCTCCACTCGTAAAAACTTGAGGTCGATTTGCACATCCATTTCCCCCCCCCCCCGTATACAGAGCGGGCAACCAAATTTTCCCACATCGTATTATGATGATATCCGATGTACAGCCATTGTTGTGCGTTTCCTAGATAAAAATGATTATCTTTTTATTGTATCTGTTTTATTAATTTCACATAATTATCTCATATTAATTTTGATCAGTATGATTTTATTACAATGAATTGTGTCTATAATTAAAAATGTTCAATATAAAAAATATGTATTAAACATTATTTTTTCTCATTCAAATTCATTAATTTAATCTATATTGTATATTTACATATTATGATAAATAATCTAAAATATAAGTTTGTGTAGGTATGTGTAAATATTATAATTTAATTTATACAATTTTAAGAAACCCAAAAACTAGGACCTTGTATTATTATGTGTTTCTTTATATGTATAAAATCGAGATTATCTTAACTTTTATTTAAATAATTAATTTTTCATCTTATCTAGATACATTTTCAAAGCATTATCTGTTATCTTATCTTGATAATTTTTAAGTTATCTGTGCACAACACTGCATACAGGTGGCCCACCTTAAAGTCATATACGAGTTTAACCATTGATTATAAATAATAATATTGTTCATAATCAACGCCCGACTATTGCCCGACTCGGACGGAGGATGAATGCGTTCGTAGTCAACCCATATACCGCGGTCGATCTTCTCAAACGCCGCCTCCTAAGCTCTGCGGACCGTTCGATTCGGTTATCCGTCAGATTTTAATTAGTTCGCGGTATCCATATATAACCGTGCTTTTTTTACACTGTGGCCGGCGCACACTCGATAATAGTGTACGGTTTGTTGTCGTACATAATACAAAAAAATAACGATAGTATAATTGCAGCATCGCTGAGCCTTTAAAATTTAATATTTAACAGTAGCTATATAATATTACGATTAGCTAGGCGATCGCGAGTTCATTTCCGACTCTTTTCAAATCAGTTAATACGATATTATTATATATAGGTAGGTGCTGTAATAGGACATAAAATAAATTATTATACATTATAATATAGATCATGCATTCGTGCACCGGATTATCCGATATCCGTGGCTTCAACCGGGAAACGAGAAAACAAGTGATCGACTTGACATATTATATAATATATAAGTACATACAATATTATTCCTATATAGTTTCGTGTTTGACGACCCGTCCGTGGCGACCACCACGTCCGTTATTTACGATGGGAGGGGGGGGGGGAGCTGAGGGTACGTCTCCCCAGCCCAGCCCCTCGCAGGAGAAATTAATTTTCCGGGCTAACCGATGACAAACGAATAATAATTCTGAATCGAGGCAAACGAGTTCAAACTAAAATTATGCTTGCTAAATATTGGTGAAAAAAAATTTGCTAAAAGTCGTAATCTACATATGAACTTATTTCGTGGGCTTTAAATATTCACTACGGTTTTACAATGTCAATATAGTTGAGGTCAAAAATGTGCTAAACATCGCTTTACGCTAATCATCACTGGGAATTGTTTTGAATTTTGACGCCACACGCGGTCGTGCAAACGAGTGGCCCAGTGTTGCCCAACCCTATGACTATAGGCGAAGCAGGGAGAACAGTATTCAAAGAAAAATATTGAAAAACGTTTAGTCGTTAGAAAAAAACACTTATATAGGTCACTTTTATGATTAAATTTAGTCACTTGGTCACTTTTTCAAAAAGCTTAAACCACTTCCAACCCTGATGATAGCTATTTTCTCAGTACATTAATATTTACAACGATTACATTTTGAGTTTTGGGGGGAGGTGGGTTGGTAAAATTATGTCTCGCTACACGTGAAAAATATGTCTTGCCACTGCCACGGCAGTGTTATTCGCGCCGACGACGACACTACCTCCACCGCTCGAGCGAAAAGCGCTCGCACAAAATATCAGGTACTTACGATCTGAAACGTTTTGCCGTTATCGTCGTGATTTCGAAACGAACGCAGTGAAATGCTTAATTAAATTTTGTGCGGTCCGCTCGTACATTTTATTATTTTGTCGAACGACGTTCGTAAATTATAACAATAATAATAATATATATGTCGTCGCACTGCTGAGCGGTGATGTGTTTTTATTCTTCACTTCCCCTCCCCTCCCCCGGGTCTCCGGATTCGGCCAAAAGTACGCGTACTTATTTGCGTAATGTGCAGTCGTCGGTTTTCGAAAGTTTATCGTGGCATTTCGAAAGTAATTTTCCTCCGAAGTAATTACGACTTGTGCTGCAGTCGTTCGCGCGGCAACGTTTCAAACGATAATTATTAATAAGTTTAATGGCGCTGCTGCTGCTGCTGCTGCTGCAACACCGCACAGACTCATAGGTCGTATTCCGTTCGTCGAAAAACAATAACACCCACAACACCCGAACGGATGGTGTGTGTGTATAAGTATTATTATTATTGAACGTACAACACGTCATATTAATTATTGTGATTTAAATGATCGTATAGATTAAAAGTCACGTGTCGCGCGCGTCATGTCACCGCTCTCGCATATCCGCATAATAATATGTTCTCGATAATATTAATGTATAATATTATGCGAAACTCAGACAAGACAAAATGATATTTTTAATATTAATTGCAATATCTCGACGTATTTTGTATTGGAACCTGTGCTCGCATTGGAAAATTGAAAGAAAGGCAACTCAAATAGAAATTGAATAAACTGCAGCTGCGTTTAAATTGAACATTCATTTAACACTAACCAGGGGGAGGCTTTGCCCCCACCATCCCTTAATTACTACCATCATATTTGAAATTAAATAATTTTTAATATATTATATTACTTTTAGCTATGTGTTTATCATTTCAAACTTTAATTTTTTTCCTTAGTTGTATTAAAAAGAAAAAAATCATTATTATAGTTCCTATTCAATTTAAAAACGCATAGGTGAATAAAAAAATTAATAAATATAATACATAGTTAACACTCAATAAATAGGAGTCATTTCATAACAGTATGTTAATTACTTGTTAACAACAATTTTTTTTATTAAAAATGTATAATTTTATAAATATTTATTGCCTATAATTTATATAGCAAAATGCAATTTTTATATTTTTAACAAATAACTTTGATAATTTTATCCAAAAAAAGTCAGAGAATTAGTAAGTTCATGTTGAAATCAGATTTCCATTAAATTTGTTTTCAAACTATTAAACATTTTGATTTTTGATAAAAAAAAAAACAACCTTTTTCAGTTAAGAGTTAGGCAGCGGGTACCTATTCAATATTTTTATAAAATTGAATATGTACAAAAAATAATAAGTATTTCTTTGACATTTAATATTTTAACACCACGTACCCGTGCGTTATTTTAGGAACATGTAGTACGGGAACGTTATAATTAAAATCAAAAGCTAATTTAAGAGCCGAGTTCTCATGTGCCCCCCCCCAAATCCGATCACTGATCCGAACATCAATGGCTTATAGATTGCGGTGGGTTTGGATTGTAAAATAATTATGTTTGCCCACAGTAACATTATCGTATATCAGTACTCGTATATTATACCTATATTATAGCAGTTTCTAATCAGACGTGTGTAATTTTATCGCGCACATCATATTATTATTATGTGTATACTTAACACTTTGAATCGTATAACGGTGCGCTTTGGGATGGAACAAATGCCATTCAACCCATTAGAAAGTACAATGAACTTGGAGGACAAAGTACCTACCTACCTACTCCGATTGCTGATTGCGTTAAGTAAAAAAAAAAAAAAACTTCGCCAACGATGAGACACGCATAATGCTTAGAATTTAATTTTTTGTCATCCGACACGATAATTACATATTAATTACACTTTTTACGTGTATAGTTGACACGATTATCATAACAATGTGTTCGTATTTCAATGTTATACATACATTATACCTCCAACCTACGTAGTATAATACTCGTTTTATTGTGCATTTTTTATAATTTTCTTATACCCTCACTGCAGTGTACATGTAATAATATGTACGTTGTATGTAATTATATATATATTATATCCTCTTTATTTTGCATCGACCGTACCATCGGCTTCGCATTGTGATTATTATTTTTGATAGGATGATTCGGAGTACAACGAGTTATAATAATATATACTATTTGTCAAAAGCAGTTTTTAATTTTTTATACATTTTAACAATAGTTGTTTGAACAACAAATTATTTGAACATTGATAGACCAGACGAATTTAATTTACTATTTATTAATTTCAATGTTTTCAAATTTCTTTAATATCAAACCGTTTCCCTGTTTCGTATAATGAATATACAATTGTTTTCATGATTATAATACATTTGCTCCAAAACTCTGAATGTTATATTTTAATTTTATATACTATATAGATACAGCAACAAAGATGCTACCATTGTAATTGTTTTTAAATTTGTTAAATTTTTTTTTTTTATAATAATTTATTGTAATTTATTAAAATAAAAACTGTTATAACAGTTTTTCAATAAAAATTGCTAATATTCAAGTATATTCTCATAAAATATATTGTATTCATGATAATATAACCGTGCTTTAAATCATTATTAAAGAGTATTTTATATAAGATTTTTAGTGAAGTGAGAAATTCATGGTTTTTCGTGTTTTGTGTTTGACAGTTTTTATGAAAATAAAAATCATAAGTATTCATTTTATATTAATAGTTTTGGAATATTGAAAAAAGAAACTAAAAATTCAATGTCAGATATTAATAACGATTACTTTGCACTTGGTTATTACACGACTCATTAATTTCGTTATCACAGATGCTACACATTTCTACACTTATTAACTCATACACGGATCATAAGCTAACACTAATATTGTCTATTCGGTTCATTATTGCTTACTCATTCGGAGTTCTACACGAATGTTTGGAGGGTTAATTTCATCTCATGGTTAAAATATTTCAATACAATTCATAAGTTTGAAAAATGATGTACATTTAGTTTTCCTATTAATTGTTATTAATTAACCTTTATAGAAAAAAAAAGTCTAAAGTATAAGGGGTGATGAATTATGATTGGAAGGTATTCATACGCGTTGCATTGAATTATGATGTACAAGTTAAATTACATTTATTTACTTACGATGATAGATGTGGTGAGGCTGTTTGATCAGCGGCTAGAGGGAAAATCGAGTTAGTCGCAGCGTTAATTTGAAAATTGCTGAATTTTTAGTGCCCCAACAAATGACTACAATTCATTTTCTACAGCATACCGTGAAACCTGACAGTAAAAATATGTTAGGCTTTGTCAGGCGTACAATATATGACCAGTTTTTTGACAAGTCACAAAGGGATTTGAAAATGTTGTTTTGCTGTAGAATTTGACCCTCAAAAAAACCATTATAGGTTAGAAGAAAGTTATTTTTTTTTTTTGATGCTGGATAGTAGTTTTGAAAAATTGTGACAGTTTAAGATTAGCCCAAAGGTAGATTTCCCGGTTGAAAACTGCCACGTGACGTTTCCCTTTTTTGCTCAGGGGCCTAAACGTAACCGAGTTTCATATTATTTAATACTACAAATACAATACATTTATTACATTTATCACATTTAGACATTTTACTTTATTGTTTCAGCTTCTGACCTGGAATCGATCCGTGCTTTGTTCAATGAAAAAGAAAAAGAACTAACTATGGCTGTGGCTAAAGTGGATGAACTAACTAGGCAACTAGAAGACGTCCATAAAGGAAGAGGTCATGCACAGCCTACGTCTCCAGCCTCCATAGAACTCGACAAACTACGAGCCGAGTTATTAGTGAGTAGTGATTATTATTCATCAATTTTAGTTATAGTCTTATAAAGTTAGTTTCTGATGTTTAGAAATAGGTACTATTTTTTTTAATATAACAAGTTATATAAGCCTAATATATGCTGTTTTTTTTTTATTTATCAAGTACCGGAACAAATTGGGCGAACAGCAAACAGCCAGGCTGGTACAACAACGAGAGGTTCTTTCCAAAAGACAAGAAGAAATGGCATCTATTGATCGGCGAATATCGGAACTACAAGCTAGGTTACACAGGAAGAGACTGCTCAACCAACAGCTGGCCAATCAAATCCAGGCTAACAAACCCGGCCAAAATAACAGGCAAGTAACCATTTTGAGCGGAATATTGCTACAAAGATATTTAAACTAGATCTCGCTAAATGGGCGTCTAATTACATTTTAGTTTCTGAAATATTGTAAACTATTAATGCAAATTAATAAATGAATATTCATATTGTTTGCGGTGCAAGTCACTATACTGTTAGATGGATTGTGGTTTTATGCAGTAGGCCAAACATATGTTTATGCGTATTTCCTTAAATAATGTGATTGCAATATATAAATACAACCATATTTACCACGTCAACAATTGTGATTTATTTTCGATTTAAAATATTTATCGTATAGTAATGCATAATAAACTGTCAAACAACCATTGTACTAACATGTAAATTTTCTTTTGATTTAAGATCTCTGGGCGGCCAGGGTAAACAAATGATGCCGTTGTGCGATGGGAAAATGAACGGTGGTGGTGGAAATGTCGCGGCCATCGAGCCGTTTAATCACATACCGGACGCGATGAGCAAGAACTCGATGTTACGCAAGTCCGAGGATAACATCCTTAGCCACGCGACGGTCGACGGCGACCCACAATCGTACGGAGGACGGTCTGGCAGGCCTGAGCTGAAATCCCTATCTCAGCAGCCTCTGGTCCAGAAACCCATGGTGGACCCATACCAACAACAGTACCAGTCGTCGAATAACAATTACAAAATTGAACAACAGAGTAACGGTAACCCAGGTGACCTCGCGTATTTTGGTGGTAGCAAGTTTGACCCTAAATACCAGACACTACCCTACAATACTAAATTCTCGCCGTTGGCCAACTACGGCGGAAACCAACCAGTGCTCCAGCATCATCAACATCAGCAACAACAGCATCATCATCATCATCAGCAGCAGCAGCAGCAACAACAGCAACAGCAGCAGCAGCTACAGCAACAGCAGCAGCAACAGAACCAGCATCAACAGTGGTTCGGTCAGCACGAAGACATGTCCGAGGACATTAATAGAGACCTAGTCAATAACAACACCAGTTGTTACGGAGCCGATCAAAAACTTAATGGAACGGCCCAAAGTAAAAAGTCAGTTTTGGCCGGCCAAGTTTTGACAAACCTGGGACAAAATTTACAAATGCAGAGTTCCAGTAGACCTATTAACGCTCAAGTGTATCATACGAAACCGCTTTCGTCGTCTAATCATTCTTCTCAAAGGTACAGTAACTAATTTAACGTTTATCTCTGTACTGCAAATTATCATATTATATTGACAAATAATATACTCATTCATTATTATGTTTTAGGCCTTTAAACTATTCGATACACCATCCTCCGGTTCTGGTGACTAGAAGCCAACCAGTCGGTGGAACCGGGATAATGAATCATCAGGTAATTAAATCTTATATGATATTATTTAGAATATTTTTTTTTCTTCGAGATAATTCGTGTAGTACTCTATGTACGTATTTATTTCGAATTTATTCATGCTAATGAATCGATTTAACTTGAAACCGTATTTTCACGTCGATTTAATAGTACCTATTTTATTTCGTCCGGATTTTGGTGCGAACGAAAGACGGAGTATCAGAATGAATCATTTAGAGTATTAATCAAGACTATTGTGTTGTTGTACGCGTTTAACGTCAGAATAATCGTTATATAGAGGGATTAGGGCGTTTTACAACGATTAATAATATCGTCCTTATCGCAGTGGTTGTAATAGTCCGTCAATTCGAGTCTTACAAGAGCCTACAGGTTTTTTCTTTCGTTTAATAATTCAGTACGAAAGTTTAATATTATATAGGCTCTCGGAAATCGAGACGAACTTAATTTAATATTGCGTAACTTAATTTAGGGGAATAATTTGTAATAACTTTAGGGCGTGGTGCGCCACTGCCGTAATGTAATTTTCCATCATACGCTTTATTATATTGTGTTTATTAAAATAATAACATAAAGAAATCAATTTTTCCACAGAAACCGACGAGTAGCGTGTCGCCCATTTATCAGACATCTTCGACCAAGGTACAGCCGGTGCAGCCTCAAGTATTGAATTCCGTGGCGGCGAACCAAGTGGTGCCCAAAGAATCAAAACAACCAATTAGATTAGCGGCGGTGGTTGCAGCGGAGTCTGAACAACCGGTCGGTGTGGACCGGGCCGGCAGCCCTCCGACCGTCGGAAAACCGGCGTTACCCCCCAAACCTCCTCCGCCACTGGTCAAGACTTGTACGCCACCACCGCCGCCGAGGCAAAACGCTTACCACCACCACATACCTCAGTATCACCAGCCGGATCCATCGTTGGAAGATGGAGGCCTAGGAGGACCTGGCGGTGGCCGTGCGTACTACACCGACAGCAGACCAGCCACAATTCAAAAAGACCTGACGCCTCCCCCGCCCCGGATACCCAACGGTGGCATTGCTGGAGCGCCGGTGAAGCCTGGCTTTGGCAGCTTGGTGGACTCGTCTGAGTCCGACAACTCGTCGAGTTCGCGGTCCACGTTCGGTAACAACGCCAAGTGAGTGTTATAATGTGTAAATCATAAGATATAATATTATAAAAATTATTATTGAGACGTGTGGCGTGAAAACGTTAAGCTTGATGTGAAATGTTATACAAAAATAATTAATATATACTATTATATCATAGTATCCCACCGTCTACGTTTAGTGAAAGATAGTGAACATTGCAAACTTGACTTCCAACATTTCTAGTTGATTAAAACTCGTATTATCTAGATTGTATTTTGATCCATTACCGTTCATCGCGTTCAGCTCAAGTTATCCAGCACTTATAATATAATATCGTCAAAGTATATGTGTGAGTCTTCTTATTTTTTTTCTTTGGTTGAACGGTCCCAATCAGGACCAGCATTTCCACTACGAGCACTCCTCGTTCGTATAGAATATACATTTAAAGATTTGTTTTGGCCTATACTGATTAATACATTTCTGTCATTTACACCAAGTCATCAAACTGAAACTAACTGTGTCGTAAAATAAAAAATGGGAGGACCTATTAGTACTGCAGTTTTTGTACAATTTTATAACGCCGCACAGCAATAGAAAAACCATGTACGATTTAAGTGTGCGTTTTGAGGTTTAGGCAACCTAACTTATGATAATATAAATGGATTTTTTATATTTTTTTGTTCATTCTTCTAGAAGTGGGGAACATCCGTTGGACAACGTGAGGTCTGTGAGCATATCAACGGCCAAAAGTACGCCTCCCCCTCCACCTCCACCACCTCCACCCCAGCCACAGCAGTTGTCTGCTACCACAGCCACGTCTCCGTCCGAACCCGTTGGGTTCAAGGATCAGCAACAGCAGCAGCAGCCAACACACAGCGAAGCAAAACTCCCCTCTAGACTGCCGTCACTCTTGCTCAGCCGAACTACTTCTTATCCGGTGACGGATATAGCCGGGAGCGAGAGTAAAGTCAATAACAACAACAACAACAACACTAACCACCACCATCTTCTTCACCATCATCATAATAACATCAACAATAGCCACCAACAAGTGCAACATCGGATGTCCGTCGCACCACCCCAGCAGCAGCAGCAACAGCAACAGGCACAGGCTCCGTCTGCCATAGCTACTTCCACCGTTTCCACCACATCGTCCGTCAGACTACTAGATCCTCAGGCTGCGGCGGTCGATGAAACGGACAGAGCGCGGGCAGTTAGCGTTGCCCAGCGTATCGACGAACTGGAGACACGTTTTGGAGGCGGAGGCAGCAGCATAGGGGTCGTGGGATGTGGTGGATCTTCGTCCACTGACGATAACAGCACTAGCAACCACAGTTCTTCATCGCCGGACTCTGGCCAAGACTCAGGCAGAGACGACATATCAGGTAAGAGTTCACCGAGTGAAAAAAACAATATTTTTTTTGACACAAAAATCGTTTAAGTTTTTTAATATTTTTTTTACTGTAAAAAGTAGATTTTATTCACACACATCGGTTTGAATAAGGGCTTTGGACCAAAATTAACTGGAATCCCTAAACACCTGAACCCTCTTAAAAATCTGAAATCCAAATAGTATTGTATACGATTCAACTGTCGTGCTTATGTTATTTTGTATGAATTCTTTGCATTAATAATTTTATAACCAATAGAATTATTATAGTTTTTTAATATTTCCTAATATCAACACATTTTAACATGTTGCTCCGTTCCGTTCATTCATTGATAAGTATCGTTTACCAATAATATTTTACGAGTTAAAATAATATTCTAAAAAATATTCTATAATTTAAAAAAATTGGTACCAATATAGTATTCGAATTAAGTTTCTCTTAAACTACCTACTTAACTTCTAAATCAATCAATATTAACCCGAGTTTGGCACTACATTCAAAAGTTTTTTACATTTTTTAATCCGGGTTTTGAAATGTTTGAACATCAGATATACACAAAACGAAGAAAACTCAAATAAATTTGATTCCGGCACAAAGCTTTGGCCTTCAGTTGAGCAGCATATTATGTGTTTATATTTATGTGCTCGGAAACTTTAGTTTACGGTATCGAAATAATAGGTATAATATTATAAACGAGACTTTCGCATTGTTAAAAAATGATTTTGTTCGTGCCGATGACCTGTCAACGAGTACTTATGCCTGAATTCTATTATTCCTTATTTACATTTTAGTCTCTCGAGGCGTTCCGTGCGTCGTTACGTGTTATCTATAAAAGAATAAATTCTTCAAAATCGAATTTTTTTCTTTCTTAATACTGCGTAACGTAGTTATATAAAGAATCGTATTAGAAATTCTACTTTCGAAATGTCATCGACTCGATATGAAACAACAGCATTTTAACGAACGATTATACGAGCTTAAAAATAGTACGGAAATTGAACGCAACTCTTGGTTTTTGATAAAATGCGCGTGTACCACTATATAAACATATTATTAATATTATTATACGCACAGTCTCGAAATAATAATAATAACAAAATAATCCAATCTGCGAACAACAAACGCAAAATACAGGTGTACCTGCAGTATACAATTGCTATATGTATATATCGTATAATGTTAATGTTATTAGCTCCGACGAAATTCGCTTTTGATGTGTCTATATATTTATGACGGGGGAACCGAACTATCCGAAGAAAATAATATGCAAATCCGCGGCTCGATAATCCGTGCGTGGTGTATATATTATATCGTGCAATATATAATAATATAATATAGATGTATATAATAGCGCAGCGAGTATTATTATAATACTCGGTGGAGGTATACACTATGGATCGTTTAAGCTAATGGGTTTCCATGTCGAACTTGTACGCCGCCGCCACAACAACTACGCCGGTACATAATATTATAGCGTTGAGCGTATACATTTTAATTTGATTTAAATGCGCGTTTTATCCATCATATTGTGTGTGCTATATGCCAATAATTATACGCACTGTAATAATATAATATAATATTCGCGTACAACGATTTCAGAGATTTTAAAAATAGTTTTAATTATATACGCTGACCACAATAATACGCTTCGACAATATGCGTCAGACGACATTGATTTTCTTTTCAAACGATTTTACGGCATTTTGAAAACGGTCGCAACGGACTCAGAGTTGGAATATCGCAATTATTATTGTAAGCTAACTATACCCCCCGATCCTATTCCGTTCTCGAGTACGTCGGTATTGGCTTATGAGTTTTGAGTACAATAATAATAATATACGATCCGTGTGATTTTTATTTGAGATGTAATATTATAATATTATACCTACGCCGATATGCGATGTTTTCTGCACGAATGAGTTCAACATACCGTTTTGCTTATAGAAAAATTGATTAGTACTTACAATAGTGTGATAAGTATAAAAAAAAATTATTAAATAGCCTAAAAAATAATAACAGTGAAACACGTTCAAGATCATTTTTGTTTTATTAATAATTTTCATTGAATTCCGTAATGGTCACTGTGATATTGATCTACTATACCCAAATGACGAGGTACACTCAAAGCCTAATATTATATGTGTGAGTTCCACGGTTTTTTTTAATTGCCCAATTGTTGAATGATATCACGCAATTTCAAATAACTATTTATTTTGGGTGGTCTATGAGTATCTTTTTTTTTTGGTGGGGGGGCTTCATCTATCGTCCTTAGTTGCGTTTATTAAAGCGACTGTGTAGTACCTAGCTTGAGCATTATATCGGACGAAGATAATTACATTCATTCTCATCTGTAGGCGAATAAAGGCCAACGAGTTGATAAAATATATCATAATAATATATTATCTCAACACCCTTATGATGGCAAACCTTTTTAATATTAAAAAATGCCACATTTAACAAAATAATTAGCCAAGTTCGTATTTTATATTTCTACTGGTTTCGAGCAAGTACATAATATATAAATATATGATATGATATTATTTAGAAATATATGATACAAATATAAATATTTTCCTCTCGTTATATACCTATATGTTATAGCTGTATCAGAAAAAAAATAGTGCCTTGCCTGCTGCTACGTGTGTAAATCGGACAACTTTGTTTGTTTGGATTTATCGAGTTATGTGTGCGGTGTAGTAGTGTATTATGTACCAACCTATTAAATTATCTCTATAAACCACACTGACATCCTATGCGGTTTAGCACGGATTTATATTTTATAAAATATATTTACAAAAGTAAAACGACGAGAACAACAACGCGCATTGCTCGCGTTTAGGTACCTACGACATTTCGCTCGCGTAACTTGACATATTATTAACAGGTTAATAGTATTATATAGTTTTCCGATTCGACCGAAGTTCGTTATAGCTTCGACATTGATCTCGTATGACGTTTCTACAGTACTTTTTGATAATGCATACATATTATATTGATGAGCACTCGATCGAGGACTTCTCCGATGTGTTTACATATTTGTTCGGTTGATTTTACGTGATGATATGCTGGGTAAGAGATAATAATAATTAATAATTGTATTTTTATGATCCCTCACAATAGAACATGTTCAGTAGGGCACATTAACTTCACGAAGAATAAATAAAAATAAATACGTCTTACGCGCAACGGATAAAAAATATTGTAAGGTCGTATTCAGTGCGCGGATTCGTGTACGATTTCAGCTAATATTATATCGATAATATATTTTAATTTAAGCACGAAAGAAGACGCGCGCGTGTTAATATTTTATCGCTTATAATATAATATATATAGGTAGGTAGCGTCAATAAATCGAGTCGCATATTCGGTCGAAGGTCCTCCTCCTCCTCCGTATTATATTTTTTACCGTGGCCGATCGCTTTATGACATATCGTAGATATATTTAATATTATTGTCGTCCGTATAGTAGAAGTAATATTTTTGTGCGTGTTTGCAGTGGAATGCAGAAACAGGTTGGTGGTGCGGAAAAAAGGCAACCTCAAGGAGTCGGGCGGTAGCATCGGACACAAGCGACGTGTATCGTTCGATCCGCTCGCGTTGCTGTTGGACGCTTCGTTGGAGGGCGAACTCGAGCTAGTCATGCGAACCGCCGAACAAGTGAGTTTGCTGGCAAATTATTATTATTATTATTATTATTATTATTACTATATTATATTATATATAACAGGGAAGATTTCACGTTTTTTATATTTTTTTAATTTCTGAGATGAGACCTTTAACAGTTTCGGCGACCCGTGGCGGGTAGAGTGGGGCAGAGTGGGGGACAATGGTATGATATCGGATAAATCGAGCAGTTATCTCCAACTAATTTTCAAAATACTGAATTCGGTGCAGCGTGTGGGTATATACATATATACTTACACGTACAAATGTTTAATTATAGGACCGTGCGTTTGTATATGTATATAAATATAAATATAATAAATAATTTTATATACTCTGAAAAAATTTCGTTTTATCGTGTAAATTGTTTATTAACGTGGTCGTGTGTGTGTTTTAGGTGGGAGATCCGAGCGCGGCTAATGACGAAGGAATAACTGCGCTACACAATGCCATATGCGCCGGCCATATAGACATTGTTAAGTTCTTAGTTAAGTTTGGCTGTGATGTAAATGCTCAAGACTCCGATGGATGGTGAGTTGATAATATCATAACGACATAAAAACGTCGTCTGTATTGTACGATTGGAAGTACGAATTTTGAATTCTTACGGGTCGTATATAACAATGTATTATATACCTATTATTTAAAAAACTTACTTTAAAATAAAAAAAAGTTACTATGCTATTTCAATTTAAGGGTTTGTAACACGAGTAGTGTTTATAAGTTATACGCGAGGTTACGTAATATATATAGTGTTATGTGTAACATATCAATAACAAAAAAAATATTTGAACATCATTAATCATAATATTGACAATATAACGATGAATAATAAACGTGCAAGGGAAGTAAAACAGTAATTATTACAAATAAAAACGTGGTTAAACATAATATGTCTAACGTTTTCGAAATACACTTCTGCAGTTTTAAACACAAATTATAACTTTAAAGTGTGTGAACTATTATACGATTTCGTATAGGTATCAATTTATAAACGGTTATATAACAATCACTATATCAGATTTGGCGTTATTGAAATGATTTGTTTCTAATCTAAATTTTAGACAATTTTATTGCAAACTCAATATAGATACCTACATATATTAAGTTATTATAACTATATTTAATATTATGATATTGAATGTTTCGAATGATATTTGATTTATTTTTATTTTTTGCATACCTCATTTAGTTTTATCTAAAACGTCTCTTTTATTATAATAAATGTAGGTAATCCATTAAACGCATATTTTTATATCTAACTTTTAAGGTTTCCGTAATACTTTAGAAAGTATGTTTGAGAATCAAGGTTTCTGAATTCTTATTTTTAGTTTTCAGGCAATAAATGTAAAATTATTCAACTGTAGCTGAGGGTCATATTACTTGTCATCCCACTGGAAGACGTGAAATTTCATTTTTTTTTTCAGTTACAAAATATATTAACCTTTTTTACTATACCGTTATCACTAGTAATACCACGTGTCATGTAACGTGTGAGTAGGTATACCTATATCAAATAATATAATGTATAACGTATTGACAATTTATTGTTTTACTTTATCTAGATCTAATTTAATTTTGTTGGTTCTTATTAAGTAATATTATCTTATACATTGATTTATCACACCCCGAGATTTTGACGGATGGACTTCATCGTAACTGAATTACACATAACTTAGAGAATTAATAATTACAAAATATTAACTACTTTCTGTCTTGACAAAATACCTAATAATGTTCACCGGCTACCAAACAAAATGTCGTCCAACACCACTAAAGTATATCAAACTGACCGAATAAAATAAGTTTGAGACCCATTGTTAAATATGATATAAGCTGTTGTAACAATGTTTTAAAAAGAATTTAAATATCTTTAATATCTTTAATATAATTTGATAACGATTAACGGAAAAAATCAAATAACGCTTGATACAGTGGTGGCAAAACGCCCTCCCTAGACTTATAGTCTCAGCACGGAACTTATCAGAGGTCGTAGAATGCATGGAAAATCGTGTCTGCTCGTGTGGGTAGATGGAAGGTTGGCGTTACGACAGTTTTCACTCGTAAACATAATATGTTGTGGACAAACCACGCTTTTGCCGTGGAAATGTATTTTCCGAAAAACGCGTCTGTAGTCGCCGCTCTGCGCGCTCGTGTTCACGCGGCTTCATGCTCTTTTTATTTCCTCGGGGTTATGAAAAGTCTGAGGTTTATAAACGCATCGTTCGAGGACACTGATGAAAGCTCTAAAGGATGAACTTCACACAGAAATTCTAAGAATATCGCTCGGAAGGGTTAGAATATTATACATTTTTAATGTTTGGTATATTATTATTAAAATGAAATATCTTCAGCTAAAATTTTTTTATTTTTTTTTTTGTAACGAAGTATATTTTTTAATTCAAGCCTCGTTCATAAGGTTTGTGCGGTTAGCGGAAATACCAATATTGTATTGTTTACTTATCGGAAGTTCCGATGACGGCTTGTCGTTAAATACATATTATTCGCATTGTTCGAGCAATTTATTTTTCATTTACATAAATTTTATGCGGTTTCTCTATTACAATAATTGACTTAGCCAGTAAACGGAAAACCCAGTTTTGAAAAACAGAAATGTATTTCCAGCCTTGGATATTATTTTGTAATTAATAAATCTAAAGTATAATGTTTTGCAACGTGCGTATAATAATCTTTCTACTTAATCGTTTTTAATTAGTCTGCGTCCATTAGCCCGATGAAAAAATGATTCATCTCCTATAGTTGCAGCTCCGCAAATACAAATTGATATCCCCCCCGGCCGTTCGTATATAATAATATAATATATAGTATAATATTAAGTATTAACAGTAATTAAATGATTAAATTACGTGCCGGACCTATGTATTATTGGATTATTATTATATTATTGTACCGAGCGCGCATTTGTTGGATTTAAGTTACACAACACGCGCGTATATGTACTCGGACTTATATTAAACCTATTAACGAACACAATAAGCTGTAAATATAATATAATATATTTTATAATTAAGTTATTAAAACTCGTCTTGCCGGTTCTTTTTGTCGAACCGTTAAAAATCGATAAGTCTCGCAAGTCTTTGTAGTACAATATATATATATATATATATAGTCGCGCTACGCCGTAGGTTTATACAAAACTCCATCGTCTTATATACACTATAGTGTATATATAAGAGTGTATATACCCACCAAGAATTTTATTACGAAA
This sequence comes from Neotoxoptera formosana, assembly GCA_022818045.1. Taxonomy (NCBI): domain Eukaryota; kingdom Metazoa; phylum Arthropoda; class Insecta; order Hemiptera; family Aphididae; genus Neotoxoptera; species Neotoxoptera formosana. Next base: position 13,146,360 of record CM040631.1, read on the forward strand.
TTGAATTCCTTATTTAAAACGTGAAAAATAATTCAAACTCCGTGCAAAACACCATATTTCATAAACTTGAAAGTTGTATATGCATTCGTGCGACAAATCATATTTATAATAATATTATATATACACTATTACTATAATATATTTTATGATGTCTGTTTTCACGCTCCGTGCGGTCGCTATAATAATAATAATATTATTATAGGCTTTAATAATAATAATATTATTATTATAATACTTTACCATTGCTGCGCGTGCAATTATTATTAATACTGCAGCTGCAGTACACGACAATATCATACAATATATTATTATATTGCACTGCAATAGTGTAGTTAGCGAGTTAAGGTGCGCACCGTCGTCGTAGTATCAATAGGTCTTTCGGTGACCTGCTGCTGTCTTCATATACCAAATTGCAGTTACCCGGTGGCGAAATTTGGTCATGTTCGTAGGGGGTGATGAAATGTCCGTACGTTTTACACCTATTTACCCTCCCCCCCTAAATAATGAAATCGGCTTATAGCATATTATGTACCTCTCAATACAACCACCGAGACCTGTATAATATAGATTAAAATAAATAATTATATTACAAAATAGGTATTATATATTTTAACTTTATTGGTAAAGGTACGGTTTCATCAGAAATCACAATAAAAGTTCCACTTTACGTGGCTTTAATTCTAATTCATTATGAGTACTTCTTCGGGGTTAGGTTATGTTTAGGGCGTATAATATTGTTAGATAAGTTATATAGTAATGCATTATACATTTTATTTGGCGTTGACTGATTTGCGTCGTCGCTTCACGATAAATAATATTCGAACGCTCAGTGGTTTCTTTTTTTTTGTACCACAATACAATATAATATAATGTATTTCAAAATATTTTTTTCAAATAGTGATTAGTGATTATTATAATAAGTAATAGCTAATAATATTATGTTAGTTGTGTAAATAGCCAGCATAGAGGTATTCGAGTTTTTTATATTATTTCTATAAATTACTATAGGTATACTATAGTACCTATAAATATTTAATAATAATATATATTATATGGTTAAATAAGTACATAAATGCGGCTTAGCAATTTTTTTTAAAAAAAAAGGCATGAGGGTTGAATACGACACTCAAATCCCCCCGCATTTACGCATTTATATTGCATTATTATAATAAGGGAGATCGTATTACTATTATTATTATTATTCACTAACCAATACGTCTTGTTTCTTTGGATGTCCACAGGACGCCGCTGCACTGTGCCGCCAGCTGCAACAACCTCGCCATGGTCCGATTCCTGGTGGAGCACGGGGCGTGCATATTCGCCACCACGTTGTCCGACCAGGAGACGGCCGCCGAAAAGTGCGAGGAGGACGAAGAGGGTTTCGACGGGTGTTCAGAGTTTCTTTACAGTGAGTCGAATAATATAATACAATGTCTTTGTTTTAATTTTTAATTACTCGGCTTTATTGCGACCCCTCCCCCCCACACACACACAAATCTCAACTATCATAATCGTGACGCAGTGTTCTGCTTATCCGATCCTCGAGAATAACTGAAATATTTTATCCGGATGCCAATTGTTTTGAATCTAATATGTACTTATTATAATTTGTCGGTTTCAAGCAAAACTAACTAACAGCAAAACAGCAATATTTAGTAAATGTATTTTTACTTTAAAAAATTGTATTTGACACTAAATTTAAAAAAACCAAAAAAAATAGAATTAACTATTACACAAATATTATCGACTTCAAGTTTATAAGCAAGATGCCGTAATAAAAAAAAAAAAATCTAAATTTCGCCATTAAAGAGTTTTTGCTTTAAGCCGGGACAATATGTTATGTACATTGTACACATAAAAGGATCTTATTATACTAATTTTATAAACATTTCGAAATCATACGATTTATAATTTTTAACACGCAACTATTGTATAATACAATGCTATATCGTTTTATTTTAATAGTACGCGTCATTTAAAAAACCTCCCGTAACTATTAATAAGCACTATACATATATATTATTATTATAAAACGTTTACCTGCAAATATTATGAATATTATAATATAATATCGTATACGAAAATAATTCTGAAACGCCGTGTCTTGTCTGTACAGGCGTCCAAGAGAAGTTGGGCATAATGAACAACGGTGCGGTGTACGCGGTTTTCGGGTACGAGGCGCACAACCAGGACGAGTTGACTTTCGACGACGGCGACAGGATCGTCGTACTTCGGAAGGGCGACGACACAGAACGAGAATGGTGGTGGTCGAGGATTGACGACCGCGAAGGATACGTGCCACGGAATTTGCTCGGGGTGAGTTTTTCTTCTTCTTCGTCTTCTCCGACACACCCACTAAAATATACGTCTGAAATATATATATATATATATAATACGGAATTACGGACCAACAGAAATTTGATTCCACGCAGTAAATGTATGTACAGAGTGATTCAAAATTTCAGTTACAGCCATGTTATCGCATACATATTCAAAATACAGAAAAACGCATTGTACAAAAGTTTTTTGAAACATCTAAAAAATGATTAGTACTTTTTATACATTTTTACAATATATTAGGGGATTTAAGAAGGTCGACTTTAGAAACTCAAATATGGCAACCTATACATTTTTTGCAAATATAATATTATGAAGACATTTTTTAATACATTTTATAGTGCTTGAACAACTTCAATTAATGCGAAACTCTATGCTTGAGACATATTTAAAGTTTTTATAAATTTCCAAAATTGACCGCCTAAAAGTCTCTAAAATATTGTAAAAAATGATAAAATGTACAAATCATTTTAAATGTTTCTAAATCAAGAAACTTTCGTATGATATATTTTCCTGTATTTTGAAAAAAGTGTAATAAATCATTTTAGAGGGGTTTTGGGGGGGGGGGGTGGGGTGTCAACACTAGAAATATATATAATAAACACTTAAAATATCTCTCAAGCATATAGTTTTGCATTAATTAATGTTGTTCAAACACTCAAGTGTATTAAAAAAAATACATTTTTTTGTATTTTGAATATTTATGTGATAAATTAGACGCAACATAAATGTTGAATCAGCCTGTATATTGTTTTGTCTTGTATGAATACGGTTTAAGGTTACGTACGACGGGTGATACGATATTTTTAGAGAAATAACTAGTTTTGTTCTAAAACGTTCTACGTCATGAACCTAATACCTACAGAATTTTATTTTTATTTCTACGTGTATATTTTGCTGTCCGCTCAATTGTATAATAATATCGTCTCTTTAATATTATATCAATTATTATGCATTAACCTCTCTAGTCAAAAGCGGCATGTCGACATGTCACGGGTTCTGTATAAAACCGAGCAAATATTATATACGCTACCGATGATATATTATTCTGCGTGTATGTATGTGCACGAATAAAATATGTCCGTTGATTTCTACTTTGAAGTTAAACAAAAAAAAATAATAATAACTATACGAATCGCATGTTATTAATTTTATGAAAACAGAAATTATAATTGTGCTCGACATAATAATATATCGTTGACTGTCATCGCATCGTCGGTATTTGAGTACCAAATCGATATATTCTGCACTATATGCAGATTAATGTTATATGGACGGTGAAAAAAAAACCCGATAAAATATCAAACACATAAAACAAAAAATCTGTGTCAATTTCGGATCTCAGTCAAAGCTTTATTACTGCGATGGCCTGTCGGGAGGGTGAATCCGGAAGTACGCGCGTTATTGTAATCTCCTCACGCCCTCGCCGCAACCGTCGCGTCGATATTAAATAATATTATTTTAATCAGTTTATGTATTGATTTCAATTAAAACGTTTTAACGATTATTCTCACAGCGTTTCCGCCGTTTGACACTTTTATAGTACTTATAACACATATACATCACGATATATTTGAATGTTTTCCACAAAAACGTGTTTGATATCGAAATCGTCTGCAACTCGCAAGGCACCCTTCGGTATACGTCATCATCTGAGTATTTGATGTGAACTCGGTTGTTAAAAAAAAAAAAAAAAAAACCGCCTATTTCGATTGCATTTATTGGGCAGGTAGATCAATTAACAGGCCAATTCGAACCAAATGAATTTAATGAAATAACATTTGAGTCGTACCTAGTACCCATTGTATGTGTATAAACATAGCGTGTAGTTAACACAAACCTCAAGTGTTCTACTAATAGACATTTTTGATTAATTGAAATTGAAATTATTTGAAATTATTTTTTCATTAATTGCCTTTTTTATTTAAACCAAGTGGCGTGTAATGTGATGAGCGATTAGAAATAATTTTACCGTGATATGCGGGTGCCTTCCGATGATTTTTAGTCGTTGTCTCATTGATTGTGATCTGTATGATCATTTCGAATTAAATGATTTTTGTGAATTATTTTTCTGGCTATATATTTCATACTCATGTGCATGTGTATGTCATATGCGTATAAAATAATTTATCATAATATATTATGTACTGTGCTAATATGTACTTGGGCTAAAGAATTTGATTGTAAATGCATACTTTTACTGAAACGAGATAAATTCGTTGCACTAGATTTAAATTTATATATTTCGTCATAAATACATGTTTTTACGTTGTTTACGATATTTCAGTAATTTTTTTTTTTAATTTATCAAAAATGTAATTTACAATACTCAAAAATAAAATAATTTGTCAGTTTAAATCATCAATAATTGGGACAAACGTGATCCATGGTCGGCGGTTTAGTAGCGAACCTTGATTGGTCGTGAAAACGTTGTGTTTATTTTTGTGATATTTAAAAACCCTATCAGTATGCCATTGTTTTACTTTGGAATGATATGAATATAATAACCATTGTATACTTTGTTCTGTAATGTTTAAAATGTAATAATTTTTAGTTCAATATCGTATCACTATTTAAAAAATATTTATTACTCATATTTTGGCTTTACTGTTACACATATAACTGTGGATGAAGCTTGGAAAGGATTAATAATTTGTGTGAGTCGGATAGTTTTCGTTTCCATAAATAAGCGTTGATATGTAACGAATATATTGCACATTCGTTATACCTGTCAAATATGACGACAGTTTATAAAACACGTTTTTTTTGAACTTAAAAGCAATTATATTAAATAAAAATGCATATGATATTTATCGTTGCCAATAGAGTTCAGTTGGGCCAAGAAATTTTTTCGCCAATTATGTTAAGAACAGGTGTTTTTCTCAAAAATTGTCTTCAATAATTTTCTTCAATAACTTTCTAACATATCAATATGTTTAATTTAAATAAAACGCGTTAATTTTTTTTGCTGTTTCAAAAATGGGTTCTGAAAACAAATCCACCCTTGTCGTTTCACATCACTGCATCACTACATTCATTATTCCCGATGACGTTTTACTTTGGATTTAAACAGGTCAAAACTAATCGATTTCTAAGCCTTAGATTTTTCTAGTCAATTGAATTGTATTGGTTTCGGCTTATTTTTTCTTCAAATGAATAGATTTCTCTGTAAAAAAAAAACAAATGTCACATGTACCACCACTGTTATAAATTGCAGGTGTTAAACACTATGTAATTAAAATATAAAATATAGATAAATATAATTTTTCCAACCCCTCAAGACATTTTTTGAAAAAAGTAGTTTTAAAAAATCGAATACGTTCCCCTCGACTCACTCATTCGTATTATTAACGGCGCATATTAATAAGTATATAGCTACCTCGGTATATCATTTTCGTATGTGTTTAAAAAAAACAACTATTATTAGGTTATAAAATAAGCTCGTGGTTAGTAAAGTATTACGAAACGGATTCCTCTAATATGAAGTCTGCAACGAACATTTCTTTCGCTCCGCCGAATCCACCCACACGTATACATAATACATAATAATAATCGTGTGTGTGTGCAACTGAGTACAGTGCGGGTTAATCCGTCCGTGCACGTATAAGTGTGAGTGTGTGGGTGTGCGTGTGTGTGTCAGCGGCGGCGGTGGCCCCAGAGCTGGATCTCATCGTGGTGCAGGGTGGAGGGCAAAGGTCTGCACACAACTTTATTACAGGTTATGCGATGTCGTGCGTTCCCGGGATTTATCACCGGCAGGTGAATAATAATTGTGAAGGAGTTCGGTGCCCTCGTCCAATATTTTATACGATTTACATAACCGTTAGACAATATAATATCGTATTACATAATATATTACAATTATTTATAATATGAATCTCCCTTAAATCGGCTTCTTAAGTCTAATTTTAACGCTAATTTTCTTTGAAGATTCTTTTAGGAGTATCTACGTACAATTATTTTTTTACCAATTAAAAGAAAATTAAATTATATGCAAAATGTGCACAAAAAAAAAATGTCTGTAGTCTTCTGCAGCTCTGGTGTTATGAAACAAATTTCACTCCTATTATAAGTCCCGAACCCTAGCTTATTATTATGAGAAGCAACAACGAGTAATTATGTTATGATTGTGAGGGGGAGGGGTGGGTGTTTAGTAGGCGACGGGGAATGCCCCGCTACTCGTATACTCCCCTCCCCCTCCAAATGCCAATCCGACAGTGACGTGTGCGCATATGTGGACGCGCGGAATTGAATTTTGAAAAACATTTCTCGCCGTGCACGGCGGCGGGGCAACCCAATAATATATGTTCCCAAACTGTATTTTATGCGACGTAATGGACGGGCGTTTGTCGTTTTTTTTCGTTTTTCAGCTTTACCCGAGAGTGATCGGTGGCAAGACATCGGTGACCGAATGACAATCCGCTCCGGTGGCGACGGCGGCGGCGATATCACCGGGGCCCGTCAAGAAGCTGATCGATTCTTGGGTCCCGCCAACATCATATCATGCGACGATATCATTCTTATTGTGTTAGACTATTTCTCATATCTATAATGACGTTATCATATTATGTATTATTATTATTATTATTATTATTATTATTATTATTACTATGATTATTATGATTATTTTACATTTTTTTTTTACAATTTCTTTTTGACTTATTGTTTTTTTTTTTATCACTCCGAAAACACACTTCATTTATTTATTTATTATTTCTATAATTATCATCATTATTTTTATTATTATTATTTTGTTGTAATTTAAGACCAAAGTTTATTTATGCGTTTTGACCATGACAAATTTTATGAAAGCATTATCGTGGTGTGTATATCGTATAGTAATTTTATAATAATTTAGTTGACAAAAAAAAAAAAAAAAATACTTAAAATTTAAAATGCATGTATATTCTTATTCAAACACTGAAAAGTTCACGCGTACGTGACATATATATCATATAATATTGTATTCACGTTGAACGTGCATAAATTGTTTTTGGATGTTTTTTTTTATTTATTTATTTTTTGTTTCCTAAGTGTTTTCACGTTTATACGAGTACATTAAACTAAACATCATCATATTTGTAACATATTATATAGTATTTTGACTAAAGAATTTTTTTTCTAAAAATTGTGATGTATAAAAATAGTATAAAACGTATTTCTTTTCTTTGTTGTTTATCCAATATTATTGTTATTGAAATAAAGTTTTATTATTATACGATCGAGTTACAGTATACGAGTATCACAATATGCGAGTACCGAGTGGCCGCGTATCAATAATAACAATATACAATTATTATTATCATTATTGTTATCATTATTATTATTATGTGCTGCGTCGCTTCAATATTGCCTGTATAATAATATATTACAGCAGACGATAGTCAGGATACAATACGTATTTACAAATTCGACGAAATAATTTATTCCGTTCCCGGTTCTTGCTGTGCATAATATTTCTCTAAATATTTATTATATTTACAGTATAATGTGTTATTTATATAAAATATAATTTCGTGTTTTGACGTCGATACAGAGAGGAGAGCTCATCGATTGTGTTCGGAACCACCCGGGCGCATCGTGCTTGAAAATTGACGACGGAGTCGAGAAAAATAATAATAGCGATAAAAATGGACGACTTTAAAAACTCGTCGTTTTTATCGGAAAACAACCTTCGCGAACAATTTTGAAAGGTACTTTCTGCACATTTTTAAGCTTCGCGGGGTCTCTCAAAAATATTAAACAACAACACAAACCGGAATAATTAAGAAAAAAATTAATTTTACTCACGAAATGTTAAACGCGTATTCGCCGCCGTCGGGATAACACATACCCTTTACCATAGACCGTGTAGTAGGTATATGAGGTATTTGCGCATGTATACAATAGTCACTGGAAACGCGATGTCACAAAACATGTTTTGGGGTCGTAAACATCATTGTTTTTAACACGTTGTGCTTGCCTTTTTATAGCGCGGAATTCCGACGACCGTGCGTAAAAATGGCGATAAAAAAACCTTGACCCAAAATCGCGTTTTCATCATCGACGACGACGACAAATAAGTATATTACGTCGTGTGGGTGTGCGAAAGATCACTCGTCCCATCCGCCAGCGTGAAAAAATAATAAAATCGCAAACGCACTTCTGAAAACGATGATGGCGTCGGTTGAGACATTGGGTGGTGAGGGTATCGCGGAGAGGGGTGTACGAGAAAAAATTATCCCTATTAACTGCTTTGTCAACGGCTGCAGAGTGCAATTCCGTGTCGGGATCATTAACGTGTTCGAGCAGTATTATTATTATTTTATCGGGTATTATTATTTTTTTATGTGTTTAATGTCATATATTATTATTATAAACTATATCGCGGGTCGTAGGTACGTATATAGGACGATAGCTGCGTGCAGCCCGCCGGAAGTGAACGACGCACTAAAATGTTGATAATCCGATCCGACGAGTGTGTTGTACTGCGCGCTGCCACCCCGTCGCTCGTATTTTGGGATTCGTGCGGGCGTGTTGCAGTCCATTATTTATTAAATACCTATACCTACGTCCTATACATAATAATAAACAATATAATATATTGTACATATCAGCAGCACGGCGGATTTTGATGTGCCCGAGTTGAATAACGAAAATCAAACGACACTACGGTATTTATAATGAATAATAATAATAATAGTGACTCCCACCCAATTACTTAGTCACTTTTTAAGTAGCTTTAACCACTCCCAGCCCTGATGATACCTATGCCTTGTAACGTCAATATCTACGAATATTAGTATAACTAGTACATAAGGAAAAAACCAATAAAAATGTTGAGTTTTACTAAGTCTTGCTACACCTGAAAAATATGCTTTGAGCGCCACTATTAATAATAATAATCTGTCGCGGTCGTATAATCAAATTTCAGCGTGTAACGCCACTCCGACAGTTTACAGGACACAATTCTTCGCAGAGAACATCGGACGAAATCGAAATCCTATTTCCCGAAACAAATATATACAGTTTATTATGGAAAACGGGTTGAGGATTATTTGACACATCTCTGTTTGCACGGGACGCGAAGAGATTTCCGGTGGTTGACAGCTGCTGCAACAGAGCCAAAAACCATTATACTGGTATTATTATTATTATTATTATTAGTGTTCCTTCAAAGGGAGAGCCCATTTCAGTAAATCTATGCCCAGAAGTTTTTAATAATTTACCACCTCACCGGTTTCACAATCCACCCTCGTCTCGACGAGTCACCCGAATTTTGAAAATACATATGTTTGACTCAAGACTCTTGGCGCTCAGATAGAGATGATGATCTCTAAATCGGCGTTGATAATAATGCGTACAAACGAAAAATTCTACAGTGACGACTATAATTGCTGCGGACGAGTCTAAATATATATAATATTAGGTATGTGTCATGTGTGTTTATAATATATAGTATCGCGTGGGGTCTCGACGTCTCGTATACACATGACCTATCGGAGAAAAAAAAAACTGTGTCGTGGTGAGAGACGGCCACTTTAAGTATAAGAGCGGATACTACTTACCCGTATGTGTACGATACCCACCCGTAAAAGGTCGAGTGCGGAAAAACGATAAAGAGGTTTTCCGTTCTACCCGCCGCCGCAGTTCATTATAGTTTGGTATCGTTTGTAAACATACCACGACATACATAATAATATTAATATTATATTCACATATCGTATTAGTTAATATATAACTTTATGTTATACGCAAGTGCTGATGTTTCTTTCGCAATAATATAACTGTTCACGTGTTTATGCAACAAATTTTCTCGAATTTCAAATTGTTCTCAGTTATTGCGTTAATGTAGTGTAAGGTATAAAATACACTTCCGATTACCTGGTCCGTTTATTGCAAAGTTATTTGTGGAGTATTGTTTAGAAGAGTTGATCATCGCCGGGGTACTCACTTTAATAAACAATACGAGTACGTGCATTATATTTTCAAAAAAGTTAAGAATAATAAAAAACAAACTAAAATCCTCATTTTTTTTTTAACAAATAGTACCTACGAAGTCTATATGCAAAATTAAAATATTAAATACCTACTTTTTATCTGGTTTCATTTGCTGTAAGTGAAAATAATAATACAAGTCTATAATATCTTATAATAATATGTATTTAATTAATAATAATATTATATTTATTTACTTAACAATCTATGTAAGAGCCAAATAGCAAAATAATTAATTAAAATGTTTGTTCTCCCCCCTCCCACTTTGTCTATGTAGATTCGTTCGGTTATAAGACTCACTTTGGGAGTCTACTGTATACACATTATAATATATATAGTTCGTAGCTATAATCAAAACACACATTCTGGGTATAGTGGTATACATTCTGGTGCAGTGTACGCCATCCATAAACCTGCAGCATTTTAAGCGTGGCAAATATTTGACTTACTGTAAGACATTAAAAGTCTCTTTGGATTTCGAAGTCTCATTCGTTTTTTTGCAGAACAAAATATTAATATAACGTCTAAAACGTCTCGGCTCAATATTTTGCTCCGGTTATCGATTACGAAAATACGACGGCGATTCGATGCCACTGCGGTATTACATATTATTATTATTATTATTATACAACTACGCAGGTAGGTATTTCGTAGTATATCGTTATTATTATTATTATTTTTTTTTTAAGAGTCACGTTTAAGACTCACACAGACGACGATGATGATGAAAAATTCCGTGGTAGGTCACTTTTTTATATATTATATTATATTATCTTACACATCATATAATAGAGGTATTAGGAAGTCGCTCGACTTATACGCCGCTCGCCAGCTAGACTTTTGAGATATAACACGCTATATATGTACCTCTACCCGTACAGATAATACCCTTAAAAACCGTTTATCGAGACGGTCACTGGGGAGCGAAAAGACGAAGAAGAACGTGCTTTTTTTTATCGTAATATATTATTATATTATTATATATATAGAGAGCAATGTTTCAAACAGTGATCATTGTTTCGAAAAAAGTTTGCTCTTTAAACAACGTATAATATCCAATTCTGTGTTCTCTTTTTTATTTTTTTTTCTTATTTCACTCGCATGCCACTATCGACTTTATATATATTTTGGTTTTTAAAAATATAACTAATAAAACCGTAGACGTATACGAGCACTGTCGAACATTGGTACCGGCTTACGTACACGGTTTGAAATTAGTTTGTCGTATTGATTATGAAGACACCTAAAGATAGCTCTCACTGAAATATAAAATACACCGCACATGAGACTATTTTTCTCGTACATGATTTCTATTAACTTACCTTATACAGTACCTTACGTCATTGAGTAGATTACTTCAATGGATGTGTTATACTCAACGATAAGCCATTATCACATAATATGACACAGATCAAAAAATATGCGAAATATTAAAAACATTCGTTCCTTTTGCAAACATGCGAACATTAAAATCATTAAACCTTGTCTAAAAATGACGAAATAAATAATCGGTTATCATTTTAAATCGCTATAATTATATTTTATTTCTAAATTATACTTCAAAACGAAATTGGTTTTGTCAAAAACAGGTGTTTCATAAATATTCCCATTTTCGTCAAATAATTCAATTTATAAAATATTTGTTCTTTAATGTCCGATATATTATTTATCTTTAATCATCGGTGTAGTCGAAGTCTTGCTAATTCATTGATTTAGGAGTATTTTAATTACGTTTATGTTGTGTTCTTTCCATTATAATTATTGTTCTAACATAAAGTTTTGTTTCTCCAGTTTTTTAAACCAATATTTTCATAATTTTGTTTACTTTTTCAGTTCCAGTTTGTATAGACTCAAACGTAAGTAATTCACAAAGTGTTAAACCGATTTCAAAAATATTGTATAAACTGTTGATTATTTCATTATTCGGCGACCAAAAATAAATAAATCAACGAGCAAAGTGCGTAATTGAAATCGACTTGGTTATTTTATCTCTTCTTTAGTTCTCATTGTAGACTTATACGCTGAACATTCGAAATTAACAATTAAATGTTTCACCAAGTATCCGGAATAATATACAATTGAACATTCTTCTTGTGTTGAGTTTTTAATTCTTACACAAGTGAGTAGGTAGTGACACAATCTTCTTCACACTCTGATTATTGAACTTGTCGGCTTCTGATATGTTTCAATGACTCTTGTCGCTAAGTTATATTCTTCAACAAAAATAATTTTAATTTTGTTTGAAACTAACTTAGACATTACTTTGCGATGTATCAACTTATTCGACGTACCGATAGAATTAATGTTCGTTTCATTCGCAGTCGTCATTAGCGAAAAAGAACATAATACTCTATGTATATTCTGCAAAATAATTACGACACATTTTCGATGAAGTATTTTCATTTATCCATTTTACTGACACATTTTAAATCTTGATATAATCTATATGTCAATAAAAATAGTTTTTTTAGAGGTATCCTGCTATATTTTTAACAAATGACAAGGTAGCAATAGGGGGTGGCACCAATCGATAATATTTTATTAAAATCAAGTTTTTTCGCGTTTGGAAAAGTCTATATACCTATACAGTTCATTTCATTTGTTCAAAAATATACTAATTTGTTTTTCACATCTGTTTTCCATTCGAGTTCGTGTCATAAAGGTGTTTTCGGCTATAATTGCACGCATCAGATGCGTATGATTAATTTCTAATACAAACGCAGCATAATATAACATTATCAATTTTATATTAGTTCATATTATAGCCGTAATTTATTAAAACCATTTATTTATATAAATCGTAAGTGAATTAAAAAAGCGAAAGCTGTAAAACTATAATATTACTTTATTATCAGTTACTATTTGAATAATATTGCATTCGGTCGTTACAAGCTATATATAATTATATTTAATTACGTTCCATTTTGATGTACAGCATGGAATTCGCTTAATTGGGATACCGCGTAAAGGGGACGACCTCTTAATGGGGACAAATTAGCATGGTCCCGAACGAATGTATTCGTTGTAGGCGATTTAACTTCGTTTATTGGGGACAAACCATCGGTTATAAGCGACAACGATAAAAGTGTCCAAATAGATATTGTAAATTTGTAACTTGACTTAAATTTAAACAGTAATTATTATCTAATCTTTGCGGCTCTATTATATATATAATATGTAGTGTGTACGTATTACATTAGTGTTACGTATTTTATTTCAAAGTATGAATTAAGTTTATGTATGTATTTTTTAAATAAAGTGATTATATTATACATTCACTTCAATAGTTTCGGTTTACTTTAGTTATTCGGTTAATCGAGACAGTCGGATAGTCCCGATGGAGCGGATTCTACAACTGTATTTAAATCTTAAACACACATGCAAAGATACCTATTATAATGGCACTTCGGAAAAACGCATCGACGGTGGTAGCTGAGTGCAGCTGAATTGCCTATCTAGAACGCCGCGTTACCATAATAATATACAAAAATATATTAATATACGCATTGTATAATATTATTGAAATGTGTCAAAAATATAAGAAATACTGAACAGAGAGCAGTGTCACAATCTAACATCGAGCGTGCGAATGTGTTTTTTGTCGAGTCGGTTATCGTGTACATAATATATACATGTGTTTTATGTAGACATAAAATATATTTACCGTTTGTGCACATTTCCAATCGTATAATATTGAGGTATACTCGTATAATATTAATAATAGGTATATAATTTAAAACGAGAAAACAAAATTACGTACCAATAACTTCACCGCGTCCTACTTTATCGTCGTCGTGCGCATATATACACATTCATGCATATTCATGATGATTCCGTGTCATAAATATTTCAACCATTTTTTATTGAAAAACCAATAAACTTATCGACTGCGAGGTATTCCGTTAAACGACATGCGTCCACATTAATATATTAGTATCATTATTATTTTACACCTCAAAAATGTAGAGTGCAGTCACCAAACTATTATATTATACGATATGGCTGCAGTATATCGTTCAGGTATATTACAATATTGTACATTATAATTATATCATAAATTGTTAAAGACATTTTATCAGAGATTAGATTCTGTGCGTCACCGCATGAAAATGCGGTAGCATTATTGGTGTTATCGTTGTATGATTATAATATTAAAAGAGTTAAAATTCTATCGCAAAGATTCAGTATGTCTTTTTAAGAATCTTCGTTGACCAATACAGTTTTAAATACAAATTCAAATAATTTAGCGTTATCATTGTAATATTCTATCACGTCCAACAAATGACTTTTGTCCGGTGAATTTCCCTCGAGTTTCGAAAAATCAATAGAAATAACTCATTTACTGAAAAACGTAGCCACTTATGATGCCATATCTGAACTGCCCTTCAAAATAATATATTAATTTTTATAATCTGGATATAAATAATCAGGTTGTATAGGCGTAGTCTTAAGATTTGAAAGTGGATTTTAAATACGTTGATCATATTAATTTAATAATATCTTATTAAGAAAATTAGAACATTGTGGAATTAAGTGAATTCAGTTCAATTTATTAAAATCTCGAATTAATAATATGAGACAACAAGTAATAATTAATGACGTCTATGGTAGTGAGTTATTATCATAATATGCATACAACATTTAATTTCCTTTTAAAATGTATAAGCCAAGACTCAATTCAACAACTTATTTGCATGATGAAAATAATGTTTTAAATAATAATTCTGCGTGCATATTATAAATCTTATTTGTGGTGTTTCATTTAAACAAAGAAAAACGCAATTAATTTACCAATGCGTAGTGATAAATCATAATACACGATTAGTTAAAGATATTAATATTTTATTACCTATATTAAGAAAGGGTCTTTTAGTCAATTTGGACTTTATTTTGTATTCATTCGTTTTTGTATTAAACACAAAATAAATGTATACGATTATATTAGTTTTAAAAAACAACTTATCTCGCTTAACATCTATAAAGTTGTAATTCTTATTTATATACTAATTTCGTTTTCTTTTCCGTCGCTCTTTTAAATGTTTCTTACTATAATAATAAACTACATTATTCTATCTTATTCATTTACTAAATAATAAAATATATACTTTTTTATAAATGTGATCATTTGATGTGTTATCTTCAGCACACCCTAAGGCTTTGGATATCGTCCAACAAAAATTCAAATGTTTTATGTACTTGTGCGTATCAATAGTAATGATTTATTGATTATTTTTAATATATAAAACTTAATCTCAACCAAAGTATAATTATCAGGGCACACGCATCCTCCTTTTGTACCACTCGAGAGCGTACTCTATACAGTTGATGGTTTATTTGTCCTTAGTATACACGGTGGCCTATAATAGTCATCATCTAATACAAATACGGGCGGGTAAAATAAAAATAAAATAAAAATAAGGTAATAATACCATCCGTAAAAGTTTTATGCGCCGACCCAGCTGCTCTATATTATACCGAATAATCCAAATATATTATATTATTATTATGTATTGCTAGGTTTATTGAACGTCTGTCATTCTGTTTATCTAGGACGTAGTTTCGTCGTGCATTTCTTCCCCCCATCAATAATATTTTTTCCGCTGAATATTTTTTTTAAATAACTGTATTTTTGAAAATCACTATATCTGAGGGGCAGAATATATTATTATTATGATTTATATATAGTAAATGTTTGGTTTAGATAATACCGAAAGAATATTATTGTGATGGGTGCTGCTGCAGTGCGTACGTACTTGGCATGGTAGTATACAAAATTAAATATTATCCGACCACCTGTTGTAGGTATGTTAAAACGGTCGTGTTGCACGTTTATAACTCTACGGTAATGATAGTATATGATGAGGTACCTAGGGTGACCACACGTCTCCTGTCCTATATGCAGGATTGTCCTTTATTTCAGCTCTGCGTCCTGTTTTGTTCCATCAAACTTCTTTCAGGACGCTTTTTGTCTTATTTTTTTGTTTATGTAAGTTCCAATTATTCTGTATTAATTCTTATTGATGTGTATGCAATGCAATATACATTGTATGTAAGTATTAAAAACCTACATATTATATTTTTGAATTTGTTGACAAAAATATTATGTTATTGATGATGGCAGTGAATATATTCATGAAAAATAATAACTACGAAAATCGACATTGGTGAAAATACGTATATATCAGGTACATAATATAAAGCTCCCTGTAGCTCTTATGTCGTGTATGTTTTTTTTCAACGATTAAAAATTTAAAAAAAGAAAACAACTATGATAAATATTATGGCTATTATTTTAGTCCTGTTTTTAATTTTTCCAAACATTATGGTCACTCTAGTATAAGTAGGAATTATCTAACGGCCTGACTTTAATACGCGTAAACGTGATGCGTGTATAAAATAGGTAGCGCGTAAATAAACAATGCACACTTTGCACTGTCGTAGGTATGTGTGTGTACATTGTCTCGTTTCTTGTATTATTGTGCTATGTAATAATGTGTCGAGGCGCTATGGTAAAACAAAAATGAACGGCAACGAATACGGCCATTGAGTGAATAATTGTCAACTCCGAAATGATTAACGAATGTCGTACGAGCAATTAGACTAACGGCTTTCCCGAACAAACCAATAATTATTTTATCAATGTAGCTCCTATTTGAACTGTATTATGAATTTTCAGATGAATTCCAGTTACTAAAACGTGAATACTGGTTGCTGGTAGCTGGAAACCCACGGGCTGCTATGTCGCACAATATTCATATAGGTATACAATTTACACGTTTATTTTAATTAATAATAACTAATTATTTATTAACTTTATGGGACTAAATGTATGCTTGAAACCTGCTCTGCGATGTCCTCTTTCATTTAAAAAAAAAGCACAACGATTGAATAAGTAGTTTTGAAGCCAACCCGTAACGAAGATTCCAATTTCACTTTTATATAATATATAGATATAGATAGATATATAGATATTATATATTCACGCAGTAGCGCGCCATTATATGAATTCACTATAGCTCGGTTTCTAATGGGCACGAACTAGGCGGTTGTGACTATAAATGATATCATTTTATTAATTATTATTATTATTATATGTTTTTTCTGTCGCATACAAATTGAACTGTTTACTCGGAATAAAAGGACTGAGCTGCTGCATGGACACCAATGACTCCATAAAATCCCGAAACACATCTTGTTCTATAGCTGACCGACTCCACTTTATCTCAACTTTTTACATCTACATCTGAATGATCATAATATGAATAAACCATTACAAATTCACCGACAAATCCTCGTAAGACTTTGCTAGTCAGACTACTTCAGAAGTGGCGGTGGCCTTTTTCCACTAACTGACCAATTTCGACCTTTGAAAGCGAGTATGAACTCTAAGTTCATTACGCGTGAGTACAACTACAGCTACTACCATCCATCACTTCAGTCAAACCAAAATTTAGAATCCGAAACGTAAGTCAAACTTTCTCACGTGTCTCGGTCTTGGTCTGATCTACACCTGCCTGTTGACTTGGCTGAGGTGCCGACACGGAATGGTAAATAGCAATATGTATACCAGCTTTTTCAAGTATTATTTCGTCTAAGGAAAAACCATACTGGGTCTTCCTCCTTTTTACCTGGGAAATCTGAAATCCATATAAGGGCTATATTCAGCTCAACTACTTCCGGAAAGTGCCCTGTACATTTTGGTTGGACTTAAATGGATTTGGTCCTGACAGTTCCGATTTTCAACAGAGATATTATATATGGATGTTGAAAAGTTGAGAGCTGTAGCCACCACAAGTTCAACGCTGTGCCCCTCTTTCGGTAAAATTACCGCTATTTTCTTCGACTAAGTCTTACTAGAAATAGTGTTAAACTTTCTCGCCGAGTATGAAAACCGTTATCTTGGTTTTTGACCTCCCCTTTCAGCGCTCTCAGCCTATTTAGAATTACTTCCAAAAAATTTCTTGGTCAAGTTCTTGTTTTCTAAGTTGGACTTGCTTTCACTTGGGATCTCGTATGAGCACCTTACCACGTTATTCTGTATATTTATATAATAATATTGATAAAACAATATTATTCAAACTGTAAATACGAATTATTATCTATATTAATAAAAGACAATGTTTATGCATTCCACAGCCTTGTCTATCGCACTATAATAATTCTGAAATTTGGTAAATGGGTATACAGAATTTTCAAAATGTTGTATTTTAATGAGGGGTTTACACAAAAATTTGTTGGCTCACGAAAAACGATTTTTTTTGTATTTGTATAGGGTTGCCATTAATTACATAAAATAAAATATCCATTTTAATTACTGTATACAATTTTTAAACCGTATTTTAAATTTGGTCTATAGTAGAGATTGGCAACTCAAAGTAACTAGACACCCAATTTTTACAACTTAAAAATCTAACTGACCAAACAGCATAAAAAGCAAAAAAAGGTCATTACAATTTAAAATTCGAAACTCTACAAAACACGAAAATAATAAAATCAACCCTATCGGCCAGCGTAACACGACAGATAAGACTAAACTGATAAAACTAAATAAGTACCTATTAGCTATGTTAGCTATGCCTCTATAAAATATATATATTTAGAAATTTAATAAATAAGCTGCAGTTCAATACTTATATAAAGTTAATATCTACGTTTTAAGAAAAACCTAATAAAATACAGATAAACGCTAACATTTTATAAAATAATTTGAAAATGTAGCACGGGCCAGATAAGAGAGGTACGTGGGCCGGATGAAGACAGCGGGTCGCCAGTGGTCCATCCCTGGTCTATAGTACCTAAAATTACAGTGTTAGAAATATGTGTAGTTGAAATTTAACAAAGTTTTAGACAAGGTAAGTCCATTTTCATTATTTAATTTTTCACGGCAATACATTAATCAACTGTATAAAATCAAAGGCAGATCCACAGTTTTTGACCAATTTTCATGAAATGTTCGTCAATTAATTCAGCAAGATCCGTAGTGTCCTAGGCTACTTGTTATTACTTACTTTTTACTCTTAAACACATAAATGTTTAATTGCCTCAAGTCAAACTATAGTTTTTTTATTTATATATACCTATTTTTTCCATTGGATACAGACAATAAACAAAGTTATTACGATTGGTAAAAACAACTCAAATAATTGTGTTAAAAATCTGTGTCGAAATGTGTAATTTAAATTAGGTATTTGTGTTTTTAATTACAAAACATGTTTTTCCATCATGTTTATCTCCATTACGACGTTTTTTCGCAGTAATTCATTCATATTTTTGAACACAATTACCTGAAAAATCAAGGTAAAGTATTAAAGAGCCACATAATTTAGTATAAAATTATTATAATTTACAGTATCTTTATTTTTGTTCAACTGATTTTAAACTTCAAACAATAATTACATTTACGCTTTTTGCCTTTCTGACACGAAAAGAACTAATTTATAATTTAATAATCTTAAAAATATAATAATTTATTTTCATTATAATAGTATGTTGTAATAGGGATAAAATTCTTATAGTTTCGACCACAGGTGAATATAATATATTAGGTGTATATAATATAATATATAGTGCATAATATGTGTATATGGTTATGTACGAAATAAACACGACGACGTGTCTTACGTTACGTATAACTTTTTTTTTAATTTCTCAAATCCGTAAAAAATATCTAGGTCTAATTTTTTTTTTTTTAATAATGGTTTTGCCATTTAATAATTTAAAAAATGATAATTTAAACATAATAATATTATGAACTGCATACGTTCTTATATTAAATATTCGTGATATACAAATATTAGATATACCTAAGTAGTAAGTACTTCGTTTCGATAAAAAATCGCGAAAACATTTTTTCTTTTCTTAAAAATATATTTACAATCTAAATAGAGTTACAAAGATTAATAAGTAAATTAAATAACATAAATTGGTAAATTGGAAGATAACAAAAACAATTTTAAAAAAAAAAATCTAACGTTAATTTTTTTTGTAATAATCATACAAATCATACATGTACCTACAGTATTATAATATAATACTGTAGGTACTATGATTTGATTGCACTTTTGAATCAACTAAATGACATTATACTGGACACGATATGAGCTGCTGCTGCTGCTGCTGCAGTGATATACTCAAGTGCGTACAACTTCTCAGCCGAAGACTCGCGATCGGGCGGAAACACGTGCGCGCATTGCGAGAATTTCATTCCACATATTATATCGCCGGAAAGACGGAGAAACGCAGTAAATAAATGTCCGTCTCTTGTAATAATAGTTACACATTACACGCGTTGTAAGCGTTCGCCCGGAAAACGCACGTAGAGCTATTTTCTATGAGTATTCTCTGCGGACGCATACCTGACATAAGTGACACCTGACTTCGTCCACCCCCTGCAGCGACGGTATGGGAAGCTATAAGATATTTTGCTGAAAAGTTAAAAAAAAAAAATGTTTAGTTTCAAATTTGTCACGATTTTCTACTATACGTTATGATGAACATTCTGAGGTTTTCAATTTTTTTTTTAGTCTCCTCCTTCGCGTGTTTTAAACTTTATATTTTAAGCAAAATGACATGATATAATAGGTATCATATCACATATCGGTAGTCGAACAAGTAATAAAATAATATTGATTTGAATATACAAATGATTAAAGCAAAAAATTATTGTTGGTGTTTATTCTAGCGATTTATATTTCAATAAAGTTCAAATTAGTAACCTTTATAACTTATAGACATCCATAGGCAATATCAATACTAGATAAAAGAGTAAAAGCATAATAAAATTATAGTAAAAAAAACAACAAACCCGCAAAGAAAACTGCAAAAAACTATCGAAAAATACCTAGCCGATTGTGAACAACGATTCCGGAGGGAATAAAAATAATATGATATTTAACCCAATTTAGTAAAACGATTCCATGGGGAGTAAAAATTAAAGAAGATTTTTATACAGCTTGTTCGCTAAAAATCAGCGAAATATTGCTTGTGGGAGTATATTAACATTTTATAGTGTAGTTTATAAAGGTTAGGTTATCAGTTCAAATCGGCAACTTTTCGGATTTACTTTTTTAGTCTTATATTGATAAAAAAAAAAAGTGAGATTGTCAGACGGCATTTGCAGACAAAAGGCTTAATTATTAATAATAGTTAGTAATTACTCAATATAATAGTTGATTAAAAATTCATTCTTTCACTGAAAACTGATTGGCAGAAATAATTTTCGACGAGTATTATAGTTCGTGACCATCTCGACACGTCTCAATATGCCCCGTGTGGCCGTGTCCAATATATGCATTCGTGTACTTATTAGGATGTGTCGAAGGGAATGGACATAATAATAACACGAGTGTGATGGAATACATATGACGTACCTAGGTAGGTACTCTATATTATATTATATAATAATAATAGCGTTTGAACAGAATTACGCGGTTTTCAACGACCATGTGCGCGGGATAACGAGCGTCTTGTAAATAAATTATTCGGTTTTATATTATATACTAGTCGGTATGTCAGTATATACGTATATACACGCGTTACACATATTATTTTATACCTTATATATTATAAGGTACGTGTGCAATGTGCAATGTGGCGAGGGTGACGTGGTGAAACAGACAAACACGACCCGCGGTGACCTATAATACCTATACACGCTCTATTATTATTGTTATTATATCCGCACACTTTTGCACTATATATTAGGTACGTATGTGTGGTAGTCGTGTATATCGTACGTTTAGGTATACATCACATACAATATATATACTTATACTTGAGAATAAAACTTTTAAACATTCGTTGAATAATAAAATAGTGCGTTCAATCCAAACATATTTAGTGTAGGTACGAATAATATACACAGACTGCACGCCATAAAGTATATTACATTATTAAAATAGGTACATTTTTTTTATGGCCGTTATGCAACTATTGCGCCTCAACTTGGAGAGAAAACTTTTTGGATTATATGCTTATAAGTTATAACAATATATATGTATCTTATAATATATATTAAGGGTGTCGTCGTTATTGCGGAAAGAGCTGGATATCAAGTACAAAAGTCCCGAATGTATATACCAAAGTATTATAAAAATGAACTCGGCTGCGTGTAATTGCTCAAGGGTGTCATTTCAATTTATTTTTGAAAAATTCAACGAATTTATGGAAAAACGTTTTTTTTTTTTTATCTCGGTGGGTCACTTCAAATTGTTTAATAAATCTCATTTGCAAACAAAAAATGCCAACAGCGTATACTAAGTAATAAACTAATAACACCTGTAGCGCGTTAATTCTTAAAATGTACCTCCCTAAAATGTAACTATTAGATACAATTACGAGAGTGAAGAGAATAATATCGAAAGAGAATACAGCTTAGTTCTAAAGGGATCGTGAATTCATTGAAACATAATATGAGATGGTCATATTTGTACAACTCGTGTATATACGACGACGTATTTCATAATGTAAAAGGTATAAAGGTATTCTACATGACATTCTAAAATATCTGCAGTCGAACACATCGAATTATTTGATGATATTCGCAAGGCTGGGTAAGTTAACGAATTTTTTCAACTCCTTAAGTTAAGTTAAAAGTTAGTTTATAATTTTTTTTATAACCTTCGTTAAGTTAACAATTAATGGATAAAGAATGCAAAAATAAAAAATGATAATAAATAAATAATAACAAATAAAAAATGTATTAAGTTTAAATTATTCAAGCTCGTATAGGGGTATTTACGGAGGATTTTAAGTTAACTATTCGGTCAACTTCCTCCCCCCCAATATTTGAGATATTTGAGATATATATATATATATATATATAGTAGAAAGTAGATACCTAGCTACTTACTACTGTACTTATAATAGGTTACTATACGTATCGGTTATCTACAAAATACTTTTATGTGGGATGTGGGTATATCAAACTTAGATCAGTAATAATTATACATTTTCCCAGGAATTTCTCAATATTTCTTGTGTATAGTCTTTAGGCTTATCTTAAATATTACGTAATATTAATTTTCAAACTAACAAAATGATAAATTAATGGTTACCTAGTATAAAATGAAATACATATTTAACTTAATTTTAATAAATTTGTATAAAATTTACTTGAAGTGAACACGTTAAATATGTTAAAAATGTAACTTATCAAATTCATAACTAGTTCCCCCTCCCCCAAAAAAAAAACTAGTTATTTAACCTAATTAATTCTGAACTATTAACTTAATTTTAATTTTTAACTCGTTAATTCCAAACCTTGGATATTCATAGCTGTATAAACCACAGGTCTCGCCACAGCCTATTAATTTATGTTGTATGTTGTTTTATTTTTAATTAGTCGCGATTCTGTCGTCACTAACATAATATTATTACGTCAATGAATATAAAATATATAGTCCACGTGTTCTATGCTAAGTCATATTATTACAAACAATATCGTATAAGAGAAAAATTCCTATTTCTTCACTTTACAACAATATATCCATTACTGTCGTAGAACACTATAATATAATAAATACTTTACAACTCGGGAAACATAATGCCCTCTACTACCCTACTTCCTATTTATTCGAATGGATTCACATGACCCCGTGGCCTCGGCGGTGATATACCGATCCAGTAAAGCCGGAAGACGTTGTTACTATACATTATTACTATTATTATTATATTATATTTGGCGTTGTGGTGCTTTTTGATTCCTCCGTCCGTGTAATGTGTTTACGAAAATCACGTCAACCTCAATGATAGCAATATATGTACGTATTATAATCATAGTAGAATAATGGATTCCGCACAAGGCTCCAAAACACGGTCTTAATAATCTAATGAGTGCTCCAAACTCACATCAAAGAATATAGAATACATTTTATCATTAAATTAAAAAAAAAAAAAAAATGAAATACCAACATGTAGCAGGCATACTGCGGCAACTGTGTGTTAGCTATACAACGTAATTTGTTGTATATGTACAGAGTGATTCACGAAGCGTGCTCTACTTATACGTTTTTATTTCGTAATGAATTTATTCGAATTCTGATTTTTGGTATTTTTTTATATACTTTAATGACCGTTTATTTTCACGATGAGGGATTTATCAGGAGGGTCATCTTTTGGCCGCCATCACTGGATGGGCCACCATGTCCTACTGTTTTTAAAAAATACTACAATCACAAGAATACCACAATTCGGAAATGTTATACCTGACCAGTCATCTTATTATGTTTATTATTTTCCTATGCATTTGCATCTTTAACTAATGCTTGTATTCGAGGCTCTTCTTTATAGAAATTTGACTTGTGCCATGCAGAATTCAATGGTACAAATTTTATTTTGCATTTCTTGCATTTTTCCGACAATTCCCAGCTGTAAGGTCATTTTTTTAACAATTTTTGTGCATTTTTTTACTTTTGTAGGTATATTTGCATTTTTCTTCCTGAAAGAACATGTTTTATTCCATATTATTTTGATAAAATTAAATATTTAAAAAAACTAACATAATATTATAACGTATAGCTGAATCCTTCAATTATTTACGTATTGATATTATTTTGTATCTTTGTTTCAATTTTTTTTAGGTCCAGTGCAGACGTGCGTGAGAAACCCCTGTGTTATTGTAATTTTGATTTGATTGGTATACCCAGAAAAGATTTATAGACTATATTTAGAAATTTTTAAAAATTAACATTTTTCAGTCATTTTAGTCATTTTTTGATATTTATAAGTCATTTTAACACTTTTTTTGTGTGCATTTTATAAAGATTTTTAGGTCATCAAGTTCCAAGCCCTAGTTATTACACATTATATATTATTTAATATTTACGATCATTTTGCTACTTTGAGTTCACTCATGACTTCGGACGAAACAGATATATTTTTGCAGTATTCGCCATAATGCTGTAAGTTGTCGCTCACCAGCAAAGAAGATACTCTGCAAAAGTCGTATTGTATATCCTGTCGTGACAGGTGTTTTTGTAGAAATGATTAGGTTACCTATACTTACATTTAAAATCTGAGATTAAAATATTATGTATTTCCAGTCGAAAAATACATAAGCCACTGAAACAATTATTATAGGTCTAAATATGCTTTTAGTTACCAGCCCCCCTCCACCAAGTTGGAAAAACGTTGTTTTATTTCGGCACATATGAGTTACGACGCACATATTATGTGAGTTACGACTCACATATTTTACGAGTTACGGCGCACATATTTTATCTTGCCGATAAAATTGAAATGGTTCTTATTTCGTTAATTTAAATTTTTTATTAGGAAAATTAAACTAGAATTTTTGAATGTGGTTCAAATAAACGATGCTGTATCGTATAATGCAGACATTTTGTTGTTAGAGGTAAATAATAATACGCCTACGTGCAGGTCTGTCATATGATTGCAAAAAAGTAAGCTTAAAATATTTAAAGCTAACGATGTTACGTAAATGAAATCATAATTTTTTTTTTTTAGTCTACCATCAAAAGTTCTGTACAACCGCACAAGAAAAACGGGAAATCAAACCGCAACAGACGGCACCTGCCTACCTATTGGCGAGGCCATTTTTTTTCACGTATTTTTCAAATCACCCGAACAATTTTGGACATTCTTCGACAGTTTGCATGACCCTATTGTATTGATTAATCGTTTACTAGAATCGACCTTTGAGTCTTTTCATGTCATATTTTCAAAAATACATATTTTACTACCTACGTAAATGCAATACACAAGGAGGAAGGAGCTCGTGCTCTGTGGCGCGAAACGAATGTTCACTGCTGTTCACAAACACAATTATATTGTCCTAAATCCTCCGTGCCTCGTCCATATTTCTTTACTTATTATTATTTTAGATTCCGAGAGGAGCGATGAATGTATCGATTTTACAATGATGGGTATTTTTATATTTTTATATTTGTACTCTATTTAAGGTAGAATAAAAATGCTTGGATTTCCATCAAACCTAGTTGGTACTTTTGGAAAATTCTCAATACCTTTCTTAATTATTGCGGGGCAAACAAAAAACAAATTATGGAAAAACAGGAATATCTTTAAAATGTAATACAAGGTTTGTCACTAGCAATTTATTTAATTTATTTTATATTTTTATTTTACATAAACAATTTATTCAATTAGCACATTAAACTTATATTATGATGACAGAAAAAATAATATACATGAGGGGTTTGATTAAAGGATCTAATATACTTAGTAATATAATATATATATAAGCTAACCTTTGCGCTGCCTTCGCTGAGTATCGTTCTCCGCGTACCCACGCAATGATTTATCATTGAATTCTGCAAATTTAACACACACACACGTCATAAAGGCCGTAGTGACTTAACCGATTTTCTCTTTTTTTTTTTGAATTCCACTCGATAACAGACTAATTCCGTCGAAGGTACTCTCCCCGTTTTAGCAATATTGTATAATATTTGTTATCGTTTGTAACATAATATAGTTAATCTATTCAACAACGCGAATCGGATATGAAATAGCCGTATTTGATTGCTTATTATTATTATTATTGATGAACGGCGTAATGCGTATTATTCTCATCGCACAGCATAATTCAAATCACATATATTAATACTATATTACGCGTATAATGTGTACGCTTGAAATATATCGCGATGCAATTGCAATACTGTGAAATCGAGTAAACAATATAAAGTGAAGTGTTTATAAAATATAGATGCGCACATTACTATAATATTATTTTATATTCGCCGACGCACTGCTGTACGACGTTTCACCGCTTTTGTTATATTTATGCGCCTTATACACTCTAACAACTGATTTTTTGGGATTATTTAATTTTGACAAACACGTCCTGCAGTGCTCGAATCGGACAAACATAGAAGGTGAATTCCTGAAAGTACCCGAAGGTTTAAATTTATTTTGACTGAGATATAATCATTATTAGAAGGGGTGCGTTAAAATATTTTTCGTTTCATAATAGACACTCACTCGCCTTTTCCCCTTAACACAACTGCCACTGTCGTAGTCCATCAGTTTTTCCTCAATATCTGTCGATTGATTTTTTTTTTCGTAGAGTTATTTGCACACAGGTAGATTTTTTATCGGATATGCAATTTTTATTTATTGTATACACGACCATTTTATCAACCCATATTTTCAGCTGTCTAAAGCGGTATTTATTTTTGTTGACGATTACAGTCAAACAGACAGTTATTATTGTTACCACGTCCTGATGAAATTACTCGAATTTCATTTTTTATCTAAAAAGAAAAACATTAAATAGTATGAATTTAAGTAGCTATAACAACTTAATAATCTCAACATTTAATTGAAATCGCTTGTTAAACACTGTAAGTTTCAATATTTTAATACGCTCTGAGTATTATTATTTATTTATACATTTGGCAACATTTTGTCCTCAATCGTGTCGTTATCGGGGTCTATTGTTATATATTGTAACCCTCCACAATCGTGCACTTAAAAAGGTCGTCCCGATAAGGACTGTTCGCAAAAGTAGGTTAGGTTATCCCACATACGTACGTCCCTGTGCATCAAATTCGAGCACCTAACGGACGATATTGTATCGGCTCCCGCCAGACGTTAATGAGTCCGTATCGGCTTCGGGTGTGTGACTTTTCCGTCAGTTAAGCAGTGGCCGCATTTCGTCCATGCAAAATTTCGCAAATCCTAACATTTTCTATATCATGATACACAGACTGACAAGTATATGAAGCTTCGCAGCAAGAATACTAAGATAAAACTAAAAGCCATCAAAACATGTTTTGTAATGTTATTCTTAAAAGTTTCCTTCGAGTTCAAACCACAAGTTTTTATTAGTATTCATTCGGTTCAATTTGTTTAGATTTATTTATTTTAAACGTCAACAACATTCTTAAACATTTTCACAGAGAATTTCCTCCGACTGTATGTCCAGTCCTCAGCGTGTAAATGGGAAGGAAAACGTTGTTGATTAGGAGCCGATATACGTCCATACCACTGGTATCGCGTTGGAGCCGATAAGGCCATCTTGAAAAGTGAAAAGTGGGAGCCGATGCGGATATTCAAAAACTTATTAAAACACACGAAATCAGTGCTGATAATTTAATATAAGATTCTTTTAAAGGAGAGCGATTTATAGCGTATTGATTTTACAATGATACGTGATTTTTTCTTAAATTAAATTTTTTGTGTCCGAATATGGGTGGTCAAAGGTAGCAAATTTGATCTATATAATAGTTCTCCTTATTATTATTTTTTTTTTTTGGGCGGGGGTAAAAGGCAAAATAATTGGGAATCACAAATACGAACATTTGTTAAAACTTTAATATTATTATTTTGTAAAATAATTGTTAGGTAAACTTGGTTACCAAAAACTTGGATCGTCTTCGGTCGGATTCATTTTTTTCGTATACAATAATTTATAATTTAATTCAAACTTAAGACATTCATTACAGTGACATACTCTGCAATTACGAGATATACTCGACACCTACATGGCTACTAAAGTACAGTAAAGCGATTACCTACTAAACAGCTTTTTTTAAGTTTTTATTTTTAAGTGTCAAACAAAAATGTTAAATATTCATACTGAGCTTAAAAATGCAATACAAGATTCCAAATATGTTGTTTTTATTGCAATTTATTATTTAAAAATATCATTGCGATTTTGTTTATTAGTAGCTTAAGTTAAAATTTGGTCAAATTAGGTACCTATTTAGACTAAGAATAACGATTTTAGTTATTTGGTTGTAATTCAAGAATATTGTCAAGGGGACTTGAAAATTATACGTAGGTATATTATTAGTTATTACATTATATATAAGCAATGACACTTTACAAATATTAAGATTAATTTCAATCTATTGCCTATCTATACCACGAACCTATTCACATTTTCAGTATTGACTCAAGATAATTATTACAACAAAATTTAATTTTAGTGTATACTATTATAGTAATTAAATAGTAATAACATAATAAATGCATTCTTTAGGAAAAATCAACCGTATTATTTAAAGTTTCTACTTTGATATAATAACATTATTATTGTTAATACGTTGCATTTTTCCGAAATGACCTAACCGATACTTTAATTTTTAAGTGATTTTTAATGATTATTTTCAAATTTTAACATTTTATATACCTATTCATAACTCACTTGACAAATTAAAATAAGGTATAAACCCAACGTAATTGCACAGAT
Source organism: Neotoxoptera formosana (assembly GCA_022818045.1). Taxonomy (NCBI): domain Eukaryota; kingdom Metazoa; phylum Arthropoda; class Insecta; order Hemiptera; family Aphididae; genus Neotoxoptera; species Neotoxoptera formosana. Next base: position 13,175,851 of record CM040631.1, read on the forward strand.
AATGTGCTTACCGTTAAGTTAATATAATAAGTCAATACAACATTTGGTAGGTATCAGGTATGTTGTACGTTTGTAAGACAGATATCACGCATATCATGTGAGAGGCGCACCTCTTAAAGTCTTATAGCTTCATTAATTGGTGTACGTTGGAAATGAGTTTTCGTGGTATTTGCTGAAACGTGCTAGAGTGCTCCTATGGTGGGAGGGTTCCAAACGTATCTACACATAATTATGATGATGATGATTATACCTGTCAAACTAACACACTGCTTGATGCGTTGAAATTCCTATACACAACATCTACGAAACACCACTTACGATCCCCATAGAGCATATAGTTTTAAAGAAAATAATACAATTAAAACAATTTTTTCTTTAAAAAAAACTTAAAATAATAATTAAAGTAAAATATTTATTTCCCACTACCTAGTTTTAAATCTTTGTGCAAATATTTTATAATCATTTTTTCAGTTATAAATAGTGAAATTCTACCCAAAAATTATGTGTTGCACGATTTTTTTTTGAAAATTTGTCACCTAACTTATGTGTTACGCTATAAACCATAATATAATGCCATAATGGAGTTGAAATTAAATTGCTTATAAATTCATATTATGATTTGGTGGTAGTAATTTATATTTATCATTAAAAACTAGTTCAGTCATAATGATAATGATTTTGAAAATAAAAACAAAAGCCATCACCTGGTACTATTCTGAGTACGGATTTCATTAGAGAGACCACCCTTTTTTATAGGTTAAAAAACAAAGCTATAAACACTCCCCGAGTCTCAAGAAATATGTATACGAAATTTGATGCCAATTTATTTAGTAGTTTCAGAGTCCATAAGCCCCATCCAAATGTACATAAATTTATAATAATATTATGTATACGTAGATTAGTTTTTATTTGTGGAAAAGAATTTCTAAAACAGCGGCGAGTGCATTCGCGTGAATATGATTTTGTTCGGTTCATACTGCTTGCAGCTTGCACCACAGCATGTTTATAATTTGGGCAAGTCGCGTCAGTTTGGATCAAAAAAGTCTAAAATGGGTTATAAACTCACAAGCTACTTTTGCGTCCCAGTTTATCTTTTTTTATAACATATAATTGCGCCCTGAAAATCGATACTAAAAAACTAATTCCATGAATGCACTTCAATGACATGCGAATGCACGATATAATATCCATCTTCTTGCATAGTACTAACGGTATATGCCACTATGTAATCATGTATAAAGAAATATTAAAAAAATGCTAATTATTATACTTTTTTTTTTACTAAATATTGCATATTATTATTATCTTATCATTTTGGTATACGATTTCACAGTAATTACTAGGGCTAGGATTTACATACAATAAAAAATGGTAAAATATGCATTTGATTTATTGGAAATATGCAAAAAAAAATGTGAAAAAATACAAAAAATGAATTTTTATGTTCTAAAATATTAAAAATATTACTATAAATTATAAATGTTATTCAAAAGTATTACACTAAACAATGATGTTGCGTTTAAAATTTTCAAAAATAAAAGACCGTCTGTTGAATTTTAGTATCTTTTTATACTTGTTAATTAAAACTACTAATTTTTGAGTTTTTAAATTTTTCTATTTCCCTAGGATCTCGATTGTAATGACAATCTTTGTCCTGATTACTTCCATTTTTACATTTTACATACCTACTATACCTATATATAAATACTAATAATTACTATTAATTACTAATTACATATATATATTTGACACATAACGACATATTATATTTATCGACTTTAACGTAGTCAACTATATTAACATATAAAATAACTACCTACCTAGTTAAAGTATATATTTTAAACTTAATGACCTATATTGTTTACCTACTGTTTCGTTAATTTTTAAATTAAATTGTTATAGAATATCGCTGATTAACTCTTATTAACTTAATATATACAATCCTGAATACAAAAAAAAAAAAATCACTTACTTTGTAAATAAATAAATATTTTTTTGCGCTAAGTTGGTTTTTTTTTTTTGTTTATGTTACAATTAATTAATTCCTGAATACTAAGAAATCAAGTATAAAATTAAAAATATTTATAATAAAATACATTGGTGTTTAATAATAACTATCGATTTTAAGTGATAAAGTATATTATAACATAAATAATAATAATGATATAATTTTCGGGAACGCAAGTTACCGGTCTAATTTATTACCCGTGAAATAAAAGTTTTTTTTTGGGCACGCGAGTAATACTCTGTTTTGTTTACGTATCATTTCTGGAAAAAGTTCTCCATGATATTCACGAGATCATCATAATAGTTTGGTACAAATGTGTAGTGTTTAGATATTTCTTTGTGCACCTGGAGCATTGAAAAAAAAAAAGAAAAGTACCTTGTGTTTTTTTTTATTATTATTATTCAAACATTATTTGGAAATCGATCAAATCGAATATTATGATGACGGAATGCTAAAAATGAAAGCTTAAATAAATATATTTTTATTTACCTTAAAAAATATATCGTCATCAATCAAATGCTAGTATTATACATTTACATTTATAAAACCTTAGAAAATAATATATTGTATGTACTTTACGCGTCTTATATTGACTTTCTATAGAATCGACTCATTTTAAAAATAATATTTTATTTCGCTGGTGCACAATATCTTATTAAAAGTTGTATTGTGTGATTGTGTATTATATATTATTCTCTAACTCGTCTTTTTTCCACGGTTAAAATCGTTAATTGTTGTAATAATAATACCGTCAACCAAATGGTCCTGTTATCGAGGCTTAAACTTATAATAAATGAAAAAATAAATAAATAATAATATTCAAAACGCATCAACTCCGCACGAATAAAATAACACTGTTGATCGTAATTTACGAGTGTTCTATAATATTATAGTCATTTTTGGGTTTTGTGTGTACCTAAATGCATATTAATATGTATTATTTTATCGTAAAGCCCAGCGATAAAAATTATTAAAAACTCGTATTAAGGTACAATATTGTATGTTTTTTATGAATGACGATTACGTTTCAGCGTCGTATTATATTTTATATTGAAAACATATCGGACGCACGTCTGTAAATAAAAAATAATATATATATATAAATGCGACGAATGAACCATTTTCAACACGAATCGTTAACAATAATATAATATATAGTACAACACAATATTACAATATTGTAATAGAAAGCTATATAGAGCGCCAGACATCAATTAATAATAATATATTGTAGTCATCGGCGGGACGTACACTCGGGTGACGTCAAATCAAGTTTCGGTTAGTTTTATATAATTTCATTATTATGATTGAAAGTAGTTCTTTGTAACTCGCTGCCAATCGATCGGATATGTTCGTTTTCGAATATTTCAAACACCGCGGCGACGTGGTCCGAGCATATATTATTTTCGTAACAATAAAATACAATGTGCTTACAACAATATATTATCTAATTTAATAATATTAAGTTCGAAACGGATTAACACGTTTGAAATATCGCGTGTCATAGGTAATACGATAATAATATTATATTATCGGGGTCGGCAACCTCTTTGATGTCAAGGGCCTAAAAGTAAATAGGTAACAATTTTTAAAATGCCACAATTATAATTTGAATAATACACCTTATTTTATATTATATATACATATAATACGTATAGTCATATCAAATTTAGTTTATTAAGGTTCACGTAACCGTTAGGTATATATTAATTTAACAATATTATGTACCTATATTTACAAAAAAACAACGTTTTGTTTAATCTACCCCGTTTCCAGTCCATTCCGTCTTAGTTCGTGGTTTTTATACAATAATATGATGGCTATTTTTATACTGATTATAAATTTTACTCGCGGGCCACATAAAATTGTCACGAGGGCCGCGGATCGTCGATCCCTGATGTATTATATTTACGTTTAACTACCGATAAAAGAGTTGTAATGATTACCTAAATTAATTAGTTTTCGTTTTACGCGTTTATCTGATAATAACACGAGCTTTTCTTTGGGAAAAAATGTCCATATTTAAAGGATTAGGTACGTAATTATGTCCTAATGCTATAGTAGTAGTATATGACATTAATCGTCCCCCTATATTCATTATTGTTCTATTAACTCTTTCAATGATATTAATATATTATATACTTAAAATATTCAAGACATGAATGTATAATCATTAGAGTTTTGTGTGCAGAAGAGATGGGAACCTATGATGCCGATTATACCGATTATGCCGATTTATAATTTATACACCGTACCGTCACTGCTACAATAAAACAATTATTACTATGTAAACATAATAGCCTGATTAAATATTATTTTCAATTTTTTTCAATTTACATTTTTCTATATCGAAACAAACAGCTGAAATGAATTGCGATTAAACAGGAAGGAAAACTGTTTTTTTTAATCAAATAACGACTTTTTACCCCCACGACACTACGTGTGAACAATACGGTGGCTTAAAAATGAACATAATATCTAACAGTCTTGTTATTAAAATATTTATAATTATTATTATAATATATAATATATTTATAATTATTATTATAATATATAATATATTTATAATTATTATTATAATATATAATATATTTATAATTATTATTATAATATATAATATATTTATAATTATTATTATAATATATAATATATTTATAATTATTATTATAATATATAATATATTTATAATTATTATTATAATAGGTATATAATATATTTTAATATTATTATTTTTTTTGTACGTACGTAAACATTTGAATGTTTTTAAATATGTTAAAATCAATCTACTGTTATTTTATATCTGGAGATCTAAACTTCAAAGTCATAAAATATCTTTAATTAAAATTCGACGATTCCGGATAGCTGTCATTTAATATAACTGAGTTATGTATAATATTATGCACCTCTATTTAGGTTAAATTTAACAAAACATCAATGTATAATATTATATCATACTATATACACTATAGCTAGGCAGTTTATTATTTCGTGTTGTAATTTATCATTTGAAATTAATATTAATATAATTCTGTGTACCGTATGGTGTCGTTATTTGATTTCTATCGACTAATATTTTGGTACTGAGATACCCGCTGAATTTAAACAAAATCAATATTAATAATTATATATCCTTTGTTCGATGTAAAAATTACTAAAAATTAATTTCATTATTAATCAGCTACGGGGAACAGTGGGAGTCATTAGATATTTTAATTAAAACTGAGGTTTAATTGTTTGGATAACAACTATGGAAATTAATAATTTTATCGATTTAAACAAATATGTACTCTCGAAAATAAGTCCGATGAAATTAAAACCAAATCACAAGAGAACGCGTTTAATGAATAGCAATTTCTAAATGAGACCTTATTGTTTATTAACAAAAAGCTAATAATAAAACATACACAATATATAGAGGTACTTTGGTAGTTTTAATAATTTAATGGGATTATATTATGGAATTATGTAAAATATATTTCCTATGTAAGTTATTTTTCGGCAAGCGCGTCGGTGAATAATGTTTTTATCAGAAAACAAAAATACGGTTTTAATCACCATTTCCATTCCAGTAAATATTGAACACTTCCTTTCGATAAAACGGCAAAATTATAGTTTCTACTCGGGCGAATTTTGTGGCTAATACTCAGAGTAGATTAGTACTTAAATATATTGTATAAATATATAAAATAATAGCATTTTTGAAGTTTCTTAGGATTAAAAATTAAATATTCAGATTTTAATCAAACGACCGTCACGTCAGACTTAAGTCAATAATTTATTCATAAATACGCATCAGTTAAAGGTCATTTGTTACTAAGTTTTCTTTTTTTTTTTTGTCATTATTATTTAAAAAAAGGCTTGGAATTTAATGAACTTGAAACTTTTTTTTTGAATGCCTGACGCGATGCAGCTTACCAAGCTACAAACGTGTTTCAAGTACATAATATGCTAAATCATTTTTTTTAGTGAATCTTTTCATTTTTAATTCATTTTTGACTTATTTCTAGGAATATGACAAAAGAATATTTCAAAACGTATGTTTCAGATTAAATCACACGACTACGCCATGTCAGTCAAACATTTTATTTTTAACAAGGGTCAACTAATTTGTTTATAAAATATTAAAAATTATAATTAACCTGTTAGTTATTAAATTATCAGAAATTTAAATAATAAATTATTGAAAGCGCATTTTTTTAGAACATTTTATATTAGTTCAGGGCTGTAAATTAAATGTTTATAGGACGTTTTTATTTTTATAAAATTATTGCATTAAAATACAACCCTTATAGTTATTAATTAAGTAATAATTATTACCATTATTATTATTGTTACTACGTACACTACGCGCACACTCGATATAGAGAATCGTTGTGGGTTTTCGTAACATCCATCACAATGGCTGTTGATTAGCCGTAGAACGAAAAAAGAATAATAATATAATAATACCTATTATAATATGGATTATTCCGATTTTCAAAAGTTTCCGTTTCAACGACGATGGTATTTTATTAAAGTTATCCCGTCGCGGTATATTGTGCGTTCGCCTTAACAATTTACTTACGTTCTAGCTTAGATGAGAAGCGACTAGACGCGAAAGAGAATTCGTCGCAATGATCATACCGAATCATTGTACATAAACCTTTTGTGCTTTTACTCGTAAAATAATGGGAAGCCGTCCATTTGCTACACTCTGTATAATACACCCATGTGGCCATGTGACACGTGTAACCATTATAATATTTTGTCTTACATAAATGTATTTATGTAAATTAATAATTCAACGATAGATGTAATGTTACTCTATATAATAAACCCAAATACATGAGTCATATAAGCAACGAGGATATTATAACAGTAAAATATTATTTTTTATTTCGAGCAAATCAAAAAAATGCTACAAATTATACAAATTGCGAATTTAGTAGATATACTATAGAGTATAGATATTATAATATACAATTCGTACAATGCTGAACATGAAAATATCGAAAATATATCATCAGTTTGTTCTATATTATTTTCAAGAAATGCAGTGTGTAAAAATAAGAAAGATTATAATTTGATTTGGTAACAGAAAATTATGAGACATAGCGACTAAAATAATTTTATATAATTTAATTGGCGATGCTCAAAACATATTGAGTCAGCAAATTTTCTAAAGATTCCCGAAAATTATGGAATTTGGCTAACAGACTTGCACGAGACGATCACGGCAATCGGAGATAACCAGAAAAACTTGAGATAATGTATTGAAAAGAATATAAGCAAATAATATTGATTTAATAACAAGGGAAAAAAGGACATATTTTTTCTTAATTTCGGATAAAAAAATGTTCGTCAAAATATCTTCAATACAAAATATATATAAAAGAAAAAAATGGTCTCGTTACCCGACCTGCAACAGATTTTGAGGAGAGCCGGTCTTGATACGTTCGATATTGTGTTGATTGCCTACTATTGCAGCTATCGTGCTATCGATTGTACATTTTTTCCGAACGCTGATGTCATATACTCTCCTAGAGTTCCTCAAGCCATAAATTTCGACTTCCCGTATGTGTGTATGGCGTTCAAAATAAGGCTTCATCTCTGAGCTGGTAAATGGCGTGTTGGACTTGATCGAAGACGACATACCCTGCAAGTCTTAACCTGACGTCGTCGGCTAATCCCGTGGTCGGATGGTCGACTATTGGCACGGCAATCCGGAACCTTCTGCAAAACATATAACGTATCGCAGCTAACGAGTGGTTAATTTAATATTTTTTCAAATATTTATTTTAAAATTTTATATTTTTTTCAAATTTTTTTTTTAAAATTTTTTTTTTAAAATTTTATATTTTTTTTCAAATTTTTATTTTTTTAAATTATTATTTAAAATTTTTTTTTCAAATTTTTTTTCAAATATTTTAATTTTATATTTTTAAATTATTTTCAAATATTTATTTTATATTTTTTTTTCAAATTTTATTTTTTTTAAATTTTTATATTTTTTTTTTTATTTAATTTTTATATTTTTTTTTCAAATATTTATTTTAAAATTTTATATTTTTTTTTATTTAATTTTTAAATATTTATTTTTATTTTTTCAAATATTTATTTTAAAATTTAATTTTAAAATTTTATATTTTTTTTTATTTAATTTTTAAATATTTATTTTTATTTTTTCAAATATTTATTTTAAAATTTTATATTTTTTTTTATTTAATTTTTAAATATTTATTTAAATTTTATTTTTATTTTTTCAAATATTTATTTTAAAATTTTATATTTTTTTTTAAATATTTAAATATTTATTTTTATTTTTTCAAATATTTATTTTAAACTTTTATATTTCATATAAAATTTTATATTTTTTTTCAAATTTTTATTTTAAAATTTTATATTGTTTTT